>LR990362.1:25739435-27044498 GCA_905147345.3 Mythimna impura | reverse complement strand
GGTGGTCCGAAGAGTTAGCCACCCTGAAGAGGGAAGTTGCTACCAGGAAGAGGCGTATACGCTGCGCGGCCCCCTCCCGAAAGGCCGGGGTGATAGACGAGTACCTGCAAAAGAAAACCGAGTATCTTGTCAGGACCAGGGAAGCCCAGACTAAAAGCTGGAAGGAGTTTTGCGGGAAACAGGACAAAGAGGGGCTTTGGGAAGGCATTTATAGGGTGATCGGTCGCACGTCCAAAAGGTTAGAAGACGTCCCCTTGAAATGCAATGGAGAGTTCCTGAGCCTGAAGGAGTCGACGAGACTGCTTGCTGAAACATTCTACCCGGAGGACCGTGAAAGTGAAGACAACGCTGACCACCAGGCCACTCGACGGCAAGCAGAGTCCATGAGCGGGGAACATGATGACAACCATGACCCCCCGTTCACGGAAAAGGAGCTGAGGGTGGCCGTGGAAAGCTTTAATCCAAAGAAGGCCCGGGTGCCGATGGTTTCACGGCAGACATCTGCGCGCGAGTGGTCTCGCAGGACCCAGGGACTTTCCTGGCCATTACGAGTAAGTGCCTGCAGCTGGGCCATTTCCCAAAGCTCTGGAAAGAAGCGGCAGTCGTTGTCCTGCGGAAGCCTGCCAAAGAAGACTACTTCCAGCCAAAGTCTTACAGGCCAATAGGCCTGCTCCCGGTCTTAGGAAAGATACTCGAGAAGATGATTGTGGGGAGACTGAAGTGGCACCTTCTCCCCAAAATGAGCGCCCGCCAGTACGGTTTTGTACCCCAGAAGAGCACCGAAGACTCCCTCTATGACCTAATGAGACACATAAGAGGTAAGCTAAACCAGAAAAAGCTAATAACCATGATCTCATTGGACATAGAGGGAGCATTCGATAGCGCATGGTGGCCAGCCATAAAGGTGAGGCTAAAGGAGGAGCGATGTCCCGGCAATATCCGAAGGATAATAAGCAACTACCTTCAGGATAGAAGGGTCGAGGTGAGATACGGCGGGGAGACACACTCCGTAAGTATGACCAAGGGGTGTGTCCAAGGCTCCATAGGAGGTCCAATTCTATGGAACCTCGTCCTCGACCCACTCCTGAAGGAGCTGGCTGCCAGGGGCGTCTGTTGCCAGGCATTCGCCGATGACATAGTCCTGGTTATTGACGGAGACACTGCGTTGGAGGTTCAAAGACAGGCCAATGCTGCCCTCGCCTATGTTGGGGAGTGGGGAGTCAAAAATAAGCTAAAGTTCGCACCCCACAAAACACAAGCGATGGTGGTTACGCGAAAGCTCAAATATGACGAACCACTCCTGACCATGGGTGGAGTCAGTATTGGCATGTCAAAGGAAATAAAAATCCTTGGCTTAACCATCGACAGCTGTCTGACTTTTAACAAACATATATCGAACATATGCTCAAAAGTTGTTAAAATATACGGGCAGCTGTCGAGGGCGGCCAAGATCAGTTGGGGCCTCCACGCAGATGTCATAAGGATCATTTATAACGCCGTAATAGAACCAGTGATTATGTACGCGGCGAGCGCCTGGGCTCCAGCGGTGGGAAAGCTGGGAGCCAAGAAGCAGTTAAATGCCATCCAGCGTGGATTTGCGCAGAAGCTCTGCAAAGCATACCGCACGGTCTCCTTGAACGCAGCGCTACTACTTGCCGGGATACTTCCACTCGACATACGTATACAGGAGGCAGCCGCCCTGTACGAGGCAAAGAGGGGAGTACCCCGGCCAGATCTGGCGGACAGGGAGGTCGAGCGGAGAGCGGGGCATACCGAAAATGGACACCCGGCGACGCATATGCACCTGGAGTTCAAGAGCTTGATAGACGAGGAAGATCTTAACGCTAACAGCGACTTTGCCGTAAAGATCTTTACAGATGGCAGTAAAATTGACGGCAAAGTGGGGGGCCGCAGTATCCTACTGGGAAGGCACGGCCGAAACCAGAGCCGTCAAGCTTAAACTGCCATCTTACGGCACCGTCTACCAGGCGGAGCTCCTGGCCGTATGCAGAGCCACGGGTGACATCGTTCGAGGTGCTCAGCGGAGCTTCGCAATTTACAGCGATTCCCGATCTGCGCTGGAGACCATTGTAAATAATGGCTCCCTACATCCCCTGGCGGTCGAGGCCCGCAAAAACCTCCGGACGGCCTTTGACCAGAGCAAACTGTGTCCTTGTTCTGGTTAAAGGCCCACGCGGGGCTTGCGGGCAACGAACGCGCCGACTGTCTGGCCAAAACAGCCGCCCTCACTCTGAAACGCGCCCTGATTACGATAAATGCCCGGTTTCATTTGTCAAAGGACAAATCAGACGAGAGTCTCTTGACGAATGGAACCGGAGGTATCGTTCAGGGGAAACTGCCGGAACTACCAAAGTCTTCTTTCGGATGCCACCGAAGGGTACAAAACTATCCGAAAGATGACGATAGATAGCATCGTCACTCAAATACTAACAGGGCACGGTGGGTTCTCCGAATATCTGACCAGATTCAAGTGTAAAGAGGACCCATCGTGTGCCTGCGCCCCCGGAGTCGAAGAATCCGTTCTACATGTCTTGCTCGACTGCCCGATCTTTGGTCGGGCAAGATATGATTGTGAGCAGGAACTTGAGCAGCAAATAAATAGGAGTACGGTAAAAGATATAATGGCCGGAAACAAAACAAGAAGTATATTTTTAGAATACGCAAAGCAAATAGCACAGGTCGTGATAAACAAGAATAAATAAAGCAATCTATACATATAATATTTTTATAATAAATATATAAAATATAGGACACACAAATATAATATAACATATACTATCAAATACAATATATATATAATAAATATACACAAAATTATAATACATATGAATATATACTATATGGAGCTATATATATTAATAGGCAAAGAAGAAAGTTAAAGTAGATAGGCCTCAGGAAAGCGCAAAGAATTGGCAAACGCCAAGCGTTTGCGCAACCTCTGAGGAAGGAGAGAAGGAATATAGAAAGGAATATGCACATACATACATATACTTATATAAAATAAACATACAATAAATAAATACACAACTAAATATTATGAAAAGCATAAGACAAAAATGATAAATAGAGAAAGAACTCAAAAAAGAAATCAAAATATATGAAAAGTACAAAGATATAGAATAGGGAAATATATGAAATGGATAAAACTCAAAGCAATAAATATAACGACTAAAACTCAGATAGCTATTACAAAAAAAAAATATGACTAAACAACGTCCCTGCTCAGGGTAGGGAGTGGCGTGCCTGTAAAGAAAAAAAAAAAAAAAAAAAAAAAAAAAAAAAAAACCTAACCTAACCTAACCTAACCTAACCTAACCTAACCTAACCTAACCTAACCTAACCTAACCTAACCTAACCTAACCTAACCTAACCTAACCTAACCTAACCTAACCTAACCTAACCTAACCTAACCTAACCTAACCTAACCTAACCTAACCTAACCTAACCTAACCTAACCTAACCTAACCTAACCTGCGTCCAGGGATCGATCGGTGGCCCCATGGTTTGGAACGTTCTGCTGGATCCTCTCATAAAGGCTCTAGAGGCAATGGGGGTCTATTGCCAGGCGTTTGCTGACGATATTGTCCTTGTGTTTGATGGAGAGACAGCTCTTGAAGTCCAGGGGGATGCCAATGTTGCCCTCGAGTACGTGCGAGCGTGGGGTGTCACAAATAAGCTTCGATTTGCGCCTCATAAGACGAAAGCAATGCTTGTTACGCGCAAACTGAAGCATGATACCCCACGTCTCAAGATGGGTGGGGTAGACATTGGCATGTCGGACGAAATCAAGTTGCTCGGTCTCACCATCGATCACAAGTTGACTTTTAACGCTCACGTCGCAAACGTTTGCTCCCGAGCTGTTGGCATTTATAAGCAGCTGTCGCGGGCTGCTGGGGTCAGTTGGGGTCTTTATCCAGAGGTTATCCGCTGTATCTATACGGCTGCAGTGGAGCCCATTGTCATGTACGCAGCGAGCGCGTGGTCGCCGGCCGTTAAGAAAGTCGGGGTGCAGAAGAAGCTGAACGCCGTCCAGAGGAGTTTTGCACAGAAACTGTGCCGGGCCTACCGCACGGTCTCTCTCAACTCAGCACTGGTGCTGGCTGGGATACTCCCTCTTGATCTTCGAATCCAGGAGGCAGCCTCGCTCTACGAGGCAAAGAAGGGAGTACCACATTCGGCGCTGGGAGACCGAGAGATCGAGCGCGTGGTGTCGGCGCTGGAGATGCCGCATCCGGCTGAGCAGAGAGCTATTGCACTGCGACGCCTGGTAGACGAAGAACAGTACAACGAGCATCGCAATTACGCGGTGCGCATCTTTACAGACGGCAGCAAGATTGAGGGCAAGGTCGGAGCCGCAGTATCGGTGTGGACTGACCAGGCAGAGGTGAAGGCCCTCAAGCTTGCTTTGCCGTCCTATAGTACCGTCTACCAGGCCGAGCTTCTCGCCCTCTGCAAAGCTGCGAAGGAGGTCCTCCGAAGGACCGAGACGGCGTTTGCTATTTACAGCGACTCCATGGCAGCTCTCCAAACAGTCGTGAACCCTGAAGCCCTGCACGCCCTCGCAGTGGAAGCAAGGGACGCCATCCGCCGCAGCAATACCCAGAACAAGAGCGTCTCCTTGTTCTGGGTCAAAGCTCATGTCGGGCTGGAGGGTAATGAGAGAGCCGACTTGCTCGCGAAGGAGGCTGCCCTGGGGTCGAAGCGGCAACCCGACTACGACAAATGCCCGGTTTCATTCGTCAAGCGCATGATCCGTAAGGAAACGCTGGGCGAATGGAACCGGAGGTATTGTGCAGGAGAAACTGCGGCTACGACGAAGATGTTCTTTCCTTGCGCGATCGCTGCGTACAGGACGGTGCGAAGGATGAAGATGACCATGGAATTGACCCAAGCCCTAACAGGACACGGCGGGTTCTCCGAGTACCTGACTCGCTTCAAGTGCAAGGAGAGCCCGGCGTGCGCCTGTGACCCCGACAAGCAGGAGACAGTCCTCCATCTACTGACGGAGTGCCCTATATATTCCTCCCACAGGCACGATTTTGAAACGAGAGTCGATATGGAGGTGAAAAAGGGAAATCTCAGTGTTTTGATAGCAGACCGAAAAATGCGAATAAAATTTATAGAATTTATAATTAAAATTGTGCAATCCGTAAATAAACGGAACAAATAACCAATAGACAGAATGGATGAATGAATAACCAATAGATAAATGAATAAGATATAATTGTATAAGGAAAAATTTTAATAATTACAATCATTATGACCAATTTGTAATTTAATATACTGTATTAAGATAAAAAATGTAATAATAAGATTAGATATAACTATGTGTTGAAAGGAAATATAAGAATAAGACTTGATAAAATTATATAATATAGAATTAAAAATTTGCTGTAAAAACTATAAATAAGTAAGAATCGTGGTATCCAATAAAATGAATAAATGGTGTACAAGATCATTTCCCCCTGTAGAACATGAAAAGTAAAAAGTACAAAATGAAATATAGAGAAGTAGACATATATATCTAGATAGATAAGACTAGTATAGCAAATGGGAGTCCCACCCATAAGAGAGTGAAAGATGATGGATAAAGAAAGATAAAGTATGCGGAATAAATGTGCGAGAGGAAAGATAGCGAGAACTGGAATGGAAGCGAACTAGTTTAAATAAGGACTCTGATTATGTCAGGGGTAGAGAAAAAAAAAAAAAAAAAAAAAAAAAAAAAAAAAAAAAAAAAAAAAAAAAAAAAAAACCTAACCTAACCTAACCTAACCTAACCTAACCTAACCTAACCTAACCTAACCTAACCTAACCTAACCTAACCTAACCTAACCTAACCTAACCTAACCTAACCTAACCTAACCTAACCTAACCTAACCTAACCTAACCTAACCTAACCTAACCTAACCTAACCTAACCTAACCTAACCTAACCTAACCTAACCTAACCTAACCTAACCTAACCTAACCAAAAAGCTAAATTAAGTTGCCCCAAATTGTTAAAAATAAATTCAAAATAGACTAATAAGGAACCTGTAAATAGATGTAAGAAAAGATAGTAAAGTGGTACACCTGTGAAATTCATCATAAAAATAGTAGTAAGAAATAGGATAAATTTGTACAAAATACAAGATAAGATTAATACAAACATGTCGGGATGACTTTCCCTGAACATAAAACACACTAAATAAAATAAAAAAAAATGTAATTAGTCATAAGAATAGATAAGAGAGATACTCAAACTGTAATTAAGCATGTAGTAGCACTAAGAAATAGAAATAAGTAGAAGTAAGATACATGTAAAGGATAAATAAATAAAAAATACTGTGTTGTGTTTTCCCAAAAAAAAAAAAAAATAAAAAAAAATAAAAAAAAAAAAAGATAATTATGCAGAATAGATAAGAAGTAGAAGGGCGTCCTACCCTTAAAGAGAGAAAGATGAATGAATGCAAGAAAGATAAAGTATGCAGAACGAAAGTGCGAGAGGAATAATAGCGAGAACTAGTATGTTTGCAGTAGTTGAGCATAGACTCCGATTATGTTGGAGATAGTAGAAATTAAAAAAAAAAAAAAAAAAAAAAAAAAAAAAAAAAAAAAAAAAAAACCTAACCTAACCTAACCTAACCTAACCTAACCTAACCTAACCTAACCTAACCTAACCTAACCTAACCTAACCTAACCTAACCTAACCTAACCTAACCTAACCTAACCTAACCTAACCTAACCTAACCTAACCTAACCTAACCTAACCTAACCTAACCTAACCTAACCTAACCTAACCTAACCTAACCGGCCAATATAAGGTCTCTATCCATCCAAAACAAGACTATGACCTTGTTTTGGATCAAAGCTCATGCGGGATTGGATGGAAATGAGAGGGCCGATGAACTAGCCAAACGGGCCGCTGAGGGCTCCAAGCGAAAGCCTGACTACGACCTGTGTCCGGTTTCGTACGTCAAACGGTGCATTCGCACAGCAACACTGGACGAGTGGAACCGCAGATATGGGTCTGGGGAGACTGCTTCAGTGACTAAATTGTTTTTCCCGGATGTGGTGGCGGCTTACCGAATAATCAGGAAGGTCAAAATCAGCAACGTAGTCACACAAATCATGACGGGGCACGGTGGGTTCTCAGAATACTTGAATCGCTTCAAGTGTAAAGAGAGCCCATCGTGCATCTGTGACCCTGCGGTGGATGAGACGGTGCCACATATATTGTTCAGCTGTCCTGTCTTCGATAGGGAAAGACTGGAAACCGAGCACATAATAAATTGCAAACTTGATGCTGAAAACATGTGGCAAATAATAGCGGGTAAAAACAGAGATTTCGTAATGGAATACTGCGTTAAGATATGTGAAAGAGTTATAAAAAGAAATAAAAGTGCATAAGTAAAAAATGTTTACATAATATCATACACGATATTACTGTCAAGCATTTAATCATAAAGTGTCTATCTACATGAAAGCTAGATTTAAGTTGCCTAAAGTATTAAGTAATAGAAATAAGTTAGCATAAGAAACATGTTTAAAACTATTAAAGGAAATACCATGGTGCCTTCATGGAGACAAGTAGAAAGAAATAAATAATTAGTTATAGAAATAGAAGAAGAAATAGAAATAAGTAAGAAAACACACCTGTAAATCGATAAAGGAATTGCTGTGGTGCCTTCCTTAAATATGAACAAAGGCGAAATAGTATAAAATAAAAGCAACTTGATATAAGAGGATATAAGTTAAGACGATTGTATAAATTCTAACCACCTGCTAAGATATAGTACTAAGAAATAAAAACCAGTAATGTTAAGATTCAAGGAAAATAAATAAACAATGTGTTGTTGTCTTACCCTTAATAAAATATATAAAGAAAAAGAAAAGTAAAGAATAGAAAAGATAGGAAGTAGAAGGGCGTCCTACCCTTGAAGAGAGAAAGATGAATGAATGCAAGAAAGATAAAGTATGCAGAATGAAAGTGCGAGAGGAATAAAAGCGAGAACTAGTATGATTGCAGTAGCTGAGCATAGACTCCGATTATGTTGGAGATATAAGAAAAAAAAAAAAAAAAAAAAAAAAAAAAAAAAAAAAAAAAAAAAAAAACCTAACCTAACCTAACCTAACCTAACCTAACCTAACCTAACCTAACCTAACCTAACCTAACCTAACCTAACCTAACCTAACCTAACCTAACCTAACCTAACCTAACCTAACCTAACCTAACCTAACCTAACCTAACCTAACCTAACCTAACCTAACCTAACCTAACCTAACCCAGTAACCGATAACACATCGCCAGAATAACATCGCCTCCGCGTTAAAAATTCATCAAAATTCAACGCGTTGAGTTAAGTGCGCATAAAGGTTAACAGTGGAATTGTGGAGTGTTAATTTACCAGGATACGTGTGGGCAAGGGTCTGGCTCTTCTGGTTGCGGAGCAGTAAGCCTGGAACTCTTGTGGGAAATAACTCAGCCAAGGTCAGTGCCATTGTTGTACAAACATTTCATCTGAAAGACGCTGCAGAGACCTATCCGGAGACACCAAGAACACCAAAATCGGAGCACGGGCTTGGGAGCTTTTAGTACGTAAAAAACGTCAAAACACGTGGTTTTTTTGCCAAAATAACCTCACTTCGGCCCCACGTGTTTTTCGCGACACAAGGCGTGACGTCGAAACAGCCAATCAAGCCCTTACTGAAGACTCCATTGCCGGACGAGGAATCTGCCTGCAGACCAGCCATCAGTGTGACGACTCCGCGGCTCATCATCAGGTTAGCCCGAGGGAACTCCTTAACGACTGGTCCTGTCCTCCCCGAGTTTGGGCTTATCTGACTTGGAATTCCGGGATCTTTCCACAGGGATCTCTTCCCATCCCCTATCCCTATCTGCATCCCCCTCATTTCACCCCCTTGCCAACTTACCCCCCTTTAGTCTCCCCACGAGACTTCCCCCCCCCAACCCCCCTCAGGGTGACCTCACCCCCCCGCGATCTAACTTCGTTCCCGTTGGAGCTAGGATAGCCGAGTTTGGGTTCATTTGAAAGAGCTCAAAAAGTTCTTCAATTTGGCCCCAACAGAATCCCAAAACTCGTGACCTATACACACAGTGATCCTTCAGCACTTCAGAATTTCGTTGGATACTACCACCACTGCGCACCTAGGGCTCAGAACATCGGGCTCTAGCAGTTGTCGGGCTCCTCATCGGACAGCAGTCGCCGGCCACCAGCGACGGAAGATTCCGTGAGTCCACCTCAGTAAAAAGAAAAAAAAAAAAGAAAAAACAAAAAAAAAAACTATATATATAATTGTTGACTAACCATTATACTCATTACTAGATTTAGAAGTAGAAATAAGGTGTAATTAAGTAATAATAGTTCTTTGCCTTGACTATCCATTTTCTTCCCTTTATCAATTATAAAATATTATTCTTTCGGTACCTCTATATCCAATAATTGTACTTAGCTACATTGTCCGTGGATAAGCATAATTATTGGCACTAAAACAACAAAAACAAAAAATGTCGTCACAGCAGTCCACCATATCTGCCTCCCGTAAAACAACCACGGGAGTCTCCACTAACCTCCGGAAAAAGATATTGAGGAACACTGCCAAATCTGCCGTGTCCGAAAAGGTGGCGCAACCATCGGAGCCGCCTCAGTATTCTGCCCCGATCCCCAAGGCGTCGTCGGAGCCACAGGCAGCAGGCTCAGATGTGTCGGCATGTACGACACACATCTCGGACACGACACCATCGGGACCCGAGATGCGAGAGGGAATCCCTTGCAGAGTTTCGGAGACTGTCATCAACTGGGAGCAGTGTGGAATTTCCCCCCCTCGCCAAATCATTTCCGACGATGAGAGCTCGGTGGCCTCTTCGGCAGGTCACTTAAACAGACCCGAGCGTCAGAGTCTTCTGTACCGAACTCCAAGAAGGGGTACAGGTGTACAGATGGATTTGGCCACGAGAGAGGCAAACGACCTGCTTCAGAGGGGGAAAGACGCCTTAGAGTCGGCAGGGAACATGAAGCGGGAATGTAAGGTCACTGCCCATGAGTGCCTCCAGGGTCTCTACGAGACAGTTCTGTCTTTGGCAGACTCGCGGGCACGTCATAAATTCAACCTCGAGAAGGAGCGCTCTCGACATGCACAAGAGCTTGTGCGGGTCGAGAGAGCTCACACTCGAGATGTTATGACCTTAAAAACTGAACTCTCGCTCATGCGAACTGACCTGACCGAGACAAAGAAAGAGGCAAAGGGTATCCGCGACTGGCTAGGCCACGAGACTCTTGAAGCTTTCAAGAGTCTAAAGGAGGTAAAGGAGGAAGTCAAGCTGGCGAGCTTGAAGAACTCCAAGGAGCACGAACAGACCAGGCTGGACATTGTGAAGACACCTGGGGATCCAAAAGGGGAACTCCTGAGTGGGGGATTGTCCCGCCTGGAGTCACACATTACCAGCATTTCAAACCAGCTGGACGTGCTCCGTCAAGAAACGGAGAAACTGAAGCCTGACCCTACCCAGCCAGGACCGGACCTAAGTCAGGCGTCTGAGGCGGGAAAAGACATTCTAACAAATACCCGGTTTGACGAAGAGTGCGGGTGCAGATCCAAGAGATGCTGAGTAAACCCGCGCTCCCTCCACCACCAACACAGTCACGAGAAGATTTTCATAAACACCTCAAACCCATTGCGGAAAGGCTGGACTTGGTCTCGGCGGATATCCGAGTCCTGCGGGATAAAGAACCCCCCGTTCAGGTCATGGCAGCTCCAAACCTGGATGCTGAATTGGCGGTCGTGGAGGTCAAGAAGCACCTCCAAAACATTGAGAAAGGTGTAGCAGACTTGGCCAAAGTAGAAAGACCGCCACAACAGCTACAAGGCCCAAAAACCTTTGCCCAGGTTGCAAGTACACCGAAACCCCCCTCTAAGCCAAACCAATTACAGCCAAATCACACCCTGATCGTCTCGTCGACGGATCCCAAACACACTGGGGACAACGTGATCGAGAGGATCAGGACCGCCCTGGATCTCAAGACGACCGGAGCCAAGGTAGACGCCGTCAGGAAGGCCTGAAATCAGAAGGTAATCCTGAGGTGCGCCAGCAAAGCCGACTTGAATCTGGTCAGGGACCAGTTCAAGAAAAACGGAGGGCTCAAGGTCCAGGAGTCAAAGCCCCAAAACCCTTTAGTCTGCGTAAAGGGGGTGCTGTCCAGCTACAGTGATGGCGAGATCTTCGATCTCCTATTAGCGCAGAACAAGCATCTTCTGCAAGACGTCGCTGTGGGTGAACAGACGGCCAGGGTGCGATACAGGAAGCGCGCGAGAAATCCCCATGAGTGCCACCCGGTGTTGGAAATCTCACCAAAAATGTGGCTTATTTTCACCCAAGCCCAGAGAGTGCACGTGGGCATCAAGCGGTGCTCTGTTGTAGATCAGTCCCCACTCGTTCAGTGCACAAAGTGCCTCGGATACGGACACAACAGGTCCATATGCGGGGCGGCAAGGGAGTCATGCTTCTTTTGCAGCGGTGCACATGATGGCAGGGACTGTCAGAACAGAGTCGAAGGTAAGGAGCCCACGTGTATAAACTGCAAGGGGGCACAGAAAAAAGGAAGCGACCTGGCACACACCGCGTTTAGCGAAGACTGCCAGGAACGCCAAAAGTGGGATGGGATAGCACGGTCGCGCGTTTCCTATTGCTAAGGGCGACCCGCAGGAAAACCACCAACAAAGTCCCCCTCAACATTCACAAAGATCGACAGCAAGATTGAAATTCATCCAAGTCAATCTCCAGCGCTCCAAGCTGGCCACGGATGAACTCCATCTGACGGCTCAGGCCAAGGGAATCTCTGTGGCACTTGTTTAAGAACCTTACGTGGGAAGAACAGGTGTAATGTAACAAAGTCCTGGCACACAAGTTATCCAGTGCAGCCTTAACCGCCAAAAACCAGTGAAAGCGGCAATAGTGATCTTCGGGAGCAGTTTGGAGGTCATTCATGACCCCCAACTTGTAACTGAGAACATTGCGGCCGTTCTGTTGAAGGTGGGCCAGCTTAGTCTTGGAGTGCTGTCGGTCTACTTTGAGGGAGACCAAGAATTAAATCCATACCTTTCCGTATTACAACACACAACAAACAAAGTACACACAAACAACATCCTGGTGGGAGGTGACGTAAATGCCTGGAGTCAATGGTGGGGCAGCGTTTCCGAAAACCATCGGGGGGCTGAGTACTGTTCCTTTCTCCACGAGCGGGATTTCCAGATCCTAAACTCGGGTCACACGCCGACTTTCGAGACCTACAGGGGCGACAGGTGGTGCACAAGCATAGTAGATGTAACTGCATGCAGTCTGTCGCTGCTGGGAAAAATGGAGGAGTGGCGAGTAGAAAGAGGTTTGACCTCATCCGATCACAATGCAATCACCTTCTCGATGCGCTTAGAGAAAGCTTTGGAACCCCTAAGGCCAGTCTCGACGCGCATCTATAATACCAAGAAGGCAAAGTGGTCGGAGTTCTGCACGCACTTCAAAACCAACCTGGCCGAAAAAGAAATAACAAAGGCCAGGATCTCGAACGCCCCGAGCCCAGAAGATCTGGAAAAAATCCTTACAGAATATTTAAACGCCATCCACCGCTCGTGTGACGTGGCGATCCCAAAACTAGGATCCCCAAAACACAGCACAAAACCCCCTTGGTGGAATTCTACTCTAGACCGTCTCAAGAAAGACACAATGACGAAAAAGAGACGGATTCGGAACGCTGCCGCTCACCGGCGGGAAGACACTATAAAATTTTACGTCACGGCAAAAAATAAGTACACCTCAGCAGCGACGAAAGCTGCCACTGCAAGCTGGAGGGAGTTCTGTACAAGGCAAGACCGAGAGAGCATGTGGGACGGCGTCTACAGGGTACTAAGGAAGACAACCAGAAGGCAGGATGACACCCTCCTGAGAAATACCGCAGGGGAAACTCTTAGCCCACAGCAATCCGCGGACCTACTGGCAAAAACCTTTTACCCAGATGACTCGACAGATGGCGAAAGACCGTACCACAGTGCACTGAGACAACTTGCGAGGGAGAAAAGTCCACAAGAACTGTCCGCCGACGATCCACCCTTTACAACCACAGAGCTGGATATGGTCCTGCAAGACCAAAATCCGAAGAAGGCCCCCGGTCCCGAT
Organism: Mythimna impura; assembly: GCA_905147345.3. Classification (NCBI taxonomy): domain Eukaryota; kingdom Metazoa; phylum Arthropoda; class Insecta; order Lepidoptera; family Noctuidae; genus Mythimna; species Mythimna impura. The sequence continues at coordinate 27,031,310 of LR990362.1, read as the reverse complement.
GGATTGACGGCGGACATTTGCACAGCGGCAATAAACTGCGACAGGGAAGTGTTCTTGGCGATAGCAAACAGATGTCTGTCGCTATCACACTTTCCGAGGCAGTGGAAGGTCGCCCACGTGTGCATCCTCCGCAAGCCAGGCAAGGACGACTACACCAGTCCAAAGTCGTACCGGCCAATAGGTCTCCTATCTGTCCTCGGAAAAATCGTGGAAAAACTCCTTGTAGGCAGATTGCAGTGGCACTTCTATCCAACACTCCATAAAAGCCAGTACGGGTTCATGCCACAGCGTGGTACCGAGGACGCCCTCTATGACCTAATGGGGCACATACGTGCCGAAATCAAAGCAAAGAAGATAGTGCTTTTGGTGTCATTGGACATAGAGGGGGCCTTCGATAACGCATGGTGGCCTGCATTAAAAAAACAGATGGTGGCCAAACAATGTCCCAGAAATTTGTACACTCTCGTCGCCTCTTACTTAAAAGACCGCCACGTAAAGGTCAACTACGCCAGAGCGACTAGCGAGAAGGGAACCAACAAAGGATGCGTTCAGGGCTCAATTGCCGGTCCGACGTTCTGGAACCTGATCCTAGACTCGCTCCTTCACAAATTGGCTAGTATGGGGGTATATTGCCAAGCTTTTGCAGACGACGTCGTCCTGGTATTCTCAGACCACGAGACCGGTCCTTTGCAGCAGAAAGCCAATGAGACGCTAGACATAGTGTCGAAGTGGGGCGCCCGAAATAAGCTGCGTTTCGCCGCGCATAAGACCAATGCGATGGTGTTAACGAAAAAGCTGAAATACGACGTCCCGGTTCTGCACATGTCGGGCACAAGGCTGGGCCTAGTCCAAGAGATCAAGCTGCTAGGTCTCATTGTTGACGCCAAACTCACTTTTAATGCACACGTATCCGCAACCTGTAAAAAGGCTGCGGACATCTATAAGCAACTCGCGTGTGCAGCGAAGGTGACGTGGGGTCTCAATAGGGAGATAATTAGGACGATTTATGTGTCGGTGATAGAGCCTATCGTGATGTATGCAGCGAGTGCGTGGGCCCCGGCAGCTGAAAAACTGATGACACGAAACCAGTTTGATTCGCTACAGCGGGGTTTCGTACAGAAGATCTGCAAGGCATACCGCACGGTGTCTCTGACATCGGCACTGGTTCTGTCAGGCCAACTCCCACTAGACCTCCGGGTGATTGAGGCGGCGACCCTTTACAAGATCAAGAAGGGCCATTCCCGAGAGTTCCTACCACCGGGCCGCGAGCTGGAACGGAATATAAATTATTTAAATCAGCCTCATCCAGCGCGACTTACAACAACCGAGTATGCACGCCTAGAAGACTGGAATCCCGAAACCTTACAGACTCACCATGTTACCGGCCCCCAAATCTACACCGACGGCAGCAAGATAGAGGGGAAAGTTGGAGCTGCCCTAACTTGGTGGGAAGGAGGAAAGGAGTCCATGTCCAGCACTTTTGGCTTGGAGCCTCACAACACTGTCTTCCAATCTGAAATGTATGCACTCTTCCGAGCTGTCAGATTGGCAAGAGAATCTAAGGCGGCCTCCATAAGTATACTGAGCGACTCAAGGTCGTCGCTCGACCTGCTGAGGAGACCGTCTGTTACTCACCACCTGGCACTCCAAATAAAGAGTCTCATCCGTGAAATCAGAGAGGAGGGCAGAAAAGTGAGGCTGTTCTGGCTCAAGGCCCACGTTGGAACTGTCGGGAATGAGAGAGCAGATGTGCTGGCAAAGGAGGCGGCCCTAACAAAGGAGACAGCGGACTACGACAAAGTCCCCATATCATACGTGAGAAGGAAGATACGGGAGGGGACTGTAAAGAAGTGGCAAGTGAGGTACGAGTCCTCGAGTACAGGGGCGGTAACAAAAGTATTCTTTCCAGACGTCCTAGCGGCGAAAAGAATCCTCAAGGACACAGCCCTAACACCGGCCCATACCCAAATCTTGACGGGACACGGAGGCTTCGCAGCATACCTCCACCGCTTCCACCTCAAGGACAGTCCCTCGTGCGTCTGCGACCAGAGCTGCGAGGAAACAGTCTGGCACCTTCTCTTCGAATGCCCAAGGTTCTGCCTTGAAAGAATGGAACTGGAGCGGAAAACAGGGCTCCAGTTAAGTCAATCCTCACTCCACAACTTCATGGAGAAGCCAGCTTCGAGGACCCCATTCTTAGCATTCGCGAGTAAAGTTGCCGTAACCGCAGCGGGGCCGAACAAATCGGACGCCCCCGCACAAAGTCGAGTCCGGCTACCATCTACTCGTACCCCCACCACAAACACAATACCTACACTAAATACACAACACCCATTACCCACAACTACACGGCAAAGTACAAACACAACACCAATTACACAAAACCCGTCACCTTCAATTACACAGCAAAGAATAAACACACAACCAGCACCAGTAACAGCGCTAGCGGTAGTAACAACAGGGATAAACCAACAGACGATCCCAACCGACATGCCAGTAACACAATTCCTGGTATGCGGAAGAGACGGAGTCCCCGGTATCAGACTCCGAGGGGTCGCCCTGTTCATGAATAGGGAATCAGAGACGCTGGGTATAAGTTTCTGCATTGCTTCAAGCCGCACTGGAGCCCGAATCACAATTTCACCAGGCCTAGCTGCCCTGATCAACGGGAGCACATCAAAAACGAGCATCAAAGGAAGCAAGTACGCCGCGCTGCAGCAGGTGGAGATAGCCGCTCACAAGTGCCGTTTAGTGCGATTCAAAGGAAAGACAATCGCACTACTCGAGTGGAGAGCGGAGACCCCTTTTGCTCAGGCGAGCTCGCTGCTCTAAAAGATCAGGGAGGCAGGTGAAAATACGTGCATAGCACCCCGCACGATCAGCATCGATGCTATGGCGGTCGGTGGTGAAAGAGGAGACATCGCAGACCGTTTCGGCTGCCTTAAAGCCTCAGAACAGCATGAGGTCGTGGTCTACGAGGATAGGGGGGAAACTCTAAGTTTCCTCAAAGCCCCCAAAGACCACACAGGTAGCACGATGAGTTCCACTAAAAACCTGAACACCACGAGCGGAGCTGAAAGGGCCCAGCAAAAGTTTGTAGCAGAAAAAGAAAAGAGGGACAAAGGCAAAAACATCAGCCCAGAGGACCGAGCGCGGTCCAAGAGCCGTCTCAAAGCAATCGGCACCTTCCTCAGCGCACTGCTCCCGAGTACCAGCCGCACATCACCAACTGAGCGGCAAGAGTCAGCGGTCATGAGGTTTTTCAAACCGAAACCCAGGGAAACACCAGAACCAAAACCCAAACCGACCAGAGCCGACAAAGGGCAAGTCAGCCCTCCGACCCTCGCTGTAAACTCTGGTATCATAGACCACGTACAGAGCGCATTCCTCGAGTATGTATCAGTCGTGAGGGCAACCAGAGAGGTAAACCTCGCGACATGTAGAAAGATTCTGCAGACCTTTCATTGGAAAAATGAGGGTCTGTTAAGGGTCTTACTCGGGGAGGCAGAGGTGTACGACAACGTCAAATCCCAGGTCATTGCTGGTGAAATGACGGGGTCGTACATGGCAGCCTATAGCGCGAAGAGTGGCTTTGTGACCCTGGACGAGGTGGAAACGGAGCGCTCAGGGAAAGTAACATTCCACACACCCGAAGACGACCCGATAGTGGTTACCGCCAAGTGTACCAAAATTATGCTGGACGACAGGATCCTCGAAATGTCGCAATCCATTTCGGGGGCCTCCGCTTCCCCGGCTTCGGAAGCGCATTGGGCGGTACCCAGTATCAAGTGGATAAACGGAGTTCCAGGGTGCGGCAAGACAACCTGGATGGTGAAACATTTTGACGAGGAGAGCGATATCGTAGTGACAACAACAACCGAAGCTGCTAAGGATCTCAGAGAAAAACTAGCGCACCGATTAGGAGATCGTGTCAAGGCAAAGGTGCGCACTATGGCCTCAATTTTAGCCAACGGGTTCAGACCAGAGGAGAAATGCCGTCGCCTTATGGTTGACGAAGCCCTCATGAACCACTTTGGGGCAATAGTCATGGCAGTGAAGTTGTCTGGAGCGAGCGAGGTCGTTCTCATCGGAGACGTAAATCAGCTACCATTTTTGGACAGAGAGAACCTTTTTGAGTTAAGGTACACCCGTCCAAACTTGGTGGCTGGCATCACCCAGGAGTTACTCTGTACGCATCGGAACCCAATGGACATAGCACTGACCCTGAGTGAGATATACCCCGGTATATACTCCTCCAAGACTTCGCTGTCGCGGGTCCACTCTCTGAAAGTAGAAAGGTTCACGGGAGCGCGCATACCGATAACCGCCCAGAACACCTTATTCTTGGTCCATACGCAGGAAGAGAGAGCCTCTCTTGCCGACCAGGGCTATGGGTCTGGCGAAGGGTCGCGTATCCTCACCATCCACGCAGCTCAGGGGTTGACCTGCGACAGCGTTATCATAATAAACACCAAGTCAAGGAGGCTCCAAATCCACGACAGCATCTCCCATGCAGTTGTTGCAGTGTCGAGACACACGGTCAGCTGTGTGTACTACACCGACGACGCCGACGATGCCACGGGCCGTTTCGCCCGTAAAGCGATGGATGCGCCTTCTAAAGTGGTCGTCGAATACAACCTTAAGACGGCCATGCAGCATCGAGACACCGCAGTCGTGGAAGCTTTGATGGGGTTAGTGAAGACTCTAGGTGGCAGATCAACAAGAGCCCAATACCCAAACTCTACCCACCAACCCTAAATCCATAGTCGTAAAAAATATATATATATATAATCATAATGTAACATGTAGCAAGATAACTGTGTGTAAATACATAAGTATATTTTGAAACAATTTAACCATTGTAATAAGTATATTTTAATACCTTGCATATCGCACCTTTAATCCAATACCGTCGCTGGGCGGGATTCTTCAGGGAAACTGTTTGTGAAAAAACCTGTAAAGTTAGCGCTCAGCAAACAAATGGCGTTGAGTTTCGTTTCGCGGAGGTGTTGGATTGACGGTGTGATATGTCTATAGATTTGATATATTGATGTGTCTAAGTTTTATTGTAATATAAGTAAAAGTAATTTGTATAAATAAGTTACTAACTTAACTAATTTAAACAAAAAAAAAGACAACAAAAAAAAAAAAAAAGAAAAAAAAAAATATATAAAAAAAAATATATAAAAAAAAATATATATATATATATGAGTCTGAGGTGGACTCGCGTAGTTTTTAAGCTTAGTTTTTAAGTAAATCTTAAGATGAGGGCACGACAAAATGCCATTGATAAACTTTCATAAACAAAGAACACTGTAAAAAATGGCGCGGACCATCATGTCTGCGGTAGAATAGATACACAAAAAAAAAAAAAAAAAACCTAACCTAACCTAACCTAACCTAACCCAACAAACTGATAACACATCGCCAGAATAACATCGCCTCCGCGTTAAAAATTCATCAAAATTCAACGCGTCGAGTTAAGTGCGCAAAAAGGTTAACAGTGGAATTGTGGAGTGTTAATTTACCAGGATACGTGTGGGCAAGTGTCTGGCTCTTCTGGTTGCGGAGCAGTAAGCCTGGAACTTTTGTGGGAAATAACTCAGCCAAGGTCAGTGCCATTGTTGTGCAAACATTTCATCTGAAAGACGCTGCAGAGACCTATCCGGAGACACCAAGAACACCAAAATCGGAGCACGGGCTTGGGAGCTTTTAGTACGTAAAAAACGTCAAAACACGTGGTTTTTTTTGCCAAATTAACCTCACTTCGGCCCCACGTGTTTTTCGCGACACGAGGCGTGACGTCGAAACAGCCAATCAAGCCCTTACTACCCCCCTTTACTCTCCCCACGAGACTTCCCCCCCCCAACCCCCCTCTGGGCGACCTCACCCCCCCGCGATCTAACTTCGTTCCCGTTGGAGCTAGGATAGCCGAGTTTGGGTTCATTTGAAAGAGCTCAAAAAGTTCTTCAATTTGGCCCCAACAGAATCCCAAAACTCGTGACCTATACACACAGTGATCCTTCAGCACTTCAGAATTTCGTTGGAGACTACCACCACTGCGCACCTAGGGCTCAGAACATCGGGCTCTAGCAGTTGTCGGGCTCCTCATCGGACAGCAGTCGCCGGCCACCAGCGACGGAAGATTCCGTGAGTCCACCTCAGTAAAAAAAAAAAAAAAAGAAAAGAATAAATAAAAAACAAAAAATATATATATATATATATATATAATTGTTGACTAACCATTATACTCATTACTAGATTTAGAAGTAGAAATAAGGTGTAAATAAGTAATAATAGTTCTTTGCCTTGACTATCCATTTTCTTCCCTTTATCAATTATAAAATATTATTCTTTCGGTACCTCTATATCCAATAATTGTACTTAGCTACATTGTCCGTGGATAAGCATAATTATTGGCACTAAAACAACAAAAACAAAAAATGTCGTCACAGCAGTCCACCATATCTGCCTCCCGTAAAACAACCACGGGAGTCTCCACTAACCTCCGGAAAAAGATATTGAGGAACACTGCCAAATCTGCCGTGTCCGAAAAGGCGGCGCAACCATCGGAGCCGCCTCAGTATTCTGCCCCAATCCCCAAGGCGTCGTCGGAGCCACAGGCAGCAGGCTCAGATGTGTCGGCATGTACGACACACATCTCGGACACGACACCATCGGGACCCGAGATGCGAGAGGGAATCCCTTGCAGAGTTTCGGAGACTGTCATCAACTGGGAGCAGTGTGGAATTTCCCCCCCTCGCCAAATCATTTCCGACGATGAGAGCTCGGTGGCCTCTTCGGCAGGTCACTTAAACAGACCCGAGCGTCAGAGTCTTCTGTACCGAACTCCAAGAAGGGGTACAGGTGTACAGATGGATTTGGCCACGAGAGAGGCAAACGACCTGCTTCAGAGGGGGAAAGACGCCTTAGAGTCGGCAGGGAACATGAAGCGGGAATGTAAGGTCACTGCCCATGAGTGCCTCCAGGGTCTCTACGAGACAGTTCTGTCTTTGGCAGACTCGCGGGCACGTCATAAATTCAACCTCGAGAAGGAGCGCTCTCGACATGCACAAGAGCTTGTGCGGGTCGAGAGAGCTCACACTCGAGATGTTATGACCTTAAAAACTGAACTCTCGCTCATGCGAACTGACCTGACCGAGACAAAGAAAGAGGCAAAGGGTATCCGCGACTGGCTAGGCCACGAGACTCTTGAAGCTTTCAAGAGTCTAAGGGAGGTAAGGGAGGAAGTCAAGCTGGCGAGCTTGAAGAACTCCAAGGAGCACGAACAGACCAGGCTGGACATTGTGAAGACACCTGGGGATCCTAAAGGGGAACTCCTGAGTGGGGGATTGTCCCGCCTGGAGTCACACATTACCAGCATTTCAAACCAGCTGGACGTGCTCCGTCAAGAAATGGAGAAACTGAAGCCTGACCCTACCCAGCCAGGACCGGACCTAAGTCAGGCGTCTGAGGCGGGAAAAGACATTCTAACAAATACCCGGTTTGACGAAGAGTGCGGGTGCAGATCCAAGAGATGCTGAGTAAACCCGCGCTCCCTCCACCACCAACACAGTCACGAGAAGATTTTCATAAACACCTCAAACCCATTGCGGAAAGGCTGGACTTGGTCTCGGCGGATATCCGAGTCCTGCGGGATAAAGAACCCCCCGTTCAGGTAGTGGCAGCTCCAAACCTGGATGCAGAATTGGCGGTCGTGGAGGTCAAGAAGCACCTCCAAAACATTGAGAAAGGTGTAGCAGACTTGGCCAAAGTAGAAAGACCGCCACAACAGCTACAAGGCCCAAAAACCTTTGCCCAGGTTGCAAGTACACCGAAACCCCCCTCTAAGCCAAACCAATTACAGCCAAATCACACCCTGATCGTCTCGTCGACGGATCCCAAACACACTGGGGACAACGTGATCGAGAGGATCAGGACCGCCCTGGATCTCAAGACGACCGGAGCCAAGGTGGACGCCGTCAGGAAGGCCCGAAATCAGAAGGTAATCCTGAGGTGCGCCAGCAAAGCCGACTTGAATCTGGTCAGGGACCAGTTCAAGAAAAACGGAGGGCTCAAGGTCCAGGAGTCAAAGCCCCAAAACCCCTTAGTCTGCGTAAAGAGGGTGCTGTCCAGCTACAGTGATGGCGAGATCGTCGATCTCCTATTAGCGCAGAACAAGCATCTTCTGCAAGACGTCGCTGTGGGTGAACAGACGGCCAGGGTGCGATACAGGAAGCGCGCGAGAAATCCCCATGAGTGCCACCCGGTGTTGGAAATCTCACCAAAAATGTGGCTTATTTTCACCCAAGCCCAGAGAGTGCACGTGGGCATCAAGCGGTGCTCTGTTGTAGATCAGTCCCCACTCGTTCAGTGCACAAAGTGCCTCGGATACGGACACAACAGGTCCATATGCGGGGCGGCAAGGGAGTCATGCTTCTTTTGCAGCGGTGCACATGATGGCAGGGACTGTCAGAACAGAGTCGAAGGTAAGGAGCCCACGTGTATAAACTGTAAGGGGGCACAGAAAAAAGGAAGCGACCTGGCACACACCGCGTTTAGCGAAGACTGCCAGGAACGCCAAAAGTGGGATGGGATAGCACGGTCGCGCGTTTCCTATTGCTAAGGGCGACCCGCAGGAAAACCACCAACAAAGTCCCCCTCAACATTCACAAAGATCGACAGCAAGATTGAAATTCATCCAAGTCAATCTCCAGCGCTCCAAGCTGGCCACGGATGAACTCCATCTGACGGCTCAGGCCAAGGGAATCTCTGTGGCACTTGTTCAAGAACCTTACGTGGGAAGAACAGGTGTAATGAAACAAAGTCCTGGCACACAAGTTATCCAGTGCAGCCTTAACCGCCAAAAACCAGTGAAAGCGGCAATAGTGATCTTCGGGAGCAGTTTGGAGGTCATTCATGACCCCCAACTTGTAACTGAGAACATTGCGGCCGTTCTGTTGAAGGTGGGCCAGCTTAGTCTTGGAGTGCTGTCGGTCTACTTTGAGGGAGACCAAGAATTAAACCCATACCTTTCCGTATTACAACACACAACAAACAAACTACACACAAACAACATCCTGGTGGGAGGTGACGTAAATGCCTGGAGTCAATGGTGGGGCAGCGTTTCCGAAAACCATCGGGGGGCTGAGTACTGTTCCTTTCTCCACGAGCGGGATTTCCAGATCCTAAACTCGGGTCACACGCCGACTTTCGAGATCTACAGGGGCGACAGGTGGTGCACAAGCATAGTAGATGTAACTGCATGCAGTCTGTCGCTGCTGGGAAAAATGGAGGAGTGGCGAGTAGAAAGAGGTTTGACCTCATCCGATCACAATGCAATCACCTTCTCGATGCGCTTAGAGAAAGCTTTGGAACCCCTAAGGCCAGTCTCGACGCGCATCTATAATACCAAGAAGGCAAAGTGGTCGGAGTTCTGCACGCACTTCAAAACCAACCTGGCTGAAAAAGAAATAACAAAGGCTAGGATCTCGAACGCCCCGAGCCCAGAAGATCTGGAAAAAGTCCTTACAGAATATTTAAACGCCATCCACCGCTCGTGTGACGTGGCGATCCCAAAACTAGGATCTCCAAAACACAGCACAAAACCCCCTTGGTGGAATTCTACTCTAGACCGTCTCAAGAAAGACACAATGACGAAAAAGAGACGGATTCGGAACGCTGCCGCTCACCGGCGGGAAGACACTATAAAAATTTACGTCACGGCAAAAAATAAGTACACCTCAGCAGCGACGGAAGCTGCCACTGCAAGCTGGAGGGAGTTCTGTACAAGGCAAAACCGAGAGAGCATGTGGGACGGCGTCTACAGGGTACTAAGGAAGACAACCAGAAGGCAGGATGACACCCTCCTGAGAAATACCGCAGGGGAAACTCTTAGCCCACAGCAATCCGCGGACCTACTGGCAAAAACCTTTTACCCAGATGACTCGACAGATGGCGAAAGACCGTACCACAGTGCACTGAGACAACTTGCGAGGGAGAAAAATCCACAAGAACTGTCCGCCGACGATCCACCCTTTACAACCACAGAGCTGGATATGGTCCTGCAAGACCAAAATCCGAAGAAGGCCCCCGGTCCCGATGGATTGACGGCGGACATTTGCACAGCGGCAATAAACTGCGACAGGGAAGTGTTCTTGGCGATAGCAAACAGATGTCTGTCGCTATCACACTTTCCGAGGCAGTGGAAGGTCGCCCACGTGTGCATCCTCCGCAAGCCAGGCAAGGACGACTACACCAGTCCAAAGTCGTACCGGCCAATAGGTCTCCTATCTGTCCTCGGAAAAATCGTGGAAAAACTCCTTGTAGGCAGATTGCAGTGGCACTTCTATCCAACACTCCATAAAAGCCAGTACGGGTTCATGCCACAGCGTGGTACCGAGGACGCCCTCTATGACCTAATGGGGCACATACGTGCCGAAATCAAAGCAAAGAAGATAGTGCTTTTGGTGTCATTGGACATAGAGGGGGCCTTCGATAACGCATGGTGGCCTGCATTAAAAAAACAGATGGTGGCCAAACAATGTCCCAGAAATTTGTACACTCTCGTCGCCTCTTACTTAAAAGACCGCCACGTAAAGGTCAACTACGCCAGAGCGACTAGCGAGAAGGGAACCAACAAAGGATGCGTTCAGGGCTCAATTGCCGGTCCGACGTTCTGGAACCTGATCCTAGACTCGCTCCTTCACAAATTGGCTAGTATGGCGGTATATTGCCAAGCTTTTGCAGACGACGTCGTCCTGGTATTCTCAGACCACGAGACCGGTCCCTTGCAGCAGAAAGCCAATGAGACGCTAGACATAGTGTCGAAGTGGGGCGCCCGAAATAAGCTGCGTTTTGCCGCGCATAAGACCAATGCGATGGTGTTAACGAAAAAGCTGAAATACGACGTCCCGGTTCTGCACATGTCGGGCACAAGGCTGGGCCTAGTCCAAGAGATCAAGCTGCTAGGTCTCATTATTGACGCCAAACTCACTTTTAATGCACACGTATCCGCAACCTGTAAAAAGGCTGCGGACATCTATAAGCAACTCGCGTGTGCAGCGAAGGTGACGTGGGGTCTCAATAGGGAGATAATTAGGACGATTTATGTGTCGGTGATAGAGCCTATCGTGATGTATGCAGCGAGTGCGTGGGCCCCGGCAGCTGAAAAACTGATGACACGAAACCAGTTTGATTCGCTACAGCGGGGTTTCGTACAGAAGATCTGCAAGGCATACCGCACGGTGTCTCTGACATCGGCACTAGTTCTGTCAGGCCAACTCCCACTAGACCTCCGGGTGATTGAGGCGGCGACCCTTTACAAGATCAAGAAGGGCCATTCCCGAGAGTTCCTACCACCGGGCCGCGAGCTGGAACGGAATATAAATTATTTAAATCAGCCTCATCCAGCGCGACTTACAACAACCGAGTATGCACGCCTAGAAGACTGGAATCCCGAAACCTTACAGACTCACCATGTTACCGGCCCCCAAATCTACACCGACGGCAGCAAGATAGAGGGGAAAGTTGGAGCTGCTCTAACTTGGTGGGAAGGAGGAAAGGAGTCCATGTCCAGCACTTTTGGCTTGGAGCCTCACAACACTGTCTTCCAATCTGAAATGTATGCACTCTTCCGAGCTGTCAGATTGGCAAGAGAATCTAAGGCGGCCTCCATAAGCATACTGAGCGACTCAAGGTCGTCGCTCGACCTGCTGAGGAGACCGTCTGTTACTCACCACCACCACCTGGCACTCCAAATAAAGAGTTTCATCCGTGAAATCAGAGAGGAGGGCAGAAAAGTGAGGCTGTTCTGGCTCAAGGCCCACGTTGGAACTGTCGGGAATGAGAGAGCAGATGTGCTGGCAAAGGAGGCGGCCCTAACAAAGGAGACAACGGACTACGATAAAGTCCCCGTATCATACGTGAGAAGGAAGATACGGGAGGGGACTGTAAAGAAGTGGCAAGTGAGGTACGAGTCCTCGAGTACAGGGGCGGTAACAAAAGTATTCTTTCCAGACGTCCTAGCGGCGAAAAGAATCCTCAGGGACACAGCCCTAACACCGGCCCATACTCAAATCTTGACGGGACACGGAGGCTTCGCAGCATACCTCCACCGCTTCCACCTCAAGGACAGTCCCTCGTGCGTCTGCGACCAGAGCTGCGAGGAAACAGTCTGGCACCTTCTCTTCGAATGCCCAAGGTTCTGCCTTGAAAGAATGGAACTGGAGCGGAAAACAGGGCTCCAGTTAAGTCAATCCTCACTCCACAACTTCATGGAGAAGCCAGCTTCGAGGACCCCATTCTTAGCATTCGCGAGTAAAGTTGCCGTAACCGCAGCGGGGCCGAACAAATCGGACGCCCCCGCACAAAGTCGAGTCCGGCTACCATCTACTCGTACCCCCACCACAAACACAACACCTACACTAAATACACAACACCCATTACCCACAACTACACGGCATAGTACAAACACAACACCAACACCAATTACACAAAACCCGTCACCTTCAATTACACAGCAAAGAATAAACACACAACCAGCACCAGTAACAGCGCTAGCGGTAGTAACAACAGGGATAAACCAACAGACGATCCCAACCGACATGCCAGTAACACAATTCCTGGTATGCGGAAGAGACGGAGTCCCCGGTATCAGACTCCGAGGGGTCGCCCTGTTCATGAATAGGGAATCAGAGACGCTGGGTATAAGTTTCTGCATTGCTTCAAGCCGCACTGGAGCCCGAATCACAATTTCACCAGGCCTAGCTGCCCTGATCAATGGGAGCACATCAAAAACGAGCATCAAAGGAAGCAAGTACGCCGCGCTGCAGCAGGTGGAGATAGCCGCTCACAAGTGCCGTTTAGTGCGATTCAAAGGAAAGACAATCGCACTACTCGAGTGGAGAGCGGAGACCCCATTTGCCCAGGCGAGCTCGCTGCTCCAAAATATCAGGGAGGCTGGTAAAAATACGTGCATAGCACCCCGCACGATCAGCATCGATGCTATGGCGGTCGGTGGTGAAAGAGGAGACATCGCAGACCGTTTCGGCTGCCTTAAAGCCTCAGAACAGCATGAGGTCGTGGTCTACGAGGATAGGGGGGAAACTCTAAGTTTCCTCAAAGCCCCCAAAGACCACACAGGTAGCACGATGAGTTCCACTAAAAACCCGAACACCACGAGCGGAGCTGAAAGGGCCCAGCAAAAGTTTGTAGCAGAAAAAGAAAAGAGGGACAAAGGCAAAAACATCAGCCCAGAGGACCGAGCGCGGTCCAAGAGCCGTCTCAAAGCAATCGGCACCTTCCTCAGCGCACTGCTCCCGAGTACCAGCCGCACATCACCAACTGAGCGGCAAGAGTCAGCGGTCATGAGGTTTTTCAAACCGAAACCCAGGGAAACACCAGAACCAAAACCCAAACCGACCAGAGCCGACAAAGGGCAAGTCAGCCCTCCGACCCTCGCTGTAAACTCTGGTATCATAGACCACGTACAGAGCGCATTCCTCGAGTATGTATCAGTCGTGAGGGCAACCAGAGAGGTAAACCTCGCGACATGTAGAAAGATTCTGCAGACCTTTCATTGGAAAAATGAGGGTCTGTTAAGGGTCTTACTCGGGGAGGCAGAGGTGTACGACAACGTCAAATCCCAGGTCATTGCTGGTGAAATGACGGGGTCGTACATGGCAGCCTATAGCGCGAAGAGTGGCTTTGTGACCCTGGACGAGGTGGAAACGGAGCGCTCAGGGAAAGTAACATTCCACACACCCGAAGACGACCCGATAGTGGTTACCGCCAAGTGTACCAAAATTATGCTGGACGACAGGATCCTCGAAATGGCGCAATCCATTTCGGGGGCCTCCGCTTCCCCGGCTTCGGAAGCGCATTGGGCGGTACCCAGTATCAAGTGGATAAACGGAGTCCCAGGGTGCGGCAAGACAACCTGGATGGTGAAACATTTTGACGAGGAGAGCGATATCGTAGTGACAACAACAACCGAAGCTGCTAAGGATCTCAGAGAAAAACTAGCGCACCGATTAGGAGATCGTGTCAAGGCAAAGGTGCGCACTATGGCCTCAATTTTAGCCAACGGGTTCAGACCAGAGGAGAAATGCCGTCGCCTTATGGTTGACGAAGCCCTCATGAACCACTTTGGGGCAATAGTCATGGCAGTGAAGTTGTCTGGAGCGAGCGAGGTCGTTCTCATCGGAGACGTAAATCAGCTACCATTTTTGGACAGAGAGAACCTTTTTGAGTTAAGGTACACCCGTCCAAACTTGGTGGCTGGCATCACCCAGGAGTTACTCTGTACGCATCGGAACCCAATGGACATAGCACTGACCCTGAGTGAGATATACCCCGGTATATACTCCTCCAAGACTTCGCTGTCGCGGGTCCACTCTCTGAAAGTAGAAAGGTTCACGGGAGCGCGCATACCGATAACCGCCCAGAACACCTTATTCTTGGTCCATACGCAGGAAGAGAGAGCCTCTCTTGCCGACCAGGGCTATGGGTCTGGCGAAGGGTCGCGTATCCTCACCATCCACGCAGCTCAGGGGTTGACCTGCGACAGCGTTATCATAATAAACACCAAGTCAAGGAGGCTCCAAATCCACGACAGCATCTCCCATGCAGTTGTTGCAGTGTCGAGACACACGGTCAGCTGTGTGTACTACACCGACGACGCCGACGATGCCACGGGCCGTTTCGCCCGTAAAGCGATGGATGCGCCTTCTAAAGTGGTCGTCGAATACAACCTTAAGACGGCCATGCAGCATCGAGACACCGCAGTCGTGGAAGCTTTGATGGAGTTAGTGAAGACTCTAGGTGGCAGATCAACAAGAGCCCAATACCCAAACTCTACCCACCAACCCTAAATCCATAGTTTTTTTTTTTTTTGTTGCCGGGGTGGAAAATCCTCATGGATGTCCTTCGCCTGGGGCAGGCGAAGGGGTCTGTCAGACTCTTACTGACTAAAAACCACCTCGGTGTTCCCTCCCACACTTGGACCGGGGATCGTGGCAGCTGATACACCATCCATGATCCCCGGCTAGTGCCGGCCCGCCTACGCGGGCCACCTCAAGCCGGGGGGAGTGTGAGGTGTCCTCCCCCCGCGACGTCCAATAGGGGCGCGCGTGGAACACTACGCGCTGCCGCCTCGGGTCTTGCTGGATGGGTGACGGCGGACGACCCCGAGTCCGCCGTCCCTCCGGACCTCTTTATGGGGGCTGGAAGAGGGCGTTGTCTGCCCTCCGCCGACGCCCGGTTCGCCTGCTGCGGCACGGGAGAGTGGCCACGGCCTCCCTCTCCCTCTCCGCAGCCTCCTTCTGCGAAATTACGGCTTCACAGAAGGAGATCACCGCATCCCACGACTCGGCGCCCCCGACCATCGAACGAACGACGGCCGGCAGCGACAGGTCGGGGCCCACTTCAGATACAAGGGCACGGCGCTGCTCCTCCCATGCGGCACACTCTGCCAGTGTGTGTTGCGCCGTGTCCTCCCGACAGTCGGTGCAGTGATGGCACCGAGCGTCCGGCTCCCTGTTTATGCGACACAAGTACTTCCCGAAGCAGCCATGCCCCGAGAGCACCTGCGTCGCCCTAAACGACAGGGAGCCGTGTTTCCTCCCGAGCCATTCGTCGAGCACTGGTCGGATCGCATCGACCGTGGCGAAGCCGGCGGTAGGGCGCAGAAGCCTGTCCCGCCATTCCACCACCATGACCTCGTGGAGCTGAGACCGACGCAGCTCGATCTCGCGCTGCATCGGTTCACCACCCCGCGTCCTCATCTCCTCGCGCCACCGGTACAGCGAGGCGAGGACTCTCGCCTGCAGTTCCCAGGGCGGAGATCCGGCCAGTGCACAACCCGCCTCGTAGGAGATCGTACGATACCCCCTGATAGCCCTGACGGCCATCGCCCTCTGTGGTCTTCGCAGGATTGCGATGCTGCCGGCCGTCAGGTCAGAAGCCCATACCGGGGCCCCATACAGGGCCATGGATTGCACGATCCCCAAGTACAGCCGCCTACAGGCAGTGCTCGGGCCCCCTAGATTGGGAAGCAGCGTTGCGAGCGCGCCTGCTGCGCCCATCAACTTGGGCGTCAGCCGCGGAAAGTGAGGGCCAAAGTCCGACCGGCTGTCGAGCACCAATCCTAGGTACTTCATGGTGGACTCAACAGCGATTTGGACCCCCCCGACCACGATGTGTGATCCCGGCGGCGGTGCCCGTCGGGGGCCATGAAAGACCATAGCCTCCGACTTGTTGAGAGTCACCTCCAGGCCCAGGCGTCGTATGCGGCTCACCACCCGTGAAACCGCTGCCGTCGCCAGCAACGCTGCCTCCCTGTACGAGCTCCCACGGGCCGTGACCAGCGTGTCGTCTGCGTAACACGTCAGGTCCACACCCGGTTGGAGCTCGCCCCTCAGCACCCAATCGTAACCGATGTTCCACAAGGGTGGCCCCAGGACCGAGCCCTGTGGAACACCGCACGACATATCGCGACGACTCTCGCCGTCGCGTCCCCTGTAGGTGACACAACTTTCCGACAAATAAGCCCCAATGATGTGGCGGAGGTAGCGGGGCACCCTATGGTACCTTAGCGCCTCCCGGATACAGCTCCAGGGCAGGGCGTTAAAGGCGTTGGAGATGTCCAAGGACACCGCCACCATCACTCCGCCCCGGGAAACCGCTTCCTCCGCCAGGACTCTCACCCGCATTATGGCGTCGATAGTGGAGCGCCCATGCCGAAAACCGAACTGACTGTCGTCCAGATCCGGCCCCTCTCTGTACAAGTGACCGTCGAGGCGGGCAGAAATAATCCGCTCAAAAAGCTTACCCACCTCGTCAAGCAGCACTATGGGCCGGTATGCGGACGGCGAGTCTACTGGGCGCCCCGCCTTCCTGAGCAGGACCAGACGACCTGTCTTCCACTGAGTGGGGAAGTGGCCCTGCTCAAGGCAAGCTGAGTAGAGTCCTCTCAATTGGGGCTCCAGCTCCTTCAGAGCGAGGACGAGCGCGCGGCCGGGAACTCCATCCGGTCCCGGGGCAACGGTTTTGGCCCGGAGCCGCATCACGGCCGCCCTCAACTCTGGTTGTGTCACCTCGGGGACCTCCTCATCCTCCGACTCTGTGTCTGTGGGCAAAGCCATCGGCGGCGGTGTGTGCTCCTCTCTAGCAGGGAAGAGAGCTGCGACCACTACCTCCAGCAACTGAGGCTCGAGGCTCTCAGTGAGTGGGGGCGCCCAGGCACGAAGTTTCCCTCGGACCGTACGATAAGGACGCCCCCATGGATTTGCATCTAAGGTCGCAAGCATCTCCTCCCAGGATCGAGTCTTCGACTCGCCGATGGCCAGCCACAGAGCCTTCTTCACCGCGCGGTACACCTCATACCGCGCGGCCTCTTCTTCCGGAACCCGACGACGTCTCCTCCGGTATCGGGTGTACCGCGCGCCTGCCTTCCACGTAGGTCCTGCGCATCTGCGCGATTTCAGCGGTCCACCAGTACAACCGGCGCCTTGTGGGTTGAGTGCGGACACGAGGCATGGACGCGTCGCAAATTTGCGTCATCGCCCCGCGGAACCACTGCGCCTCCTCTTCGACATCGACGGGTTCGTTCGTCATTGACTCCCGGACCCAGGCCTGGATGATTGCGGCTTCCTCGAGAAGCTCCCTGTCGATCTGCTTAATTGACCAGCGAGGACCGTCCCTTTGCAGGGACGACGGTCGGCCACCGCCCGTGGTCTGGGTGGAGACGCTGAAACGGATGTACCGATGATCTGACAACGTCTCCACCCCCACGGCGACTCGCCAGTCATGGACGCGGCGCGCAACAGCGGGGTTTGCGAACGAGACGTCCACTACAGACCCGCCCCGCTGCCGCACGCACGTGTACTCCGAGCCCCGATTCAGAATGGTCAGGCCGGTCGCAACCGCCCACTCCTCCAACACCTCGCCCTTAGGATCGGTGACTGGGGATCCCCACGCTGCAGATTTGGCGTTGAGATCCCCGAGCAACAGCACCGGGTGAGGGTGGGACCGGCCCACGACGGCACCCAGCTCGACAAGGAACCTCTCGAAGTCGGCGAGACTCTTGTTGGGCGAGAAATATGCCCCAATGATGGTGATTCCCCCCGCGAGAGCGGCCACCCAGCCGCGTCCTCGGGAGGGACTGCCAAGAGTCCCGCCAATGATGGCCACCAAACCGTCCAGGTCCCCTGCCCAGTTATCGCGGGGGGGTACAAAATACGGCTCAGCGGCCACAGCCACGTTGATCGACCACTCCGCCATACTCTGGAGCAAAAGATCCTGAGCTCTGGAGAAGTGGTTGACATTCGCCTGGAGAAAATGGAATTGTGCCATCACTGGCATTCCATTTCTCCGGCATCTCCTCCATCCCTGGGTCGGGAGTCAGCTGCTTGGCTGCCGGGCTGTGGGAGGGGCGCAGGTCCTCCGACAACTTTATTATTCCTGCCTTTCTTGGGGGCCTTGCAGGCTTTTCCACCAAGTCTGTGCTCCGCAGGCTTCCCGGCAGCTGCACAAATGCTGCAGTTTGGTGTTGCGGAGCACTGGGCCGACTTGTGGCCGGGTTGGCCGCAGCGATAGCAGAGGTCACCGCGGTCAATGTCTGCAGTGCATTGTGCCCGGACATGCCCTTTGTCCAGGCAGCGGTAGCACCGCATGACCCTGGGTGGCAGGAGCTTTACACTCGCTGACACCCAGCCAACCAGCAACCTTCTGCCATCCGCGACCCTGTTTGCGGCCGCAACCGGGCACCGCACCCAAACTGTGCCCAGCCCGGCCGCACTGCAGCGAATCTCACCCGCCTGCACGCTCTCGGGTGGACACCCGCCACTTCGTGCAATGGCCGCCACTATCTCTTCCGGGGTCACGGAGTCATCCAGCCCACTCACGCGCAATTCTGCCGTTTTTGTGGGTCTGGACACCCGGACATCCTCCGGTTTGAGGACTTCCCTTAGTTTGGCGGCTAGAATGTCCGCCCTCTCCTGCCTTGCAGCACCCGACACCTCAAAGATTTTGGCCCCCGTGGCCGCTGTTCTAAAACCAAAGCCGGCCGGGGAGGCAAAGTCACCGAAGTTCAGCTTCGTTTTTACCTCCGCTAGGACCGACTTAAAGGTCACACCCCTGGTTGAAGCTTCGGGCTGAAGGGTGATTATCACAGCCTCGGAGCGTGGGAGTCTAGACCTCAACTTCTTTTTTGGTGCTGAGCCGGCGGGTGCCAGGTCAGCTGGTGCCGGCTGCGCCGCCCTCTTCTTGCGCTTCCTTTTAACAACCGTCGTCCAGGTCTCCTGGATCGGGGGTGCGGTTGCCGGGAGCGCGGCTGGTTGGGGAGGGGGTGCGGATGCACCCGCCGCGGGCTTCTTGGGCCTCTGCATGGGCTTTTTGGCTCCCTCTGCAGGCTTCTTGCCCACCTGCACGGGCCTCGTCTTTGCGGACTCCTCCCTCCTCCGCTTATCTGCCGCAAGCGGCGGCCGGAGGGTTTCGGCTGGAAGGAGTCGCGACTCCAGAGCCTCTAATCGGGCAGACACCATGCCACCGCACTGCATCATGCAGATGCGGGCCACCCTTTCGATGTCGCGGTCCGACATCGCAAGTGCAGGCGGTGGCGTAGTTGTAGGGGCTAACGATGGTGCAGCAGGAGGGGGGCCGTTGGCCTCGGAAGCTTCCTGCCGCTGCCTCTGAGCAGCAAACTCTCGCTTGAGATCCTCCAGTTCGGATCGGAGACGGCTGTTCTCCTCCCACAGCTTCGCCGTCTCTTCCGAGGTCGTACGATCGAGAAGGATCTCCACCGCCTCCCTGATTCCGTCTGCCGCCTCCTTAAGGGCACGGGTGAACGAGCCCTTCAGGTTGCCAGACTTAGTTGCAACCTTCAGGACAACGTCCACGCCGTCCAGTACCTGGCGGTTCAAGGCCTCTGCCGTGGGGCTCGCGCCTGCAGCCGCCTGGGCAGCACGCCGCTCCCGGGCCTGACGGGCCATTTCGGCGACCTCATCGGCCGCAACCGCTCTGCTCTGGGCACGCTTGGCGGCGTTAGCCTCTGCCCTCGTGCCCACAAGAGAAGCGGTAACTCCTCCCAGCTCCTCAATTGAGACCCCGGATGAGGCCCCGGGGTCGCTCTCCCCGCCTAATCCCGGCGTATCCGGCCGCTTAAAAAAGCGACCCCGGGAGTCACGCACTGCCACCGAACTGGGTGCTCCGAAAGGTGTCGCACGACCTCTTCCCCTCCTCGCCGTCGTCACCTTTGCAGCCGGCAGGTTCTCCTCGCTTGAGGAGAGACCCACCAACCCCGCTCGGTCCGAAAACACTTCATCGCGCGGTCGCTTTCTCCAAAGTTTGGAGCGACCGCGCGAGTCCTGGTCGGACATAGTTACCGGATCCTCTTTCGAGGATCGGGAGCCTCCTCGGCTCTTGTTGCCGTCGCCAGCAAGCGGAACCTCCGCCAATAAGATTGGCACATCCTCATTTTGGTTTTTTTTTCTGTCATAATTTCTTCCATGCTGTTCCCACGAGTAGTAGGGATGTATATGTCCACCTAGGCAGAGCCCTTTTGCCTAGGAAAGCCTATATACTGTAGAGTGCGGCAGGTGCTCTACAGGGGAAGCGCTAAGGACTGGACTCCCTCCAGCCATTCATCCTCTCGCCACGCCTCTAAACTTAGGATTAGGTGGTTTTTTATCTTAGAGGTATCCTTCCTCTGGGCCAGGCGGTTAAGCCAAGCCCCCGACGGCGGCATTAGACATGCCTCCGTTCGCTGTCCGGCTAACCCGACTCAGCGAACCCGTCGAAAGTTCTCTCCTAGAGGGATTTCCCTGTAGGAGAGCTACGCAAGCCGCATTGGGCGCCTGCACTGCTGCGGCATAGTCGCATCCATGCCAATCGACGACTCGATCGATCAGGAGCGACCCCTCCTGGTGTCCCTCTTGGTCTGGTCTCTCACTTGGGCCTTTCCGGCATGAGTAACTCTACCGGCAAAGCCCCAAGATCATAGAGACACGCAAGCCCCACCACGACGACAACGTGGGGACACAGTCGGTGGGGAACCTAACCTAACCTAACCTAACCTAACCTAACCTAACCTAACCTAACCCAGTAACCGATAATACGTCGCCACAAGAACATCGCCTCCGCGTTAAAAAAATCACCTAAATTCAATGCGTTGAGTTAAGTGCGCAAAAAAGTTACAGGTGGAATTGTGCAGTGTTGATTCACCGGGAAACGTGTGGGCAAGTGTCTGGCTCTTCTGGTTGCGGAGCAGTACTCCTGCAACTTCTGTGGTGAATATCGCAGCCAAGTTTAGTGCAATAGTTTTGCAAACGTTACACCTGGGAAAAGCGGCAGAGACCAATCCAGCGACACCAAGATCAGCAAAATCGGAGCACGGACTTTGGAGCTATTAGTGCGTAAAAAACGCCAAAACACGTGGTTTTGTCGCCAAGTAACCTCACTTTTGGCCCACGTGTTTTCTTTTGAGACACAAGGCGTGACGTCAAGCAGCCAATCTAGCCATTACTGAAGACTCCGTTGCCGGCCGAGGAATCTGCCTGCAGACCAGCTACCAGTGTGACGTCTCTGCGGCCCATCATCAGGTTAGCCTGAGGGAACTCGTCAACCCCTGGTCCTATTCCCCCCGAGTTTGGACTCGTCTAACTTGGAACTTCAGGATCTTTCCACAGGGATCTCTTCCCCTTCCTCTCTCATTTTACCCCCCCCCTCACTACCTAACCCCTTCACCACTCAACCTCCCCTTGCCACCTTACTCCCCTTCCTAAGTCATACCTCCCTAAAAATTGTAACACCACACCCCCTCTGCCCCCTCAACCCTCCCACCACATACCCCCCCCTCCCCACAACTTACCCCCCTCCCCTCAACTTACCCCTCCCCTAAATAGTCTGCCCACGAAACCCTCCCCCCCCGACCCCCCTCAAGGTGACCTCACCCCCCCGCGGCCTAACTTCGTTCCCGTTTGAGCTAGGATAGCCGAGTTTGGGCTCATTTGAAAGCACACAGAAAGCTCTTCAATTTGGCCCCACCAGAATCCCAAAACTCGGTACCCATACACGCAACGAACCGGCAGCACTTCGGGATTTCACTGGAGACTACCACCAGCGTGCACTCAGAGCTCAGAATATCGAGCTCTAGCGGTTGTCGGGCTCCTCATCGGACAGCAGACGCAGACCACCAGCAGAGCATCCGTGAGTCCATCTTAAATTAAAAAATATATATATATATATATATAGAATAATAATAAAAATTTGATAAGTAACATTTACACACAGGCACCAATAGTGAACAAAAAAAGAAAATTGTAGTTTATAAAATATTATAGTGTAGTAACTAAGTCTTAAATCCAAAAAAATAGTTATGTCTACCAAAACTTCCACCACCTCCCGCAGAACGATCACGGAAGCCGCGAAAGCCCCTAAGTCTCTCCGAGAAAAAATACTAAAAAATAATACCGCGAAATCGATTGTCTCAGAGAAGTCGGCGCGTCCGTCGCAGACGCCACAAATGTCAAAGGCGGCGTCGGAACCAGACGTAGCGAGCAGACAGTCTTCACCGCCACCACCATCAGCGCTTGAGTCACAAACCTCAGAAGATCGAAGGAGAATATCCGAAACGGTGATCAATTGGGAACAATGTGGCATCTCCCCCCCTCGCCAGGTCATCTCGGACGAGGAAAGCTCGGTGGCCTCCACATTAAGCCAATCCGAGCGCCCCGAGAGTGGGCGACCGAGCCTTCTTTACAGAACACCAAGAAGGGGCACAGGGGTAGAAATGGACCTGGCTACTAGAGAAGCCAACGAACTTCTCCAAAAGGGCAAAGACGCCCTCGAGTCTGCTGGAAACATGAAGAGAGAGTGCAAGGCCACGGCTCATGAGTGCTTACAGGGTCTGTACGAGACGGCCCTGTCATTGGCAGACTCGCGAGCACGTCACAAATACAACCTCGAGAAGGAGCGCTCTCGACACGCACAAGAGTTAGTGCGGGTCGAGAGAGCTCACACTCGAGAACTGATGGCGTTCAAGGTAGAGCTCTCTCTCATGCGATCTGATGTCTCAGAGACAAAAAAAGAAGCGAAAGGGATCCGCGAATGGCTCGGCCATGAAACCCTTGAGGCCTTCAAGGGAATCAAGGAACTAAAAGATGAGGTCAAAACGGCAAGCTGCAGTAACCTTAAGGAGCACGAGAAGACAAGACAGGAAAGCTTAAGAGTCCCAGGTAATCCACAGTGGGATACAATGGGGGCCAGCTTTTCTCACCTAAACAACAACATTTCCAGCATTTCTAACCAGCTGGACGTGCTCCGGAAGGCCCTGGAGAGACTCAAAGAGGACCTTATCCGACCAGTAAACACCGAAACGGACCCGAGTAGCCGAGAGATAGGCCTGCTCACGGCCAGCAGATTCGAGGAGGAAATGGAGAAACTGCAGAGCAATTTACAGGTCTTTGCCAACAGACCTTCCACCCTACTACAACCACCACCACCACACCCACCAATTAACATCACACACCAACTCAAACCCATATCGGAAAGACTTGAGATCGTTTCAGCGGATCTTCGCGTCTTGCGTGACAGAGAGCCGCAGATCCAGGCGCTCCCTGCATTAAATCTAGAAGCGGAACTGGCAGTCGGGGAGATGAAAAAAAGGCTCCAGAATATAGAGAAAGGGGTGGCGGACCTGGCCAAAGCGGATAGACCGCTTCAACAACAGCAGGGCCCTAAAACCTTCGCCCAGGTCGCTAGTATGCCCAAGCCCCCCAAACCACCCACACAATCCAACCATACCTTGATCGTCTCATCGACGGACCCCAAACACACTGGAGACAACGTTATTGAGAGGATCAGGACCGCCCTGGTCCTCAAAACCAGTGGAGCCCGAGTCGACACGGTTCGTAAAGCACGTAACCAAAAAGTGATTCTCAGGTGCGCGAGTAAGTCGGACTTGAAAATAATAAAGGACCAAGTCCAGTCAAACCAAGGGCTCAAAGTGCAGGAGCCGAAACCCCAAAACCCTCTCGTCTGCATTAGGGGAGTGCTGTCCAGCTACAGCGACGGGGAAATTGTCGATCTCCTAAAAGCGCAGAATAAACACCTTCTGCAAAATGTCGCTGTAGATGGACAGACCATAAGGGTGCGCTATAGAAAACGCGCAAGGAACCCTCATGAATGCCACCCTGTTCTGGAGCTATCCCCGATACTCTGGAAATGCTACACGGTGGCACAAAAGGTCCATGTGGGCATCAAGCGATGCTCAATTGAGGACCAGTCCCCACTAGTCCAGTGCACAAATTGCTTTGGGTATGGACACAACAAGTCCTTATGCAAAGCTGCCAAAGAAGTCTGCGGTTTCTGCAGTGGAGCACATAACATAAGAGACTGCTCGACTCGAGCCGATGGTAAACAGCCCACTTGCATGAACTGTAAGATAGCACACAGGACTGGCGCAGACTTGGCACACGCAGCTTTCAGCGAGGACTGCCAGGAACGCCAAAAATGGGATGGTATAGCAAGATCGCGCGTTGCCTACTGCTGAGGGCGACCAAGATCAAACTAACCAACCTGTCACCACCCAAAACACAACAAGACCGACAGCAAGATTACAGTTCATTCAAGCAAATCTTCAGCGCTCCAAACTGGCTACGGAAGAACTTCTTATGGTGGCTCAGGCAAAGGGGGTTTCAGTAGCACTCGTTCAAGAACCCTACGTGGGAGGAACAGGTGTGATGAAACAAAGCCCCGGCACGCAAGTAATCCAGTGCACTCTCAATCGCCAAAAACCAGTAAAAGCGGCTATCGTTGTTTTCGGCAGCAATCTGGAGGTCATCCACGATCCTCAACTTGTAACCGAGAATATCGCCGCCGTCTTACTAAAGGTGGGCCAAGTCAGTTTTGGGGTGTTATCGGTCTATTTTGAGGGTGACCAAGAAATCGAACCCTATCTTTCCGATACACACAACATAATACACAAACTACATACTAACAACATCATAGTGGGAGGAGACATAAATGCCTGGAGCCAGTGGTGGGGAAGTGTCTCTGAAAACCATCGCGGGGCAACATATAATTCATTCCTCAATGAGCGGGATCTCCACATTCTTAACACGGGCCAAACGCCGACGTTCGAAACGTATAGGGGAGACCGGTGGTATACAAGTATGGTCGATGTGACAGTATGCAGCTCGTCGCTGCTAGGCAAGGTCGAGGAGTGGCGGGTAGAAAGGAGTCTCACAACTTCTGACCACAACGCAATAACCTTCTCGATACGCTTAGAAAAGGCCTTAGAACAGTTAAGGCCAATCTCGACGCGTATCTACAACACAAAGAAGGCAAAGTGGTCCGACTTCAGAGCGCACTTCAAGACCAGCTTAGCAGACAATGACATCACACCAGTCAGAGTCTCGAACGTTTCGACCTCAGAGGATCTGGAGTCACTTATTACAGAATACGTAAACCACATCCACCACTCATGCGAGGAATCGATCCCGAAACTCGGGTTGCCAAAACATAATGGCAAGCCCCCATGGTGGACCCCTTCTTTGGACAAGCTTAAAAAAGAGGCATTGACAAAGAAGAGAAGGATTCGAAATGCAGCTCCAAGCCGGAGACACTTTGTCATCCAAGATTATGTGTTGGCTAAAGATACATATACCACAGCAGCGATGGCAGCAGCCACAGCCAATTTGAAAGAGTTCTGCTCGAAGCAGGACCGAGAAAGTATGTGGGACGGCATCTATAGGGTACTAAGGAAGACAGCCAGAAGACAGGACGACGCGCTCTTGAGGAATACCGCAGGTGAAACACTCAGTCCAGAGCAATCCGCGGATCTTCTGGCAAAAACCTTTTACCCTGACGACTCAACAGAAGCCGAACAACCTTACCACACAAGTCTGAGGAGGCTAGCAGAAGAAAGGAGCCCTCAAGGACTGTCCGCTGACGATCCTCTTTTTACGATCGCGGAGCTGGAAATGGTTCTTCAAAATCAAAATCCGAAAAAAGCACCCGGTCCCGACGGATTAACAGCGGACATATGCACAGCGGCAATAAACTGTGACAGGGAGGTGTTTTTAGCGATAGCCAACCGATGTCTGACGCTGTCATACTTCCCGAAACAGTGGAAGGTCGCCCATGTGTGCATATTACGCAAGCCTGGAAAAGATGACTACACCAACCCAAAGTCATACAGGCCAATAGGTTTACTCTCGGTCCTGGGGAAAATCGTTGAGAAACTCCTAGTAGGTAGACTCCAGTGGCACCTCCTCCCAACACTAAACACAAACCAGTACGGTTTCATGCCGCAGCGCGGGACCGAGGACGCCCTCTATGCTCTAGTGGAACACTTAAGAACTGAAATCAAAGCCAAAAAGATCGTGCTTTTGATATCATTGGACATAGAGGGGGCCTTTGACAATGCATGGTGGCCAGCACTTAAAAAACAGATGGTGGATAGGAAATGCCCCGAAAATCTCTACGCTCTCGTCACCTCATATTTGGAGGACCGCAATGTCAGGGTCAATTATGCCAGAGCGATAAGCGAGAAGGTTACCACGAAAGGATGCGTCCAGGGATCCATTACTGGACCGCCCTTTTGGAACCTAGTCCTAGACCCACTCCTTCACGAGATGGCTGGTGTGGGGGTATATTGCCTTCGCGGACGACGTTGTCCTTGTTTTCTCAGACTTCACAACCGGTCCTCTGCAGCAATCGGCCAACGACACCTTACGCATAGTATCGGAATGGGGCGTCAAAAACAAGCTACGTTTCGCCGAGCATAAAACCGATGGTGTTAACGAAAAAGCTTAAATACGATGTTCCGGTACTACATATGTCGGGCACGCCGCTGAACCTAGTCCAAGAGGTCAAGATACTAGGCCTTACGATAGACTCTAAGCTAACCTTCAATGCGCACGTGTCTGCGACCTGTAAAAAGGCTGTAGACATCTATAAACAGTTGGCATGCGCAGCAAAGGTGACTTGGGGTCTCAACAGAGAGATCATAAGGACAATATACGTGTCGGTGATAGAGCCCATCGTGATGTATGCAGCGAGTGCATGGGCTCCCGCAGCTGAGAAACTGATGACAAGAAATCAGTTGATTCACTGCAGAGAGGTTTTGCGCAGAAGATCTGCAAAGCATACCGCACGGTATCCCTCACATCGGCACTTATCCTGTCAGGCCAACTCCCCCTAGATCTACGGGTAATCGAGGCCGCAACTCTCTTCAAGGTCAGAAAGGGATATTCCCGAGAATTCATACCGCCAGGTCGTGAGCTGGAGTACAAAGTGAATCACTCCCAATGCCCCCACCCAGCGCTACTCACAACAACAGAGTACGTACGTCTGGAGGATTGGACTCCTGAAACTCTGGAAACCCATCAAGTAATTGGTCCCCAAATATACACCGATGGCAGCAAGATAGAGGGAAAAGTTGGAGCTGCCCTAACTTGGTGGGAAAACGGAAAAGAGTTTGATTTTAAAACTTTTGGCCTAGAGTCTCACAACACGGTCTTCCAATCAGAAATGTACGCTCTCTTTCAAGCTGTCAAGATGGCAAGAGAATCTACGGCGGCCTCTGTAAGCATCTTAAGTGACTCAAGATCATCGCTTGATTTGCTGTGGAGCCCGTCTGTCACTCACCACTTGTCGCTCCAAATTAAAAGATACATCCGCGAGATCAGAGAGGAGGGTAGAGATGTGAGGTTCTTTTGGCTTAAGGCCCATGTGGGAACCGCCGGAAATGAAAGAGCAGACGAGTTGGCCAAGGAAGCAGCACTAACTAAAGAATCTCCAGACTACAACAAGGTACCCGTATCGTTCGCGAGAAAGAAGATACGGGAAGGGACTATAAAGAAGTGGCAAGCGCGATACGAATCCTCAAGTACAGGAGCGGTCACAAAAGTGTTTTTCCCAGACGTCCTTACGGCGAAAAGGACACTCAGAGACGTAGTTCTCTTACCAGTTCATGTACAAATCCTAACAGGACATGGAGGGTTCTCAGCGTATCTCCATCGCTTTCATCTCAAAGATAGTCCCTCGTGCGTCTGTGACCCCAGCTGCGAGGAAACAGTGTGGCATCTACTTTTCGAATGTCCGAGGTTCAGTCATGACAGGATGGAGCTGGAAGTAAAGATCCAAATCCAGCTAAGCCAGTCCACGGTCCACACCATTATGGGAAGACCGACCACCAGAACACTATTCTTGGCATTCGCGAGCAAAGTCGCCATCGTCGCGGCAGGGGCAAACAAAACGGACGCTTCCTTCCGAAGTCGAAACCGACCACCATCTGCTCGAACAGTCGCGTCCACGCAAACAACAACTTCAACCACCACACAAACAATCACTGCAACCACCACACAAACAGCAACGATGCAAAACATGCCACACACAGCACTCACACAGACAATACAGGCCACATGCATGCCCATAACACAATTTCTGGCATGTGGAGGAGACGGATTACCAGGCATCAGACTGCGAGGTGTCGCCCTGTTTATGAACAGGGAAGAGGAAAAGTTGGGCATTAGTTTCTGTATAGGCTCAAGCCGACCTAAAGCCCGTATTCCCATATCACCAGGTCTTGCCGCCTTGATCAATGGAAGCACCTCCAAAACAACTATAACAGGCAGCAAATATGCTTCACTGCCTCAAGTAGAAGTGGCCACGCACCGATGCCGTCTTTTGCGATCGAAAAAAAAGACGATCGCGCTATTAGAGTGGAGAGAGGAGACTCCATTCGCTCAGGCAAGCGCGCTGCTTCAAAAGATCAGAGAGGCAGGGGAATACGCGGCAGTCACGGCCCGTACCATAAGTGTTGATGCGATGATGGTCGGAGGGGAGAGAGGAAACGTCGCAGACTGCTACGGATGTTTAAAAGCTTCAGAACATCACGAGCTAGTCGTCTATGAGGACAGAGGGGAAACTCTAAGTTTCCTTAAAGCCCCGAGACACCCAACAGCCACCTCGATTACTCCCGTAACAAGCCCGACCATTCAAAGCGGATCAGAAAGGGTTCAGCAGAAGGCGGCCGCCGAGAAAGCTGCAAAGGAGCAGAATAAAACAACTAGCCCGGAGGATCGGGCCAAAAAGAAAAGTCGCCTAAAAGCCATCGGCACTTTTCTCAGTGCACTGCTCCCAAGCACGAGCCGCGCATCGCCATCGCAAAGGCAGGAAACGGCAGTGGAGAGATTCTTCAAAAGAAAAGAAAAAGAACCAACACCACAGAAGCCTACACCAACAAGAGCCGACAAAGGGCATGTCAGTCCGCCGACCCTCGCAGTAAACTCAGGCACTATAGATCACATCAAGAGTGCTTTCCTCGAGTACGTTGCAGTTGTGAGAGCGACTAGAGAGGTCAATCTCATGACATGTAAAAAGATCCATCTGACCTTCCAAAGAGAAACAGAGGGCCTACTGAAGGTACTGCTCGAGGAGGCAGAGGCAGCGGTGTACGACAACACCAATTCTCAAGTCATCAAAGGGGAAATGATGGGGTCGTACATGGCAGCCTACAGCGCGAAGTGTGGTTTTGTTGTCTTGGACGTGGAGGAATCGGAGCGCTTAGGCAAAATAAAATTTAAAACACCGGAAGACGACCCGATAGTGGTTACCGCCAAATGTACCAAAGTTATGCTAGACGATAAGATTCTCGAAATGGCACGGTCCATTGCGGGAACTTCGGACACGTCAGCATCGCAGGAATGTTGGGAGGTACCCAATATCAGGTGGGTAAATGGAGTGCCGGGTTGTGGTAAAACCACCTGGGTGGTAAAGCACTTCGACGAGGAGAAGGACGTCGTAGCCACTACGACGGCTGAAGCTGCCAAAGATCTAAGAGAAAAGCTTGCGCACCGTTTAGGAGATCGAGTAAAGTCAAAGGTGCGCACTATGGCTTCAATCTTAGTAAACGGGTTCAAGAACCACCAGAAATGCTACCGTCTTACGGTAGATGAGGCTCTTATGAACCACTTTGGGGCCATAGTTATGGCAGTAAAGTTGTCTGGAGCAAGTGAGCTTGTCCTCGTCGGAGACATAAACCAGCTCCCATTTTTGGACAGAGAAAACCTATTCGAATTAAGGTATACCCGTCCAAACCTGGTGGCTGGCATCACCCAGGAGCTACTTTGCACACATCGCAACCCAATGGATGTGGCGTTCACACTGAGTGAGATATACTCCGGTATATACTCCTCCAAGTCGTCGCTGTCGCGGGTTCACTCCCTGCAAGTGAAAGGTTACACAGGAGCGCAAATTTCGGGCACTGCCCGAGATACCCTATTCCTGGTTCACACGCAAGATGAGAAAACTTCTCTTATCAGCCAGGGATATGGGTCCGGTGAAGGGTCGCGCACGTTAACTATACACGAAGCTCAGGGGCTGACCTACGACAGTGTTATCATCATAAATACCAAATCCAGGAGGCTCCAAGTCCACGACAGCATCTCCCACGCGGTGGTGGCGGTGTCAAGACATACTGTCATCTGTGTCTATTACTCCGACGACACCGATGACGCAACGGGCCGCCTTGTAAAGAGAGCAATGGATGCGTCGACTAAAACGGTCGTCGATTACAATTTAAAGACGGCCATGCAGCATCGAGACTCAGCCGTTGTAAAACGGTCGTCGATTACAATTTAAAGACGGCCATGCAGCATCGAGACTCAGCCGTTGTAGATGCTCTGCTTGGGCTGGCGAAATCCCTGGTCAGAAAACCCCAATAAAGAACATTTAACAAAACCCCATTCCAACTCCTATTCGGATACCTGTCCCCGCCTAGACCATAACTGTGTCTGTAAACCCTGCAAAGATAAATAGAAATGTAAAACTTCATGGCAGCACGAGTCTGACAAACTCACGTAGAGGTCCCGTCGATGGTGGCGCTGCGCGTCTGGTCGCAGAGTTCCCTAAGATACGGTTGAGCTAAACGACGCAGATGCGTTCGTCATGTCCGTAAACGGATGCAAAGTATCGGAACTGGTCGGCTCGCGCTGCCATGAGGTCCTACCTGTAACTTATATTTTATAACTTAAATAGCATAAGAAGCCACATGCAAAAACGATGTGTACAATAAGTTTTAGAATAGGAATATTAGATATGATTAAGAACAATTGTAATGCCTGTGTGAAATATAAAAAAAAAAAAATATGTAAATACATGCTTAAATAAAAAAAAAGAAAAAAAAAACAAAAAAAGATACATATATATAGATGGACTCACCTAGACATAAGCTTTAGATTACTTTTATTATGCATAATTTGAACAACAGTACAAAAAAAAAAAAAAACGAAAAGTTTGCACTGGAATATTTTTGTAAGTAATATAGAAATGTTTATAGGAGTAGACTATTATTTTGTACTTGTACAAAATAATAATATTATTAGTAATAAATAGAAGTAAGGAAAATGTGTGTCCAACACGGGAGCACCACAACAGCAAATAGAAATATTTTAATCAAATAATAAAAACATTCAAACAACAGCGCGGACTACCACGTCTGCGGTAGAATAGAATTGAAAAAAAAAAAAAAAAAAAAACCTAACCTAACCTAACCTAGGTCGTTATTAATAGTAATCAAATTAGCCATTTTTAATTATAAAAGGAACACCAGAGCGTGAGCTAGTTTTATAAACAAGTAATATTTTGTGCATAAAGATGAAGTGGCAAGTGCATCGGACGTATGCGTTTTTTACGGTATTGAGGAGTGTTGTTATGTATGAGTATGTTATGTGAAAGTATTTGTGATTGGGGTTTTCTGTTTTTTGTAATGTCTGTAAGTGTGTGGTTGTGTTAGTTAATGACTGGTAGTTTTGAACAAATATTAAGATTATAATTTGAATGAAAAGTAATCTAACTATACTAAAAAAATTGAAAAATAAACGATTAACAGCAAGTTTAAGGCATAGTCACATATTTTTGTTACCAAGATCGTGAAGGTATTTTTCGTTGCTGATTAGAATCTGTTTAGCGCCTTCTTGCTTCCGATCGACTATCTATCTCTCTATCCGATTTCGATCAACTTCTAGTACTATTGCGCTTAACAAAAATTAATTTTGACATCATAGTTCTTACAGAATGTTGGCTAAGTAAAGTAAATGATTTACCTATATTAGAGGGTTTTCAATCTCACTCAACCAAAATAAATCTCAATCAAAATGACGGAGTAATAATCTTTTCTAAACTAGGACTACAAACTAATATTTGGGAACCCATCTTTAGTGGCGGGACTTGCCTTGTATGTCAAATCGACAACAAGCTAGCAATAGTGGCAATCTACCGCTCTCCGTCGTACAAGTCCAACGAAGATTTTGATAATTTCAAAACTAGCCTAACTAATGTTTACGATACTATATCCGCCTGCCCAAATATAGTATTAGTGGGCGATTTAAACATAGACCTAATCAAACGTAATGAGGATAATAAATGTCTCGACTACCTTATCTTAAATGCTTCCCAAGGGTTACTGCCCACCCACGAATTTCCCACTCGCCTTGAAAAAAGCCTTGATCACATTCTTGTTAAGACTAAATTATTGACGACGACACTGGTTTTAGAGTCCTACATTACTGACCACAAGCCCATTCTTCTTGACATCATAGACGCAAACCCTGCGCGCAGTACAAGTCACTTCTCCACCCGCCTTAACCATGAAGCAATTAAGCTAGAACTGGAGAATACCGATTTTTCGAGTATATACTCGGCAGAGGACACTAATATTTCAATGAACAATCTTATAAACATTGTAAAGATGGTCATATCTAAACACACAACTCAAACTAAAATCTCTCGGCAAAAAAGAACTCTAAAACCCTGGATAACTCCTGGTCTCTTAAAATGCACTAGATACAGAGATAAGTTACACACACAATCCAAAAGAGCACCAGATAACCTAATACTTAAACTTACCTATAAACGCTACCGAAATTTTTGTAATGACCTACTCCGAAAGCTAAAAATCGCATACGAAAGAAGTGAGCTTGAGAAAGCAAGTAATAAACCTAAGTTATTATGGAAAACAATAAAGGAAATAACCAATACTACGAAAATATGCGCAAGTCCCGTTGAGTTATTAAAAATACGCAATAATCCCAAGTCGTCTGTGGATGAGGTTTGCAGTTTTTTCAGCAATGTAGGAAAAAAGCTGGCTGACAGCATCATATCCCAAAACCACACCCCATCACCTCGGTCTAACGATCAGTCTCATCCAAATGGTACAAACCCTTCTATTGTAAACTCTCTTGCGTTCTTAGAGGTAGATGAAGCAGAAATAGAGTCGCTTATCCTACAGTTAAGGAATGACTGCGCTATTGGATGGGACGGTATATCGCCTTTCTTATTAAAAAACTGTCGTCACGCTCTGATACCGCCACTTACCTACATATACAACCGCTGTCTGCAATTGGGAGTGTTCCCGGATGCTCTTAAAAAGGCGCTAGTCCATCCCATACACAAGGGCGGGAGCAGAAACTGTGTCAATAATTATCGGCCTATATCAGTTTTACCGACACTTTCTAAGATCCTTGAAAGAATCTTAAACAATCGTCTCACGAGTTTTTTAAGAAAATATAAAATTATAGCTGATAACCAGTATGGCTTCCGAGCTGGTGTTTCAACGGAAGACGCTGTGCTAGGATTGACACAAGATGTAGCTAAAAATTTAGACAAAAAGACAAAATGTTTAGGTATATTCTTAGACCTTTCTAAGGCATTTGACACAGTTTCTGTCCCCATCCTTATCTCAAAATTGGAACACTTAGGTGTACGTGGCGTGTCACTTGAAATCTTCAAAGATTATCTCAGAAATCGTACCCAGGCTGTTAAAATTGACTCCCACGTCAGTGAAGAGGAGTCTGTTACTTTCGGCGTCCCTCAAGGCAGCATACTAGGCCCCACCCTCTTTCTGATTTATGTCAACGACCTCTGCAATATGAACCTTCCACACACCAAGATATACACATATGCTGATGACACTGCAATCTTAGTTCGAGGACCTACTTGGGATACTATCAAATCTATGGCTGAGTCAGCAGTAGCGGAAATAATGAAATGGCTCAATTTAAATCTCCTTACTTTAAATATAGACAAAACTTGCTACATCCCTTTTGCAATCAGGAGAAAAACCGCACCATCACGCAGTTTTCAATTACTGCCCATTCATGTTTTAACCAATCAGCCTCTTGCTGTTGTCCTGCACTCACTAGAAGTGACAGCGTAAAATATCTAGGTGTCCATATAGATGACGGACTTACATGGAAAAAGCAACTAGACGCTGTCACGACTAGAACTCTGCGGCTAATATATATATTTAAATCCCTCCGAAACTCCGCAAATGCCGATATTTTAAAAATGGTATATTACGCACTATGTCAATCGGCCATAGGATATTGCATCCCTGTGTGGGGTGCAGCTTCGAAAGGTAACGTCCTGAGGGCAGAGAGAGCACAAAGGGCCGTACTAAAAGTAATGACAAGGAAGCCCCATAGATACCCAACGACGCAATTGTATGCAGACTGCAAAGTTCTTACAGTTCGTCAAATCTTTGTGCTTCAGTCTGTCCTAAGGATCCATCGCAGCCTTCCCCCATCTAACCCTAAAAAGCGCACAAACCTTCCCACAGGCACCCAACACAAGACCACCTTCGCTAAGCACCAGTATTACGTCATCAGCGCTTACATTTACAAAAAGATCCATAAAAAAATAAATATCTTAGACCTCAACAAACACAACTTAAAACTAAAAGTAACAGAATGGCTACTTGAACAGGACTATACCGAAACGGAGACTTTGCTTACTTACATAACCTAATAAGCACATATTTACTCATTCATCTCTATGCTCACACTTACTCTTAAATTTCTGCATCCACACACACTTGCACAAACAACTCACCCACTCACTCACACACAAACCCCTACACACTTACATTCACACTCATTCACACTCACCCTTACAAACTCATACTTAATTTTAGAAACAAATGTTAATTATAACTTTTTTTTTTTTTTTCCCCCTTTGAAGACAAATCGACACCGTCCACTCATAAACATACCTCTTAGAATGTTATTGCGAAACACTGTCCCTTAAGACACAGGATAACCTAGTTTAAGGGACAGAGTTTAAATTATTGTGTACAGGTTTCTGCAAAATCTAAATTGTTTTATGTTTTTATTTTTCTTTTTTTTATACCATGAAAGTATAAACTGTTAACATAATAATTATTATTGCATTTATTCATTTTTATATACATATCATTTACATTTTTAAATATTTCTTTAAAAAAACACATGATAAAAAAAAACATTTAAAAATATAAAAATAGTTGTCCGCCGGTGTCGGGAACAGGGTCCAAGCTACCGGTGGTTAGGGCTCCAGAGACAGAAACCTCCTCACAATGCGAGCCGTATCGAGGAGTACTGCCTTCTGTATCAGGCCCTTGATCCAACCGCGCAACGACAGCTTCGACAGATGGTCGTCGAAGCTTTTGGCTATAAGACCATTGGCGGTCACGACAATCGGCACAATGATAGCCGAGTCCACATTCCACATGTCGACAACCTCGTGTGCTAAGTCGAGATATTTGATTTGTTTCTCTTTCTCAGCTTTCACGAGATTCTCGTCATGCGGGATGGTGACGTCGACTATCACTGCGCGGCGCGCTAATCGGTCTATCACCACTATATCCGGCTTATTGGCTACAATAGTCCGGTCAGTAATGATAGACCGATCCCAGTACAACGTGACATGGTCATTTTCGAGAACTGGGTCGGGCACATACCTGTAGTACGGTACCTCAGAATCCACTAGGTTGTATTTTAAAGCAAGTTGCTGGTGAATAATCCTGGCTACTTGGTTATGCCTATGCAAGTACTCGCCGTTAGCCAGACGAGAACAACCAGAGATAATATGTCTGATGGACTCACCCGGACGATGGCATGCCCGACACACGTCAACCGTCCCGTCCTTCATAATATGTCTCCGGTAGTTGTTCGTCAAGATAACTTCGTCCATAATCGCACAGGCAAAACCTTCAGTTTCTCCGAAGAGGTTGCTGAAACGTAACCAGGCCACGGACGCCAAAAAATCTACATCAGGCTCATGAAGAGCCCGATAAAAGCGCCCGTGGAGCTCCTTGCCTTTCCATACTTCCTTGCGGTCATCAGTAGTAAGTACCACAGGTTTGCGCCAGTTCTCTTTAGCCATGGACAACGGGGTGAGTCCCTTGTCCACTGCGACCACATCGCGGTGCATACCCACATCGGTTTTGAGAAAATATTCTCTGATTCTGCACACCTCGCGGTTGTGTAGAGTCTTTGCATTTAAAAAGCCGCGACCTCCACACTTCCGCGGGATGTACAGTCTCATCACCGAAGATCGTGGGTGATGCATCCGGTTTGCGGTCAGCAATGTACGGACCCGCCTATCCAGAGCGTCTAGTTCGGTCTGAGTCCATTTGAGTATGCCAAAAGAGTACATTAAAACCGGCATGACCCAACCATTGAAGGCGCGCACCTTATTTCCGCCTGACAGAAGGCTGTTTAAAACCTTCTTCAGGCGGTTAAAGAAGCGCTCCTTCAACGTTTGCTTCATGTCAGCGACGTTAATGCCTAACGCTTCCGACATACCCAAATACTTATAAGTTTCGGTCGAGGAGAGGGTTCTAAGGTGTATGGAATCCGAGAGTTGAATTCCCTCGGATTCCACAATCTCCCCTCGCTTTACATGCATAACTGCACATTTGTCCACTCCAAATTCCATCCTGATGGCACTACTGAAAGTTTCAGTTACCTTCAGTAGTTCCATTAGTTGCAAATTGTTGTGGGCAAAAAGTTTCAAATCATCCATGTAAAGCAAGTGAGATAGGACCTGACCACCTCTTCTCAACCGATAGCCTAGACCTGAGTCCTCCAGCAACGTGCTTAGAGGATTCAGGGCTAAGCAAAACCAAAGTGGACTCAAACTGTCGCCCTGAAATATTCCCCGTTTAATCCATATTGGTTCATCATTCCCTTGGATCGGTCGACATCCTGGATAGCGAAGGACTGTTTTCCATTGCCTCATACATGACTCAAGGAACGTGCGTAGAGTTGCATCTATTTTATACAACTCCAACACCCTCATGAGCCATGTATGTGGAACAGAGTCGTAGGCCTTCTTATAATCTATCCAACATGTCGACAGATCCTTGCGAGATCGACGAACCTGTTGGCTTATGGCCATGTCAATGAGGAGTAGCTCCTTAGTACCACGGGACCCATTCCTACATCCATTCTGAGAGGCAGACATAATCAAGTTTTTTTCTATATGTATATAAATTTTTGCTCTCAGAATGGATGTAAGAAGTTTATAGACCGTTGACAAACATGTGATCGGCCTATAATTCTTGGGTTCCGTGCGGCTACCTGTCTTATGGAGCAGATGGGTGATACCAGTTGTGAGAAACTGAGGTAGCGACCCAGATTCTAAAGATGACTGGAATTGCGATGCCAGAAGCGCATGTGAGCTGCTGTACCATTTTAACCAGAAGTTGTGCAGTCCGTCCGTACCTGGAGACTTCCAATTAGGTAACGGACGAACTGCTCTGGCTACGTCTAGTGGTGTAATTTCAACTTTTTATATTTATTATTATTATTATTATTATTATTATACCTTTAATCAAGCACCGTCGCTGGGCGGGATTCTTCAGGGAAACTGTTTGTGACAAAATCTGTAAAGTTAGCGCTCAGCAAACAAATGGCTTTGGGAACGGTTTTTTGAGGAGTTTTGTTTGGCGGCGGTGTTGCGTTGAAGGTGTGATATGTCTATAGTTTTGATATATTGATGTGTCTATAGTTCTATTGTAATATAAGTAAAAGTAATTTGTATAAATTACTAACTTAACAACTACCTAATAAAAAAATAAAATTAAAAAAAAATATATAAACATAATGTAACATGTAGTATTAATGTGACAGGAGTTTCGTTTGGCGGCGGTGATGGATTGAAGGTGTGATATGTATAAGGTTTTGATATATTAATGTCTGTAGTTCTATTGTAATATAAGTAAAAGTAACTTGTAAAAGTAACTTGTATAGTTAAACAGCAAAAAGGGTCTCAGCAGCATGAATTGAAATTGTTTCATCAAAATATTCAAGGTATCTCTTCTAAATTATTAGAGATTGAAATGTTATTAGAAAAAACAATGTTTGATGTTGTATGTCTTAGTGAACATTGGTTGAAGGATTACCAGGGGCTACTCAGTTTTGAAAATTATACTGTGGGTAGTTGTTTTAACCGGAAATCTATGCTGCGTGGTTGGTTTTAATAAAAAAATGCTTAAAATTTAAGCAACGTAATGACATAGTTAACTTGTCAACGGAACATTGCGTTGAACTGTCCTGTGTTGAGCTGGATAAGCATGTTATAGTGTGCGTGTATAGGCCCCCGAACCCTCAAAACTTTAGTCTTTTTGAATCATCAATGGAAGATATTTTGGCTAAGCTTGCAGATAGTAACAAATCCGTAATTATTTGTGGAGATTTTAATATTAATATTTTAGAAGACAATTCAAATAGCAGCAGATTTTTAAGTCTTTTTAAATCATTTAATTTGACTAATGTTTTTATAGAACCAACTAGAATAACTCCTACCTCTGCAACTTGTATTGATAATTTTTTCTGCAATTGTGATTATGTAGATAAAGCTATAGTTAATTATCTTCCGTCTGATCATAGTGGACAAACGGTAGCATTTAAGTATCAAGCAGCCTTGAAAAAAACGCAAATTCAATTTAGGCAAATTACAATAAGCAAATTAAAAAAAATTAATAGTAACTTAGAAAATAAGTTAAATGTTCTGGGCCATGATATTGATGATGCCAATAAATTTTATGATAATTTCTTTTCAGTGGTACTCAATGAATTTAATACAGCTTTTGAAAAGAAGTCTAAAAATATTTTCCCTAAGTTTGTATTTAGTGACTGGGTGACTAAAGGTATTAGGGTAAGTAGGGAAAAACTATATGAGCTGTATGGCCTTAAGCCATTCTTCAACACTGAAACTTTTAATAAATATGTAAATAGATATTCTAAACTCTTCAGAAAGATTTGCAAGGTAGCAAAGGCCCTGTACATTTGCAATAAGATCAAATCGGCAGACAATAAAATAAAGACTGTGTGGAAAGTTATTAATAATGAAACTGGTAGGAATAAAGTGCGCAATACGGATTTTTTGTTGGAGACTTCACATGGACCCAAAAGCTCTAACATAGAAGTAGCCCAAGAGTTTGTGAATTATTTCACCGATATACCTCTTAGGACAACGGAAGCTCTAAATTCCTCCCCTGAAGATTCAGTTGCTTTATTGAAAGCAAACTTGCCAGGCTGTCCGGTTGAATTTCAATTCAAACATATAAACCCTTTGACAGTCATAAAGGCTTTCCGGCAAATAAAAGTCAAATTAACCGAAGTCCTATGGGGAATGTCTGTTAAAGTATGCACATCTATAATTGAGACCATAGCACCGTACTTAGCTTTAATATTTAATTTGTGTGTGGACCAAGGAGTCTTTCCAGATATAATGAAGTACAGTAAGGTTATACCACTTTTTAAATCCGGTGACCATAATGACACTAATAATTACAGACCTGTATCAGTATTGCCGGTTTTCAGTAAGGTGTTTGAAAAAGTTATGCTTAATCAAATGCTTTACCATTTTAACAGCAATAAAATCTTTCATGATCAGCAGTATGGTTTCACCAAAGGACGTTGTACGACTGACGCTGGTGTCACTTTATTAAAACATATATTTGCAGCGTGGGAAGAAGCCCAAGATGCGATAGGAATTTTTTGTGACCTCTCAAAGGCTTTTGATTGTGTTAATCACGAAACCTTGCTTTTAAAGCTAGAACATTATGGACTAGGTAAACTTGCACTCAGCTTGGTGAAATCTTATTTAATTGACAGGCAACAGCAAGTTCAGATAAACGGTGTCAATTCTCCGGGTTTGAAAGTCAAAATGGGTGTACCACAAGGCTCAATATTAGGTCCTTTCCTCTTTTTAGTATATATAAATGATCTACCGCATCTATTAAAAAAACAACCACATATTGTATTGTTTGCTGACGATACGTCGTTAATTTTTAAGATCAATAGACGTTCTACTAATCTTGATGACGTAAACGATGCTTTACAGCAAGTCCAAAACTGGTTTACTGTTAATAATTTAGTGTTAAATGGAAAAAAAACTAAGTGCATAAGATTTGCGTTACCGAATGTTAAAAGTAATTACTCCGACATAGTATTGAACAAGGAGAAACTTGAATTCGTCGAGAATACGGTTTTCCTAGGGATCACGCTTGACTCGAGGCTACAATGGGGTCCTCATTTAACATCTCTGGCAGGTCGGATTACTTCAGCAGCATATGCTGTTAGAAAAATCCGTCAATTTACTGATGTGGATACTGCGCGACTAGTTTATTTTAGTTACTTTCATAGTATCATGTCTTACGGTATTTTGCTATGGGGACGGGCTGCAGATATAGAGTCTATTTTTATTCTGCAGAAAAGAGCTATCAGAGCCATATATAATCTTCGCAGACGCGATTCTCTTAGGGAACTATTTAAGGAAATAAACATCCTGACGGTCCCTTGTCAATACATTTATGAAAACATTATGTATGTTCGGAAAAATATTCATCTTTTTACTAAGATAAGTGACAGGCACAATTTTAATACTAGGAACAGGAACAAATTAGATCAACCTCGGTTCAGATTGGCTAAAGTACATAGTTCTTTCATGGGGTACTGTGTAAAATTTTATAATAAAATACCAGTTGAGATTCTACAACTAAATGAGTCCAAATTTAAAGCATGCATTAAACGCACACTATGTAGACAAGCGTATTATAAACTGGAAGATTATATCCTTGATAAAAACGCTTGGCTAAATGCCGGTCCTGCTCCGCAGCCACAGCCACATTTACCTTCAAATTAGTTTTTTTTTTTATAATTTTGGAAGAGATACTGTTCCCCTTTTTGTATTGTTGTTTTAGAAATGTTTTTTTTTTATTTTATTTTATTTCAATAGAGCTTATGATAATTTATTATCTTTTGTATTTGGAAACAGTAGCATTGTATAATGTAGAAGCACTTTGTTTTTCAAGTTTTGTGAATGTGAAGTACCATGGAGCATTTTTATTAGGTTACAACTTGTTTGACATTACGAGCATGGCAGTTGAGAGTTTGTCATGCTCACTCAAATGCCTCGCTGATGGTGGCACGTGTTATTGGGTCATTCGGTTCCCTTAAAAATGGTTGAGCTGAGTGGGGCTGATGCACGCGTCATGCTCGTGAACGGGTGCCGTCAGTTGAGACTGGTCATCTCTTAGCTGCCAGTGACTTAATTCAATTTCTATTTTTTTTTTGTAATTAGTCTTTTTTAAGTATATTTTTTTTATTTTAATTATTATTACTTATCTACATTGTGCTCACATATTAGAAGCGACAAGAAATATGTAACAAAGATTTATGTAACTCATAACATGATTTAAAAGAGTGTCCATGGAGTTTCTTGCACGTTCTTCTCCATAGAGATCTACGCTTTGGAACGTGCAATTTAGCTTCACTTGTTTTTTTTTGACTGACTGACATTTTGACAATTCAAAAGTGCCTGTAATTGGTCTATTTGAAATAAACGTTTCTGATTTCTGATTTCTTGTATAAATTAATTACTAACTCAACAACTAATTTAAAAAAAGAGAACAAAAAAAAAAAAAAAAAAAAAAAAAAAAAAAAAAAGAAAAAAAAA
This sequence comes from Mythimna impura, assembly GCA_905147345.3. Taxonomy (NCBI): domain Eukaryota; kingdom Metazoa; phylum Arthropoda; class Insecta; order Lepidoptera; family Noctuidae; genus Mythimna; species Mythimna impura. The sequence goes on along the minus strand of LR990362.1, from coordinate 26,989,520 downwards.
AAGAATAAAGAAAAAAAATGAGTCAGGGGTGGACTCGCGTAGTTTTTAAGCTTAGTTTTTAAGTAAATGTTAAGATGAGGGCACGACAAAATGCCATTATGAAACTTTTATAAACAAAGAACACTGTAAAAAATGGCGCGGACCATCATGTCTGCGGTAGAATAGAACACAAAAAAAAACCAACCCGAAAAAAAAAAAATTATTGAAAAAAGTCATAATCTTACACTAACATTAACCTAAAAAGCTAAAATAACACTAAAGTCTATTACAATACTACTAACTATAAAAAATAAAAGAAGTACCTACATAAAAAATAAATAAAAAACTTAACGTTAACCTATAAGTAAATACAATAAAGAAGTACCTACATAAAAAATAAATAAAAAACTTAACGTTAACCTATAAGTAAAATATAAAATATGGAAAATATGGGTCAATCCTCTCATGCACTTCATTTAGTACACATATTGTGCGGGTGAGGGGTGCTTTTGACAGTAGGTTGGTTCTGGCAGCAGGTACGGCCAGCAATGGCGGCCACCACCGCCTCCACACGTACCGGTCTAGCACGCACAGCTTCAGGTGCAGCAGCACACCCTGATTGTGCGCTACTCCACGCAACAGCTTTACAGCATACGCCGCGAGTGTAAATTCCCGGCGCACTCTGAGTTCGTTGTACCCCACCATACCCAGTACAAGCAGTGTAGGATACATCAGTGGGTAAAACGGGTAAAACCCATAAAGTTTGAAATACAAGTGTCTTGTGAATTTATTTTGTACTCGCTCCAGCATGACACTGTATTTCGCTTCATGAGGAGCCCAAATCACCGCACTGTGTTCCAAATGACTCCTTACCAAGGCGTCATACAGTTCCCTGAGCGTGGTAATATTAGTCCTGCGACTGTCTCAGCACGAAACCGAGGTTTCTGTACGCTTTCTTGCAAATCTTAACTATATGATCCCGGAACGTTAGATCTGGTGTAAATAGTACTCCTAGATCTCGTACTTGAGACACTCGCTGGATTGGCACTTCCTCTACTTGGTATTCGTAGGCTATGGCAGTCTTTGCGCGCGTAAATGACATAATTGAGCATTTCGCTGTGTTGAAATAGAGTTTGTTGTTATGACTCCACTCAACCACTCTGTCTATGTCTTCCTGCAAACGCTCACAGTCCGACTCATCTTTAACCTCAAGCAGCAATTTGAGGTCATCTGCAAACAATAAACATAAACTATGTTTGACTACATCTAGTAAGTCATTTACCGTTAAAATAAATTCAAGAGGACCCAAATTACTGCCCTGGCTCACTCCTGACCTCGTGTAGTATGGCTCGGATTCGACCCCGTTGAAGTCAACGTACTGCTGTCGGTCTTTCAAGTAACTAGCGAAGAACTGTAAAAGGTGCGGCGTGCAACCTATTTTTGCCAGCTTCATTAGCAGTACATCATTGTCAACGGTGTCAAACGCCTTTTTTAAATCAAAGTATGCCGCGTCAACCTGCACACCAGCATCGACGGCAGGCGCCACCCTCACCACGAAGTTAAGCAGATTAGTGCCAGTGTTGCGCGCCGGCCGGAACCCGTGCTGCGCGTCCGATAGCTGTCCGTTTCCTTGAGCCTGCACGCGGCGCTGGATGGCAGACTCGAACACTTTTGCAGGCGTCGACAACACTGCCACTGGTCTGTAGCCACTGACATCTGGACCTGACTTTCCCTTAGGAACCGGAATCACTCGTGTAATTTTCCACCTAGGGGGAAACGTTGTCTGTTTCAAACAAGTATTAAAAATATGATGCAGGGGCTCAGCCTGCACCCTACCACAGTCTCGGAACAGAAAAGCTGGAATGCCATCGGGGCCAGATGAGCGCTTTGGCTTAAGCTTTAAGAGCGCTTCCCTTACGTCTTGAAGACTGAGGGTCTCGATGTGCACTCGCGCACTGTTCGCTTCCACCTCCGCCCCCGCCGCTCGCGCCTCCAGACGCGGTTGCTCTTTAGTGTATGTACACCGACTCAAAAAAAATGTGTGCGTGTACTAGCGTACACTCGTAAGAAGTGAAACTTCTTTATGACGTTATTTTTCAAAAAATAATTTACTATATGCAACTTTACAGAAATTGGTTAAATAAAGTTAAATTAGATAAAGTTTAATAAAAGGCTTTTATTTATTTAAACCGTCAATCGCCTCAAGTGACTACAGTCACTTCGAGCGTCTGACAGATACCTCATAATATATCTATTTCTGTCTAACACACGATGTTTTATTACCTTTTCTCTTTTCTACTCGAATCTCGATACATTATTACATGCTAAAAATACAATAACAGTTCCAAAACGAATCACCCTTTAAAAAAAAAATAATGTCAAAATCAGTCGTTGCTCTCGCGCGCGAACGCCAGCTGATTCTAGTAGCGCTTTACGGTAAAAAAATAATATTTTCGGTTTTGAGTGAGTGTTTCTGTGTAAAGAAAGATTTAGTGAATAATTAGAATATAGTTTATGTGTGTGCAACAGGATTTTAACCTGGGTAAGTTTAAAATACGTATATTTCTATTTATGTGTGGCTATCACGGCACTCGTTTGATACCTAGAATTTTGTCAGAATGCTATCGCAATTTATTATATTTTGAGACCAGTTCTGTGTTAACCTCTCGAACGTTCGCGAACATTCCCCGAAATGCCCCACGCGTCGAGGATTTTTCGATTATTCTTTTTTTTTGGTTTGACCTTGAGAAAAACGCAAATTTCGTGGTTATATTGATAATTATATGCAATAAATTATACCTTCCCGGAAAGCCCATTAGTTTTCCTATCGAACTGTGTAAGATTATAAATAAATGAAACTGACCTGACTTCGTAGCGACGAGACAAATTGGCATTTTGCAAATTTTCTTACACATAACCTTTAACTTTCTCACATTACACCAAAACCACACACATATTCTCAAAAAAAACACTTGAATACGATAGTCCATACATTTGCGCAAAAACAATATTACTCATATCACATCAAATTACAATAATTACACGACACAATAACTTTTTCCGCAACTCAACAAAATCGGCCACAGGCACGCGCGGCGCGCGGCGGCACGCGAAATGTAAACACTGTCTGTACTATCTATAGGTAATGTTCACGACTGTGGCGCCATTTTTACCGGTTTATTTTCTTTCAACAACGATTATGATAACAATATGCAATTATATCACTTTGTAGTAACTTCATTATGTTTATAGGTAAATAAACTAACAACTTATGTAGATTTCAAAGCATTTCGAGATAAATTTTGCACTAAAACAAGTCGAAACACGACGGCCATGACGGAAAAAAATACGCATCTTCACAAGTTTCGTCACTTTTTCACTGGCATATTTATTACTTTTCCAAAAACAAACACTTGCAACGTAATCTACACTTATTTCTCAGTAATTCTATATAAATCTTATAAGATTACTCATCGTTTTCTAATTGGAAACATGATTTTCGTCCGGACGCAACCACGCAACAATTGCTCCCAAAAAGTGACAGCTAGCTGAATGACGGATCACTTTATTTTTTTCAATCTTCTTCATTCTATGTATCGATATTGCCAATGGAAAATATTTTAATAGAAATCGAATGAACTATTCTGTTCAATCAAATAAAAAACGGGTTGCAACTTGAAAATATACGTCACAGAAAAAATATCCAATCGGTGCAAGTCACTCTCGTACACCCGGGTGTACCAATGGCGCGATGGGCACTCAACTCTCTCGTACACCCGGGTGTTCGAGAAACGCTCGAGAGGAAAGAATTTACTATCGTGTTGAATGTTTATTCGTCAATAGTTTTCAGCCAAAGAATATACAAATGTTACACTAAATTTTTGAAGTGAAACTTCTTTATCGGGGTTGGAAAAAAATTTAGTGTAACATTTTTTCGTTACGCGTCACATTTTTCCGTTACGCGCCATCTTTTTCTTAACAAATTAAAGAAAGATGAATAAAAAATGTAACTATTTTCTACAATAAATACCCTTTCCAATGAGGTATCACACTTGTTATTCAATAATACAATATATTAATATTAATATTTATTAGTATCTCTAAATTAGGTTGGCCGCCATAATGGGTTCAATGACATTTTTGTTTTCGACTCCACTTGAAACGAAAAATCTAATCTGACCTTAAATCTATTAGCGTTTGTATATTCTTTGGCTGAAAACTATTGACGAATAAACATTCAACACGATAGTAAATTCTTTTAACACAGAACTGGTCTCAAAATATAATAAATTGCGATAGCATTCTGACAAAATTCTAGGTATCAAACGAGTGCCGTGATAGCCACACATAATACAGGAGATACAGAATTTTAAATTAAAACCGTGCAACGGAATGGAGTTGAATTCTGTGAATGAAGTACGTGGAGGGTGTTTATCCAATGTTTTTGAGTGTGATGATAGTGGTATGAGCGTATTATGTGTAAATGAAGGGGCAAAAACCCCTATATTAGACAGTTCAGACCTAAAAGTAATAACAGATGACGTTATTTTGAATGAGCAAGGTCAAGACTACCTCCATGTTGAGGCTTGTACCTCGGTTTCGACGGTACTAAGCGAAGGCGCAATGACAAAGAATGGTGATTCGTTGAAACTCAAGCGCGTGGAGGCCCCTACCGTGATTTCGAACAGGAGACCGGTTATTGAGTGGGGCATGCACCGCCCGCGCCCGCGTCCCGTTCCCCTCGTGGCTAGTACTAAGTGTGCGCGCGAGCTGAATGCGAGTGTGGTTGGTGACGCTGTGGTGGGATCCGACCCGCAGGTGGCGAGTATAAATCGTGACTCGAGTGTGAAAATTGTGAATGTGGGTCATGTAGTAGGGAACAAAAATGAGGAGTGGACTGTTGTGAAAAATAAGAAAAGGCTACGAAATAAGTTCTTTAGTGATACGGGAAAGGCTACAAATGATTGTAATTCGAAATTTAGAGCGGCATGGACCAAGGTACCCCTTTATATTTCTAATATATGCAAGGAGGCGTGTGAGGAGGACATAATTAACTATATTCGTGATAAAACGCAAACAACTGTGACATTAGAAAAAATAACCTCAAAGAGTGAACGTGATTACAATTCCTATAAGTTTTACGTTGATAAAAGCAAGTTGTCATTGTTTTTGAATGATAATCTTTGGCCAGAGGGGATACACTTTCGGCAATTTGTATTATTTAGGAATAAAGACGGATTTAATTCTGGCACGAGTGTTAGTCGTAAACAATCATAATGCTTAGTAATGCTAATAAGTGTGTTTATTTAAATAAGTTTGTTACATTTAATTGTAAATCTGTAAAGAGATCGTTGGACTCTATTAGGGATTTCTGTAAGTGGGCAGATGTCATAGCTCTTCAGGAGACATGGCTTCTCCCTCATGATGTACACTTTCTTAACACCATACATACAGATTTTGAGTACGTAGGGAAATCTGCAGTGGACACGTCTGCTGGAATACTTAAGGGGCGTCCCTATGGCGGGGTAGCTATCTTGTGGCGCAAGGGGTTGTTTAGGATGGTGAGTGCTGTTGACTGTAAGAGTGATCGTCTAGCAGCTATAAGAGCAACTTTGAGTGACAACCGGTCATTGATGATATTTAGTGTCTATATGCCAACAGATAACACAGAAAATCTTACAGAGTTTTCGAGTTGCTTAGGAGAAATCAGTGCGATTATAGAGAATAGTGATACTGAAGCGATATATGTGTTGGGAGATTTTAATGCACATCCATGTCAACCGTTTTGGTCGGAGCTAAGTAACTATTGTAATGAAAATCAGTGGCTGTGTGCTGATGTTGAAAAATTAGGCATTAGTTCAGATGTATTTACGTACATAAGTGACATGAATGGTAGTCTGAGATGGCTGGATCATTGCGTAGTGACGCAATCGGCATGGCACACTGTGAAGAATGTTAGCATAGGTCAGGATACCTATTGGTCAGACCATTTCCCCGTGATCTTAGAATGCAATTTAAATATAATTGTACCTAAATTGTTACAGGAAAGTAATTATGTTAATAAAGTGTTTTGGCGAAACCGGGACGAGATGCAGATCAGAGGGTATCGTGACCTGTGCAACAAGGAGTTAAGAGGCGTTCACTATCCTGAAGTGTTTCATGTTTGTGGCGATAGGATGTGCAGTAATACGGAACATAGACGAGCTCTGGACTGTATGTATGGTGAGATTGTTAATATTTTGTCAGTAGCATCAGTGCAGGCCTGGGAAGACCAGCAACCTCGAAGGGCAAATCGGGTGGCGGGCTGGAACAGGCACGTCCGGGGCGTTCATGGGGAGGCTCGGTCTAAGTATCGGATATGGTTGCTTTACAACAAGCCCAAGTCAGGGAAAATTTGGGAAGAAATGAGATCTAGTCAAAAGATTTTTAAAAGTAGGCTTAAGTGGTGTCAAAATCATCAGGACCAGATCAAAATGGACATATTAGCGTCGAATAGGGCATCTAAAAACTTTGCTCAGTTCTGGAAGTCAACCAATAAGCTGAAGGCTGGGCCGGGCCGCCCTGTGAGCGTAGGGGAATGTGGTTCGCCTGAAGATATTTCTAACATGTTTAGAGAGCGTTTTATGGTATCATCACCACTAGGGCCAGCTAAGGGGGGGGTCGGTGATGAGATCAGTCGTGATTATGAGCCATTACGTTTCTCGGCCAAAGAGGTAAAGAGGCAAATTCTGGGTATGGCTGGGGGAAAGTCTCCTGGTCACGACGGTCTCAGCATCGAGCACCTCAGGTATGCGGGGTTTCATCTGCCTAGAGTGTTAGCGACGTTCTTCACGCTTTGTGTTAGTCACTCGTACTTGCCATCGGATATGTTGAGAACGGTGGTGGTACCAATAGTTAAAAATAAGACGGGGGATATATCGGACAAGGCGAACTACAGACCAATTTCCTTGGCCACTGTCATTGCTAAGGTATTGGACGGTTTGCTTGACAGACAGCTGGACAATTGGGTCATGTTGCACGACGCACAGTTTGGGTTTCGGCCTGGACTTTCCACTGAGAGTGCTATTCTTTGTCTAAAGCAGACCGTCCAGTATTATAAGGATAGGGGTACTCCGGTGTATGCCTGCTTCCTTGATCTTTCAAGGGCTTTTGACCTAGTGTCGTATGATGTCCTTTGGAAGAAGCTCAGGGAAGCGGGTGTACCACCGGAGCTGACGGGCTTGTTTCAGTACTGGTACTCGAATCAGCGTAATCAAGTGCGTTGGGGTAGTACTCTCTCGGAGCCGTACAGGTTGGAGTGTGGGGTGAGGCAGGGGGGGTTAACCTCACCTAAGCTCTTTAACCTGTATGTGAATGAGTTGATCGTTGAGCTTAGTGGCAAACCAGTCGGATGCAAAATGGATGGCACATGTGTCAATAATTTAAGCTATGCGGATGACATGGTGCTGCTGGGTCCAGCGGCTGGCTCAATCAGAGAGATGCTGCTTGTTTGTGAGAGGTATGCGGCGAACCACGGCCTGCAATATAATGTTAGCAAGAGTGAGTATCTGATCTTTGAGGCCCCTGGTAGATATGTACATTACGAACCTGTTGTTTGTCTCAATGGGAGGCCACTTAAGAGGGTTAGCCAGTTTAAGTACTTAGGCCACTATCTCACCGGGGACCTCAGGGATCAGGTTGATATTGAACGGGAACGCAGGGCGCTAGCAGTTAGATGCAATATGTTGGCTCACAGGTTTGCTCGTTGTAGTAATGAAGTCAAAATTACTTTATTTAAAGCTTTTTGCCAATCATTTTACACGGGCGGCCTGTGGGTCAATTATACGCGGAAGGCTCTAGATGCCCTGCGGATCCAATATAATAATGGTTTCAGGGTGCTGTTGGGGCTGCCTAGATACTGCAGTGCATCAGGTATGTTCGCTTTAGCGCGTGTGGATGATTTCCACGCTATATTAAGGAAGAAGGCTGCCTCGTTGCTAAGTAGATCTAGGACCAGCTCCAATGGCATTCTTCGAACCTTAGCCGACAAACATGATGCGCCAGTGATCAAGCACTGGTTGCAATTGTTAGTGCGGCATTAGTTTTAAGTTTTTTACTAACCCTTTTAGTTGATAAGTTTTTTACTAACCATTGGACCCATGTAGTCTTTTAAAAATAAATTATTATTATTATTATAAATAGAAATATACGTATTTTAAACTTACCCAGGTTAAAATCCTGTTGCACACACATAAACTATATTCTAATTATTCACTAAATCAACACTTTACACAGAAACACTCACTCAAAACCGAAAATATTATTTTTTTACCGTAAAGCGCTACTAGAATCAGCTGGCGTTCGCGCGCGAGAGCAACGACTGATTTTGACATTATTTTTTTTTAAAGTGTGATTCGTTTTGGAACTGTTATCGTATTTTTAGCATGTAATAATGTATCGAGATTCGAGTAGAAAAGAGAAAAGGTAATAAAACATCGTGTGTTAGACAGAAATAGATATATTATGAGGTATCTGTCAGACGCTCGAAGTGACTGTAGTCACTTGGGGCGATTGACGGTTTAAAAAAGCCTTTTATTAAACTTTATCTAATTTAACTTTATTTAACCAATTTCTGTAAAGTTGCATACAGTAAATTATTTTTTGAAAAATAACGTCATAAAGAAGTTTCACTTCTTACGAGTGTACGCTAGTACACGCACACATTTTTTTTCCAACCCCGATAAAGAAGTTTCACTTCAAAAAGATGCGAATTCCCGAGCACACTCACCATCCGAAAGATGCTGACCATTATTTACGATAACCTGTCTGTTTAACCTATTTCGTTTGGACCTAATGTATTGCCAGAATGATTTCGGATCTTTTGAAAATTGATTTTGTATTTTAAGCTTGTGTGCAATTTCTATTGATTTTTTATTAATTTGATTGGTTGTGTGTATTGTAAAGGTACCACGATAGGTTAAGAAAGATGCCTGAAAGTCATGTACCAGTCGAAGTAGATAGTGATCACAGTGGTGATGAGCAAGCCTAAGTTGTGGGGAGCACGCGAGTAGGGTTCTCTATCGGCCGTAGTAAAGTTAACGAATCCAGTAGCTATTACGTAACCGTAGCCGGTAGAAATCGGTGTCTATCTTGTGGTAACCCAAGTAGTCCGTGGGTTCGCGATGCGCGTTTAGCTCTGACGGAAGTCATAGTGGGTAGTCAGTGAGTGATACCCAATGTGATCCACGGTATTGGCCGGTGGTGGATGCACATGTGAGAGAGCAATTGTGATTGCTGTTCGGCAATGAGCGCCGTTGCGTTAGAGTGGTTTGCTCATGGTTTACTCGTTAGAGTGGTTTACACTTAGGCTTTAAGATGAGAACAAGGAATGTTGGTACATGACTGGATGACGATTTTTATTACCCAATTTTTTATTATTTGGTTTATTGACTAAAGTTTTGTTTTAACATTGAACGTCAGAGAATATTAGTTTTCTTATGAGAAAGGTTCGCAGTTATGATGGTCAGAAATTGCCGAGTGGAACAAGTACTGTGCTAGATGTGTTATTTGAGAGTAACACACAGAGACCGACGTCTTGTTTGGAAGTTTCGTGAGTGGATGTCTTCCGGCTGAGGTGGTAATGATGAACACAGCGACGGATGGCCTGTTGGGACGTCTCGTCAATGGACATCTTCCAGCTGAGGTGGCGATGAAGACTAACACACAGGGACGCGTGTTCCGCAGAATGGCCGTGTTGGTGAAGCCAATAGTACGGAAGTTTGAGAATGAATGAACGAGCTAAGTGAAAAATACCACACTACCACCACCTACCACAGTATTGTCTTTTTAACCCAAAGGTTGACTGGTAGAGAATGCCTTGTTGCATTAAGTCCGCCTATTTACCTCTACTGTACAAAATATGTACGTCGCTGCCAGAAGACCCAAAAAAAAACCAAAATGATTTTAAACTAAATTTAATCAAGGTAAAATTACAAAGTAAAAACTTATAGTTAAAATATTACAAAGAGAATTCCTATTCCGATCGATATTAGATCTAGAATGAACAAATAATATTTTATAAGTAATTCGTAAAAGACATCCAAAAACAGGGGCATCGAGTGACGAGCGTCGCCAGCGTCGTCAGCGGTTTCGGTTACACGTGTAAGGCTTGTTACTATCTGCTCCATCGAGGCCGGTGCATGCTTGCAGTTTACTTAGTAGTGTTTATTATAACACCTCCACCGCCAGATCAGCAACTATTTCTGAAGTTTGAACTGAGGAAATATTGCTGACTGTGTCTTCGCTGCTCCAGATTGTCCAGGCTCCTCATACGTATTATCTTCTGTGGATTTCCTCTTGTCTTCTCACTTGAACATCTTGTACCGTTTCAAGACCATGAACGTAGCAAGTGACAGTATACTGAATAGCATGATGTAAAACGGGATTGTTGTATGATAAAAGTATCCTGGTTGTACAGATTGTAGTTGCAGCGGATGCTGCGCCATCACTTTATATTGGGCATCATGCAGTCTTGTAAGGTCAATCGAATTCAGTTTGACCTGTGTAGGCCGGCTGGATGCTGGTGTGGTAGTTATCCAGGTGCGTTATCTTCACTGGTTGGCCCTCCACATGATCGTTGAGGTTGGTAATTGTGAATTTAGGGGTGTCCAGGTAGCAGTTCACAGGAATAGTTGCAAGATAACTGCCATTTAGTATGTTGTAATCTTCTCGGCCGCATAAGGTGTGTATCCTGGTTCCGTTGGGAAATGATATAATGTAATGCTTCTCGTCCAATTCTTCCATGGCTACTCTTGCTAGAGATATTGTCGTGATTTCACAGGTGTTGTCGAGAGTTTGGTTCATGATTAGATTCTGGATACAATCGGGATGTTGCCGCAGCTGATGATTCATCTTATCTCCGCAGATGTACCAGGTGTTTTACTTCGGGCATTCAGCATCTATGTACACATAACCTTTACTGCTCGTTGCAATCAATGTATAAGGGGGGATAAGGGCCTGCCTAAATTTATTAGGAGCTATTGACAACTTGTAAAGATCGTAATTTTCTATAGCAAATATTGGTACCATAAATATAATTACTATCTGATTGCCGGAATAATAATAACCTGGTTTTATTATATCATAATACTGCCTAAGCTCTAAGTATTTTATCCCTACCATAGAGTTTAACTAACTTCTCAATCATGTGGCATAGAACTTCAATGCTAATCATAGAATGATGCGAACTGGAACTGTGGATGAAAGCTAGGATGTTCTCAATTCTTATCAATTCATTTAAGATCTCATCTAGATTTTCGGTTAATATAGTTAACTGCTGACCAAATTGTGCATACCTAATGATGTTAGCGTCCTTATAAAAATCTTTGTCTAATATTAATTGTAACGTTTCATTTATCTTGGCTTGGTTTGAGACCAATTTCGTGATTATTTCAGAATGCTGGAACATCCATTCTTTACTGATAATAATATGATTATTTAACTCTTCGGTAATTTCAAGGTTATTATCCTGTAAAATTTTGATAATATTATCATATTTGACTGCATCCGAATAATCTAAATTCCCTGTAACGCTTTTAATTATAGATCCTAAACTATCAATGAGACCTCGCTTTACACGGCCGGGCTTAAGAGTATCTAAATGGTGTATGACACTAAGCTTTTATCAGAAAGATAATTTAATTGTACTTCGTTTAACATGTATGTATCATTATTTAAGTTGTGCCTGTAATTATCTAGTTGGTCTTGCAATATTCTAATCTTTTCCTCGATATCTTTTATCTGGATATATTGTAAGAAATGAGTTATGAGTATGATGGGTTATGAGTTTTGTTGCGCCAAGCCGAAAAGGGAGTACTCCTGGGCCATCGCCGAGGCTCTCAAGTGTTATTTCCTGGTTTACATCCTGGGCCGCTATCAAATGAGCAGACAGGACCAGTAGCACCCTGTAACAATTGAGCGCTTTTAGGTACTCTTTTAAATCGACTTTTAGCTACAGGACCACGTTTCTTAGAGGTGTAAATATGGATGGGTAGGTCGGCTAACACGGTGTCCTGAGTGTATCTGGGAGCCGTCTTCTGGCGACTAGCTAAAGGGTTTTTAAATTAACAAAAACGCGTTGCTGAGGTTGATATTCAACTTCGGGCTCGCGAGACTTATTACGGTTTTCTATAATGTTAGTACGATCTGCCAAGGAAGACTCATTTATTAGGTCATAAACTAATTTTATTCTATCTCGGTGATTTTGTGTGTATTGCTGCATAAGATGGTTACTTAACCTTTTGAGTGCGTAATTAGAGACACAATAATAAGACAATGGCGCGTGAACGCCGGCGTTAATGCGGGGATCAACAGCTTAAATCTACTTCGAATGGGTCACGTGGATCAAAGTGCCCGGTTACGATGTCGATCGGTCGGCATTTAGTGAAGCTATGGATTGCGCTGTTGTACGCCAAAATGCCATAGGGAACAAGATTTACTATGTCTTCCCCTTTATGAGTTAACTTTAAAATACGTAAGTGTTCCAACAAAGTGGAATGAAAACGTTCCACAATTCCATTATCGTTTGGGGCATGAGGCAGTGTTTTATGGTGTGTTATTTTATGCATAGTAATAAATTCACTGAACAGCTGGTTAGTGAATTCTGTTCCATTATCTGATACGATACAGAATTTTAACAATGCCTGTATAATACTGACGGCTGTACCATCTCGTATATGATAAGCTTGTGCGTACTTGGAGAACACATCCACGATAGTTAAATATTTCTCTGTCTGGATTGTTAGCAAGTCTATATTTTTTTTTTTTATTGGTATAAACTAGTGCTTGACTGCGATCCCACCTGATGGTAAGTAGTAATGCAATCGTTGATGGTGAGGCGCACTAATTTATTGAGAGCCTATTCACTCTAGCCTTGAAGAGACCCAAATTATAATCGGACGGGAAAACCGCAGCAGGCAAATTATTCCAGTCCCTCGATGTACGCGGTATAAACGACGAGGCAAAACGCTTGGTCCGGACCGTAGAGGTTTCAACAACGTAAGGGTGGATACTCGCCGTTCGTCGGCTTGTCCGATGGTAGAAATGAGATGGTGGAATCAACTCATTCAATTCCTGCGCACACTCTCCAAAATGCATTCTGTAAAACACCGAAAGGCTGGCTACCCTACGCCTGTGCTCAAGACTTTGTAGATTGGAATTAACCAGATCTGGATCACCAATTAGCCTCTTTGCACGCCTTTCCACCGAGTCCAAAGCTGCCAGGTGGCATTTTGCAGCACCAGCCCATATGTGGCTGCAGTACTCTACACACGAACGGACCTGTGCTTTGTATAACATTAAAAGCTGTCCTGGTGTGAAGTACCGCCGGACCTTTGCAAGTACGCCGAGTTTCCTAGCAGCTACCTTGGCTTTGGACTCAATGAACCGCCCAAAGTTAAGGTCTGAGAAAATTTCAACTCCCAAGAGCTGAAGGCGGTCGGTGTACTCCAGGGATACATTCTGAAAAACAGGAGCCAAGGTGAACGGGCTCCTTTTAGCGGTGAATAGACACGCTTGTGTTTTGGCGGCGTTGAATCCCACCAGATTGGCTTCACCCCACTTGGAGACTGCCTGAAGTGAGACATTCGTACGCTCTACCATATGGACAGTTTCAAATGGCCTACTGGCAGGGGGTACTACTTTGAATTGTTGATTGATCGGATGTCGATCGTACTTCGCCTGGCCGCATACCGTGCAACTATTAATGAATTTAGTAATCTCATCTCTCATCTTTGGCCAATAATAACGCTGAGAGAGAGCTAGGTAACATTCATTTATTATACGATGGTTGGTTTTTCCATCGTGGTAATGTTTTATAATTTCTTGCTGTCTCAAATACTCCTTAACATTTTCAACTTCTCTTTTAGCTAAAACCAAATTCATTGAAGAACTTTTAAACTTATCTTGAATAATGGGTATTATATCATACATAGCCTGGTTAATCTAGAGTTGGGCTCCTTTAAGTTCATAACCCACTGGAGTGGCTTATGATCTGTAATGATTTTGAATTTTCTACCGAACAAGTATGGCCGAAAATATTTAGTTGCCCAAACTATAGCGAGGAGTTCCTTTTCAATAGTACTGTAATTTATCTCGCTCTCGTTTAGTGTACGAGATGCGTAACATACGGGTTTATCTGCACCTATTGGGCCTTGCGATAAAATAAGCGCCTAACGCGAAGCTAGAGGCATCGGTTGTCAAGATGAAATCCTTGCCGAAATCCGGGTATTGTAGAATTGGATCGTTAGTTATAAGAGCTTTACATTTTTCGAAACTTTCGGTATAATCAGAATTTATTATAACCTTTCTTCCCTTTTTTCAAGCATTGTGTGAGTGGTTTTGTCACTCGTGCGAAGTCCGGTATAAATTTACGGTAGTAACCAACCAACCCGAGGAATTGTTTGATTTCTTTAGGGGTAGTTGGAATCGGGTAATTTTGAATTGCAATAATTTTGTCTGGATTGGGTTTTATCCCGTCCTTTGTTATAATATGCCCTAAGTATGAAGTTTCCAATTTAAGAAATTCGGACTTATCTAATTGTATTTTAAAGTTAGAGTCCCGTAATTTCTGGAATACCTTCTCAAGGTTGGTCATGTGCTCCTGGAGCGATGTGCTAAATACATATGTACGATATCGTCCAAATATACTAAGCAGATTGTGTTCTGGAGGTCCTTGAGGAAAGAAAGAAAGAAAAAGAATTTATTTGGTACAACACAAGGCACAAACACAATATAGGCAAACACGAAACAAAAATAAAAACAAGAAGCCAAAAATGTAGTTGTGTGCCTCACGGCTGCACCATTGAGGACATTGTCCATAACACGCTGAAAGGTAGAAGGGGAATATTTTAATCCCATAGGCATGCGTAAGAACTCGTAATGGCCGTTTTCCACATTAAAGGCTGTTTTAGGGATATCGGCAGGGTCCATTTCTATCTGGTAGAACCCGCTTGCTAGATCCAAAGTGGTGAAATACTGACAGTTCCCTAACTTCTCTAAAACATCATTGATGTTGGGGATGGGGTATTTGTCGTCATATGTTTTTTCATTTAGTTTTCTGAAGTCGACAACTATACGCCACTTAGTTTTCCCGGAAGCTTCAGCTTACTTTGGGACAACCCAAATAGGTGAGCTCCAGGCGGACTCTGACGGGCGAATGATTCCCTGACTTAGCATTTTGCCTATCTGGTCTCTAACTTCGTCTCTACGTATGTATGGGTAGCGATAACTCTTTGTATAAACTGGGACTTCATACGTTGTTCGAATGCGATGTTTGATCTTGTTTGTGAATGTTAAGGCTTCCCCTTCTATGTAAAATATGTCGGCATATTTACCACATAAAGTCTCTTAGTTAATGCGTTCTTCTTTGTTAAGGTGGTCCGTACGCAAACGCGAAATAACGTCTTTCACACGGCCTGGTTCGATAACGGGATATTGAGAATCGTAAAGCGAATTCTCGGTACTCGTGCACTGAATATTATAGGTCTCTGCTTGAACTGCATGATCCATTGAAAATATTAAATCATGCGGAGTGGGATTAGCAACCTCCATGAACCGGCTTTAGGATGATTTCCTTTGTCCCATCCTGTCCTTCCTTATTTGAATTCGCCGCCAATCGCACACGCATCGCACCGCCACCTGACGGCGGATGGAAGAAGCAACAGTTCGAACTCAACAGCACGTCAACCCGCGCGCGGGGTTAAAGAAACCTGAAAATATCGTGAAATACTACTGCTAGTCTGTTGTGCAGTGAGGTGATCCCCTGGCTTCCAGCGTCCTGTGAGTACTGACTAATTTTCAATTCATAATCCTTAAGCCCGTTCTGCGTAGGAAACTTAGGGAAGCGTCCCTGGTTGGACGCAATACTCATTCATATTTTTGGTCCATTTCGAGCGCGAATACCTGTATATTACAGTTTTTCAGGCATTCTCAGGTTCAATTTCAAATAAAAACTCTGAGATTTGCAAGATTTTAGCATTTTAAAAGTATTATCCTACAAAATTGAGTTAGCTATACTCGCCGTGTAACCTATGCGGATTCAGTTCACGTAATTTACGTAGTTTATTGTGGTAATTTATTATCTACGACTATTCACGGTATTTATTTACTTACAAACAATATTACCTAACTATTTCACCTAAAGGTATCGATTTACGCACCTAATAAATCTTAACTTAATTTTGTAATTTCATACCTACGTAAAATACGAACGAAGCAAAATGTCGGAAGGAAAACTTAAACTTCTTCAATCTCAACGCGAATATGTTTATCGTGATATCCAAATCCTTTATGACTTATCAAAAGCTATGATTCAAGATCGTTCAAAGGTATCGTCGTTCAAGGCGAGATATACTCGAATACATTCAATTCGCGAGGAATTCGTTTCGTTATGTAGTAACATACAAAGTTTGGAGTTAGCCATAAAACCTGATGCAAAAGTGTGTCAAAAGTCTTTGAGTTCGTTTGATGATTTGTACTACGCCGTAATCAGTGCAGCGGCTGATTTGCAGATTACTGATAGGAGCGACAACGTCGACGGGCCGTCGCTTGCGACCTCCATGCAAACGGGTCGTAACGCGCGGCTACCTAAACTTGAGTTACCTAAATTCGACAGTAAAATTGAGAACTGGCAAGCATTTTATGATATTTATAAAACTTTTATTCATGACAACAATTCGATTTCGCAAATAGAAAAACTTCACTATTTAGCGTCCTGTTTACAAGGGCCGGCCTCATCTATTGTCAAAGGGGTCCCTATGACCGCTGATAATTACCAAGTTGTTTTTGATAGTTTTATCGAGCGTTATCAAAACAAGCGAATTATAGCGTTAACATATTTAGACAAATTCATTAACCAGCCAGTTTTAAAATCAGGTAACTTCCAAGATTTACAAAGTTTAACAAACGTAATTTATGAGGCGTACTATGCACTCCAAGCTTTGAAAATTGACGATTTGGGTGATTTTATCTTATTTTGTTTAACTTCGCGCGCGCCGACACGCGTAATCGTTTCGAATCTCAAAAGAAAAACATTTCACAAATACCCACCTTTAATGAATTATTAAAGTTTCTTCAAGATTATGTAAAAGTCTTAGAAACTAGTAATATATCTTCTAAATCTAATGTCAATAACAATTCTAACCCTCGTAACCTTGAGGGGAAAAAATCTTCGCCCGCAACTAGTAGGCAAAATGGCAGCGGATCCAAACGTTCATCTTATCTCACAAATTCCAACCCACCTGCAAAGGTGACTGGTGCTCATTGCAGTGAGGCGCACTCGATTTATCGGTGCCCTACCTTTCAATCCTTAGATTCTCGTACTAGACTCGCGTTAGTACAAGGTAAAAATAATATGTGTACTAATTGTTTACGTACAAATCACGTCATAGACAAATGCGTATCTAACATGTCTTGTACGATGTGTGGATTACGTCATCACACCCTATTGCATATTGAGCCTGCGCCATCCAGCGCCGGCGCAACCACTGGAGCGAACGTTACGGCTCACTCTCACGCCGCCGTTCCAAATCACGAGCTAGTTCTACTAGGAACATGTCAGGTGCGCGCGTTCAACAGCGCCGCCGGCACTCAATGCACCGTACGTGCACTCGTAGACAGTGGGGCGCAGGATTGCTTTATCACCTCTGCGTGTGCGCGAACGCTCGGGTTAAGACTCCGCCGGTGTAATCTTAGCATAGCCGGACTAGGACAAAACTCGGTCACACAAGTAAAGGGGGTGGCGGAGTGCACTATACGACCTGTACACGGTGATGCTCCACATTTTAATATCAAGCCAGTCGTATTGGATAACATTACTGCTCTAATACCTAGCGTTAAGGTACCGTCAGTGTTTTGTCAGTGTTAGCTGATCGCAACTACGATGTTCCCGCCAAAATTGATTTATTAATAGGGGCGGAGTTATTCCACGAAATCTATGATGGTCAACGTATCAATCTGGGGCCCGGTTTACCAACGGCTATGTATAGCGTTTTTGGGTGGATTCTCACAGGGACAGTAAACTCTAACTCTGTACCATTAAACACCGCGTGCTCTTTAGTGGCCACCACATTTAAATTAGATGAGCAAATTAAAAAAATTTGGGAAGTGGAGGAACCACCGCGCGTTGTTATCACCGTACCCGAGAATGATATATGCGAACGCTTGTACACTGATATAACCTATCGTGACTATAACGGACGATACGTCGTACCCATCCTCTTAAAAGATGGAAAATGCTCTTTGGGTGAATCTTACAATAGTACTTTATCGCGGTTGACTCATCTTGAAAAGAAACTTAATCGTCAGACTGAACTTAAATCCGATTATGTAAATTTTATGCGCGAGTACGAGAATTTAAACCACATGTATGGGTGGCTTTCAGTCCACTATCTTCCACCACGGCCAAACGTTATCAGGTGTTGATGCTGCCAATGCGTTTGCAGATTACTTCTCCAGTGTCTTTCTTCCTGATTTTCCTGAGCTAAATGCGAATAAAATTAATACTTATGATACTACGTCTAAGAGCAATTATATTAACATAGCTCAAATTTCCCCTGCAGACGTGGAACGCAGCATTAATAAGCTAAGGCTCAGCAGTTCAGCTGGACCAGATAACATTCCGTCTTCTATGCTAAAGCTTTTAAAGAAATACTTCACTGAACCTTTATGCTGCATTTATAATTTAACACTGAATACACGTAAATATCCATCCCAGTGGAAAGTATCGAGGGTTACACCCATACCTAAAAAAGGAGTTAAGGCATCCGTTGAAGACTTTAGGCCTATCGCCATCCTTTCTTCACCTGCCAAAGTATTTGAACATATTTTACACAAAGAGATTCTCAGGCAAGTCAACAAATATCTGTGTGACGAACAACACGGTTTTCGCGTCAAAAGATCTGTTAACACTAACCTCGTAATACTAGCCGATTACATCACTACCAGTATGGACCTAGGGAGGCAGGTGGATGTATTATACTTTGACTTTCAAAAAGCTTTTGATAGAATCAATAACGACATCCTATTAGAAAAATTAAGTGCCATAGGTTTTGCTCCCAATCTCCTTATATTGATCGCTGACTATCTCCGTGATCGTCAACAGTATGTACGACTGGGCCTGTACAATTCTCAGCCGTATAACACACGTTCAGGAGTCAGCCAGGGTTCAATATTAGGACCTTTACTATTTCTTATAATGATAAACGACATTCCACAAGTTCTAAACCACTCCAAATGTTTACTATATGCCGATGATTTAAAATTATACTCTCAGATTCAAACTCCAGCAGATTGTGCAGCTCTTCAAAAAGATATTGACGCTATAAGTGAATGGTCAGTAATTAACAAAATGAATTTCAATCCATCCAAATGTTGCATTATGAGTTTTAGCCGTTCACGAAACCCAATGCAATACACTTATACTATAAATGATGTAGAAATAGCAAGAGTGATGACGATTAAAGATCTTGGTGTTATCTTCGATACTAAGTTTACTTTTCATGATCACATTGTTTCTCTAGCCAAAGAGTCGTTTCGGAGGTTGGGGTTTGTTCTTAGAAATTGTCGTGAGTTTACAAACCATCAAGTAATCCGACTTCTGTATAACACACTTGTTAGAAGTAAACTTGATTCAAGCTCTTGTGTTTGGAATCCATACGAGAAATCCTATACCCTTATGATAGAAAAAGTCCAAAAAGCATTTTTAAGGTATTTCTACAAACGTAGGTTTGGTTACTATCCATATTTGTATCCAACCAAATTTCTGTTAGGTTGTTTGGGCTTTACTTCGCTCCAGGTTAGACGAACTTTTGATCAGCTTGTAATTGCCTGCAAGATCATACACGGAACCATCGACTCGCCTAGTTTGCATGGTGAGTTGTGTAAAATTTTTGTCCCCGATAACTACTGCCGGGCAAGACGGCATAAATTATTTGTAGTACCACGTTGCCGTACGGTTGCACGACGTATGTCACCTATTCCGCGAATGTTAATCGCGCTCAACGCTCTCCTTGAATCTAGTCCTAGACTAGATCTATTTGCTGATGAATGGAAGGAGATACTGACTGAATGTCTGGTGATTTGCGAGAAGACTGAGTGAGAGGTTTAGTTATATTTTCTGTGTTATATTTTCTTTAATGTATTTTACATTATTTCTAACTAATGTAATCAGTGTAATTGGCATTTTGTCGTTCTGGTTTGAATAAATAAATAAATAATAAATAAATAAATAAATGTACCCAGTATCTAACCCTGCAGTATCTACTCTTAACCCTTATCTTATCCCTCACAGTTGCGTCGTTCGCCCTGAGAGCACGACTGAGAGTAGTGTTTGATGCGAGTTCTAAAACTACTAACGGTCTATCTTTAAATGATATTGTACTCACTGGCCCCAAGCTCCAAGTCGATATTGTAGATATCATAACTGGCTTCACAGTAGTTTTAACTTGTGACATCTCAAAAATGTATAGAGGAATTTTGATTAGACCGGAGGATCGGAGCTTTCAACACATACTATGGCGAGAATCTCCCAGTGATCCAGTTAAAGAGTACAAACTTGCGACTGTCACCTACGGAGTTAGTAGTTCGCCTTATCTGGCTATACGCACCCTCCACCAATTAGCAGCCGATCATGGCGCCGCATATCCACACGCAGCCGACGCTCTTCTTCACGAGACATATATCGATGATATTACGACCGGCGCCCCCTCTGTACGCGAAGCCATAGAACTCAAAGATTAACTTATAAATTTGTTAGGTTGTGCTCAACTTGAGCTCCGAAAATGGAGTAGCAATTCACAATCTCTTCTTAAAACCTTGCCTTCAGATCATTGTCAATCACCTAAACTTTTTTCTGAAGAAAGTGAAAAATCAACTTTAAAAATCTTAGGAGTCCAATATGATCCTGTGTGTGACAGTTTCGGTTACTCACAGTCCCCTATCGAGGACGGTGAATGTACCAAGCGTTCTATTTTATCCAGCATCGCACGTATTTTCGATCCTCTAGGGTGGCTCACACCTTTTATCTTAAAAGCCAAATTGCTCCTTCAAGATTTATGGCGTCTTAATCTTTCATGGGACGAACCTGTGCCGAGAGACATAGCACAAGAATGGCGAAACTTTATAGTCGATCTCCCTAACTTAAAACTAATAAAAATCCTTCGTAGGATTATACCATCTCAATCTAAGGAATTTCAACTCATCGGATTTTGTGATGGATCCACCAAAGCATATGGATGCTGTGTTTATCTTCGTGTCGTTACCTCTCATAACGTACACGTTTATCTTTTAATCGCTAAGTCCAAGGTAGCACCTCTAAAAGTGTTGACTGTCAACCGCTTAGAGCTTTGTAGTGATGTATTACTATCTAAAGTAATAAATCGCATTCAATCCTTGCTTAGTTCAAAACTTATCTTGAACAAATCCATCTTATTCACAGACAGCTCGACTGTATTGTCATAGTTAAATACTGAGCCACATAAACTTAAGACCTTCGTTGCGCACCGAGTAGTCCTAATAAACGACAGTCCTGCGCCAACTGACTGGCGACATGTTTCTACCCATGACAACCTAGCCGACATCTGTAGGCGTGGTTTATCATGCTTATCTTTATCTGATTCTCAAATTTGGTGGTCTGGTCCTCAGTGGCTGTCTACCGAACTCTTCAACTGGCCTGTTTCAGCAGTAGAAGTGTCAGGTAACGTGCCAGAACTCAGGCCTGCATCACGCGCGTGTCATGCTAGTGTGATACGTGAAGCTGAGGTGCTTGATTCTATCATGGAACGCCACTCCTCTCTTTCCCAAGTCGAAAGAGTGGTTGCATAGATCTACCGTTTCATTCACAACGCGAAAGCTAAACGTTCAGGGCGTAACTTATTACCTTACCTGACAGCCACTGAATTAAGCCAATCTTTAGATCACATAACAAAGTATGTTCAACATCAAAGTTTTACTGATGTCATATCTTTAATAGCATCCAAGAAGCCTTTACCCAAATATGTATCTAAACTATCTCCTTTTCTCGACACTTGCGGAATCTTGCGAGTGGGGGGACGTCTCAAGCACGCATCGTTACCTGATCGCGTCAAACATCCATACCTCCTACCTAAGATTTCTCGGTTAAGTACTCTTCTGATTGACCACTATCATACAACTTATCTTCATTGTGGGCCACGCCTACTCCAATCTTTAATTATGCGTCGATTTTGGATACTCGGAATTAGAAATCTTATCAGATCATGGCTATCTAAATGCGTGACCTGTTTTAAAATTAAACCTTTGTCACTCAACCTTTACAAGGTGACCTTCCACCTTCTCGATTACAACTGGGTCACTGTTTTCAAACAGTAGGCATCGACTTCGGAGATCCTTTCATGATAAAAGAGAGTAAACGTCGTAACGCTAAAACTTACAAAGCGTACCTTTGCCTAATAGTCTGCCATGCCACTAAGGCCGTTCATCTCGAGCTTGTTACTGAGCTCACATCTGAAGCATTCATAGCGGCTTTAAATCGTTTCGTATCGCGGAGAAGGCTCTGTCACTCCATAGTCACAGATGGTGGCACTAACTTCGTGGGTGCCAGACGTTATTTGTCGGAAGTTAACAGAATGCTAAACCGCGAGAGCGATAGTATTTCCAGTCAACTCGCTTCTCGAAGTATCACGTGGAAGCTCAATCCTCCTTCCGGTCCTCACTTCGGAGGCATCTTCGAGAGCGGGATAAAATCAACAAAATACCATCTCAAACGTATCATATGATCACAAATTTTGACTTATGAAGAATTTTATACTATCATAACGAAGGTGGAAGCTATGTTAAACTCTAGACCCTTAGTGGAACTCTCTTCCGATCCCGGCGAGGTTGACGCTCTTACAGCACTTCCTTATCGCTCGACCTTTAGTATCTCTACCTGAACCGGTATATGCTGACAACGAGACCTTACGTACTCGATGGCAGCTTTTGCAGCGCCTATCTCAGAGCTTTTGGCGCACTTAGCAGAGGGACTATCTGCATACATTACAACAGCGAATGAAATGGTTTAAACACGGCAACAGTCAGCCAAAATTAAACGATCTTGTAACCATTTATGAACCTAACTTACCCGCTAACGAATGGAGAATGGGTCGCGTCGTCCAGCTCCACCCGGGCAAAGACAATGTTATTCGTGTTGTGACATTCAAGACATCTAAAGGCTTACTTGTAAGACCTGTCGTCAAAATTTGTCCTCTTCCAATTGAACAAAATAATTAATTATCTCTATCCAACATTTAAATACTCAACCATTGTTCAAGTATCTATCTATATATTATTATTATTTTTAATTATATCTTGCATATAAACAGCTTAATCTTAGAAACTTAATGTAAATCATATCCACATGGTGACATATCTGAATCTGCATGGGCCGTAAGTCTCGAACTTCATCTTTCTTATCTTATGAAATCCCTAGTTGATTTCAAGTGGGGGGATATGAACCGGCTTTAGAATGATTTCCTTTGTCCCATCCTGTTCTTCCTTATTTGAATTCGCCGCCAATCGCACACGCATCGCACCGCCACCTGACGGCGGATGGAAGAAGCAACAGTTCGAACTCAACAGCACGTCAACCCGCGCGCGGGGTTAAAGAAACCTGAAAATATCGTGAAATACTACTGCTAGTCTGTTGTGCAGTGAGGTGATCCCCTGGCTTCCAGCGTCCTGTGAGTACTGACTAATTTCCAATTCATAATCCTTAAGCCCGTTCTGCGTAGGAAACTTAGGGAAGCGTCCCTGGTTGGACGCAATACTCATTCACTCCAATAATCCGCGATTGTTTGTTACTGTGGTTAGACAGTCCCTAATGGTACAATTAGATATGATCTGTTCAGGAATTATTGCATCTCCATCCTGTAAGTTAATTGGTACCCTAAGTATTTTCGTTGAGTTAGCTGGTATAACACTTTCATACAAATTAATATTTTGTGAGTTGTACATATTAATTGTATTGAGAGAATTACGAGTAATAAGTTGTCTATCTTTAAGGTCGATTTTCGCCTCCCATTTTTCTAATAAATCGAGTCCTATAAGCCCATCGAAATAATTGTGGAACTTATAAATGAACAATTTAATAGTTTCAGACTCCCGGAATTCACTAAATGTAGGAATCGTTATGGAATAATTATTTCTTTTCGTGGCATGTACGTTTGTAACGTCGAAGGGATCAAAATTTAAGGGAAAGTTATTGTAAAATGTATTCACAGCTTCTGGGCTAATGAATGACTGATTTGCGCCTGTGTCAATTAGGAATTATAAAGATGGTTGCGAAATTTGAATGAATGGAAGCTGCCTTTGCGTCTGAAGGTTAATTTCTATTTTTATTTGTCTGATCTCCCGTTCTTCTGAAAATCCTGTTCACCAACGGAACCCGTACTGGCACCAGCGGAACTAGTACTGGGTTGAGGGTCGTCTGCTACAGGTGGCGAGTATTCTAAAGCTAAATTATCGTAGTAGAGGCCGTTATCCGCGTAATAATCGGTTTCTATGTTATAATATTCGGAATTATCCATGTAGTTATAATTGGGTTCGCAGTAATAAACTGGATAGTAAAACTGATTACCGTAGTCAGCGCATACATTCATGAGTCATAAACTTAAAGTAGTTTGACGGAGGCGGGTTACCACTTCTACGCCAATCGTGACCTAAGGGTTGACTGAAAGAAGGCTTTTCCCTAACTACATATGGGCTAACGCCACTCATAGGCTTAGGGCCAGTATTTTGTGGTACTTGTCTTGGTGGCAACTGGAAATTATTGTTAGGTCTATTATAGTTAGGCGGTGCCGCGCGGAACATTTGCTGCGTATGCGACATTGGCGCTCGGAACATCGGTTGCGTATTAGACATCGGCGCGCGGAACATTTGTTGAGTATGCGAAGGTATTCTCAACAAATTCATCTGCTGAGGCTGAAAATTGGTAGCAGGGTCGCTTCGTGCGGAGAAATTGAACGGTTTAGGATTGATGACTTGAGCTGAAGATGCTAATGGCAAAGGCTTATGGGAATTTCCGCTCAACTTTTTATCAGTTAATGGGTCGTGGCGATTTTGCAAATAAAGAACGTTCAATTCTTCCTGCACAAACTCGAGCGCTTTTTCAACACTATCAGGACGCATGCAACGTATACGAGAGCCTAAGGGCTCCTTTAAACCGCGAACAAAAGCTTGCATGGTTAACTTCCTATAAAGGGTACGCTTGGCTTCCACAGTTGTCTTAACGTCCTCATGCAGGGTGACATATGTCATGATAGTGCTAAATAAATTAACGCAATGGTCATAAATTTCTTGCGGTGAATTGTTTCCCTGAGTTGCTAACATAAGGTCATTGTAAAGAGTGGTCTCATCTCTCTGGTCCGCAAAGTTGTTAATTAATGATTTTTTTATACCATCCCAATCTTCAGGTACACCGTTTGAGTTAATAATACGTGCGGCTGGTCCAGTTATTTTGTTCAAAATACCGTTTATTAAGCAGAGTCTAGCTAAAGCATCATTAGGGTTCGCTTCGACATACTCCGTGACAATTTGGTCACAAAGGTGTATAAACCTTGGTAAGACATGCGAATTGCCATCGAAATCTGGCACTAAACGTAAAGTTTTATAAATCAAATCGGCACTACTCATCGTGGTGGGTTCAAGAGTCTCTGACCTGAATGAATCCTCCAGGGTATTAACCGTGGTATCTAAATCTAAATTAATATCTCTATTTAAGCTGTTGATCCCCGCATTAACGCCGGCGTTAACGCGCCAATGTCTTTATATTGTGTCTCTAATTACGCACTCAAAAGGTTAAATCAATATTTAACCTACGTGCTTGTCAAAATGTGTGTGTGTGTGGGAAAATCATCTTATGACATCCCCCGCTCTTGGGCGGAGCGTGAGATAGTGTCAGACTTTTACTGACTAAAAACCCACTCCTGTTCCTTCGTTGCCTTTCGTACCAGGGCCGGGGCAGATTGCAGGTGAAAAATGGTTACGACTTACTAAACTAACTATAAGGAAAAGGTAATTGAAAGCAACTCACAGAAAAGATTTTCAGTGTACTTACATTAACTGCATTTCGGTACCTCTGGGATCGATGTCTGGATTTCTCCTCCGCGCAGGACGACAGGTTCTTCTTACAGGATACTCGGCGAACGCGATCGCTCGCGACGGCGGTAGCAAATTTAGCGAGACGGTTATCGATATTAGAATGGCCTATCTAGCTAGCTCGAGACGCCTCGAGTATCCTACCGACTGCGCCAAATATGTACGTCGCTGCCGGAAGACCCAAAAAAAAACCAAAATGATTTTAAACTAAATTTAATCAAGGTAAAATTACAAAGTAAAAACTTATAGTTAAAATATTACAAAGAGAATTCCTATTCCGATCGATATTAGATCTAGAATGAACAAATAATATTTTATAAGTAATTCGTAAAAGACATCCAAAAACAGGGGCATCGAGTGACGAGCGTCGCCAGCGTCGTCAGCGGTTTCGGTTACACGTGTAAGGCTTGTTACTATCTGCTCCATCGAGGCCGGTGCATGCTTGCAGTTTACTTAGTAGTGTTTATTATAACATACATGAAGTTTAAATAAATAAATAAATAAAAATTACATGTCACTTTGACAGAATCCGCGCAAAGGTCCGGGGCTCTTTCCTCTGTTGGCAGCCGTGCGAACAACGTCGAATCTCGGGGACTGTTTCACGGCTCGTTGTGTGAAGTAAATACCTAAAGCTTGCATCATAATAAATCGGTTGTGTGATCTGGGATAGTTTGTTTATTGCTCGATGCCCAGCCATCGGCCACAAAACAGAGTCCCTGGACAGAGCTTCAATGATGATCGGCATCCTCAGCTGACATAATTATATATAAACAACAAAAATAATAAAACAAGCAATAATAATAACAAACAACATAACAACAAGCATAATTAAACAAGTAGCATCAATGTAACAAGATAACTGTGTGTCCATAAATAAGCATATTTATAAACCATTTTATTATAGTAACAAGTTTATTTTAATACCTTACATAATTATGTCCATAGTTTTGTTCTATTGTATTATAAGTAAAAGTTATTTGTATAAATAAATTACTAACATAACAACTACCTATATAAAAAAGACGATAAAACAACAAGAAAAAAATATATAACAAGAAAAACAAAATAAATAAATAAAAAAAAACAGTCTGAGCTGGACTCGCGTAGTTTTTATGCTTAGTTTTTAAGTAAATATTTGTTAAGATGAGGGCACGACAGAATGCCAATTCAAAAAAATAAATAAAAGAAATAACACTGTAAAAAATGGCGCAGACCGTCATGTCTGTGGTGGAATAGATACAAAAAAATAACCTAACCTAACCAAAAAAAATACCATTGTTCGAATTTTGAATTTCCCTCCACATTTTTTCGAGAGCCAAATCAAATTATCGTGTCTCTAATGTAGACTGCCTACATTATGTATAATAATTATATGAAACAGTGTGATTATCTGTTAAAATAAACAGATGCATTGTTTTAAGGTGTGTATCATTCTTAGTATAAGTTATCTTACCGCTATCCTTTCAACCCAAATTGCTTGCTTGTCCTTTATATGTGTTAGCCCTGTTGATACTCTGATAAAATACTACATTTCAGAAGTGAGATAAGCCCATTTATCCGGTTCTGATTTTGGTTTTTAATTCATAATAGGTACTCACTGTTGGCCCATGCTTTATTTAATTATTATTTTTTTTTTATTTATTTTTTTTATTCTTGATAGGTTCGCGCTTGACCGCTAACTCACCTGATGGAAAGCGACGATGCGGTCGACGATGGAGCGCGCTTGACCGCTAACTCACCTGATGGAAAGCGACGATGCGGTCGACGATGGAGCGCGCTTACCTAGAATTAACCTATTCACTCTTGACTTAAAGATTCCCGGGTTGTAGCCATCAGGAAAAACAGATTCCGGCAAGGAATTCCACTCCTTAGCTGTACGCACTATGAATGTGTTCCCAAAACGTTTTGTGCGTATAGGTGGGACTAAAAACCCACTCCTGTTCCTTCGTTGCCTTTCGTACCAGGGCCGAGTCTTCCTTTCAGAATCAGACCCTTGGCCCCGGTAGGCTTCGACCCTGCTAGGCCCCTACAGTTGCTGACATCTCCTTGAGGCGCGCGTGGAACAGCACGCGCCGTCGACGACTTGGGCTCGGTCCGGACGGTTACCGGACGGTCGGACGGCGAGCCACCCATTGCTCGTCGTCCGCAAGCCTGCGCCTACGATGGCCGGAAATCGGGATCGGAATCCCGGCGGCGATTGGGGCGTGAGGACCGTTGCCTCACGCGATCGGCCGCCTCCTTTGCTAGCATTACTGCTTCGCAGAAGGAGGCAACCGCCTGCCACTCCTCCTCGCTCCGGACCATGGCCTGTACCAAAGCCCGGCGCGAGAGATCGCCGCCGCCGATCGCCCCCACGAGGACACGGCGTTGCTCTACCCAAGCGGGGCACACCTCCAACGTGTGCTCCACCGTGTCCTCCGGGCGGTCCACACAATGGTGACACCCGGGCGTTTCTTCCGCACGAATCCGGTGCAGGAACCTCCCGAACTTACCGTGTCCGGTGAGGACCTGCGTCATGCGGAAGGTAAGGACGCCGTGTTGCCTTTCCAGCCACTCCTCAAAGAGGGGACTTATCGCCATAATTATGGCGTGCCCAGCACTGGGTTGCGATAGTCGCTGTCGCCATTCCGCCATGAGACCCCGCGTATAGGTGGGATGTCCACCATGTATCGGTGGCGCATTGCCGTACGCCTGGTGGTCCGATGATGGAACGGGCTAGGCGGAATTAGGTTATGCAATTCCGACGCACACTCCCCGAAATGCAACCGGTAGAAAACCAACAAGCTAGCAACTCTGCGTCGATGCTCAAGACTTTGAAGCCTCGACTCAACGAGTGCATCATTGCCAATGATCCTCTTGGCTCGCCTCTCAATTGCCTCAAGTGCATCAAGCTGGTATCGGGCAGATCCGTCCCAAAGATGAGAGCAGTACTCCGCGCTTACCTAGACCTAGACCCTAGACCGGGTTGTAGCCATCAGGAAAAACAGATTCCGGCAAGGAATTCCACTCTTTAGCTGTACGCACTATGAATGTGTTCCCAAAACGTTTTGTGCGTATAGGTTGGATGTCCACCATGTACTGGTGGCGCATTGCCGTACGCCTGGTGGTCCGATGATGGAACGGGCTAGGCGGAATTAGGTTATGCAATTCCGACGCACACTCCCCGAAATGCAACCGGTAGAAAACCGACAGGCTAGCAACTCTGCGTCGTTGCTCAAGACTTTGGTATTATTTGGTATTTTGATTTTATACTTTTGTATAGCATGTGTTCTCCTAACCGTTTAATTAATCGAATAAATACGTAGTTGTCTTCTGTCTGAGTTCCAGAATAGTTTCGCATGGTTACAAAACCTTGGTGTGGGGTCAACTATCGCCGTTCGAACGTTACCGAGCAGAGCAGAGCAGGTCCAAACAGAGGATGGTCCCGGCGCTGTGTACTCGTTCTCGACATGAGACCCGCGACGAGCGCAGCAGAAGCGGGTTGCGGAGTGATGGTCCAGAGTGTGAGCATCGTCGGTCGCAAGCTGGAGCGAGAGAGGGCTGTTTGGTGTGTAAATGCAGCGTAGCCAGTTGCAGCCTGATCATCGTGCCTTCAGTCCGACGGTGCATAACAGGCATCGTCAGATAGTTCCACATATTCATACAAACATGTGATAGATCTAATAGGGTCCTTGGGACAAGGTACATTTCAGCCGTCATCCCATCCGGTTGCCTCCCGTTGATCATCACAAAAACTATATGTATACTATACTATACAAAAAAATATATCAGCAAATTGATATACGGAAGCTCCAGGGATTGATCAAAACGTTGTACTTAAATTTTATATTGTTTAGTTAGACAGTAAGGAGGGTATTTACACCTTTTAATGATGATAGTTTTGAGTGGTAGGCAAGCGGGAGTAACAAATAAAGTTTATTGACTGATAATGATAAATTAGAGAATGAGTTCAAGCGATTTGTTTGATGTTTGCATACTATAACCACGCATAGCAAACAAAGTGCTGACAAAATGATATCAAATTTGTATGTGCTTGCACGGTACATTGACCAAACAGCAACAAGAACTATTGTGCTTCTGTCTTGAACATAATTATGGCCAGTCCCTAGCCTAGTATTTAATTTAATTTTCAAGTTTTTTTTATGTGGCCACATTTAAATTGATTTGAGTGTTAGACCGGAAATCGTTTAAATAACGGTTTTAAAATATTAAAGAGGGGAGGCAATATGCCCGTCGTCGGTCGTGGAATGGGCAGTCGGATGCGAGCACTGGTAGCGTTCGGACGTAAATTCTAGTGGCGACTACTATAAGGTTACCTACTTAGCAGTCTACATTATATAGTAATAATTATATGAAACAGTGTGATTATCTGAAAAAATAAACAGGTGCATTGTTTGTGTATTATTCCTTGAAGAAGTTATCTTATCGCTAACTTCCAACCCAAATTGCTTGCTTGTACTTTATATTTCCTAGCCCCGTTGATACTCTGATAAAATACTACAATTGTTTGAGTTGGTTTGAATTGTCATGAGAAATAGGTATCAGTGTATCACAACTAAAAAGTGTGAAATACAAAACTTGTTACAAAAAATAAAAATAACCTTTACAGTGAAGTCTCACTACAAAAAAAAAACACAGGATTAAAATAACTTTTAATTCGGAAGTCGGTGTTAAATAACAAACAATACCTAACAGAAACATCGACTTCCGAAATTTTTGTTATTTTGATCGCTTTAGTGTTTTTTTAACCGACTTCAAAAAAAAGGAGGAGGTTATCAATTCGGTTGTATTTTTTTTATCATCAAAAATTTTTTTTTTATGTTTGTTACCTCAAAACTCCGTCGTTTATGGACCGATTTGCACATTTTCCCCCCCCCCCTAAAATGTTATGCTTTCAGATTAGTCCCATTTTTTTTTAAGTCTAATTCTGACGATGGGATCCATGAGAAATCGAGAGAACTCCTCAAATATTATAGTCAACTACATGGTGGTTTAGGTATTTTCATCGAGAACCTAACCATTAACGCCCTGCGTGTGCAGTACAACAACGCGTTCAGGATGCTGGCGGGGCTGCCGCGGTTTTGTAGCGCGTCGGCGATGTTTGCTGAGGCAAGGATTGATGGCTTTCATGCCTTAATCCGAAAGCGGTCTGCCTCGATCCGAAGCGATTGCGTGCCAGCTCCCACGGCATCCTGAGCGTGTTGTGCGGTAGGTGGGATTGTCCAATGCTGCGTCACTGGATCGGACTTCATACGTCTACGAGTATGAAGGCGAGGCGAGGCGAGCCAAGAGGATCATCGGCAATGATGCACTTGTTGAGTCGAAGCTCCAAAGCCTTGGGCATCGCCGCCGAGTTGCTAGCCTGTCGGTTTTCTATCGTTTACATTTCGGGGAGTGTGCACTGGAATTGCACAATCTAATTCCGCCAAGTCCGTTCCATCATCGGACCACTAGACGTACGGCGTTGCGCCACCGGTACATGGTAGACATCCCACCCATACGCACAAAACGTTTTAAGAACACATTTATTATGCGTACAGCCAAGGAGTGGAATTCCTTGCCGGAGTCTGTGTTTCCAGATAGCTACAACTTAGGGGTCTTTAAGTCAAGAGTGAATAGGCTACTTCTAGGCAAGCGTGCTCCATCGTCGACCACATCATCGCTTACCATCAGGTGAGATGGTGGTCAAACGCGAGCCTATCATTAATAAAAAAAAAAAAAAAAAAATGTATTATATACTGCGTGGATAGGGTGAGGTTCGATTGCAGGGCATCATAATTATTATATTTTTAAAGATACTAACATTAATTTTAAGTTTTTTACTAACACTATGGATTCACTGTGGTCTGAAAAATAAATGTTATTATTATTATTATACATTTATTTATCTCAGCACCCTAAGGTCCTGGACCTTTGGAAGGCGTACGAGGAGTCGAAACCAACTCGCAGAGGCCCTTTTAGACGCTTTTAATGGAAAGTGGTACGAACCGGTGATTATCCCTGTACGCACTATGCTAGTGCATCCAAGGACAACCCCCGGTTGGTGGGAAACTATTGCGACATATGGAAAACTAAGATATATAAGGCTATGGTTTTTGGAGTCTTAAGTGGACTGGTTACCAGGAAATATGTTAAGACTATGGCCCCTGCCTAAACAATGTTTTTAATATCCATCGACAAAAGGCAGGGGGTGACCTTGCACACTCAATAAATGGGCCCCCATAAACGGTTGCTAGCACGAAGTGACGTAGCAACAAGAGGGCAACATATCCTGAGGTGCTTAAGGAGTGGAGAGGTATACCACGGCTATCAGGACAATCCCGGAAGTACGGTCAAGATCCCTACCAGCACCTTACTGGATTATACATCCTTCTCCCGAGCACGTTTGCTCTTGCGAATCTCCACTCAAGCCAGCCAATAAAGGCAAGAGAGAGGTGGGAGCTCTGTTCCTCGTCAGTGTTCACTACGGCCGGCCAATAAAGGCAAGCCGGAGATGAAGAACAAGAATTTTCCCGGGAGATCGGGTCCGTGGGGTCGCTAATGCCCAACAGTTCGCCACAAAACTGCCCTGCGGATTTATTATTATTATCTTTATTTCATTCCGATTCATATTAGTTACATTTTTAAATATTTCAAAAATAAAAAATAAAACATTTAAAAATATAAAAAATAGTATCCCACCGGTATCGGGAACAGGGTCCAAGCTACCGGTGGTCAGGGCTCCAGAGAAAGGAACCTCCTAACAATGCGAGCCGTGTCCAGGAGTACCGCTTTCTGAATCAAGCCCTTGATCCAGTCGCCTAACGCGAGCCTCCTAAGGTGTTGGTCGAGGCTCTTGGCTATTAAGCCATTGCCCGACACGACTATCGGTACAATGATCGCCGAGTCCACATCCCACATGTCGACAACCTCGCGAGCCAAGTCAATATACTTGATTTGTTTATCTTTCTCGGCTTTCACGAGGTTCTCGTCATGCGGAACGGATATGTCAACAATCACTGCACGCCTCTCGCTTCGGTCCACCACCACTATATCAGGCTTATTGGCTACAATAGTCCTGTCAGTGATGATGGACCTATCCCAGTACAAAGTGATATGACCATTATCAAGAACTGGATCGGGCTCGTACCTATAGTACGGCACTTCCGATTCCACAAGAGAGTATTTCAGAGCAAGTTGCTGATGGATAATCCTGGCTACAAGGTTGTGTCTATGCAAGTACTCTCCGTTAGCTAGACGAGAACAACCAGAGATAATGTGACGAATTGATTCTCCCGGACGGTGACATGCCCGACATATGTCAACCGTGCCGTCCTTCACAATAAATCTCCGGTAGTTATTCGTCATGATAACTTCGTCCATAATTGCACAGACAAAACCTTCGGTTTCCCCAAAGAGGTCATCGGAACGCAGCCAGGCTACGGACGCCAATTGGTCTACATCGGGCCCGTGAAGGGCCCGGAAGAAGCGTCCGTGAAGTTCCTTGCTCTGCCATACTTCCCTGCAATCGTTAGTGTCAAGCACTACCGGTTTGCGCCAGTTCTCATTAGCCAGGGAGAGCGGGGTAAGTCCCTTGTCCACTGTCACTACATCTCGATGCATACCCACGTCGGCAGCTAGGAAATATTCCCTGAGACTGCATACCTCGCGGTTGTGTAGGGTCTTAGCATTTAAAAAACCTCGACCCCCACACTTCCGCGGGATATACAATCTCATCACCGACGATCGTGGGTGATGCATTCGATATGCAGTCAGCAGTGTGCGGACCTTCCTATCCAGGGCGTCAAGTTCCGTTTGAGTCCATTTGAGTACGCCGAAAGAGTACATCAATACCGGCATGACCCAACCGTTGAAGGCGCGCACCTTGTTTCCGCCTGAAAGAAGGCTATTGAATACCTTCTTCAGGCGTCCAAAGAAACGCTCCTTCAACGATTGCTTCATGTCAGTGATATTGATGCCTAGAGCTTCCGACATACCCAAATACTTATAGGTTTCGGTTGGAGAGAGGGATCTCAGGTTTATGAAATCCGTGAGTTGAGTGCCCACGGATTCCACAACCTCCCCTCGCTTTACATGCATGACCGCACATTTGTCCACACCAAACTCCATCCTGATGGCACTACTGAAGGTTTCAGTTACCTTCAGTAGCTCCATCAGTTGCAGATTGTTGGGGGCAAAAAGTTTCAGGTCATCCATGTAAAGTAGGTGAGATATTACCTGACCACCTCTCTTCAACCGATAGCCTAGACCTGAATTCTCCAGCAGTGTGCTTAGAGGATTCAAGGCTAGGCAAAACCAAAGTGGACTCAAACTATCTCCCTGGAATATACCTCGCTCGATCCTTACAGGTTCGCTATTCCTCTGGGTATGTCGACATCCTGGATAGCGGAGGACCGTACTCCATTGCCTCATACACGACATCAGGAAGGTGCGTAGTGTTGTATCAATTTTATACAATTCCAGCACCCTCATGAGCCATGTATGAGGAACAGAGTCATAGGCCTTCTTATAATCTATCCAACATGTCGACAGATCCTTTCGGGAACGTCGAACCTGTTGGCTAATGGTCATATCAATGAGGAGCAGCTCCTTAGTACCGCGGGACCCGTTCCTACATCCATTCTGAGAAGGTGACATGATTAAATTTTTGTCAATATGACTATTAATTTTGCTTCTCAGTATGGATGTAAGAACTTTATAGACCGTCGGCAAACACGTGATCGGTCTATAATTATTAGGTTCCGCAGTACTACCTGACTTATGGAGCAGGTGGGTTATTCCTGTTGTTAGGAACTGGGGTAGCGACCCTGACTCTAAGGCAGACTGGAACTGATATGCCAAGCGAGCGTGCGATCTTGTAAACCACTTAATCCAGAAATTGTGCAGCCCATCCGGCCCTGGAGATTTCCAGTTTGGCAATGGACGGACTGCACGAGCTACATCTTGGGGGCTGATGTCAATTGCCCCCATTTGTGGTATTGGATCGCACGCACGCTCGACCTCTCGAGTCCAGTCACCGGAGAGACCGGACCAAGGTGTGACTGACAGGCACCGACCAGATGCTGCGCCAGAATGAACTCATGGCGTCATCATCCGGGAGGCACGCATCAGTCACACCTTGGTCCGGTCTCTCCCAAGCCCTATAAACCCACCTTTCATTACTCCGGAATGTGCGATTCTGGGTGTATCGGTCCACTCGCCGCTTATACCTGCGGATACGGTTTGCCCATGCATACACCTTCTGCTTCAGGAAGTCGATGCGCTCCGTGACACGGGACATATAGTCTCGGGGGCTGATGTCAGTCCCCGAAAACGCCCGTCTCACAAAGCGCATCACTCTTGGGCGAGTGTTGCCCTCCCTGAAGCAGATTAGTTTGCCGATGAGTGCTCTGGCCCCACCAATACGACGCTCGATCCTGCACTGCCAAGCCGGCACGGCTGGTTTCGGTCGTGTAGCTACGTCACAGTTTGGAAACTTGACGTGAGCTAAACGACATGCCGCAACAGCTGCGCAGTACATTATCGAGTGTGTATCATTGAGATCTTTGCAGTCGTCAAAATAGTTTGACAACTGCAAATCCAGAGCAGCCACCAGCGCCTTATTCTTATTATGCATGGGCAAACGAGGTAAGCGCGGCCTAAGTTCGAGTGGCATGTTGCGATACTCCCGAGTAGCACACTCCAAAGCACTCCTCAATTCATTGTTGCACTGGGTACTTACATGTGTAACCATGTCAGTAATCTCTTCGTCATCATGGCCGGAAAGATGGTAGGACGGTGGTACCATCACTGGTACCACAGACTGCGACGAAGGAGCAATGGCATGGTTACTCATTTCTGTTCGGAGGCGATCAAGTACAGTATCGTCCAACATATGATTACGCTGGATAACCCGCACCTGATCCGACAGTCGTTGGGCCGAAACGTTGACGGCTGGCTCAAGCACCTGAAACAAAGAGAGCATCCGAACACGGTACGCGGTCAGGTTGTTTCCTCCCTCTGTAGCCCCATAGTATGCGCGTATGACGTTCTCATTGATGGATTGCGTCCATCGCATGCGCTGCACACTTCCGCCGGGAGCTGGGACCCTATCAGAGGCCGGTGGGCCTCGAGGTCCTAAGCCACTCGGCGGCCGGCGTCCTCTCCGTCGACGCGCAGGTGGTGGTGACGTGGGCGGAGAAAAGTACTCGTCGCTGGAGCTCGACGCAACTGCCACGGCCGGTGTCACAGCACTCACGGTGGGGCTGGGTTCCGGCGGCGGCGAGGCGGAGCTGAGCGACGAGGCCGGAGGTGGTAGGCGTGCACGGCGAGCTGCGGCTCTTGTCAACATTGTCCGACTTTTCGGCTTCAATTTTCCATATTTTCTATTGTTATTTTGTCATTATGGTTGCATTATGTATAGATGTATATGATATAATTGCTATTTCTTGCGTTTTATTTTCATTATTTCGGATCTTTTGGAATTTATTTGATTATTTATTGAAAAATGTGAAGAGAAAAAATTTTTCTTGTCACTTGGTTGACAGCCGAGCCCTTATTATTATTATTATTAACAGTCAAAAAGTAACATTTGATGAATAGAAACTGATGAAGAAGACCAGACATGGTCAACGGAACTTCACCCTCACATAGATATCACAATGAAGATAGTTAAGCGACTATGACAATACAAATAAATGAATGGTTCTGAACGTAACTTACGTTGAAAATGGTATCATCGAAGTGTTCTGATGATGATGATGGAGCCGGAAGGTAGGCACTGGAACTCCGTAATTAATCAAAGTAACCTAGCCGTGTTTGGACTTATTAAAATTGTCATGAGATGCACTTTGGCTATAAGGTACTATTGAACTCATCTGATGATGGAGACGGAAGGTGGAAGGTAGACACAGGAACTTCATAATAAAACAATGTAACCTAGCAGTGTTTGGGTTAATTAGAATTGTCATGAGAAATAGGCACTCTGTTTATAAGTGTATTACAACTAAAAAGTGTGAAATAAAAAACTTTATACAAAAAAAATAACAGACCATTATAAGGATCAAAATAACTTTAATTTCGGAAGTCGGTGTTAAATAAGAAACAAACAATACCGAGAAACACCGACTTCCGAAGTTAAAGTTATTTTGATCCTTTTTAACCGACTTCAAAAAAAGGAGGAGGTTATCAATTCGGTTGTAATTTTTTTTTTTTTTTTATCATCATTTTTTTTTTTTTATGTTTGTTACCTCAGAACTCCGTCGTTTATGGACCGATTTGCAAAATTTTTTTTTCTCTCTATAAGATATGCTTCCAGATTGGTCCCATTTTTTTCAAAATCCAGTTCTGATGATGGATTCCATGAGGAATCGAGGGAACTCCTCAAAAATTATAGGCAACCCTATGGTAATTTTAGTATTTTCATCAAGAACTTAAGCACTTACAGTCAAAAAGTAACATTTGATGAAGTGGAACTGATGAAGAAGACCAGAAATGGTCAACGGAACTTCATACTCAAATAGATATCACAATGAAGATATAGTTAAGCGACTATGACAATACAAATAAATGAATGATTCTGAATAGTTACGTTGAAAATGGTATCATCGAAGTGATCTGATGATGATGATGGAGCCGGAAGGTAGGCACTGGAACTCCGTAATTAATCAATGTAACCTAGCCGTGTTTGGACTCATTAGAATTGTCATGAGATGCACTTTGGCTATAAGGTACTATCGAACTGATCTGGTGATGGAGCCGGAAGGTAGGCACAGGAACTCCGTAATTAATCAATGTATCCTAGCCGTGTTTGGGCTTATTAGAATTGTCGTGAGATGCTCTTTGGCTATAAGGTACTATCGAACTGATCTGATGATGGAGCCGGAAGGAGGAAGGTAGGCACAGCAACTTTATAATAAAACAATGTAACCTAGCAGTATTTGGGTTAATTGGAATTGTCATTAGAAATAGGCACTCTGTTTATAAGTGTATCGCAACTAAAAAGTGTGAAATAAAAACTTTTTAGAAAAAAAAAAATAACCGACTTCACTAAAAAAAACACTAAAAGGATCAAAATAACTTTAATTTCGGAAGTCGGTGTTAAATAAGAAACAAACAATACCGAGAAACACCGACATCCGAAATTAAAGTTATTTTGATCCTTTTAGTGTTTTTTTTAGTGAAGTCGGTTATTTTTTTTTTTCTAAAAAGTTTTTATTTCACACTTTTTAGTTGCGATACACTTATAAACAGAGTGCCTATTTCTAATGACAATTCCAATTAACCCAAATACTGCTAGGTTACATTGTTTTATTATAAAGTTGCTGTGCCTACCTTCCTCCTTCCGGCTCCATCATCAGATCAGTTCGATAGTACCTTATAGCCAAAGAGCATCTCACGACAATTCTAATAAGCCCAAACACGGCTAGGATACATTGATTAATTACGGAGTTCCTGTGCCTACCTTCCGGCTCCATCATCAGATCAGTTCGATAGTACCTTATAGCCAAAGTGCATCTCATGACAATTCTAATGAGTCCAAACACGGCTAGGTTACATTGATTAATTACGGAGTTCCAGTGCCTACCTTCCGGCTCCATCATCATCATCAGATCACTTCGATGATACCATTTTCAACGTAACTATTCAGAATCATTCATTTATTTGTATTGTCATAGTCGCTTAACTATATCTTCATTGTGATATCTATTTGAGTATGAAGTTCCGTTGACCATTTCTGGTCTTCTTCATCAGTTCCACTTCATCAAATGTTACTTTTTGACTGTAAGTGCTTAAGTTCTTGATGAAAATACTAAAATTACCATAGGGTTGCCTATAATTTTTGAGGAGTTCCCTCGATTCCTCATGGAATCCATCATCAGAACTGGATTTTGAAAAAAATGGGACCAATCTGGAAGCATATCTTATAGAGAGAAAAAAAAATTTTGCAAATCGGTCCATAAACGACGGAGTTCTGAGGTAACAAACATAAAAAAAAAAAAATGATGATAAAAAAAAAAAAAAAATTACAACCGAATTGATAACCTCCTCCTTTTTTTGAAGTCGGTTAAAAAGGATCAAAATAACTTTAACTTCGGAAGTCGGTGTTTCTCGGTATTGTTTGTTTCTTATTTAACACCGACTTCCGAAATTAAAGTTATTTTGATCCTTATAATGGTCTGTTATTTTTTTTGTATAAAGTTTTTTATTTCACACTTTTTAGTTGTAATACACTTATAAACAGAGTGCCTATTTCTCATGACAATTCTAATTAACCCAAACACTGCTAGGTTACATTGTTTTATTATGAAGTTCCTGTGTCTACCTTCCACCTTCCGTCTCCATCATCAGATGAGTTCAATAGTACCTTATAGCCAAAGTGCATCTCATGACAATTTTAATAAGTCCAAACACGGCTAGGTTACTTTGATTAATTACGGAGTTCCAGTGCCTACCTTCCGGCTCCATCATCATCATCAGAACACTTCGATGATACCATTTTCAACGTAAGTTACGTTCAGAACCATTCATTTATTTGTATTGTCATAGTCGCTTAACTATCTTCATTGTGATATCTATGTGAGGGTGAAGTTCCGTTGACCATGTCTGGTCTTCTTCATCAGTTTCTATTCATCAAATGTTACTTTTTGACTGTTAATAATAATAATAATAAGGGCTCGGCTGTCAACCAAGTGACAAGAAAAATTTTTTCTCTTCACATTTTTCAATAAATAATCAAATAAATTCCAAAAGATCCGAAATAATGAAAATAAAACGCAAGAAATAGCAATTATATCATATACATCTATACATAATGCAACCATAATGACAAAATAACAATAGAAAATATGGAAAATTGAAGCCGAAAAGTCGGACAATGTTGACAAGAGCCGCAGCTCGCCGTGCACGCCTACCACCTCCGGCCTCGTCGCTCAGCTCCGCCTCGCCGCCGCCGGAACCCAGCCCCACCGTGAGTGCTGTGACACCGGCCGTGGCAGTTGCGTCGAGCTCCAGCGACGAGTACTTTTCTCCGCCCACGTCACCACCACCTGCGCGTCGACGGAGAGGACGCCGGCCGCCGAGTGGCTTAGGACCTCGAGGCCCACCGGCCTCTGATAGGGTCCCAGCTCCCGGCGGAAGTGTGCAGCGCATGCGATGGACGCAATCCATCAATGAGAACGTCATACGCGCATACTATGGGGCTACAGAGGGAGGAAACAACCTGACCGCGTACCGTGTTCGGATGCTCTCTTTGTTTCAGGTGCTTGAGCCAGCCGTCAACGTTTCGGCCCAACGACTGTCGGATCAGGTGCGGGTTATCCAGCGTAATCATATGTTGGACGATACTGTACTTGATCGCCTCCGAACAGAAATGAGTAACCATGCCATTG
The DNA here is from genome assembly GCA_905147345.3 of Mythimna impura. NCBI lineage: Eukaryota > Metazoa > Arthropoda > Insecta > Lepidoptera > Noctuidae > Mythimna > Mythimna impura. Next base: position 26,949,024 of record LR990362.1, on the reverse strand, counting down.
CTCCTTCGTCGCAGTCTGTGGTACCAGTGATGGTACCACCGTCCTACCATCTTTCCGGCCATGATGACGAAGAGATTACTGACATGGTTACACATGTAAGTACCCAGTGCAACAATGAATTGAGGAGTGCTTTGGAGTGTGCTACTCGGGAGTATCGCAACATGCCACTCGAACTTAGGCCGCGCTTACCTCGTTTGCCCATGCATAATAAGAATAAGGCGCTGGTGGCTGCTCTGGATTTGCAGTTGTCAAACTATTTTGACGACTGCAAAGATCTCAATGATACACACTCGATAATGTACTGCGCAGCTGTTGCGGCATGTCGTTTAGCTCACGTCAAGTTTCCAAACTGTGACGTAGCTACACGACCGAAACCAGCCGTGCCGGCTTGGCAGTGCAGGATCGAGCGTCGTATTGGTGGGGCCAGAGCACTCATCGGCAAACTAATCTGCTTCAGGGAGGGCAACACTCGCCCAAGAGTGATGCGCTTTGTGAGACGGGCGTTTTCGGGGACTGACATCAGCCCCCGAGACTATATGTCCCGTGTCACGGAGCGCATCGACTTCCTGAAGCAGAAGGTGTATGCATGGGCAAACCGTATCCGCAGGTATAAGCGGCGAGTGGACCGATACACCCAGAATCGCACATTCCGGAGTAATGAAAGGTGGGTTTATAGGGCTTGGGAGAGACCGGACCAAGGTGTGACTGATGCGTGCCTCCCGGATGATGACGCCATGAGTTCATTCTGGCGCAGCATCTGGTCGGTGCCTGTCAGTCACACCTTGGTCCGGTCTCTCCGGTGACTGGACTCGAGAGGTCGAGCGTGCGTGCGATCCAATACCACAAATGGGGGCAATTGACATCAGCCCCCAAGATGTAGCTCGTGCAGTCCGTCCATTGCCAAACTGGAAATCTCCAGGGCCGGATGGGCTGCACAATTTCTGGATTAAGTGGTTTACAAGATCGCACGCTCGCTTGGCATATCAGTTCCAGTCTGCCTTAGAGTCAGGGTCGCTACCCCAGTTCCTAACAACAGGAATAACCCACCTGCTCCATAAGTCAGGTAGTACTGCGGAACCTAATAATTATAGACCGATCACGTGTTTGCCGACGGTCTATAAAGTTCTTACATCCATACTGAGAAGCAAAATTAATAGTCATATTGACAAAAATTTAATCATGTCACCTTCTCAGAATGGATGTAGGAACGGGTCCCGCGGTACTAAGGAGCTGCTCCTCATTGATATGACCATTAGCCAACAGGTTCGACGTTCCCGAAAGGATCTGTCGACATGTTGGATAGATTATAAGAAGGCCTATGACTCTGTTCCTCATACATGGCTCATGAGGGTGCTGGAATTGTATAAAATTGATACAACACTACGCACCTTCCTGATGTCGTGTATGAGGCAATGGAGTACGGTCCTCCGCTATCCAGGATGTCGACATACCCAGAGGAATAGCGAACCTGTAAGGATCGAGCGAGGTATATTCCAGGGAGATAGTTTGAGTCCACTTTGGTTTTGCCTAGCCTTGAATCCTCTAAGCACACTGCTGGAGAATTCAGGTCTAGGCTATCGGTTGAAGAGAGGTGGTCAGGTAATATCTCACCTACTTTACATGGATGACCTGAAACTTTTTGCCCCCAACAATCTGCAACTGATGGAGCTACTGAAGGTAACTGAAACCTTCAGTAGTAATAAATGAATGATTCTGAATAGTTACGTTGAAAATGGTATCATCGAAGTGATCTGATGATGATGATGGAGCCGGAAGGTAGGCACTGGAACTCCGTAATTAATCAATGTAACCTAGCCGTGTTTGGACTCATTAGAATTGTCATGAGATGCACTTTGGCTATAAGGTACTATCGAACTGATCTGGTGATGGAGCCGGAAGGTAGGCACAGGAACTCCGTAATTAATCAATGTATCCTAGCCGTGTTTGGGCTTATTAGAATTGTCGTGAGATGCTCTTTGGCTATAAGGTACTATCGAACTGATCTGATGATGGAGCCGGAAGGAGGAAGGTAGGCACAGCAACTTTATAATAAAACAATGTAACCTAGCAGTATTTGGGTTAATTGGAATTGTCATTAGAAATAGGCACTCTGTTTATAAGTGTATCGCAACTAAAAAGTGTGAAATAAAAACTTTTTAGAAAAAAAAAAATAACCGACTTCACTAAAAAAAACACTAAAAGGATCAAAATAACTTTAATTTCGGAAGTCGGTGTTAAATAAGAAACAAACAATACCGAGAAACACCGACATCCGAAATTAAAGTTATTTTGATCCTTTTAGTGTTTTTTTTAGTGAAGTCGGTTATTTTTTTTTTTTCTAAAAAGTTTTTTAGTGTTTTTTTTCGTGAATATTTATTTTTATTTTTTTACAGTCAACCCACTTGTTTATTCTTTTTTTTTTGTAAATAGATTTTTCTCAATAATTGTAATGTTCGTTAAACTTTAAATTTACCAGAAATTATACGTCTAGTGGTGGAATGTTTCATTTTATTTCGCTACAATAATATGTAGCGATATCTGAATAGGTTCCTATTGTATGTTTGGTTAAGTTCATAAAATCAAACTCTAAAGTTACAAAAATGAGCACTATATTTACTTATAAAATACTATAAAATGCACGTCATACACGATCTATACATGATTTGTGTCTGGTGGGGCGGTGGGCTGCACGTTGTGCTACAGTGTACTAGGAGCGCAGGTAGTGGCGCGGCGTGTACACGCGCGTGAGGTCTCGCTCGCTCATGGTGGGCACGCGCGGCTTCAACTCGGGGATGATGGCGCTGCCCAGCACCGACAGACCGTTACTCGGCCTGCACACACAACACAATAATCTGTAATCGTGTACATGCGCGTGAGGTCGCGCTTGCTCATGATGGGCACGCGAGGCTTCAACTCGGGGATGATGGCGCTGCCCAGCACCAACAGACCGTTATTCGGCCTCCACATACAACACGCAACACAATACTCTTTAGTCGCCACACGTGTCAAATCTAGAAAGAGCTGCTTCGTGAGCCTGTCACACCGGATAAGTAATTAAAGATATATATGACAAAATCTGAAATATTTACAAGATATAACCACTGTATCTTTTATTTGATATAATGATCAGTTAATATAGGTAATAAACGATAGATATAACAAATTTTTACAAGCATAACATGCATTGAATATAAAATGGTTAGAAATACCAATCGAAATAGATATATAAATAGTACATTTTGATACAAGTGCAGAAAGTTTGTCATTGTGACCGAGGCGGAATTTACACGAGCCGTAAGTGAGTGTGATAGGGAACCGAGGGCTGCAGTGACTTTGCACGTGTATCAAACGATTTTTTTTCAATACACTTACAATACAAAATGAATAGGGGGGTTGACCGGTTCGTGAGGGACGACGCTCGCTCAGCCTGATACGATAAATGTAAAAATTGTGGCGGGGGAGAGCCTGCGCACTTTTTTGCACTAGTGCGGAAAATAGTCTATTGCGTGCCTAAAAGCAGTGGGATAAGAGCAGTTTTTCGAGTAGGTGTATTGAATACTTATTTACCTAGTCTAATGTGATAAAACGCCTAGTTAAAAACACAAAGCAAAATTGAAATAATGAAAAGAAAAACATTTATTAGTGCCTCACAAAATCCTATAAACTAAAAAATACTAGAAATTAAAAATGAAAAAGATAAATGATATATATTTTGTAAATAGGTTTAAAAAACACTTTTACACGTCAATTTTTTTTTCGTCATTTTTAAACTAGATGAGGCCGGTGTTTCCTAGCTGACTACCCTGAGAAGAAACACCGAAACAAACTCAGGGGTCAAAGTCTCTTTTAAAGTCCATACAGTAAATATGTAATGGTCAAATCACATGAGAACCATGCAGATTTGTCTGAAATGGTCTTTTGAAGAAAGAACCATACAGATTTGAGTGGACCTGTCCAGTCAGTGTAAGCATTTGTCAGTATTCGTAAAGCTCAACTCAGGACTACTAAGGAGCTCAACGACTTGACGAAAAATACCAAGGAAAGGACATTTGGGTAGGCCGCAGAAAATACTCAAATTGCCAGACATACATTAAAATTACTGAAAAGGAAAAAAAAAAGCAATCAACATAGTCCTCACGTTCACAATAATAAAAGGAAAAATATAGTTTACAAAATGTAATACTTTAGCAAAGTAAACATTGTTGTCAAAAATTAATAGAGAAAAAAAAAGTCAAATTGCAAAATAAAAATAATCTACAATATCGAATTGTAATAAATAATAAAAAGCACAATTAAAAATAAAAACAAAAGAAAAAATAATAATAATAAGACAACAGTTGCAGTGCGTACTGGAGCAGGTCAATCCCAAGCCCTTTGGTCCTCAACATAGTCCTTTATAGTGTAAAAAGCCTTTTGGCAAAGTTTTCGCTTTACAAATAATTTGAATTTATTAAGGCTTAGTTGTTGAATATGACTAGGAAGTTTATTATAGAAGTGTATACATTGGCATCTAAATGAGCCCCCTATTTTTTTCAGTCTGGTTGTAGGAACCACAAATTTGTGTTTGTTCCTGGTATTAAAATTATGAACATCACTGTATTTTTTAAAAATGTTTATATTTTTATGTGCATACAAAATATTCTCGTAAATATACTGTGAAGGTACAGTCATTATACTGATTTCTTTAAATTTATCTCTGAGGGAGTATCTGGGACTTAATTTATAAATCGAACGAATAGCCCTTTTTTGCAAAACAAAAATTGACTGTATTTCGGCGGCATTTCCCCACAGTAGAATACCGTACGACATGACAGTATGGAAATAGCTAAAAAAACTAAACGGGCAGTATCTACATCAGTTAAATTTCGAATCTGTCTAACAGCGTATGCTGCAGAGCTAAGTTTTTTTGATAATTTGTCTATATGTGGGCCCCACTGCAGCTTAGCATCTAGAGTTATGCCCAAGAACACTGTATTATCTTCTGGACTCAACTCTTTACCTTTTATTAGCACACTAGTTTCTACTTGCCTAACATGAGGCATGGTAAACTTTATACATTTAGTTTTTTTTTTTCATTAAGAAGAAGGTTATTTACATCAAATCAGTGTACTATTTTTGAAAGTGCTATATCTATATCGTCAGTAACCGGCTGCTGACGTTTAAGTTTAAACAAAAGTGAAGTGTCGTCTGCAAACAAAACTATGTTATGGTTATCCTTTATGAGGTAAGGTAAATCGTTTATATATATAAGAAACAAAAATGGGCCAAGAATTGAGCCCTGAGGGACACCCATTTTTACTATAGATCCAGGAGATCTTTTTCCGTTTACATTAACTCTCTGAATCCTTTCACTCAGATAAGATGTAAGAAGATCCAGGGAGGAGTTCCGGATTCCGTAATGGTGTAGTTTCCTGATTAATGTTTCATGGAGAACGCAATCGAAGGCCTTTGACAAATCGCAAAAAATGCCCAGGGCATCGCATTTGTCTTCCCATGCATTATAAATATGTCCTAAAAGTTCAACACCCGGCATCGGTTGTTGAACGACCCCTTGTAAAACCAAATTGTTTGGTATGCAATAATTTATGTCTGTTAAAAAATCTTTGTAGTTGCTCAAAATAAGTTTCTCAAATATTTTACTAAAAGTGGGTAGCACTGAAATGGGTCTGTAATTCGTGGGGTCAGATGTACTACCCGTTTTGAACAATGGAATTATTTTACTATTCTTCATTAGATCAGGAAAGTCACCTCGATTAATACAATTATTAAAAATAAAAGCTAAAGAAGGAGCTATAATGTGGATTATAGACTTAACAACGTCCACAGAATTACCTCATAAATCTGCAGTCTTTTTTACATTCAAGGAGTTAAACGTCTTAATAATATCTACATAAGTCACATGTTCGAAATTAAAATCAGAATCGCAAACTATAACATTTTCTTTAAGCAGAGACTCTGCAGCAGTGGGTGACGAGTTCAGAGATTTTGTTGTTGATATGGGGATCTCTGAAAAGAAGTTCTCAAAAGCCGCGGCAACCTGTGAGTCCGATGTGATCACATTGTCATTAATTACAAGTTTATAGTTACTAGATGGTCTTGTAGACTTTCCAGTTTCACTATTTATAACATTCCAAGTAGTTTTAATTACATTATTACTGTTTTTAATTTTGGAACTCAAATAACGCGATTTCGCTATAGAACACATTTTTTTAAATAATTTTGAATAATTTCGCACATATGAACTAAATTCAGCAGTATTAACAAGAACCCTTTCATCATACAATTCGTAAAGCCGAGTTCTACTTTTATGAATACCAGTGGTAGCCCATTCACAGAACGAAACGTTACTATTAACCGAAATAGTCTTAGGTACTTATAAAAGTAGAATTTAATTGATTACAGTACATGTTGAAGAAACCTTAATATTGGTTATTGAGATCATCATATGTAGACAAGTCTGGTAAATTATTAATGAGTTTAGTTTTAAAAGTTTCTAAACGACTTACAGTTTTAGGGTTAACAGTGATATTCTTTTTAGCAGAAAGAAAGAAAGTTATAATCAGTGCGAGGCCAAACAGGTGCCTAACTCAGTATATAGGGTGACTGGCAATTAGTGTACGATACTTAAACACGTAATTGTGCTCATGATAACAAATAATTTTTATTTTTTTATTTTTATTTATTGGGGAAAACAAACAATAACACATAGGGAATTACAGAAAAAAGGCTTAGAAATAGTTTTACACATGTGATATCAACAACGTTCTCCACATATAAAAACGTGAGACACTTGGTTTGACAAGAGCTGTAATTTTTTTTTTTCTAGTTAGGAATGCGAAAAGTTTTTTTTAAATTACAATGTGGTTCACAAACAATAGAGCTGGCTTATTATTAATTATTACATTGATTTTTTAACAAGTAGTAGTAGTATTATGAGAGCAAAGCTGAAATCGCGAAAAAAATATCAGCTGTTCAGTACATTAGGAAGAAGAAAGGAAGGAAGGAAGGAAGCTTTATGGTATCAGCTATCAACTAAAAATTCTAAATCCAACGACAAAGAGTTATTTTGGGCGAATGTTTGGACACTATGTAGTATGGTTTCTTGGTGCCTATAATGATTATTTTGTGCCAATGTTTGGACACTATGTTGTATGGTTTTTTGGTGTCTATAATGATTATTTTGTGCCAATGTTTGGACACTATGTAGTATGGTTTCTTGGTGCCTATAATGATTATTTTGTGTCAATGTTTGGACACTATGTAGTATGGTTTCTTGGTGCCTATAATGATTATTTTGTGCCAATGTTTGGACACTATATTGTATGGTTTTTTGGTGCCTATAATGATTATTTTGTGCCAATGTTTGGACACTATGTAGTATGGTTTCTTGGTGCCTATAATGATTATTTTGTGCCAATGTTTGGACACTATGTAGTATGGTTTCTTGGTGCCTATAATGATTATTTTGTCCCAATATTTGGACACTATGTTGTATGGTTTTTTGGTGCCTATAATGATTATTTTGGACCTATGTTTGGACACTATGTAGTATGGTTTCTTGGTGCCTTTAAATGATTATTTATAGCCGCGGTAATCAGAGGTTTTATTTAATTTAAGCTAGACTTATTTCTGGTTTAGTAAATAGAGAATTGTCGGATTAGCTCTTATTTTAGAGGATTTTATGGGGCAAAAAAATTTGATAGTTATTTCTGCTAAATAAACTGCAAAATATTTTTTTTTTTTTGCTGCTGAATATTTTTCTAAATTGAGTATTGGCTGACTAGCTCCTATATTAGAGGATGAAAATGTCGATAGTTATTTTTCCTAGATGAATATTTTTATACCATCTGTGTTAAGTTTTGACAGTGTCTGGATTCTATTATTAAAACTTCATGCAACACAAAGGTGTAAAGGCAAGTAATTATTAATAAAATAATATATGCACTAGATACAGCATCAAATTTGGGTACCAATTTCCTAAAAGTTTCAAGTACTTATTAGTGTGTCCGGTGATATTGACTTCGTGACAGGCGGTCGCGGTCTGAAGAAATCCTTAAAATTTTTTTTAATCTAGCAAGCAGTGTTTTATAAGTGACAGCTTTGCTGCCAAATATTACAACAAAAAATTAGTATGTGTACATCCATATTCTAATGGTAAACACCGACATTTATGTCTGTGATGAACTAACTATTCATATGAAGACATGGCTTGAAAGCCTCAGTATCCAAGCCAAAAAAATTGTCAAGATACAGCACAGCTGTTACAATGTTCTGCTAAGTCATCATCATCTTCCTGCTCTTGTTCCGTTTTATTTGGGGTCGGCGGAACACGTTATTTTCTTCCATTCTGTTCTGTCACTCGTCACACTATCACTAACTCCCCTTTCTATGTTGTGCTAAGTAAAATGGGTTAAAGTACAATTTGCAATTTCGTACTTTAACCTTGAACCTTGAATATTCAAAAATATTCAAGGTTCAAGGTTAAAGTACGAAATTGCCGTTTTGTAGTTACTTAAAAATTGAAATTCGTTTTTTTAATCAAAATAATTACCATTATTATCTATACATTGCCGCCATCTAATAGGAAGGTCAGTTATGCCTTTGCGATAGAACTCTGGTGATCTAGATTCGATTAACGATGTGAAAGCATTTTGACCTGCCTCCTGAGAAGAAAACTTTTTATCACGTAAAAAATTGTCCAAGTCTTCGTGACTTGGACAATTTTTTACGAAAAATGGTAGTCCGTTGGAGTAAGGTCTGACGAATACGGTGGGTGACGAATGATTTCTAATTGCAGTTCCTGTAGAGTTAAAACGGTTTCTCGTGCTGTATGAGGTCTCGCGTTATCATGGAGCAATAATGGTGAAGATCGATTCATGAGTCGGGGCTGTTTCACTGCTAGTTTTGCTATCATTGTTCGGAGTTCGGCACAGTAGACATCTGCCGTTATTGCTTGACCAGATCGGAGAAAGCTATAGTGAATAATACCATGCTGAGACCACCAAACAGTTACCATTACCTTTTTATTGATAAGCTTTGCTTTAGGACACTGTTGCGGCGTTTGACCTGGGGTCAGCCATTGCATTTTTCGCTTACGGTTATCGTAAAGAATCCGCTTTTCATTACATGTCACAATTCGATCCAATATTCCTTCATTTCTGTATCGATTCAACAAGGTAACACAAGTTTCAACACGCGTTTCTTTCTGCAGATCAGTCAAATCATGAGGCACCCATTTTTTATATTTTTTTATTTTATTGATTTGACGCAAATGAGTCAATATTCTTGGTAAGGTAACATTAAACCATGCCGCTAATTCCTGGGTAGTTTGGTTCGGATCGGCTTTCACCATCTCTTTAAATTCATTTTTATTCACCTCGGTCTTCCACGTGGTTCGTTCTTCAAATCAAAGAGTCTATCACGAAAGCGTTTTTATAAACCAAAATCGCACGGTGCGTTCATTAGCAGTCCCCTCTCCAAACGCAACATTGATATTGAGAGCTGTTTCTGCCGCGTTAGTTCCACGTTGGAACTCGTATTCAAAAATCAAACAAAATCAAATATAGCCTCATGTTGGAGCGGGTGCAAAATAAGTTCATTAGATTTATTTACATGAAGCTGTACGGGGTTTATCCTTTTTATCCGCTAATGTATCCTACCCTGTTTGTCCTAGGTATGGTCGGATATAATGAACAGAGGGTCAGGAGGGAACTCACACTCGTTACCTATATCTTTACGGTAATTAGGGGGAGGATACATAATGCGGATATTTTGGCAAGGGTAGGTTTTTGTGTGCCGGACGGGTACGCGACACGTCGGCGACGGCCGCGTCTGCTGGCGGTGCCGCGCGTGCGCACTAAGTTATTGAGCGAGGCGCCTCTCACGCGCGCGTTGCGCACGCTCAACCTCATAGCTGACGACGTGGATATATTTTATTGTGCTCTGAGTGAATTCACTAAGATAGCTCTTTTTAAAATTTGTTACAGAATCTAGTTTGTAAGTTAGAAATAAGAAACCTCAATATCGATTTGGACTAGTCTGTAAGGATATTGTTGGGAATAAAAATAAATAAATAATAAATAAATAAATAAATCACTCGAATTTTCGAAGTATCCATCTTTCTTGTATAAGCTGAATAAACAAAACAACTGAAAGTCGATAATCGATAGTTGCACATTTTTTAAAAGAAGAACTTCATAGGTACCATGTGAAAAAAAATTCACTCAAAAATCTTAAACCATGAAGGTTCTATGTCAATTCGAAGTACCTATTACAATAAAACGGCAACGGCTTTCATATTTTAACCCCAATTATAACCAATAATATAACCTCTGGTTTAGATACTTCATAGTGTCTCTTCTACAAATGCCATTAATGAAGAGTTGAAGTAGATACTTCATAGAAGTTAATATTATAATATATTTGTTTTTAAGCATAGAGTTAAAAAATTCGAAGAAATGTGACATTCACCAACCCGCACCGGGCCCACGTGGTGGATTACGGCCCATTCCCTCTCCTAGAGAGGAGGCCTGAGTCCCAGCAGTGGGGACATTAAAAGGCTGATTATGCTATGCTTATGCTATAGAGTTAAAATATTTGAAAAGTTTCCTTGTATGGTAGGGTTAGCATAGCTTCTAATGATGTTGGTTGTAAAAGTGAGTCTCATAAAAAAATCCACTAAGTAACCAGTTTGAGGTTAACTAGAATGGATTTTTTCTTTGCTGAAATGAGACACAATAGTGTTTTAGATAAGTTCCCTAAGCTAAATAAGAAAAATGAAGGCTGAGTTGGTCAGAAGGTGATTACCATAGTACCTTTAGCTTTATTTATTGTTATTCATAATGATTGAGAAGGGTGAAAACGCATTAAAAAAATGTTAACAATGTGTCAATAATATATCCTAATTTACAGATAGGTATGGTAGATATTTTTTATTATGATGCCACGATTTATGCTTGACTATTTTAAGACATTTATTGTATGAGTGATCAACCAAAAGTCATTGTTGAAAAGAAGTAATATAATAACCAGTTTCATTACCTTAGTGAAAATGTAAGGTGCAGAGTTTAAATCAAATAGTAGCTCAATGAACTCATTTAATTTTGATGAAAGAATCTAAAGTATGATTGTGAACTTTAAGCATCTTTGAGGTCCAGTTTTGCTATGAAGCTGAAAAATTAATTTCAAAATAATTAGACTACTCTACTAGGCCTACTGCCAGTAGGTTTTGATTTTAAAAACGTTTGAAATAACCTGTCCTGGCTGGCCAGCAGAAATTGCATCCATGGCGATCAATTATGTTGATGAGGTTTGAGATTTTATTCATAAAAGAATTATATAAATTCACTTGCATGAGAATGTTAAAACAATTAGTTGGACGTTGATGGACTCTATATTTAAGAGGTCTAGGTGCTGGTATCTGATTGACAGGCTGGGAGAAATTTAATTTGCAGGCATCATTTCATGCTAATGCTGTATTAAGATTATAAATAGGTTTTTTTTTTAAATTAGGTTTGCGGTTGAATCTTTTTGATAAATTATTAGTCTTCATAATTTGGTTTGGAGGTATGCGGAACCGCCAGTAAAGTCCTGCAAGCCTCCTTTGAAAAGGTAGGATCCTCCAGCCAGACGGGTGTTATGTCTGGTGGGCTACTGCCCGATAGATGATTTCGGGCTGTTTTATATGTTCTAATCGGGGGGAGAACTTTGATTGCGCGATGCAGGATTAGTTCTTATGTGACGCCATAGATGTCGCTACATCACTCCCCTCCGTAGATCGCAGATCGATGGTTCTTGATGCTTCTTGATGCGTGCCAGGCCAGTGGTAGATTGGTTCCAGTGGGTCGGAACCGAATACCGCATAGTTCTCGGTGAGTCGGAACTGTCTGCGGTGATGCCCCAGTGAGTCGGGGTGGTGCTGTCCCAGTGAGTCGGGATGATGATGTCCCAGTGAGTCGGGATGATTCTGCAGGGTCCATTGAGTCGGAGTAGTGGTGCTGGCTCCAGTGAGTCGGAGCGGTGCTGTGCGACGTAGGGCTTGACTGCTGGCGTCGACCAGGAGAGGTTTATTTATTTATTTATTTATTTATTAAAACTTCATGCAACACGAAAGTACAAAGGCGAACAAAAAATAATAGTTCAAAAGAATATATATACACAAAATAAAAATACATATTTTGACTGGCCTGTTGGTCTAGTGGTTAGTGGCCCTGACTGCTATGCCGGAGGTCGTGGGTTCGATTCCCACCCAGGACAAATGTTTGTGTGATGAACACGATCATTTGTTCTGTGTCTGGGTGCAATTTATCTATATATGTATGTATTTAGAAATATATAAGTATGTTTATCAGTTGTCTAGTACCCATAACACAAGCTCTGCTTAGCTTGGGACTAGACGGCGTTGTGTGATAGTTGTGGAATATTATATATTATTATATATATTATATATAATTTAACATAATATATACATATATATTTATATAAAGTAAAAGAAAGGGGTAATTGAGACGACTTCACTATTTGTGCAGAAAGTAATTTCGCAACATCCGCGTAAATGCATATAGGCTGGTGGCCGTCCTGATCTCGCCGGCCGCCGGTCTTGGTCTGTTCTTCATGGCTTGTAATTATGAAACAGATACCTACTTTACATTAAAACCTCTTTCAAATACGCGTTGGGAAAGTAGATTTGATGCTTGTAGAGCAGTCCGTTTTAACGATGCACATCGACTTATATTCTAGCGATAGACAAGCACGTTCATGGAAACTATTTGTCAAAATACTGAAAAGTTAAAACAAAAGTTCGCTGAAGCGCTAGATTGGCATTATGTCGTGTAACAATATTAAAACATACAGCGCCTAGATAGCTTTTAGAGATACTTTTTTCACGACCAAAATGTCTTAAGCGCCATGAATTTCGCGGCACTTACGCGTTTCGTTCAACATAGTGTAATGAAATGTTATCCATATAGATGTTTATACCGCAGAAGTGACACAGCTTTTTGCCTACAATTAATTACAATAACACTCTATTTCAAAATTTAATAATAGTCCTCGTTAGTGTAAATTCAAAAACCACGTTCTACTACTTTAATAAATAAGTGAATTCAAAATCGCGTAAAATATTGAAACCCTTTATTGTAATCATCATTCTGAAGAACAGCTATTCTGAGTGAAAGAAGATCAGGACTGCGCCGCTAATATCTAGTAACAAAACAAACAACAAAGATAAATTAATCTTTAAAATGTTTAAGAATTCTAGTTAAAGATTCAGTTTTTTTTTTCGGAGATATTTATTTTTCTGTTGTAATTTTATAACTTTTTTTGCAGCTTTTTTTTAAATCTTTTTCAACTTAAATATCATCAGCTTGAAAGTGTGCAGAGCAGATAAACGAATATTTTGTAGAAAGCCACGTGTTTTCACTTCTATCCTCTTGAAGAATTTTTATCCATTCTTCCCTTTTCGGCTGACTAGTGCGAACAAATCTAGAATATAATTATAGTGTATGAAGGACGAAATCTCAATATCAGTAATGCAATATCACACTTATGACTACAAATTTAACTGAGCTTAATGTATATTTGAATACTAATCTGCACGTGATATCTAGGTAGATACGTATCTTAGTGCTAACGAATGACAGAATGCTTACCTAACGACAAAACTTACCGATGAAAACTGATACCCAATGATTTGCTGACATTTCTTGCTGAGTTTTTACAGTATCAAAAAACACACGTCGTCATAATTTTTGAATTTGACGGAATTCATTGATATCATTTATACAAAAAAGAAATAACATTAAATAAAATATTCAAAAAAAAAAATCAAACAAGGAATAAAATACCATGCAAGTCTGTGTTCACTAAACCAGTTGTAGGTAAAAATCAGGTTTTTGTGGGAGTGAACATGTTTTAGTCTATGATTGTAAAATGGGAAGGCTTTTTATTATTAACACGCTTTTATTAGCTTCACTTGTAACTCTATGTATGTAAGAAAATCTTGGAATCTAAAGACCCACTTCCCGGTCTTCGATTAGGATGAAATTTTGCACACGCTCCGAGTTCTAATGACAATACATGACTAGCTAAGAAACGTTATTACAAATCCAATATGGCGGCCTCCCCAAGATGGCGGACTGGCTGTTTGAAATCCACCCCCATGATATGGGTATCAAATGAAAGGGTTTGCTGTCAGAAAAACGAAAAAATAGTCACGTGACTTAAATCCAATATGGCGGACGTCCAAGATGGCGGACAGGCTATTTGAAATGCAGCCCCATGATATGGGTATCAAATGAAAGGGTTTGCTGTCAGGAATACGAAAAAATAGTCACGTGACTTAAATCCAACATGGCGGACATCCAAGATGGCGGATTGGCTATTTGAAATGCACCCCCATGATATTGGTATCAAATAATAATAATAATAATAAATATCATTATTTCTCTCATAAAGGTACATTGTAACAAGTTTATTTTACAATTTTTGCCTGAAGGCTAAAAAACCTTTGTGAGAGCTGGAGTCTGAACTAGGTTCGAGACCTGTAAGACAGATCTCCAGGCTCACACCCTTTTAAACATAATCGCATTTTGCGGCACATAAACATGAATCTTATGTTTGTAATATTATTATTTGAGAGATTTGTAAAATTACATGTTAAGTATAAAGGAAAAGGGATGTTTTATTGAAATGTGTGTGTAGTGTATAATGTATGTGTGTGTATGTGTTTATAATGAATGTTATTAAATTTACTTAATGATTTGGATGATACTTTCTGTGTTTTCATAGTCCAAATTAAGGAGCCAGTTCCTTACTGTTGTTTTACATTTATATTTAGTCATCTCATACATATGTAAGATTTTATTTACTCTGTTGTAAACATAGGGACCAAGGAAATTATAAAAACGTTGAGCTAGCCTCGAACGAGAAGGGATAGATGAACAAACTGTATGCTTTCGTCTCAGGGATTTAAACTTATCCGGGTTAAAGGAACTGCGAGTGTGGACTGTTAAAATTAAATTTAAAATGAACAATTTCCGAATGGAGAGAACCTTACAGGTTTTGTAAAGTTCCGTGGTAGGAAATTGATAAGGAAGAGACCACCCAACTTTAAGGATCGCTCTTTGGGCACGTTCCAGTCTTATAACATGAGTTTTTGCTGACCCACCCCACACAACTATACAGTACTGGGCAACTGACTGACAGAGGGCTAGATAAACTTGTCTCAGGGCAATTTCATCAGCCACATGGCGGAGGTTCTTAAAAATAAATATCAATTTACGAAGTCGGGAGGTAAGTAAGTCTATGTGGTTCGAAAATGATAAAGAGTCGTCTATCTGGACACCCAAATATTTTATGGTATCTGTGCGACTTAGATGAGCACAGCTGCATGGTGTTTGTGCTGCATTACAAGAGTGTGCAATTAAAGAAAAATGGGATGACGAAAGTTTACCAGATTTAGACAGGGAAAAGGTAAGAAACTTAGATTTTTCCACATTTAGGGTTAGCAGATTTTGTGCCAACCAGTCAGTTACAGTATCAACTCCTAGTTGTGCATGTTGGAATGTCGACTCCCAGGAATCACCATGGAATATTAAGGCAGTATCATCAGCGTAAGTAAAAATGGACCCATTAGTAAGCTTATGACGACAGAGGTCATTAATATAAATGAGAAACAGGGTCGGCCCAATGATACTACCTTGTGGTACACCGTAGGTTATAGGGAGTTCGTCACTCATCCATTCGCCAATTTTGACACATTGGCGTCTTCCTGTAAGATAACTCTTAAAAAGTAGGAGCTGATCACCTCTGATACCTATGTTCTCGAGCTTAGTTATGAGTCTAGGAATAGAGATGATATCAAAGGCTTTTGCCAGATCTAGGAAGACGCCTAAAACACATTGTTTGTTGTCCAAATGACTAACAATGTTATTAGTGAGATCTAGTACCGCATTACTGGTGGAGATTCCTGAACGAAAACCGTATTGGCAAGGAGACAAAAGACGATAATGCTCAAGGTATTTAACGAGCCTGTTATTCATTAGCCTCTCAAGTAGCTTGGATAGTGTAGGAAGAATTGAAATGGGTCGGTAATTATAAGGTTTATCTCTGTCGCCGCCTTTGTGCACGGGATGAACGATTGCCAGCTTGAACGCATCAGGAAAGACTCCTGTGCTGAAAGCCAGGTTATATAAATATGTCATGTGTGGGATAAGTATGTGTTTGAATTTTTTAAGAAATGTACCCGACACGCCATCGGAGCCCACTGCACAGTCAGTCCTAAGCGTGTTAATTAAATGTTCCAACTCAGAATCATCTGTTTGCAAGAGGACAAAGGTTTTGTGATCATCGGAGTGGTGAGGTCGTAAGGATGTAGTTGGTATAGCTATATTTTCAGCTAATGAACTTCCAATACTCGCAAAATAGGTATTGACTTCATTAACAGAGCGTTTACAGTCAGAAGAAGACAAAAGATCAGCTGCATGTGTTTTTTGTTTAGTAGTGTTTGTGATTGTTTTTATTGCTTCCCATAGCTTTTTATTATTATTTTTTGCGTTATGAATAAGATTTTTATCATGGTTACATTTTGCAGTTTTGAGCAACATGGAACAATAATTTCTGTACCTTTTAAATGTAACTTTTAAAACCTCATTTTCTGGAGATTTTTTTAATTTTAGGTTCAGTCTATCGCGGTTTCGGAGACATCTTAAAAGACCTGGGGTCATCCACGGCTTTTGCAACCGTTTACGACATGGCACAACTTTTTGAACCGTGCTTTCTCGTATGATCATATTTAGCATATTTATAAAGAAATTAGTAGCTTCATTCACATTCCCGAAACTGTATAGTGGGTGAAAATCTGTCTGTGCAAGCATTGTTTCAATGTTAGCGTAGTCAATAATTTTAGACGTTCTACATTTTAACGGAAGGGTTAAAGAAGGTTTAGAAAGTTGGATGAAAAACAGAACAGTATCATGGTCAGTCACAGATGTGTTTGCAACATAGGAAAACGCCGGAAATTTTGATTTTAATATCACATGATCAAGGCAAGTGTTATTGTTACGAGTGGGAAGCGTGTGTGCTGGCAACATACCGTGAAATGCTAACATAGTGAGATACTCAGTGGAGCGAGGGTCGCTACTATTATTAGAAATGTCAATATTGATGTCCCCTGTGATAATAATATTACTGTAAGAAGATAAAGACTGAAGCAGTCCACTTAACGATTCAATGAACGGGGAGACATTTCGGTATGAGGGGGTTCGAAATGAAAAGGTTTGCCGTCAGGAAAACGAAAAAAATAGTCACATGACTTAAATCCAATATGGCGGACGTCCAAGATGGCGGACAGGCCATTTGAAATGCAGCCCCATGCTACGGGTATTAAATGAAAGGGTTTGCTGAATGGGATACGAAAAAAATAATCACGTGACCTAAATCCAACATGGCGGCCATCCCAAGGTGGCGGATTGGTTATTTGAAATGCAGCCCTATGATTTAGGTATAAAATGAAAGGGTTTGCTGAAAATAATGCGAAATGACATTTTCTTACCAAATTATCTTGTCATGGGTATCAATTAATAAGGTTCAACGAGAGGAATACGAAGATTGGACTTTGAGTCTATGAGATCCTACTTAAGCCAAGGTAGGATACGCGCCGAGGGCTGAACGGTATGAGGGTGGTAAAAAATATCATGACGCTAGCGTCACCTTAGGGCACCGGGCGCAACCCTATTGTAATTAGCCTTGCCCCCCTACATGGACCTCTGGGGGGGTCGACCGTCTATTTGCCCACTACGTAAAACTGTGAATTTTGTTAGTTTGTTAATAATAAATATCTTTAAATACGTATTAATATTTTAAATTAGTAAGTAGTAAATTAAGTTTGAATAATAAGAAGACTAAAAGTATAAAATAAAAATAATAATTTAAAAAACTAAAAAACACGCTTTTAGCACGCACTAAATATTACAAAATAATTCGGACATTTAGTTTGATGACTCAAGAGTTTTCCCTTTGCGAAATCTTCATTAGATCGCAGATAAACATAAACAATTTCAGTTCGTGATGAACGATAAATAATTACCTAGGAGAAATGGTTCTAAGTAGGTAGTAGTAATCATCTTTATTGAATATTTACTATGATCACGGTAATACCGTGCTATGATTTATTATGAATGAAAGCGTGGAGCGTTTTGTTCAAAAAGAGTAAAGATTACATAAACGCTCCACGCTTTCTTTCATAATAAATCATAGTAAATATTCAATAAAGATGATTACCTACTTATAACCATTTCTCCTAGGTAATTATTTATCGTTCATCTCACTGCATGAACGTCAAAACTGTACTAATGTCATCAAAATCAAGGTGCATAGAAGACACTGCACCTGAGTCGGTTGAAGTGAGTGTACGGCATGCGTAATCTAGTTCGTACCTAGTACATATATATCGATGACGATGCATTAAGTATACTATATTTTTACAAATAACAAGTATGACAGCGACACAAAAAACATAGCGAATTCATTAATAGCCAAATTAAAGTCAGTTAAGTCAAGTTCAGTAGTTATATAGTACAATATTTTACTAAAGATTAATATTGTAAGCAAAAATTTGCAAAACTTGGACGTAATTATATCAGAAGCTACCAAAATGATTAATCTGGTTAAAAAAGATTTGGAGAAATACCGCACCGATAGAGCGTTTGAACAGTTGTTATCTGATGCACAATTAATTGCTGAAGAATTAGAATGCGAAACAGAATTTAAAGAAACTGCTCGTCCACGTCCCCGAAAAAGACTTTTTGATTACGAGGCTGCAGATGAGCCCATTTTAGACCCAACCAACAAATTTAAAGTATGTTTTTATTTTTTTCTACTGGACACTGCTATCTCGAAATTAAATGAGAGATTCGATTTGCTGACGGAACACAATTCAGTTTTTTCACTCTTCCAAAACATTGAATGATGGAATAAATGAGAGATGCATGAAAAATAAATTTCAGTGTTATCGGCTCCAAGAAAAACTAATATTTAAAAATAGATTTGATATTGACGGGGAGGATTTATATAATGAATTAGAATTGTTGCCAATATTTTTTCCCAATGCATCAACAAGTAATTCCACTGATATTTTAAGCTATATATATGTTGGGATGGCATCTCTTCCATACTACTCGTATTAAAAACATGCCGACATGTTTTGGTTCCACCTATAACCTTTCTCTGTAATCGTTGCCTTCAGACTGGTGTATTTCCGTATGCTTTCAAAAGGGCAATAATACACCCAATTCACAAGGGAGGGGACAGAAGCTGTGTTAGTAACTACAGGCCAATACTGTTTTAACTGCACTTTCCAAATTGCTGGAGAGGATCCTCGCAAATTCTCTAAGGAACTTCCTGGACAAACACCACATCATTGCCAAAAACCAATACGGTTTTTGTACAGGAGTGTCGACGGAAGATGCAGTTTTGGACTTTACGCAGCAGGTTGCCAAGAAGCTAGACAATAAAATAAAGTGCCTGGGAATCTGTCTAGACCTCTCGAAAGCCTTTGACACAGTTTCTGTTCCCAAACTAATGGACAAGCTGGAACGTATTGGTGTGCGTGGAATACCACTTGAATTTTTTAAAAGTTACCTCCATAATCGCACGCAACTTGTAAAAGTTGATAACTACTACAGCGATGAGGAACCAATAACATATGGTATCCCCCAAGGTAATACACTCGGCCCCATTCTCTTTAAAATTTACGAAAACGACCTTTGCAAAATGAACCTACCTAAATGTTGTCACATTTAGGTAGGTTCATTTTGCAAAGGTGCCTACGCGTACGCAGATGATACCGCGGTCCTCATTGACGGGCCTAGTTGGAACATGGTTAAGACTAGTGCAGAAGGAGCCCTGTCCAAAATAATGAAATGGTTGAATTCTAACCTCCTAACACTCAACCAAAACAACTTACATCCCATTCGCAATTCGACGTAACATGAGGCCGTCAAATACCTTCTTGTGACTGTCCAACTCTACTGAAAATGTCAAATATCTCGGAGTTCAGATTGATGACGGACTAAGATGGGACAAACGGATTGACGCTCTAACCACAAGAACAATGCGCCTTATTACACGTCTTTAAGTCATTGAGAGAGTCGGCCAAACTTGACACTCTGAAGATGGTGTATTATGCTCTTTGCCAATCTGTTTTTGGCTATTGCATTACTGCATGGGGCGGAACAACAAAAACCAGTATCTTGAGAGTGGAAAGAGCACAAAGAGCCATTCTTAAAGTTATGACTAGGAAACCGTATAGATTCCCAACTACTGCATTATACTCTAACTGCAAAGTATTCACGGTACCTACGTCAGCTCTTCGTGCGTCGCGCGATTCTAAGAACTCATGCTAAGCTGCCACCGCCAAATCTAAATAAGCGACAACAACTCATCACAGGTTCTCAGCATAAAACCACTTTCACTAAGCATCAATTTTTCACACTTGGCAAATATATCTACAATAAAATTAACAAAGACCTAAAAATCCTAAAACTGAACGCCAACGCTGTTAAAACTAAAGTAACAGAGTGGCTATTAGAAAGGGACTATGCCTACACGGAGTCCCTACTTACATACATCACCTAATCTCTCACGCACCCCGATTTCGCTAACATTCACACACTTATATTTACTTTATAAAGAATGTTATAGATACTAACTCACAAACTGTCTAGGTCCCTAACCGTAAAAAGATCGTGAAGGCATGGATAACGCCAGGCATTCTTCGTTGTGTCCGACACAGGGACAACTTGCATAAAAAATTTAAAAATACACCAGAAAATCATGACCTTAAAATTACCTTTAGTAGATACAGAAACTTCTGTAACAAATTAATAATGAGAATTAAAACAGAATATGAAAAAAATGAAATAGCTAAGGCAGGAACAAATCCTAAGCAACTTTGGACAGCAATAAACACCATTACACATAGAACCAAAAAGAAAGAAACTTCGTCTGATTTGTTAAGATTGTCAGAGACACCTGCCGTGCTATTCTGTAAGTGGTAAATCATTTCGAAACTCATTTCACAAATCATCTCGAATGTCACACTCAGCGAATTGTATTTCAGAATACCAAATCCTATAGACAATAATTTGTAGTTATATGTCAAAATACTCAACCGTTTTAGTACCTCTCACTTTGATCATCACTCGGTGGCGCCAGTGTCGAATTCACTCCATTTCAGAATACGAAACTTTAATTTCACCATGATTTCACTGCGGATTCAGAAGTGATTTCGCAAATAAACTTTTCAGAATAGCAAGGCTGAACTATCGTTAAACTCAGTTAATAACTTCTTTGCTGAATATAGCTGTTTCTGTTTGATAAAAACAAGTGAGTGACTGGCGCATCTGTGTGTGTACCTATATGTGAGCGTATTACAATATTGTAGTAAAATAAGGTATGTTCATTATTTACTTTATTTTTGCAGAATAATTTGGGCAATCGTTAGTGAATGTACAGACTAGTAATGCGTTTTTTGGAAATTGCATTACCGTGCCGATATCTCAACATATAAGGATAACAAATCAGAAAATGTTATGGAGCCGAGTGCTTTTTTATAATGGGAAATCAGTCAATGACTTCTCCCGTTCGTGGGCGTAGCGTGAAGGCGTTTCAGACTTTTACTGACAAGAAAACCCACTCCTGTTCCTTTTTTGCCTTCGATCCAGGGCCCCTACGGTTTTGCTGACATCTCCTCTCGGCGCACGTGGAACACTACGCGACGTCGACGACTCGAGCTCGGTATGGACGATTACCGGACGGCCGGACGGTGAGTTACCCATTGCTCGCCGGCCGCAACACCACGCCTACAGTAGTTGGAAATCGGGGGATCGAATCGGGGAAATCGCAGGATCCCGGCGGCTAGGGCGTGAAGAAGATCTTTCCCTTACATGTGCGTCGTGGTGGTCTACACAATGGTGACATCCGGGCGTTTCTTCACACGAATCTGGTGTAGGAACCTCCCAAACTTATCATGTCCGGTGAGGTGTCGTCGTGCGGAAGGTGAGGACGCCCGCGATTCACGTCTTTTGAACTACTCCTCAAAGAGGGGATGTACCGCCATAATTATGGCGTGCCCAGCACCGGGTTGCGACAGTCGCTGTCGCCATTTCACCATGAGATCCCGCCGAAACTCTGCCCCCATACCACGACTTGTCGCGTCAGTGGAATTTCGCCCTGGCGTTGCATATCCATGCGCAAATCGTGGAAGGACTGTTTCTTCTAGATCTCATGGTGGCAGGCCAGCAAAGAGGCTCGCCACTTCGCGGAGAACGTGCGATGCGCCCTGTGGCATGCGTCCAGCTTGGACACCGGTCGCTTTCACATCGACGGCACCCACACCGGCGCTCCGTAAAGGGTCCATGGACCAAACGATCGCTGCGTGGAGCCTCCAGCAAGAGGTCTGGACCTCCTAGGTTGGGCAGGAGCCGCTTGTGAGCAGCCCCAGTCCGTTCTAGTTTGAAAGCCAGACGTCGGAAGTGTTTCTCGAAATTCCACCGGCTGTCGAGGACGAGTACCAGAAACAGAAACAGGAGTGGGTACTTCATAGACGACCCGACGCCGATGTGAACCCCTCCTACCTTTATTTGAGGACCCGGTGGTGGCGTTCTGAGGACCAAGAAAACACATAGCCTCGGACTTGTGCAGTGAAACCTCGAGTCACAACTGCGGTTTCCTCTCCACGACTGTCTCAACCACGCGTGTCGCTAGTTCAGCTACCGCCTGGTACGACACTCCTTGCGCCTGGAGGTGGCACTGCATAAGTCCGAGGCCATGTATTTCCATCGCCCTCGGAACGCGCCACAATCGAGTACCCAAATAACGGTAGGAGGTGTTTACATCGCGAAGTCGACGATGAAGTACCTGGGACTCGTCCTCGATAGCTCATGGAATTTCGAGGAGCATTCCGACGTCTGACTCCCGAACTGGATCGGACTGGGGCTGCCCTCAAGCGGCTCCTGCCCTACCTAGGGTGTCCAGACGTATCCCGCCAGGGGCTCTACGCAGGCATCATTCTGTCCATGGCCCTTTATGAGGCGCCGGTATGGGCACCGTCACTGCGAAAGCGACCGGTGGCCAAGCGGAACGCATGCCAGGGGGTCGTGGCGAGCCTCCTTGCTGGCCTGCCACCATGAGATCTGAAGGCAATAGTCCTTCCACGTATGCATGATTTGCGCGTGGAGATGCAACGCCGGGGCAAAACTCCGCTGCCGCGACAAGTCGCGATATGCCGGACAGAGTTCCGGCTGGGTCTTATGGTGGAAGCGACTATCGCAACCCAGTGCTGGACACGCCATAATTATGGCGGTAAGTCCCCTCTTTGAGGAGTGGCTGGAAAGACGTTACGGCGTCCTCACCTTCCGCATGACGCTGGTCTATATTTCTATCGACTTTCTGTATTCCTTTTAGAATACAGAAAGTCGATAGAAATATTACTTACAATAAAATTTACAACGCGACCGAAGCCGAAGTAATGACATCACGCACACACTGACACTGATGTCTCGCTTGCCGCGACAGCACTACTAACTCTTGGAAATTTGGGATAAATTTGGATGTGTTCCGTAATACCAAAAATGATGAATGAAAACTTAATGTTTTTTCAATTTTTTTTTCTATAATTTGTAACTTGATAATATAAGCTATGTTCCTACAGAAACAATATTAGTAATATTGTTGTTTATAATACAGAAAAAAACAAAATGAAAACATGCAATTTATGCCATAAAAATATGCGAAATGAAATTTGCTTTAATTTCGTTCTAAGTAAGTATTTTGAAAAAAGAAAAACGTAGGAACCTAGATAAATGTTGTCTAAACCCGAATATTATCATAATATGGTGGAAATATGCTCAATTTGCAAATGATTTAGGTGTTACGTTTGTATGGATAATTCAGCTGTCGCCGTCGCCTTAAGGCGCCGTGCATAAAATCAACTCATTTTGAACCTTTTAGATCATCGTCGAATCCGACTCGGCTGGGCAGCGTTCGGGAAGCTGCGCGGTGTCTTCTCGTCCAATATACCACAGTGTCTCAAGACGAAAGTCTATGACCAGTGCGTGTTGCCAGTGATGACATATGGCTCCGAAACGTGGTCGCTTACAATGGGCCTCATTAGAAGGCTTAAAGTCACCCAAAGGGCAATGGAGAGGGCTATGCTCGGAGTTTCCTTGCGTGATCGAATCAGGAATGAGGATATCCGCAGGAGAACCAAGGTTGCCGACATAGCACGAAGAATCGCCAAACTAAAGTGGCAATGGGCAGGGCACATTGCTCGCAGAACAGATGGCCGTTGGGGCCGAAAAGTTCTGGAATGGCGACCACGTACCGGAAGACGTAGCGTTGGAAGGCCTCCTACAAGGTGGACCGATGACTTGGTAACGGTTGCGGGGGTCCGATGGATGCGAGACGCACAGGACCGTTCGCTGTGGCGACGCTTGGGGGAGGCCTATGTCCAGCAGTGGACGTCTTTCGGCTGAAATGATGATGATGATGAGATCATGGTTTGTGAGAAAAGTAAGAAGAATTTAAACCTTCTTTTTTAGGATTATGAAAGTCAAGTTCTTATTCTCTCAGTTGGCTTGAGTATTTTTTTAAAATAATGTGTGTACTAAGAAAGAAAGAAAGAAAGAAGAAGAAAGAAAAAACTTTTATTCGTACCTCATACATACAGTAGAATTACAAAAAAAGTATGAAAGTATAAAAAGAATAACATAAAATCTGTGCAAGGCCGAAAAGGCGCCTAACTCAGCATATGCTGCGATATTTAAAACGATTTTAAACGATAAATAACGCAGCGCTGGTATTCTGCTAGGGCCCACGGTGATGCCACGGTCACACTCACGGAGGTTAAATAAACTATGTAGGTAGGTATCGAAACAAAATAACAAATACAAACATTGATAAAACAAACATTGAAAAAATAATAAATACATAAAATAAAAGGTAAAAAGCGTGAAATTATGTTAATACGTGTAATGTGTTAGAGAAATTTATAAAAATGCAATAAATAATGAACCATAGACAGACGCCTGATGCCGCGCTCCAAAATCATTTGTCAGAACCATAGACAAACGGACGGACGCGAGCGCACGGTTCACGGATATTAGAGTGTATAATCTATGGATATTTGTGTTCTGTGGCACGATCTATCGACTGTCAGAAGAAAAATTAGGTGGGTCTATATTATACAAATAAACAAAAGTTGAATACGTCTAAAAACAAGTGATTCGGGAGTATCTGAAATGTTATTGTGTATGACTGTGAAGTGTAATGTTGTGTAGTGTTGGACGCAAGAAAAAGATGCCAAACTAGCCGAGCGACAATGTCACCAACTTTTCAAAGGTCACCATTGCAAACCGTGCAGAACTCTGGTTGAATTATGTGGTGGCTTCCTTTTGGTTGCGTAATAAGTGCTGTTTGTATTTGCAACCAAAAGCACCAACCGCCTGTAAAGCACGAATGGGTGGTGGCAAATCATTCCAGATTTTGCTAGCAGCGTATTTGAAGCTTCCACGGAATGCAGCAGTTTTATGGGTCAAAGTCAACAGAAGGTAAGAAAATGCTCTCGTTTTAACTTTGTTTATATCACGTGACCAAGTTAGTTTCTCATAGAGATATGTAGGTTTTTTAGTGAGAATTATGCCAAAGAGTAGGGTAGCCAGATGAAGTTTTCTGCGATCTGACATTCTCATCAGATTACCCTTATTTAAAACTGGTGTTATGTGAGATCTTGGAGGGACCATAAAACAAAACCTAGCACATGCATTTTGTACTCGCTGGATTAACTTTTCACTTCTACCGAGAATGCACGCCCCATACACAGTGTCAGCGTAGTTCAGCTTGGATAAAACAAGTGACTCACAGAGCATGATACGCATATCCACACTTAAGTAGGGACGTACACGATATAAAAGCTTAAGACGATAGAAGCAATTGCGCACGGCTTTTGTAATATGAGTCTCAAAATGCAAGTGCTCATCAAATACTACTCCAAGATTACGGGCTTCCCACACCCTCTCAATGGGACAATCATCAATCCTCACATCCAAATTACTGTGGCCCTATGATCAAATATTTGGACTTGCCTGGGTTCAAAACCAGTGAGTTTCTCATAGACCAGGCTGTGATCCTATCCAAATCCTCATTCACTCTCCTTACAGTGTCAACAGTCTGCTGAGGATGAAAAAACAGATACATCTGTAAATCATCAGCATAAAGGTGGAACTTCGTGTTGAGCAGGCAATTGGTGATGTCAGCACTGTACAGAATGAAAAGAAGAGGACCAAGGATCGATCCCTGGGGCACACCCCTGCTCACGCATTTAGGACTAGAGGACTCAATGCTTCCATCACTTTCACTTGTCACCTGGATAAACTGAGTACGGTGAGTCAAGTAGGTTTTAAACCACTGAACCATCTCAGGCTGACATCCATAATACGACAGCTTAGAAATGAGGAGTGACGTATTAATTGAGTCAAAAGCGCGTGAGAAGTCCAGTAGGACCAGCATGGCACCCATTCCCTTGTCTCTGCCCTCAAGGATATTCCCGACCCTATCAAGTAGGGCCGTGGCTGTACTATGTCTCTTGCGAAAACCAGACTGAGCGAGCGGCAATATGTTGTGCTCCTCGAGATATGCTCGGAGCTGGTTGGAGACAACCTTCTCTAAGACCTTGGAGAGACATGGCAGTAGGCTAATAGGGCGGAGATCTTTTACGCTGGTAGGATTACATACTTTAGGGATGGGTCTAACTATAGCCAATTTCCACAGATCCGGAAAAGAGGAGGAGGAGATGGAACGGTTGACGATGGCCGTAATAGCTGCAATGGTACGAGGAAGAGTCATCATCAACATTTCAAGCGAGATATGGTCACAGCCCTGAGCATTGGACTTCAAACCACGCAACAGCCTCAGCACCACATCCTCCCGAACGGGCTCCAGCTGGAAATTAGTGTTACTGAATTTGTTTTGCTCATAATATTCTAAGTCGGCAGCTGTGACTGTACCATTACCTGGTACATCCAAAAAGTGTGCATTAATTTTTTCAGGATCACTACATAGGTTTGGTAAACTGTGCTCTGATGTTTTAGAGATAGCTATAGAGGATTTAATATGACTCCATAGCTTCTTAGGTTTTTTTATATTTTTATTTATTTATGTTTTAAAATATGCACGTGTTATATATAATGACGAATGTCATTATATATGACGTAGTTAAATCACGAATTTTAATATTTCACGAATATTGTTTGTTGTATTGTTTACATTGGTAACATTTATGCAGTTCAAATCAAATTTAAAAGTACCTACCAAGATTAATCAGTAATATTGTTGTGTATACAAATATAAAACTTGAAACTTAGACGTATTGATGATAATCCTATAAATTATTTCGTAATTATTAATGACCATAATGCTGTATCTCTCATTTTAAATTGATATTTTATTGTAATAAGTTGTTTGAGTTGATTAGTACAGAACTGTCAATCGGTATTATATTCTTTGAAATAAGAACTAAGAAATACAAATAAAGTGTTGTAAAATTGCTTAAATGATCTTATAATGTTTTAAAACTGTTTAACTATGTAACAATTGTAATTAAAGACCTGTAAAATAAGTTAAATTATGGTAAACTGTGATTGGTGGAAAATGGCGGGATATTATTATTTGACGTTTAAAAAAAGATTTCCATCCACCCGTCGACAGTTTACTATAAAAGGGTTTGTGACCTTTTAGTGAAAAAAAAGTTGTGATCCAGCAAAGCTCACGTAAGTTGATTATTATATCTTGATTATTGTTATTATTGCTGTTAGTTGTATTGATTCTGTGTAGGTATGTGTCTTATTATGGCTTTTGTTTCTAATTATGATAAACGGTATTTGAGAATACTTATTCAGCTTACTATTATGAAATGACCTAAGACATAAAACATAGAATTTCTTATAGATGTTATTGTGATAAATCATAATTAATGATGTTGTAAAATGTGTCTATAAAATACTATAATTGAAGCTACCATGGGTTTTCTTGCTTGTTCTTTCCCATGACGACCTAGTTTTGGAACAAGCAACTAGTTATTCGATTAATTGACAAACCTATTTGAAATAAATATTTAGTCTTGTCTTTCTGTGCTTTTCTTCATAAAACCCCTTCCCTACACACCAGTCATAGGAACTTTGATACACAGTAAATAACCGTTATCCATCTTGACAACTTAGCATGATTTATGTAGGTACATATAATTATATAAAATCAATGTAGTTATCCACCGCTCCTCCAAAATTCTAACACACGCTTCTCACTGTCCAACGCCGCCCTAACAAGATATTTAAGTTCTTTATATGAGTCAATATGATGTGATGCTTTAGTAGCTTTGGCCCTGTTGTGGCTTTTGTCACGCAGCTTCATCATATCCCTTACAGTATCAGTTATCCATGGAGGGGACTTATCCCTGATGAGGACCTTTTTAACGGGAGCATGTAAATTAAATAAATTTAAAATATACTCATTAAAAGTTTCCACCATGGAATTGACATCCTCCAGGCTTTCAATATATTCCCAGTCCATCTTATTAAGGTCCATGTTGAAATGGTCTAGCAGTATATCCTTAAGGGGCCTGAAAGTGACCCAGCGCGGAGAAGGCTTATCTAATTTAAAGTTAAATTCAGCGGATATCACTGCATGCTGGCCGAGCTCTGGAATATGTGAACCTCACGCACACGGGCATCAGTGCATATAACATCAATTAATGACTCGCTGTGGTCTGTGAAATGGGTTGGCTGAGATACAATTTGATTTAACTTGCAGCATAGCAGAAAATTGTTTAGGAGTTTTGTTTTGTTATTTGTATGACTTAACCTTTTGACGTGCGTAATTAGAGACACAATAGTAAGACAATGGCTTCCGGGCGCCGGCTACCGCCTGAGCGTTAATGAATTAACATGTTAATATTGAAGTCGCCCAACAAGATAACTTTATCCGCGCTAGCAAAAGAGAAAAGAGACTCGGTAATTGCATCCAGAAAGACATTGACATCGGCCACGGTGGCCTGTATGCTGTGCCGACGATGACAGAATGGGAGTTGACACTCAGCCGAAGCCACATCTGCTCGACCTGCGGCGCAGTCGGGTGCGGCACGGCGCGCACGCGCACACCGCGCCGAACAGAGAAGCCCACGCCACCTCCGCGGCCGCCGCGCACGGAGTCCGGGCGCGGCACGTGTCGCAGCCGGTACCCCGGGATGCAGGGCGCACGACCTTCTTGTCCGTGCTTGAGCCAGGTCTCATTTATCGCCATAATGTCAACCCCAATGTCCTCCATAGCCACAAGAAACTCGTCATGACGTGATCCCAAAGATCCCGCATTAAACAAACCAACCTTTAGGTTTTTGGTCTTAATCATTGTCATAGCAGGGAAGTTTACATAATAATATATGGATAGATACTCCTGACAGTGTGGCCTTGTAAAGTGCAGTGTACAATATAGAATATTTTTTAATGATAAATAATTTAATTTTATTAATGGCTATTATCCATATTCAAAACCCTTTTCTCGCAAAAGTAACGAGCGAGTGAAGTTTGGCTACGTTTTACACCAAACTACAAATTATTTATAACATTTAAAAAAAAAATAGTAACATAATTATATGGTCTACTCTCAGATGGGTTGAAAACATTATTGACTTTAATAGGAAATATAGCAGAAAAAAAATGTTGAAAAAACATAATTCTTGGAAAACATCTGGACAAATAAGTATTTTTTTCTATACCTTAAAAACACTTTTAAGAAAATTTAAAAATTGCACAATAATCTTAAGTTAACCTTTTAATAGAATCTAAAATTTATTTTATAAATAAACAATAACTTCATTTCGTAAATTACAAACAAATTGAACTATATTACCGACCGCGTAAACACGATCGCGTCAGTAACCAAAGACTATACTATAGTATGTCAGTAACGATTGGGCTCTCCCAGCGTGAGCATGTACTACTTTGTTCCGGAGCCGCTCGCGAGATTTACGTGAATATATTCCCACGCCGACTATCACATTGTGATCCAGTAAGTATAATTTTTTATTTTATGTACTTTGTTTATTAAGATTGTTAAAATTACTTTCGACTTCAATAATACCTAAGTATTGGTAACTGTTGTATGTTTGTATGTAAAGGTTATCTGCGGAATTACTCTACTACTATTATTAAATTACAATTCTTTCACTAATGTGATCTACGATGTTTAATGGTAGCTATATTGCCATCCACAGAAAGTTGATGTTTTTAACCGACTTAAAAAAAGGAGGAGGTTATCAATTCGGTTGTATGTTTTTAATATTTTTTTTTTATGTTTGTTATCTCAGAACTCCGTCGTTTATGGGCCGATTTTTATGCAGATAATGGGTCGAAAGAAAGGGATGCATTATGAAGGCGTCACTAAAAGGAAAAAAAAACAAAATGTGGGGCTGATACCTACGTGCAAGACAAGTTCTTAAAGAACGCAAGTCTAATGCACTAGCTACGGTTTCGTTTCCAGAACATGCAAGATTTTACTTTCGATCAGCATTAGAAGTGAAATAGTACATTTTGATACAGTGGAGAAAGTTTGTCATTGCGACCGAGGAGGAATTCACACGAGCCGCAGGCGAGTGTGTTATATGGATCTGAGTGCTGCTGATTGATAAATTTTCACGTGATTGCTTAGCGCTCAGCCTGATACAATAAATGTAATAAAATATGGTGGCGACGAGAACGCGCACTTTTTCGCACTAGTGCGAAAAACAGTAAATAGTGTGCCTAAAAGCGGTAAGGATAAGAGCAGGTTTTTGAGTAAGTAAATTGAAAAAGCATTTACCAGTACATACTAATTGACAATGTTGCTAATTTTTAGGAAATAGATGCTAATGAAAATTCTGAAACGACTGTGGACACTAATAAAGTTGACAATATGTGTCAACTTGAACTATTCATGGTAATTATAACCATTGTGTTACATACAGGGTGTAAATAAATAAACGCAAGACCTACTTTTAGATATTCATAACTTGTTTTAGTTGTACTATACAACCTGTAACCGAAAGGGTATATACATACCAAGTGCACGGCTTCTTGATAAGATAACAAACGATACGGGAAGGGTTTTCTAACATTATATTTACATGGTAGGAAGTTATGAATTATTTCAATACACATGATACCAGAAACCGAACAAACCAAAACCAAACCAATACATCACTAGCAAAAAGTCAGCTGATCGGTGTCAGTGAACTGTTCATGAATAAAAACAAACCTCTTACTCCTGGTATTTCTTCAAACGGTGGATAAAGGGTTCCGGATGTTTATTTTTCTTAACAAAATTTTTCAAAGGAAAATAGTTTTGAGAAGAAAGAAGTTTTTTTTTTAGTTGAGGAGACTAAGTAGATAAGGGTATTCGTAAGGATATGGAATAATTAGGTATCTATCTGGTATCTATGTGAAACAATAAGAAATAGGTACCTACTTTTTTATTGTTTTACGTAGATAGGATAGCAACTGTACAAACAAATGAGTGAACGTAACAATTATCGACAAAGTAATCTACCATAGAATCGAGTAGGTACCTACAACACAGTAAATAATACCACTAATTTAGTAACAACATACCTACAAATTTTCTTACACGTACCTAATCCTATTTATGTCGGTTGCCGTACAATAGGTGGTAGCTACTTTTTTTTTTCGGTGGGAAATCATCTTATGACATCCCCCGCTCTTGGGCGGGGCGGGAGATAGTGTCAGACTTAAACTGACTAAAAACCCACTCCTGTTCCTTCGTTGCCTTTCGTACCAGGGCCGAGTCTTCCTTTTAGAATCAGACCCTTGGCCCCAGTAGGCTTCGACCCTGCTGGCCCCTACAGTTGCTGACATCTCCTTGAGGCGCGCGTGGAACAGCACGCGCCGTCGACTTGGGCTCGGTCCGGACGGTTACCGGATGGTCGGACGGCGAGCCACCCATTGCTCGCCGTCCGCAAGCCCGCGCCTACGGTGGCCGGAAATCGGGATCGGAATCCCGGCGGCGGTTAGGGCGTGAGGACCGTTACCTCACGCGATCGGCCGCCTCCTTCGCTAGCATTACTGCTTCGCAGAAGGAGGCGACCGCCTGCCACTCCTCCTCGCTCCGGACCATGGCCTGTACCAAGGCCCGGCGCGAGAGATCGCCGCCGCCGATCGCCCCCACGAGGACACGGCGTTGCTCTGCCCAAGCGGGGCACACCTCTACCGTGTGCTCCACCGTGTCCTCCAGGCGGTCCAAACAGTGACGACACCCGGGCGTCGCTTCTGCACGAATCCGGTGCAGGAACTTCCCAAACTTACCATGTCCGGTGAGGACCTGCGTCATGCGGAAGGTAAGGACGCCGTGTTGCCTTTCCAGCCACTCCTCAAAGAGGGGACTTACCGCCATAGGTAGGTACTTAGTTTGCGAGAAATTAATTACTTGATGAAATACGCCACGAAAAAGGATTTCATAACATAATATTTGAACCCAAAATATAATTTCTATGCAACTTATGTGTCTCCTAGTACAAATAGACTCCCAGTGGGTTCCGTTCTTGAATTTAATTTAATTAGAGGACTTTAATAAGTTGTTACTTTTTTGTAGGGTTGAGATGATTTGAATCAATAGATATTAATAAGTAATTTAAATCTCGATTAAAATCAAATGATTTAAAAAAAATTTTTCAAAATATTAGACACGCAAGCGTGCGACCCGCGCCGCTTTTAGAGGAGACTTTACCTACCTAGGTAGGTAAGGGTATTCGTATGGATATGGAATAATTAGGTACCTACCTATCTGGTATCTACGTGAAACAATAAGAAATACCTACTTTTTTATTGTTTTACGTTATTTAATACCTTTGTCATAGATACTACCAACAAGTACCTACAAAGTAAATGAAACCCATGAAACCTCTCAAAATACTGTCAAATGTTACGAAATAATATCAATTTTAACAATTTTTGTTTCAGTTTATATTGAAAGTCTCATATTTTTTCTCTAAACTTAACTCGTAAAGTGAATTTTTTTAAGTTCTTGGTTCGAGAGACCACACAGGATGTTTTGCGTTTATTATGTTACATCGTATAAAATAAATAATGTACTTATAATATACCAACAATAATATATTCATTTACAGGGTTATTTGTAAAACAATAACAACCTTGCAGGACTGTATTACTGACATCATAAACAACAATTTTTGTTCTATGACTTTTTACAAAACATAATACATTTACCAAAAATAACCCTTCAAGATTTCGTTGTTCTTTCTAACACACTTCAACTTTGTATTTTGCTATACCTAACTACGTCTGTATGACGCGATGCAAGCTCATCAAGCACCCCCGCTGCCCGATCCCCGCCCCCCCTCCGCTATTGTACTATCGCTTGCTTCGCATATACTCTGTTTAGAATGTTCAATTAAAATATTTTTATTTTTGTATGAAAATCTGATGAACTAAAATATGATATTTTTTTTAAAGTCATAGAACAAAAGTTTTTGTTTATGATGTTAGTAACATAGTCCTGAGAGGTTGCCCGTGTTTTACAAATAACCCTATAAAGTAGGTACGCATAGTTAAAACTATTTATATAATATATACTTTCAGAATATAGGTGATAAGTGATAATCATTCGGACGGAAATAATATTCCGCAATATTCAGTCCATGTTGAAGAGGTTCAAACTGATATGGTAAGAAAATAAAAATATTATTTTTACATATTTTCCGCCATATTTACTATCTGACTGTCTGGATGTTATACAGCGACTTTACATTTAAAGGTGCCTAGTTTATTATGTTAAAATATACTACAATTTGTTACAGAATAAAGAAAATTTACAGGAGAATCAAACCCAACCAGTGGATTTAGATTCAGACGATGACTTTGTTATCGAATCAAATAAGGTATGATTTTATTCAAAAGTATTTATATTTCAAGTATTTATATTTAATGTGGACGTGTACCTAAGACAATACGAGTCAGGAACATTTTTTTTTAGGAATCATCATCATCCTTATCTATAGAAGGGCGAAAAATAATTGATTTTCAATACCTGTTTGACCAATTGGTAACGATATCTAAACATAATTATAGGTTTGAGTGCAATTTGTCAAATCTACTGATAAAAGAAGAGAAAGTGCAGTCATTTGCGTCAAAAATATATTTATCATGTTCTATGTGTGGAAGTCGATTCGAAATAAACACATGTGAGAGTAAAAAAAAATTAATTGCGAAACTCCAGAATACTGTCGAACAAGTTATCTCGAACTTACAAATTAATAATAACTTTAATGCAAACAACGTGGAAGTTGTACTATTACTTATTCTGTGTTGGAAGTAACACCACGGACGTTGAAAAAGCGCAAAGTAGGAGGTAGTCCTTCATGGGTAGGACGAAAGAGCGAGTACCTTATGGGCGCGGCTTCGGTGTCTGGCAGCCAGCAGTGCAGGGAGTACCCCCGACGCGTCTGAAACAACCGCCTTCTAGGTGTAAATGCTTGCCAACGACATACACTAACCACTGCGCGACTGTCTGCACAGCGAGTAAGTTGAGCGAGTGGACGACGGTCGACTGATGCAAGGGTCAGACTGCATTAGGAGTGTTATACCTTGACGGAGCTCTTGAGCTTGCTGCGTGAGGCACGGTATGTCTCCACGTCGGGAAGAGGCTCGCCCGGCTTCTTCGTACTCTTGGAGGCAAGAATGGAAGAGTCTGAAATAAGGAAGCAATTCATAAACATGGTTATATAAGTAAGCGCTGCTCAAAAACCTCATCTATGACATACATACAGTGACTGTCTTGTTAATAGGATTTATATTCACTTGTATTTGAAGCAACACTCCTTGTGTTGCTTCTTGTAGATTTATTTCGGTATACTAACCAGATAAGTAGGACACTCAGAAAGATTTGAGAAACTAAAAAACTAACTTCTATGGATAAAATATTTTTATTCCTTTCTAAGAACTCTGCACTAGCCTCTATACAAAGTTTCATGAGTCTGAACCAATTTTCGAAACATTTTTTCCAGTCCGCCGCAGACACCTCTTCCACGGCCCTCTCGAACGCTGATAGCACGTCTTCCGGCGATTAAAACTGTATCCCTTTCAGCAGTTTTTATTTTATTTTAGGGAATAAAAAGAAGTCAAACTGTGCCAGATGATGGATAGATTTGGGGGATAAACTGCTTGCGTCCGTAGGATTTACTTAGTTCTGACCACCCTACTCGTGTCCCCTAGGTAGTGCTAAACGAGCAGTAAATGCGGTGGTAGGCCATAGCATCGACTGCCGGCTTGAAAGTTTTCAAAAAAGGACTTAATTTTATGCAATCAATAATGGTGATCAAAGAGGGTCAATACCAAGCGCCTCCTTTTTCATGGTGAGCGTTAGTTTACTGGAATCGGAGCGCGCAAACCGCGCGAGAGCGGGCGGCGCTGCGGGTGGCAGGGGCGGTGCGCTGTGCCCAGCGCCCGCACCACGCGACCCTCGCGCCGAGCACGCACACGTGGAGCAGTGGCGACACGTGCACTCCTGGAGGACATAATAACAATAATTAAATCTCTTAAGCCCGGCTAGCTACTGGTCATAGACACTAAAACTCGAAGCATTTAAATTTCAACGAGAAATTGGAAAATGAAATCGTAGCAAGGTGTCTCTTTAAGTCAAGAGTGAATAGGTTGCTTCTAGGTAAGCGCGCTCCATCGTCGACCGCATGGTCGCTTTCCATCAGGTGAGATAGCGGTCAAGCCCGAACCTATCAAGAATAAATAAAAATAATAATAAAATAAGTAGCAAATGGAGTAGTAAATAGCGGTCAAAGGTGAGCCTATGAATAATAAAAAAAATTGGTGGCAGCACTATGACGTCAGGGCCAGGTACATGTCAAACCGCTTATTTCTGCCTCCACTAGTAAAATTGCTGAAGCCAAAATGGTGGGTGTACCATAACGAAATTATAGCGTATTATACCAATTACAAGAAAAATGTAGGTTCTATTTTGTACCCAGCTCTAAAAAATCTGTACCTCCCTCCTTGAGAACAACATTATTTCGAAAAAATATTCGTCATTTGTTTCAAATTTTCCATTTAATTTTCAAGGTTTCCCTAAATATTTTCTTTGTAAGTATATTAATTTATTTATTTGTACATTATGAAGGACAAAGTGGCGTTTTCAAAAAATGCGCGGTTTTAATGACAGTGAATTTGGGTTCGATTCTCCCATTTGAACATTCTTTTTGTTTTTATTTTTTTGTGTTTTTCTTTTTTGTTTCGGACCTATATATTTTTTCTTTTCAAACAATTCTCACAAAGGAATTCACAACAGAAATACAATTATAATTTGTTCCTTAGTAACACGTCATCCGTCATCCATTGAGGGTACCAGGCCACGAGGAAGGTCGCCTATGAGGTGGACTGACCAGATTAAAGCGGTAGTAAATGGCTCATCATCGCTGCACGAATACACGAGGAAGGCGGCCATCAGAGAGGAGTGGCGGCGTGTTGTGAAGCTTGCCACCAACACCTAAGGTGATGACCACGACCACTCTGTCAAGAGTGATATCGACAAGGAAGAAGAACACGTCATCCGGTGACATTTTTGCACATAAGTGCAAAAATGTCACCGGATGCCAAAACTAATAACAGTGCCCGCAAGATGGCATCACCAGTAGCTTGTTTTAAATGCAAAAAATATGCTCTGATAAAAAATACGGCGTTATATTCGGTATGTAAAAACCGATATGAACTCGATTGCGATGGCCATCCTCTACAAACATACCGCCTAATGGATCACGAATCTAAAGAAAAGTGGACGTTCAAAATGTGTAATAAAAATAAAAAAGTTGTACACTCCGAGATATCTCACTTTACTCGCTATTCTCTAAAGAAAAAACAAATCATCTCTGCGAGACCCTCTCCACTAGATAAAAGCGTTAATCTAAAGAAAACTCACCACATAGCACCGTCACAACATGCACCTCAGGACATCTGTGACATATCAGTTCAAGATACAGTGGAAAAGCGAAAATCAAATTCAGGTGTCATTAAACAAATAATCAAAAACACATCGCACAACCCATTACCGGACCTTGAAGAATCTTTAATATCATCTGATACTTCAAGTTTAAATAGAAGCTTACCTGATCTCTCAACAACAATTTACGGAGAAGTATCGGAACTGAAAGATACAATCAAACTTGTAAAATCTCGTCTAGATACTGCAGACAAAGAAGTACATAAGCTACTCATAGATAATTCAAACCTTCATAAAATTGTCAAAGAGCAACAAGACAAAATAGACAAGTTGACTGAGATTTGTTCAAAATAAAATGCAAAATAAAAAACCGGCCAAGTGCGAGTCGGACTCGCCCATGGAGGGTTCCGTAGCAGCAAGTAACATAATAATAATCTTTGTATCAGGTTCATATTTGGCTTGCGCAAGTATGACCACGTTTCTGAATTTCGTACTAGGCTCAAATGGCTTCCTATTCGCCTTCGCCGGAACGCCCATATACTTTCTTTGCTTTATAATGTGCTATTTATTCCTTGTACCCCGTTTTACAAAACTTTTATTAGGTTGACGTTTTATAGTAAGTATTTACCTATTTCTAGGCAGTAAATGAGTTTAAAAGAATAATTTCGATGTTAATTGAAATTAATTTTATCCAACGAACAGTATCAAATCGTAAACGTACAATATTTAGCATTCGCAAATGTATCGAAAAATTCGCTCCGCGCACACGACTTTCAACGACGTCTGCCCTCACGTGTCTGCCCGTTCGGGTAAGCGCAGTCGGAAACCTGCCCCCCTCCCGCGCGCTCCGCACCCGCTACTATCAAGCCACGCCCCGCGCGAATTATAATTATTATTTACTTAGGCACCTATTACAGATTTATTAATAGAAAATAATGGTTCACGGTGTATGTACATAATTATAAGGTTTATGTTTATGAAATTAAATGTTTTTTTTTTTTATATTTGAGTTGATTGAATGAAAGGTAAAATGCGGTTTACGATTTATGACGTACTAAAAAAAAACTACTGACCAGATCTCGTTCAAACCAATTTTCGTTGGCAGTTTTTATAGTAATGTATATCATATATTTTTTTTAGTTTTATCATTCTCTTATTTTAGAAGTTAGAGGGGGGGGGACACACATTTTACCACTTTGGAAGTGTCTCTCGCGCAAACTATTCAGTTTAGAAAAAAATGATATTAGAAACCTCAGTATCATTTTTGAAGACCTATCCATAGATACCCCACACGCATGGGTTTGATGAAAAAAAAAATTTTGAGTTTCAGTTCTAAGTATGGGGACCCCCAAAATTTATTGCTTTTTTTCTATTTTTGTATGAAAATCTTAATGCGGTTCACAGAATACATCTACTTACAAAGTTTCAACAGTATAGCTCTTATAGTTTCGGAAAAAAGTGGCTGTGACATACGGACGGACAGACGGACAGACAGACAGACAGACAGACAGACAGACATGACGAATCTATAAGGGTTCCGTTTTTTGCCATTTGGCTACGGAACCCTAAAAACACGTTCCAAAACAGATAGAATTTACTGATACCTGTGAATCTCCCACGACAACATCTCTCATTGAAGATCTGGTTATACCGAATGGACAAAACTACCAAAGTCCTACAAAGCTGACTATTCCATTGGAGAATACAAGTATGTATAAAGGATCAGTCAAACAGGTGCAACTACACCCAACTGAAACATCAATACGAGACGTCCCTAGTAAAAGGCGTCTACTGATCTTTGGTGGCCAGCAATGCATCGATTTAGCAGGTCAACTAATTGATTCAAAAAATAATAACAACTATGAAGACTATGAGATCTCAGCACAAACCAAACCGTTTGCGACATCTGACGAAATAATAAAAGGCTGTGAAAACTTGAAATTAGACAAACATGACAAGATCATCTTAGGTATTGACGAAAATGACACTAACCCTATGAAGACCGTGATAGAATTATCGGTGTTACTAAAAAAATTGAGTATAATACTGTTATGATTCTTAATGTATGTCAAGACAAGTACCTACTTAAACGCTAAAATGTTAAATGATACGATAAAACTCTTGCAATAATTTTTCAAATTCCTATTTTATGAATGTATTTCACACGTTTAATAACCGGATTGCCTATACATGTAAAAAGCTCAACCTTTTTATAGACTCATTAGATTACTCTAGGTACCTGCCAATATTAAGTAAGAAATATGCTACAAGCCAAGAATCAACTCAGGAACTTTCTAGTCAAAACCATAAAATAATATCATACAAGAGAATACACCAAACCCAACAATCTTATAAAAAACAAAAAAGCAATCTTAGACTACTTTCCTACAGTAAAATACTCTACTCCATCTCAAACGCAAACGGCAATGAGAGTCGGGTCACGTTACTGCACCAAAATATAGCAAGACTGCTATCTAAATTAGATATATTAAAAATAGCTTTATCAGACTTTACAACTAAACGAAATGACAGAAATAATCTGTATTTCCGAAACATTCCTATAATGTGGAGAAGAACCTAACGTACATATTAAATGACTACAAACTGGCGTGTTGTTATTCCAGAGCCAAACAGAGGAGAGGGGGAGTTTGTATAATGTGTAAGGACTACTTAACTTATCCTGGCTTAATGAAATTGCGTCTGAACTTACCTTTGAGTGCCGCGGTGTGGAATTTCCACAATATAAATTTATTCTCATTGTATCTATAGAATACCAAATTCTAACCCTCGTATTTTTTTAGAAATAATAGAAATCATATTAAATCAAACCCGTTCTAAAACAAAGAAGAAAGTGGTGATAGTTGTCGATTTTAACATTAACGTCCTTAAACACTCTTCAATACGTGAATACTACCTGAGATTGCTCCAAAATTATAACATTAAAATGCATATGAGAATCATGCTCGGACCAAATTACAAGTAGTGACCCCATGCTGTAGGCAAAGTTATACCCACAGGCTTATCAGACCACGACACATGTCAAACATTGTCCCTCACCGTAAAAAAAAAATGGCCTATACAGCAATGGTATGTTCTAACATACCATTGCCATATTTTTTTATTTGGGGAGCTCCACAAGTACACAGGTATTCAAAGCACATGAGACGCTACTGAGAACCTAAGGTTTCATCCATGTGAAAATAAGTTATGTCTGACAGCTCTGGGATCTTAGTATATGTGGTTTTAGTCAGTAAAAGTCTGAAACGCCCTCTCGCTCCGCCCAGAGCGCGAGAAGTCATTAGATGATTACCACACATAAAAAAGGGGCCCAGCAGGGTCGAAGCCTACTGGGACCAAGGGTCTGCTTCTGAAAGGAAGGCTCGGCCCTGGTATGAAAGGCAACGAAGGAACAGGAGTGGGTTTTTAGTCAGTAAAAGTCTGACACATCCTCCCGCTTCGCCCAAGAGTGGGGGATGTCATTGGATGATTTTCCAACCGAAAAAAAAGTGTATCGCCACTAAAAAGTGTGAAATAAAAAATCTTTATTTTTTATTTTTTTGATATGCACCCGTTTGACCACTATCTCAAATGATGGTAAACGATGATGTGGCCGACGATGGAGCACGCTTGCCTAGAAGTAACCTATTCACTCTAGACTTAAAGACCCCTAGTTGTAGTTATCAGGAAACACAGACTCCGGCAGGGAATTCTACTCCACAGCTGTACGCACAATAAATGTGTTCCCAAACAAAGACATTTAAATCTCTTTGTTGTTTATCAACTCTGGAGTGAATTCTAATAATGAGATCTTATAGGTGATCTAATGCAATTATGGCTCTTTGATCCTCTATTTCTCCTAGTCACGCTATAACCTAAGAACGGCTGGACCATTTTTAATCATTCTTTTTTGTTTTGTTCACCACCATACAGGGAAGTTTTGTAGGGTAGGTAGGTAGGTGGGTAGGGTAGGTAGGTAAGTAGCGTAGGGTAGGTAGGTAGCGTAGGGTAGGTAGGGTAGGTAACTGGGTAGGGTAGAGTAGAGTTTACGCCTGGGCCTGGAGGTGGCTCTCAACAAGTCGGAGGCTATGGTCTTTCATGGCCCCAGACGGGCGCCACCGCCGGGATCACACATCGTGGTCGGGGGGGTCCAAATCGCTGTCGAGTGCACCATGAAGTACCTAGGATTGGTGCTCGACGGCCGGTGGGACTTTGGCCCTCACTTTCGGCGGCTGACGCCCAAGTTGATGGGCGCAGCGGGCGCGCTCGCAACGCTGCTTCCCAATCTAGGGGGCCCAAGCACTGCCTGTTGGCGGCTGTACTTGGGGATCGTGCGATCCATGGCCCTGTATGGGGCCCCGGTATGGGCTTCTGACCTGACGCCGGCAGCATCGCAATCCTGCGAAGACAGCAGAGGGCGATGGCCGTCAGGGCTATCAGGGGGTATCGCACGATCTCCTTCGAGGCGGGTTGTGCACTGGCCGGATCTCCGCCCTGGGAACTGGAGGCGAGAGTCCTCGCCTCACTGTACCGGTGGCGCGAGGAGATGAGGACGCGGGGTGGTGAACCGATGCAGCGCGAGATCGAGCTGCGTCGTTCTCAGCTCCGCGAGGTCATGGTGGCGGAATGGCGGGACAGGCTTCTGCGCCCTACCGCCGGCCTCGCCACCGTCGATGCAATCCGACCAGTTCTCGACGAATGTTCTCGGGAGAAAGCACGGCTCCCTGTCGTTTAGGGCGACGCAGGTGCTCGGGGCATGGCTGCTTCGGGAAGTACTTGTGTCGCATAAACAGGGAGCCGGACGCTCGGTACCATCACTGCACCGACTGTCGGGAGGACACGGCGCAGCACACACTGGCAGAGTGTACCGCATGGGATGAGCAGCGCCGTGCCCTTGTATCTGAAGTGGGCCCCGACCTGTCGCTGCCGGCCGTCGCTCGTTCGATGGTCGGGGGTGCAGAGTCGTGGGATGCGGTGATCTCCTTCTGTGAAGCCGTAATTTCGCAGAAGGAGGCTGCGGAGAGGGAGAGGGAGGCCGTGGCCATTCTCCCGTGCCGCAGCTGGCGAGCCGAGCATCGGTGGAGGGCAGACAACGCCCTCTTCCAGCCCCCATAAAGAGGTCCGGAGGGACGGCGGACTCGGGGTCGTCCGCCGTCACCCATCCAACAAGACCCGAGGCGGCGGCGCGTAGTGTTCCACGCGCGCACCTATTAGACGTCGCGGGGGGAGGACCACCTCCACCGGGAATACACCCGTATGTTCTGAGACGGGTCTACATATCTATGATTCAGAGTAGGTTGGATTATGCCAGCGCGCTGTATGATAGCAGTTGTAAAACATACTTGGGCAAACTGGACAAAATACAAAACCAGTGCATGCGTATATGGAGGATTTATCAAAAGCACCCGCAATTCACGTTATGGGATGTGAACTACATCTTCAGCCACTGTGTACTCGTAGTTATTATCTCGCGGTTAAGTTTTGGTTTAAATGCAAACCTTTTCTGGTAACGAAATTATTAAAATTTTGGAGAAGCTAAGCAATAATTGTCGTAATGTTTATTGGAGGTGCAAGAAAAAATCCATTTTAGTTGTAATTCACGATACTTTTCAAAATACCTTGTTTATTCAACAACTCAGTTGGAAATGTTTTCGTTGGACCTATGAGTTAGTGGGATAGATTTTTCTATAGTATTGGAACCAGATATCAAAACAATTGGCAAACCGAAATACTAATATTACCTGCCGAATTGCAACAGATTTGCAATGAGTTTTTTATAGATACTTATGCAGAAATTTATCAATTATACACGGACGGTTTGAAAAACCAAGACGGCAGCAGTGGTTTGGTATTGTACGATCTTCAAACAAATGGTTTCGTCCAATTGATGATTAACGCAAAAAATTCCATTATGTATACGGAGTTGATAGCCATAGCTGAGGCAATTTCTTATATTGACTCAAAAATATATCATTTTGACAGCTTCAAAGAGTAGGTACTATTCACCATCTGGCACACCATCATCGAGGGACACCGACTGCCTATAACATTTTGCAGTCACTCCGTAAACTAAGGATTACAAATAAAATAGTCATAATACAATGGGTGCCTTCACATGTGGGTATAATAGGAAATGAGGAGGCTGATCGCATGGCCAGGGAAGCTTTTTATTTGATATGAAGTAGTGCTTGACTGCAATCCCACCTGATGGTAAGTAGTGATGCAATCGTTGATGGTGAGGCGCACTAGTTTATTAAGAGCCTATTCACTCTTGCCTTGAAGATACCTAAATTATAATCGGATGGGAAGACCTCAGCAGGCAAATTGTCCCAATCCTACGATAAACGCGGTATAAACAACGAGGCGAAACGCTTAGTCCTAAAAACTAAGGTCTGAGGAAACATCAACTCCCAAGAGCTGAAGGCGGTCGGTGCACTCCAGGGATATAATCCGAAAAGCAGGAGCCAAGGGGAACGGGCTCCTTTTGGCGGTGAATAGACACGCTTGTGTTTTGGCGGCGTTAAAACCCTCCAGATTGGCTTCACCCCACTTGGAAACTGCCTGAAGTGAGATATTCGTACGCTCAACCATAGCCTCTTTTTTTTAAACTTCTTACTAGCCCGAGCACCTGGCAGGTACTTCTACAACTCTGCTATCATCTGCATACCCATAGATACCGGGTATGAGAAGATTTTGGGGGCCGAGTCACCCGCGTCCGTAGGAGAACACCTGAAGCAAGTCCCTACACGTGGTCCCCGGGTGGTGCTAATCAGGTGACACTAACTGGTGGTAGGTTTCGACCGTTGGCTTGCGACCACCCACTGAGCAAAGACGTGCCGCCAAACGGCCTGGCCGTGTTCCGGTATGATGCTCAGTGCAGCCAGTCTAGAGGAGTTGGGTCGAAATAGCTGTTCCAGCGCAAGCAGACCATCCTGGTTCGTGCTGATATGGAGGAATCGGGAGGCTAGTCGCGGAGGGTAGCGGGATCCGAGGCACGGTTGCCGCTGGCCGACCGCAGGTAGCTGGGGGCCCAAGTAATGTGCTAGCCACACATGAAAGGCTGCCCCGCCAACTGTCGAAAAATCCCGGAATGCGCCATCGTGCTGGTTGGCGACCAGACGAGAGGGCCCGATGGACATTCTCGGGGGGGCTCGGGCGTCCCCGCAGTCTCCAGACTAGTCCCCTAATGATGTCGTCCTTTTAGTGCGTGCCTGAAGGTTAGCTGCGTGGAACCTCATTTCACTTCCTTCTCCTCTCCTCCCTTCACTCAAATAAAAATGAAAAGGAAAAGAAAGAGTCAAGATAAACAGCGGCTGCACTCCCTCTCTCACAAAGTGCATCTCACTAACATACGAGGTCTGCACTCCAATCTCGTCGCAGTCCACCACCACCTCGAGACTGAAAAACCAGCTCTCTTCTTCCTTTCGGAGACGCAGATCAGAGGTCCGTCCGACGTGTCGTACCTTTCTTACCCAGGTTTTACCTTGGAGCACAATTTCAAACCACGTGCGGGTGTATGTATGTACGCCCGTGACGACATCTGCTATCGGCGTCTCCGTAACCTTGAGGACTCCAGGTTCTCGACGCTTTGGACTTTGGTGGACACAGGCCTAGATAAAATAATCTACGCTTGTGTCTACCGCTCGCACAGCGGATATCAGGAGACATCTGGGCTCACGCAGCATCTGAGTGAGGCGGCGGATGCGGCTCAGCAGCGGTACCCTTCTGCCACGAAAGCCTTATTGCTAAGCTTCCTTCCTTCGGCCTACCCACTGGTCTGTGTGATTGGATCGC
Organism: Mythimna impura; assembly: GCA_905147345.3. Lineage (NCBI taxonomy): Eukaryota > Metazoa > Arthropoda > Insecta > Lepidoptera > Noctuidae > Mythimna > Mythimna impura. The sequence goes on along the minus strand of LR990362.1, from coordinate 26,904,171 downwards.
AGACTTCTTGAGGGATCGATCCATCCGAGTGGTTGTTGATGGCTACTCGTCCGGTCAAATGGATATTAATGCCGGGGTCCCTCAGGGGTCGGTACTCTCGGCAACACTGTTTTTGCTGCACATAAATGACTTACTTAAACCCGGTATCTTTGGGTATGCAGACGACAGCACTGTTGCCGAGAGATATGTGTCTGACGCACGTGCTAGTGGGTCACAGATCCAGTCATCCCGAGAGGCTATGGTTGAACGCTTGAACTCGTCCTTGAAGGCGGTTTCCGATTGGGGCGATGCCAATCTGGTCAAGTTCAATGCAACTAAAACCCAAGCGTGTCTTTTTTCCGCTAAACGGAGTCAATTCCAACCGGCTCCATCTTTCCGAGGTGTGACCGTGCCAATAACCGACCACCTTGAGCTTCTTGGGGTTACGCTGTCGTCTACTCTAAATTTCGGCTCATACATCGAGGCAAAGGCTCAACTGGCTGCCAAAAAATTGGGGATCTTAGCGAAGGTGAGACGGTACTTCACGCCGGAACAGCTGCTCAACCTTTATCAAGCGCAAGTACGATCGTGTATGGAGTACTGCTCTCATCTTTGGGACGGGTCTGCCAAATACCAGCTTGATGCGCTAGAGTCGATTGAGAGGCGAGCCAAGAGGATCATCGGCAATGATGCACTTGTTGAGTCGAAGCTCCAAAGCCTTGGGCATCGCCGCCGAGTTGCTAGCCTGTCGGTTTTCTATCGTTTACATTTCGGGGAGTGTGCACTGGAATTGCACAATCTAATTCCGCCAAGTCCGTTCCATCATCGGACCACTAGACGTACGGCGTTGCGCCACCGGTACATGGTAGACATCCCACCCATACGCACAAAACGTTTTAAGAACACATTTATTATGCGTACTGCCAAGGAGTGGAATTCCTTGCCGGAGTCTGTGTTTCCAGATAGCTACAACTTAGGGGTCTTTAAGTCAAGAGTGAATAGGCTACTTCTAGGCAAGCGTGCTCCATCGTCGACCACATCATCGCTTACCATCAGGTGAGATGGTGGTCAAACGCGAGCCTATCATTAATAAAAAAAAAAAAAAAAAATCGTTGATATACAGCAGGAAGAGAGTTGCAGAGAGAACAGACCCCTGAGGAACACCGGCATTTAACGTCATGGGTTCTGATGAGCATCCATCGGCAAGAAATCGGAGAAACCGTTCACTCAGGAAGTCTTTTACCCAGTTAATCAGACCAGGGGAAATGCCGTACGCTGGAAGCTTACTCAAAAGGCTAGCGTGCTATACCCTGTCGAAGGCCTTCGAGACGTCTAAGGAAATGGCAATCGCTTCCCAATTCTTCTCGAGGGCCTCGCCCCACAAGTGGGTGGCATAAACTAGTAAGTCCCCAGTAGATCGACTGTGGCGAAACCCGTATTGTCGGTCACTGAGGAAATCGTTACCTTCTATGTATGCCATGAGGCGCGAGTTCAATACACGCTCCATAATCTTGCAGAGTATGGAGGTTATTGAAATCGGCGGTGAATAGTTGGCAGGATCGGCACGATTGCCCTTTTTGGGCACGGGTTGCACGTTGGCAAGCTTCCAGGACTTGGGCACTATACCAGTCCTAAATGAGAGGCGCAAGCACGTCAATACAGGAGACAACTCGGGCGCACAAGCCTTGAGAACAATCGCTGGTATACCATCTGGTCAACTAGCTTAATTCACGTCTAGACGACACAGTGCTCTCAGAACCTCTTTGTTCCTTATGCGAACCTCGGGCATTGAAGTGTTGTAGTGAGGCAGAGTCAGTGAAGTAGCACTGCTAGTGTCAAGACGAGAATTATGGGTGAAAAGAGATGCAAAGAGACCTGCTTTCTCTCTCGCCATATGAGTCAGTGTTCCATCAGGTCTTACCAGCGGAGGCAATGTGGGTCGACAGAAGTTCGCTTCGACCAACTTGGCGAGGGAGCAGAATGCTTTGCCACCGGACGGTTGTGTAGAGAGTTTGTTTTGTGCCAATATGGGTAATGCAGTCGAAGCGAGCCTTCTTCAGTGCCTTTTTGTAGTACTTGGCAGCATAGTTGAAGGCTCTCTTCTTTGAGCTCAGATCCGGAGCTTTGCGTTCACGAGTGTCAACCCAGGCGAAAAACGCCGAATGCTTACGCTCTACAGCTTGAACGCAATCGGCGTTGAGCCATGGTTGAACTGAGCCACATATGGGTACGTCGTTATAAGGGATGAAATACTCCATAGCTTGACGTATCACATCGGATACAACATCCGCGCAGCTCAACGGATTTCAGAAGAGAAACAGACCTGCTGCCAAGGAAAAGATGCAAAGAAGTGTCGTATCTCATCCCAATCTACGACAAAGAAAAAACGACGAAACGGGGGGGAAAAGGTGTAGGCCTCGGTGGGATATTCCTATGCTAGTAGGTTTAAACCTATAAAAAGGCGAGTTAGAGCTGCTAGCGTACGCCCAGAAGTGAAGAACTGGGCTATCAGATGCTCACCTTAAAGTCCTATCTTACACGTCCTCGCCACCGCTACGATAATGCGGTTGGCTCACATCTTGTGGGACGTCCCACACCCCGGGCAATATCCTGGCCTAACAACGAGCTCTGCACATTAACACCTATCTCCTGGCTTTGATAGTAAAGTAAGAAGGGCAAAGGCGAGTTTTCGACGCCTTAAAACCGAATTTATCTATATATGTATGTATTTTGAAATATATAAGTATGTTTATCAGTTGTCTAGTACCCATAACACAAGCTCTGCTTAGCTTGGGACTAGACGGCGTTGTGTGATAGTTGTGGAATATTATTATTATATTATTATAAACCTCTGTAAAAATCCCCTAATCCTACAGTGCGGGGCGCGCTAAAAGGATAAATGGCTGACATGAGAGTCAGCCGCTAGCGACAAACTCGACGTACCAGGCGGCCCGTCGTAGTAATAGCTTTCTTTTAAGGTTGGGCGTTACCTCATTAGCGTTACCGCATTCTCACGAGTAGGGCCGAATATAAATATTCGGCCCTACTCGTGAGAATAACATGACTGATTCTCGTAATGAAAACTTAATGCAACAACCAAATTCATCAAATATGGCCCCTACAAGGGTACTCACCCAACAGATATTCCATATAGGAAGGTTCGAAAACAGACCTCGCACCTACTCCACTACACAAGGTTCACTAAACACTTCGAAAGAAGTAACGGGGAAGAAAAGATTACTATCTAGCCCCGATAGTATGAAGGGACCATCCAAACAAAGCAAACTAAATACATATTGGCTATCTCAAACCCAGCCAGTACCGACGTCAAACTGTTTTGCACTACTAGAAAACGACGAATCACAAAAATTTAACCATGAACAAAGTGAAAAACCCGGAAATCCACCACCCATATTCGTTGATAAAGTCGAAAACATACAACCACTTATCGGCCTCTTGAATGAACATATCCGAGATAATTATGAATTCAAAGTCCTTAACAATGACCAAGTTAAAATCCAACTTAAATATCAGAAACATACAGGGATACAGTTAAACAGCTTATAATAAAAAACACAGAATTTTATACATATAAGTTTAAACAAGAAAGAAGCTTCAAAGTGGTCCTCAAAAACTTACACGCATCCACCAATTTAACTGAACTCAAACAAGATCTATCAGACTTAGGCCACGAATGTGTTAATACTTGGAATATTAAACAAAGAAAAACCTTTTTGGTTTTTCTTTATTTACCGTCGTCAATGTTTATCGTCGAACTAAAACCTAGTGATAATATCAAAAGAATATATCAGGCTAAATGCCTCTTAAGTTGTGGAAAAACATTTGAACCTCCACGGCCTAAGCGTGAGATACCACAATGTGTAATAATCAATCAATAATAAATATGTTAAGCTGTGGCAAGTCTGACGGAGTAGATAAAATTAGAGTAAAAGAAATTAAGTTATTGAAATCCGAGCTGAGCCCTGTAATAGCTTTATTTGTTAACTTATGTGTTGTTAAGGGGTTATACCCTGAGAAACTAAAAACTGCATTAATTAGACCTATTTTTAAACAAGATGAGCATTGTGATTATGCAAACTATAGGCCAATAGCCATATTGTCAGTTATAAATTTTAAATAAATAAATAAATATCATTTATTTCTCTCATAAAGGTACATTGTAACAAGTTTATTTTACAATTTCTGCCTGAAGGCTAAAAAACCTTTGTGAGAGCTGGAGTCTGAACTAAGTACGAGACCTGTAAGACAGATCTCCAGGCTCACACCCTTTTAAACATAATCGCATTTTGCGGCACATAAACATGAATCTTATGTTTGTAAGATTATTATTTGAAAGATTTGTAAAATTACATGTTAAGTGTAAAGGAAAAGGGATGTTTTATTGAAATTTGTGTGTAGTGTATAATGTATGTGTGTGTATGTGTTTATAATGAATGTTATTAAATTTACTTTATGATTTGGATGATACTTTCTGTGTCTTCATAGTCCAAATCAAGGAGCCAGTTCCTTACTGTTGTTTTACATTTATATTTAGTCATCTCATACATATGTAAGATTTTATTTACTCTGTTGTAAACATAGGGACCAAGGAAATTATAAAAACGTTGAGCTAGCCTCGAACGAGAAGGGATGGATGAACAAACTGTATGCTTTCGTCTCAGGGATTTAAACTTATCCGGGTTAAAGGAACTGCGAGTGTGGACTGTTAAAATTAAATTTAAAATGAACAATATCCGAATGGAGAGAACCTTACAGGTTTTGTAAAGTTCCGTGGTAGGAAATTGATAAGGAAGAGACCACCCAACTTTAAGGATCGCTCTTTGGGCACGTTCCAGTCTTATAACATGAGTTTTTGCTGACCCACCCCACACAACTATACAGTACTGGGCAATTGACTGACAGAGGGCTAGATAAACTTGTCTCAGGACAATTTCATCAGCCACATGGCGGAGGTTCTTAAAAATAAATATCAATTTACGAAGTCGGGAGGTAAGTAAGTCTATGTGGTTCGAAAATGATAAAGAGTCGTCTATCTGGACACCCAAATATTTTATAGTATCTGTGCGACTTAGATGAGCACAGCTGCATGGTGTTTGTGCTGCATTACAAGAGTGTGCAATTAAAGAAAAATGGGATGACGAAAGTTTACCAGATTTAGACAGGGAAAAGGTAAGAAACTTAGATTTTTCCACATTTTGGGTTAGCAGATTTTGTGCCAACCAGTCAGTTACAGTATCAACTCCTAGTTGTGCTTGTTGGAATGTCGACTCCCAGGAATCACCATGGAATATTAAGGCAGTATCATCAGCGTAAGTAAAAATGGATCCATTAGTAAGCTTATGACGACAGAGGTCATTAATATAAATGAGAAACAGGGTCGGCCCAATGATACTACCTTGTGGTACACCGTAGGTTATAGGGAGTTCGTCACTCATCCATTCGCCAATTTTGACACATTGGCGTCTTCCTGTAAGGTAACTCTTAAAAAGTAGGAGCTGATCACCTCTGATACCTATGTTCTCGAGCTTAGTTATGAGTCTAGGAATAGAGATGGTATCAAAGGCTTTTGCCAGATCTAGGAAGACGCCTAAAACACATTGTTTGTTGTCCAAATGACTAACAATGTTATTAGTGAGATCTAGTACCGCATTACTGGTGGAGATTCCTGAACGAAAACCGTATTGGCAAGGAGACAAAAGACGATAATGCTCAAGGTATTTAACGAGCCTGTTATTCATTAGCCTCTCAAGTAGCTTGGATAGTGTAGGAAGAATTGAAATGGGTCGGTAATTATAAGGTTTATCTCTGTCGCCGCCTTTGTGCACGGGATGAACGATTGCCAGCTTGAACGCATCAGGAAAGACTCCTGTGCTGAAAGCCAGGTTATATAAATATGTCATGTGTGGGATAAGTATGTGTTTGAATTTTTTAAGAAATGTACCCGACACGCCATCGGAGCCCACTGCACAGTCAGTCCTAAGCGTGTTAATTAAATGTTCCAACTCAGAATCATCTGTTTGTAAGAGGACAAAGGTTTTGTGATCATCGGAGTGGTGAGGTCGTAAGGATGTAGTTGGTATAGCTATATTTTCAGCTAATGAACGTCCAATACTCGCAAAATAGGTATTGACTTCATTAACGGAGCGTTTACAGTTAGAAGAAGACAAAAGATCAGCTGCATGTGTTTTTTGTTTGGTAGTGTTTGTGATTGTTTTTATTGCTTCCCATAGCTTTTTTTTTTTTGCGTTATGAATAAGATTTTTATCATGGTTACATTTTGCAGTTTTGAGCAACATGGAGCAATAATTTCTGTACCTTTTAAATGTAACTTTTAAAACCTCATTTTCTGGAGATTTTTTTAGTTTTAGGTTCAGTCTATCGCGGTTTCGGAGACATCTTAAAAGACCTGGGGTCATCCACGGCTTTTGCACCGTTTACGACATGGCATAACTTTTTGAACCGTGCTTTCTCGTATGATCATGTTTAGCGTATTTATAAAGAAATTAGTAGCTTCATTAACATTTTCGAAACTGTATAGTGGGTGAAAATCTGACTGTGCAAGCATTGTTTCAATGTTAGCGTAGTCACAGGTTGCAGAGTCAGCTATTGAGACGCTGTCTAGTTCATCTTGAGTGTGATTTAAATTATCGAATGGTTAAGGTAATATAGTAGTGATTAAATTTTAGGTGGTTCTCATATTGGAAGGAGGGCAGTGCTATTCGACGCGTACAGAGTATGATATGAATATGAAAATGTGAATATGTAAGGAAACTGGGTCGTATATTAAATAACACAAGCGAAGTGCTGACACGTGTGTAAGTGTGAAGGCAGTTTAGGCATAATGAGAGGTGTAGATTAAAGGATGCTGGAATGTGTGAGATTGTATATGTGTGTACTAGGTGCTTAGTGGTTCTAGGTGAGTGTAGGTGAGTAATCATTATGACAGTATAGTTAGTTACAATGGTTAATAAAAAGTAAACAATTAAACATGCAATAAAATAGTAAAATAAACAAAACACACATTTTTTAAAAATGTGAGGAACAAAGAGAGTAACTATAGAGCGACATGCGGAAGACATGGATCCATTGCCTAGTCATATTTCAGGAATCTTAGATAAATCTTCTTCAGAGTAAATGCAATACCGTTTCGCCCCATCTTCTTTGCGAATGTACACTTTGCCATGGGCTGACCAACAGTATTTGAAGTGATGTAGTGCAGCAAATTCTCTAGATAGGAAAAATAATTTCCGAGTTTTCATAGGCAAATTATCTGAAATGTATACTGGGAGTTTTGGACCATCGATATGCAGTTTGGAGGTATTCAATTTATTATCCCTGTTCTCCTTATTGTAGGTCCTGACAGCTTGCAATATGCTTTCTTTTTTTAAAACGGTTGTGAGTTCTACTATAACGGTGTTATTCATAGCTGTAGATGAATGGATCCTGAAGACATCCTTGATTTCGGTTTGAGCTATCGGGGGACCGAGGGCTTTGCCGATGTTTAAGACGACGTTCACGAGATCCATTTTGGATTCGTTAGATTTCTTTGGGATGTTTTTTATTTCAAGGCAGGTGTTTTTTGCTTGTTTTTCTAATTGATCCACTCGGTCTTCAAGCTTTTTAATGTATGTGTTTGTGTCTTTTCTTTCAGCCTCATATTGGAGCATTTTATTCACAATCTCGTCGTACTTAGTCGAGGTGAAATCGACAGATTCTTGCAGTTTCACGTACTGAGATTTAATTTCATTTAGCGAAGATTCCATTGACGTCAAAAACGAAGACTGCTCTTTCTTTAGTTCTTTAATCATGACAGTAATTTCATGGTTGCTAGAAACCACTACGTGGTCCTGTTGTTTTCGAATTATACGCCTCCTCTTATTTCGATTGGTGATATTTGTAGGCGAACAGTCGTCGAGTATATCCATGGAGGAATTTAAATTAGGTTCAGAATGATGGTGGGGTGGTGGAGTTTTATTTTAAATAGTTGGTAACATTGGTGGTGTACGCTTGAGTGACATCACAAATAAAAATGCAAAGCAGAAAAAATACAAAAAGTTGATTTCGCCTCTGGCAGGATTTGAACTCGAACCTCGCAATCAACGCCTCGATTGAGGTAGCTCGTTATCCCACAGAGCTATATTATGTTGTTACGAGACAGTTGTTCAAATTAGTTACTGCACTCTGAACGGCTCTGGTCGCCAGTAACAGCAGTTGGGTGACTCAGTAAGTAGTTCTTTGTTCACTGTGGCTCGCCGTTAATGAGTCCAAAGTCCAGAGCGACACTCTTATTTGAATTTATACGAACGTTTAAACTTAAAAGTGTTGTTATTGATAATAATAAGAGTAACTTCACTTTGATTTTAACACAGAATTGTCACTTTTTCATTATAGATTACGCGTGTCAATAGTCTGCACAAAACAAAGCACTATAAACTCGTTTTATAGAATTTTAAACACGGAGTAGACACGCCGCACGTCTGTTCACAGTCAGCGTTCCGCGGGGGAAATAAAATCGTAGAGAAGTTTTTTGTGAACCAGGTTAGTGTTTTCTTGGAAAATCATAATATTTTAACAAATGCACAACATGGTATCCGACGTGGGCGGAGCACGGCGACGGCCTTGGCGCAGTTCGCGGACTACGTCAATGACTGTTTGGACCAGCGGAAGCAGGTGGTGGTGGTCTACATTGATTTCAAAAAAGCATTTGATACTCTGGGGCACGACCAGCTGCTTCAAGCCATGGAAGAGTGTGGGGTCGCGGGACCACTTAACAGGTGGTTCCGTGCCTACCTCGCAGATAGGACACTACGAACGGTCATTGACGGCGTCGTCGGGGAGCCTAAGCGCGTCACGTGTGGTGTGCCGACCGGATCCGTGTTCGGCCCCGTCGGATACATCATGCATGTCAATAGCATGTGCAATGTCGTTCGTAAGTGTCAAATATATATGTATGCTGACGATACTTGTCTAGTTTATGCTGACAAAGATTTAAATTTAATTGAAAGCGCTATTCAGGAGGATTTAACTAATATTATCAAATGGGCTCATGACAATGGAATCATAATTAACATAAACAAAACCAAATGTATGCATATACGATCGCCTTACAGTAAAAAAACCGAGCGTCCGCCGCGCATAGTGGGGCATAGCTATGCATGTCTGCACAGTGACGGATTGACGATATGTGAGTGTGCCAATATTGAGGTGGTGGAGGAATACAAGTACTTGGGTTTAGTCATAGATAACAGCTTCTCATGGAAAACACACATTATACAATTATGTGACAAACTCAGGTATGTGCTTGTGAAGTTCCACCACCTTAGTTTTGTGCTAGATAGGGCAACATTGTTCATGGTTTATTATGCGCTGGTGGACTCACTGCTGTCTTATGGGCCGGCGTGTTATGGTAATACGTTTAAGACATACTTAGATAAAATAAAAAAATTACAAATTAGATTCATGAAACTATTAGTAGATAAAAATACAAAAAAGCGTTGTAAAATTGGTGAGTATGAAAATTTATTTTTGGAATGTAAAATACTGCCGGCTCATGAGAGGGTGGTGTTAGCAATAGCTTTGGAACAGTATAATAGTGATATATATAAAAATATTATTGTACGTACGAGATCTTAGAAGACAAATAATATGAAAAGGTTTGTTGTACCCAATTCCAATAACTATTATGGTCGAAGATGTAGAAAGTTTTTAGTTCCAACCATTTTTAATAACCTTCCAGTCGATATAAACAGCTGTATTACAAAAGCGTCTTATAAAAATAAAATATATAAGTACCTCTTCAATGAATTTTGTCAAACCCTCAATGTTGAGGATATTTAGAAAGTGTTTACTGTGAATGTGTATGTTTGTGCTAGACAAAAGGAGCTACATCTGCCAACAAACTGCTTTGCACTTTGGCAGAGGTAATATTTATAGTGATGAAAATGTATTTCTGTGAATAAACTATTTTTCACTTTTCATTTTTTTTTTTTTTCATGTGTTAAATGCCAACAGTACGCCCAAATGCATTAAATGCGCTGGAGATCACCTTTCGTCAAACTGCCCTCGAAAAACTAGATCTGATCAAGTCAAATGCATCTTATGTGATGGAAATCACCCTGATAACTACAAGAGCTGTAGTGTATACAGAGAGCTACAAAAAATTAAATTACTTGGTAAACCCGAAACAGCAAAAACACGCTACGCAACAAGACTTGAACGAGTACAACAAACAGAACAAATAACATGCCACAAGAAACATAATAGAAAAACCAAAAACACGTTCTAATAGAAAAACCAAAAACAATTGACAAACAAGATATTATCTCTGAAGCAGACTCGTGACACTCGTGAGCTAATAGTAATGATGAAGCAAATGATGCAACAGCTTACTACAGTGACCAACTTACTTATAACACTCACGACAAGACTGAAAAATTAAATGCCCTAAAAATTATCATCTGGAATGCTGAATGGGCTGTCTCAATACATCCTAGAGGTGAATGCATTTTTAGAGTTGCACCAAGTGGACATACTCTTAGTAACTGAGACCCACTTCACCAAAAAGAGTCATTTTAATATAATTTTTTATAAAATGTATCATACGATACACCCTGATGGCACTGCACAAGGTGGAAGGGCTTACTCATAAGTAACAATATCAGACACCATGAAATCACAAACTACTGCACACCTGAGATTCAAGCAACAAATATTGTAGTTGAGGACTGTGCTGGATCACTTACAATTTCATCAGTGTACAGCCTGCCAAAACATAATATAAAGCAGGAAGAATATGAAAATGTCTTCCCTAGTTTGGGTCATCGGTTTGTAGCTGGCGGTGACGACAATGCTAAACACACATAATTGGGGCTCAAGACAATGAAGGGCCGGCAATTGCTTAAGGCTGTTGAAAACTTAAATCTTAGCTGTATCTCATCTGGGGAAACAACTTATTGGCCCACTGATGTCAAAAAGTTACCCGACGAAGTCTAACAGACTTCTTAATAGTTTAAGGTATAGTTAGCCCATACTTCACGTGTAAGTCTAATAATTATGACTTTCATCAGATCACTCCCTTGTCGAAATTTTACTCAATAGGAAAATAACGCAAATTACAAAACCATGTAAAACAGTAAAACTGACTGGAGATATTTCCAAAGAGTCGGTGTCAAAATCCCTTAATATGAAATTACACCTCAAAATCGATCAAGACATAGAAAAAGCTGTTGAGCACTTTAACCATTGCATCCAGAATACTGCCTGGATTGCTACTCCAGAAAACTCAAACACTGTTCCTATTACAAAAACATACCCAGTCAACATCAGAGAAATGATAGCCCAGAAACGCAAGGCTCGAAAATTATGTAACTTACTATCGGCAAGATATCGATATTGCAGATAAAACAAAACTAAATTTATTTACAACTCAGCTGAAACATTAATAACTTAATATCAGAATGTACATGCATATCTTAGCCCCAGCGCTGCGACTGATTATTCTCTTTGGAAGGTGACAAAAAACTCAAGTGTCCAATAGTAACACATCCTCCTATATGCAAAACCGATAACAGCTGCGCAACAAAAGTCTCTGACAAAGCAAAAACGTTTGCTAATCATTTAAAGCAGGTATCTCTGCCGAATCCTGATCAGGGATCTGTACAGATTGATTCAGTAGCTAAGCTCCAGTAATGAAACTCACCAATTAGATCTTCCAATAATTAGCTTTTCTAAGCAAGAAGTTAAACAAGCAATTAGAAAACTCGATCAAAACAAAGCTCCAGGATATGATCTGGTAACTGTGAGAATACTACTTAAACTGCCAAAAGAAGGTGTGCTATTTTTAACGTACATTTATAATTCTATCTTAATGAGATCATCGGTGCCGCGGCAATGGAAAGTAGCGCAGATCATAATGGTTCCGAAACCTGGTTAAAGCTCAGATGATGTTAAGTCCTACAAACTGATGGAGTTCGCTTCCTATACATCAAAAGTAATGAAGATTCTATTTTTCAATAAATTAATGCCAATTATTAAGGAAAGAAATTTAATCCCTGATCATCAGTTTGGCTTCAGGCAAAAACACGGTACTATTGAACAAGTACATAGACTCTTTAAAACTACCCAAACCGCCTTTGACCGTAAGCAATATTGTACAGCAGCATTTTTATCGACGGGCTTTTGTATAAATTAAAAAAAAAAAAACAATACAATTTTACCAGTTTATAACATCGTATTTGGAAAACAGACCCTTCTTTGTAAAGCAAAGCGAAGAAGCAACGATGTTACACAAAATCCACGCAGGTGTACCTCAGGGTAACGTTATGGGTCCCATTCTGTACCTCCTTTACACTGCAGATCTACCTATTTCAAATATAAACATAACTGGTACCTTCGCCGATGATACAGCAGTGCTTTCTTCATTTTAATTATCATATTAACACAGACATAAGTAGTATGTGGAAGTCTTCTATAATTGACACCGCAATGTTTAGTAATCATACTAAAAATCATGTGGTGGACCAAATTAACGGTAGCACAATTGCTATGAATACTTTTATACAGTGTACGAAGGTGGTTACACATATCACTTTGTAAAATTTTTTATTTAACGTGGAGGCTACAATTAGTTGCAACTCACTGCCAGGTGATAATATAGATTTGGGACAAACTCCGGATCATTTAAACTAATTCATAAGACAACAGAGGGTACCAGTAACAGCATAGTTATACCAACCATCAGTAAGGTATCTTCTTGCCCTCAAATAGTTAAACAGCAAAAAGGGTCTCAGCAGCATGAATTGAAATCGTTTCATCAAAATATTCAAGTTATCTCTTCTAAATTATTAGAAATTGAAATTTTATTAGAAAAAACAATGTTTGATGTTGTATGTCTTAGTGAACATTGGTTGAAGGATTACCAGGGGCTACTCAGTTATGAAAATTATAGTGTGGGTAGTTGTTTTAACCGTAAATCTATGCTGCGTGGTGGTTCCCTAATCTTAATAAAAAAAATGTTTAAAATTTAAGCAACGTAATGACATAGTTAACTTGTCAACGGAACATTGCATTGAACTGTCATGTGTTGAGCTGGATAAGCATGTTATAGTGTGCGTGTACAGACCCCCGAACCCTCAGAACTTTAGTCTTTTTGAATCATCAATGGAAGATATTCTAGCCAAACTTGCCTTTGAAAAAATTTAATCTTTATTGGATGTTTACAATGTTACACATACTAGGACCTGTACCATGACGTTTAAAGTAAGATTGTTTCATTCTTATTTCCAGTGTGGGTAAGAGATGACGGTCGCGGGGCGCTCTCTCCACCACTCGCACCCCTCGGGTCGGCCTGCGCTGGCGGGCGGGGTATGCGGACTGTGGAGAGGGGGCTGCGCGCGTACGGTGGCTGCGCCGCGTTGCAACCACTGAGTAGTGAAACCACAGCCTACTCTATATGATTTTCCCGCACTACATATGTAAATAGATATTCTAAACTTTTCAGAAAGATTTGCAAGATAGCGAAGGCCCTGTACATTAGAAACAAGATCAAATCGGCAGACAATAAAATAAAGACTGTGTAGAAAGTTATTAATAGCGAAACTGATAGAATAAAGTACGCAACACGGATTTTTATTGGAGACTTCACATGGTACCAAAAGCTCTAACATAGAAGTAGCCATAGAGTTTGTAAATTATTTCACCGATATACTTCTTAGGAAAACGGAAGCTAAATCAACTGAAGCTTCAGGAGAGGAATTTAGATTCCTCTCCTGAAGCTTCAGTTGATTTATTGAAAGCAAACTTGCCGGGCCGTCCGGTTCATTTTCAATTCAAACATATAAACCCTTTGACAGTCATAAAGACTTTCCGGCAAACCAAAGTCAAATTAACCGAAGACCTATGGGGAATGTCTGTTAAAGTATGCACATCCATAATTGAGACCATAGCACCATACTTAGCTTTAATATTTAATTTGTGTGTGGAACGACTCCTTGGTCCACATATAATGAATTCCAGATATAATGAAATACAGTAAGGTTATACCAGTTTTTAAATCCGGTAACCATAATGACACTAATAATTACAGACCTGTCTCACCAAAGGACGGTTTTGGTTTCACCAAAGGACGTTGTACAACTGACGCTGGTGTCACTTTATTAAAACATATATTTGCAGCGTAGGAAGAAGCCCAAGATGCGATAGGAATTTTTTGTGACCTCTCAAAGGCTTTTGATTGTGTTAATCACGAAACCTTGCTTTTAAAGCTAGAACATTATGGGCTAGGTAAACTTGCACTCAGCTTGGTGAAATCTTATTTAATTGACAGGCAACAGCAAGTTCAGATAAACGGTGTCAATTCTCCTGGTTTGAAAGTCAAAATGGGTGTACCACAAGGCTCAATATTGGGTCCTTTCCTCTTTTTAGGATATATAAATGGTCTAATAAAAAAACAACCACATATTGTATTGTTTACTGATGATTATGTCGTTAATTTTTAAGATCAATAGACGTTCCACAAATCTTTATGACGTAAACAATGCTCTACAGCAAGTCCAAAACTGGTTTACTGTTAATAATTTAGTATTAAATGAAAAAAAAAACTAAGTGCATAAGATTTGCGTTAGCGAATGTTAAAAGTAATTACTCCCACATAGTATTGAACAAGGAGAAACTAGAATTCGTCGAGAATACGGTTTTCCTAGGGATCACGCTTGACTCGAGGCTACAATGGGGTCCTCATTTAACATCTCTGGCAGGTCGGATTACTTCAGCAGCATATGCTGTCAGATAAATCCGTCAATTTACTGAAGTAGATACTGCGCGACTAATTTATTTTAGTTACTTTCATAGTATCATGTCTTACGGTATTTTGCTATGGGGACGGGCTGCAGAAAAGAGCTATCAGAGCCATATATAATCTTCGCAGACGCTATTCTCTTAGGGAACTATTTAAGGAAATAAACATCCTGACGGACCCTTGTCAATACATTTATGAAAACATTATGTATGTTCGGAAAAATTCATCTTTTTACTAAGATAAGTGACAGGCACAATTTTAATACTAGGAATAGGAACAAATTAGATCAACCTCGATTCAGATTGGCTAAAGTACATAGTTCTTTTATGGGGTACTGTGTAAAATTTTATAATAAAATACCAGTTGAGATTCTACAACTAAATGAGTAAAAAATTTAAATCATGCATTATACGCACACTATGTAGACAAGCGTATTATAAACTGGATTATATCCTTGATAAAATCTCATCATCATTTTAGCCGATAGACGTCCACTGCTGGACATAGGCCTCCCCCAAATGTCGCCACAACGAACGATCCTGTGCATCTCGCATCCATCGGATTCCCGCAACCTTCACCAGGTCATCGGTCCACCTTGTAGGGGGCCTTCCAACACTGCGTCTTCCGGTACGCGGTCGCCACTCCAGAACCTTTCGACCCCAACAGCCATCCGTTATGCGAGCAATGTGCCCTGCCCATTGCCACTTTAGTTTGGCGATTCTTCGTGCTATGTCGGCAACCTTGGTTCTCCTGCGGATATCTTCATTTCTGATTCGATCACGCAAGGAAACTCCTGATAAAATCTTCCAGTTTGTAATACGCTCAGTTCGGTCCTGATGGCCCAGAACCGAACTGAGCACAGCACAAAAAGATCTTGAAAAACTGCAACGACTCGCCTGCGTAGTGATCACTAGCAGCATGAGAACCACACCCACGACTGCCCTGCAAGCGATGCTGGGACTGCCCCCACTGCATCTAATAGTGCAGGAGGAGGCGGCCTTAGCGGCCTTCAGGCTCAGCGCATCGGGCACCCTGAGTAAAAATTCCAGAATCAAACACATACGCATAATGGAAGACGCTATTAAACGATAGCCTATGATGGCAGCACCTAGCGACAAAGCTCCAAAGGCGTATCATTTCCAAAAGCATTTCGACATTCAACTAACAGAAAAAGAGCACGATTACTCAGGCCCAGCTGAACTAAGAGTCTACATTAGCGGCCCACGCCATAGAAACTAGGAATCTAACAGACACACACATTCGGATACTCTCCGATAGTGCCTCAGTCCTACAATCCCTAGGCAAAAACTCTACCACCTCGAAAATTATACAAGAATGCCACTCAGCACTGAAAAGTGTCACAGTGCTGAAACGCAATACTGTGATACTACAGTGGATTAAAGGTCATAGCGGCTCACTGGGCAACGACACGGTGGACGAACTGGCCAGGAGAGGATCTGGATCGATGACCTTCGGGCTTGAACCAATTGTGCCGGGCCCCTTTGGTGAGCTGCGTAGTTGGCGACGTGAACACACGCATATACAAACGCATTATTATTATTATTATTTATACGCATATATAAATGCAATATATGCATATACGCATAAATATTGTGCCGGTCCTGCTCCACAGCCACAGCCACTTTTACCTTCAAATTAGTTTTTTATGTATATGTCGGTGCAAGGATGCCGATCATCATTGAAGCTCAGTCCAGACTCTGTTTGTGGGCGATGGCTGGGTATCGAGCAATAAACAATCTATTCCAGATCACACAACTGATTTATTATGATTTACAAAGTACTTTGTGATTATGATGCAAGCTTTAGGTATTCACTTCACACAATGAGCCGTGAAACAGTCTCCGAGACTCGACGTTGTTCGCACGGCTGCCAACAGAGGAAAGAACTCCGGACCTCTGCGGTTTTTTTTTTTTTTTTTTTTTTTCCGGTGGGAAAATCATCTTATGACATCCCCCGCCCTTGGGCGGGGCGGGAGATAGTGTCAGACTTTTACTGACTAAAAACCCACTCCTGTTCCTTCGTTGCCTTTCGTACCAGGGCCGAGTCTTCCTTTCAGAATCAGACCCTTGGCCCCAGTAGGCTTCGACCCTGCTAGGCCCCTACAGTTGCTGACATCTCCTTGAGGCGCGCGTGGAACAGCACGCGCCGTCGACGACTTGGGCTTGGTCCGGATGGTTACCGGACGGTCGGACGGCGAGCCACCCATTGCTCGCCGTCCGCAAGCCTGCGCCTACGATGGCCGGAAATCGGGATCGGAATCCCGGCGGCGATTGAGGCGTGAGGACCGTTGCCTCACGCGATCGGCCGCCTCCTTTGCTAGCATTACTGCTTCGCAGAAGGAGGCAACCGCCTGCCACTCCTCCTCGCTTCGGACCATGGCCTGTACCAAGGCCCGGCGCGAGAGATCGCCGCCGCCGATCGCCCCCACGAGGACACTGCGTTGCTCTGCCCAAGCGGGACACACCTCCACCGTGTGCTCCACCGTGTCCTCCGGGTGGTCCGCACAATGGTGGCACCCGGGCGTTTCTTCCGCACGAATCCGGTGCAGGAACCTCCCGAACTTACCATGTCCGGTGAGGACCTGCGTCATGCGGTAGGTAAGGACGCCGTGTTGCCTTTCCAGCCACTCCTCAAAGAGGGGAATTACCGCCATAATTATGGCGTGCCCAGCACTGGGTTGCGATAGTCGCTGTCGCCATTCCACCATGAGACCCCGCCGGAGCTCTGTCCGCCATGCCGCAACTTGTCGTGGCAGCGGAGTTTCGCCCCGACGTTGCATCTCCACGCGCAGATCGTGCATGCGTGCAAGGCCTGTTGCCACCAGATCCCATGGTGGCTGGCCAGCAAGGAGGCTCGCCGCTTCGCGGGAAACCGTGCGGTATCCCCGCACCATCCGTATGGCCATGACCCTCTGGCACGCGTTCAGCTGGGCCGCCGGTCGCTTTCGCAGTGACGGCGCCCACACCGGCGCCCCATAAAGGGCCATGGACTGGACGATGCCTGCGTAGAGCATCCGGCAGGAGGCGTCTGGACCCCCGAGGTTGGGCAGGAGCCGCTTGAGAGCAGCCCCATTCCGATTCAGTTTGGGAGCCAGACGTCGGAAGTGCTCCTCGAAATTCCACCGGCTGTCGAGGACGAGTCCCAGGTACTTCATCGTCGACCCGACGCCGATGTGAACTCCTCCTACCGTTAATTGGGAGCGCCGAGGCGGCGCGCTCCGAGGGCCGTGAAAACACATGGCCTCGGACTTTTGCAGCGCCACCTCGAGTCCCAACTGCTGGATCCTATCAACGACTATCGCAACCCCACGTGTCGCTAATTCGACCACCGCCTGGTACGAGTCTCCCTGAGCCAGGACCAGCGTGTCGTCTGCGTAGCAGACCACGCTGACCCCGTCAGGGAGGTCGCCGCGCAGCACGTAGTCGTAGCCGATGTTCCACAAGGGCGGTCCTAGTACCGATCCCTGCGGAACACCGCACGACATCTCTCGCCGTTTCCACTCTCCCTGGTGACCAGGGTAGATGATGTACCTGTCCGAAAGGTAGGCCTCGATCACACGACAGAGGTAGTCGGGCACCCGGTGATACCGGAGTGCCCTCCTAATGCTACTCCAGGGCAGGGAATTGAAGGCGTTAGCGATGTCCAATGACACCGCCACGACACACCTGCCCTGGGACACCGCATCCCCCGTCGTGAGAGCTCGCACGCGCATGATGGCGTCCACCGTGGAGCGCCTCCTGCGAAAGCCGAACTGGCCGTCCGCCAGATCCGGCCCCACCCGTGTTAGGTGCGCGACGAGGCGGTCTGCAATTACTCTTTCAAAGAGCTTGCCCACCTCGTCGAGCAGCACAATGGGCCGGTACGCGGACGGAGAGTCCGCAGGGCGCCCCGGCTTCGCGATAAGGACCAGTTTCCCCGTCTTCCAGCGAAGTGGGAACTGGCCCCTCTCCATGCATGCGCTGAAGAGCCCTCTTAATCGAGACCCGAGAGCCTCCATGGCCAGGACCCAGGCTTTCCCAGGCAAGCCGTCGGGTCCTGGGGCGGTATTCTTGGCACTCAGCCTTCGTACCGCCACACTCATCTCTACCTCGGTCACCTCTGGAGCATTGTCGTCATCGTCGCCATCGTGATCCGCGTTAGACACCGCTGGTGGCGGAGCCATGAGCGGGGGAGAGTGTTCCCCTCGCGCAGGGAACAGAGTGCTCACCACACCCTCCACAATCTGGGGCCGGAGACTCTGCGTGAGTGGGGGAGCCCAGGGGCGGAGTTTTTCCCGCACCACCTTGTAGGGGCGTCCCCACGGGTCTCCGTTCAGAGTCCCCAGCCACACGTTGCGGGCCTCCAACTTGGCCCGCTTTATTTCCGCTCGGAGGGTGCGCTTTGCCACTCTGTATCCCTCGTACAGCTCCGCCTCTCTGGCCTCCGCATCCGGCGGGCGGCTGCGGCGACTGCGGTGTCTGGCGTACCGGCGCCGCGCGGCATTGCATGCATTGCGCAGTACCGCAATCTCCGGCGACCACCAATACACCTGGCGCCGGGCACGGCCTGGCCGAACACGGGGCATTGCCACGTCGCAAATTTGTGACATGGCCTCCCGGAACCATTCTGCCTCGACGTCAATGTCGACAGGCCTGTTCGGTGCTTGCACCCAGGCCTGTACCATCGCGGCTTCCAGGAGGAGCTCCCGGTCCAGCTGCTTCAGCGCCCAACGCGGACCACACGGGGTCTGTTGGACCGGCGCGTTTGAGGTCTGGGTGGAGATGTCAAACCGAATGTACTGGTGGTCTGAGTACGTCTCCACCCCCTCCATGACGCGCCAGTCGACGACACGCGGTGACAGAGCAGGGCTGGCAAACGATATGTCCACCACTGACTCGCCCTGCATCCGCACACACGTGGGGACAGAACCCCGGTTTAGGATGACCAGGCCTGTTTCCAGGGCCCAGTCCTCTACCATCCGACCCCGCTGGTTCGTGAACCGAGAACCCCAAGCCAGGTTCTTGGCATTGAAGTCCCCGCAAACGACCAGTGGGAGGGAACCAAACCTAGCGACGACGGCATTCAGCTCCATAAGGGAGATGTGGAGATCGGCGAGAGTTCTGTTCGGGGACAGGTAGACGCCTACCACGGCAATGGCCCCGAACCGTGCTGCCACGCAACCCTGCCCCCTCGTGACGGCCTCGAGGGACGGAGTACCAGCGGCGGCCGACGAAATTAGGGTCACCGAGCCGTTCAGGTCCTGAACCCAGTCTCCCCTGGGCAGGACATAGTACGGCTCGGAGACCACGGCGATATTGATCGACCACTGCGCCATGCTTTGGAGCAACAGATCCTGAGCGGGGGCGCAGTGGTTGATATTCGCCTGGAGGAGACGTAATGGAGCCGTATTTAACAGTCCATTACAGTCTCCTCCCGAGCCCCTCGTGAGGGCCCTGCCGCGGTGGTTGTGGCGGCGACAGCAGCGGCAGCCAGAGAGGAGGCTGCGACGGAGAGGACGTCAGGGTGGGCTTGCCTCGGGACCTTGCCCTTGGCCTTGGCAGGGGGGTCGCAGGACCTGCTCCCAGCCCGATGATCGGCCGGCTTGCCTGCCGCCGCACATGCGTAGCAGTGCGGCGTAGCACGGCATTCTGCAGCCTTGTGACCGGGCTGACCACACTGGAAGCAGCGGTCACTGCGGTCCACCTCCGCGGCGCAATAGGCACCCACGTGGTGCCCCACGTGGCAGCGGTAGCACCGCAGAGGTCTGGGCTCCAGCAGTTTTACCTGCGCGGAGACCCAACCCACCAAGAGCCTTCGGCCTTCACCAGTGATGGCCTTGGCCGCCGACACGGGGCAATTCACCGTTACGGCTCGCATGCCCGTGCTGTCAGCGCGGATGGTGCCCGCCCGCACCTGATCGGCGTTGCACCCTCCCGCCCTGACGATGGCGGCCACCACTTCGTCCACCCTGACGGAGTCGTCCAGGCCCATGATGCGCATGTCCATGCACTTGGTGGGCCTGGACACTCGGACCTCCTCGGCGTCCAGGGACGCCCTGATCCTTGCGGCCAGGGCATCTGCGGCAGGGCCACTGTCTGCACCAGGGACCTCTAATATTCGGGCCCCGGTTGCGGTGCGCCTCATTCGGAAGCCCCCAGAGGCTCCGAATTCGCTGAGGTGGCCCACCACCGCCTGCTTCGCCTTTTCCATGACGGTGTTGTACGTCACGCCCTTCTTTTCCGCATCTGGCTGTAGTGTAATAACTACAGCCGCGGAATTCGGGGCGCGAAGTCTAGCCGCCATGGCCCGCTTCTTGCGTTCCTGTCGCCTCGCGCGCTTTTTGGCCGACCTAGTTGCCTTGCCCGCACTCCTCTTGGCGCCAACAACCGTCCAGTCGGCTTCGGCCGAGGGTTCTGCAAGGGGGGCGAGGGATGGCAGGCTCGGCCTAGTCGCCGTCACGGCAGTAGCCCTAGTCGCTTTAGCGGTAGGTGCCATCTTATTCTTCGAGGGTGGAGCAGGCCCTCCCTGCCGCTGCTGCTGTTTGGCCGTCAAGGCCATCCTTGCAGCCTCCGATGCCATGGCCCCGCGCCCGGCTTGCCCCGATGGGCCTACCTTAGGCGTAGCAGCCGCAGCTACGGTGGCAGCATATGATGCCGCCTTCCGCTGGCTGGAGGCCGCGAGTGGGGGGCGCAGCACGATGCCTTCCAGCACGGACAGCTGTTGCTGCATCCGTTGCTGGAACTGCTCCTGCTGCTGCTGCTGTTGCTGCCGAAGGGCAGCCAGCTCCTGCCGCACCAGCGTCAACAGCTGACTTTCCGGCTCGGGCTGGGGCTGGGGCCGACTTTGGCCCTGCCCTTGCTTGCGTCCCCCTTTAGTTGGCTCCTCGCAGTCAACTTCATGGGCTCTCAGAAGCTCGGCTCGGAGCATCGCGATCCTCTTCTCGACCCTCTTCTCAAAGGAGGCGTCTATAGCCTCCAAGATAGATGTCGCGAAGTGGGCGATGCCCCTCTTCTTCGAGCCCTTTTCCCTTTTTCTGGAAACCGCTGTCAAGGCTTCCACGACCAGCTCCCCGAGCGATCTGCGCGACTCCTCAGCGGAGTCTTCCCCGGCGTCCGGCTTGCCGCCAGACGGCCCCGAGGGGCCAGCCCTAACGCTGGTCGCTGCGGGGTGGGCACCCTCCGTGGCGAGTTTCTCGGCTCGCTCAACAGCCTCCTGCGAGGTAAGCCCCCTCCCTCTTCCTCCCGCACGACGTGCGCCCCGCCCACTGGTGGGGATTTTGCGGGCCGAGCCCTTCTCTCCTTCGGAGGACGATTTGTCCCCTGATATGGGGCGCTTCCGGTACAGACGCGAGTCTCCACCGGAATCTCCTTGACCCTCCTCAGCCTCCGAGCCCTCCGAGCTCCTTTTGGATGCCGCATCGGACTCCGACTGCGCATCACTCTCCATCTCCTCGTCGTTGGGTTTTTTAAAAAATTTACTTGCCATTTTTGTTCCCACGAGTATGAAACTTTGTGTACCTGCTCAAATTTAGTGGTCCGCACTAGAGACTAAGCTACCCATTAGTCAAGCTAACAACCTCCCTCACGGTGCGCCGCCGCTTGGAGATTTGGGGTAATTTTTTATAGAGGTTGTCTTCCTCGCGGCCCGGGCGGTTAAGCCAAGACCCTCGACCCCCATCAAAAGTCAGAAACATGACCTTGGACAATTTCTGGGGCTACGAGACTAACGGTGGCAAAAGGAGGACCAAGTCTTCCTCCTGCCTGCCCGGTGGCAGGGTGAGTGCGCACCGAGCCCGCTCTTACTTCGCCACTGTGCCCTCTGCTATAGCAGAGGGACACGCGTTGAAGTGTTCCTTCAGACAGAATATTCGCAGGCAGGCAACGAGACCCCTTAGGCAGAAGTACCCAAGGGGAGTCGTTGGCCGCCTCCCAGGGTGCACCGTCCCGCAGACTGGCCTTCGCTCCGGACATGTCCTCGAGGGAACTACAGCCCGCGGGCACTCGTGGAGGTTTTCTGTCGCAGCACCCCGGACCTCTGCGGTTGGCACTTTTATCTGCTCGGTTCGTGCAAACGTCAGCGCGGATTCTGTCAAAGTGACATGTGTCACTTTTCACTTAGCTCGTGCATTCGTTCTCAAGCTTCCGTACTATTGACTTCTCCGACATATATATTTATAAATATTGGAAGAGATACTATTCCCCTTTTTGTTTTGTTGTTTTGAAATGTTTTATTTTTATAGAGCTTATGATAATTTATTACCTTTTGTATTTGGAAACAATAGCATTGTATAATGTAGAAGCACTTTTTTTCTAGTTTTGTGAATGTGAAGTACCATGGAGCATTTTTATTAGGTTACAACTTGTTTGACATTACGAGCATGGCAGTTGAGAGTTTGTCATGCTCACTCAAATATCTCGCTGATGGTGGCACGTGTTATTGGGTCATTCAGTTCCCTTCAAAATGGTTGAGCTGAGGGGGGCTGATGCACGCGTCATGCTCGTGAACGGGTGCCGTCAGTTGAGACTGGTCATCTCTTAGCTGCCATTGGCTTAATTTAAATTCTATTTTTTAGTTCGATTTTTTTAAATTTTTATTATTATCTACATTGTGCTCACATATTAAAAGCGACAAAAAATATGTAACCAAGATTTATGTACCTAACTCATAATATGATTTAAAAGAGTGTCCGTTTAGTTTATTGCACGTTCTTCTCCATAGAGATCTACGCTCTGGAATTTGCAATTTAGCTTCACTTGTTATTGTTTTTTGACTGACCGACATTTTGACACTTCAAAAGTGCCTGTAATTGGGCTATTTGAAATAAACGTTTCTGATTTCTTCTGATGAACTCTCAGAAGAAACCCGTGCTCCATCGTCGACCACATCATCGCTTACCATCAGGTGAGATGGTGGTCAAACGCGAGCCTATCATTAATTAAAAAAAAATAAAGAAAATGCCACTCAGAAGCTCCAAAACAGTCTTGATGAAATCGCAATATGGCTAAGAGATTGGCGTATTAAAGCTAATGAATCCAAATCTGTACAGATAACTTACACACTTCCGACTCCAAACTGGCCCTCCAGTCAAAATAAATGGAGTCCAAGTCCCACAAGTTGATGAGGCAAAATACTTAGGAATGTACCTGGACAGCTTACATGGAGGAAGCATTTCTTTATCTTTATCAAACGCCTGGCAATGCGACAACAGGTCTGAAAAATGTATTGAATGCTGAACAGAAAGTCACAGCTATCACTGTCAAACAAACTGCTACTCTATAAAGCCATACTGAAACCCATTATGGTGTTATGGTCTGCAGTTATGGGGCACATCAACAAACTATAACATTGAGATCCTCCAAAGGTTTCAGTCGAAAATGCTACAAATGATCGCAAATGCAACTTTGTATATAACCAAAGAAACTGAAAGATTACGCCACGACCTTAATATGAAAACAGTTAAGCAAGAAATACAAAAGAGAATGGAAAATTATGGATCAAGGATCACACACCAATCAGCGACCCAATCATGCAACGAAGGCTAAAACGGAAAACCCCACAGGACCTATTGTTGTAGACTGTGTTTATTAAGATAAAGCGGACTTGTCATTGGACATGTACCGCACAAGCCTGATTTTTACAAACACCAAACGATTGCTGAATATCGTTTGGATAGATTGCAATACAAAATATTATAAAAAATTCCAATCTGCTGACTTGTAACGCTACATTCTCCGTTCATCACGTGAGTCGCAGTCAGGTGGGGAGAAGGACGATACAGACACCAGACAGTGATCTGAAGTTCCAAGTTGTGAAGAAACTGTTAGTAGGTCCTGACAATTGGCAGTATGACCATCCACATCAGGCAACCTTGTCGCTTGCTTTACCAACTGGGAGAGGCTCATCGATACTGCAAAGTTTCGCGCCCCACTCCCAGCGCGGTCGGTCCTCTGGAACGGGAAAAGCCAGTCTTGGTGGCAGGATTAAAATCCTCCAGAGCGACAAACTGCGCATCATGGTTCCGATGCAGAACCTCATTGGTGGCCTCATTGAGGTGGCCAAACAGTCGAGTCGTCTCCTGGTCACCGCTGTGGCGATCGGTAGACACAGGTATGGACAATTTTGTCCATACCGGTGTCCACCAACAACCATAAAGTCGAGAAACTGGGGTCTTCAAGGTGACGGATACGCTGGCAGCAGATGTCATTGCGGACGTATACACAGACCCCCGCACGCTGCAGGAAATAGTGCCCCAATGAGTATCCCGGGTAGTCAAGATACGCCGCATCAGACGGACATCTGATCTGCATCTCCGTCAAGAAAAGTAAATGGGGCTTGTCAGTCTCAAGGTGGTAGTGGACCGCATCGAGATTGGCGTGCAGTCCTCGAATGCACTTTGAAACTGTGTTTAGAGAGGTGCACTTGAAACGAGAGGACGTGCTTCGCTGTACACACTCACTTCTCTTTTCACCTTTTATTTTTTATAAGGAATAGGGTAGATGGAAGATAGCAGTTGAGCGAGGTGATGCGATGCTAAACCCAACAACACGAGTTTTAATGGAATACCATTCACCTGCTTACCCTTATTTACGGATTGTTTGTATTTGGTCAGGGATAAGAGCACAGAGTTGTGGAGGGAGTATTTTGACAAGAGGTCATTTATTTATTTATTTATTTATTATGAGGAACACCAACGACATATTAACAAGATGCTATACTGGTAGGTAATTTTATAAACATACGATTCTGTGCAAATATATCAATTAAAGTTGTCCACAGCTTAAACAATTTGACAACACATATAAATTATTAATTTACAAATCAATTCAATTAATATTGGAAATAAATTATAAAATGTTGATTCGATAAGATTCTGGAAATACATTATTAGACAAATACAAAAATATATCATGTGAGCGATAAATTAGAATAAAATAAAAAAAATAAAAAATAAATTAAAATGACTAGTTTCAAGATGACTAATTGGGAGCTGACCACAAATCAATCACAAACAATGCTTTTCTTAATTCAGTTATGCTGTCGCCGAATAAGTCGATGTCGGAATTGGTAGAGATGACCCTATTAGTTGTAACCATCATCCGGTTTATCGGAGCGGATCGACCAAGATTAGTACGAGATGATTTGACAGCAAAAGTTTCGAGTTTCCGTACTGACCTAACCGGACACGTGCGGGGAAGACACTAAGGGAAAGATTAGCAAGCAGTTCGGGAGAAGATAACTGACCATTTAAAATTTTAAAAATAGTCGTGACGTCGGTAAAAACGCGACGCTGTTCGAGCGAGTGCCAACCAAAGTGAGTCAATCGCTGTGAGTAGTCGGCCCTGTAGGGGCAACCGCAGTCTTTGTATCGAAGGAATCTGGTGAAATGTTTTTGACTCGTTCGATGCGGTCGATATGCACTCTGTAAATAGGACTCCAAACTGGAGAAGCGTATTCAAAGGTACTCCGTTCGAAGGAATTGAAAAGTACTTTCAGTCCTTTGTCCCCCTGAAGTCGCGACCAATCCTCTTAATGAAACCAACCATTTTACAAGCCTTGGACAGAATATTGTCAATATGAGGAGTAAAAGAAAGGTCACTACTACGTAAAACTCCCAGATCCCTTATGACATCGACTTTCTGGAGTGCCATCCTCTCAAGTGAATAAGATGATGATACAATTCGTTTCTTGTGTGTAAATGTTATGTGCTGGCACTTCCCAACGTTGAGCACCATTTTATTCGCAACACACCATTCTTGGAGAGAATTCAGATCGGACTGCAGCAGAGCGACGTCTGATTGAGATTCGATAACACGATACATTTTCAGGTCGTCTGCAAAAAGCGAACATTGGCTGTGCTTGATATGGTCTACTATATCGTTGATAAACACGATGAATAAAATTGGCCCAGCGTGAGAACCCTGGGGCACACCGGAAGTAGCAATGTATTCAGGCGAATGGTACCCTTTTACCTTTGACCTAAACCATTTTATGAGGTTCTCGTGCACCCCGTGTCTCTCCAGTTTGGCAAGCAGCAACTGGTGGTCAACCTTATCGAACGCGCTGCTGTAGTCAGTATACAAGTCATTTACTTGTAGACCCGCGTCAACTTGACAGGTGATGTCATTAAGATATATTATGATGATAGGTTAGTAACAGTTGACTTATTACAACAGAAACCATGCCGTTGCGGGGCTAGCTGCATTTTGAAATGTGACGTTAGAAAAGGGATAATTAAAGATTCGAAAATCTTTGAAAATAAGGATAGCAAAGAGATTGGACGATAGTTCTTTGCGTCAGATTTATCTCCCTTTTTAAAAACGGGTAATACGTTAGCCCTTTTCCATTCTTGATAAAATTCGGAAGTTTTAAGAGATGTGTTGTAAATCAGCGATAATGGAAGAGAAAGAAAGCGTGCGCATCGTTTGATAAAGATAGCAGGCAACCCGTCAGGCCCAGCCCTCTTAGTGCCATCAATTAGTGATAAAGCTCTTTGGACCTGCCTTTCAGTAAATCGCATCGAGGTTAGTAATAATAATAATAATATCAAGCGAGAGGCGTGCAATGATTGTTGACATATCCGTTCCGCATGACGAGAACCTCGTGAAAGCTGAGAAAGATAAACAAATCGAGTATATTGACTTGGCTCGCGAGGTTGTCGACATGTGGGACTCGGCGATCATTGTACCGATAGTCGTGTTGGACAATGGCTTAATAGCCAAGAGCCTCGACCAACACCTTAGGAGGCTCGCGTTAGGCGGCTGGATCAAGGACTTGATTTAGAAAGCGGTACTCCTGGACACGGCTCGTATTGTTAGGAGGTTCCTTTCTCTGGAGCCCTGACCGCCGGTAGCTTGGACCCTGTTCCCGATACCGGTGGGACACTATTTTTTATATTTTTAAATGTTTTTTTATTTTTTTTATTGAAATATTTAAAAATATAATTTGTATGATAAAATGATGAATAATAATAATAATATTTGCATTTTTTTTTTACATTTTTTTGTAAGTATTTTTTTTTTTATATTTGTTTTTTTTTTATATTTGTGCAGTCTGTGGAAAATTTTGAGTCTGCGGCACAGGTTGTAGAGGTGTGTTACAGTACGGCCGTTGTAACTTGACGGCCCTGAATATAGGCTCTGCAAACTTTCGCTTTTTTAAACCAAATTACGAATAAAAATTTACTAATACAGGAACCAAATACAAATAAAATAAATATTAAAATACTTTGAGACAGAGGAAACCTAATATTGTTGTATTGAAAGAGAGTATAAATAATGTTGTATGTGGGGATCGAGACCCCCAGCAAATAAAATTGTATGAGGAGTTGTGTCACTCACGTTTACGTGAAATAGATTTTCCTCAGAATCTTTGTAACTGTGCGGACTCAATATGTGAGGACCAAAATCGCCGATCTACCTTAGATAATATGTACAGAAATATTGTTAGTATATTGTCCGAGTGTGCTGAACGTAATTCTACAGTAATTAAGAAAAACAAATACAAACCGTTAACAGGATGGAATAGGCATGTCAGGACCGCTCACGGTGAGGCTCGGCTTGCGTTTCACATGTGGAATTTGTGTGGTAATCCGTGTAATTTCAAATTATACTAGAGGTAGAGGCAGTTAGCGTCGATGAGAAATGTTGAGCAAAAATCTTACTGATGTCATTATCTGAAGTAGCGGTTTCGTTGTCAAGCTTGATTTCAGAAGGAATGTTGGAAGAGTTGGAGTTTTTGGCTTTCACAAATGATCAAAAGGATTTGGGGTTAGAGCCAATATTTTTTTCATAGTATAAACATATTTTCTATAGCAATTTTTAATTAATGACCGTGCTCTATCACCAAGGATTCTATACTCAATCTCATCGCGGGGGTTATTATACTTTTTGAAACGCTTTCTGATCTTTTATTTATTTATTTATTTATTAAAACTTCATGCAACACAAAAGTACAAAGGCGGACTTCCCCTCGCGGCTTTTCCTTCTCACTAAGTACCCTTACAAGGGTTTTAGAGTACCAACGAGGGAAATTGTGTTTGAAATGAGTGATTTTTGGAACTGTTTCCTCAACAATGTTATTCAGACATTGGTAAAATGAAGACACCATAGAATCAACATCAGGATGAGACAGAAGTTTATCTTTCCAGTTAATTTTCCCTAATTTGTCATTAATTAGACTGTAGTCAGCTTTCCTGAAGTTGTAATTACAATGTTTTTTAGGTTTTAGGCTGCTGCAAATACCTAAGTCAAAGTACACTTCCAAGGGTGGATGATTGGTGTCCACCTTAGACATAGATATTGCAGATTTTTTTACAATAACATTATTCAGATTAGATAAGATTAAATCAAGGATTCTACAATTACAGTTTGTAATATGATTAAATTGAGATAATGAATTAGATGACATAAAGTCTACCAATGAAAAACCTAAGCTGCTGTTGTAATTTACAGGTTTAGTAACAGCCGCGTAGGAAGTTAGGTCCACGCTCCATTCTATGAATCCCAAGTTGAAGTCTCCTATAATTATTACATCGTTGCCTGCAGTCTCGATGACTCTCGATGACTCTCGATATATTGTCCAACAATGAGTTGAGATGGTGCAGAGTGACTGGTGGTGGAAGGTAGGCGACACAGATGTTTATCTTCTTACCTTCTTTGATTTTAATGCTCACCCATAGATCTTCAGCAGAAGTTTCCCACTGGCAGGCTCTCATGGAACTGAATACCTTTAATACAGCTATTAGTACTCCTCCTCCCTCCTTGCCGTTTCTCGCACTGGATTCTCTATCCCTTCGATAAATATTGTACTGGTTGTTGAAGATCTCCCCATCATTGGTATTAGTGTTGAGCCAAGTTTCACTATCTGCAATAAGGTCATATTGAGATATACCAGCTGCCTGGCTTATTTCAGAAAGTTCTGTTCTCATGCCTCTAAAGTTTTGGTAATAAATATTGCATTCTAAGATAGCTTAGGGTTCTATATCAGGTGTTATATAATATTGGAGCTTATAATAGTGAAATAGCATGAAGACGTTTCACCTGTTTGGCACGAGCACCGTCGTCTTTGCGGACCAATATGCGTCCATTACGTACCCACACATATTTATAACCCCTTTCACGAGCTACTTTCCTGGTCTCAGCGTGAATTGCCTTGTTCATTGGAGAAAGGTGCTCAGAGACGAAAATAGAAGACTTGGCGCCGCCGTAACATAAAAAGGCTAGAATTCAATTTCTTGTCCCTATCAAGGGACCTGTTAAATTTCATGACTGAGGCCAAAACTTCATCACGAACTCTCGTGTTTCGTAATTTCACAACAATCGAGCGTGGGCGTTTACTGTCCACGTCCAGTTTCTTGATGCCTGAAATTGACAGGATATCTTGCTCTTTAATGTTGCAGGAGACCACCTTGCCCAATTGAACTACAGTGCTGATGAGGTTCTCGTTACTGTTTTCAGGTAGCCCATTAGGTAATTTCGATGTTTTCTTGGCGTGTGTATTGTTCAAGCAAATTCAATCTTGCAGACATGTCAGACACAGCGTTCTTTAGCCCTTCATTTTCAGATTTCAGTAATTTAAATGCATCTTTGCTGGTTTCGCATTCTTGCTTCATTTCATCAAATTTAGCGCTCATAAATTTCACGGAGTTTTCAAGTTCATACAGTGATTGTAGACTTTCCTTTATAGCCTGGAACTCTTGACGAAAGTAATCTTGCAGGGATAACTTTAGTTGAGCCGTTATTGTAGATTCAATTTCACAGCGAATGATGGCAACTAAGACATTGTCAGTGACAAGTTCATCATGATGTATCATCGGTATTGGTGGGAGAATTTCCAAGGCGAGGACGTTTTGATCGGATAGCGACGTTTAACGAGCTGGCATGAGAAGATTTAGTACCTTGTAACTCAGTTATTGATATCTGAGGTGTAAGCTGTCCGTCCGACCGAGGCAGAGTTCTATGTATGTTGGGCATTGTTTACTTAAAACTGGATCAGTACCTTTTCTTTTAGTTGGCTTGCGAAACAACGAAATAATCTCAATAAAACTTCACTCAAGCGTTAGCTTTGTTTACATAAATACTGTAGATGTCAATTATGCAAAGGTATCTGAAATAAGAACATACAGCCTTGCCTGACACGTTCACCGTGGTTTGCCGCGCCAGTTTTGTCGAGAACAGATATTGTAACTGCCCTAAGACTTCGTTCCGGGCACATCCCGCTAAACAAATTCGCTTTTCTGATGAGTAAATCAAATTCACCAAAATTGTACTGAGTGTGACGTAGTTGAGGATGTGTAGGTACCATGTGGTGGCCGAATGTGTCCGGAATGAGGCTGAGAGGGTCAACTTAATGCTCGAACATGATTTAAATCTGCGAGAAATGAACATGTGTAATTTGGTTTATGCTCGAACTTGTTGGCATGTACATGTTCGAACTTCCTCTGTACCAAATTTCATCAAAATCGTTTCAGTAGTTTAACTGTAAAACCGTAACAGACAGACAGACGGACAGACAGAGCTACTTTCACATTTATAATATTAGTATGTATGTATGTATGTTTATAACAATTATTACAAGAAAAACAAAATCACAGTAAATGTCACCAAGTGTTAATGTATTAGTTACACGCGTAATAAAAAAAAAGTAAAAGAAACTAAAACCCGACTACGACAAAAAAAAACAACGCTGAAAAAGTATGAAACAAGATTTTCAGGATGCTGAAATAAACAAGGTAACTGGAAAAACAAGAACAGAACCAAAAGACAAGCCGCAGTCACACGTTATTAAAGTGTTTTGGTTGGTACCTATCCTACTCATATTTTTTCAGCATTGTTTTTTTTTTGTCGTAGTCGGGTTTTAGTTTTTTACTTTTTTTTATAATTTAAACAATTTTGGTGTTAAATCACTGTGCTTCTATACTATTTATTTTGGTATGTGTTCGCGGCGATAAGGTTGAATTTTGGTTTGTTGGATTTTTGAATAAAATAGACGTGTAGGTTCTACGAAGATTTATTTTGAACTAAAACACCGTACAATTATTATAGTGGACTGTATGATCTTAAAGTACCTACTTACTTATATTTATTGCATGCGTACGTACTACACATTCGTTTAAACATTCCGCCCTCCAAAGAACGGAGTTCTTTAAATTATGAACTTACACAACAACATTTGATAATATGTTACAATAGGGTGGATTACAACAATACCACATCAACATGTATCATCAACAATGATATATTACGTAACCTTAGTAAACATTTTAATCGGCTATAAGAAGGCAACAACATACTTGTACACAGCTGCATGGTACCTAAGTACTGAATCTTTCTAATAAGTAACTCATTGATAGTAAAGGTAAGTAATCTCCTATTTTTTTTTTTAGTAACATGGTAAGTAGATAATACCTATATATACTTATATATATATTTTTTTTTTGGTAAGTACACATTCTATATTCTAGTCTTATTTATAGTTAAAATAGTTAGTTTTTTAGATACAATTTTTATTATATATCCAAGTACGTACTTATTATTTATTTAGTTAGTTAACTCACATACATTATTTGGTTTTACTTAGTTAATACACAAATTTTATTTACAGGACGTTTAAAGACATTGTTTTTACTTCTTATTGATACTACTCTAGTCAGCTTATCGGGACCAACATGTTTTTCAATTATTTTGCCTAATATCCACTTACTAGGTGGGATATTATCATCCTTTAAAATAACTATGTCATCGATTTCTGGCTCAGGCTTTTTTGTGTTCCATTTATACGTTTTGTTAAGATTTACCAAGTATTCCTTATACCACCTGTTCCAAAAATCGGTGACCATTTTTTGGACTAACTTCCATCGTTCGAGATTAGAAATCTGTTTACATAATGTCAGATTTTCATCAGTTAGATTAAATAAAGGTTCGCCAACCAGAAAGTGGCCTGGCGTCAGGGGAAGTGGGTCATTTGGGTCGTCACTTAAAACCGAAATAGGGCGTGAATTTAAACAAGCTTCTACCTGCGTTAAAACCGTAGTAAGCTCCTCATAAGTGAGAGTACTATCCCCAATCACCTTTTTAAGATGCGTTTTTGCACTGCGTACTCCAGCCTCCCACAAGCCTCCAAAATTAGGTGCATGTGGGGGTATGAAGTGCCATGTGGTACGTTCTAAAGTTAACAACTCTGCTATCTCACTTGGTATAGAAGACTTGGCCTTATCAAACATGTCTCTGAGTTGCTTGTCTGCTCCAACAAAGTTTGTGCCATTGTCACTGAAAAGATCTTGACAGTGTCCGCGTCTCGCTGTAAAGCGCCTGAAGGCTGAAATGAATCCCTTGGAAGTCAGACCTGTGACTGCTTCCAAGTGAATAGCACGGGTTACCATACAAATGAAGAGACAAATATAGCCTTTGTAAGATTTAACTCCTCTACCCGGAGAGAGTCTAATGTTAATGGGTCCTGCATAGTCTACACCAGCTGATCTGAACGGTTTGCTGGGTTTCACTCGTACCTCTGGTAGTTGGCCCATCAACTGTACTGAATTGTTCCTTGAATACCGGATACAAGTTACACACTCTCGATAACATTTTTTTGCTTGATCCTTAGCTCGTAGTATCCAGTACTTTGACCGCAAGTAATTAAGCATTACTTGTGGTCCACCGTGCATAGTCTTGTGGTGAGCATCCATAATTATTAGTCTACTAAGATGACTCTTAGCAGGTAAAATTATAGGATGCTGTGTGTCATATTCAACTTGCGATTGTTGAATACGTCCGCCGACTCTTAGAATACCATTATCGTCGATAATGGGACAAATATTGCGTAATTGGCTCTTTTTGAGAACGGATCCATGAAGTTTTAGCTGCTTTATTTCTTGATTAAATTCTAAACCTTGTGTTTGTTTAATGCAATTATTTAAAGTCTCATTAATTTCCTGTGTAGTTATATATTTAGGATTACCAATATCTTTAGTTAATTTAAATTTTAGCCATCTTCTACAGTATGACATAACTCTTAACATTTTTAATAAATTAGAAAACTTAGTCCAGATTAATTCTTCTTCAGATTTAAATAGAGCAGTTAAAACTCTGGCCCTCTCCTCTTCTTGAGTATCCTCGACATCAACTGAATGCAACTTTAGCTCTATCGTAGACAACCAAGTTGGGCCATTCCACCATAACAGGTTGTTCACCAACTCCTGGGCCTGTAAACCTCTTGAGGCACAGTCAGCTGGATTAGTATCCGTAGTTACATGACCCCATTGCTCATAATCTAGAATATTTAATATTTCAGATACTCGGTTGCTTACGAAAGTATTCCATCGACTAGACCCACCTTTCAGCCAGGCTAAAACGATAGTTGAATCTGTCCATGCGTGCAAATTTTCTTTAGCTATGTTCATTACTTGGGATACCTCAAAAATTAATTTAGCTGCTAGTGCCGCACCACACAGTTCTAATCTTGGTATCGATATTTGTTTCTCGATAGGAGCGACTTTTGTTTTAGCTGAAATTAAATTTACATAAACTCTCTCTTCTTCTATTACTCGAATGTACACGGCCGCCCCATAAGCTGCCTGTGAAGCGTCTGCGAAGACATGCAGCTCTTTTGTAGATGTTTTACAACAATGTAACCATCTTGGTATACTGACATTCCTTATACAGTTCAGGTTCTCTCTGAAATGTAGCCATTCCGTTTGTAGCTCTTCACTTATAGTTTCGTCCCATCCTAGTCCTGCCTTCCATAACTTTTGTATCAACATTTTTGCTACGACAACAACAGGAGCTATCCATCCAAGCGGGTCATACAGTTTGGCCACATCAGAAAGTACCTGTAGTTTAGTTATAGGTTTCTTTAATTCTGGTAACGTTAGAGAATAAACAAAGTTATCTGTGTCTCGATTCCAATTGACTCCTAGTACCTTCATTAAACCGTGAACTTTAAGAGGTAGCTCATGATCATCTCGCTTATTTTTTCCCATGTGTTTTATTACAGTCTCATTGTTACTGCTCCATTTTTGTAGCTCAAAGCCACCTAAGTTCATTAGTTTGTTCATCTCATTGTATATAGTAACTGCTTCCTCTTCTGTCTCACATCCTGAAAGTAAATCATCCATGTAATAATCACCCTTTGTTATTCTAGCAGCCACCGGACATGTTGAATTTTCATCATCTGCTAATCTCTGTAACGTTTTCACAGCAAGGTAAGGTGCACAGGCTGTACCAAAGGTCAGTCTTACGAGTTTGAAATGTTTAATTTCTTCAGTCGGTGATGATCTCCATAATAACCTTTGATAATCAGTATCTTCCTCTGCCACACACACCATCCTGTACATTTTTATGATGTCTGCTGTAATGCAAATTCTGTGAGTCCTCCATCTCATAAGTATGTGACGTAAGTCTTGTTGAAGCTTGGGACCCACGAGAAAATTGTCGTTTAACGAAATGTCGTTAACACCTTTGCACGAAGCGTCAAACACCACTCGAAGTTTCGATGTATCTTTGTCTTCTCTCACTACTGCGTGGTGAGGAAGGTATACCGCTTTAGGGTTGTTAATATCTGCCGAGGGCACTGGAACCATATGATTAAGATCAATGTATTCGTTTATAACCTTATTGTATTCTTCACGAAACTTTTCATTTTTCGCAAATTTCTTCTCTAAGAACTCAAATCTCTTTGCAGCTATTTCTCGTAATCCAACGGCTAGAGCTTCGGGGCTATCGTTCTTTAGTGGTAACTTCACCACGTATCTTCCCTCCTTGTCTCGAGTCGTTGTAGCATTGTAATACTCTTCACATCTTTCTTCTTCCTTTGATAATCTCTTTTGTATAGTGTTGGGTTCGTTCTCTAACTCCCAAAACAATTTTAGCATATCATCTTCCTTAAGTTGAACATACAAGCTTGTGAAATTCTTTTCTGCTGAAGTAAATTCTCGTGACATTCTTCCTGATAAGACCCAACCTAGAATAGTGTTTTGTGCTAATAAGTTGCTCTCAGGATGTTTGATGACGCCGTCTAATAAAACGTCGCTGTATACTTCAGCTCCCAGGAGAATATCAATTTTTCCTGGTGTTGCAAATTCCGGATCAGCTAACTCCAAAACCTTTAAAGTTGCCCAATCAGGAACACCTAGACTCGTTGTGGGTAGCAGAGTTGTTAGTGACCGCAACACGTATGCCTCGACTTGAACTAACGCATTAGGATTGTGACACGATTTAACGCTAAGTGTAACTCTGTATTTTATTTTTGTTTCCTTCTCACCTACACCTGAAACCCAACCACTTACTGCTTTGCGTTTTAAGTTTAACAATTGTACTGTTGACTCTGTTACAAAAGAAGCTTGAGATCCCTGATCTAACAATGCTCTCACAACGTATTTGCAACCATTATTACTATCTACTAATACTTTAGCGGTAGCTAATAGGACACATTCAGACTGTATATTATGTTTACTAGAAAAGTTGGTAACAATTCGCTCATTATTTGGTACAGAAGTAGACATACCTGTTGATAGCTCGTTCGCTATACCTGTGGGCGAGGTTTCACTTTCGCTTGGTCTTTCGATCTTCTGTTCCTTCTCGAAGTGCAGAAGCCAATGATGCCGCCGACCGCATTTCTTGCAACATGTGGACTGACGACACTTGCTCACAGGGTGTGTTGGCGCTAGGCAGTTGAAGCACAATTTATTCGTTTGCACAAATTCTTGTCTTTCTTTTGTAGACTTATCTCCAAACTTCTTGCAGGAAAATATGTAGTGGTCTCCACTGCATAACGCACATTTCTTTTCAAACTTTTTCTCGTTGCTGCTGGTAATATTGGAATGGAATACTTTAGGCTTAGCCACCGATTTTGGTTGCACTGTCTTTGTTTTAGTACTTTCAATCATTTCTAAAGTTCTAAACCTTGCTTCTAAAAAGTCTCTCAATTCTGACCAAGTGGGTAAGTCATTGTTGCTCGTACTTATTTGTTGTTCCCATAACTTTATAGACTCAGGTTCCAGTTTTGAGACAACCAAGTAGTTTACTATCATATCCCAAGTATCCGTATTCACGCCAATATTTTTCAACGCCTTCAAACAAGTCGAAGTGGTATCTACTAGCTGTTTGATTAGAGTTGCCGATTCAGATGGTATAGCTTTTTGCGTAAATAATGTTTTTAAAATTGCGTTACAATTGTATCTTTTATTGTTGTACCTTTTAATCAACTGATTCCACGCCTCGTCATAGTTGGCATCTGTCATGGAAAAGTTACTCAATAATATCTCCGGTTCTCCAGACAAATTACTTTTGAGATAATGTAGTTTCTGTACAGGTGATAGGTACTCATTGTCATGAATAAGAGTGCAAAACAAGTCGTAAAACGGTTGCCACTCCTCGTATTTTCCCGTAAATGTGGGTAACTTTATTGTGGGTAATTTGATTCCTCTGTGCTTAAAATCCTGTACGTCGGCAACTGGCGATGCAGATGACGAGGGTTGAAATAATGATCCTACTAGAAAGGGCTGAAGGGCTTCCTTCAATGTTGATTTGTAGTTTATATATAATTCTTCGAAAATTTCAAAAGTATCTTCTTGAAAATATGTTCTTTTTCTATCTGTTTCAGTAGCCTTCAAAATAATAGATTTATGACCTTCTTTAAATTCTTGCCACAATTTTTCTGATTGTTCTAATCTCGTTTCCAAGTATGGCCGTTTTATTCTGTCTTTTGGTGATTTCTTATAGTTTATTTCTGCTTTCCTCAGGTTTTCCAACAGCTCATTTTGATAAACAAGAAGATCTTCCATCGTAAATCGTAATATATTGTCCGTAGATTCCGTATTATAAGTAAATTGCGCAGATTTTTTACACTTCAAAGTATGCAGGTAAGTTGTTAAAGTTCCGAAAGAATGTTCCAGTCGTTTTAGTTTGTTAGTTTTATCGTATTAAAACCGATCACTCACTCAATATATTACTAAAACAACGCGAAAGTCAAGTCTCAATACGTTTTATAAAGTTCACAAGTTCACAACACGAAATAATGTCTATTTTATTCTATTCACTATTTGACCACTTCTCAGAAAAATCTTATCGCACAGGAATGTCTTTGTTCTCGCGGCGCTCGCACCTGGGTCAGTCGGTGACCCAAATCCGGCTCGAAGGACCATATGTTCGCGGCGATAAGGTTGAATTTTGGTTTGTTGGATTTTTGAATAAAATAGACGTGTAGGTTCTACGAAGATTTATTTTGAACTAAAACACCGTACAATTATTATAGTGGACTGTATGATCTTAAAGTACCTACTTACTTATATTTATTGCATGCGTACGTACTACACATTCTTTTAAACAGTATGTACAAGTGAAACCCTTTCAAAAGATATCAAACACGGCGTATTTATCTTAACATTTTTTTTAACACATGACTTTTTTTCCGCTAGAGAGTGTCACTTTAAATTTGAGCAATATTTTGGAAATGTACAAGTGAGTCCTTTCAAATACCAAACACGGCGTATTTATCTCGATTTTTTATTTTTTAACACATTACTTTTTGTACGCTAGAGGGCGGAGTATCGAGTTTTGTGACACATCACGTAGCCTATGTTCAGCGGACAAATAAGACGGTTCTAACGATATCTCATATGTAGAGTTCCGACAAGTAGATTAGGAGCTATGAGGGAACAGATGAACATACTCACATACATAGCCTGTCAAAATCATAACCCTCCTTTGGCTTTGCCGTAGTCGGGTAAAAAGAATCCCATTGTTTACTCATATAGTTTTATTGGAATTGTTATAAACAAAATGAAGATAGTTCGGGACTCAGGGGTTTTTTTTGACAGTAAATTATCATTCACAGATCACATAGATCTTATTAGCACAAAAGCCTTTATGAACCTGGGATTTGTTCTTAGGTCTTGTAAGGAAATTAATAACATTGAGAACTTAAATCGGTATATTTTGCATACGTGCGTAGCGTCTTTTTTCCGAAACTATAAGAACTATATTGTTGGAAATTGGTAAGTAGATGTATTCTGTGAACCGCATTAAGATTTTTACACAAAAATAGAACAAAAACAATAAATTTTGGGGGTTCCCCATACTTAGAACTGAAACTCAAAAATTTTTTTTTCATCAAACCCATACGTGTGGGGTATCTATGGATAGGTCTTCAAAAATGATATTGAGGTTTCTAATATCATTTTTTTCTATACTGAACAGTTTGCGCGAGAGACACTTCCAAAGTGGTAAAATGTGTGTGTCCCCCTGTAACTTCTAAAATAAGAGAATAATAAAACTAAAAAAATATATGATGTACATTACCATGCAAACTTCCACCGAAAATTGTTTTGAACGAAATCTAGTAAGTAGTTTTAGGGTTCCGTAGCCAAATGGCAAAAAACAGAACCCTTATAGATTCGTCATGTCTGTCTGTCTGTCCGTCCGTATGTCACAGCCACATTTTTCAGAAACTATAAGAACTGTTGAAACTTGGTAAGTAGATGTATTCTGTGAACCGCATTAAGATTTTCACACAAAAATAGAAAAAAAAAAACAATAAATTTTGTGGGCTCCCCATACTTAAAAATGAAATTCAAAAAATTTTTTTTTCTTGTTTGATGAAAAGAAAATTATGGATAGTCTTCAAAAATGATAATATTGAGGTTTCTAATATCATTTTTTTCTAAACTGAATAGTTTGCGCGAGAGACACTTCCGAAGTGGTAAAATGTGTCCCCCCCCCCCCTGTAACTTCTAAAATAAGAGAATGATAAAACTAAAAAAAATATAAGATGTACATTGCAACCATGCAAACTTCTACCGAAAATTGGTTTGAATGAAATCTAGTAAGTAGTTTTTTTAATACGTCATAAATCGTAAACCGCAATTTACCTTTCAAGTTTGTACAGAACCCTCAGTGCGCGAGTCCGACTCGCACTTGCCCAGTTTTCTATAAGAATCAAATATTTCTATTTGACTTCAACAGAAATTTATTAACCATCTTAACTATCGCCTCCGTAAACCTCCAATGTCCTACGAAGATAGCTGTCAAACATACGGTTTGCTAAAACTCGATGACAGGCGTAAAGTGATGGACATGTGTTTCCTTTACAATATACATAATGGGCGGCTGGACTGCCCGGAGTTGGTCGCACAGGTAGGTTTGAACACTCCCCTGCGGCGCTCTCGTCACACACCGATGTTGTACGTGGCTCGGCACTCCACTAATTTTGCTAAAAATAGTGTAATGACTCGCGTTGCTCGAGTTTATAACACAGATTTCTTTCAAGTAGATATATTCAACTGCAATAAGCCAATTTTCAAAAAACTAATTGTTAAAACTGTAAAAGAAGGCAAATGACTGGCAATTAATTATCCCATAATTTAATCTATTTTTTAAACTATTTTTTCTAATTTTTATTCCAAAATTATTTCAAGCAAAATTGTAACTGTACATTTTTCTTATTAGTCCGTTCGCATGTTATAGAATTACCCCAGTTAGG
Organism: Mythimna impura; assembly: GCA_905147345.3. Lineage (NCBI taxonomy): Eukaryota > Metazoa > Arthropoda > Insecta > Lepidoptera > Noctuidae > Mythimna > Mythimna impura. Next base: position 26,863,904 of record LR990362.1, on the reverse strand, counting down.
AAGGGAAACCTGTTATTAGCCATAGTTTACTATAATCACTTACTCTGTAACATACTTTGTGTATCGCTGTTGGTTACCTAAGTAAAATAAAATAAAATGTAAGTATTATGGAGTTGGCAGATCACGTAGCGAGAATAAGTGACGACCGCTGGACTATCCGCATGACGTCATGGTCTGACCCTACAGACATTAGGAAACGAGGAAGATCAATATCTAGATGGGTAGATGACATCACACGAGTCGCAGGAAAAAACTGGATGTCAAAAGTCACAGACCGATATCACTGGTTATCTCTGGAGGAGGGTGAGAGATTCATGCATGCTAATTTTAATATTTACTTTTTACTTGATAGATTATTTAATCAATTTTATAATATTTATTTTTTAATTCAATCATCAACTATTATATACTTAATGTTGTAAATTTTAATAATTTTAACGTAAATTCAATAAAATCTTTATTATTTATTATTCAATGTTATACTATTTTTATATTATACTAGCTTCTGCCAGCGGCTTCGCCCGCGTGAACGTAGGTTTCCCCATACTAACTTTGGACCCCCGTTTCATCCCCTCAGGGGGGAATTTTGGAAAATCCTCTCTTAGTGCTCACCTACGTCGCCGCGTCGTGAAAGGAAACCTTGTGCAAAATTTCACGCTCCTAGTCCCAGTAGTCTCGGATGTGCGTTTCTCATTTTATATATAAATAGATAATTTTAATTATTTGACATGTTGTAGGTACGAATTTGCTATGTAATTAAATGAAATAATTTAAATAATGATTGCCAAAATTATGATAGTACCTAAATTAGAGATTTTATTAACCAAATTATCACTATAATTTTAATTTATTTTGAGATGAGTTTAAAAATTCAACAATGGTATAATTACTTATCGGATAAATTAAAAGACTTTTGAATTTTTTATTGTTTATTTTTATTAATATTCGTATGGATTATTAACTTCAGATTTATATATAAAGATATTATTATTAAGTTATTTTTGTATATAAAGTAATCATATTTTTAATAATAGGTTACATTTCAGTAATGAAAGTATATATAATTGCTTTTAAAGCCTATATATATTAGAGATGGTGTGTAAAAAAAATTGTTTATATTTCGAATAGTAAAAGAGTTACAGATTTTTGAGACGATAAGTACTCTCCGTTCATGCTGGCCCATGGGACATACTGGGTCAGCGGTGGAGCGTCGTCGGCATGATAGTAGCAAATTATTCCAGTATATGGTCTATTCGTGTACCAAGTTTCATTGAAATCCGTTTAGCCGTTCAAGCGTGAAGATAATAAACATACATACACACACATGCACACAACCCCAAAACTTTGCTGCCGCGTCAAGTCGCGGCATGGCGGAAAGACTTCCGGCGGGATCTCATGGTGGAATGGCTACAGCGACTGTCGCAACCCAGTGCTGGGCACGCCATAATTATGGCGATAAGTCCCCTCTTTGAGGAGTGGCTGGAAAGACCTCACGGCGTCCTTACTTACCGCATGACGCAGGTCCTCACCGGTCATGGTAAGTTCGGGAGGTTCCTGCACCGGATTCGTGCAGAAGAGACGCACGCCCGGGTGCCACCATTGTGTGGACCGCCCGGAGGACACGGTGGAGCATACGGTAGAGGTGTGCCCCGCTTGGGCAGAGCACCGCCGTGTCCTCGTGGGGGCGATCGGCGGCGGCGATCTCTCGCGCCGGGCCTTGGTACAGGCCATGGTCCGGAGCGAGGAGGAGTGGCAGGCGGTTGCTGCTAGCAAAGGAGGCGGCCGATCGTGTGAGCCAACGGTCCTCACGCCCCAACCGCCGCCGGGATTCTGATCCCGATTTCCGGCCACCGTAGGCGCGGGCTTGCGGACGGCGAGCAATTGGTGGCTCGCCGTCCGATCGTCCGGTAACTGTACGGACCGAGCCCAAGTCGTCGCCGGCGCGTAGGGCCCAGCAGGGTCGTAGCCTACTGGGGCCATGGGTGATGCGAAAGTAAACCCCGGGGCTTTGGAAAAATGGTAAAGAAGGAACAGGAGTGGGTTTTTAGTCAGTAAAAGTCTGACACTATCTCGCGCTCCGCCCAAGAGCGGGGGATGTCATTAGATGATTTTCCCACCCAAAAAAAAAAAACCCCCAAAACTTTCCTTGCCTTCACACACTTCTTCGCGGGGAACGGCTGGTAAAGATTATAATTTTGTATTTCGGAATAGCCCTTAATCAACAATGGGTCTCATCAGAAGGCTTAATGTCACCCAAACTCATGTGTTCTTTTTCTTCTTCTTCTCTTCAACTTCCAAAATTAAAGATTGTTTGCACTTTTTAGTTTTTCTACATTGGAGTCGCTAGTCGGTTACCTATATTTTCTTTGTAAAAAGATTTTTATTTACGTACCTGCTGTAAAAATTTATTTATTATACTTTTTAGTTGTGGTATCCCTTAGTCAAAATAAATTAAAGTGCAAGTTTTATAGTAAGGTACATTATATAGAATTTAATCTTTCAAACCACTTATAGCCATTTGCATGACAATTCCAATAAACCAAGCCACGAATAGGATACATTCGTTTTATTACAGAGTGGTCGTGCCTACCTTTCATCATCAGTTCAGCTCGATGGTACCATATAGCCAGACTCCAGAGTGCATCTTATGACAATTGTAATAATTCTAAACACGACTATGATATAAAAACATTGATTTTTTACAGAGCTCCTATGCCTACCTTCCTATTAGATCAGTTCGATGTATCCCCTCCCCCTCTTCCTTTAGTCAGTCATCGACTACACGCATGAACAGAGCAACTTGTTACGACAGTTCCACATCTTCGAAGTTCATCATCAGATTATAACAATATTTCTATGGGACGAATTCGGGAGTAAAATCTTGCAATAAAAAAAAGTTTTGAAAATCGGTCCACAATTATTATTAACCGAGAAATTGGTGAACATACATAAAAAAATACATACAGCCGAACATATAACCTCCTGCTTTTTGAAGTCGGTTAAAAAGAAAATTCGGACGACTTGGGAACCTCCTCCTTTTTTGGAAGTCTTTTAAAACATAAGAACGTAATAAGTGCACAAATGCCGTAAAGGTGACTAAGCGACTCAGGAGTGTGTGGGTGTCGTGTGGTATGGTGGTGTGGTGTAGCACCTGACACGGTCCCCCGGCGGCGGCGTGCGAAGCGGGCGCGTCGTGCGGGAAGCGCAGGCGCATCTCGACGTCGGCGGGCAGCGTGGCGCGACACGAGCCCGCCACCGTCACCGACCACCCGCCTGTCACACACACACACAAGTGTCAGCTCAGCACTCAACACGCAAGCGCCGCATCACAACACTTAGTCACAGAACTTATCCTTTTTCTCCCCCTCAAGTATTACGCACATCCTCTATTAAAAGCTCCAATTACAGCAGTTTGTTATGTTGTTGATTTCAAAACATTCATTTTGATTGGCTAAGGTAAAGGTACAAATAGCTATAAAACTGAAAATAACGAGCGATATTCATTAAATGGTTCACCTCCTACTGTCATTTACATTTACACCTAGCTAGCTCTGTATGGTGTACAATGTTAAATGTATCTGTCGTGGCCAGATCTTGAAATTGATCACTTTATGATATGATCGACCATATCATGAAATGGTGCCATTTCATGATATAGAACCTTGTCCGCTTGCCACATCATGATATGGGCAAGAAAAATCAATGAACACTCTGCGTTTAACGATATGAACAGCATGATATGGTCAAACATGGCTGATCAAGTGATCATATATCGTAAAGTAGTTAAGTTGTCCACCGGTAAAGGTTAAAAGTAAGTTAAAAAATGTCTGTCGCCACAAAAACTATGCGAAATCAGCAATTTCGCGTTGTTTTTGTGACGTAATATGGCGACAGACATTTTTTATCTAAATGCGAATAACAATTTTGAAATGGAAGATAAAAGTACAATGAAATATAATAATGATACAAAGCTGGGTTATTTAATTTAACTAATACGAACCTGCAGCCAATCAGCAGTTTGAATGCAGTATGGTACAGTTTTGCGAACGCCATTATAGATATACGATTTTACCTAATTGGGGTAGTATTTAACTGTTTCTCAACATATTTCTGCTTTCTACCTCAAAATATGCCTCTGTTCTATAAAAAATACTAATTGTGCACTAAAATATGCTTATCTGGGTGGTTTAACAATAAACATAACCACTAACCACAATTCGGACATCGTTCTCAAATCTCAGTAAATATAAATAGGTCCGTGTAGGTATGGACAGAGGCGAGCTATGCTTGTCGCTTACCTGGCGGTTGCTGGTCGGGGCGGGCGGGGTCGGGCGCGAAAGGCTCGGCGGGCGGCGGCGGCCCCGGACGCTCCAGGCCGCGGCGTCGCGCGGCGCGGCGCGCTCGTCCCTGTGACAGCCACCTGGGCGCGAGGGAGCACAGCAAGCTGCCGCCGGACTCGCTGCTGTCACTGGAGGTCGCACCGCCGCTATCGCCACCGCCCTTGAACTCCGGAAGTTTAACCGAGGGCGCGTGGTGTCCATCCTCATCACTTCTTTCAATAGAGAAACTCTGCAATTTATGTTTATCGCCGACGATATGTGCAATGTCATCCGGGGACCGGTCAGAGGGCTCATCAGACAGCGGGAGCCGCGCGTGCTCGCTGGAGGGGGAGCAGGCGAGGAGGACGGGCCGCGGCGTGGGCCTGGGCGGCCGCTCCGCTCGCTCATTGCGCTCGGGCTGCGCGCCGCGCTCTGTGCGTGCTCGCAACTCCTGATTGCGCTCGTGCTGGGTGAGCACGGACCTGCGCGGCCGCACTTTATCAGACTCTGCCCTCTCTTTGTAACCTTCGTGTGAATAAAACAACGGTTAAAAATTTAATATTTTAATATTTAAACTCTGATTTACATAAATGCTCTCCTAAAGCCTAATGTAACCAATAAATAATTACTTATTACAACGACGGGTGTCACTCGCGAGTGTTGGCAAGCTGTTCTACAACTCACTGCGCGCATGACGTGAAGGTCAGTGCTCACTGCTCTTAGCAGTGATACGCGTCTAAGTAATAAAATATATTTTGCTTTATTTTGGTGCTGGAGTATTTAGGTGATAGGAATTAAACTATGAGACTGCTGTCGTCTAGTCGATATGGAGCTAGTGCAAGCGTCGTGAGTGCAGCACGTGTGCTGAGTGAGTGCGGCGCTTGTGTCACGCATGTGGCTCTACTCGACGGGCACTGAGGAAGCGGTGTGGTGCGGCAGCAGCGAGGGTGCGCACGAGACCGACAGTGAGATACCTTGGTCGTGCGGCGCGCGCGCGTTGGGCCGCGAGCAGCCCAGCCAAGAGCGCCCCCGCGCCGCGCCGCGTCTGCTCGCCAGCCCCGCCTCTCCCCTCGCCCCACTCTCGATCGCCGAGGCTCGCATTGGACTGGTCGCTGCCGATTTGCTGCCCGGGGACGTCATCGTCGTTTGATTTTTGGACCTGAGCACCTGCTTGTTTTCATCACTCTCCGTTATGGGAGAGGTGCCGGCACTTTTCATATCTCTACACCGTCTCGGTGAATCGGACTGAGACTTCAATCTGTGCGGCGGGCTGCAGCTGGCTAGAGGTGTGGGTGCGGGGGCAGGGGGCGCGTCATTGCACTCGGCGTCGCTAGACTCACGGTACTGGTCAGCAATGTCAGCGATATCTGGCGCGGAGGCGCGGCGGTTGTGGTTGAGATCCTCGTTGCCGGAGTCGAGGCTGAGGCTGCTGCGCTCTTCGGGGATGATGTCGAACATCTGCTTGAAGCGCAGTGAGTTGGAGCGCGAGCGAGGCTCGGCGTGCGGCACGGAGGCGCGGCGCGGCGCGGGTGGCGCGTGCGGCGGGCTGCCTGGCTCGGCCAGCACGCCCAGCAGCATGTCTGCGATCAGTCGGTTGGTATTGCCGTTGTGCTCGGTAGGCATTGAGCTGCGCTTACTGTTGTTTTTGTATGACTCATTGTTGGGCGTTCTTTGATTTTTTTCGTAAATGGGGATAGGAATACGCGACTTTTTGTTTCTCATACTATGATTTTGGTTTTCGTCAGATGTCGTGGTTTCCGGTGAGCTCTGTGAGCCGTTTACGTATTCTAATATTTCTAATATTTCGATACATTTGTTACCGTCGTGTATCTCAGATTTTTGATATATTCTTTTGGCGGCTCGGTCATCAGATGCGACCGCGGGTCGTGTCACAAACGACAATTTGCCGTGTATTTGGTGCCGCTCACCCTTCTGTTTGCTCGAATTATACGAGTCGTATTGAGTAGTGTTGCGCTTTAAAGATTTGAATGGATCTCTATCGTCAATAGGCTCTAGTTCTTTCTTCCAAGTCCGCTTGGCTACATTGTCATCGGACTTGGAGGTGACCATCTTGCTCGGCCGGTGTTTGATGCGCATGCACTTGTACTCCTCCTGCGCGACCCTGCCGATGACATCGTCGATGAGCGCGTTAACAATGGCGACGCACTCGCGCTCCACGTCGCGCCGCGTGCGGCAGTGCTCGTCGTGGCGCCGCTCGGCGTCGCGGTCTCTCTCTCTCAGGCGCTGCTTGCCCCGTGTCCGTCGCGCACACTCCATGCGCATTTCTCTCTTGCGATGTCGGCGGTAAAGTCTCTGTTTTATTTTTTCGGGCATTCGGTCGGCAACGTTGACGTTTTCCTTATCGCAGTCACATTCATTATCTTTAATTTTAATAAAAAACGCCTCGCCCTTGTCCTTGGGCGTGATGACGTCCTCGTTGCGAGCATTCTCTGGTAGCAACTCGAGGACATCTATGGCGGAGCGCACGAGCTCGCTCCGCCGCCCGGTGCAGGCTCTGCGCAGCAACATGGAGCGCGGTGAGTTTGGGTCGTCGAGACTGTCTACTAGGCTGGTGCAGTCAGATCCCATGAGGTCGGCGTCGTCGGAGGACGAGGTGTTCACTTCCATGGAGTCGGTGTGCGGGAAGGCGGAGAAGCGCGGCACCACGGGCGGCTCGGCGATGTCGTGGTAGTAGCTACCGGTGCCGACTCCGCTGATGAGCTCGTACTCGACGTCGTGTGCCTGTCTGCTCTCGGTGCCAGGACATGGCTCGTTTTCGTTGTCTATAAACACATCCGTAACATTAGATATTTCGATGTGGGATATTTCCGGCATCGTCTGACCGGAATAGTCCATGGCAGGGTCTAGGTTATGTAGTTCATCCTGGAACAGCTTCTGTATCTGCTGCAGCACGGCCTGATTAACATTGTCGTGCTGCAGGTCGAAGGACCCGCACGGACAGGGGCCCGGGGAGTCCGCTGAGGTCAGGTTGTTGTTGGACTCGACGCTGTGCACCTCGTCGCGGATGGTAAGTGCGTCATGGGCGTCGTGCGCTAGGTTTGCGTCGCGTGCGTCGCGCAAATTATTGCAGCAATCCTTACGTTCCTCGTTGACGCACAACTCCTCGTTGCCGAATATGATCTGGTTGTTAGAGGTAGGGCTTAAGTGAACTATAGTGTTTACTCCTGTGTTTTGTAACTTTACTTTTATTTCTTTTTCGACAATACTTATTTTTCTATCGTTACCCATGGACGCGTTCATGCACTCTAATTGATCAGTCAACGAATTGAGGCTCTCTACTAAAATGTTGGATACGTATTCATCTATGTTGATATTTTGATTACACTTCTGGATCATCGGAGCTCTCAAGTTGTGCGTGGCTTTGTCTGGCGGAAGCGCGGTCGCACTGACAGCCGGTACAGAGCTCACGTTGAGTGTCTCCGACACTACGATCTCCAGCAATTCGTAGGAAGGCGTGTGAATGGAGAGCGGCTTGTCATAGGGCACCGCGTCGTTGTCGTCTCGTAGCAAGCTGGCGGAGCGCTCGCATACGCGCCCTGCGATGTGCGCACTGCGCGTGAACGGTGCGCTCTCCTTGGTGGTAGGGTACGAAGCTGAGAACGTCTCGGACGAGTCGGACAGCGAGCGCTCGTCGCTGAGCGCGGATGGCGCGGAGGGGTCACTCGTGGCGTTCACGTCGTCTGCCGTTGTTGACTTCACTTCTAGCGTAGTCGTGTCCGACGTTTGCCGCTCTGTGTATTGTGTGAATGCATTTCCGTCGAACTTTGAACCATCACTATCAGTAAACGCGTCCGTTCCCGTCTCTAAATAGGTCGAAGACGGCTCATGGATATGAGATCGATATGTAGAGTCTGAAAAGTCAGCTCTTGTGGCACGGTCGTTACGCGATTCTTCAGCACGGTCGTAGCTGTTCTTCATGGCGGCGCGAAGCATCTCGTCGCTGCCGCGGAAGTCTCGTGAAGAGTCAAGCCGCTGTCGCTTGGGCGTGGCCCAGCCGGCTGCGACCTGCGAGTAGCGCGAGGACGCCAGGCTGGACAACTGGCGTAGCTCCGAGCGGCTGCCGTCCAACGAGCGCGTCTCGCGGTCGCCGTAGAGCGCGGGCTCGCACGGCTCGGCGCCGCAGCAGCAGCACGCGCGGCCTGGCTCGCAGGGCCGGCCCCACATGCGGCGCATGAGCGCAGACTTGCGCATGAGCTCGCGGTCGCGCCGCGCGAACCGGTGCGGCGAGTCCCCGGGCGAGCCGCTTACGTCCCGCGGCGGCGACGCCGACGCCACCGACCGGTTCGTCGGCGGCGCACTCTCCTCTGAGTCTGATCTCTGCTGGGCGAGACGATACCTGCAACGTTGTCAAGACAAATCAGAACGGATTCCTTACACGATCTGATGAGCGCGAGAATATGGGGAACGGGAATACTCACTTTCTCATGATAGTCTCGGGGACGGAGTAGCGGCGGCGCAGCAGGCCGGGAGAGGCGCCCGCGCGTGGTGCCAGCTCGGCGGCGGCGCGCTCCATGGTGAGCGCGGGCGCGGGGGCGCGGGCGGCGGGCGGCACGCGCTCGTACGCCACGCACGAGCGGTGCACCGTGCGACTGGAAGGAACACGAGGGTAGCGAGTCAATACTCTGGTACGTGAGTCAGCAGGTAAACTTCTGAGCGGTTCACTTTCCAGTTTGGAAACCTAGGTAGGTACCTACTGTTGTTGCAATACCCTTTTTGAAAATACAGCCTGCGTCGCCGTGTCGTTTTGGCAAGGCTTTCATCCCGGGAATCTTAGTCTCAGAAATTTCGAGTCTCGACGATTTTATTGTATTTACGAGCTTCGAGACTGATATATTCGGTTCCGAGAAAAACGAGCCTTTCGAGAACATTTCTTCAAAACTAGTTTCATACATAAGTTTGAAACTTATGCAGGTTTGAGCTCTAAGCATTTAGGTGGGTAATCAAAACGAGATGTTTCAACCAAGTACTTTATTAAACTCAATTTTTAACAAACAAAAATTATTAGCGAGCCTGTAAGAAACAAGGGTGTTGTAGTTTCAAACAGACAAGTTTGTACAAAAGTAACTAGTTCCGTGAGTGGGTACCTGCCACGGATGGTACCTACGGTAGAGTTAAGTGACACACGGAAGTTACATTTAGGCCTTAGTCTGCTGCTGTCCTTTTTTGAGGTGGGAAATCATGAAATAACTTGTAAAAAGTATAAAACGGTAAAAAGTTGACCTCAATCTCGCTCTTGGGTGGTGCGAGATTGAGTGTCATACTTTTGCTGAGTAGGTCAGAGCTGCGTATGGGCTGCGGGAATGCTCGAAAGCGTTACCGTAGCTCTAGGACACCAAGGGCAAGGTCGCAAGGTTTTAGTCAGTGAAAGTCAGAGTCACAAAAAAAAGGAAAAAGATTTTGACGGACTTTCACAAACAGATAGCTTAGTTACTTGTCTAATGTTATGTTATAAGAACTAATAATTGGCCCCAAAAAAGGAGTGTAGGTAATGTTCTTATACTCAACAGGTACAATTACCTATAAGAACATTCCATATTTACCGCGAGTGCGAACCAGTATAGAAATCTTGACGTTGTTATTTGACGAGTGTTATAAAAAACACACGTTTCATGTCGAGCTCAGTGGATGTTTTATACTTATGTATTGAGCTCGATATGATCATTTGAATAATACGAACAAGTGCATTCCGAAGAGCCTACCTAGATGGACAACAACATAGTACTCGCCAGCCATTGCAGGAGCGCGCCGAGCGCCACTCATTAATATACAAGCCCGCCATCGCCATCGAGCACAGCAAGCGGAGCGCATCATCATTAAAACATACATGGTAAAGAAAGACAAGCGAGCAGCGAGGCCAAGAGCGCGGGGCGCGGGGGCATCACAGCGTGGTGGGCCTTTGCAATAGGGGAACGGAAACATTGGTGCCTTGGTGCGCTAGTCCGATGCGCACCATGAACATTTTTGAAGATGACGAAGATAGAGAGTTTCCTGGATAAAAAATAATATAAGTACCTAATAATTATAATTAGGTATAATTATGTATTTGATACAACATTCGTCACATAGATTATCAAAAATATTGAGTAAGTGTTTTTGTTTTATGAAATCTATAAAAATTGGTGACGATGAAGCACATCAAAGTTCACGAGAGGGGGCATGCGAAGTTAATTCTTGGTAAGATGTAGGCACTAACTATGGTGTTTGCTGAGGGTATGTTCGAAAGAGTTACCGTGGCCACAGCTATGTTAGTTTTCCTGCCGGAGGCTCTACGCGGGAATCGTTCGGTCCATGGCCCTTTATGGCGCACCGATATGGGCGCCGGCGCTGCGGAAGCAGCCGGCGGCCCGGCTGAATGCATGCCAGAGGGTCATGGCCATACGGATGGTGCGAGGATACCGGACGATTTCCCGCGAAGCGGCGAGCCTCCTTGCTGGACAGCCACCATGGGATCTGGTAGCAACAGGCCTTGCTCACATGCACGATCTGCGCATGGAGATGCAACGCCGGGGCGAAACTCCGCTGCCGCGACAAGTCGCAGCATGGCGGACAGAGCTCCGGCGGGTTCTCATGGAGAAATGGCGACAGCGACTGTCGCGACCCAGTGCTGGGCACACCACAATTATGGCGGTAAGTCCCCTCTTTGAGGCGTGGTTGGAAAGACCTCAAGGCGTCCTCACCTTCCGCATGACGCAGGTTCTCACCGAACACGGAAAGTTCGGGAAGTTCCTGCACCGGATTCGTGCGGAAGCGACGCCCGGGTGTCGCCACTGTGTGGACCGCCCGGAGGACACGGTGGAGCACACGGTGGAGGTGTGCCCCGCTTGGGAAGAGCAACGCCGTGTCCTCGTGGGGGCGATCGGCGGCGGCGATCTCTCGCGCCAGGCCTTGGTACAGGCCATGGTCCGTAGCGAGGAGGAGTGGCAGGCGGTCGCCTCCTTCTGCGAAGCAGTAATGCTAGCAAAGGAGGCGGCCGATCGCGTGAGGCAACGGCAACGGTCCTCACGCCCCAACCGCCGCCGGGATTCCGATCCCGATTTCCGGCCACCGTAGGCGCGGGCTTGCGGACGGCGGGCAATGGGTGGCCCGCCGTCCGACCGTCCGGTAACCATCCGGACCGAGCCCAAGTCGTCGACGGCGCGTATTGTTCCGCACGCGCCTCAGGGAGATGTCAGCAAATCGTAGGGGCCCAGCAGGGTCGAAGCCTACTGGGGCCATGTGTAGTGTGAAAACGAAACCGGGGCCCTGGGACGAAGGCAACGAAGGAACAGGAGTGGGTTTTTAGTCAGTAAAAGTCTGACACTATCTCCCGCTCCGCCCAAGAGCGGGATTTGTCATAAGATGATTTTCCCACCTATAAAAAAAAAAAGCTATGTTAGTTTATTATGCCTATTTCCACAGTATTATGTCCTACAGCATTTTGTTGTGGGGCTCTGCAGCTGATGTAGAATCAATTTTCATCTTGCAAAAGAGAGCAATCCGGGCTATTTACAAAATGGGTCCTCGCGAGTCTCTTAGAAACACATTCAAAGAAATCGATATACTGCCTTCTCTCTACATCTTAGAAAGTATTTTGTGTGCTAGTAAAAACTTAGGACTTTTTAAAATTAGAAGCGATTTACATAATATTAATACACGTAATAAACATTATTATTGTAATACCCAAATGGAGGTTAGCTGAGACAAGCAAGTCATTCCTTGTTGACAGCATACGTTTCTATAGCAAGTTGCCTAAGTCGGTTACTAAACCGAGCTTAGCGAGGAAAAATTCAAAACCCATATTAAGCGTGTCCTTGCCAAGAAAGTGTATTACAAGGTTGAGGACTACGTTGAAGACACGCTTATTTGGCAAGTACTACTTCTGCACATCTGGCTTCCCTGCAGCTCATTAACTGCATTATCGTACAGTCATCTATTTACTGCTCCATCAATGTTTTAACTTCATTATTTATACTAAAACACTACTTTTTTTTTCCTCTCCTGTAACTATTAATTAAACCACAGCCACATTAATTTAACTAGTAATTTATTATTGTATCAATTATTTATTGATAGGTTTATTTTTATTGTTGTATAGCTTCTTTTTATAATGTGAATGTGAGAACACTGTAGACTCCGCGGACACACATTTTACCACTTTGGAAGTGTCTGATGCGCAAACTATTCAGTTTAGTAGTTTTTTGAGTTTCAGTTCTAAGTATGGGGAACCCCCAAAATTTATTGTTTTTTTTTCTATTTTTGTATGAAAATCTTAATGCGGTTCACAGAATAATAATATAATAATAATAATAATAATAACCCCATCGCCGTATCTCTACGTTGACGTCGTGGTGGGGCTTGCGTGCTCCAATATACCCTAGGTCTGTATCGGTGAAGTTTGCTTTGCCGTAATATGCCTAAGGTGAGGGGCCAGACTAAGAGAGATACAATCCGCAGTGCAGTTTTGTGGCGAACTGTTGGGCATTAGCGACCCCACGGACCCGATCTCCCGGGAGAATTCTTGTTCTTCATCTCCGGCTTGCCTTTATTGGCCGGCCGTAGTGAACACTGACGAGGAACTGAGCTCCCACCTCTCTCTTGCCTTTATTGGCTGGCTTGAGTGGAGATTCGCAAGAGCAAACGTGCTCGGGAGAAGGATGTATAATCTAGTAAGGTGCTGGTAGGGATCTTGACCGTACTTCCGGGATTGTCCTGATAGCCGTGGTATACCTCTCCACTCCTCAAGCACCTCAGAATATGTTGCCCTCTTGTTGCTACGTCACTTCGTGCTAGCGGCCGTTTTTTGGGGGCCCATTTATTGAGTGTGCAAGTCACCCCCTGCGTTTTTTCGATGGATATTAATAACGTTGTTCAGGCAGGGGCCATAGTCTTAACATAGTTCCATGTTACCAGTCCACTTAAGACTCCAAAAACCATAGCCCTATTATCTTTGTTCTCCATATGTCGCAATAGTTTTTCAACAACCGGGGGTTGTCCTTGGGTGCACTAGCATAGCGCGTACAGGTATAATCGTCGGTTGGTATCATGTTCCATTATAATTATATAAAGGGCCTCTGCGAGTTGGCTTCGGCTCCTCGTACGCCTTCCAAAGGTCCAGGACCTCAGGGTTCTGAGATAAATATTGAAAATACATAATAATAATATTCCACAACTATCACACAACGCCATCTAGTCCCAAGCTAAGCAGAGCTTGTGTTATGGGTACTAGACAACTGATAAACATACTTATATATTTCTAAATACATACATATATAGATAAATTACACCCAGACACAGAACAAATGATCGTGCTCATCACACAAACATTTGTCCTGGGTGGGAATCGAACCCACGACCTCCGGCATAGCAGTCAGGGTCACTAACCACTAGACCAACAGGCCAGTCAAATAGGAATAAGAATACATCTACTTACCAAGTTTCAACAGTATAGTTCCTATAGTTTCTGAAAAAAGTGGCTGTGGCATACGGACGGACAGACAGACAGACATGACGAATCTATAAGGGTTCCGTTTTTTGCCATTTGGCTACGGAACCCTAAAAATACGTGTCTAATATGTTCTGATAATTTATAATGTATCTGACAAATATGTTCTGATAATGTATCTGACGAATATGTTCTGATAATGTATTTGACGAATATGTTCTGATAATGTATCTGACAAATATAATTTTTCAGGAAACTTCTCTGGTATTTATTTGAGCGATTCGTGGAACAAACTGAACTTAGTCGCCAGCGTAGTTGCACGGGCACGGGCGGCACATCCACACAACTGCACCAGGGTTCACGTGGCAACAAAGAATCCTTGTAGCAACGAGTGTGTGTTCACTCTCATACAATAAAGTCACTGTCTGCCGCTTTGATTTCTAACTTGTCCGTTTTATTTTGAGTAGCTAGAATACGAAGGGATGTTGCAAATATAGTAGTCATCTATTTATAGTTCAAAACAGATGAACGAATGCCTATGTAGGTACATGATTACTTAGTGGACTTGGCTAGGGGTGGTCACTCAGAAAATACGTCGATGTAATGCAGCGACACTGTACCATCAATATTTTCCGATGCATCGATCGATGATGAGGTTAGAAACATCGATGTTTTTTCGACATTGAGTACGTTTTGATTTTACAAAGCTGTAGTCAACAGCCTGAGACTCCATACAAACAAACGACAGTAAGTTTTGAATTATTTATTGAATTATATCTACCACTCTTAAAACGGGACTTGTCATTAATATTTCTTTATTCTCTTATCTTATATTTTGTGTGTGTGTGTGTTCAAAGACCTTTTGTGTGTGGACACCTTGATCTGAGTTGGAAACGAAGAGATTTTCCTTAGAAACAACAATCCTATCTGTAAAGTATGCACATTTCATCATTCATTTTGTTACTTTTTATTTTATTGTTGTTTGTCCTGTGCGAGTCTCAAATAAATGTTTTCTTTCTTTCTTTCTTTCTTTATTCACGGCTCAATTACAATCAAATGTAATAGGTTACGTTTATATTTTAGGTAAGCTCGCCGAGATAGAACAGACTTTTTTTTAAATTTAATGATGTATTTTTTTGTTAATTAAGGGCTGAAAGCTGTCAACTAGCTCCACCAATAGGTTTAATAATATCACTTCTAAGTCATAGCTTTAGTTTTTCTTTGATTTAGAATTTATGATATATTCATTGTTACCATTAGCATAGTAGCATAGCATAGTCGGCCTTATAATGTTCCCACTGTTGGGACTCAGGCCTCCTCTCTAGGAGAGGGAATGGGCCGTAATCCACCACGCGGGCCCAGTGCGGGTTGGTGGATGTCATAATTATGTCTTCGAATTTTTGGTTCTAGGACATGCCGTGCCGGTTTCCTCACGATGTTTTCCTTGACCGTTTTGAGAGCAGTGGTGATGAAATAAATTACACAAAGTAATGCACGCCTGGCTGGGTTTGAACCCGCGACCTACAACTCGTAAATCGGGGCCGTTACCACTTGGCCACCACTGCTCTCAGGTCTCATGTTACCATTAGAGGGTTATAATTTATTCGTTATTTTATAAATATACATCGATACATAATCATAAATCGTCAATAACTTTCCAAAACATCGGGTCGATTCGATGCATTGTATTGAAATCGATGCATCTATGTAAGTATATTGATTATCTCTAGGCTAGACCTCGTCTTTAAAGTCCGAGAACTGCCGAGGGTTGATGAAATTAACTGAAATCTAACATTATATTACAGAGACTGATACCTATCATTACTAAAGCGAGAGCGCCGGTTCAGCCAACCCTTCAGCACTCGCTGTGCGCACTGCTGTATGCGCTCGCGCAGCACGAGAGCGCGGGACTCCGTGTGTCACAGTGCCTACCCATCTCGTCAGACTGCCAGACCTGCGGCAGGCTGGCAGACATACGCATACATAGTAAAATAAGCATTGCAGCTACTTGATCAGTGAACAACACAAGACAAACAACAGCCCTGACAAAAATAAATATAATTAACTAAAAAAATAAACTAAGCAGGCAGAACCATTGTTGCGCTCAGATCTCAAACTATGTCTTGCTTACAAAGGGTAAGTAAATACTGTAATAACGAAAATACGAGCACACTCTCACCTGCCCGCGGAGGAGGCGCCGCGACCTCAGCTTGCACGCATCGCGTGCTTCATCAGGTTTTCCGTTATTCGTTTCGTTTTCTTAATTCGTTGAGCTCATTGTTCGAAGTAGATTTAATCGTAACGCACATGTGTCCGCAAGACGCGTCTGCGGTCGACTGCCAGCTATACGTGGCGGTGCGGACACAAATATATTCCATAATTATTTCAGGCGAAGTATCATGAAAGCACGGCGCGGCGTTCCATAGCGGCTGGCGGGCGGAGCGGCGCTGCGGCCCGCACGCGCCTCGCGCGGCTATCCGCCGGCGCACACATACCTGACATATCTGCGCTGCAGCCGTCAATGAGCCGTGCGACGCGCGGCCCGCGGTACATCATGCAGTGCACAACGGAACTTGTTACAGTTACAACTATCTCAACTTTATCATCAATATCAAGTTCAAAAAACAAATTGCATTCATTATGTGGATTATAATAACGCGCTCCGCACAATTGGTAGAGGCATACTGAATGCTTTCAATTTCTATGGACGATAACAGAGGATGATAACAGACATAAAAATAATGTTTTTAGCAAGATGTAGATAAAAAGATAGACAAACTTTAAACGTCGTTTTTTTTTATTTTAGGTGAAATATTTTCAAGTTATAATATGTGTACAGTGTGTAGTCAGGAAGTGCATACAATTAATCATTGATTTCAGAGCAACGTTCAATCGTTTAACTCCTTTCGTCAATATTTATACTTAGTGTAGAAAAATTACATTAATAACCTCCTCCTTTTTGAAGTCGGTTAATAAAATAGTCGGCGTTCAGTCAACTCTAAACGGAAGTAAAGTAACTGAATAGGTATCAGTATAGGTATTTTACTGTCGCCCCATGCCATGCCACGCTACACCTATATGACTTCCACAAAACAGTAACAGTTCTGGCTGCTGACTAGAGATCCCAAGGCAAGAACTCTAGTCAGAAGCCAAAAAGTTCGACCACCATTGTCAGACTTTAGGGCTTCTGAATCTTTTTCTGCGGGGACCGGGAGGCAAGCGCGCGCCGCGGAGACCGCGAGCCGAACGCGTGGCGCGGTCACGCACTCACGCTGTTGGCGGCAACCGCCTACGTACTATTTAATTCTATTTAGGTTAACCTCATTAGCGTGACTGAATGAATAGGTAATAAATATATTTATTTTTTCATCTAAATAATGTCACATAATAAAGAGTGAAAAGAATGCTTTATTTCCGTTAAGATGTCCTATCCTAACGGAAGTAAAACACCTTCATCTAGTTGGTAGAATTCCTTGCAAAGCGCGCACGGGTAAATGCACTGGCCAAGCGGAATGTGCCACGTGCCAACAATAATATTAATCAGATTCACATACAAAAGTGTTACAAACTTAGAAGACCGTTCAGTTTGTGCGCGTCGCCGCCACTCTCCAGCACATGACACGACACATGCGTACAACACGCATTGCTTGCTTGCTTGCTTTGTGCGTGCTTACAGCTTTACAAGAAATCTAATATTGCACTTTTTACCAAATTACAAAATTATCTATATTGGGGTGGTTATCGTAAAAACAAACCTTTAGCGTTTTTAGTAATTAACATTATTTTAGTTATAATTCACTTTTTACTTTTAGTGTTTATATATATATATTTTTAAGTATATTTATTTATATATCATGAACGATGTAGCTGACTTTAATGACAGCTTTTTCTCGTGCTCTTCTACGGATAGTTTTGCTAGTGCGGATAGTGACCCTTCCTTTCCACTCACCTTACGCGATAAAATCTCTTCTCTTTTCTTTAATGATCACAAAAACTTGCGTATAGCGCACATAAACGCCCAGAGTGTTCCTGGTCACTGTTCTGATCTTCTGGCTTCCATTAGCAGTCCGCACCTTGATGCCCTTTTGATTTCGGAATCATTTCTGAAGCCTTTTCTTCTCTCTACTCACTACTCATTGCCCGGCTTCGTCTTGATCTACAACGATAGGACCGGCAAGGGTGGAGGAGGTATAGCTATGTACCTATGCGCTGATCTACTCTACAAGGTAGTCAGTTCATCCCCTTCTCAGTATTCTGAGTCAGCTGAATACTTGTTTGTCGAAATTACTGTCCATCACGCAAAACTCTTGCTTGCTGTGCTGTACAGCCCTAACCTTCGCATTTACTACTTTGATTCTCTCGACTGCACTCTCAAAAATAACTAATAACGTGCTCATACATAGGGCAAAGATTACCTTTGCCCTATGTATGCACGTTATTTTAATGGGTGACTTTAACACTTGCCTAATTAAAAATTACTATCGCTCCCATAAACTCCTTTCGCTTCTATCTTCTTTCAATCTTCAAGTCCTGCCCCTTTCTGCTACTCACTATTCTCCGAATTGTACTCCCCTTTGTTAAACCTTATGATTGTCTCCGCTCCCAACAATGTCTCCAAGCATGGTCAACTCACAGCTTCTTTCTCTTATCACGACCTAATTTACTTATCATATCGCATCCGTGTTCCCAAGCGTAAGTCCCAGCTTGTATATCTCCGTAATTACAAGGGCATAGATCAGGAGGCGTTGCAACGTGATGCCGGTGATCTCAACTGAGCACCTCTAGTTGAAATCGATGACATCGATGGAAAGGTAAATTGCTTTAACACGACTGTTCTCGACTTGTTTGACCAGCATGCCCCTTTACGTCGTGTCAAAGTAAAATACAACCCTGCTCCATAGATAACGCTTCAAATTAAAGAGCTTATGGCTCGCAGGGATAGAGCTAAGAGCAGATATAAGCGCAGACCTTCCGAGCTGAATCTCTCTTATTTCATATCGTTACGTAATTACTGCAGGCATCTGTGTCAAGATGCTAAGAAACGCCATTTCCACGATCAACTTTATAATCGTAGTTCTTCTGATGTTTGGAAATTTCTCAAGTCAGTTGGTATAGGTAAGTCGTCGATCAACCAGCGTATGGATTGTGAACCTTAATGATCTAAATAAGCATTGCTCTCATCTTCCCTTTTCTCTCGGTCCTTGTATCAAAGCTGCCACAATGGAGAATCTTTCTAATCTGCCGTTGCCACAGTATCCTCTCCTTAACCTGAGTGATGTTACTGTGGTTGACGTTAAGAAATCTGTTCTTGCGATTACATCTTCTGCAGTTGGTTATGATAAGTTGTGCTCTAGAATGATTACTCTCGTCCTTCCCTCATTACTTCCTGTTCTCACTCACATCTTTAATCACCACCATCTCCAGAGGCCTTTGAAAACTAAGATCTGTTTAGCCCAAACATTTAGGGCGGAATTCACCAATAAAACTAATCGCGTTTTTAACGTTTGGCTCGCATAATCACGTTTAGCCGCTGTCACTAGTGTCACTTGTAAAAATACAACAAAAGAAAAATACAGAAAAGTAACACTAGTGACAGCGGCTAAACGCGATTATGGGAGCCAAACGTTAAAACGCGATTAGTTTTATTAGTGAATTCCACCCTTATTCAGCCGATTATAGACTATGCCGACGCCTGCTACCTGGATGCTACTGAGGAGCTATTGAACAAGCTTGAGCGACTACAAAACGTATGCATTCGGTTTATTTTTACCCCTCCTTTGGCTTTGCCGTAAAAGCCAAAGGAGGGTTATGATTTTGACAGGCTATGTATGTATGTATGAGAGTATGTTCATCTGTTCCCTCAAAGCTCCTAATCTACTTATCGGAATTCGACATATGAGGTATCGTTAGAACCGTCTTGATTATATAATTATTATATTATATCCCATAGTGAAAAGCCTGGGCACGCCACAATTATGACGGTAAGTCCCCTCTTTGAGGAGTTGCTGGAAAGACCACATGGCGTCCTTACCTACCGCATGACGCAGGTCCTCACCGGACATGGTAAGTTCGGGAGGTTCCTACACCGAATTCGTGCGGAAGAAACGCCTGGGTGCCGCCATTGTGTGGACCGTCCGGAGGACACGGTGGAGCATACGGTAGAGGTGTGCCCCGCCTGGGCAGAGCACCGCCGTGTCCTCGTGGGGGCGATCGGCGGCAGTGATCTCTCGCGCCGGGCATTGGTACAGGCCCATGGTCCGGAGCGAGGAGGAGTGGCAGGCGGTCGCCTCCTTCTGCGAAGCAGTAATGCTAGCAAAAGGAGGCGGCCGACCGCGTGAGGCAACGGTCCTCACGCCCTAACCGCCGCCGGGATTCCGATCCCGATTTCCGGCCACCGTAGGCGCGGGCTTGCGGACGGCGAGTAATGGGTGGCTCGCCGTCCGACCGTCCGGTAACCGTCCGGACCGAGCCCAAGTCGTCGACGGCGCGTATTGTTCCACGCGCGCCTCAAGGAGGTGTCAGCAATTCGTAGGGGCCCAGCAGGGTCGAAGCCTACTGGGGCCACGGGTAGTGTGAAAGCGAAGTCCGGGGCCCCGGGATGAAGGCCAAGAAGGAACAGGAGTAGGTTTTTTCAGTAAAAGCCTGACACTATCTCTCGCTCCGCCCAAGAGCGGGATTTGTCATTAGATGATTTTCCCACCTAAAAAAAAAACCCTTTTTCAGCCGATTATAGACTATGCCGACGCCTGCTACCTGGATGCTACTGAGGAGCTATTGAACAAGCTTGAGCGACTAGAAAACTTATGCATTCGTTTTATTTTTGGTTTAAGAAATATGACCACATCTCTCACTTTCGCAAAGATCTCATGTGGCTCCCAATCCGTCTTCGCAGCCACTCGGATATTATGTCTCCTTTTTAACATCTTACACAACCCGTCTTATCAGTCTTACTTACGTACCGTTTTTCTCGTCCTAAGTGACGCGCCGTGCAGATCCCTTCTCAAATCCCATCCTCATAAATCCAGTTACTTCTCCTATTCTTTCTCTGTCCATGCAGTAAGGTTGTGGAACTCACTTCCGCCTAGCATTCGAGATTTGAAATTGATCTCACTCTTTAAAAAAGAGTAAACGAGCACTCTCTTCTCAACTGTGATAGTTATATATATATAGGTACTAGCTTTTGCCCGCGGCTTCGCTCCCGACAACTGACTACTCTACCCTGCCGTACCCTACCCCACTCTACCCTACTCTACCCTACTCTACCCTACTCTACCCTACTCTACCCTACTCTACCCTACTCTACCCTACTCTACCCTACTCTACCCTACTCTACCCTACTCTACCCTACTCTACCCTACTCTACCCTACTCTACCCTACTCTACCCTACTCTACCCTACTCTACCCTACTCTACCCTACTCTACCCTACTCTACCCTACTCTACCCTACTCTACCCTACTCTACCCTACTCTACCCTACTCTACCCTACTCTACCCTACTCTACCTACCTAACTACCTACCCTACAAAATTCCCTGTATGCTGGTGAACAAAACAAAAAAGAATGATTAAAACTGGTCCAGCCGTTCTTAGGTTATAGCGTGACCAGGAGAAATAGGGGATCAAGGAGCCATAATTGCATTGGATCACCTATAAGATCTCATTACTAGAATTCACTCCACAGTTGATAAACAATAAGGATTATGTAAATAACTCTCATCATAGCTAAATCATTAGAGTCAACTATTATAATATTAGACATCATGTAGGTGTGCATCGGTGTCGGGATCAGGAATCTCGGCACATAATTATGATATCATCTACTTGGTCTGGTCGAATTCATTCTACTAACCAAATTAAAATGTGTGCATGCAGCAAGCCTTCTTTTTGTCATTCCTAAATAAATTCGTAGTTAACTATCTTTTTTTTTTTGTTCTATCTGGCAGTATTACCATGTTGAATAGCAATGCTGTTTCGGTGGCAAAGAAAATCCCAACCTTCAGTAGTTTTTGCGTGAAAGAGTAACAAACATCCATACATTTAAACTTTCGCGTTCATAATAATAGTAGCATGATTATTTCCGTATTATTTCTCCCAACGGCAACTACGACTTGTCAACTGAAAGAAATGTCATTGACAACTTAACAGTTACGCTCGATTATTTTTTATTTTTGGCTTGGATATTAAGTCCTTTAAGCCGTGTCTTTGTATGAGTAATTACTTAACTTTTACTTTACATTATATAGGGTGACTGGCAATTAGTGTACGATACTTAAACACGTGATTGGGCTCATGATAACAAACAATTTTTATTATGGAAGCAGATCCGAAATCGCGAAAAAAATATCAGCTGTTCAGTACATTAGGCAAACATAAATGTACTGAACAGCTGATTTTTTTTTTGCGATTTCAGGTTTGTTCCCATAGTAAAAGTTGTTGGTTATCATGAGCACAATCACGTGTTTAAGTATCGTACACTAATTACCAGTCACCCTATATATGTATAACTAACTCTAACGGTTTTTGCAGTGCACGCTAGAATAACTCGCAGATGGAGAGATTTTTTTCCTATCATCTAAATTATACTTTTTTTATATATATTTCAACCAGACTGGCTGGTTTCTAGTCTCTAGTTAAAAAGAATTGAATTATGCATCCAGTGTCAGTCTGGTTGTCAGCTGAATTTTATTGAGAACGTCAGTTATTGTGTTGCAGTGTTGAAGTGAAATATATTATCATCTAAATTATACTTTATTTTATATATTTCAACCAGATTGGCTGGTTTCTAGTCTCTAGTTTTTGAAAAATTAAATTATGCATTAAGTGTCAGTCTGGTTGTCAGCTGATTTTTTTTTAGAACGTCAGTTATTGAGTTGCAGTGTTGAAGTGAAATATCCTACTAATATTATAAATGCGAAAGTTTGTGTGTATGGATGTATGTCTGTATGGATGTTTGTTACTCTTTCACGCCAAAACTACTGAACGGATTTCGATGAAACTTGGTACACGGGTAGATCATGTCCTAGAATAATACATAGAATACTTTTTATCCTTGGATTATGTTCCCTTGAGATAATTTTCTAACCCGCAGGGAAATGACAGCAACAGACTGTCAAATACACTGACAGCAACTGTCAAAAACACTGGTCCCAATCATTCCTGTCCGCCAAGCCGTGTGGATCTCTCCAGCTGCTCCGGTCTCTGAAGGCCTCTACAGGCCTCTACTGGCAGTGTAAAACCTGTCCGCCCCGCCATGTGGACGTTTTTCGATTTTTCTGGTCTCTAAAAGCCTCTACCGGCTGTGCGAGACTTGTCCGCCACAGCCCTGCGAGCCTTTGAGAGCCATTTGGGGCCTTTTCACTCAGCCGCTGGGAGGACCTCGCAGACTTCGCCTATTTCTACGTTATATTTGTGCTGGATCTCCTTCAGAGCTAATTGTATCGCGTAAACGGATAAACTCCTCCAAAAGTTTTTTTTTTTTTGTGATTCTTTTCGATATTTTAGTTGCCGTTCTTGAGTTATAAATAGTGTAACTAATACGACTTTGTTTTATTTATATAGGTAAGTTAATGAACGGAGATTCCGCATTTATTCTTTGTTGTCAATCGTGGAATGGTTCAAGACCGAATGGTAGAATGAATGACCGAATGGTGGAATGATTGACCGAATGAAGGAGTGATTGGGACCAGTGTTTTTGACAGTTGCTGTCAGTGTATTTGACAGTTGCTGTCATTTGCCTGCGGGTTAGAAAAATATCTCAAGGGAACATAATCCAAGGATAAAAAGTATTCTATGTGTTATTCTAGGATATGGTCTACCCATGTACCAAGTTTCATCGAAATCCGTTCAGTAGTTTTTACGTGAAAGAGTAACAAACATCCATACATACATACAAACTTTCGCATTTATAATATTAGTAGGATATATATATATATGTATAATATATGATATTTATTTATACGAGGCCTGCCTTTTAAGTTTTGTCGTTTGAAGAAAAAAACACAACTAGAGCCATAAAGTACTTTTTATTGTTTTTCAAAGTATTCACCACGTAGCTTAATACACTTTCCATTCGCTCAAACCAGTTATTATAACATTTATTCCACTCTAAAGTGGGGGGTGTTCAAAATGGCTGACTTGAAAGCGTCGACTGCTTCTTCACCGGACTGGAACCTTTGACCACGAAGATTTTTCTTAATTTTAGGAAATGTAAAGAAATTGTTAGGGCTTAGGTCAGGACTGTATCGAGGATGGTCAAGAATTTCTACTTTTTCCTGCTTCAAATACTCAATCGTTTGACGAGCGCTATGTGAGCTTGCGTTGTCGTGGTGCAGGATGATGCGTCGCTTTGAGTTAGATTTACGAAGTTCGGCGAAGACTTGTGTTAACCACTCTGCGTTAACCGTTCTACAATCTTCAAGGGCAATAGTCGCAACATGGCCGGTTTTTCTAACGATCGTGGCCACCATCTTCTTTGAAGTGCTTCGAGAACGAACAACTTTAGTCGGCTTTGGCTCGTCTTGAAAGACCCAGATTGTAGATTGTTGTTTGGAATCAGGATCGTAGGCATAGATCAAAGATTCGTCACCACTGATGATGTCGTAGACGTGATTTGACTCTCCTCGTTTGAACCTTTGCAGAGTTTTCTTACACCATCTGACGCGGGCCGCCTTGTGATCGTCGGAAACCAGATGCGGTATCAGAAATCAGAAACGTTTATTTCAAATAGACCAATTACAGGCACTTTTGAATTGTCAAAATGTCGGCCAGTCAAAAAAGAAAAGAAGTGAAGCTAAATTGCACGTTCCAAAGCGTAGATCTCTATGGAGAAGAACGTGCAAGAAACTCCAATAATATCCAACGGCAAACTAGCTTTCTCACACCAAGCGCTTCATGCAAGATCTTCTGAATGGTTGTCCCTGAGATGCCTAATAGAGCCTCTATCTCTCGATACGTCACATGACGATCTTCGAAAATTAGTTGTCTCACAGCAATGATGTTATCTTCAGTGAAGGCGGATTTTGGGCGTCCTTCGCGAGATTTGTCACTAACACTAGTATGTCTACGCTAGAATTCTAAATACCAGCGTTCGACAGTCCGCAGACATGGGGCTTCATCACTGAACACAGATGTTAGCTCTTTAAAACACTGAAGCCATGTCAGGCCTCTTCTAAAGTTGTAGAAAATTATTGCACGAACATTTTCCTTAGAAAGATTTATTTTCGTACGTAAGTCTGACAGATTCCAATCGACGCTGTGACTAAACAATAGCATTACTCTCTGCCACATTCTCTTCGCGATAGCCTTTCTCTAGATGTCTTCAAAAGGAAACTTAAAGAGCACTTCCTTTCATTATTGACATAATATTATTATATATAGTTTGTATTAGTATGTATAATATAATTATATATTAGACTTAGTATATAGGTTTATATTGTGCACTGGATCCTACCCTCGAATATGTTCTCTCTCTACAATTCAAAGGTTTGCTGGGAGAAAACTCATTGCTGAGTTAAGCTCGCCTTTGTACATGAACTGTTTGTATATTATGTTATGTTTTTGTGTACAATAAAGAATTAAATTAAAATTAATCCTAATACCTATATCCTTTCAACTGTTTTGAGATTCAAAATTTAAACACATTCGAATATAGAAAAGTTTCAAATTCAAAATTGCCGGGAAATATGGAAACGACAGAACTTAAAAGGCATGCCTAGTAGTAAAGGCATTATTAGTTATATATATAAGTATTTCATTTTATATTTAAAAACATATATGTATTATTTGATAGTTGATGTGTCGACAACAGAGCAGCTGAGCAGCGAGTGCAGCTCAGCCCACGCATTGCGGATGTGTTGAGTGCAATGTGTGTAGTTAGATATACTGACTGACTGATCAGCAGCTGAGCAGCGAGTGCGGCTCAGCCCACGCCTTGCGGATGTGTTGATTGCAAGGTGTGTAGTTAGATATACTGACTGACTGATCAGCAGCTGAGCAGCGAGTGCGGCTCAGCCCACGCCTTGCGGATGTGTTGAGTGCAAGGTGTGTAGTTAGATATACTGACTGACTGACCAGCGGCAGAATAGCGAGCGCGGCTCAGCCCACGCCTCGCGGATGCGTTGAGTGCAATGTGTGTAGTTAGATATACTGACTGACTGATCAGCAGCTGAGCAGCGAGTGCGGCTCAGCCCACGCCTCTCGAATGTGTTGAGTGCAAGGTGTGTAGTTAGATATACTGACTGACTGACCAGCGGCAGAGTAGCGAGCGCGGCTCAGTCCACGCCTCTCGGATGTGTTGAGTGCAAGGTGTGTAGTTAGATATACTGACTGACTGACCAGCAGCTGAGCAGCGAGTGCGGCTCAGCCCACGCGTCTCGGATGTGTTGAGTGCAAGGTGTGTAGTTAGATATACTGACTGACTGACCAGCGGCAGAGTAGCGAGCGCGGCTCAGCCCACGCCTCGCGGATGTGTTGAGTGCAATGTGTGTAGTTAGATATACTGACTGACTGACCAGCAGCTGAGCAGCGAGTGTGGCTCAGCCCACGCCTCTCGGATGTGTTGAGTGCAAGGTGTGTAGTTAGATATACTGATTGACTGACTAGCGACAGAGTAACGAGCGCGGCTCAGCCCACGCCTCGCGGATGTGTTGAGTGCATTATATATAATACTGACTGACTGACTAGCGGCTGAGTAGTGAGCGCGGCTCAGACCACGCTTTGCGGATGTGTTGAGTACCTACAATGTGTGTAGTTAGATATACTGACTGACTGACCAGCGACTGAGTAGCGAGCGCGGCTCAGCCCACGCGTCGCGGATGGTGTTGAGTGCGTCACGCAGTGCCGGCGACACGTTGCGCTCTACGCCGCCTGAAACAACACAAGCCACCCGTCACTTCTTATTCCTCTGTGACTAGGTACTACTAATTTCTAATGGGTTCGTTTTCCTCAACTTGTCTTTTTTTACCAAAAGCGCGGTCCCTGTCTGACTGATTGATAAAAATCTTGTGACAAAAAAAAAACTGGGCAAGTGCGAGTCGGACTCTCGCCCTGAGGGTTCCGTACAAACTTACCTATGTAAATAGTTCAATTCCAGAATGGAGTCTGAAGATTTTTCTGAATCGCAAAAAAAGTTTTTTTTTGTGACCTAACTACAAATTTATAGTTTTCAGATTTATTCCTGTACTTGTGCTATAAGACCTTGCTTTAATTATGCTAAATTTCAGGATCTAGGTCAACGGGAAAACCCTATGAATTTTGATTTCCTCGAGGGTGTCGAAATGTACGTTTTTTTGTCACATAAACCGAAGTGTCTTTTTTTCTCGTTAACTTACAAGTTTGATTTTTTTACAGCTTCAAGAGTTTGCAGACTTGAGTCCATGGCTTAAATTTCAACACGATACCTCCACGCGTTCCCGAGATAAAGGGTCTTGACAGACAGACGGACGGACAACAAAGTGATCCTATAAGGGTTCCGATTTTTCCTTTTGTGGTTTGAATCCCTCTAAAAATAACCGACTTCACTAAAAAAACACTAAAACGATCAAAATAACTTTAATTTCGGAAGTCGGTGTTTCTCGTTATTGTTGGTTTCTTATTTAACACCGACTTCCGAAATTAAAATGTAGGTTATTTTTTTTTAGAAAAAGATTTTTTCACACTTTTTAGTTGCGATACACTTATAGCCAGGTTACCTATTTCTCATGACAATTCCAATAAACCCAAACACTGCTAGGGTACATTGTTTTATTTCGAAGTTCCCGTGCCAACCTTCCACCTACCGGCTCCATCATCAGATCAGTTCGATAGTACCTTATAACCAAAGTGCATCTCATAACAATTCTAATAACCCCAAACACGGCTAGGATACCTTGATTAATTACAGAGTTCCGGTGCCTATCTTCCGGCTCCATCATCATCAGGTCACTTCGATGATACCATTTTCAACATAACTATTCAGAACCATTTATTTATTTGTATTGTCATAGTCGCTTAACTATCTTCTTTGTGATAATTATCTATGTGAGTATGACGTTCCGTTGGCCATTTCTGGTCTTATTCATCAGTTCCACTTCATCAAATGTTACTTTTTAATCGACTTCAAAAAAAGGTGGACGTTATTCAATTCGGTTGTATTTTTTTTATCATTTTTTTTTTATGTTTGTTCTCACTACCTCAGAACTCCGTCGTTTATGGACCGATTTGCAAAATATATTTTTTTCCCTATATAGGATATGCTTCCAGATTGGTCCCATTTTTTTCAAAATCCAGTTCTGATGATGGGATCCATGAAGAATCGAGGGAACTCCTCAAATATTATAGGCAACCATATAATGATTTTGGTATTTTCATCGAGAATTAAGTATTTACAGTCAAAAAAGTAACATTTGATGAAGTGGAACTGATGAAGAAGACCAGAAATGGTCAACGGAACTTCATACTCACTTTGATATCACAATGAAGATAGTTAAGCGACTATGACAATACAAATAAATGAATGGTTCTGAATAGTTACGTTACGTTGAAAATGGGGGTGTATACGGGGTCCCAATCAGCACCTATCGGGACCCAAGCCAACCTCACCTGCACGTGGTGCACCCTGCTGATAAACGAACGAGGCTATGGCGACCCGCCAACACGCACTGGACCAGCGTGGCGGGTTATGGTCCCCCTCAAATGTATAATGCAACAAAAAACAGGCCCCAAGTGCCCGGCGACTCTAGGGGTTGTGCTAGCGTGGACGGGCGTGGGCGCAGCCCTGGGGTCTGGGGTGCTAAGAATCACCGGGCGGGATCGATCAACCGTCGACGACTGGACCTGGCGACGTACAACACGCGTACACTCCGGTCCGATGAGAAGATTGCCGAGCTTGAGGAGCAGTTGAGCAGGTTACGACGGAGTATTGTGGGATTATCCGAAGTCCGAAGACAGGGGGAGGACACGATAATCCTAAAATCTGGTAACCTGCTCTATTTTCGGGAGGGGGACCAGCAGTCCCAAGGTGGTGTCGGGTTTATCGTCCACAAGTCCCTTGTGAACAATGTGGTGAAGATCGAGAGCGTGTCGACCAGGGTGGCGTACCTTTTACTCAGAATATCATCAAGATATTCACTGAAGGTCATACAGGTTTACGCTCCGACCTCGACACACCCAGATGACGAAGTAGAGACCATGTATGAGGATGTATCCAGAGCCATACATGGTTATAAGACTCACTTCACCGTGGTCATGGGGGACTATAATGCGACACTGGGTAAACGAGACGGTGACGAGCTGCGAGTGACCGCAAATTGGGTTTGGACGTAGGAACCACCGGGGACACCTACTGGCCAGCTTTATGGAGAGGGAGGGCCTCTACATGATGAACTCCTTCTTCAGAAAGCGTGAGCATAGGAAGTGGACCTGGCAAAGCCCTGATGGTGTAACAAAAAATGAGATTGACTTCATCATGTCGACGAAGAAGCAAATATTCAATGATGTCTCTGTGATCAATGCGGTGAAAACCGGAAGTGATCACCGCATGGTAAGAGGCACATTGAATATCATGTCAAGCTTGAAAGATCTCGACTGATGAAGTCTACGCTCCGTCCTGCACAGATCCAGATCCAAAACTCCGAGAGCTTTCAGCTCGAACTTCAAAATCGTTTCGAATGCCTAGGAAGCTCTGTGGATGAATACAACGATGGATTCGTGGAAACTGTCCATACGGTCGGGTCTAAATTCTATAAGACTCGTACAAATAAGAGCAAGAGGCTCACAGATCGAACAAAATCCAAAAGGAACCTTTCCTTTTAAGGATCTAATCCAAAAGCAAATAACCAGAGTCCATAAAACACGCTAATGTAGTCGATAAAAACAGTAGATAAAACAATAGATAAAATAATGGATAAAGCAATATGGATTTAATGTACAGGTCGCAACCGTAGCCCGGCTCCTGGGCTCTGAGGGCCGTAGCCGTGCCGCAGTAAATTTATTAAGGAATATTATCAGGTAAGGCAGAATTAAAAATGAAACCAGTACACTTACTTGCTTGCAATTACAAAATTTATTTTACATCACCCAATGTGTGGGTACATAAGTTACATTATAAAAGGTTGACAAAATTCCCTAAACCTTAACAGCAAAGTTAGTTCTCTAACCCACCTCGTCTCCATACCGAGGTGTGTTACAGAACCAGCATGAGAATAAATCACAAACTCAAGGTCGCTTGTGAAGGATCCGTGAGGTGAACCGTCGTGACTCCAGCTCAATCGTATACGTACAGAAATCCTAGGCTGTGCACAACATCTAAGATATAAAAATTGGGAATCAACCCAAGAGACCCAAACCTATCTAATTCCTACTCTCTGTCTCTCTCTCGGGATATACCTCACAAAATGAGTTCCAATCAATCTATAGTTAGCGTATAAAATCTAGTTACTAGTTAGCATCTCCAGCGGAACAGAGCCCCTTGGGGTCAATGACAAAGAGAACTTTGTCACCACACGACGAACGCGCCCTACGGGGTGGAAATCCTCTCAGGAACAAAACACTAACAAAAAGGACGGACGACCTCAAATACCTGATGTGCTTCGTTGGTGTCGATCGAAATAGGTGTGGGTACCGTCACTTGGTCCAGCACACCTTCGTGGCACACGCCTGGTCCAATCTTGACCAAGGTCAACTCCTGACACAGCAGGGCGTCACGTCTCGACGGCGTTCCTGACCTTAGGCCAGCCAAAAGAGCCAAATCTAGAACAATATCCACCCCAGTCAGAAACCAGAACTAGAAAGTTTCGATGAGCAGTAAT
Source organism: Mythimna impura (assembly GCA_905147345.3). Lineage (NCBI taxonomy): Eukaryota > Metazoa > Arthropoda > Insecta > Lepidoptera > Noctuidae > Mythimna > Mythimna impura. The sequence goes on along the minus strand of LR990362.1, from coordinate 26,833,359 downwards.
TTGTATTAGAAAATTATACTCACAGTGATTTTAAGCAAAACCCCACTTGGTGATTAAACCCCGAGGGTCTTGACGCGACACGCTTTATTCCTTCGAATTGCAATCCTCCTTGGATGTCTGCGTGTGAACTCTTTCGCGCCGCGCAGCCAAAAAGAAAAAAACCACACCCAAAAAAGTTCTCATCCGTTTCTGACCACAGACTATAAAAATACGGTGAATTAATTATTATTTTATTTCTAATGTGGGAATGCTTCTGCTTCTTTTCCCTAATTAACTCCTGTTTATTTTTATTTATGTTGCTTTATTTATCGCAAATCAATTTATCACGGGACGCCATCTCTCGGTGTGTTCAACGCTCAACACTCAACTATGAGGTGTTATTTCCACTACCATCAAAGGGATGTCCCTAGCAGTCCACTCCTAATCGATTTGCAACGTCACACAACGATAGCTAACGAAGGACTGCGCGGAGGGCGGTGAATCAGTGCGCGAGCGCAACGAAACTGCATCTGCCTGTCTAACGTTCTAAAACAGCGGACAGCGGTATGCCTCTGAATATTGGCTCATCCGTGCACGATGTTGTATAGTATCGATATTTTTTAATGCCTTTATAAGATGAAATAAAATCCTACGAAATGTTTTCCTCCATTGAAATTTAATTAAATAATGATATACAATGAAAGGTCATCATAATGTTCCCCTTAGTTTAAAACTATTTTGATTAATGTCCGCTACTCTTCGCAAAGTGGGTCAGATATGCCCAATGACCTTTACAATTTTCACATTTTTTCCTATATTTGTGCTATGAGACCTTGCTTCATGCCAAATTTCAGGATTTTAGGTCAACGGGAAGTACCCTATGAATTTTGATTTCCTTGAGAGTGTCAAAATATAAGTTTTTTTGCGACATAAACGGCCGTATCTTTTTTCCGTTAACTCAGAAGTTTGATTTTTCATAGCTTCAAGGGACCGCAGGCCTGAGTATATGGTTTTAATTTTAACTGGATATCTTCACGCGTTCCCGAGATAAATTGTCTTGACAGACAGACGGACGGACAACAAAATGATCCTATAAGGGTTCCGCTTTTTCCTTAGGTCGTTTTTAGGGTTCCGTACCTCAAGTACGGAACCCTAAAAACGGCCTAAATATGAACGATAACTATAAAGCATTCAGCTATCACTAACTTCTATCCCAAACAAGTACATACCCTTACATAAAATTAAATTAAAAATGCCCGTAATTAATATTTATATTTGCGTTGATCATAGGTTTTATTTCAGAGGTGTCTATAAGAGTTTAAGCTGGACGTAAATATCTGGTTAAGTAAATGGAGAATTTACTGATTAGCTTCTGTTTTATTTAGAGAAGAATTGGCTGATTAGCTCCTATTTTATTTAGAGAAGAAGTGGCTGATTAGCTCCTATTTTATTTAGAGAATTTTATGGGGGTAGAAAATGTTGATAGTTATTTCTGCTAGATGAATATATTATATTATCTGTGTTAAGTTTTGACAGTGGACTCTATTTACTTATTAAAACTTCCTTCGACACAAAGGTGCAAAGGCAAGTAATTATATAGGTACATTTTCCGATAGCTGCACTAGATACAGCATCAAATTTGGGTACCAATTTCCTAAAAGTTTTAAGTACTTATTAGTGTGGCAGGTGACATTGTACTTCTTCTTCTTCTTCGACATTGCATTCTTGAAAAAATATGGTCATATATTTCTAATCGGTGATATAAATAAAGACATTTAAGATAATAATAACTAGACCGACATTCTCAGGAGTATTTAAATTTTACCGCATCTAAAAAATACCGGAATACAAAGCCGCACGTGACTTAATTTCATCGCAATCCATTGACTCCGTAAATGATTTCTTCGTAAATGTGGGAAAAAATTTAGCGACAAAAATAAAAAAGTCCTCATTAGTGGATTGAATGCAATTCTTAATTCCAAAGAACTATATCAATTCCATTGCCCTATTTGATACGGATATTCTCGAAATTGAATCAATTATTCTAAATCTGCGCAGCGATTGTTCGGTTGGAATAGACTCTATATCGAGTAGAGTACTTAAGGCGTCCTGCCATGTTTTGGCCCCGCTTATTGTACATATTTGCAATATTTCTTTTAGTTCCGTTGTTTTTCCTGATGCTCTCAAAAAAGCAGTGGTCCACTCTATCTATAAGAGTGGAGACAGAAACTGCGTGAATAATTACCGTCCTATTTCTACACTTCCGGCAATCTCTAAGATATTAGAGAAACTTTTGAATAGCCACCTGGTCACATTCTTGAACGTAAATGACATCTTAGCACATAACCAATATGGTTCCCGCTCAGGTGTTTCCACTGTAGGATGCTGTGTCTGCTCTCTCCGATGCTGTGACTAAGTATCTCGATAGTAAAAAGAAATGCCTAGGTGTTTTCCTGGATTTGAGCAAAGCATTTGACACAGTTTCTGTCCCTACGCTTTTGGCGAAGATGTGTAAAATCGGGATTCGTGGGCATGCTTTGAAGCTCTTTGAGAGCTATCTTCAAGGTATATAAAGATAGACAATATGATTAGTAGTGAGGCTAAAATAGAATACGGGGTGCCTCAAGGGAGCATTCTCGGGTCAACACTATTTCTCATCTATATAAACGACATCTGCCTCCTTTCCCTTAAAAATTGCTCTGTCTTTGCATATGCTGATGACACGGTCTTACTGGTTCATGGAGATGCTTGGAATGAAGTCGCACAGTTAGCAGAAACAGATCTCAATATAGTTAGTGATTGGTTCTCAAAAAATCTACTACCACAAAACGACGGGCTGATATAGTATTTCGCTCAGAACCACCTTGCACCGCCTTTGCGCGTAAACAATATCCTTTTGTTAGCACCAGACTATACAATAGGATTAATAAAAGTCTTATGATACATACTTTAAACAGACAGGAATGTAAAAGTAAGTTGAAGGCTTGGTTACTCACTTTAGACTATGCTGGCACAGAGTCACTTCTGACATAAAGTTATCTGTACACATGCTCCCACACACACACACACACACACATCATAACACACCATCACACATTTACACACACTCACAAACATACCCTCATACACACCCGCTCTCTCACGTGCCAACATACACGTACATATCATGCAAGTAGATGAATGGCAATCTATTTAATATTATTAAGCAGTTTTTCGTCTTTAAGCAGTTTTTTTTTGTCTTTAAACTTTTCTGTTTTTGCTTATTTTTCTTTTTTTTTAACTTATTAGATAGACAGATAGATATTCTGTACATTTATGTTCACGTCGTCTTACGTGGGCTACGGACCAGAGAACGAAGGTGTTTGCCTAGTTTGGGAGACAGCAGGCTATGTTTTGTTAAATTAACTGTTCCTGTTCTAGTTTACTAAGACTTGAATTGTGGTTGTGTTCCAAATAAACTTTATTATTATTATTACATTTATTTTCTATATACACAAATTATTTACATTTTTAAATATTTCTTAAAAACAAACATAATAAAAAAAACATTTAAAAATATAAATAATCGGCATCGGGAACAGGGTACAAGCTACCGGTGGTCAGGGCTCCTGGGAGAGGAATCTCCTAACAATGCGCGCCGTGTCCAGGACTACCGCTTTCTGGATCAAGCCCTTAATCCAGCTACCCAACGAGAGCCTCCTTAGATGTTGTTCGAGGCTCTTAGCCATTAAGCCATTGGCCATTACGACTATCGGCACAATGATTGCTCTATCCACTTCCCACATGTCGACAACCTCGCGAGCTAAGTCAAGATATTTAGTTTGTTTATCTTTCTCAGCTTTCACGAGGTTCTCGTCATGAGGGACTGCTATATCAACAATCATTGTGCAACGCTCTAGTCGATCTATCACCACTATGTCAGGCTTATTGGCAACAATAAGATTATCTGAAGTTAATATCACAGTACCCAGGCGCACTAGAACTAGATCTGTACGCAAAACAGATATGCTTGCTTTGTCCTCATCGAGAACAAACCTTGGTCGCAGTGCCCATATGAACCGATTTATGGCTAATTATAATATAATCCACAATACAAGCAATATTGACATCTTTGCCGACAGTTTTTACCAGTTCCGTAAGAATCTTATGACCCTTAATAATAATATAACATTTTGATCACGTTTATTGCAATCGTTTCCCGTATTTTAATCTCGCCTTAATTAAACCGAGTATTATTAATTATTTATTTTACTTCCTTATATGGTAGAGTATTTTATTAGAAATGTCAATTTAATTTTAATTTTTATTTCAATTTGTAAATTAATATAATAATTATTTTATTTCACAAAATGATAATTAGTTTATTTTAAAAGCACTATCACTAATTGTATGAAATTTTTATTTATGTGTAAGCTGTGTACTTCTTTAAGTGACAAGTTCACCATATAACAGATATATATGTAAGCTATTTTTATGTAATATGTAATTAGTGAATAAGTCGTTGGAGTACCTTAATATAAATAAATAAATAAAATAAAACAATAGTCCTGTCAGTGATGATAGATCGATCCCAATACAATGTGACGCCGCCATTCTCGAGAACTGGGTCGGGCACATACCTATAGTACGGTACTTCTGATTCCACAAGATTGTATTTAAGAGCAAGTTGCTGGTGAATAATCCTGGCTACTAGGTTGTGTCTATGCAAATAGTCTCCGTTAGCTAAATGAGAACATCCAGAAATGAAGTGTCGGATTCATTCTCCGGGTCGGTGGCATGCCCGACAGATGTCAACCGTACCGTCCTTCACAATGTATTTCCGGTAGTTGTTCGTCATCATACCTTCGTCCTTAATTGCAAAGACAAAACCTTCGGTTTCTCCAAAGAGATCACCAAAGCGCAGCCAGGATTCGGACGCTAAAAGATCTACATCGGGCCCATGTAAGGCCCGGTAAAAACGCCCGTGAAGCTCCTTGCCCTGCCATACTGGCCTGCGTTCATTAGTATCCATTAATGTAGGTTTGCGCCAGTTCTCGTTAACCAAGGAGAGCAGGGTGAGGCCTTTGTCTACCGCAACCACATCTCGGTGCATCCCCACGTCGGTTTTCAGGAAGTATACCCTGAGACTGCATATCTCACGGTTGTGCAGGGTTTTTTATTTAAGAAACCACGAACTTCGCATTTCCGCGGGATATACAGCCTCATCACCGATGACCGTGGGTGATGCATCTGATTTGCGGTAAGTAATGAGCGGACTCTCCTATACAGGGCATCGAGTCTATTTGAGTATGCCGAAAGAGTACATCAAAACCGGTATGATCCAACCATTGAAGGCACGCACCTTGTTCCCGCCCGATAAAAGACTATTCAGTACTTTATTCAGGCGGCCAAAGAAGCGCTCCCTCAAAGATTGTTTCATGTCAGCAGCATTGATGCCTAACGCTTCCGACTTACCCAAATACTTGTAAGTTTCGGTTGAGCAGAGGGATCTAATGTATATGGAATCCGAGAGTTGGGTACCCACGGATTCCATAATCTCCCCTCGCTTTACATGCATGACTGCGCATTTGTCCAAACCAAATTCCATCCTGATGGCACTACTGAAGGTTTCAGTTACTTTCAGTAGCTCCATCAGTTGCAAGTTGTTGGAGGCAAAAAGTTTCAGATCATCCATGTAAATAAGGTGAGATATAACCTGACCACCTCTTCTCAACCGGTAACCTAAGCCGGAATCCTCCAGCAGTGTGCTGAGAGGGTTCAAAGCTAGGCAAAATCACAGTGGACTCAGACTGTCGCCCTGGAATATGCCACGCTCGATCCTTATCGGTTCGCTGCTCTCTCGGATTTGTCGACATCCTAGATAGTGAAGGGCCGTCCTCCACTGCCCCATACACGACATCAGGAAGGTGCGAAGAGTTGCATCAACTTTATACAGCTCCAGCACCCTCATGAGCCATGTATGCAGAACTGAGTCATAGGCCTTCTTATAATCTATCCAACATGTCGACAGATCTCTTCGAGAATGACGGACCTGTTGGCTAATGGCAACATCAATGAGGAGCAGCTCCTTAGTACCACGGGACCCGTTCCTACATCCATTCTGAGAAGCGTGAGAGTTTATTATTATGTCCTTTATTTATTTTATATACATATTTTGTACATTTTTAAATATTTCTTAAAAGATATATAAAAAAAAACATTTAAAAATATAAAAAATAGTACCCCACCGGTATCGGGAACAGGGTCCAAGCTACCAGCGGTCAGGGCTCCAGAGAAAGGAACCTCCTAACAATGCGAGCCGTGTCCAGGAGTACCGCTTTCTGAATCAAGCCCTTGATCCAGTCGCCTAACGCGAGCCTCCTAAGGTGTTGGTCGAGGCTCTTGGCTATTAAGCCATTGCCCGACACGACTATAGGTACAATGATCGCCGAGTCCACATCCCACATGTCGACAACCTCGCGAGCCAAGTCAATATACTTGATTTGTTTATCTTTCTCGGCTTTCACGAGGTTCTCGTCATGCGGAACAGATATGTCAACAATCATTTTACGCCTCTCGCTTCGGTCCACCACCACTATATCAGGCTTATTGGCTACAATAGTCCTGTCAGTGATGATGGACCGATTCCAGTACAAAGTGATATGACCATTATCAAGAACTGGATCGGGCTCGTACCTATAGTACGGCACTTCCGATTCCACAAGAGAGTATTTCAGAGCAAGTTGCTGATGGATAATCCTGGCTACAAGGTTGTGTCTATGCAAGTACTCTCCATTAGCTAGACGAGAACAACCAGAGATAATGTGACGAATTGATTCTCCCGGACGGTGACATGCCCGCAGATGTCAACCGTGCCGTCCTTCACAATAAATCTCCGGTAGTTATTCGTCATGATAACTTCGTCCATAATTGCACAGACAAAACCTTCGGTTTCCCCAAAGAGGTCACCGGAACGCAGCCAGGCTACGGACGCCAATTGGTCTACATCGGGCCCGTGAAGGGCCCGGAAAAAGCGTCCGTGAAGTTCTGCCACTACATCTCGATGCATACCCACGTCGGCAACTAGGAAATATTCCCTGAGACTGCATACCTCGCGGTTGTGTAGGGTCTTAGCATTTAAAAAACCTCGACCTCCACACTTCCGCGGGATATACAATCTCATCGGGTATGCAGTCAGCAGTGTGCGGACCCTCCTATCCAGGGCGTCAAGTTCCGTTTGAGTCCATTTGAGTACGCCGAAAGAGTACATCAATACCGGCATGACCCAACCGTTGAAGGCGCGCACCTTGTTTCCGCCTGAAAGAAGGCTATTGAATACCTTCTTCAGGCGTCCAAAGAAACGTTCCATCAACGATTGCTTCATGTCAGTGATATTGATGCCTAGACATACCCAAATATTATTATTATTATTATTATTACTTCGGGACAGGTGGTCGCGGTCTGAAGACACCCTTAAAAATCTTTTTGATTTAGCTAGCAGTGTCTTATAAGTGACTTCTTCTATAATTAGGCTAATTAAAGTTTAACTGCCACTAGGTTTGGATTTAAAAAATATGTTTGAAATAACCTGTTCTTAGCAAGGTTGGCCAGCAGAAATTGCGTCCATGGTGATCAATTATTTTGTTGACGAGGTTTGAGATTTTATTCTCTTATGAATCATAATTATAAATTCACTTGCATGAGAATGTTAAAACTACACATAAATCAATCAGTTGGACGTTAATGCCCTTTATATTTAAGTGATCCAGGTGCTGATATCAGGATGACAGGCAGGATTATTTATTTATTTATTTATTTAATCTTCATGCAACAACAAGGTACAAAGGCGGACTTAATGCCTTAGGCATTCTCTACCAGTCGACCTAGGGTAGTGGAGAGACAATATGGCAGGTACATAAAAAAAAAAGAAAATATTGTTTAGACAACAAGTATTACAAAATTATATATAAAACTAAACATACATACATATTTAATAAAATATATACCTATACATACACACATAAAATTATATATATACACAGTAAAGGAGTTTTGAGATGATTCTGTTATTTGTGTAGAAAGTAATTCCACAACTTTCGCTTAAATGCATACTTACTCGTGGCCGTCCTGATATCAAGAGGTAGCGAATGCCACAGAAGAATGGACTGTATATAGAAGGAGGAATGAACAAAATCAGAGGTATGAGAAGGACAAAGCAGTAGGAGATTGTTAGAAGAACGCAGATTCTTAGCGTGTGAAGAACAGAGATATTGAAAGTGAGATATAAGATAAGAAGGAGGGGTAGGAGAGTTGAGCAAAGAGAAAAGAATTGTCAAAGCTCGCAAACTTCTTCTCTGGCGAATAGGCAACCATTTTAGCTCCGATCTGAAGCTTGATACATGGTCATATTTCCTCAAGTTAAATATAAATCTGATGCAGTTGTTGAGGAGCCTATCAAGCTTATCTAGCAAGACCGCGTTCAGGTCATAGTAGCACACATCACCATAGTTGATAATAGGATGCAGCCATCATTTCATTTTAATACTGTATTTAGTTTTTTTTTTTGTTGTTCTTGATAGGTTCGCGCTTGACCGCTATCTCACCTGATGGAAAGCGACGATGTAGATTATAAAATAAGTTACCACTTTGTTTTTTAAAATTAGGTTTTTGCTTCATCCTTTTAATCTTTGCACCAACTCGTAAATCTATAATAATATGTTACCCACTTATTTAATTTAATTTAATTTAATTTAATTTAATTTAATTTAATTTAATTTAATTTAATTTAATTTAATTTAATTTAATTTAATTTAATTTAATTTAATTTAATTTAATTTAATTTAATTTAATTTAATTTAATTTAATTTAATTTAATTTAATTTAATTTAATTTAATTTAATTTAATTTAATTTAATTTAATTTAATTTAATTTAATTTAATTTAATTTAATTTAATTTAATTTAATTTAATTTAATTTAATTTAATTTAATTTAATTTAATTTAATTTAATTTAATATTATAGATTAATTTAACTTAATTTAATTAATTGATTTTTTCTATTTGCAATTGATTATTAATAATTCCTTATTCTGTATTTTATTAATTTTTATTGCCTTGTATTTATTTTTATCTGTACCTTTCTTTGATTATTGCATGACTGTATAATGTAGAACAATTAATTTAAAATATAATTATTATTAATTTACCAAACTTTGTAAGTGCTGTGCATATCTTTAAGTGAAGAATTCGCCGGGTTAATTGTTTTTATTTGTAAATGTATCGGCGAACTATTCGTTGGAGTGCCGTAATAAATAAATAAATAAAAAATTGCAAATCGGTCCATAAACGACGGAGTTCTGAGGTAACACACATAAAAAAAAAACATCCAACCGAATTGATAACCTACTCCTTTTTTTTGAAGTCGGTTAAAAATCCAGGAAACAAGACACTGGATTGTGCTGTTGACATGCGAGTCACTCTATGAACAGTGACACGCATGTTGTGTCGGGGAGCCAGGGAGTGTGGTGCGTCAGGAGTGTGCGTTCCGGCTATGTCCACTGCCACGCCGCGGTGCGTCCAAGCACAGGGGCGCCGCGAGCGAGGTCGCGCTTGTTCCGCTTGTCACTTCCGTTCTTGTTACTTTGAGCATTTCACCAGTGAGTGCGAGGCCGGGCAGCGGACTATCGATCGGCGGCGTCCGTAGGTACTGTCGACAACGACTCACTGGCCCACTGCACGGTCTGCATGGCCACCACATGGCCACTGTCACCATGAAACTAATAATTAGGTACAGGTACTTAATTACTGATCCTACATATTTGGTTATTTTTGGTCGCGGCGAGGCCAGCTGAGTGGCGTCGTTTAGTCGTGACTAATATTTAGGCGCTCAGTTAAGTCTGCGCGAGTGAGTCACACACTATTTCAGTGGCAATAAGATAAGGGTCGCGGTCGACCTCGCCGCGCTCGCTCCACGACACCCGCATTACGAGCACACGCGGTACACACACATACACGTGCGCGCACTGCTGACTCGTCGGCCTCCTCGTTCAGAATACGAGTAGGTACCTATTTAAGCAAACTTGCTGTGAGTACCTATGTAACTGGCTACTTGTTCAGTTCAATGCGCTCGCTAACTACTGTGTTAACCGCAGTAATGACGTTTATGTCACGTTTAGCTTTTGGGGAAAAAGTGAAATGGGAAAATCTTACTTAACAGTGTCCTCTTTATGACACCGTTAAGTAAGACTTTCCCCTAAAAAAACAACCCTATAAAAAAAACAATTAGAATCTTTGTTCACTCTAAGTTTTTTTTTTTACAGGGTTTATTTTAATATTCCTGTTTCCTCGAACAAGGTCTCTTACACAGTTTAAATTTAACAAAGTACAGATATATGTATTTTTTTAATTAGAAAAAATCCGACGAAAAATTCCACCACTTTTCTTCTTCTAGGGAGGGGTTCTAGAATCATGTACTGGATCCGTGGTATTCATTTGTGCGTCGATGTCAAACACACCGTGTATAGTTTTAATTTTAGAAACTCGTCTGTGACCACATTTTATTCTTTTTTTTTCTTCACTAGTGGCCAATTTGATTGTATAACCTTTTACCCGCCTCCGTCGAACATATATCTGACAAACACTCCCGCGTTTATTCCGTCAGGGTAGCACATCCACGACCAAATACTCCATCTCGTCAGCTCTTCTGTCACCTATGGGGATTGAAGAGCTAAACGAGATGGAGTACCCAGTCGCAAACACACGACCCTGGGGAATAAGAGACGAAAACACTCCTCGGACCGATTCAGTAAACTTGTTTGATACACGTACATTTTAATTCACATAATATATATTTTTTTTTCAAAATAATGGTTTTGATAATCCAAATTTAAATCTCGTTATTCCCTATGGAACGCCCATACATACTACATGAGATCCCTAGATAGGTACAGAATTACTTGCTTCAGGTGACGGTTGGATGTCATAATTATGAAAGGGCATTATCGAGCAGGTGGTGTAAAAGATATTAGTTTTTTATTTCAGAATTCTATTAAATTAGTACTATAATAATTGAAATTAGTATTTTTGATGTTTTAAATTATTATTAAATCGAACTTTTTGTTATTCGATCTACTGAAATTCACCATTTTCAGTATAGTATTTTTATACGTTAGGAATATAGATATTATGGAATTATAAAAATAGAATGAGTTATGAATCTTTGAAACATTTGGAATTATGAAAAACGATTTTTTTTATATTCGTTTTTGTGACTGGGAGGAATAAAGTTTTTCGTATTTATGAAGTATACCTCCCCGTCCTACATAGCGAACTAGGGTTCATTTGTGACGAGCGGTGCGACGGGCGGCGATCACTCGGTGTGCGCGGGATCGATGTGCCACTGGATCGAGCAGGTCAGGCTAGCGACTTGCCATAGCTACACCACTGCACAATACACACGTGAGTACGAACTAGCTCGGTCGTAATGATACTGTAGAAAAAATAAAGAAAAATATTTTATTTGGCACACGTACACAGATACACACAATATAGAAACAACATGTAAACACTTACGATAAAAAAATAAAATAACTAACATTGTGTCTCGCGCCTCCACCAAATAGGTCCAGTTCAGCAAAAATGCCAGACAACTTCGTGGTTGTTGTCTGCCGCTCGTTGCTTCGTGGGTGTTGCGTGTTGTGTGTGTTGTTGTTCATGGTGTAGCTAACAACTATATTCTGATATGGGCTTTAAAGCATTCAAAGCCTCTGTGCACCCGAACCGAACGACCCCCTTTTAAGACATCCTTGAATAAAGTAAGTAGCCTGCGGGCCGACTCAGCGGCAGGTAACTCGAGGTATTATCTAGTCTATACTCGACAAAGGATGGGTTACTGGTATATTCTGAGCGTTAGCTCCTTACTAGTTCTGAGTTGAGCTACAACAATGGTACACTACATAAATCACAAGCATACGGTCAGGTACTAAACTGATAGAACACACCTGTGTATGCTGTTTTCCTGGACCTCTCCAAGGCATTACACTTGGTTGATATAATATCTTATGGTCGAAATTCGACTACTCTTAGCTCTTAGACTACTGGTACGACCACCAAATCAACCAGGTCAAATGGTCGGGTGCTTTGTCTGGCGCATATGCGCTGGAGTGTGGGATGAGACACGGAGGTCTGACTTCCCCGGCGCAGTCTATATATCAATGAGTTGATCGAGAGGCTCAGTAGCACTGGTATCGGAAGTTCTATTCATCTAATTATGAGCGGAGTTTCATCCCGGAGTTGCACCTCCTTTCAAACATTTCAATAAATAATAGTAAATCTTCTGAGATTGCTGCAATTGCACGACGGGGTGAATCTGATTGACCTGGATTAGTAGCTCAGCTGGTGAGGTTGTGTGTTCCTCTCATACCTAAACAACACCTTAGGCCGCGAACACACTGATTGTTAGCTGATCCTTTATTGTAGACAGTGTCACGAGCTAACTCGCCGCTCGTTCGTTCGTGCGCTTTTTGTGCTCAATGCTCTTCTGACTCTAACACCGGAGAGTGTTTTGTTTGCTGGGAGATAGATAGTGTGTGTAGTGAATGTCTAAGGTTTTGTGAGAAGATGGATGAAAATAAGTAAACATTATCTTTTGTTTTGTGCGATATGTTGGTTTTGTAAGTCACTGTGCCAATACTGTTCAGTTCCCCATGCAGAAAATTGTTTGAAGATTATTTTATTTAAGATCATGGAAAGTTCAATAAACGCTTTAAGTAAGTGATATATTATGTCTGATGGCCCATGTTTTAATTTCTTCCCGCAACCGTATTTTTTTTCATGATACATATTGTCGATGTCCGATTCATTTTCACTATCATCAATAGTTTCATTATTGTTTGAATAATTAAAGTCGTCAGAACTACTATCGCTTAGTACGGAACCATCGAATGATTTGCTACTTTTAACATTTTTCGATTTCGTAATGGCTTTCAACGATTTTGCTTATTCGGAGTATTTTTTATGTACTTTTCTTCAAAATCGGTACACAATTGACCGAGAAATCGGTGAATACACATAAAAAAAAATACATGCAGCCGAACATAGAACATCCTCCTTTTGGAAGTCGGTTAAAAAATAAATCCACATTGTGTGTCTTACGGCTGCGCCAAATAGGTCCAGTTCAGCATAATGCCAGGCCACTATGTAGCAGTTGCCTGACGCTGGTTTTCAACTGAACCTTGCTATGAGTACGGATGCTAATCAGTTTGTTTGATGTGAGGTAAATAAATATATGTATATTATTATATGTAGGTATAAATTAGTGTGTAGTAAATAGTAAATAATAGATAGGTGTTTAGTGATAAATATATATGAAACAGGAAAAAACACATACTAAGAATAAAAAAGTCATCATCAAAACTATACGTAAATTCTATCGCACAGTCCTTGCGGCTAATATAAAAAAAAACCGTTCCTAAGCGATTAAACTCACCCGTAGTTCGTGTTACGTAACAATATTTATCGCTATGCCTTGGCTAGCTGAGCGCAACAGACAAGTTGCATTCAGACAAACATATATATGAAAAAAAATGTAAACATCGGGTATCAGAAGAAAAAAAAAGATATTACGATCAGATTATGTAGTTGTCAGTGAAACCAAAATAATGTAAAAGTGAAACCATCGATATCCATGAGTGAAACCAAGTGAGTGTAATTATGTGTATTTTATATTATTAATTATGTATTGTAATAACCATTCAAATGATCGAGTGAGTAATGTATGCACCTATATATATATAGATATTACTTTTTCTCAATTGCAGGTCATAATGACTTTGTCATGCCACCAAAAAGGACGATCACTGCAATTCGAGTAGGATGAAAAACGAAGTCGTAACCGATTGCAAGTACCAGCCACAAGTAGGCCAGGCACATAATGTAAGTGAACATAAACGCAAATCGCATGACAAAAACGGCAATAACAAAATGAAAGTTTAAACAATAATTATATTAACGCATCCTTCGCTTTATACAGGTCTCAAAAATACATGGCAGGTGATAATATGGAAGACACGTGAATAATCCACCGCAGCGGGCGCAAAGAGACGAGGCAGATAATTATAAGGGATAAACGGTACCCTAGAAGTCCTAACCACCCACGGCACCCACATATTGTAGCTATGTATAAACTGTTTTTTTATTTTTATTATAGTGAAACATACTTAATAATTAATATTATGACCGAAGACATAATTTAAATTAATGAAACGTTCAAATTGGTTAGGTTTAACTTTCGCTGCGCATTGATCAAAAACTGCCGTAAACGTCTTCTAAAGGTACTAATCGTGTTTATTGCTCTAATAGGCGGTGGCAGGTTATTCCATACATATTGGATGCTGCGTAACGAAAACTGCCTTTAAATGTTGCTGTACTATGAGCCTGCGATGAAAGTTGCTGCGAACATTGCCTTCTTCTGCATTGACGTCTACTAGTGATCCAGCTCAGCTTGTTGTAGAGGTAGTCTGGCTTTTGGAATTTAATTACACCGAATAGAAGGCATGCCAAGTGTAGCTTGCGTTTCGATTTCATTTTGAGGGTAAAGTGCTTGTTAAAGAATGGTGTTATGTGGCTTCGGGGAAGAATCTTGTAACAAAAACGAGCACACGCGTTTTGAACCCTTTGAATAAGCCGGTCTGTTCGAGCCAGTAGGCGCGGGCCGTACACCGTGTCTGCATAATTCAATCTGGACAAAACCAGACTTTTCACAAGCTGCTCCCGAAGTGTTTCGGATCTGTAATGCCTCATTTTATACAGAACTTTTAGGCGATAAAAGCAGTTTCTTACCAACTCGGCGACATGCTTTTCGAAACGAATGTATTTGTCCATAATAAGACCAAGGTTCCTTGCTTCATAGACTCTGTCTATCGGTTTGCCCATTAGTTCGAGTGAAAACGTAGCGGGTAGTTTAGCTAACTGTTGCTTAGAGCCAAGTATCATGAATTTGGTTTTGGTTGGGTTTAGCGACAGACAATTTTCCTCGGACCAGGTTGCAATTCTGCGAAGATCGTCGTTTAGGTTTTTTATGGCATTATCACACTCGTCGGGATAAAAAGAAATGTAAAGCTGGACATCATCAGCATATATGTGTTACTTGCACATCTGGAGGCATTTAATAATATCCGTGCAATACAAGATAAAGAGTATTGGACCTAAGATAGACCCTTGCGGCACTCCTCTCTCTATAGAACTAAGTGCCGATTTTAGAGTGGTGCCATCCCCCAAACGTAAATCTACAAATTGCTTCTTATCACTGAGGTAGCTCCGGAACCATTCCACAGCGCCAGGGTCGAAACCATAATATCTTAATTTCGATAATAATAATGGTATATTAATTGCGTCAAATGCCCTGGAAAAATCAAGCAAGACCAGACACGTACACATTCCCTTATCTTGGGCAGACAACATATTGTCAGTAACATCCAGTAAAGCAGTAGAGGTACTTCGCTGCTTTCTGAAACCTGATTGCAAGTCTGGTAATATGCTATTCTGCTCCAAAAAAAAGTGTCAATTGGTCACACACGACCCTCTCTAGTACCTTAGACAGACATGGCAAGATGTTAATAGGTCGGAGGTCTTTCAAATCAACCGGATTTGAATTTTTGGGTGAGGACTTAACAGAGGCAATCTTCCATTCTTCGGGGAATTTTGAAGTCATTATTGAGGAGTTAATTATGGCCGTAATAGCATTTAGTGTATGGGGTAGGGTCATGACAATCATGTCCAGGGTGATGTGATCATAACCCTCGGCATTACTTTTAAGGTTGCAGAAGCTCCATCGTCGACCGCATCGTCGCTTTCCATCAGGTGAGATAGCGGTTAAGAAGAATAAAAAAAAAAAGATGTCAGCCTGCTCCACCGGAACGATTGAAAAAATTGCCTTACATTATGTTTGTTATTATCGTAATCAGTCAACAGTATTTCTGTAATAGATGGTCTAAATAAAGTAGGAACTTATGTATCTATATTGCTCTTGTAGGAACAAACATAAGATTAAGATTAAAAAATAGAAAACCTGTGCAACAAATATTAATGGATATTTTACAATTATTAAGGGACTTGGGACACCCCGAACCGAACCAGTTAGGGGAGAAGGGGCTCTCTTTCATGGTCATTTTTTTTAAACCACTCAGAATAGTATAATTAGTCAAGAATTTAGTGCACAATTAATATTTTTGACGGAGTAAAGGCATATTTTGTAGTAGAAAACAGAAATAAATTGAGGAACAGCTAAATACTGCCCCAATTAACCTTATTATCAACGGTGCGAGGATACTGTCCTACGCGGATGACACCGCTATTATCTTCTCTGCTAAGACCTGGGACAAAGTTAGGCTGAAGGCTAAAAGGGGTCTGGCTAGAGTTAGTGATTGGCTATGTGAGAATCTTCTTACGCTAAATAGGTACCCAAAAAACCAACTATGTTTGTTTCACAAATACGCAAACTCTCAGCCTGCGCCTGACTTTAACATTAGAATACACTCTTGTCATACCCCAACCCAATCTACCTGCAGTTGCCCTGTAATTCAAAAGGTAAATTCCGTCAAGTACCTAGGTATTGTTGTAGATCAAAGGTTAAGCTGGTACCCACACCTCGAACTAACTATAGGGAGGGTAAGAAAACTCATATGGGTTTTCAAATCTTTGAGACATGTTATGAATTAGGAACTACAGAATAAAATCTATATCGCACTGGCCCAGTCTGTAATCATATATTGTATCTCGGTATGGGGAGGAGCAGCTAAGTCGTATTTTATAGATCTAGAGAGGGCACAGAGATCCTTGATTAAGGTCGTGTACTGTAAGCCCTACAGGTTCCCTACTGAAACTCTATACGCAACCTCTAAGCTGCTCTCCGTTAGAAAACTCCACATACTACACATGGTACTAAGATATCATAAAATTCTACCCTTTAGCCATGCCAAATTTAAATAAAGACGGTGTGATATAGTAGCCCCTACATAGGTACTCAGCACGTTCAATTTTTGTTAGTCACCAAAATCTAACTAAAGCCCCACGCGTTTATAATAAAGTAAATCGCATACTTAACATTTACCCTATGCAGCTGTATGAGTGTAAGAAGACATTGACGGAATGGCTCGTCACACTTAATTATGATGCCGTGGAAGACATGCTCCTCAACTCCGGGTTAAACGACATGCATACAGATATACACACACACACTCCAACACACACACACACACGCCCACTCACACACACACACACCCATTCATACACACACACACACACAAAATATACATTCACACACTCATAAACACATCTATAAACACACATTTATACAAAACACACTAGTTTTCACACACTGCCATAAACACGATTTTCATTTTTCTTTTTAATGGTTTTATAAAAAATGTGTAACTTATACCTAATTAGCACAACGAAACAATTGTTAATTAATAGAGGAAGAACGAGGTTTATCCCATCACAAGTATCTTCGGATTACTTTCTGGGAAGCCCCGGCAACTCAATTGTATAGATTTTTAAGGTAATAAACACATTTTTTTTTTAATTAAAATCGCATATAATGTCGTTGGCAAAACTGTAGGTACCATAGCTGCATTCAAACTTTATCTGAATGACTGCAGGCTCGTATTAGTTATCAAATAACGCAGCTTTGTGTCGTAATTATTAACTTGTACACTTTTATCTTCTATTTAAAAATTAATTCGCTTTTAGTAAAGAAAGTCTGCCATCATTATGTCACGAAAACAAAAGCGAAATCAGCACCTCTACCGGTGGACAACATAACTATTTTACGATATGATCAGTCATGTTTGACCAAGTCATGAAATAATCATGAGTTTAGCTGTTCATATCGTTAAACGCAGAGTGTTCATTGACTTTTCTTGCCCATATCATGATGTGGCTCGCGGACAAGGTTCTATATCATGAAATGCCGCCTTTCATTTAATGCTGGAAACTCAAATTTGAGCCATACATCGAGGCAAAGGCTTAGTATTTCACGCTGGAATAGCTGCTCAAACTCTATCAAGCGCTAGTTCGATCGTGGATAGCTCGTACTGCTCTCATCATTGGGACGGACTTGCCAGATATCAGCTTGATGCACTTGAGTCAATTGAGAAGCGAGCTAAGTGGATTATTGGTAATGATGCAATCGTCGAGTCAAAGCTTCAAAGTCTTGAGCATCGACACCGAGTTGCTAGCCTGTCAGTTTTTTACCGGTTGCTTTTCGGAGATTGTGCGTCGGAATTGCATAGCCTAATTCCGACAAACCCGTTCCATCATCGGACCACCAGGCGTACGGCGATGAGCCACCGGTACACAGTGGACATCACACCCTTTAACGTCGGAAACGTTTTAGGAACACATTCATTGTGCTTACAGCTATGGAATGCTATAAAGCTTCAGCCCGCGGTACAACATTATACAGCAAGGCCAAACATAATTGCTATGATATTTGAAATAAACAATTACAATTCTATCGCCAATATTTGCCAGTCACGTTTGCTGGCTGTTGTGCTACTCAAAAGCTGGTTAATGCACTGAGCATGCACGCACAGTGCGGTATACTCCAGTGCATCTGTAGATTGTACTATCCCTAAATTGAGAGCCTTATTTATTAAATTCTTACCTCTACTTGGTCAGATTATTCAGTTTCATATCACGATTCTTGATAATTAGAGTGTTTTATCAAATAAAACCAACTAAAATGTAAAGGTTAGCAGCGCTCATAAGGTTAGCAGCGCTCATAAAGGTTAGCAGCGCTCATAAGGTTAGCAGCGCTCCCGCTACGGCAGGCGGGTGTCAGGGAAACCGCGACGTAAACACTGAAGAGAAGCAGAGCGGTGCGGTCACCGGCGCACCGTACCTTCGCGGCTACAACACTATATACACAGTAAGTACCTACATTACATACTTCATACATATTACAGCTTTTTGGACGTAAACACTAACCGGCTGGAGCGAAAAATCGATACTAACTTTGTTGTAGTTGACGATGTGGCCGCGAGCGGCGACTAGATGGGGAATGCCTGCTTGGCCCTGAGCAGTGCACTGCTGGGCGGTGTAACTGAAGTCCACTGGGTCGGCAGGCGCGGATGGAACTAAGCACGTTAAGGCTTTGTTGACTTTTAAAGTTTCGTCTGTCAAGTTTCGAGTTGAATCGTGTTCGTCTCCCAAGAGGGATTTTACAGAAACACAAGTCAGTCTCGTATCATATCAGTCAGTAGCGGGTAGCAGTGCGCGCGAGACGCTCGTCGCAGTTCAGCCCATGGGGCTCTAACTGGTGTGCGTGAGTCGTGCGGCCCGCGGCGGTGGCCGAGTGGCACTGCCGCCGCGCCGCGGCCGCGCGCCTCGCCCGCCGCTGCCCCCGTCGCGCGCCCTCGCCGAGGTCTCGCGGAAGTCTCAATGAATTACTCACTAACCTCCGCGCACCGGTTTGACTCGTGCCTGTGACTCGTGAGCTACGTCGACATCTGTTCGAGACACCGACGATTACCGTTTGCGACGACTTACCTTTGTGTCTGAAGTATAAAGATTCATACTTCAGACATACTCAAAAAATAATTTTAAGCTCCATGTTTAAAATTATTTTTTGAGTATGTCTACCGTACCAAATAAAAATACACTTAACAACGATTCAATTCAAAATATTTTATTTCATATAGGCCTCTGGCTCTCCATGGGGTCTTACAAACGTCAGAAGCTAGTGCACGGTTCTCCAGGTCAGTTGGCCGTTTCCTATAGAGAAATTGATTCACGGTAACTCTTAAAAATAATATACAATTTTTTACAATATTCCATATTACAATATTAATAAATATGAGAGGAAAGTGTAGACCAGTAGTACATAAATATTATTATAGTGCATCTACATAATAACCAAGAAAAAAAAACTAATATAACTAAATATCTTAAAATATGTCATCAAAATACCTATAAAATATGTTAAATATTATTAATATTATTATTTGTTATAGCATGCATGTTCAACATTCCAAAAAGCATCAACAACAAATATATTCTACAAGACCTTAAGTTAAAAACTGTTAAAGAAGAAATTTCCCAGAGGGGCATAAACTACCAGAAAAAGTTATCCAAGCATGTAAATGCCCTGGCCACTAAGCTGTCTGGATCTGGAAGTATTGAATTCGCAAGATTGAAGAGAAATAGTATACCTAATCTCACAGACCGATTCATCAGCCAGTAGGAAGAGAAATTCTTTGGATATTTCTCTTCAATGCAATTTGCCACACCCAGACGACAAGTCAGCCAAAGAAGCGGCTAAATGTTTATTAAACAGATTGCTGCGATGCAGGATACAAAACAGAAAAAAAAAAACATATTTGTTAATAAAATATGTCTGGCAGCAGAGGAAAATCGATAGCCTACTATATTCTTAAATTAATGCTTCATCAAAGTAAATCAATATACTTAGTACTGTAATAGGTTCCAGCACATATCGAATTCGGGGCAACGAGGAGGCTGACAGCTTATCCAAGCATGCAGTTGACTCAGGCAATGAGATACTATACCTAACAGATCATTGAGAATATGTCACCATGCTTCACAAAATGGAAAAACCATTTTGATGAGATTTCTAGAGAGAAAGGGTTATGGTACAAAGTCATACAAAGTGAGCCTTCTCGGGCCTGGTTCGATGATGATAAACTAAATAGAAATTATATTAAGTTAGCTTTAAGATAACGCTCTAGACACTTTTCATCGGCAAAATTTGGATATCTTAAGGGAAGAATTACGTCACCCAATTGTGCAATATGCAATAAAATTGAAGATATTATTCTCCACTTGCTGATTGATTGTGTAAGAAACAAAGACGAGAGAGAATCATTAATCAAAGAGTTTAAACTGAATTTCCTAGATGTTGGATTAGTAAAAACTATTTTGGCAAGTCCTAAATCGCTGTTGGCAAAAAGACTAAGTATTTTAGCAAAGATAACTAATTGATGATTCTCTCTCACTCAAAGTAATTATTTAGTTTGTGTAACTAGTTAGAACTAAGAGGTTACGATAGGGTTGGCGTATCCATGTGGATAAAAACCCCGAATTCAATAAATTGAAAAAAATATGTCATAAAAAATTCATCTGCATCGCTGTCGGCTGGAAGTGTGTCCAAAAGACTATCGGCATTGTCACATTTACCTAAAAACTAAAGAAAGCTTCAGTGATCGTCAATATGGCTTTCGCCGAAATCGATCAACTGAACCGAATCGTCTAACGTATGCCATACTCATACACGTGAGGATTGGTTCGTGGTCCTGGCCTCTGCCAGCGGCTGGTTGACGCCCTGCTGCTTCGGTAACAGGCACGCCAGAAAAACTCGCAGATGGTAGTATTTTTTCCTATCATCTAAATTATACTTTTTTTTTATATATTTCAACCAGACTGACTGGTTTATAGTCTCTATTTTTTTGAAAAATTAAATTATGCATCCAGTGTCAGTCTGGTTGTCAGCTGATTTTTTTTGAGAACGTAAGTTATTGAGTTGCAGTGTTGAAGTGAAATATATTATTATGTTTGTGAAAAAGGCCTCCCGGTCTTTGACGGCTGTGAGAAGGACCTCTTCAGCTGCTTCGGTTTCCATAGGCCTCGACCAGCCGTGCGAGACCTGTCCGCCAAGCCGTGTGGATATCTCCAGCTGCTCCGGTCTCTGAAGGCCTCTACAGGCCACTACTGACAGTGTAAAACCTGTACGCCCCGCTATGTGGACCTTTTTCGATTCCTCTGGTCTCTGGAAGCCTCTACCGGCTGTGCGAGACCTGTCCGCCACAGCTCTGCGAGCTTCTGAGAGCAACATGGGGCCTTTTCACTCAGCTGCTGGGATGACCTCGCCGACTTCGCCTATTTCTACGTTATATTTGTGCTGCATCTCCTTCAGTGCTAATTGTATCGCATAAACGGATAAACTCCTCCAAAAGCATTTTTTTTGTGATTCTTTTCGATATTTTAATAGTTATTAGATATTTTAGTAGCCGTTCTTGAGTTATAAATAGTGTAACTAATACGACTTTGTTTTATTTATATAAGGTAAGATAATGATCGGAGATTCCGCATTTATTCTTTGTTGTCAATCGTGGAATGGTTGACCGTTTCAAATCATTCCATCATTCTGTCATTCGTTGTACCATTTACAACGAATGACAGAATGATGGAATGATTGACCGAATGAAGGAATGATTGGGACGTGTTTTTGACAGATGCTGTCATTTGCCTGCGGGTTAGAAAATTATCTCAAGGAAACAATAATCCAAGGATAAAAAGTATTCTATGTGTTATTCTAGGATATGGTCTACCCGTGTACCAAGTTTCATCGAAATCCGTTCAGTAGTTTTTGCGTGAAAGAGTAACAAACATCCATACATATATCCATACATACATACAAACTTTAATATTAGTACGCATACGCATTTATAATATTAGTAGGATGTCTATGTGATCAACTCTGTGAAAACTGGAAGTGAACCCCGCATGGAAAGAGGCACATTGAAGCGATAAGATAGATTTAGGTATATGTATAAGTTGTGTTACTTTTATGGTGTACAATTAAGTTTATTCTCTTCTATTGAATATCAAGCTTGAAAGGTCTCGTCTGGTGAAGTCTACGCTCCGTCCAGCAAAGATCCAGATCTAAAACTCCGAGAGCTTTCAGCTTGAACTCCACAATCGTTTCGACTGCCTAGGGAGCTTCGTGGACGAATATAACGATGGGTTCGTAGAAACTGTCCATACGGTTGGGTCTAAATTTGTCAAGACTCATCATACAAATAAGAACAAAAGGCTCTCTGAAACGACTCTCGAGCTCATGAAGAAGAGGCGTGAGATGATTCTGCAATCTTTAGTCGATACGTACAGATACAACATAGCTCAATGGATGGATCTCGAAGTCTCTGAAACGTGACCTTCGCCGCTTTAATACCGAGAGGATTAAGAATTTAATGCGATTGAGTGGAATAAGGGCTTTAAACTATTTGCACGAGATCTGTCTTCGAGAGTCAGCTAACAAAACTGAAGACCGACGATGGCAGAATCATATCGGAGCTTCTGGGAGAGATCGAGGAATTCTATGGAAAATTATATACGTCTATCACTAAACCCGCTACAAATCTAGCAAGTAACCCAAGAGCTAGATTGACCCGACACTATACCGAAGACATCCCAGACGTCAGCCTGTACGAGATTAGGATAGCTCTGAAACAGCTGAAATGCGACAATGCTCTGCTTAAGAATTACAGACGCATAATATCTCACTTCTGAGCCATGTCTACAAGCTCTCCACTCTGCTCTCTCAGCTCTCTGACTCTGTTTTCCAGAGTCATCACGAACCGTCTCGCACGCAGGTTGGACGACTTCCAGCCTCCCGGACAAGCCGGATTTCGAAAAGGCTTTAGCACCGTGGACCACAAACATACGCTGCGGCAGGATACAACCTTATTTTTAGTATATGCGAACCTAAAAGAAAGAAAGAAAGAAAAAGAATCTATTTACAGCACAAGGCACAAACACAATATAGGGTAAACACGAAACAAAAATAAAAAAGAAGCAAAAATGTAGTTGTGTGCCTCACGGCTGCACCAAAATAGGTCCAGTTCAGCATGAATGTCAGACAACTAGTGCCTGACGCTGGTTTTTCAACTGAACCTGTGGTTGTGACGCAACGGACGTAAAACTGTCTTGTCGTAAAATTGTCTGTTTGTGTTGTGTGTGTAAAACACCTGTCTAATATTTTTATGTAAAGAATCTATGAACAAAATTTCAAAAATATATTATAAAAATCACAAAGTTATAAGCCCGTTATGGTACCTGGTTGGTGACATAAATACATGGTCACCGCACCCAGCTGTGCGCTGGCGTTTAATGCCCGCTATGACTTGCCGTGACCTGTTTTGTACTTAATGTCGGTGTACAACTTGTAACCTTTTTAAAAATATTTTTGGGAAAAAATATAACATGGTGTAAAAATTATTGGAATCCATTCAGTTACTGATTCTGAACAAACTATATTCAAGTATAGCTTATACTAAAAACAATATTGTAGAAGAGTATAATCCACCTCTCTAGGTACTTAGCGTTTGTGGACTACGGGAGAGCCCAAAATTCGATTTAGACCTGGGCTGTACTACAGTCTCTCCATGCAACGGTGCCAGATTGACTATCGGTACATCGAAGTGCTGAAGTGTCAAAAACGCCACCATGTCAGTCCGACTTCAGGACCTGACCTCGAAACCTATTCTCTTGCAGCGGAGTATGAGGCAAGGAGACGTCATTTCTCCGAAACTGTTCACGGCCGCAATGGAGGATATCTTCAAGGTTCTAGAATGGAGAGGGCTACGCATTAATGTCAATGGTGAGTACATCACTCACTTTCGGTTTGCCGACGATAATTATGGTAGTCATGGCTAAGACTACGGAGGAACTCAGTACAATGCTCGGTGACCTCAGTAGAGCTTATGAAAGAGTGGAACTTAAAATTAACATGGACAAAACGAATGTCATGATTGTCAAGTTAACATCCATGTAGCACCGACTCCTACCAAGGTCGGAGACTCGACACTCGAAGTTGTGGACGACTAACTTTTAGAAAGTGGTCAATCGTCAAATCTGACTCGGTTGGGCAGCGTTCGGGAAGCTGCACGGTATCTTCTCATCCAATATACCACAGTGTTTCAAGACGAAAGTTTATGGTCAGTGCATGTTACCAGTGATGAAATATGGCTCCGAAACGTAGTCACTCACAATGAGCCTCATAAGAAAACTTAAAATCACCCAAAGGGCAATGGAAAGGGCTATGCTCGGAGTTTCCTTGCGTGATCGCCAAACTTAAGTGGCAATAGGCAAGGCACACGGCACACTGCACGCAGAATAGATGGTCGATAGGGACGAAAGGTTCTGGCTGGTGACCACGTAGCGGAAGGCGCAGTGTTGGAAAGCCTCTCACAAGGTGGACCGATGACCTGGTGAGAGTCGCGGTAATCCGATGAATGCAAGACGTACAGGACCGGTCATTGAGGCGACGCTTGGGGGAGGCATATGTCCAACAGTTGACGTCTTTTGGCTGAAATGGCCATGATGATGAATAGAATTAATAATAACTTGAAATCGACCGACTGAGTCGTTGATCTAGGCGGATGACAAGAAGCCAACTTCTGAGCATGGGGTTTTCCAGGTATCGACTCCAGATTGGGAAGTGTGCCATTGGTGCAATCGCTTCTTGGTAAACACTGTCATACAATATCATATGTTTGAATATAGTGCTGGCTGCGCCTCCGTGAACAAACACTTACGCATGTGCGGCAGCAGGCCAGCCGGCCGGTCATGGAGCTGGAAGCAGGACTTGCGCGCCAAGCCCAAGAGCATGAAGCCCTCTACCACCACTGGTTCCATAACATTCAAGAATTCCGCCTCGGTCGCAATGACAAAGTTCCTCCACTTGTACTATGCGATTCAAATAATTAGGATTGCTTTAGCGCCATTTTTTAACGTCATTGATCCTGTCAAATCGAATTAGTTGGTTAGGGTAAGCAAATCTACGATTGAGCGAATCATGAACGCGAAATCTAGTTCTTCAATCCCGCTCATATCTGTATCACTGTCTGAAGCGTCCGAGTAGTGGCGAATGGAAAAAGGAGGTAAATTGTTGCCAACAATTAAAATAAGAATGAAAACTGTTTCTTTTTGAACTAATAATTATAACTTATATAATAATTACATTCGACTCTTCAAGTGACCAGAGGGCTGGGCTTTCTTTGACCAACGAATCAGCATTGCCATTCAACGTGGCAATGCTGACAGCGTTCTGGACACTGTTCTTGTTGACAGCGACTTGGATGATTTTTTTGATGCCCAGTGAATTCTTTTTATACACGTTTGTACATACTTTTCTTTTCATTTTTAACCGACTTCAAAAAAAGGAAGAGATTATCAATTCGGTTGTAATTTTTTTTTTTATTATATTCGTTACCTCATAAACCCGTCGTTTATGGACCAATTTGCAAAAAAACAAAATCCCTTTTAAAGGATATGCTTCCAAATTTGTCCTGGGGTGCTACGACAGGAAACCTCCACGCGTGTCCGCGGGCTGTAGTTCCCATAAGGATACGTCCAGAGCGAAGGCCAGTCCGCGGGACGGTGCACCCTGGGAGGCGGCTAACGACTCCCCTTGAGTACTTCTACCTAAGGGGTCTCGATTTTCGCCTGCGAATATCCTGTCTGAAGGAACTCTTCAACGCGTGTCCCTCTGCTATAGCAGAAGGCACAGTGGCGAAGTAAGAGCGGGCTTGGTGTGCACTTACCCTGCCACCGAGCAGGCAGGAGGAAGATCTGCTCTTCCTTCTGCCACCGTTAGTCTCGTAGCCCCAGAGATTGTCCAAGGTCATGTTTCTGACTTTCGATGGGGGTCGAGGGTCCTGGCTTAACCGCCTGGGCCGCGAGGAAGACAACCTCTATAAAAAATTACCCCAAACCTCCAAGCGGCGGCGCACCGTGAGGGAGGTTGTTAGCTTGGCTAATGGGTAGCTTAATTAGTCTCTAGTGCGAACCACTGAATTTGAGCCGGTACAGAATGTTTTTTACTCGTGGGAACAAAAATGGATTTATCAAAAATTTTTAAAACCCCAAGTGACGAGGAGACGGAGAGCGATGCGCAGTCGGAGTCCGATGCGGCATCCAGAGGGAGCTCGAAGGGCTCGGAGGGCGGTGGAGTAGAGGGAGACTCCAGAAGGAACGCAAGTTCCTACCGGAAGCGCTCCAAACCGGGGGACGACGGGTCGTTCTCCGAGGGTGAGAAGGGCTCGGCCCCAAAAATCTCTACCAGCAGCCGCGGTGTGGGCCGAGCGCGAGGAAGGGGGAGGGGGCTCACTGCCCAAGAGTCCACCCAGTGAGCTGAAAGGCTCACCGCGGAGGAATTCCACCCCAGAGCGACCAGCGCTGAGGCTGACCCCTCGGGGCTCTCTGGCAGTGAGCCAGACACCGGAGGCGACTCGGCCATCGATGAGGCGCTCGAGACGCTAGAGTTAGTCCTGGCATCTGGCCTGAATAGCGTAGCCAAAAAAAAGAGAGAAGTCCTCCAAGAGGAGTGCTATCTCCCAGGCCAGGACCTCTCTCCAGGAAGTGGTGGACCCCATCCGCAGGGGGCTTGCCAAGCTTCGGGCCGACAACGCTCGGCTCCGAAAGGCCTCGGGCCAGCAAGAGCTGCCAAAGGGCGACTCTTGCAGACTAGCAGGGGGGCGTGAGCGGGAGCAGGGGCAGAGCCAGCCCAAGCCTCAGCCCGAGCCGGAGAGCCAGCTGCGGATCCAGCAGCAGCTGTCCCTACTGGAGGGCATTGTGCTGTGCCCCCCACTTGCGGCCTCCGGCCAGCGAAAGGCGGCGTCGTATGCTGCCGCCACTGCGGCCACGGTTGCTGCGCCCATGCCGGGCTCGTCCGGGCAGGCCAGGAGCGGGACCGTGGTACCGGAGTCCACGGGGTCAGCTCCTTTGGCCAGAAGACAGCAACAGGGGAAGCCAGCCGCTGCTGCTGCCCCCCCCCCCCCCAACAAGGGCAAAACGGGGCCGGCCACCAAGGCGGTGGGAGCTCCTGCCGTAGCGGCAAGCAGGCGGCCTATACCGCCTCCCCCGCCTACGGAATCTCCGGCCGAAGTCGAATGGCAGGTGGCTGGAGCCAAGGAAAAGGCGGGTAGGGCGGCTCGGGCCGCCAAGAAACGAGAGCGGCGGCGGCAGCGGAAAAGGAGGGCCATCGAAGCCAGGTGTCGCGCCTCGGATTCTACGGCTGTAGTGATTACACTGCAGCCGGCTGCGGAGAAAAAGGGTACGACCTACGGCGAGGTCATGCATCCGGAAGGCGAGGCGGGCGGTGAACCTCGCCGAGCTCGGAGTCACTGGGGGCTTCCGGATGCGGCATACCGCGACCGGTGCCCTTATGCTGGAGGTCCCCGGGGCGAACAGCGGCCCCACCGCAGACGCCCTGGCCGAGAAAATCAGGGCATCCTTGGATGCGGAGGAGGCCCGAGTGTCCAGGCCCACAAAGTGCGTCGTCAGGACGGGTGGGTGCCTTACCAATCAGGTTCGGGCAGGCGTCACCCGTGCTGACGGCACGGGCATGGGGGCGGTGACGGTGAGTTGCCCCGTGTCAGCGGCGAGGAACATCACCGGGGAGGGCCGCCGGCTTTTAGTGGGCTGGGTCTCCGCACGGGTAAAACTGCTGGAGCCCAGACCTCTGAGTTGCTATCGCTGCCACGTGGGGCACCACGTGGGGGCCTGTTGTGCAGCGGAGGTGGATCGCAGTGACCGCTGCTTTCAGTGCGGTCAGCCCGGTCACAAGGCCGTCACTTGCAGTGCAGCGCCGCACTGCTACGCATGTGCGGCGGCAGGCAAGCCAGCCGAACACCGGGCTGGGGGCAGGTCCTGCGATCCCCCCGCCAAGGCCAAGGGCAAGGTCCCGAGGCCCATCCCCGCGAATGTGCTCGCCGCTGCGGCCGCCAAGTTGGCCGCCGCCGCCGTCGCTTCCGCAGACGCCGCCGCCACCGCCGCAACCACCGCGGCAGGGCCCTCACAAGGGGCTCGGGAGGAGACTATAATGGATAGTCATTAATGGCTACATTACGTCTCCTCCAGGCGAATATCAACCACTGCGCCCCCGCTCAGGATATGTCTCCGAGCCGTATTACGTCCTGCCCAGGGCCGACTGGGTGCAGGACCTGAACGGCTCGGTGACCCTAATTTCATCGACCGCCGCCGGTACCCCGTCCCTCGAGGCCGTCACGAGGGGACGGGGTTGCGTAGCAGCACGGTTCGGGGACATTGCAGTGGTAGGCATCTACCTGTCCCCGAACAGAACTCTCGCCGATCTCCACATCTCCCTTATGGAGCTGAATGCCGTCGTCGCTGGGTTTGGTTCCCTCCCCGTGGTTGTTTGCGGGGACTTCAATGCCAAGAATTTGGCTTGGGGTTCCCGGTACACAGACCAGCGGGGTCGGATGGTGGAGGACTGGGCTCTGGAGACAGGCCTGGTTGTCTAGTTTAATTTTCGAAAACTTGAACTTTAACGTGTAAGGGAAAATAAGCGTTAAGGTTATAGGCGTAGACTCTGAATTTTAATTTTATTTAGATGTGTATTGTATTAGAGTACTTTTGAATTAAAAATTAGTGACATTTGCTATCTAGTTTTTTTTTTTAAATTTACTTGCAAAGTTTTGGATTAAAGCTGTCCATGTTACAGCTATTTACTTGGCGATAAAAAAAAATCAAAAGCGACCGGATTCTTCCAACTTCCTCAAAAATTCTCTAGTTTATCCTCTTGCTAGTGATGTGCCACATGCCATAAAAATCTTTTTATAACTGAATCGAGTCACATAAGACTAATATTCAAAATTATGATTTAAAGAATATTTTTGCTTAAATGATACCTGAAAAACCTATTAAAAATGTTTTTCAATCTTATAAGGTAAAATCTCTCTCTTCGTGGGTTTTACTAGAAATAAAAAAAAAATTGCATTTTTAACATTTTTTTTCATAATTTTTACAAATCCTGCTCAAATTGTTGGCCTCTGTTGTGAATGCAGGCTCAACATCTGATTTGTATTTCGACAGTTGTTGTAAGAAGTCGTATTTCCTCCTTATTTGTTCGTCTGGGCCAATTTTAATCATTCTTTTTTGTGTTCAATCCTTAAGTTGGCTCATTTTACTTATAGGAGAATTCCTTTTATTCCTTTATTTTTAAAAAGAAACAAAACTGCATTCAAAGATTTTTTTTTAACTCGCTTGCCTCACCCGGAACTCGAACCAACTAAAATAAAAATACTATACTTATTAATAGGATAATCCCATCGATTATTCAGGATAAAATTTCTCTAACAAACATTTGGTCTTACTCTCGTCTGTCGTACAAGATATTCATGAAGAATACCTATTTAGTACACAAGTTCTTTAATGAACATCTATTCTAGTACTTATTTTTCACTTTCAACAAGTAAAAGACATGTAACAGTTCTCTTATCTCTCCAAAATTCAAAGACTTCGTATGAAGTACACGCTTGCTAATTTATCTCTAAGTACCATTATCATCATCATCTTCCTGCCCTTGTCCCGTTTTATTTGGGGTCGGCGCAACACGTTTTTTTTCTTCCATTCTGTCCTGTCACTCGTCACGCTATCACTAACTCCCTTTTCTTTCATATCACTTCTCACACAATCCATCCATCTTTTCTTTGGCCTCCCTCTCCCTCTCCATCCATCCACATGTAATCTTATAACTCTTTTAGCAACATGATTTTCATCCCACCTCTTCACATGACCATACCAAGACAAACGATTCCCTTTTAACTTTTCAGTCACTGGCGCCACGTTCAAACTTTACCTAATATACTCATTCCTCACTTTATCCAGTCTCGTCACACCTCACATCCATCTTAACATTCTCATCTCCGCTACGTACAATGGTTTTTTATCCGTCTTTTTCACAGCCCAATATTCTGATCCATACAGTATGACAGGCCTTATCACGGACTTGTAGATTTTATCCTTCAACTTGAGTGGCATCCGTGGGTCACAAGTTGTTCCCGTGACCTTTCGCCATTTCATCCATCCTGCGTTGATCCGATGTGTTACGTCCCGGTCTACCTTACCATCTCCTTGGACGAACGACCCGAGGTACCAAAAGTCGGAACAGATCGGTATGGGCGTTTCGGCGAGAGCTAAAGGCACTGGATTGGAGAGACCGCCGAAATCACAGAACAAGTACTCCGTTTTGGTTCTACTCAATTTCAGGCCAACACTCTCCAGTCTGTGCCACCACACCTCCAATCTGTTCTGGACCTCTATGCCACTCTTGGCAACCAGTACAATGTCATCGGCAAACAGCATACACCAGGGAGCCTCTTCCTGAATTTCCGACGTCAGAGCGTCCATCATCATCAGGAAAAGGTAAGGGCTGAGAGCCGACCCTTGATGTAAGCCAACAGCCACATTGAAGCTGCCAGTGGTGCCCACTGTAGACCGGACTTGGGGACTGCATCGACTGTACATCGCTCGGGTCAACTGCACATAATTCCGAGGCGCACCTTTCTCCTTAAGGGCCCACCACAGTACCTCACGAGGAGCACCCGGTTGCATGCCTTTTCGAGATCAACAAATACCATGTGCAAGTTTTTATGCGAACCTCTGTATTTTTCGCACAGCTGGTGTATAGCAAAAATGGCATCCGCTGTACCCGACCCGAAAATTGACCCGACAAAACCGAATTGATTCTGTGAAATTTCACTCTCTTCTCTCAGTCACCTTTCAATAACTTTCTCCCAGCCTTTCATAATGTGTGACATTAGCTTTATTTCTCTATAATTGTTGCACATAAGCACATCACCTTTGTTTTTAAAAATGGGCACCAAATAGCTATTGCACCACTCATCAGGTGTGGCTTCTTCCCGCAACAACTTATTGAAGAACAAAGCCAACCACGTCCATCCATCTACTCGCAATAACTTCCACACTTCAACTGGTATACCACCTAGACCAATCCAAGCTTTACCATTCTTCATTCCATTTACTGCTATTCTAACTTCATCCATTCTAACCATTCACTGGTTTATTCTCCAAAACCTCACTCCAATTATTTTCCTTATTCATCAGTCTTTCAAAATATTCCTTCCACCTCTTTTTGATTTTTTCATCATCCGATAGAACCATTCCAGTTTCATCTCTTATACATCTTACCTGGCAAACATCCCTCACCTTTCTTTCTCTTATTCTAGTAAGCCGGCATAGCTCTTTTTGGCATGCAGAACTGTCCAGTGTGTCATATAGTTTGTCCTGGGCCTTTGATTTTACTATTGTCACTCACGGCTTTCTTGGCTTTCTTCTTCAAAACGTCATACTCACTCTTTTTTTCAGCTTTTATACTAGCGTTTCCTGACTCTACACGCTGCTATTCCTTGAATTTTCTCTTCTTTTCTTTCAATACATCCTGAACTTCTGTCGACCACCACCATGTATCCCTATTTATTATGCCCTTTCCTCTCGTCTCTCCCAAAATATATTTTGCTGCATTCCTAATACACCCAGCTATCTCATTGCAGCTTTCATTTATACTTTGATAATTCGTGTCTCCCATCTCTATCATTCTGTCCATCACTCGCTCCCTGAACTTCTTCGCACAATCATTCCTCTCTAATGGCGTTTTATTTTGGAGGGAGGACGCTCTTTGTTTTTGTTAGACAGTATTTTGACCACTGATGTCATAACTAGTCTGTGTTGTGAGACTAGGTCTTCTCCGGGCAGTACTTTGCTGTCTTTGACGTGCTTTAAGTGGTTGCGCCGGACTAACAAGTAGTCGATTTGGGTCTTATGATTATCACTTTTGTACGTGATCATGTGTTCGTCTCTTTTCTGGAACCACGTATTGGCTACTGCCAGGTCAAATGCATTATCGGATTGCAGTAGCGTCTCTCCTTCACTCTTCGGAATAACGAAGCCCAACCCCATCCCCCATGTACTGTTTCATAAAAACCCACTTGTCCATTAAAATCCCCTCAAACTATGAATTCTTCATGAACAGGGATGTTCATAAATCCTCCCAAAACTCCTCTTTCACCGTTTTATCACATCCTACTTGTGGTGCATACAAACTAATTACATTCATCATCACATTCTCTAACATAACTTTCACAACTATAAATCTATAACTAATCCTATATACTTCCATCACTCTCCTCTAAGTACCATTATACAAATCAGAAAAACATTATAAAAATGAGTAACCCAGTTTGCCTTTGTTGAAATCTTCGATAAGAAAATCGTTTAATGGTAATAATACCTCTATGCACATTTTCTTCTTACATGATACAAGGCGTTCTGTGGAAAAGTTAAATAATTGAAGTGTAACAAATTGATAATAAAATAAAGTTAATGTTAGATTTTACGATCATTTTTATTTTTAAGACCAAATGTTTGTTAAAGAAAATCCTGAATAATAATCTTATCGATTAGTAAGTATAATAAAATAGCGAGTGTTTGTTTTTCTTTTTTAATTTTAGTTGGTTCGAGTCCCGGGCGAGGCAAGCGAGTTTTAGAAAATCTTTAAATGCAGTTTTGTTTTTATTTAAAAAAAATAAAGGAATGTTTCCTTTAAGTAAAAAAGCCAACTTAAGGATTTAAGGTAGTTTCCCTCCAGAGCCCGACTTATTTCCCACACTGTATGCTAACAAAATTTTGTTCGGGAGTTTGCCAATAGGTACTTTTTATAGATAGGTGCAGTGCATACCTAATTGCTTACACTTGACGTTATTTACCTAAAGTGCAGTGGCAGGCGGCAGCGCAAATAGGTAGTTACCAACATACTTATTACATCAAAATGCAAAGTAACACGAGCGCGAACGGTGATCTGTGACGTCACAGCTTCAAGAGATAACCCTTCTGCGCCGCCGTCCGGCACCGGTCGACGCGGTGCGGACCCACGCGAGACGCGACTCGCGCTCAGTCCGCACCAGTCCGCACTCATCTGTGTACAACTGTTTACGGGGACAGACTTTACGTTGTTATCCGTCACACACACGAACTTTATTCCATTACCTACTAGGTAGGTACCTTAATATGTTTACTAAAGACATACAGTTAGTGCAAAACCAACTGATTTTGTTGTGACTGCGATGTGATCATAAAACATTATTGAGTCGAGACTTCGCGAGTGATCGTCGCGTTTCGTGGCGTTCTTATCACATTAGTATCGCGTGACGCCCGGTATATATAGTGCTTCGTGCGGTTTCGTGTAGCGTCGGAACAGTTCGGTAGTATTACGCTTCGCATGACGAACAGGCAACCAAACTATTACTTATTCTGTGGCCATTCAGAGAAAAAGGTTTTCGTAGCTGCACAGTTTGGCACTACCTCGACGCTGGCTCGGTTAGATATATAATAATTATAAATCTTTTTTTTAATATGAAAGAAAATGATGGCTTGGCCAAAAAAGAAAATATTAGAAGAAATTCTCCCGGTGCGTATCATACGCGAAGTGGAAAAGTGGCCGGTGTTGTACATGCGCAACTGCCCCGAGGCGCCGAAGGAAAACACGCACTTTAGGAAAAAAGTTTGGAACGAAGTCGCTAAAGCACTCATCGAAGACTGGGACTCTTATTCACCGGCAGAGAAAGAATGCAAAAGTGGGTGGTTGACTATGAATTTTTATTACATCTACGAGCATAGTAGGTACTTACTTATTGACAACAACGTGACAACTACTTCTGAACCTTTACGAGCTAGCGCGCACTAGTGACTTTTGTCACCGTGACGTTTTGTTTACTGTCACCGTGCTTATGAACCCAACATGTAGTGTGCGCACTTGAATACGTGACAGTTGGAAAAAAATGGTAAAAAAATTATTGTCACCCTGACAAAAGTCACCAGTACGCGTTAGCTCTAACAAGCCGCACGTCAATAATAAATTAATACACTAAATATATTATGTTGCAGCCAAAGTACCATACATCTGCATATTATTTATAAAATAAATAATATAATAAATTTATTAATAGAAAAGTAGGTAGCTATACATCTTATCTATCCTAATCAAAATACAATGTATTGAATAAATTATGTTTCCTTTGAAAAGATAGAGTAAAGGACGATGTCTGTGCTAGTATTAACTGTGTGACAGACATCGGCGCCTTCCTCCTACAGCTTTCAGTGTTAATATAATTCAAGTATAGTGGCTGAATATTTATAAAATATTCAGCTGTTATACTTGTTTACATTACAGATCTACGCAATTTAGACACAGACAATTTATTGTTGGGACAAACATTTCGAATAATCCAGTTTGCGTAGCTATTTTATAAAACATCTAAGTAGCCTTGGGTAAAGTAATAAAACACTTTAAATTTTAAATCTATTTACGCAATTTTATTGTGCGGCAACACTGAATGTTAGGGTAACTAAAATTCTTTATTCGCTCGAATAGGGAATCCAATCCCGCATCAAAATTACGATCCCGCAGATCTGCGGGATTGAAATCATCAATCCCGCATTTGTCCCACCCCTAGCTTTTCAAGAAAGGCCAACATTGCCATGGTGTTACTGACCATTTCGCGGAGAGTATCTGGATTTCTGAAGTATTTGCCCTTTATTCTGCAACCACTAGGCAGCTTATAAGCAAATAAGCTGCTGTCTCTTACTCCTCTATGCGCTGGCTGTAATAATAGTACATTCAGAAATCAGAAATCAGAAATCAGAAACGTTTATTTCAAATAGACCAATTACAGGCACTTTTGAATTGTCAAAATGTCAGTCAGTCAAAAAAAAACAAGTGAAGCTAAATTGCACGTTCCAAAGCGTAGATCTCTATGGAGAAGAACGTGCAAGAAACTCCATGGACACTCTTTTAAATCATATTATGAGTTACATAAATCTTGGTTACATATTTCATGTCGCTTCTAATATGTGAGCACAATGTAGATAAATAAGAATAAAAACTAATTAAAAAGATAGAAATTGAATTAAGCCACTGGCAGCTAAGAGATGACCAGTCTCAACCGACGGCACCCGTTCACGAGCATGACGCGTGCATCAGCCTCACTCAGCTCAACCATTTTGAAGGGAACTGAATGACCCAATAACACGTGCCACCATCAGCGAGACATTTGAGTGAGCATGACAAACTCTCACCTGCCATGCTCGTAATGTCAAACAAGTTGTAACCTAATAAAAATGCTCCATGGTACTTCACATTCACAAAACTTGAAAAAATAGTGCTTCTACATTATACAATACTATTGTTTCCAAATGCAAAAGGTAATAAATTATCATAAGCTCTATTGAAATAAACAAATAAAATAAAATAAGAAAGATTTCGAAAACAACAAAACAAAAAGGGGAATAGTAAGTATCTCTTCCAATAATTAGAAACATATATATTTAAAAAAAAAAAAAAACACAAAACTTAATTTGAAGGCTGTGGCTGTGGAGCAGAACCGGCATTTAGCCAAGCGTTTTTGTCAAGGATATAATCTTCCAGTTTATAATACGCTTGTCTACATAGTGTGCGTTTAATGCATGTTTTAAATTTGGACTCATTTAGTTGTAGAATCTCAACTGGTATTTTATTATAAAATTTTACACAGTACCCCATAAAAGAACTATGTACTTTTGCCAATCTGAATCGAGGTTGATCTAATTTGTTCCTATTCCTAGTATAAAAATTGTGCCTGTCACTTATCTTAGTAAAAAGATGAATATTTTTCCGAACATACATAATGTTTTCATAAATGTATTGACAAGGGACCGTCAGGATGTTTATTTCCTTAAATAGTTCTCTAAGAGAATCGCGTCTGCGAAGATTATATATGGCTCTGATAGCTCTCTTCTGCAGAATAAAAATAGACTCTATGTCTGCAGCCCGTCCCCATAGCAAAATACCGTAAGACATGATACTATGAAAGTAACTAAAATAAACTAGTCGCGCAGTATCTACATCAGTAAATTGACGGATTTTTCTGACAGCATATGCTGCCGAACTAAGCCGACCTGCCAGAGATGTTAAATGAGGACCCCATTGTAGCCTCGAGTCAAGCGTGATCCCTAGGAAAACTGTATCTTCGACGAATTCGAGTTTCTCCTTGTTCAATACTATGTCGGAGTAATTACTTTTAACATTCGGTAACGCAAATCTTATGCACTTAGTTTTTTTTCCATTTAATACTAAATTATTAACAGTAAACCAGTTTTGGACTTGCTGTAGAGCATTGTTTACGTCATCAAGGTTTGTGGAACGTCTATTGATCTTAAAAATTAACGACGTATCGTCAGCAAACAATACAATATGTGGTTGTTTTTTTAATAGATGTGGTAGATCATTTATGTATACTAAAAAGAGGAAAGGACCCAATATGGAGCCTTGTGGTACACCCATTTTGACTTTCAAACCCGGAGAATTGACACCGTTTATCTGAACTTGCTGTTGCCTATCAATTAAATAAGATTTTACCAAGCCGAGTGCAAGTTTACCTAGCCCATAATGTTCTAGCTTTAAAAGCAAGGTTTCGTGATTAACACAATCGAAAGCCTTTGAGAGGTCACAAAAAATTCCTATCGCATCTTGGGCTTGTTCCCACGCTGCAAATATATGTTTTAATAAAGTGACACCAGCGTCAGTCGTACAACGTCCTTTGGTGAAACCATACTGCTGATCGTGAAAGATTTTATTGCTGTTAAAATGGTAAAGCATTTGATTAAGCATAACTTTTTCAAACACCTTACTGAAAACCGGCAATACTGATACAGGTCTGTAATTATTAGTGTCATTATGGTCACCAGATTTAAAAAGTGGTATAACCTTACTGTATTTCATTATATCTGGAAAGACTCCTTGGTCCACACACAAATTAAATATTAAAGCTAAGTATGGTGCTATGGTCTCAATTATGGATGTGCATACTTTAACAGACATTCCCCATAGGTCTTCGGTTAATTTGACTTTGATTTGCCGGAAAGCCTTTATGACTGTCAAAGGGTTTATATGTTTGAATTGAAATTCAACCGGACAGCCTGGTAAGTTTGCTTTCAATAAAGCAATTGAAGCTTCAGGGGAGGAATTTAGAGCTTCCGTTGTCCTAAGAGGTATATCGGTGAAATAATTCACAAACTCCTGGGCTACTTCTATGTTAGAGCTTTTGGGACCATGTGAAGTCTCCAATAAAAAATCCGTGTTGCGTACTTTATTCCTACCAGTTTCACTATTAATAACTTTCCACACAGCCTTAATTTTATTGTCTGCCGATTTGATCTTATTGCTAATGTACAGGGCTTTCGCTACCTTGCAAATCTTTCTGAAAAGTTTAGAATATCTATTTACATATTTATTAAAGGTTTCAGTGTTGAAGAATGGCTTAAGGCCGTACAGCTCATATAGTTTTTCCCTACTTACCCTAATACCTTTAGTCGCCCAGTCACTAAATACAAACTTAGGGAAAATATTTTTCGACTTCTTTTCAAATGCTGTAAACTTTTGATACAAGTGCAGAAAGTTTGTCAATGCGATCGAGGTGGAATTCGCACGAGCCGTTAGGCGAGTGTGTTATGGAACCGAGGGCTGCAGTGACAAATTTGCACATGTATCAAACGACTTTTTTCAATACACTTATGAAGAAATGAATAAACGGGGGTTGACCAGCGACTCGTGGGGGTTGACGCGCACCCAGCCTGATACGGTCAATGTAATAAAATTGTGGCGGGGGAGAGCACGCGCACTTTTCTGCACTAGTGCGGAAAACAGTCTATTGCGTGCCTAAAAGCGGTCGGATAAGAGTGGGTTTTCGAGTAAGTGTATTGAAAATAAATTAGAACAGAGCGCCACGTCTTCTAAGCGATTTTTCTTATAAAAAAATTCAATCCCGCAAACGTGTGGGATCCCGCGTGAATAATCCCGCAAAAAAGGTGCGGGATTAGATTCCCTACACTCGAAACATCACGGCGCATACGGCTGGACGGATTTTAATTTAAAAAAAAAATTATTAACGTTGCACCACACTAAAGGGCCTATTACACTACGCGATATTCAGCACACGATATTCAGACTGCCTTATTTTTTGTTCCGAGCAGTGACGGATTAACCCTTAATCAAATTAAGCAATTGCCTAGGGCATCACGTCTGGGGGGGCACCAGAAGAAGCACAAAAAAAAATCCGTCCTTAGGGCATCACAATCATGTCACCAAAAACCACACCAAAAAAGTTTCTAGGACTAATTTCAAAATTCGCGGGTTTTAAGATGACATAGAGTCCGACCTAGAGTCATAACCCCGCTCCTGCTTGCCCACTCGCTGCCCGCTAGTGCATTCGGCAATTCAAATGCACCGGAATTGCGATCAGCCAATCACAAACCACCCCTACCCCGCAGCCCCCCCCCGCAAATCTGTGTCAATCAAATGTTTTGTTTTTTAAGTAATTGTGCCGGCCGGTATCTATGCATACGTAATAATAGGGGTTAAAGTATGAAATTGCCGTTTTATTGTAGTAGGTATTTCGAATCGACATAAAACCTTCATGGTTTAAGATTTTTGAGTGAAGCATTTTTCACATAGTACCTATGAGGATCTTCTTTTAAAAAAAACTTTTTACAAAAAAAAAAATAACCGACTACACTAAAAGAATCAAAATAACTTTAATTTCGGAAGTCAGTGTTTCTCGGTATTTTTTGTTTCTTATTTAACACCGACTTTTTTTTTTAAGTATTTTATTTCTCACTTTTTAGTTGCGATACACTTATAACCAGAGTGCCTATTCTCATGACAATTCCAATTAACCCAAACACTGCTAGGTTACATTGTTTTATTATGAAGATCCTGTGTCTACCTTCTACCTTCCGGCTCCATCATCAGATCAGTTCGATAGTACCTTATAGTCAAAGTGCATCTCATAACAATTCTAATAAGCCCAAACACGGTTAGTATACATTGATTAATTACGGAGTTCCTGTGCCTACCTTCCGGCTCCATCATCATCATCAGTTCAACTCAACTTCAACATAACTATTCAGAACCATTTATTTATTTGTATTGTCATAGTCGCTTAACTATCTTCATTGTGATATCTATGTGAGTATGAAGTTCCTTTGGCCATTTCTGGTCTTCTTCATCAGTTCCAGTTCATCAAATGTTACTTTTTGACAGTAAATGCTTAAGTCCTCGATGAAAATATCAAAATAACTATATGGTTGCCTATAATATTTGAGGAATTCCCTCGATTCCTCATGGATTCATCATGAAAACTGGATTTTTAAATAAATGGGACCAATCTGGAAGCATATCCTCTAAGGGGAAAAAAAATGCCAATTGGTCCATAAACGACGGAGTTCTGAGGGAACAACATATCGATCCGAGCCAAACTACCCAGGAATTAGCGGCATGGTTTAACGTTACCTTACCAACAATAAAAAAATATGAAAAATGGGTGCCTCATGATTTAACTGATCTGCAGAAAGAAACGCGTGTTGAAACTTGTGTTGCCTTGTTGAATCGATACAGAAATGAAGGAATATTGGATCGAATTGTGACATGTGATGAAAAGTGGATTCTTTAC
The DNA here is from genome assembly GCA_905147345.3 of Mythimna impura. NCBI lineage: Eukaryota > Metazoa > Arthropoda > Insecta > Lepidoptera > Noctuidae > Mythimna > Mythimna impura. The sequence goes on along the minus strand of LR990362.1, from coordinate 26,793,298 downwards.
GGTAACCGTAAGCGAAAAATGCAATGGCTGACCCCAGGTCAAACGCCGCAACAGTGTTCTAAATCATAGCTTACGAATAAAAAGGTAATGGTAACTGTTTGGTGGTCTCAGCATGGTGTTATTCACTATAGCTTTCTCCGGTCTGGTCAAGCAATAACGGCAGATGTCTACTGGCCGAACTCCGAACAATGATAGCAAAACTAGCAGTAAAACAACCCCGACTCACCATTATTGCTCCATGATAACGCGAGACAGCACGAGAAACCATTTTAACTCTACAGAAACTACAATTAGAAACCATTCGTAACTCTCCGTATTCGCCAGACCTTGCTCCAACGGACTACCATTTTTTTCGTGATTTGGACAATTTTCTACTTGATAAAAAGTTTTCTTCTCCGGAGGCAGTACAAAATGCTTTCACACAGTTTGTCGAATCTAGATCATCAGAGTTCTATCGCAAAGGCATAAATGACCTTCCTGGCAGCAATGTATAGATAATAATGGTAATTATTTTGATTAAATAAATATGATAAATGAAAAAAATAAACGAATTTCAATTTTTCAGTACAAATCGGCAATTTCATACTTTAACCCCTAATGAATAAATTATGCTTTGGTTTTTATTGTTGTCGCACCTACTCCATTTCTAAGGTACGTTACATCTCATCACCTTATTTTACAAAAATCTAATGTTTTTAGGCGGCAAAGGTTTAAAGACCGATTCTAGTTGACATACGGAATGGGGGCCCACAGGCGTAGATTGCTTAGGGCATCAAGTGGTCTTGATCCGTCACTGGTTCCGAGTAAGACCGGTCTAACCCTTATTACACTACGCGACATCGACTAAGACTGTCTGAATATCGAATAGTGTAATAGGCCTTGAATTAATTCTAGTATACACAAATTGACTACCTATATCGTTCAAAGGTTATTGATTTTTTAACCAAAATGGCGAAAATAGCGTAAAATAGGAATTGGCAGAGAAAAAACAATCGTGAGTGACAAATCGAAGTGACTGAATACTGAATAGGTCTTTCAAAATCAAAACGATATTTCCTAGACCATTTAACAGTTATTTACTCCAAAATAGGAACGTCTTCACGGTACTCATATGAAGGAATGCGAAAACGATATTTTTAACCCTGGCTAAAAGGTGTTTGACGTGTGTATCAGCGTACCTGTGGGTCTGTGGGTGTACGTGAATATGTCTCTTGCATAATAGCTCCTAAACGATGAACAGATTTTAATTTAGTCTAGGCCTTTTGCTTTGAATGATAACTAAATAGATCGAGAATCTTAGCTATGATTTAAGAAAATCTGTTCGCCGTTTCAAGATCATCATATTGGAAGTATTGATGATGTTACTAACGGATAGATACAACAATAATAATAAATTTTTTACACCACCTGCTCGATAATGGCCTTTTTAACACACTTGCTCAGAAAGTGACTTAATGCACTGCACTTAGGTATATAATCGCACTCGTTACCAAACTGTGACATTTTGATTACCATTACGCACTAGTGCTATAATGTAGTTAAAACCTTTTTGTTCAACCTCTTTGTTCGCAAAACAAATTTTGAATTCGAATAATTGCGTTCAAAAGTATATAAATTAGTGTCTTACTTATTTCATCCAATTTACAAGTTAAAATGGACAAATTTAACTTGTACAAACGATTTATTTAATAAAAAAAACATTTAGTAAATAAATCGTACATTTAAATTTTTTTTTTTGTGGTCTATGGCCGCCATTTTAAGATACGCGCGGTTTTTGGCGTTTTTTTTATTCCAGTGAAGTTTAGTGGCTGTATTAATTAAATAAAATTAAATACTACAAAATCATTGGAAAATGTTACATCCGTATTCTATTGTCACTACGAAAGACATTATCGTAAGAACTTTTCACGCAAGAAAACATAAACTTAAGACTAGGCAGCATGATCAAAATACCTTAGCCAACGTCTAGGGGTAAATAAATAAAAATGATGCGTGCGTTTAAGAAAACAGATTTTTACCGCCATGTCACAGAAAATTGTACTAGTTTTACTGTTGTTTTCTTCACAAGTGTATTGAAAAACGTCGTATGATACACGTGAGTAATTAATGATTACCGTTCTTGGCTCTCTTAAGACCCTCGCCACGGCTCATGTCTAAATACCGCCTCGACGGTAATCACTAACATTACACACTTATATCATAATGTACTATAGATGATCAAACGAACTTACCAGTGATGTTCGATCATTATTATACGTAGCTTCGTTCGAAGATATATTATAATTAACCATGCAGCTCCCGCTTGCGCTAGGCGACCCAATTCGCAGCTTTTCAGAGCCTAAAAGCAGAAACAAAACGCACCGTATCCGAGCGAGTATCTGTCAGTAACGTCAAATGTCATTCTTTCAGAGTTAGAGATAAATCTTAAGTTTTGCTGGGTAGGGTAGGGAGGGTTCCCTATATCTTCGAACGAAGCTACGTATAATAATGATCGAACATCACTGGTAAGTTCGTTTGATCATCTATTATACTTCATTCGTTCGAAGATATATTATAATTAACCATGCAGATGTTAAGAGTCAACTTAAAGCAAAATTAAGATTTTTAATATCAACAAATATATTTCAGGAACCAAAATCTCTTAGGCACTTATTAGGCTCTTAATATAATGGTAATATGAGACAATCAGTCTTTTTTGACATACTTATACATTTTATATTATATAAGTATATATGACTATTTTTTTTTTATATATAATTATTTTAAACATATTAAGGCATTTATAAGCAAATATTTTGTTCAGCATTAAGCACAGCATGAGCAAATTCAGATGAATTGTTGGAAATAGGTATATTATAAAATTTTGCAAAAGTTGAAGAACTGTTTGTTCAGCCGTTTGCCTAATTACATCTAATGATACTCCCCTAGCTTTAGCAGTCGACGTGGATGCATGTCTTGTACTATGCCCTGAAAAAACGCTAATATCTATGCCACACATAGAGAAAGTATATATTATATATATATTATTATTTTTATATATTTTATTTATCTCAGGACCCTGAGGTCCTGGACCTTTGGGAGGCGTACGAGGAGCCGAAGCCAACTCGCAGAGGCCCTTTAGATAATTATAATGGAACATGATACCAACCGACGATTATCCCTGTACGCGCTATGCTAGTGCACCCAAGGACAACCCCCGGTTATTGAAAAACTGTTGCGACCTATGGAGAACAAAGATAATAGGGCTATGGTTTTTGGAGTCTTAAGTGGACTGGTAACATGGAACTATGTCAAGACTATGGCCCCTGCCTGAACAACGTTATTAATATGCATCGAAAAAAGGCAGAGGGTGACTTGCACACTCAATAAATGGGCCCCCAAAAACGGCCGCTAGCACGAAGTGACGTAGCAACAAGAGGGCAACATATCCTGAGGTGCTTGAGGAGTGGAGAGGTATACCACGGCTATCAGGACAATCCCGGAAGTACGGTCAAGATCCCTACCAGCACCTTACTGGATTATACATCCTTCTCCCGAGCACGTTTGCTCTTGCGAATCTCCACTCAAGCCAGCCAATAAAGGCAAGAGAGAGGTGGGAGCTCAGTTCCTCGTCAGTGTTCACTACGGCCGGCCAATAAAGGCAAGCCGGAGATGAAGAACAAGAACTCTCCCGGGAGATCGGGTCCGTGGGGTCGCTAATGCCCAACAGTTCGCCACAAAACTGCACTGCGGATTGTATCTCTCTTAGTCTGGCCCCTCACCCTAGGCATATTACGGCAAAGCAAACTTTACCGATACAGACCTAGGGTATATTGGAGCACGCAAGCCCCACCACGACGTCAACGTAGAGATACGGCGATGGTATTATTATTATTATCCATCTACTAATGGTAGACGAAGAAATTGGCTTGTGTGGGTTATTCAAAGAGAGTATTAAATGAGTATTATCTTCCCTAATACTCTTGAGTGTATCTAATGTAATAAAATAAAGTAGTGTCAGGGAAGATTTCAGGTTTTGCCGTGCATTTTCGTTACAGAAAATGGCTCTATTTTTGTATGTTGACTAAAACAATAAAAATAATAAAATAAAAACTAAAATAAAGGTAAATAAGAGGTTCGGTCCGCTGCAACCAGAACCAGATGTTTTTATAGTGTCTAGGATAGAAATGTTTACACCGGTTTCATTAACTATAATATTGGGTATTTTTATAAATGATAAATCTGTGCTACTTGGGCTCTGCTAAGTGCAAACCAATTCACTAACTTTTTAGACAATTTCATTTTTATAGAAACCTTAACATAATCTCTGGATGTGATCATTACGACCAATTTATGAGTCTATTAATTTATTAATTGGTATAGACTGTGTGAATAAGTGAGATCCTATAAGTAACATTGAATTGAGGCATTATTTGGAAGGTAACCTAATGTAACCTCTATGGCTGATGGAAGAACATCATGTCAATATTCTGGAAATTAGTGTAAGGAGGTGTGTAAGATGACACTCTTTAAAAAAGGAATGCAATAGTTTTTTTTTTTATTTTTTATTGAGTACCTATAAAGACTAACAGCTTGAAAAAACTAACATTGTTTTCAATGGTGGACAAGCTTGTGAAGGTCAATATGACATTAACTTTTCATTTTTGCCTTCCCAATATTGGGCTAAATGGAGGAAAGAACACATAAAAGAAATAAATTATCATGTTCAAAGGCAGTAAAAAACATCTAATTAAATGTATTTTGAATCTGGTATCCAGGAAACACAGGCATCACATTTATGTATTACTTGTAGAAGGGAAAAGATCAATCAGTTTGACCAAACTGAGACACAATATACCTACTAAAATGTAGAGATATTCTGTTCCCACTCTATGTTAGATGTATGAGATTGTTAATTGCTCTCTTTGTTGTCTTTTGAATCCATATATGAAGCAAATAGACAAATCTAATTATTTTCACACCATATTTGCTCCATATTTCTGGCTATATTATTTAATTGTTGATACCGTATTCCTCCCATTCGGTTTATATAAGATACAGCAAACTATTATCAATCTCACACAAAATGTGTAAGTGCTCATGTTTAACAAAATAGAATTTTTAAAGGTAAAAAATGTGAACCAGTTCTAAATAATTTATGTGATAATTATAATTTTTTATCCTTTTTCCAGAATCCATGGACTTCTGTTATCACTACAATTGCGCCCCCCCCCCCCCAGTTCTTGTTGCATCATTGTAGGTCTAGTTTGATGATTGGATGAATTTTTATTTTGAATCTTAGTTGCCTTTACTTATAACTAAGTATTTATGTTCTAATTTTAGTATAGAACCAACCAACAACAAATGTTGTTGCAACAAAATAATGCAATAGTTGATGTACCTATTAAGTGAGTAATCTCTCATAAGCTAAGAAATTTGTTTCTGTAAATATTTTTAAGGGATTTACAGAAACAACATTTTTTGTATGTGACATCAGTCATTGTGTGTCATATATAAAATCTAAATAATTAACATGATTGGGATGGCGTATTTTGTAAAAGGAGTAATTGTTCCTTGAATATTTTTCAACCTTTTATTATATAATAGTAGGCTAGTATGAATAGTGTAGTGTGTATAGTAGTAGACTATATAGTCTGAACCAATACACAAAAGGTCATCAAGATGATGATGTACATACTGATTTGTGAACTTTTGATCATAGATATACATGTAACTACCACTATCAAAAATGCATAATGTGTAAAACAAATCCCATTTGGGACAGCAATAGACTCTTTTTAAATGATCATAATGAAATAATAGGTATCTCCTGTGATCTGGATTCAAATTTTGCCATAAGATCTCCTGGGTACACTAGAGCTACCGCAGTGATCTTACATCTTATAAATTTGGATGTGTGAACCAATTTGTTCAGGGGTATAAAGGTTTCAATAAACCTCCCTTCTCCATCCCTGTTGGGAAACCAAAAAATATCTTGGATATAAGTTGATTCCCACACGGTTTCCATGGGGAATTTGTGCTCAATGGCAGTAAATTATGAATGGTTTTATACATAAATATGCATTCATCTTGGCCCCTGATCTTGAAGATCCTGATTGATCACTTGTAAAACCATTTTTGTTTTGAACCGTTGAATTTTGGTTGATAAGTTATGGAAGAAAAAATGCACTTACCGAACATCCACAGATGTGTTTCAAAATTGGGGCATTACCACAAATCCTCTATCAACGAGGAAGTGAATGGGCTAATCTGTAAGCATGACTAACCTCTAATTTCAACCATGAGCCTGTGGTGAAACTTTTTGTGTTCTAGCATACACTGGATGTGTTGCGAGAATTGCTTGGTTATAGTTTAATATGAGGACTGCAGATACTTTCGTCCAGGCCTAGGTATAGTAGGTATTATTCTTTGCTGGTTGTACCAAGATGGACCATTCCCTTTTCCCTGACGGGTTACAGTTGAAGATTAGGCTGGCTTCATAATAAGCTTGCCGCTTCTGTGGCATGTCTTTAGGACTTTAAATGTTCTCTGTTGAAGTATTCCCATGCAGGTAGTCGTCTCTATCAACATCTTTGACAATATCAACTGGGAAAATTAGTTTCAGCCTATTTATGCCATCATTGCTGTGAAGCTTAGATAGGGTCTGATTCCCAATCCCAACTGATTCTGTTCTGATTTAATCTTTTTGTATCAGTATATTCTTGTATTATCAGTGAATTACTGACTGAGGCAATAATCTCTATATTATTTTAAACAGTTATTACACACATTTTTATCTAGTTTTTGTTCATATTCCTTGAGTATTTCCAAAAATGGTATTCTAGATGTGGGTTAAGTCATTCATTAAGTCAGGCCATTAAATCATTTGGTTTTGTAGATATAAATACTGTAATACTTCAGGAAATATAGTAACTGGTTCAACGACTAGCTCAGATGCTAGTTCAGGAAATGTTATACTCAAGTCTGTAACAGTTGGGGTTGTGCCTGTTGGAGCCGATGATGATACAACAGATATCTAGTTTAATGTCCACTTCTTGAGGATCATCCTAAATACAAGGTCTAAAAACCTAAAACTATTGACCCTGTTATGGTACCAAAGTGTACCTAGGCAAAGCCTTTCGGATTTTATCAAAAGGTAATGACCATTGTGCATTCATCTCGTAAACACCACGAGTAAGCGGATCACGTCAATGCATCTCGTACATCACCCGTGTCCATGTACCAAAGGGTAAAGATCATCGTGTGTTCATCTCGTAAACACCACGAGTCAGCGGATCGCGCCAATGTATCTCGTACATCACTCGCGTCCATAGGTACAATATTCAAAATCCATTTTACTTGCACTGTAGATAACTTTCCTGACGAAGCTTTTCAGGTTACCCAAAGGTGTGGTGTGGGGCAAAAAACAATCTCGTATGTTTATCTCGTAAACATTCCGAGTCAGCTAAACGCGTCAATGCATCACGTGCACAACCCGCGTCAGTAGGTATATTCATATTTCGAAACCCATTTGATTTACAGTCTTACACTGTATAATGTACCATGGCAAAGCCTTTAAAGTTATGGAACAAGGAAACCAGCTCGTGTGTTCATCTCGTAAACACCCCGAGGAGTTTGATCGTGTCAATGCATACAATTATTTGGGTTAAGTACGTGAAACTCTTACTTCACTGAATAATCTAATAGATAAATCTATTACTTCACCTGGAATCAAAGAATTAAATAGAGATAGGACAGGTGACGTACTATGTTATCGTCGTTTCGTCCTTTTTTCAATTTTTTCATCATATGAAGATAGTATTTCATATCTTTTCGTTTTCGCATACTTCATTACAAATTATACAAGCACTATGCTCTTATTTAATTACTTAAATTGGTAAAAAAGCAAATAAAACACAACGTAAAACGTATTGGTTGCCGCGCAAACGTATGGAATGACATTTGACGTTACTGACAGATACTCGCTCGGATACGGTGCGTTTTGTTTCTGCTTTTAGGCTCTGAAAAGCTGCGAATTGGGTCGCATAGCGCAAGCGGGAGCTGCATGGTTAATTATAATATATCTTCGAACGAATGAAGTATAATTATATGTCATACAACCATTTAAAGCAAGTCATTCTGTCCCTAGGGAGATAATGCAGTATGGGCGATCCCTAGGGAATAATGAGATTTGAATTTGGAACGTCAATTTGGTTTGAAATAACAAAACAATCTATGTGAATGAAAATATACGTGCATGAAATAAGTTTATTCAAAAATCAAACTGGCCAGTATCAATAAAAAAAATGTAGCTACTGACGAGTCTCTAAAAAAGTAATGAAAGCGCGGGAGCGTTACAGAAAATTGAAAACTATAAGATCTTAGAGAAGTGAATTTTGTTTATTTCAAATCTCAAAACATGTCGAGTGATAGTTAAGATTAACTTTTAAATAATACTTTTATTTCTCTAATAGGTCTATAATTTGTTTTAGTAAATTTTCTTTTAATTATCTCACACATGGTGTAAAAAGTAGAGTATCCAACACGGGGATAAATCTGTCTTTGTCTTGGGCGGCTTGAATCCCTCACTTCACTCAGTTTCTATATTAACTCCCTCGCGATGCTCGGGAGTTAATTATATAAATCCCTCACTAACGTTCGGGATTAAAATTTAGCAACCTTCGTTTCGTTCGGAATTCAAAATGCCGCCCACGACTTAAAGACACTGCTTTATCCCCTAGTCACATAATCTACTATTATTCAAGTCCACATATCTGATGGATTCGAAATTTGGTATTCTGTTACTCCAATAATATTCCAAGAACATGCTAACTTTGTCCTGATGCTGCAACATGACCGGAATCATCACCATAGAATCTGCTGGTTACCCAACAGCTTACATACATCAGAGCACTGTACAGTTTGCTGCAGCCGACTGAACGATTCTCATAGTAGATTATGTGACTAGGGGGATAAAGCAGTGTCTTTAAGGCGAGGTTGTACTCATTTTGAACATTTTTAAACCTCTGGAAATTCACAAATATAAAAGAGAACATCATGAAATAGTACATTTTGATACGAGTGCAGAAAGTTTGTAATTGCGACCGAGCCTGAATTCGCACGAGCCGTAGATGAGTGTGTTATGGAGGCGAGGGCTGCAGTGACAACTTTGCACGTGTATCAAACGACTTTTTTCAATACACTTACGAAGAAATGAATAAGCGGGGGTTGACCGGCGAGTCGTGGAGATAGACGCGCGCCCAGCCAGATACGATAAATGTAATAACACTGTGGTGGGGGAGAGCATGCGCACTTTTCTGCACAAGTACGGAAAACAGTCTATTGCGTGCCTAAAAGCGGTGGGATCAGAGCAGATTTTCTAGGTTCCTACGTCTTTTTTAAAAAAAATATCTTTTTACAAAAGAAAATAACCAATTTCACTAAAAAAAACACTTAAAGGATCAAAATAACTTTAATTTCGGAAGTCGGTGTTTCTCGGTATTGTTTGTTTCTTATTTAACACCGACTTCCGAAATTAAAGCTAGCGCTAAAAACTTTTTTCAAAAAAAAAAAAACCGACTTCACTAAAAAAAACACTAAAAGGATCAAAATTTAATTTTTTAATTTCAGAAGTCGGTGTTTCTCGGTATTGTTTGTTTCTTATTTAACACCGACTTCCGAAATTAAAGCTATTTTGACCCTTTTAATGTTTTTTTTAGTGAATTCGGTTACTTATTTTTTTTTTTTTTTGGAAAAAGTTTTTTATTTCACAATTTTTAGTTGCGATACACTTATAGCCAGAGTACCTATTCCTCATGAGGATTCCAATTAACTTGTATTTCTCTTTCTTTTATGTATAATACTTATATTCCTCTAATATATAATTTGTTTCAGTATATTGGCCTTTTATATATATTGGCCTAATTATCTCACAGAAGGTGTAAAAAGTAGAGTTTCCAACAGGGGGATACAGCTGTTTTTGTCTTGAGCGGCTTGAATTCCTCACTTCGCTCAGGTTTCTATAAGTAATCCCCTTCACACTACTCGGGAGTTAATATAAATCTCTCAATGCGTTCGGAATTAAAACTTAGCACCCTACGTTTCGTTCGGAATTCAACTTTGCCGCTCTGCTTTATCCCTTAGTCACATAATCTACTATTTTCTTAAGAATTTTGTGTTAGACTTTTTAAATATTTTAAAAAACTAACTTTTTTTTCGCAGTTCTGGACCTGAAGAAAAAATGGCGTAATCTGAAAGATACATTCAAACGACAAGTATTAGTAGAGAAGAGGAGACGTCAGGGGCAGGTCATCAAGAAAAGGAAGTACGTGTATTTCAAGCACATGTCGTTCCTGCTGCCGCACCTAGAGCCGACGGACGACGGCGAGGAGGAGCAGGAGCCGCGCCGCGCCCCTCGCGCCGTTCTACCGGCCCCGCCGGTGCCCCCTGCGCCCGAGCACGTGGACGAAGACCACCACTTCCTCATGTCACTGCTACCGTCTCTCCGGCGCATGAACGACGACGAGAAGCTGTCGGCCAAGATGGACATCCTAAAAGTGATCAAGGAGGTGCGCAGCCAGGCGATACTGGACGCGCCGCTCGGCGTCAAGCGCGAGCTGCTGGACGCCGACGCCGCCCACTGCTCCGCGGCTGCACTCAGCTGCGAACCCGACTAGTGACTACACTACGAACTGTTGACTGCTCAGAACTACTTAGACAAACAATTTTGGGAAGTGTTGAAATAAAAAAAGGATTTCATTATCGATTGATTAAGGCTTTGTGCCGAGCGCTATCGGCGCCCGCACCGGTTGCGCAGGCGCGACGCACTGCTCGCGTATAGATATACATGAAGTGCCTTTAGGTTTGCTCACCGTCTTGTAAAAAACAACCTACATAAACGTAAATAGACTTTGTCATAAAGAATAAATCCATATTTTTTAATTATTTATTTATTATATACATATATATACTTTATTGCTTAACAAGATTACAAATTTACAAATTGAAATTGTGATACAAAAAAACATACAATTGGCGGCCTGAATGGGTAGAAATTGCCTGGACACAAAATGGTGTTGCACTTGGTGCAAATATAAAAGTAAACAAAAACTTGATAGATACTTTATACTAAAATAGATACACATATACATACATACAAAATATAAATATATAAGCAAGAGTGATGAAACGAAGACATGATCACAGTGACAAGTAATGATCCTTCACAAGCCTTTTAAATACAGACAGTGTTTGCGCACGTTTTGTGGCCACAGGCAATGCATTCCATAGACGAGCGGCCTGTACAGTAAAAGACTTATCCAGGAAAGTAGTCGAATGCATTGGCATTTTAAGTTTCAAATTATCTGATGCCCTAAGAACTCACATGTGGGAGTCGCAAAGAAATTGGAACCGTTTTTGAGGTAACGAGGGGTAGAAGTGGAAAAGAGCATATTATACAAGAGGGAAAGAATATGAGCATTACGGCGAAGGCGAATTGGCAACCACTTGAAATTCAGAAACATGGTCATATTTACGCAAACCGAATATGAACCTTAACAAAAGTTTTGAAGTCGCTCAAGTGTATCCAGTTGTACTTCAGAGAGCATTATAGTACAGTATACACTGAATTGTAAAAATAACTGGTGACATAGAAAGACTACGATATCTCGCAAGTTATGTTGTGTATAGTAATAACTTTATATCGGGTGGCAACAGACCAGTGGCGGTACCTTCATACAAGCAGAAAAGCCAGGCATGCCTTACTAAAATGCTCGATAGAGAATCAATATCAAACCCGAACTATTTAAAAGTTCGCGCGCTTTAATTCTTATCAAAATAACACAAAGTATCTACCTATTCCACACTACTACACAGCGCGCGCAGAGTTTCGCATTGGCAGCATCTACGCGAGAGCTATATCTATCTCGCTTACACGTACCGGCTTTTACCGGGCTTTCAAATACTATCTCTGTCACTTTCGCACTTATAGCGATGTGCCGTATAACGAGTTAGGACCTTATGCGTCTACAAATCGATCAGTATGGAAGATTTAATCCGGGCATTCGTATGAAGTTGCTCGCGTATGCGTGACCTTGTCACCTTGCCAACTCTGCAGTGTTGCCGTTTTAGCGACGTTGTGAGATCTTGGAGATTTTTAACGAGTTTGGAGACTTTTTTTAAGATTTAGCAACAATAAAAACTAGCGACTTTTTAAAATAACGAAATTAAATATTCAAAAATAAAGGCAATTTTTTAGAACTGGTCTCGTTAATTTCAAAATACGATGTCGTTTTAGAAAAGCATATGCAGCATTAGAAAAGTGACAAACCGGGGCCGAGTTATTTATCTAACAAAATTCAAAACGATATTATTCATTCCGTAGCCGATGTGATGCAAACTTGCATCGATTACGAAGTTAGGCAAACAAAATTTGTTTCAATTATTATTGACGAAACCCCCGATGTTAGTCATAGAAAACAACTGTGCTTGATTCTCAGATATAATTATAAATGAAATTCATGACTGTTGGTCAGGTCGGTTGGGCTTTTAATTTATTGTACCTAATCAGTAGTTTATGAGAAAATTGCGATGATACATACGTAGGTACCTACATACTCAGTCGAAAACTGAACTTTCTTTTTTGAAATCGGTTAAAATTTTATTGGGCTTGCCTTATTTTGAAACCCTAGGCACGCCACTGCAACAGACCAAAAGAAACCTTAACCTAGTACATATATTTCTTTACATTTCATTTACCCATGTCTAAAGGGTTAATCCAACAGCCTCTCATGCATGCTGAGGATGCGGGTTCAAAGCGCAAGGCAAGTGATTGAATGTGCAGTCAATGTGAATTTTTCAATTCGTACTACTTTTCTAAATTTATCTAGGACATTACTAACACCCCGTGCCTCGGAAAGTACGTAAAGCCGTCGGTCCCGGTTGACATTCGCAGATCTTTAACAGTCATTACCATTACTTATTTAGATAGTCAGACGCCGGAAAGTCTGACCATTAGTTCATTCAAGGAGATACTCCTTGGATAGTGTTGCCCAGTATCTGGGTGGATCCTATTGAATATTTTTAGGGATCCGTACCTCAAAAGAAAAAATCGGTACCCTTATAGGATAACTTTGTTGTCCGTCTGTCTGTCTGTCTGTCTGTTTGTCTGTCAAGACCCTTTATATCTTTCCGCATCGAAAAATCGAGTTCAAATTAAAACCATGTACCTACTCAAATCTGCAGTCCCTTTATGCTGTGAAAAAATCAAACTTCTAAGTTAACAAAAAAAAATATACGGTCATTTATGTCGCAAAAAACGTATATTTGGACATTCTTAAGGGAATGTTTGAAAATTCATAGGGTACTTCCTTGACCTAGAATCCTGAAATTTGTCATGAAGCTAGGTCTCATAGCGCAAGTATTGGAAAAAATCTGAAAACAGTAAATTTTTTGTAGCATCACAAAAAAAAAATATTTTTGCGATTCGGAAAAATCTTCGAGACTCCATTCAGGAAATAAACTGTTTACATAGGTAAGTTTTTACGGAACCCTCAGTACGCGAGTCTGACTCGCACTTGCTCGTTTTTTTTTTTATTATTGCGAGAGCTTGGTTCAAATATAAGTTTCAAGAAAAAAATCTGTGTTATGAGAGTGATTGCATGAGTCAAACCGAACTTCCGCGTCTGCTTTGGCCAAAAACAAAATGCTTCACAATAATAGGTCTTTACCTATGAAATTTCCGTTTTTTAAAACGGGTTGCTTTTTAGTGCATACCGCTTGAGACTCACATTGTTTCCACGGTAAAACTCATATTAGAAAATAATGCGAGTTTTCTTAGATTTCTTACAAAAATGGTTAAAGTACTGCGATATTACAAAAAATGCCAAACACAAAGAAACCAATAAATACCTAATTTCGAAAAAAGAATAACGTACCTTTGATATAGAGTTTTTTTGAACTTATAATTCCAAGTCAATCCAAAGATAATAATAATAATAATGTTTATTTAGAAAACTTAGACACAAGTTACAAAAAAATTTAACAGGCTAAGTTAGGTTAGTATATGTGGTGTAGTCATCTGTAGCCGAACTAGGCTGAGCCTGTATTTCGACTATCAGCGCCAAACCCCTATGAGTTTTATACATTATAAATGCCTGTAACATTTAATTTTAATCTTGTACAGAATCATTTTAACAATTTATAATATATTTACTTTACTCAAGTATTAGAAAATGGAACAAAGAGTATAACAAATAAAAAAAGAAAAGCAGTTTGTGCAGTGTTTGCATGCATTGCCTCTTATTTGTGTGAGATGGAAATGTACGTGTCTGGTGTGTAAGAGGATGTGTGTGGTGGAGTGTTGTGTTCTAGTGTGTTGAGGTGTGAGTAGCGTGCGCGCATTTTAGTGGATGTTATGAGAGATGTATGTTATTTAGTAATAAAATAATTTATCATTAGGAAGCCACGTAAAGAAGAAGTTCAGTCTGTTCATAGGTAAGAGTTTTTAGGTATTCAGTAAGTTTCATCTTGCATTGCATTTTTGTTAACGGGTATATATTTAGTATTTGTTTAACCTATTGTAAATTAGTGGACCAATGGAGTGGGAAAAACGTTGACTAAAGTTAGTTTTACATAGTTTTGTTTTTTCGCAAACTATGTCTTTTCTTCGTTTTTGGATGAGTAGTGGATTGAATTTCAGTTCACTGTGCTGTAGGAGGACAACGCTTCGTATGTATAACTGTCTCACAGTCAAGACCTCCCATGTTTCGTATACTGAAGTTGTTGAGTATCGGATAGGCTTGAAGGTAGCAACTTTCAGTATTGCACGTTGAGCGACCTCGACAGACTTCAAGGTTGTTTTTGATGTCCCTCCCCAAGAAGAGAGGCAATATGTTAGAAGCGATTGACAAAGAGCATAGTATATCTGCTTTAGCAGCTTGAAATCAGCGATGTGCCTCAGATTTTTAAAAATATATATGAGTTTTCGTATTCTTCCGCATAGAATTCTAACATGTTCCTTGAAGTTGAGATTGCCGTCTATTTTAACTCCTAGATATTTCACTGTGTGCACACGTTCCAGTGATGGACACATGCAGTTTGTACCGGAGTGGCACTCATGCGATATGATGTCCTGCACGATGCCATCTTCAGTTACTTTTCTTATGCTAAAGCAGATGTACTTTGTCTTGTCTACGTTTAATGTGAGTATATTGCTCTGAAGCCACTTTCCCACAATATCAAAGCCCCGCTGAGCAAAACCGAAAGCCTCTTCCCATGTATTAGCAGCAAAAGCAAGGGCAGTATCATCCGCGAAAGATATTATTTCACCATGGGCAAGTTCAAGACTCGTTAGACCATTTATATACACAAGAAACAAAGTGGGTCCCAGTATGCTCCCTTGTGGTACACCATGTGTAATTTGAAGGTGAGAACTTTTACAATTTCCTACACGAACACACTGAGACCGACCAGTCAGGTAGCTAGTAAAAAGTTGCAGTTGTGTACCTCTAATTCCCAGCCTTTCGAGCTTGTCCAGTAAGAGGGAAACAGAAATCGTATCTTTCCAGATCAAGAAAGATGGTGAGACATTTTTTCTTTTCATCTAAATTGGAAGTAACAAAGTTTATAAGTTGATTAACGGCTTGCTCAGTTGATTTTCCTTGTCGAAAACCATATTGGTTAGACGAAAGCAGTTTATTTGTTTCTTAATATTTAACTAGTTGTGAGTTTATAATTTTCTCTATTATTTTTGATATCGCTGGTAAAATGGATATAGGTCGATAGTTATTGAAAAGATATAATAATAATAATTTTTATTGACACACACACAAGTTAGTAAGAAAATAAAGAAATGAACAATAGAATAAGACAGATAGTACACAAAAGAAGTAGCCGTGGGCCCCAAACTAGGCGTAGCCTGTATCTTGGTGGCCCAGGTGATTAACAGGTTAAGCAGTTGGAGTTTATGCGACAGCACAATTTTGCAATAAAGAAAATAACAGGAAGGAATAAATATATATAAAAAAAACAAAACAAGAATTAAAAAAAATGAAATAAGTACAGTAATAACGTACAGATGAAATCAAATTAAATTCGGAACATAATATTTCAAATCATTACATTACATTAATAATACTTCAAAGCAACCCGTTTTAAAAAACGGCAATTTCATTGGGCTTTTTTTTCAATGGGTTAATCATCCAATGACATTCATACCACCATTCATACGTTGCCTTTCATACCAGGGCCGAGTTTTCCTTTCAGAAGCAGACCCATGAGTAGGCTTCGACCCTCCTGGGCCCCTACGGTTTGCTGACATCTCCTTGAGGCGCGCGTGGAACAGAACGCGCCGTCAACGACTTGGGCTCGGTCCGGACGGTTAACGGACTAACGGACGATCGGACGGCGAGCTATCCATTGCTCGCCATCGCCAAAAGTCCGCTGTAAGACAAAAATAAATAATAATGTGTGTCACACATAAAAACATACCTACTCATCTAGAAATAATATTTACTAACAAGTACCGACGACAAGCAGAAAGACGCGGAAATAGAACAAAAAATAAATAATAAATAACACGCTACCCAGCTATATGTTGGGCGTATTCAAAATATTCATACCGAGATCTTTTTGCGAGGTGAAGAGAAACTGCCGTAGTCGTGTCTTGAACGTGTCAAGACATTCAATATTTCTTATCGGCGGGGGTATGTTGTTCCAGCATTTGGAGGCCGCGTACTGAAAACTGCCTCTGAAAGTAGCAGTCTTGTATGATTGAGTGGACAGTTGCTGCGAGTACTGTCTGCTAGCGCATTGCCTTCTGCTAGCTATCCAACTCAGTTTACTGCTTGTACTTTATTACCCCAAACAGTAGGTAAGCCAAGTGTAACTTGCAGCGTGAATCTTGAAAATGGAGTGGTTGTTCAAGAACGGTGTTATATAAGTTCTTGGTGGGATATTGAAACAAAAACGAGCGCAGGCGTTTTGCATCCTCTGGATTAGTCAATCAGTCCTTGCCAGTAATCGGGTGCCAATAACTGTATCCACGTAGGTTAAATTGGAAAGTACGAGAGATTCAACCAGCTGGATACGCAAACCCTCGGATAAATAAGGCCTTATTTTATAAAGGACCTTCAGCCGGTAGAAACAAGTACGCACTGAGGCTGCCACGTGAGCTTCGTATCTTCAGACCCAAGTTATGTGCCTCACTAACTCGACTGACCGAATCACCCAGAAGGGTGACAGATTTGAGTTTTAGTTCCAAATAGCATGTATTTAGTTTTAGTGGGGTTAAGTACTAAACCGTTGCTCAACATGCTATTCTATCGTGATCGTCGTTTAAATCTTTCAGCACGCTGCCATAGTCACTCGGGTTAAAAGAAATGTAAACTTGTACATCATCAGCATAAATGTGGTACCTACATCATTTTAGAGAGTTCACAATGTCTGCACAATACAAGATAAAGATTACAGGACCTACTATAGAGCCTTGTGGAACTCCCCTATTTACAGGTGTGAGTGATGAAACGAAGGATGAGCCATTGCTTAAACGGATTTCCACTCGCTGTTGTCGGTTGGTAAAATAACTGTGAAACCATTGTATCGTACTTTGATCAAATCCATTATAATACAGCTTTGAAAGAAACAAATCTATATATACAGTCAAAAGAACTCGAAAAATCAAGCTGAACAAGAAGTGTACATGGACCCTTATCCTGTGCTGCCAAAATATAATCAGTAACGTCCAAAAGAGCTGTAGCAGTACCGCGCTGTTTACGATAACTTGACTGTAGCTCAGGTAGTATATATCTTTTTCTTCCAAATATTTTATCACCTGCTGACACACAACCTTCTCAGTGACTTTGGATAGGCAAGGTAGAATACTAACGATTTAACAAAATTTGCGATTTTCCAGATGTCAGTAAATGTTGCAGAGCCGATTGAACTGTTTACAATGTCAGTGATGGCTTTTAGTGTATGAGGGAGGGCAAAAGTATGTTTAGATTCACCTTATCACAGTCTTCAGCATTGGATTTAAGCTCGTGAAAGAATCTTAAAATTTGACTTGGGGTAACTGGTTGTAATGTGAATATAAAACTATCATCTCCAAAAAGATGTGATTCACAAAAATTACGTTGCGTAATATTGCAAGGAGAGTTACCAGGTACATTAAAAAAATGATAATTTATTCGGTCTTTTTTTTAGGTAGGAAAACCATCTAATGACAAATCCCGCTCTTGAGCGGAGCGTGAGATAATGTCAGACTTTTACTGACTAAAAACCCACTCCTTTTCCTTATTTGCCTTCGTCCCAGGGCCCCGGGTTTCACTTTCATACTACCCGTGACCCCAAGAGGCTTCGACCTGACATCTCCCTGAGGCGCGCGTGGAACAATACTCGCCGTCGACGACTTGGGCTCGGTTCGGACGGTTACTGGACGGTCGGACAGTGAGCTACCCATTGCTCACATTGGCGCAAGCCCGCGCCTACGGTGGCCGGTAATCGGGAGCGGAATCCCGGCGACTGGGTCGAGAGGACCGTTACCTCGCGCGGTTGGCCTCCTCCTTTACTAGCATTACTGCTTCTCAGAAGGAGGCGACCGCCTGCCACTCCTCCTCGCTCCGGACTATGGCCCGGCGCGAGAGATCACTGCTGCCGATCGCTCCCACGAGGCCACGGCGGTGCTTTGCCCAGGCGGGGCACACCTCTACCGTATGCTCCACCGTCTCCTCCGGGCGGTCCACATAATGGTGGCACCCAGGCGTTTCTTCCGCACGAATCCGGTGCAGGAACCTTCCGAACTTACCATGTCCAGTGAGGACCTGCGTCATGCGGAAGGTAAGGACGCCATGTTGTCTTTCCAGCCACTCCTCAAAGAGGGGACTTACCGCCATAATTGTGGCGTGCCCAGCACTGGGTTGCGACAGTCGCTGTCACTATGCCACCATGAGATTCCACCGGAACTTTGTCCACCATGCCACGCGCAGATCGTGCATGCGTGCAAGGACTGTTGCCTCCAAATCCCACGGTGGCAGGCCAGCAAGGAGGATCACCGAATTCACGGAAAACCGTGCGATATCCCCGCACCATCCGGATGGCCATGACCCTCTGGCATGCGTCAAAAAGCCATCGACCTAACGATTCCTGCGTAGAGCCTCCGGCAGGAGGCATCTGGACTCTCCCTGCGCCAGGACCAGCGTGTCGTCTGCGTAACAGACCACGCTGATCCCGTCAGGGAGGTCGCCGCGCTGCACGTAATCGTACCCGATGTTCCGCAAGGGCCCCTAGTACCGATTCCTGCGGAACACCGCACGACATCTCTCGCCGTTTCCACTCTCCCTGGTGAACGGGGTAGATGACGAACCTGTCCGTCAGGTAGGCCTCGACTACACGACAGAGGTAGTCGGGCACCCGGTGATACCGGAGTGCCCTCCTAATGCTATTCCAGGACAGGGAATTGAAGGCGTTGGCGATGTCCAAAGACATCGCCAAGACACACCTGCCCTGGGACACCGCAACCCCTGTCGTGAGGGCTCGCACGCGCATGATGGCGTCCACCATGGAGCGCCCCCTGCGGAAGCCGAACTGGCCGTCCGCAAGATCCAGCCCCACCCGTACCAAGTGCGCGACAAGGCGGTCTGCAACAACTCTTTCGAAGAGCTAGCCCACCTCGTCGAGTAGCACGATGAGCTGGTACGTGGACGTTGAGTCCGAAGGGCACCCCGGCTTCGCGATGATGGACCAGTTTCCTCGTCTTCCAGTGAAGTGGGAACTGGCCCCTCTCCATACATGCGCTATGAGCCCTCTTAGTCGAGGCCCGAGTTCCTCCATGGCCAGGACCCAGGCTTTTCCTGGCAGGCCATCGGGTCCTAGGGCGGTATTCTTTGCACTCGGCCTACGTACCGCCACTCTCATCTATAACTCAGTCATCTCTGGAGTATTGTCGTCGTCGTCGCCGTCGTGGTCCACGGACACCGCAGGTGGCGGAGCCATAGGCGGGGGAGAGTGTTCCCCTTGCGCGGGGAACAAAGCGCTCACCACACCCTCCACAAGTTGGGGCCGGAGACTCTGCGTCCGTGGGGGAGCCCAGGGGCGGAACTTGTCTCGCACCACCTCTTAAGAGCGCCCCCAAGGGTTTCCGTTCAGAGTCCCCAGCCACACGTTGCGGGCCTCTAATTTGGCCCGCTTTATCTCCGCTCGGAGGGTGCGCCTTGCCTCTCTGTATCCTTTGTACAGCTCCGCTTCTTTGGCCTCCGCATCCGGCGGTCGGAAGCGACGCCTGCGGTGTCTAGCGTACTGGCGCCGCGCGGCATTGCCCGCGCTACGCAATGCCGCAATCTCCGGCGCCCACCAGAACACCTGGCGCCGGGCACGTCCTGGCCGGACTCGGGGCATTGCCACGTCGCACATATTATTAGTGATTTCATATAATGTGTATTGATATCTTGAGATTCAGCTAGGATTATTTTCAATAAATTTTCTTTATATTTTAAACGCATTTTGTCCCTTAAATCCTTATTCTCTGTTCTGTTAATCAATTTTAATTCATTAACGCTCAGGCGGTAGCCGGCGCCCGCAAGCCATTGTCTTACTATTGTGTCTCTAATTACGCACGTCAAAAGGTTAAATATTGGGTACATAGAAAAAAAAATGGTGATTGTGGCCGTGTTCTATGGAATGGCTATACGTTTGTGTCTTTCTTCTGTTTCAAATTATGTTTTTGTCTTTTATTCTTCCGCAGATAAAAGGCATAATGTAACTTATTTCTCAAGTCCAGCACTACTTCGCATTATGTAATTAGAATGACTTAATTAAGTACAAACTCGTTGATGTTATGATATTTGAACTTATTCAATACTACAATTTAACGAAACGCGTTCCGCCGCCGACTAGTGGCCGAGCGGCGCTAGTGCGCTCTCTCCGCGCCCGCGCACCCCCATTACTTGCGAAGAAAGAGGGCGCGACGACGATTGTAGCTTTTTTCTTCGATGAAAACGTAGTGCTTAAAATTGTGGCTTTTTAGAAAACCTAATTATTTGATAACCTGTACCGTTTTTAATTGTTTTGTTGAACTGGTTATATGTGGTATGATAAGCAGAATTGGATTATGCAATAAAAAAAGAAAGCCCCTATGTTCGTTAGGGCACTATTCGTAGGATACGACGCTATGGTGCACAGACTTGGTCTTTGACTAACATTCAAAAGTCCAGACTTAAGGTTTGCTAGCGTGCTATGGAGCGCAGTATACTGTGTTAAACTAACGGATCGCGTTCGAACCACTTGACCGACTTTTGACTCAAAATATAATTTTATTTATTACACGAAAAGATAAACATTTCATTTTGGAAGTCGGTGTTTCTATAATAGTTTGTCTCTTCGTTATTTAACACCGACTTCCGAAATTAAAGTTATTTTGCACTTTTCAGTGTTTTTTAACCGACTTCAAAAAAAAGGAGGAGGTTATCAATCGGTTGTATTTTTTTTTTTTTTTTATCATTTTTTTTTTTTATGTTTGTTACCTCAGAACTCCGTCGTTTATGGACCGATTTGCAAATTTTTTTTTTCCCTTTATAGGATATGCTTCCAGATTGGTCCCATTTTTTTCAAAATCCAGTTCTGATGATGGATTCCATGAGGAATCGAGGGAACTCCTCAAAAATTATAGGCAACCCTATGGTAATTTTAGTATTTTCATCAAGAACTTAAGCACTTACAGTCAAAAAGTAACATTTGATGAAGTGGAACTGATGAAGAAGACCAGAAATGGTCAACGGAACTTCATACTCAAATAGATATCACAATGAAGATATACATTAAGCGACTATGACAATACAAATAAATGAATGATTCTGAATAGTTACGTTGAAAATGGTAAGTATCATCGAAGTGATCTGATGATGATGATGGAGCCGGAAGGTAGGCACTGGAACTCCGTAATTAATCAATGTAACCTAGCCGTGTTTGGACTTATTAGAATTGTCATGAGATGCACTTTGGCTATAAGGTACTATCGAACTGATCTGATGATGGAGCCGGAAGGAGGAAGGTAGACACAGGAACTTTATAATAAAACAATATAACTTAGCAGTATTTGGGTTAATTGGAATTGTCATGAGAAATAGGCACTCTGTTTATAAGTGTATCGCAACTAAAAAGTGTGAAATAAAAACTTTTTAGAAAAAAAAATAACCGACTTCACTAAAAAAATACACTAAAAGGATCAAAATAACTTTAATTTCGGAAGTCGGTGTTAAATAAGAAACAAACAATACCGAGAAACACCGACTTCCAAAATTAAAGTTATTTTGATCCTTTTAGTGTATTTTTTTAGTGAAGTCGGTTATTTTTTTTTTCTAAAAAGTTTTTTTACATTGAAGTCGGTTGTATTTTTTTTTTGTAAAAAGTTTTTTATTTTACACTTTTTAGTTATGAGGGGTACTTTTTAGTGGTAGTGCCACCACTAAAAAGTACCCCTTAGCCATACCTAAATACCTTATAGCCAGAGTGCATCTCATGACAATTCTTATAATACCAAACACGGTTAGATTACATTAATTTATTACCGAGTTCCGGTGCCTAACTTCAGGCTTCATCATCAGATCAGTTCGATATATTCCCCCACTTCCTTTAGTCAGTCATCGACTACACGTATAAATAAAGCAATTTTACTTGTTACGACAGTTCTGCTGTAATCCCATGAGGAGATCTGTTCCATATCTTCGAAGTTCATGACCAGATCATAACAATATTTCTATGGGACCAACTTGGAAGCATATCCTATCGACCAAAAAAAATCCTATCGACCAAAAAGTCATAGAACCTCTGTACGAGCCAAGAATGCTCATACAGCAAAATACGTTTTGCTTATTAAACTTAATAATTTAATTCAGTCGTAACTACACCTCCGTCACGCGGTAATGTGTTTGCAATAAATAAGTGCGGCTCTATACATAACTTTATTGTATTTACCAATAAACATTTTAACGTGTTACTAAGTGGTTTGGTGTTACTTTAATTACAACCTACAACAACTACTGGAGAATCGTCAACGGCGAAATACTCCAACATCTTTTTGGTCCTTCGAGCCGGATTGGGTCATTTGGTCCTGATTGGTCCTTTTGATCCTTCGAGAAACAAACAAAGGTGAGTCGAATCATTATTTGAATCATCGAACTCTCAAACCAGCGGAGATTACGTCTACTGCTACAAACCAGCGGAGATTACGTCTACCGCTACAAAACCACGAAACAAGGAATAATCAGCGGGGATAACGTCCACTGCGATTGGAACTACACAACATCTATAACCAACAAGTAACAATGTCGAAAGAAGACTACCTCGAATTTGCAGAACTTATAACTAAGCAACAAAGTAGCTACGAGAATATCAAGACTCTGCAAACTAATTACAAAAAGGATTCTGCGAAGAGAAAGTCCATAGATTACCTAAACAAACGCATCGAAGCTTTACAATCCCTTTGGGATGAATTTCGGACAAATCATGAGGTCTTGAAGAAGTATGAGTTAGCTCAAAGCGAACATGACTACTTTGAGAAGAACATTTTCGAAATAACAAGAAGCATGTTCAACGAAACAATGCAGTCAATGAATCAACTACGAGACAACTTAAGGAATGAACCAGGATTTTCGGGTGTCTCAAAACCGAAAAGCCCACAACCACAAGAAAAACCGCAATTTGATACAACTGGAGTTCACCAACAATTCGGAGACGAGACGAACCATCGCTTGTCAATGTTGTTACGTAATCAAATATGTAACTTCAACGCCTTGAAGCGAGCGGTCTCCAAAACTAATTTGGATGATATGAAAGAGAAGTGGCAACTTCAAGATCAACTAAACATACTAAGTTCTAAGTGGGAATCCATCGACAAAATACATTGGGAACTAAGCTACTTACTGCAAGGAAACGACAAGGATTACGAAGCAAAATATGACCATTGGGAGCAAGTCTACGACAACCTAAAGGCAGATTTGAATAGAAAAATCTTTGAAACATCTCATTACGAAAAAACAACACCGCGTATGGAACTGCCGGAGTTCAATGGAGCTTTCAGCAATTGGATCTCTTTCAGAGATTTATTCATTGAGATGATTCATAACAATCCAACGCTAAACAATACGCAGAAGATGAAGTTTCTAAAATCTAAATTGAAAGGTGAAGCGGAGAAGTTAATCAAACACCTACCTGTGAGTGCTGACAACTACGACTCATGCCTGAATATAATTCAGCATCGCTACGACAATAAGCGACTACTTTTCGTCTCATACGTGGACACGCTTCTCAATCAACCATCTATCGACAAACCGAACTCTACTAACTTGAAAAAGCTGTACGATACAACCAAAGAGTGTCTAAATGGCATGGAGAATATCGACATCAACGTTCCTGTATGGGGGCCACTGATCGTGCACTTACTTTCTTCCAAACTGGATGACGTCACTTACGGTGACTACATCAAAAGCATGAAACATTCAAGAGAGCTTCCTGACTTAGATGAGTTTATGGAGTTCCTGGAATTACAATTTATGACGCTGGAAACATCGCGAAACAAGAAGAGCGGTGTAAAACAAAATAATTCAACGAATAACCAACATAAAAATTATAATAACAACAAGTCAACAAACTTTAAAGACTCAGAAAAGTGGTCAAAAACCTACCATGCATCGCTGCGGAAATGTCCACTCTGCAAAAACGATCATGCACTAAGGCAATGTTCAACATTCCTGAACATGGATATCGCAACGCGAAACCAAACAACAAGTAAACTGAACCTATGCAAAAATTGTTTATTCAGTCACGGGGAAAACAAATGCAACTCAACGAAAAGATGCCGTACGTGTAATTTTAAACACCATTCCCTTCTGCATGACGATAATCTGAAAGGGCAACAATCAAAGCCAACCACCTCAACGGTGGCTAAGCGAACATCAAATCACATCAACGGTGAACAAGAGATCCTCTTAACGACTCTTCAACTCAAGGTCAAGAACAAAGAAGGAGATTACGTCATCCTTCGGGCGTTGCTGGATCAAGGTTCTCAAGTAACCTTGATCACTGAAAATGCTGCTCAACGATTGAACCTACCCCGAAACAAAATGCACGCTGCTATCACTGGCGTGGGCACGATAATGGGCTCGAGTAAAGGGATGATTAAATTAGAATGTAAATCTATCCACTCTGAGTATACATTCCAAACGGAAGCATTAGTGATGAGTAAACTTATCAACAATCTGCCGAACTCTACAATCAACACAACGAACTGGACACACCTGCACAATATCAAATTGGCCGATCCAGACTTTAACTTTACAGGGCCCATCGATTTACTTCTAGGAGCAGATATTTACTCTGAGGTCATCTTAGAAGGAGTACTCAAACACAACAATAACTCACCAGTAGCGCAACAGACCAAGTTAGGCTGGATACTGTGCGGTGCCACAAAGCAATTTAACTGTCTAGTTACTCTAACGGAGCTAGATAAGATAACAACTTTCTGGGAGACAGAAGACATTCCTTCAGAACCTAAAACATCAACCAAAGACGAATTCTGTGAACAATATTATACGGAAACAACAGAGCGATTAAGCAACGGGCGATATGTAGTGAAGATGCCGATGAACTCCAATTATGAAAAAAACCTTGGAAAATCGAAGTCTCAAGCAATAGCACAATTTCTTCACCTAGAAAAGAAAATGGCGAAACAAGGACACTTTGCCAAACTATACAAACAATTCATCCGAGACTACACCGAATTAGGGCACATGAAGCCAGTGACAGAATCCGAGAGTCGAGTACAAGTCTACCTTCCACACCACGGCGTGGTAAGGGCTAGCTCTACTACGACTAAACTACGAGCTGTTTTCAATGCATCCATGAAGACAGACTCTGGCTACAGCCTAAACGATCTAATGGAAAAAGGGCCAAACCTTCAAAAGGACATTTTATCCCTGATCATAAAATGGCGGAGCTATAAATATGTTCTAACGGCGGACATCGAAAAAATGTACCGTCAAATCCTTATTCATCAAGATCAACAACATTTACAAAGAATAATCTGGAGAGAGTCTTCAAGGGAACCCCTTAGAGAGATGCAGCTGTGTACTCTTACTTACGGTACCAAAGTCGCACCATTCATTGCGATGCGCACTCTCCAACAACTGGCTAAAGATGAAGGCGACGCTTTTCCTTTAGCCCAACAGGCGCTGCAAAACGAATTTTATATGGATGACGCCATAACCGGACACCATACCATAGAAACAACAAAGTTATTGCAAAAAGAGCTTAGCGAACTACTAAAGAAAGGAGGTTTTGTTTTACGGAAATGGTCCACAAACGAACCATCTATTCTTAAAGAACTACATGGGGAAGAAAAAAGTCACAAAAACGATTTTAACTTCAAGCAGCAAGAGTTCAGCAAAACACTCGGACTCACATGGAATAACGCAAGCGACACATTCCATTTTACTAGCGAAGCACCTGCCAATAACAAAAATGCACCATACACTAAACGCAGGCTTTTGTCAGAGATAAGCAAGATCTACGATCCACTTGGGTGGTTAGCTCCAATGACCATCCAAGCAAAACTACTGTTTCAAAAATTATGGAGTGACAAATGTCAAAACATTGGCTGGGACGAAAATGTACCCGATACCATCGAAAAGGAATGGCTGAAAATTATTTCCGATTTACCAAACATAAACAACATCAGTTTACCAAGATGGATAAAAAACGAAAACAAAACGATAGAATTGCAAGCCTTCTGTGACGCAAGCGAGAAAGCCTTCGCATGCGTTATCTACAGCCGAACTACGTCACCTGCAGGCCAATATGTAACTACTCTACTCGCTGCAAAGACTAAGGTGGCACCACTCAAAAAGAAGACTACTATACCAAGATTGGAATTATGCGCCGCAGTTTTGCTAGCGAAACTCCTAGAAAGGATAACTAAGATCCTTGCAGATTACGATCTAAGGATACGCTGTTGGACCGACTCTAAAGTAGTCTTAGCATGGCTTCAAGGAAGTCAAACCAAATACGAAAAATACATTACAAACAGAACGAAACAAATAACAAACATCGTACCTGCAATAAACTGGGGTTACGTAAAAACGAACGAAAACCCTGCCGACTGTGCGACAAGAGGCCTTCTACCGTCCAAGTTGAAGGACTTTTCCCTGTGGTGGGAGGGTCCTAAATGGCTACAGGAACAAGAAAAACAAGACAAAAACTTAAAAGAAACTTATACTACAACTGAGGGTTTTCTAACAAACTGTTACACGACTAATAGTACGGAACCCATGCCAATTGAAAATGAATTAATCCGTTCATTACTTGAGCGGCATAGTAACATAGATCGTATTACAAGAATACTCGCTTGGATCATACGTTTCGCCGATGCATTACAAAACAAAAGGAGGTCAAATGAGTGTAATGAACTGAACTTGAATGAAATAAATAACGCTTTACAAGTAATTATCAAGTCAGTGCAAGGAAATTATTTTGAAAAGGAAATAAAATCTCTCGTCGTTGGTGGAAAACTTCCTAACAAAAGCACCATTTGGAAACTCAACCCATTTTTGGACTCCGCTGGTGTTCTACGCGTGGGTGGACGTCTAAATCACTCAAACTTGCCAGTAGAAACTAAACATCCCATCCTCATACCGGGAGAGGGAAGACTCACCCAACTATTAATTGGAAAAGCACACCAACGGACACTACACGGTGGAGCAAGATTAACGCTAGCTTACACTAGAAACAAATACTGGATCATCAGTGGCAATCGGACTGTCAAGAAGAGACTGCGGCAATGCATCCGATGCCGTCGATACGCAACAACTCAAACTGGACAGCTGATGGGCAATCTTCCTAAACAAAGGATCACACCGTCGAGACCGTTTTCACATACAGGCGTGGACTTTACAGGTCATGTGGATGTGAAGATAAACAAAGGCCGCGGAATAAAAACCTGCAAAGGCTATATAGCCATATTTATATGTATGTGGACGAAAGCCGTACATATCGAACTTGTTTCTGACCTATCAACGCAAACTTTCATCGCAGCACTGAAAAGTATGTGTGCCAGAAGAGGAACCCCAAAACACATGTATTCCGATAACGGAACCAACTTTGTAGGAGCAGCAAAGGTTTTACATGAGGAGTTCCAACTATACAAAACAATGCTATCTTCAGAGTTCTTCAAAGAGATCAACGACCTTGAAATTGAGTGGCATTTCAATGCTCCATCCTGGCCATCGGCAGGAGGATTATGGGAAGCTGCTGTACGTTTAATAAAAACACACCTGAAACGGGTAATCGGACAACAGAAGCTAACCTACGAACAATTTGCAACGCTTCTTACACAAATCGAAGCGTGCATGAACAGCAGACCACTGAGTCCGTTATCTGAAGATGTGGAAGATCTGGACTATCTCACACCTAGTCACCTTCTCACGGGAAGTCCGACGCTCACACTACCACTCAATGAACCTGAAGAAATGAAATCTATAGACATCAGAAACAACTGGAAACTTATAGACACACACACACACGACACTATTGGGATCGCTGGTCAAAAGAATACATTCACTTACTACAAAATCGAAACAAATGGCAACGAACCAAAGAAAATATACAGAAGGGGCAATTAGTTCTCGTCAAGGAAAATAATCTACCTCCGTGTAGGTGGGCTATGGGCCGCGTCGTGGAACTGCACCCAGGCAGCGATAACTTAGTTCGTGTAGTAACGCTCAAGACACAAAATGGAGTACTGAAAAGACCCATAATCAAACTAACCCCGCTACCTATAAACGAGGGCATGTGAGGGTACGGATTCACAGAAAAAGAATCCTGAAACTAAGCACTGCAAGAAAAATAAAGGGGTCAGTAGAACCCAGAGAGGGGTTAACAGCTTGCTCATGGTGTTACTAGTAGTGTTTACAACGCTATCGTGTGGACAAACAACACCTCTGCAACATTTTAAAATAACTGAATAGCTGAAAATCAACCAATTTATTTCGATCCTGCTGGAAATATTCAACTTATACACGATGAATGGAAACTTCTAGTATACTACAATTTGACAACATTCTGGCAAAGTACAACAAAGGTCGAGAAATTTGTGAATCGTTTAGCCCAACTCTGCGACACGATGCCCAACGAGCCATGTCACTCTGTGACACAGCAACTCAAGTACGAACTGAACCAGTTGAACGAATATAACGTATTGTTACGTTCTCAACATCAACAACGGAGACGTCGTGGCTACGTCAACGGCGTAGGAAACATTGCACGAGCCCTGTTTGGTGTCCTTGATAGCGATTTTGCCGAGAAATACTCTCAGGACATTCAAAAAATCAAAACAAACGAACAATATTTACTAGAATTAATAAGAAATCAAACATTAATCATCGAAGCAGAAAACAACATCATAAAGAAAAATGAAGACTTTGTGAAAACGCAACTAGAAGTTATTCAACAATTCATGAACGAAACAAAAAACAATATGGTATTGATAGAAAACAGATTTCAAGTCATGAAAACAATGAATGACGTCAACGCTGGAGCGATAACTGCTAGTTTACTACTAACAGTCTTGAGAAGAAACCAACAAATGCTACTAAACGCATTGACAGATATCTACAGAGGAAATCTGGATATGGAACTATTCACACCAGCGCAACTATCTGAACAACTCAACTTCATCGCGGGAATTATATCGAAAAGATTAACGCTACCTATTACAAACAGAAATGGAGCAAACATTAAAGATATTTACAAGATCATTTACGTCAAAGCAAGGCTCACAGAACGATACCTACTGTTCGAACTACATATCCCGTTACTGAGCGATGACGAATATACATTATACCACAACGTACCTATACCTATACAACACACGGCTAACCAATGTCAGGTGATAGCGATAACAACAAAGTACATCGGAGTGAACTTCGTAAAAAATACCTATATACAGATGGAAGAGGCTGATCTTCAACAATGTACAACGATGGGGGCAGATAACTACATATGCCACGCCTACACAACTATTAGCAACTTGCATGGAGCCACAGCATCCTGCGAAGCAAAAATGCTTAGTCAAAATGTAAACAATGTCACATGCGATTGGGTACCACAACAATGCTCTGACCAATGGATAAAACTACAGAGACCAAATATATGGCTGTATAACTGTATCAATGAGTGTGCGCCACGAATGGTGTGCGAGAATCGTATTACAACGCTGACGATTACTAAGTCTGGACTCATGGCCCTAGGTCAGGATTGTGTACTACAACATAAAGACGCTACAATATACTCGCATAACGTTTTTAGTAGCTATACGAATATTGGAATAACTTTGGAGGTACCAACTATTGATCCTCCAAATGACATCTGGAAAACTCTAACTAAAGAATACAAAGATTGTGCTACCGAAACTAAACTTGTCTGATGAACACCGACTGCTGGACAACCAGATAACCACACAAAAGGGACGAGAAAACTTGCCCAGCGATTTGAGTATCCACGATATCGGAAACTATACTATAAGTTCTTTGCTGGTGGGAGGAATCGTCGTTGCTATTATAGTATGGCTAATAAGAAGATATCTTCCGGCATGCACCAAAAATCGACGGACACTTTCAACAAAATCTCGAAAGAAGTTAGAAAACATAGAACTGAACGAAATGGCAACCAACTACGAAACAGAAGATAGTCATTCGAAGAACCCAATGGGAACTAGATTCGAGCTATAATAATCTTTAATTTGAAACTTTGTTTTTACTTCTTATTTTACTGTTTTATACTATTTACTTTTTACTTTATTTAACTTGTAACAACTTTAGTGATCTAAGTATGTATACATCTTTCCCTCGGGAGCATGTACGAGCCAAGAATGCTCATACAGCAAAATACGTTTTGCTTATTAAACTTAATAATTTAATTCAGTCGTAACTACACCTCCGTCACGCGGTAATGTGTTTGCAATAAATAAGTGCGGCTCTATACATAACTTTATTGTATTTACCAATAAACATTTTAACGTGTTACTAAGTGGTTTGGTGTTACTTTATTTACAACCTACAACAACTACTGGAGAATCGTCAACGGCGAAATACTCCAACAACCTCCTCCTTTTTGAAGTCGGTTAAAAAATGGTCATAAATACATTTGTGTGGCTGTACCTCCAACGTACGTCAAACACTCGTGGGCGCGGGGGTACTATTGTCCAATGAAACGTTGTCAAAACGCGTGGAAAAACTGCCAATAACCACAAAGGCACCTGCGCCATCTAGTAGAATTTTGAGATACTTTCGCGGATGTTTTTGTTGCCCCAATTATAGGCATGGTTCAGAGACAATTTGGCATAGGTACTTACCTTGATTTTGCAGTTTTGGCTATTTGTGACTTTGTTGCACCGAAGGTGCGATATACCGTGAAACCGGCCATCATTGCCCGCATTTCCACTTATTTTTGAGATTTTGCAAAAAATATTCACCAGAACTCGTAATAAAGTAGACCATAGTAACAATTACTGTTTAAGGCTTAAAAACACGAAATATGGTGTTTCTAACCTTAACAGAATCCTAGAAAAAGGCACCTGAATAGCCGGGCAAAATTATACGCACAACCGTCCAACATTGCTCAATCTTAATTTCTCTAAAATTATGAGTTCTAAAGCTTGGGTAACAGGGTATGTTTTAGTGAATCATGCAAAGTTGCCATCCTTCGTGATCAATATGTCAAAAACATATTATTTTTTATTTTACTGAGGTGGGCAATGTTACACTACACACCAGGGACTTTTTCATACATAGTAAAATAGTGGATTAGGGTTGATACATATTAATGTGATAAATAATAATCTGTTCAAATATAAACTCTTTTATTATCAATAATCAGTCAAGTACAATAGTTGTAAACTGCAAGTATAAAACTATGAGTATTATGAGCTTTATGCCCGCCCTAAAGGGTTCTAAATCAAATTTCACAAATAAAAACCTAAAAAAATGGTAAAACAATCCTTACAAAGAAAAATAAACATTGCAACATGATTGCAATGCATTTCAGGTACACCTTGTAACGTAGGTATCAATCATATTTAGTTTTAACAACAGTCTTAATGTAGGAATTATAAATAAATACTTTGGTTGTTTGTACAACAATTATTTAAAAAATAAATTTACTCTTATTAGGTACTTAAATTGTTACACACTACTACTGCACTACACAAACAATAGGAACTTAGGTAATAAGTAGGAACTTTCAACAGGTACGACAGAAGTCGGTGAGCTTTGGGAATTAAAATTGTTTTAATACCTATCTTAAATTCTATTTCTTGTTTTAAATATATCATAATATTAATCTTTAACGTATTCCCTACTCTTAAATTATTTGTTAGACACGAGCAATAACGACCAAGTTTTCATTTATAAACCTATTCTGAAACTTTAGGATAGCGTTAATCTACTTCTGTCACTGACTACAACTTCTATAAGTAGGTAATTACTATTAATAATCAAAATAAATGTAATCATCGTCATCAGCAAGTACAAAATCAGTTTCGGCTTCATTAATTGTTATTAATTCAACAATCTTGATAATATTCTTACAGTCTATTAGTTCAATATCTTGAGATTTTACTTTTATAAATTTTGAGTTGTCATTTCTGCCAACTTTTCTTAAAAACGATATTTTCACCTTGCCATTTCTTGGCTTTTCTAAAATGAGCCCTACGAAATAATCAACTTTTTTAGTAAAAAAGTACCTAACCAAAACATATTGGCCCACTTTGTAGTCTGCGAAAACTTCTTCGTATTTTAAATTAGTCGAGGGCCCAGGTACTGAACAATGATCCACTGCTAGTGGTTCATTCAAACATAACTTAGAATCTGTTTTTGTTATAGTCTCCACCTTTCCAAGTGTTACTTTATTCTTGCTGCTTTCATATAGTTTAGACTCGTCAGCTCCTATATAAAAACTCGACTCATCTTGATCGGATGCAATCTCGCATATATCTGAATCACTGTGGATACTCATGTTGACATCACTGTTGCTTGATTCACTGTATTTTCTTTTCAACCTCTTCTTTAAGGCTTTAGTTTTAAGTCCTTTTATATTTTTTTCATTATTGCTATTTATTTTTTTCGCTTTCTGCTTAACATTGGATGCTTTTGGTTCTTTAATTTTACCCAGTTTTGCTGATAATTTATAATCATTTAGTTTCTCTTTCGTTTGTCTAGTTTCAGGTAACATCGTGTTTTCTTTATTATAATCGCTGTCGTAAATAACATGTTTTGAAGAGCTTGTGGCCGGTATATGGACACAAGACAAAATCTTTGGTTTTTCTTTCAACGTGTAAGTGTTTTCATTACAATTATGACTGTTAGACTTCAAAATAATATTTGTCCGAGCGGATTCACGAATGATATTACCACTCGAACCATTTATTTCGCTTGGTGTAGGTTTAATCTGTGAGAGAAAAGTTCCAGTTTTTTCATCTAAAATGTCGATTTTGTCCATTTTAATCAAAGCTGGTATAAACTCATCTTCTGTTTCATTTGTATTCATATCGTATTCTTCATTAATTTCGGTAATATCCTCAATTCCATAATTTTCGTCGACGCTTTTTCTGTCTGCCAATAATGATAAGGTGAAGTTATCAGAAAAGTCTAGTTCGTCTTCAAAATTATGTAAAACATGGTCTTCTTTAACGACTCTTGCCGTTGGAGATGTAATATGCAACATCTGATTTTCAGTTCTATTCGCAGTGCTACTTGTTGTTAAAGCAGCTTTTTTCTTTGTAGGACGTTTTTCGGTGCTTTTAGTCTGGTTTTGAAAATCATCAATTGTCACTGACTTTCCGGGTTCCACCACGACTTTTTTGTTTCTATTCGATGTCAATGGTTTAGGTTTTCTATTGGTTTTTAGATATTCTAATAAAGTGCTGTCAATGCTATAAGTATCACCCATTTCTTCGGCACATTCTGGAATTTTTTTTAAAACTTCGCGTGGATTATAAGGGTATATCCCGGTGGCTCTAAAACCACTTTTTATGTTTTTCGCCTCGTTTATCTCAATTGCTTTAATCAATTGCGTAAGCAACTTTGGGAAGTGATTTTTGTTGAGTGTAGTTTGATTTGGGTTTTCCATTTTGTACTGTAATAAGATCTTACGCCAGGCTTTTTTAAGAGGTGCAAAAAATGCCACATCAAGTGGTTGGGTAAGATGTGTGGAATTAGGAGGGATAAACACAAATGAAATGTTGTGATCCTGGCATAGCTTAATGACGCCTAAACTTAAGTGACTGGACAAGTTGTCACATATGACCACTTTTCTTCCAGTCAAACCCTCCGCCCATGTCAACACAATCGTTTTAAAATAATCTTCGAATATTGTCGAATCAAACCATCCGGATGGCGTTCGGTTGTATCTTGCACCACGTGGGCCACCTTGAATCCATTCTGAATATAAATTGTCTGCCTTATATACCACATAAGGAGATAGACTAGTACCGTTTGCTGCCGCAGAAAACATCAACGAAATGGCGCCTTTTGAAGAATTAAGGACCCGTTCAGGATATTTCACACCCCTGCGAAATATGCACTTGGAATTACCTGGGTCATCACTTAGATTAGTTTCATCTAGGTTTAAAATGTTAGATGGAGGAACATCTCTTACAGTTTCTTCTAAGTTCTGAAAATATTCTAAAAAATCATTTGCACTTTTTTGGGCTCGTGCTGTTTTGATATTTTGTGTACTTCTAACAGAAAGTTCATCTGCATGTCGGTTGAGAAAACTTGTAACCCAGTCCTTGCCAGGTGGTTTTCCATTAAATAAATTTTCACGATTATTTTTCTTCAGATAATCAAAAACAGTCAAACGTAAGTCAAGTTTCGTTAGTGGGCAACCATATTCACCGGCTGCAATCAATGCTTGAACAACACTTTTTTCCTCTTCTGAAGAGAGCCGAGTAGGAGTTCCAACATTTTTGTAATGATACTCTTTCACTTTATTTAGGATCGTGCGCCTAGGTATACCAAATGTTTTTTCTGCTGATCTCGAGGACATCCTATTTTTTTTTACATTTTCTACCGCGAGCTGTAACATCTCTTCTGAATAATTTTTATAGGGCCGAGACCCGAGGACTCTGCGATTTCTTTTCTTAGGCTTTCCCATGCTGCAAACAAACAGACTAAATGTAGGTAGGTACCTAATTTATATTTGTCAACTGAGTGACTACTTAACTAGACTAAAATACAGGAATATCATATTTTTTTTGCACTTATCCCAATTTATTTGAGGTTGACACGGCATGTAGAAGACATGCCGTGTCAAACATCTCTATCAGCCGTCATCCAAGAATTTATTCCCTTTCGTTTCTTTGGTTATTTTATGCTTTTATAGACATCCACATTTATACTCATACCTACTCAGAACTTTCCCGAAACATGTTTTTCATTTCTCTACATCACATTTCCTTACCATGACAAACGATAAAACTATTTTAAAATACTGTAATGGGTGACAACCCTAACATTATTTTTGCAGTGGGCAATGTTGTCACTCCTATGTTCATGCAAATTCGGGAATCATTGCCTGGTCCATTATCTTCAAGATTTTACGTTTTAAAGGTCTCAAAGTAGCATAAAAATGAAGCGCGATATTTATAATTATTCTGATATTAAAATAACTTACCTGAGAGATGTAGTACGCTGACAGTAAGTAAAAACATAAAACAAGATTTTGGCACCACCTCACACCAGTCCTCCTTTCAACATGTCTCGCTGACAACTGAGTGAACTTAGCACTGTAACTGATATTTAATGTTGCCAGAAAAATGTTTAAATTTACCCTAAAAATTATACAATGTTGTCAGCTAAATACAATTATTTACAATCCATTATTTTAGTTATTTTTCGTGTTCGGGCAAAGATATCTGCTAAGGGCAATGATGGCCGGTTTTACTATGTATGTTTAATATACATTATTACCTATATTATTGTTTAAACCAACACACATTACAGTAGTAAATGTTTTACGCGATAGAAAAAACAAAAGATTTTTACTTGTAACAATATTTTTGGCAAGACAACTACTACTACGCGAACAAGACAACGACTACAACATATTATAAACATGGATCATTTTATTGGTTGCGCAGAGATCAGGGCCAGCTCGCCGTCCGGTCTTCCAGGAAGGACCCAACCCGAGTCGCCGGCGCGTACCTGGCGTTACACGCTCAATTCAAAGAGATGTCAGCAAAAGTGAAGGGGCCCACTAGGGCTGATGCGTAGATAGGGCTGCGGGATTATTAGAGAAGAGAAGTTATTTGAAAATATTCCACCTAAAAAAGGGTAGGGAATCACTGAAAATAGAAATAAGATTTTTAAAATTCACACCGCGCCGCCGGGCGCCTAAAACTCTAGTTCCGACATTAATACCCGCAATCGAACCTATCAATCGTCAGCTTAAAGAAGCTAAGACTACTTATGAGTTATCAGTTTGAGTAGTGTTGACACTAGTTGAGACACTAAAAATGCTCCCGGGTTCCGAAGTTTGGACTGCAAAGTCATGACTTTCCCAACTACTTTTATATTTATTTTAGCCATTCAGCATTCCCGAAAAGTAAAAGTAATGTTATAACTTGTGACTGTAATATTTATTGTTCTTGTTATCTTGTATAGTAATTTATTGTTCATATTTTCTTGTAGTAACTATGAGGGTGGGGGCGCGGCATCGATTTGGAGAACATAATAGTGGGCGACATCAGGTGCACGCAGCACGCTTTGGGGGCTGCTGGTGCGGCGCCGGCGGTGCTGGGCGGCAGACAGTGGAACCATTATGTAAATAGGTGACCCAAATACAGAACACAAACAAGCGGGGGAGGGGGGTGACGGGGAGCCGCCCGACGAGTGTAACCCAAGAAGCGCGACCCGCGGACCGGTCCGCTTTGTTCAGCCGCCGCGCCGCCGCCGCGCCGCCCGCAGGCACAGCTATAACTAGGTAATATTTTTTTTTTTTTATTTATTTATTTGTTTCAGATACAAGATCCATATTTTTTAGTAGACACTTAAAATTATGTTAATAACAAAATGTACATAAACAAATACAAATAAGGTAATAGGGATGACAGAAATCAGAAATCAGAAACGTTTATTTCAAATAGACCAATTACACTTTTGAATTGTCAAAATGTCGGTCAGTCAAAAAAATACAAGAGAAGCTAAATTGCACGTTCCAAAGCGTAGATCTCTATGGAGAAGAACGTGCAAGAAACTCCATGGACACTCTTTTAAATCATATTTTGTGTTACATAAATCTTGGTTACATATTTCATGTCGCTTCTAATATGTGAGCTCAATGTAGATAAGTAATAATAATAATAAAAACGAAACGAAAATAGAAATGAAATTAAGGCAATGGCAGTTGAGAGATGACAACTCTCAACTGACGGTACCCGTTCACGAGCATGACGCGTGCATCAGCCCCAGTCAGCTCAACCATTTTGAAGGGAACTGAAAGACCCAATAACACGTGCCACCATCAGCCAGACATTTGAGTGAGCATGACAAACTTCTACACTATACAATGCTATTGTTTCCAAATGCAAAAGATAATAAATTATCATAAGCTCTATTGAAATAAACAAATAAATAAAAAACATTTAGAAAACAACAATATAAAAATGGAAATAGTATCTCAATTCCAATACACATTTATAAATATATTTAAAAAAAAAACTAATTTGAAAGTAAAAGTGGCTGTAGAGCAAGACTTTTTAATTTTAGCCAAGCGTTTTTATCAAGGATATAATCTTCCAGTTTATACATAATATGCTTGTCTACAAAGTGTGCGTTTAATGCATGTTTTAAATTTGGACTCATTTAGTTGTAGAATCTCAACTGGTATTTTATTATACTATTTTACACACAGCACCCCATAAAAGAACTATGTAGGTACTTTAGCCAATCTGATTTGAGGTTGATCTAATTTGTTCCTATTCCTAGTATTAAAATTGTGCCTGTCACTTATCTTAGTAAAAAGATGAATATTTTTCCAAACATACATAATGTTTTCATAAATGTATTGCCAAGGGACCGTCAGGATGTTTATTTCCTTAAATAGTTCCCTAAGAGAATCGCGTCTGCGAAGATTATATATGGCTCTGATAGCTCTTTTCTGCAAAATAAAAATAGACTCTACCGTCTGCAGCACGTTCCGATCCGATACTTTACGCAAAACGATACACAATGTTCAAGCACCACTGGCTGGCTAGCTAGCGTGGGTAACTGAAGTGCTTCGGAAGTGAGTAGTAGCATATGTATATTATTTTGTGTAGCGACATCTATGGCGTCACATAAAAACTAATCCTGCATCGCGCAATCAAAGTTCTCCGCGCGATTAGAACATATAGAACAGCCCGAAATCATGTATCGGGCAGCTGCCCACCAGACATAACACCCGTCTGGCCGGAGGATCCTCCCTTTTCAACGGAGGTTTGCGGGACTTTACTCTCTGTTCCGCATACCTCCAAAATGGTGACCCTCGACAATAAACGTCAGCGCAGCCTTCGTGCAGCTACTTACTACTTCGTGACGTCATCATCACTTCCTCAAGCTTTCGAGCAGCGAGCCATACAGCCAGCACCCACGGCTTTAAAAGGGTATCTTGACCACCAGCAGGCCTACCTGGTCATACCTGGTCATCACCCTCAGCCTCATCAGCGACCTTGGCGAAGCACACTGCACCTTCGGCCAGTCACATGAAGAGCAATGAAGAACCTCTCCTGGTCGACGCCTGCAATCAAGCCCAACGACGCACAGCACCGCTCCGACTCACTGGAGCCTGCAGCATCATCCCGACTCACTAGGACATCATCACCCCGACTCACTGGGGCATCATCCCGACTCACTAGGATAGCACAACCCCGACTCACTGGGGCATCACCGCAGACAGTTCCGACTCACCGAGAACTATGCGGCATTCGGTTCCGACCCACTGGAACCAACCTACCACTGGCCTGGCACGCATCAAGAAGCATCAAGAACCATCGATCTCCGGTCTCCGGAGGGGAGTGATGTAGCGACATCTATGGCGTCACATAAGAACTAATCCTGCATCGCGCAATCAAAGTTCTCCGCGCGATTAGAACATATAGAACAGCCCGAAATCATCTATCGGGCAATAGCCCACCAGACATAACACCCGTCTGGTTGGAGGATCCTCTCTTTTCAACGGAGGTATGTGGGGCTATACTCTCTGTTCCACATACCGCTAAATTTGTATATATCACATCCTGTTAGTTACTATATAACGCATATAACTTTTGTTTTTATAGTCGCTCGATCGCAATCAATACGAAAGGCCCATCTTATATGTACTTGCTACCGCCTGTGAAAGTTGGACACGTCATAATCGTGGCGGTAAGTCCCCTTTTTGAAGTGTGGCCGGAGAGCCGTCCTCACCTTCAGCATGACGCTGGTCCTTACCGAACATGGTAAGTTTGAGAGGCTCCTACATCGAATTCAGGCAGAAGAAACGCCCGGGTGTTACCATTGTGTGAACTGCCCGGTGGACACGGTGGAGGTGTGCCCCGCTTGGGCGGAGCACCGCCGTATCCTCGTGGAACCAATCGGCGGCAGCAACCTCTCGCACCGGGCCCTGGTTCCGGTTATGGAGGGAGAAATGGCAGGCGGAGACCCCGACCCCGACTACCAGCCACTGTAAATACGGGCTTGCGGACGTCGAACAATGGTCAGCTCACCGTCCGGCCGTCCGTTAATCGACCGGACCGAGCCCAAGTGATCGCAAGCGCATGGTGATCCACGTGCTTCTCAAAGATATGTCAGCAAAATCTCGACCCCCCAGGGCTGATGGCAGCAAACCGTAGGGGCCCCGCAGGGCTAATGTCAGCACACCGTAGGGGCCCC
This sequence comes from Mythimna impura, assembly GCA_905147345.3. Taxonomy (NCBI): domain Eukaryota; kingdom Metazoa; phylum Arthropoda; class Insecta; order Lepidoptera; family Noctuidae; genus Mythimna; species Mythimna impura. The sequence goes on along the minus strand of LR990362.1, from coordinate 26,753,372 downwards.
GCAGTGCCGATGCCCGCTCGGGCTGCAGGAATTTTCTGAAATGGAAACCCGTAGTCTTAAAACGTAAAGAGCAACTGAAGGACACAGGTGTGGTTTTAGTCAGTTTAAGTCTGGCACGTCCTCCCGCTGCACCCAGAGCGGAAGAAGTCATTGGATGATTTCTAACCTTAAAAAAACCGCCTGTGGAAGTCTGCATGATCACCAGAAACGTAGAACCGACAGCGGTGTCACAGATTTGAGATAAGATGCCTTCCCAGAAAAAAAACTAAAATGTCTTGAGCGCGGCGCCCGCAATCGCTGAAAATTTATATCCGCATGATTTAGTCATCCAGCCATAACCTTCATCCGAAACACAAAGCTTGATGGAAGAGGTAGGTGTGGTGATAATCTGCTAGTGCCGAGGTATTTAGTTTTAGTTTCCTTTTGTATGTGTAATGGTGTACATTAAAGTATACAATAAATAAATAAATATTTACCTCCGCTCGTTTACCCGGACAAGTTTCGTCAAGTTAGCTGTCGTATCAGCATGCATCATCGCCTCGTAAGCTTGACAGTTGTAGGCTGTATGGGAAGTGATTCGCACACCTCAGGGCAATCATAGCCAGACAGGTCAACCTGTACTTATATGATGTCACTGGCATTGTAAACGATGAAATCGAAATAGCGTCAATCTCTAAATAGAGAGCCCAAGTGAATCAGGATGAAGTGGTGACTGAGACGAGTAAGGCGTGAGTGGCTAGACGTGACTAATGCTATGAAACATTTAGTTGTGGCAACTTGTAGCTACCGTCTCGTGCATGATCGTGACGGAACTATTTTCGGAAGTCCGATTGCACTTCGCTCGTGAATTTTGTTCGCCTCAGGACTGAATGGCCTCCTTGGTAATGTCCGCACAGTATCTACTTACATAATTATTAGAAAACACGCACGTGAGTACCTCCTATGACCTATCATCAAGCCTATAAGACGAAATGGACTATATGTAGATATTATTACAGCAAAATGTGTACGACAGTCAGTGACAGGACGGACTTTTGACGTTTTCCTTGTCCGAACTTTTATCGCTCATTGCTATGAATGGGCTCTCTGTTAATTAGGTTGTCGGCAAGTACGTCGGCTGCGTCGACTACGTCGGGCACAGCCGCGCCCGCGGCCTCTCAGGGCCACACGACTTACCGATTATTAAAACAACACAGGAGTCACGGCGATTTACATTTTATTGATAGTATGTAATTTCAGTATATTAATATGTACACGATAAACAGTAAAAAATAAAGTTAAAAGTAAAAGCTTACAAAAAAAACAATTACGCCCGTCACGGTATCGTCAGCCTGAAGTTGATGACGACCATCATGAAGTAGGCAGACACGAGCACAGAGAGCAGCACGCCGAATAGCACGAGCGTGGCGGCCGCCAGCTGGTCCTGCAGCACGGCCGCGCCCGCGAACGTAACGGCGGCCAGCACCAGTGCCGCCCAGCACGCCAGCATGCCCCAGATGTACACGTCGCACAGCGCGTCGCTCTCCGCCAGCACGCCCGCCAGCAGCAGCGCGTGCAGCGCCAACAGCAGCACACCCAGCGTGCCGTGCGCGTAGCGCAACGCCGCCGCCACCTCACCCGCGCCCGCACCTCGCTCCACCAGCTGCGCGCCCGCCGCGCTGAACAGGAACAAGTACAGCACCGCCCACAGCAGGCCCAGTGCGGCCGCCAACAGCGCCGCCGAGCGCAACGGCAAGAAACAGCACCGGTCTACCACCGGGCAGCGCTCCAGCAAGTAGCCCATGCCGCCGCCGCCACCGCTCGCTTACCAGCCCTTGTATCAAACTGTACACGGAACACTAACTAAATAAGCACCTTCTATGTGCGCGAACTTCAGCCCAGAGGAGAAGAGAACCCCTATTGTCCATTCATTAGGGTACCGTAATGTAATCTGTGGGGTACGGGAGATGCAAGTCAAAAATATTAAGACCAATTTTGACGTGATTTTGACATATGGCAAACTGACAAACGCACGAGCAAATAACCATGACACACACTGATGTATTAAACAAAACAGGTAGAGATCTGTAAGGCAGGAAAAAATAACGATATACGGTCTACACTACAGTTTAAAAAGATTTTAATCATCAATTTTATTAGTTGGTGTGTTCAGAAATGGTTCAGAAGAACAGTGGCACAGTTAGGTACATACCTGCCAGTGCCCTGCGCATGCGCGCGGCGAGCAGGCGACGCAGGTCGGCAGCGCGCGCGCGTCGTGGTTTACTGACGCCAAGGCGGCGGCGGCGCGCCCTGCGCGTGCCCCATGCCCCGGCTTCCGCGCATGACGCCTCTTCCGAGCTGGCACTGCACTTCTTACTACGCACTATATTCACTTTCACCGACGGCAGTTCGATCGGTGGCAGGGAGAACTTCTCAGGATTTAAACACTTTTTAGGCCAAAAGTCATCGGAGCTAGAGAGGTTGGAGGAATCTTTGGGGCTGGGCAGCTGCAACGGCGGCAGAATCTTGTTGTAGGGCACTAGGCGGCGCGGGTACTCGTTGCTGCGGCAGCCCGCGCTGGAGTTGAACCACATGTCACTGGAGAACAGCGACGACGAGATGGAGTTGCGACTGTCTCCGAAGTCAAGCGTGCATTTGCGCGTGCGCGTCACGCTCACGAGGCTGAGTGGCGTGCGGTGCACGGTGGCGGCGCCCAGCTCGTAGCTGGGCCGCGACGAGGCGGTGGAGCGGTAGTCGTCGTCGGAGGTCGTCGGGACGGCAGCGGGATGGGGCGCGGGCGCGGGTGGCGCAGGGCTCCACAGCGTCCATGGCGGCACGGGCTGCATGTTGAGGAAGGCGCGCGCAATATGCGGTGGCGCCGCGGCCAGCGTCGGCGGCTCGGCCGACAGCACGCCGAACGGGTGCGTGAAGTAGAACAGGCACAGCGGACGACTCTGCAACACACCACACTATGTTAAAGCACTCAAATCGACTATAATAATCATACCTGCCAGACTTATGATACTTTCTTGTACTTGCGATGGTGTCGAAGGTGAAATATCGGTGGCTCAGCTCACCTATGTTTTAACGCCGATTGCGTTCAACCTGAAGAGCGTAAGTATTCGGCGTTTCTCACCTGGGTTGACGCTTGTGAACGCAAAGCTCCGGATCTGAGCTCAAAGAAGAGAGCCTTCAACCATGCTGCCAAGTCCTACAAAAAGGCACTAAAGATCGCTTCGACCACATAACCCATATTGGCACAATGCTCTCTGTACAGCCAGTAGCAGAGCATTCAGATCCCTTGCCAAGTCGGTCGAGGCGAACTTCTGTCGGCCCAAATTGCCTCCGCTGGTAAGACCTGATGCACACTGGCTCATACGGTGAGAGAGAAAGCAGGTCTTTTTGCATCTCTTCTCGCCCATAATTCTCGTCTTGACACTAGCAGTGCTACTCTACCGACTCTGACTCACTGTGACTCTTCAATGCCCGAGGTTCGTATAAGGAACAAAGAAGTTCTGAGGGCACTGTGTCGCCTAGACGTGAATAAAGCTAGTGGACCAGATGGTATACCAGCGATTGTTCTTAAGGCTTGAGCGCCCGAGTTGTCTTCTGTATTGACGCGCTTGTATCACCTCTCATTTTGGACTGGTATAGTGCCCAAGTCCTGGAAGCTTGACAACGTGCAACCCGTGCCCAAAAAGGGCAGTCGTGCTGAGCCTGCCAACTATCAGCCGATTTCAATAACCTCCATACTCTGCAAGATTATGGAGCATGTATTGAACTCGCGCCTTATGGCATACCTGGAAGATAAAGATCTACTCAGTGACCGACAGTACGGGTTTCGCCGCAATCGGTCTACTGGGGACCTATTAGTTTATGCCACCCACTTATGGGGCGAGGCCCTTGAGAAGAATGGGGGAGCGATGGCCGTTTCCTTAGACGTCTCGAAGGCCTTCGACAGGGTATGGCACGCTAGCCTTTTGAGTAAGCTTCCAGTGTACGGCATTTCCCCTGGTCTGATTAACTGGGTAAAAGACTTCTTGAGTCTGGTCTGGTCTCTCCGAGGTGTTGCCGACGGATGCTCATAAGACGCATCTTAGCCCATGACGACTGACGGCGCGTGCTGTTCCACGCGCGCCTCAAGGAGATGTCAGCAACTGTAGGGGCCTAGCAGGGTCGAAGCCTACTGGGGCGTTTTTTTACAAGGGTGGGTTTTTAGTCAGTAAAAGTCTGACACTATCTCCCGGGGATGTCATAAGATGATTTTCCCACCGAAAAAAAAAAAAAAAAAAAAAGCCCATGACGACTAATGCCGGAGTTAATCAGGGGTCTGTTCTCTCTGCAACTCTCTTCCTGCTGTATATCAACGATATGCTGATGCCCGGTAGCTATGGGTATGGGTATGCAGATGATAGCACAGTTGTAGAGAGACCTACCAAGTGCTCGGGCTAGTAAGGAGCTAATCCGGTCCGTCGAGCGTACGAATGTCTCACTTCAGGTAGTCTCCAAGTGGGGTGAAGCCAATCTGGTGGGATTCGACGCCACCAAAACACAAACGTGTCTGTTCACCGCCAAAAGGAGCCCGTTCACCTTGGCTCCTGCTTTTCAGAATGTATTCTTGGAGTGCACAGACCACCTTCAGCTCTTGGGAGTGATATTTTCTCAAACCTTAATTTTGGGCAGTTCAGTGAGTCCAAAGCCAAGGTAGCTAGGAAACTCGGTGTTCTTGCAAAGGTCCGGCGGTACTTCACATCGGGATTGCTTTTAATGTTATACAAAGCACAGGTCCGATCGTGTGTGGAGTACTGCAGTCACATATGGGCTGGTGCTGCAAAATGCCATCTAGCAGCTTTGGACTCAGTGGAAAGGCGTGCGAAGAGGCTAATTGGGGATCCAGATTTGGTTAAGTCCAATCTACAAAGCCTCGAGCACAGGCGCAGGGTAGCCAGCCTTTCGGTATTTTACAGGACGCATTTTAAAGAGTGTGCGTGGGAATAGCATGACTTGATTCCGCCATCTCATTTTTACCATCGGACAACCCGACGTACGGCGAGTATCCACCCTTACGTTGTTGAAACCTCTTCGGTCCAGACTAAGCGTTTCGCCTCGTCGTTTATACCGCGTACATCGAATTACTGCAACAAATTGACTGCTGCGCTCCCGCTTTTAGGTGTCTTCAAAACCAGACTGAATAGGCTCTTAATAAACTAGCGCGCCTCACCATCAACGATTACATCACTGCTTATCATGAGGTGGGATCGCAGTCAAACACTAGATTATATCTTTTAAAAAAAATCGTTCGGTTAAAACTTAACTGAACTAACCTTAACGTCATCAGTGGAAGTGGACGCGTCTGATCTGCCGCCATTCATTTTCGTTTACACTTTATCTGATCACTCCACACGAAACAACTTCCACTATATTGTCCTGGGAGATTAAGCTAAGTGGCAGCGACCACATTTCGACAATACACGAACACGCACTGAGTACTTTCAACAACACAAAATAGTTATAACAGCAACCATAGCGCATCTACTCAAGAGCATCGGACGCATCAGTACTATTCCTCACATACAGTAATGTAACCAGTAGGTAAGACTTAAGTCGACGCTCGCGGGAGGCAGCAAGCCGTGCGGCGGGCGGCGGCGGTGGGCTCACTGCCGCGCCGTGGCTGGCACGCACGCCGCCGGCCGGAGACAGATGCACACCAGGGAAGCAATCACATGCAATCCAAAAATTTTCTCCCGTCCTGCTTACCACGTCATGTGCCCAGTTACCTACATGATAAAAGGTGCTTATTCAACTTGCTCTAATTTTTATGCTGTAATTCTCTTCAGTCGAGTTGATAGCGCCTCAGTCTACTACTTTTGATAACAGGCTGTCTGCGAGTGTGTAGAGCAGCTAAAACGGATTGCGATCCTACCACATTGCGTTGCGTTTAGTGAGCGAATCCGTCCCTGCGCTGGGCGGCGGGGCGCGGTGCCGGGTGGCGACGTCGCGTTCACCCAGTTCCCGCGCCCAGCGCCGCCGCGCCGCCGAGCCTCCGCGCAACCTACAACCTCCTTACACTCTCGCTGCTCGTAGTCATCACTCATCGATGAGCTTATCTTTGTTACAACTATGTTTTCTGTATGTAAACAACATCACCTATCTTATCAAAATAATCATCATAGAATAGAACAGAATTATATTTAGTTTTGTTAGTATGATAGATTATAATTATGAAGACCAAACTAAATCAGCAATTCCTGAAATATTGAAAATACTTTTTATTACTTTCCGGAGTAAAAATTTACATCTATTCGTAATAGTCACAATAAAACACTAGTGGAAGAATTCCGTCCCATTGCCATTTTGGTATCAAAATTTGCTTGCAAAAGGGAATTGCTTGTTTAAAACAAGCAATCCCTTTTTAACCACTTCTGTAAAGGAGGAGATTCTCAACTCTGATGATTTTTTTTTTGTGACTTGTGTAATGAAACACGCAAGTCGATTAGACACTGATTTATTTTCACACACACTCATACAATTATTATTTATTTAGACGTACCGTATTGTTACGCCATGAAACTTTGAACTCGCCATATTTTCGATGGAGTGTCATTTTGAACTTCGACAGTTACTTATTTCGACACAGTCGCAATTTCGAAAATCAATAGTTCGACTACTCATTGCTTCGACAAAACATATATTCAACAAGCACTAGTCCGACAGAACATACTTCGACAACACACACCATCGAAGAACACTAACTTCGACAGAACCCTTCTTCAATATGCACTTGTTCGGCGGATCTCTATTTCGACGGAACACACATAATTAAAACGCATTGCTGTGCGAAACTTCTAGAATGGAAGTACGTACCCATGTCTGGCCACTATTATAAATAGGGTTAGCAGGTGGTTGATAAAAGAATTTGTACCTTCCGTGTTTAACAATAGAGTCGAAATTCGCGTGACAGGAGGGAGGTAGGTACATGTTAGCAATAAAAATGATTTTTATGGCCCCGCGACGCGACTGTATTGTTCAAGAATGGCCTTGAAACGTCGGTGTCTAGAATTTTCCTGGCTTCGCATATAAATACGAGCTCCCGACTGGAAGTGGGTCAACCGATCACCCTGCTTCCAGCTATCTCTAAGGTATTCGAGCAACTCCTGCTGCGGCTCCTCACCCCCGAGAGCACAGAACGACGCTCCAGTTGTCGTCAACTGTCGTCAGCGATGAACAAGAAGGAGTACGGGGTGACAGTATTCCTCAACATGGAAAAGGCTTTTGATCGTGTGTGGGTGGCATGAGGGGCTAGTTTACAAACTGGCCACCTCAGACACGCCCCGCAGAATCGTCAAAGTGGTCCAAGTTTTTCTGTCAAACAGGTGTTTCAGAGTGGTGGTCGGCGGGGCGCTATCCACCTCTCGACCCATCCGAGCGGGCGTACCGCAAGGGAGCTGCGTCTCGCCGGTGTGCCACTCACGTTACACCGACGCGACGACATACCAATAACAGAGAACGCCACGCTCGTGCTGTATGCCGACGACGCCGCGTACATTACCACCTCGATGAACGCTAAGTACGTGGCGGTGAAGATGCATCGCGCGCTAGACAAGATCCTCGAGTGGCTCGCCAAATGGCGACTGTCGGTAATGTGCGTAAAACGCAGGTGTTGATTACGGGATTAGCGCCCCTCCCACCAAGTCTGAAACTCAGCGGAGTCGAAGTCGATTGGACGCCCCGGGCCAAGTACCTGGGTGTGACCATCGTCCGTCGGCTCACAATGGGACCGCATGCACGCAATGTCGCCGCGCAGGGGCGGAGCTTTTCTCGCACCACCTTGTAAGGGCGCCCCCACGGGTCTCCGTTCAGAGTCTCCAGCCACACGTTGCGGGCCTCTAACTTGGCCCGCTTTATCTCCGCTCGGAGGGTGCGCCTCGCCTGTCTGTATCCCTCGTACAGTTCCACCTCTCCGGCCTCCGCATCCGGCGGACGGATGCGACGCCTGCGGTGTCTGGCGTACTGGCACCGCACGGCATTGCACCCGCATTGCCACGTCGCAGATTTGCGACATGGCCTCCCGTAACCACTCTGCCTCGACGTCGATGTCGAAAGGCCTGTCCGGTGCTTGCACCCAGGCCTGTACCATCGCGGCTTCCAGGAGGAGCTCCCAATCCAGCTGCTTCAGCGCACAACGCGGACCACAAAGGGTCTGATGGACCGGCGCGGTTGAGGACTGGGCGGAGAAGTCAAACCGGATGTACCGATGGTCTGAGTACGTCTCCACCCTCTCCATGACGCGCCAGTCGACGACACGTGGAAACAGACACACAGACAGCGGGACTGGCGAACGAAATGTCCACCACCGACTTTCCCCGCATCCGCACACACGTGGGGACAGAACCCCGGTTTAGAACGACCAGGCCTGTCTCCACCATCCTACCCCGCTGGTCCGTGTACCGGGAACCCCAAAGCCAAGTTCTAGATTCAGATTCAGATTCATTTATTCATTGTAAAACATGGGTAGGTACATTACAATTTCTTATTTAATACATTGAAGGCGCTATGTTTTGCCTCTAGGGCGTACAAAGTAATAATACATGCAATTTAATTAGAATTAAATAATTTAGACCATTTAAATAAAATAAAAAAACAAAATAAAATTAAACAATAAAAATAAAAAATAAAAAATTGACAGCACTCATTTAAAAAAAAACAAAAGAATTCGAATGGTGTCATAACTTAAAATTGAATGCTAATATGTAAAATGAAATGTCAAAATGTAAAATTAAGTGTCAAAATGTCAAAATAAAATGTCAAAATGTAAAATTAAATGTCAAAATGTAAAAAATTAAACGTCAAAATGTAAAAATAAATGTCAATATAGAAAATCAATCATTATTACTTATGAAATGTCATTCAAATATTCGGCGATTGAGTAATAACATTTTTCTATTTAAAAATTTCCTCAATTTCCTTTTAAAGATATGCAAATTTTCATTCTTAATGCCATTAGGTATTTTATTATAAATGTTTGGAGCAATACCAAAGAAACTCTTTTTCAGTAAAGCAGTTTTACACTTGTTTTGACATAACTCATTTTCATATTGAGCACGAATTGGAGTTCGTTGAACTGCTGAAAATTTTTGAAATAATTGTTGATTTGTTTTTACAAATGATGCTGTTTCAAATATGTATAATGATGGAAAAGTTAATATTTTAAACTTAAAGTAAGAAACACAACTATCCGTTGTTCTTAGGCCACACATTGATCGTATGCATCTTTTTTGCATCCTGAAAATAAGTTCTCTATTAGTTGATTGTCCCCAAAAAATAACAGCATATCTCAAAACAGAAGCGACTAATCCATGATAGGCTGTTATAAGTGTGTCAGTGTTTACTTTTTTTGATAGTTGGAATAATAGATATGCAGATCTACACAGACGCTTGCAGATTTCCTCTAAATGTGGTTTCCAGGTTAATTTATTATCTATAGTCACACCCAAGAATTTTGCATTTGTAACTTCTTCTATTACTTATACTGTTATTATAGGCAATTTTAACTGGTGGATGCGTACAGCGTTGGTGGAAATGAATAACTTTAGTTTTATTTAAATTAATTACAAGATTATTTTTGTCAAGCCAATTTATAATGTCACTCAGAGAACTATTTACGTCATTTTCATAGTTATTAGGATTAGTACATTCTACAATAGCCGTGTTATCATCTGCAAATAGTACCATTTTTTGATCTATAGATTTTAGGAGATCATTAATATATATTAAGAAAAGGGGTGGCCCCAGCACGCTACCTTGAGGCACACCGTACTTTATGTGCCTTGGTTTCGATACGTATTTTATCTCCAATTTAGTAGTAGGACAGATTCTAGTGATTTCTGTGCATTGAATTCGGTCACTCAAATATGATTCTATTAGTTTTAAAATGTTTCCTCTTATGCCATAACTCTGTAATTTTTGAAGTAAAATCTTATGATCCACGAAATCAAACGCTTTTGTCATATCTGTCAGTAGAGCACACACAGGTTTACCTTTATCTACAGATGTCATAACACTAGATAGCAGGTCAAATAGAGCCATATTAATATTTGTATTTTTTCTGAAGCCTTTTTGCTCATGGCAGAAAAGTTTGAATTTTTCGAAATAAGAATAGATGGCGTTATAAATTACTTTCTCAACTATTTTGGAGAATACTGATATCTTTGCAATAGGTCTATAATTTTGAACATCACTTTTATCGCTTTTTTTATAAATTCTAGCCATTGAAGTCCCCGCAAACGACCACGGGGAGGGAACCAAACCCAGCGACGACGGCATTCAGCTCCATAAGAGAGATGTGGAGATCGGCGAGAGTTCTGTTCGGGGACAGGTAGACGCCTCGAGGGTCGGGGTACCGGTGGCGGCCAACAAAATTAGGGTCACCGAGCCGTTCAGGCCCTGCACCCACTCGCTCTGGGCAGGACGTAGACTACGGCGATGTTTATCGACCACTGCACCATGCTTTGGAGCAACAGATCCTGAGCGGGGTTACAGTGGTTGATATTCGCCTGGGGGAGACGTAATGGAGCCGTTATTGACAATCCATTACAGTCTCCTCCAGGTGGTTGCGGCGGCGGCATCCGCGGGAATGGGCCTCGGAACCTTGCCCTTGGCCTTGGCGGGGGTATCGCAGGACCTGCCCCCTAAAAAAAAAATTGGGAGGGTGTGCATAGGTAGGAGGGTGAGCTTAGGGCAGGGTGCGGCGGCGCGGCCGCCTGACCATGGCCACTCGACCATGGCCGAGAGCGACGAGGCTTCCGAATGCGGAATTCCGAAGGCGACCGCCTCAACCAAGGGCATTATGGAGGCAGTAAATTCAAAGTCCTCCAAACTAAACAAGGACGAGATGGCAGCGATCGGGGTGCACACGGAGCGGCTCGCAGCGGTCGTGCTCCACCTCACGCTTCGTGTGGCAGCGGCGGAATCCCGGGCAGCCTTGGCCGAGGCTAAAGCGGCACATATAGGAACGGGGGTTTCGCAGGGGCCTAGCCAGACAACGACACGGAGCTTCACACACGCGCTGCGCTTGGGGAAGGGCCTTGAGCCGGTCCCAATAGCTAGGCCGGCCAGACCGTCGGTGGTCGTATACCCGGCGGAGGACCAGAAGGAAAAACTGAAGACGGCGGAGGACACGCGGCGTACGCTGCTGGGTGCAGTGTGTCCTGGAAAACTGGGCCTTCAGATAGCTGGGGTGCGCAAGGTCGGGAATGCCGGGATCGTCGTTCAGACCACTTCAATCGCCGCAGCGGACACCCTCAGAAAGGCGGTCCCCACTACATTGCGCACTGCGGAGCCTACCGAGCGCCAGCCACTAATAGCGCTAACTGGCATAGACAAGGAGGCCACGCTGGAGGACGTCCTGGCTGAAATTAAAGAACAGAATCTGCAAGAAGACGACGCCTGGACCCGGGAGCGGTTGGGCAGAGAGCTGCGCCTCATTTTTAAGAGAAACCGGCATGGTAACCGAACCAGGTGGGTATGCCAGGCCTCCCAGGACTTACGGCGTACCTTAATCAACAGGGGGAAACTGTACATTGGATGGGACGTGGTAGAGGTTACGGACCACGTCTCGGTCACCTGCTGCAGCCGATGCCAATTATATGGGCATCCAGAGAAATACTGTCGGGCGAAAAGCATGGTCTGTGGCAATTGCGGAGAGGAGGGCCATAGGAACGCCGAATGTCAGGCCGCCGCGCCGACGTGCGCCACGTGCAAAAGGTTCGGTAGGAAGGGTGCGCATACTCACCGCACCGCATCTAGAGACTGCCCCGCCCGCACGCACGCAGAGCAGAGAGCGGTAACAGATATTAATTACCATGATGCCTAGTCCACCATTATCTACAGGGGTTCGGATGGGGCAGCTCAATCTACAAGGATCTGCCCTGGTGACAGCAGAACTGCCCAGGATGGCAGCTGAGGCGGACCTGGACCTGATCCTGATTCAGGAGCCATTCACGGCGGCGCAGCGGGTATTGTCGGCGCAACAACAGCTTCTCCTACCGGAGGGACCGAACCCCAAAGCGGGGATTTTCCTCGCTAGAACTGACGCTGCGTGTACGATTCTCCGGCACCTCACAAACACGCACTGCATCGTGTGCCACATAGCACTCAAAAGTCATGACATATACGTAGTAAGCGCATACTTCCAATACTCTGAGGACATTTCGACCCATCTGGAGCACCTTACCAGGGTGCTGGGGGCGCTACGGGGACGCCGCGTGCTGCTGGGGGCGGACGTCAACGCGCACTCGCCCATCTGGCATTCTATGCCACGACATTACACCGGGCGTGGCCGCGAAGTGGCTCGCCGGAGGGAGGAAATGGAGGACTTCCTGTTGGCCCATGACCTTACAATTCACAACGCACCTGGGCAACCATTTACATTCTCCACGGCCAATGGGGAGTCGAATATTGACGTCACCTTCTCCACCAGAGGGGTTGTTGTGGTGGACTGGCGGGTGCGCGAGAACTACAGCTGCAGCGATCATCGCCTTCTCACGTATGAGCTATGTGGCACACGGATGCGAGAGCCAGCTTCAGTTGCGGAGCCGTCGGTCGCGCCAACGAGGTTTCGGGAGCGTGGAGTGGACTGGAAGCGATTCCAAGCTAGGATCCGTGAACGCATGGGTGGGATCGACTGGTCGAAGTCTGCGAGCGATGTTTGCAAGGATTTCACACGCATCATCGTGTGGACTGCTGAGGAATGTCTGGGCACGTGCGGTGATGGTAAGAAAGCGAAAGGTTATGAATGGTGGTCTCCCTCGCTGGAGGCCTTGCGTAAACGGCATAATAAGGCGAGGAAAGCATGGCAGGACGTACGAAAGGTGGGAGGGGATCTGGAAGTGCGTGCGTGGCAGGTTTTTCAGGAATGCCGCAGCAACTACAGGGCGTCGATGGAGAAGGCGCAGCTCGACTTTTTCCGTGGGGCCTGGCTTACCGTGCTGCCAGTGGCAGGGTCAGAGCCCCGGCGAATGTAATTAACGGCATTAGGCATGCGGGGGGGTTCGCCGAGGACGTAGACACCGCCATGCGCGGTCTCGTGCAGGCGCTTTGCCCTGACGACGACCCGTCTTCCGACACGGCCTATCACCGGCAGGTGCGGCTGGCGGCTGCCTGCGTCTCATCGGGTCGGGATGCGCCTCCTCCGTCTTGTCAGCATCTGGAGAAAATAGTCAAGGACCTCCCTAACACGGCCCCGGGAATCGACGGGATTACGGCGGGCATAGTCAGGCGCGTGTGGCAATCGGCGAGCGCTTAGATGACACACGCGCTTGGCTTGTGCGTCGCCGAGGGAACCTTCCCCGATACGTGGAAGGACGGCACTCGGCAGGCTTGTTGTCCTGCCAAAAGGCAACGACAAGCCCCTTACCGATCCTAAAGCGTATCGGCCCATCACTCTGCTTCCTGTCCTGGGAAAGGTTTTAGAGCGCGTGATGCTGCAGAGCGCACCATCAATTGTGCGCGGGGTGTCCTCCTGCCAGCACGGGTTCTCTCGGGGTGGGTCTACGCTGACGGCCCTGAACGAGATGCTCCGGACTGTCCACGAGAGCGGCTTCAGGTATGTCCAGGCCATCTTCCTGGATATATCTGGAGCTTTCGATAATGCATGGTGGCCCATGATCTTACTCAAGGCAAAGAACGGGGGCTGCCCGTCAAACGTCTACCGGATGCTGGCGGCGTACTTCACGAACCGTCGGGTCGGTCTCTTTGCCGGGAGCAGGGTTATGTGGAAGACATCAACCATGGGGTGCCCGCAGGGCTCCGTAGTGGGTCCGCCACTATGGAACCTTCTCCTGGACGACCTGTTTCGACTGCCATTCCCGCACGGTGTGAGGGTGGTTGCGTACGCCGATGACATCACGATCCTCATCGAGTCGGACTCTAGAGCCGGCATAGAGGCATCTGCCTCGTGCGCCATGGCCTTAATTAGTGAATAGGGGGCTCGCAACAGACTGGGCTTCTCCCCCTCGAAGTCGTGTTTTATGACTCTGAGGGGGGGCTTGTCCAAGCGCCCACCCACGGTCCGGCTTGATGGGGTTTCGGTCAAGAGTGTACGCTCAACCAGGGTGCTGGGCGTGGTGGTCGACGCAAACCTGTCGTTTGGGGAACACGCTCTGTCCATGGGCGAGCGTGCTTCAGCCGGACTGGGCATAATGTCACGAGTCTCCGCCTCGTCTTGGGGCGGCAGGTACAGGACCCTTAAGGTCCTCTACAAAGGGATATACGTCCCCACAATCACTTACGCCGCCGGCTGTTGGTGGAGGCGCGTGAACACGCACGTGGTCAGATCGGCCTTGCTCAGGACGCAGCGACCAACCCTTGTCCTTCTGACGAAGGCTTATAGATCAGTTAGTACGGCGGCTCTCCCCGTTCTGGCGGGGGTGCTGCCGGCCGACCTCGAGGTGATCCGTGCGGGCATGATAAACGACATACGCCATCTCCCGCGAGATGGATTCAGGGCAGGGAGCAGGGTCGTCGCGGGTGAGGCCGTAGCCAATTGGCAGCGGAGGTGGGAGCAGAAAGTGAAGGGTAGGGAACTCCATCGATTCTTCCCGGACGTGGCGGCTAGGCTCAAGGCAACTTGGGTCGAGCCGGACTACCAAGTCTCACAGATCCTGACTGGGCATGGATGTTTCCGGAAGAGATTGCATGAAATGCGGTTATGTGAGGTAAGCGTGTACTACTGCGGTGAAGAGGACGAATGTTTGGATCACGTTTTGTGGCGATGCCCCCTGTATGATGAACAGCGGCGGAAGATGATGGACGGGATCACTCGCTTGGAGGAGGGACCGGTCTACTACTGCGACCTCGAGGCCTCTGAGGCCAACTTCCGGCGGCTTAAAGAGTTCGCACACAAGTGGCACCAGAAAAGGAGCGAGTTGGAGGAGTAAGGCTCGGGCGGGCAGCGAACCCGTGCTGTGGCGTCCTACCCACGTGTGGGGGGACAGCTGGTATGCCGCCCCAGAATGGGGGGAATGGCATAGGAGGGACTGGACGAGAAAATTTGTAAAGGAGTCAAGAAGCGTCTGCGGTGATAGCACCACCTATCTTAGGAGGGCTATGTCCGCAGGCGTCTCCTTGAGATTCGGCCCATATGACAAGATGTCGGTGGGGCCATGGGTGGTTGGTAGGACCTGCCCCCTGCCCGGTGATCGGCCGCCTTGCCTGCCGCCGCACATGCGTAGCAGTGGACCACACTGAAAGCAGCGATGACTGCAATCCACCTCCGCTGCGCAACAGGCCCCCACGTGGCAGCGATAACACCGCAGAGGTCTGGGCTCCAGCAGTTTTACCCGCGCGGAGACCTAGCCCACCAGAAGCCGTCGGCCCTCCTCGGTGATGTTTCTGGCCGCTGACACAGGGCAACTTACCGTCATATAATGCGCATGTCAACGCACTTTGAGGGCCTGGACACTCAGGCCTCCTCCGCATCCAAAGAGGCCCTGATCTTTTCGGTCAGGGCGTCTGCGGTGGGGCCGCTGTTCTCCCCGGGGACCTCCAGCATAGGGCACCAGTCGCGGTATGCCGCATCCGAAAGCTCCCGGTGACTCCGAGCTGGGGAGCGGGGCCTGCGGCTGGCGCCGTTTATCCCTTCTAGCCGAAGGGGCTGACCCCAAGGACTTTGACACCACGGTCCCGCGCCTGACCCCGACGGGTCTGGCTTGGGCGGAGCAACCGTGGCCGCAGTGGCGGTGGCATACGACGCCGCCTTTCGCTAGCCGGAGGCCATAAGTGGGGGGCGCTCCCCCTTCGGTGACTCCTGACAGCACGCTCTCCGGGACCCACCAGTTCGGCCCGAAGCTTTGCCGCCCTCTTTTAGAAAGTTTTAAAGTAGTTTTAAAGACGGCCAGTTGTTGGACAGTCCTCTCTTTAGAGGACTTCTCCCTCTTCTTGCCCATGTTTCTTAGCGCGGAGACTATCAACACCCCGAGCGACCTACGCGACACCTCAGCGGAGTCCTCCCTGACATTACGCACGCTGCCAGACGGCCCCGAGAGGTCCGACTCAGCGCTGGCCGTTCCAGGGTGACGCCCTCCTTGGTGAGCCTGTCAGCTCGCTGAACGGATTCTTGGGCGTTGAGCCGCCTTCTACCTCGCTTGCGACCCGCACCCCGCCCACTGGTAGGAATTTTTCGGGCCGAGCTCTTCTCTACATCTGAGGACGATGTGTCCTCCGATATGGAGCGCTTCCGGTAGAGTTTCTACTGGAGTCTCCCACAGCCTCCTCTACCTTCGAGCCCTCCAAGCTCCCTCTGGATGCCGCGTCGGACTCCGACCGCGCATCACTCTCCCTAGGTTTTGTAAAAAAATTAGATTCCTTTTCCATTTTGTTCCCACGAGTATTTACTTCGGGTACTTGCTCAAATAACGTGGTTCACACTAGAGACTAATTAAGCTAAGCTAGCCCATAAGTCAAGCTAACAACCTCCCTCACAGTGCCGATCTTACTTCGCCACTATGCTATAGCAGAGGAAGGGACACGCATTGAAGCGTTCCATCAGACAGAATATTCGCAGGTGGACATCGAGACCCCTTGGGCAGAAGTACCCAAGGGTAGTCATTGGCCGCCTCCAAGGGTGCATCGTCCCGCAGACTGGCCTTCATTCCGGGCGTATCCGCGAGGGAACTGCAGCCCGCGGGCACTCATGGAGGTTTTCTGTCATAGCACCTCTACTAAATACCTACATTTGTTTTTTTTGCTTTTTACTGTATATTAATTCATTAACGCTCAGGCGGTAGCCGGCGCCCGCAAGCCATTGTCTTACTATTGTGTCTCTAATTACGCACGTCAAAAGGTTAATTGGACGAATGGTTGAAAAGATAATCCGAAAATTACAAGTGTATGCACGGGGATTTGGTGCCGAATTAAATGCGCGATTGTCGCTGCACTCGCAGCTGTACGAACAACTGACAGTCGAGCCATTTAAAAAAAAATTCGTCAATTTGAACAATTTTTTCTAAAAAACTGATCCCCTAAACAAATAAGGTGTAAACTTTAATACCCCATGAATTTCGTGTTCTGTATTTATGTCATGGTTCCAAAAGCTGGTCTTAACTGAGGAGTCTCGAGTAAGGTTACTAAAAGAGCTAATTTTAGTCAATAAAAGTCAAGCCCAAGGACGAGAGATGTCATCTTGAATATACTTCTCTTTGGAATACAAATTACTATGTCTGTATTAATCGTATCAAGGCGATTAATATAGACATAGTAATTTGTATTACAAAATTCAGTACCGATCAAATTCTTATCTTGGCAACTATGTGTATTAGTCGGAGTAAGAAATTTCATATTCTTCCGTTGCAAGAGCGAAGAAAAATTGCAGATCTTGCCTACATAGTCAATGTAATGAAAGGGTCTATTGACTTCCCTGAGCTGGTGGCCAAGATTGGACTGCGTGTACCGTCTGTGTTTCTTCGGAGACCTCATCTCCTTCATGTACCTTTCGTAAAAATTGTCCATAGACAAAATTCATACATTCAAGGATTTCTATGTTCTAAGGAGTTCAAAGAGTATGTCGAATATTGAATATGGCGTGGTGGGATGTTGAGCTTAATTTATTAATAAATAGGATAAATAGTGTCCAGAAACTTATTTTTAGGGTTCCGTACCTCAAAAGGATAAAAACGGAACCCTTATAGGATCACTTTGTTGTCCGTCTGTCGGTCTGTCAAGACCTATTATCTCGAGAACGCGTGGAAGTATCGAGTTGAAATTAAAACCATATACTCAAGTCTACGATCCCTTGAAGCTGTGAAAAAACCAAACTTCTGAGTTAACGAAAAAAAAAGATACGATTTATCTCGCAAAAAAACGTATATTACGACATTCTCAATGGAATCAAAATTCATAGGGTACGTCCCGTTGACCTAGAATCCTGAAATTTGGCACGAAGCAAGGTCTGCAGAAGCACAAGTACAGGAAAAATTCAGAAATCTGTAAAGTAGTTACGTCACAGAAAAACTGTTTTTGCGATTCGGAAAAATCTTCGCAACTCAATTCAGAATTGAACTGTTTTCATAGGTAAGTTTGTACGGAACCCTCAGTACGCGAGCCCGATTCGCACTTGCATAATATTAAGTAATTTTTCTTTGAAGCTTAATTTTTTTGTTTTATCTCTTCAGATATTTACCTATGAATTCTCACACTGTTTATGCTGTTTCGTCAATTTTATTTGTAAGTTTATTTATTTATGTGGCAACTTTCACCTTACTGGCTTTTTAACCGACTTCAAAAAGAAGGAGGTTTTATGTTTGGCTGTAAGTATTTTTTTTTAATGTAGGTACATATGTTCACCGATTTCTCGGTCAATTGTGAACCGATTTTGAAAATTATTTTTTTGATTGAATGTTTATGCTTCCGAGTTGGTCCCATGGAAATATTGTTATGATCTGATAATTAATAAACTACGAAGATATGGAACGGAACTCCTCGTAGGATCACAGCAGAACTGTCGTAATAAGTAAAATTGCTTTATTTAAACGTGTAGTCGATGACTGACTGATGAAAGGGGGGAAGGGGATATATCAAACTGATCAGATGATGAAGCCGGAAGGTAGGCACCTGAACTCTGTAATATATCAATATAACCTAACCGCGTTTGGGATTATTAGAATTGTTATGAGATGCAGTATATAAGGCACTCGAGCTAATCTGATGATGGAAGGTAGGCACGAAAACTCCGTATTTAAACAATGTAGGTCTCCTAACCGTGGCGTGGCTTTAATGATTAAATACTATAGATACCTTACTATAGAACACACTATTTAAGTTTGGCTGAGGAGTACTTTTTAGTTGTGGTACCAAAATTAAAAAGAGTAATTTTATGATTGTATTTGTTGTTATAGCGACTCGAGGCTTCAAAGTCTTGAGCATCGACGCCGAGTTGCTAGCCTGTCGGTTTTCTAACGGTTGCATTTCGGGGAGTGAGCGTCGGAATTGCATAACCTAAATCCGCCTAGCCCGTTCCATCATCGGATCACCAGGCGTACGGCAATGCGCCAACGGTACGTGATGGACATCCCACACGAAACGTTTTGGGAACACATTCATTGTGTGTACAGCTAAGGAGTGGAATTCCTTGCCGGAATCTGTGTTTCCTGATGGCTACAACCCGGGAATCTTTAAGTCAAGAGTGAATAGGTTATTTCTAGGTAAACGCGCTCCATCGTCGACCGCATCGTCGCTTTCCATCAGGTGAGATAGTGGTCAAGCGCAAACCTATCAAGAATAAAAAAAAAATACATCATCTGTGTGTGAAAATTTCAACTGTCTAACTGTAACGGTTCTTGAGATACAGCCTGATAGACAGACGGACAGACAGACGGACGAACAGCGGAGTCTTAGTAATAAGGTGTTCACAGATATTGGTCCTGTTTTACCTACCCTTTTGTTACGGAACCCTAAAACATCCATTTAGCTTTAATTTCGAAAGTCTGTTTTAAAAACGAAGAAATAAAACCAAAAACACCGGCAACAAAGTTTTTGATCTTACTTTATATCCAAATCAACAATAAGTGTAGGTATATATTTGCCTTTGGCAGTTTTTATTACTTCTATGTTATATTAAAAATAAACCTACGTTTGTATGTCAGAAAATAGACTTTTGTATACGTTTTTAGATCTTACCATAAAAGTTCAAATAACGCCATCTATGGGATACGGGTGAAACTCACAACACTGCATGCAGATCAAAGGAGCGCACAATGTATGCCAAAATTAATGCGGCTTCTTTCTGCGGCTGTAAGCAGTGCGGTAGGTATGTGTGTGACCAATTAAAAATATGTCAATTCATTTTTTTTAAATGTATAGTATTCTATGAAAGTAAATATTTATAGCCTTGTTTCTTCTTCCTGCCCTTATACTATATTACTTGGGGTCGGCGCAACATGTTTTTTTTTTCATTCTATCCTGTCACTCGTCACACTATCACTAACTCCCTTTTCTTTGATATCACTCCTCACACAATCTATCCATCTTTCCTTTGGCCTCACTCTCCCTCTCCATCCATCTACATGTATAATCAGAACTCTTTTAGGATCATGTTTCATCCCTCCTCTTTACATGATCCAATATAAATGATTTCCTTTCAACTTTTCAGTTACTGGCGCCACTTTCAAACTTCCTCTAATATACTCATTTCTCATTTTATCCATTCTCGTCACATCAAACATCCATCTCAAGATTTTTATCTCCGTCACATACAATCTTTTTTCATCCATCTTTTTCACAGCCCAACATTCTGATCCATGGATACAGTATGACAGGTCTTATCACGGACTTGTAAATTTTACCCCATAACTTGGTCGCAAGTCGCAAAATATCATGTACCTATAGCCTAGTATGTAAAAATAGTTTAAAAATACAGTTATCGTTAATTAAAAAGTAGGAGAGAGGGAGGCAACTTTAGACAGGGGCAACTTAGAACAAACGGATTTAAATTTGATAGGACTATGGACAAATTAATATAGAAGTTAAGGAATAAACCACAGAAAAAATGAAAGAGGAATAAACTATGAAAAATGTTCTAAGCTGCCCCCTCTCCCCTAAGTATTTATTTAAAAGCTTTAGGTTAGATTAATATTTATAATTAGGTGCTTATAAGAAGGACGTCACAGTTTCTGACGCCTCAGATAAAACATATTAGAAGTTTATGTTTAGATTACAAACAAGATTTGAGGACACTAGCACCTACGAAGACGTTGTTACAGCTGCGTCTTCTGCTGGCGAGAGCCCTGAGGAGGAGACAATCTGAGCTGTGGATAATTACTTTCATCTTAATGTCACTATTTATATTTTATACTAGCGCGTATTTTTGCCCGCGGCTACGCTCCCGTCAACTGACTACTCTATTCTGCTCTACCCAATTCTACCCTACTCCACCCTACTCTACCATACTCTACCCTACTACCAATTTTTTTAATTTTTTCTTTCATAAGATCCTTCTCCTGACAATAACAAACACAACAAAAAAAATATTGAGTAGTGAAATCGCTCCAGCCTTTCACGCGTGATGGCGTGACCAAGAGAAACACGGATTAATTTATATATATATATATATATATATATCGATCACAATTTAATTATATGTGACACTTACTTTTTTAGGGTTCCGTACCTCAAAAACGAAAAAACGAAACCCTTATAGGATCACTTTGTTGTCAGTCTGTATGTCGTCGGTCTGTCAAGACCATTAATCTCAGGAACGCGTAGAGGTATTAAATTTATCTTAATTTATCGGTATAAAATTTCTAAGTTAACGAAAAAAAAAAGATACGGCCGTTTATGCCGCAAAAAACGTATATTTCGACACTCTCAAGGAAATCAAAATATATAGGGTACTTCCCGTTGACCCAGAATTCTCAAATTTGGCATAAAGCAAGGTCTTATATCACAGATAGAGGAATAATTCTGATAACTGTAAATTTGTTAATACGTCACAAAAAAAAAATCCTATAATTGCGATTCTGAAAAATCTTCGAGACTCCATTCGGTAATTGAACTATTTACATAGGTAGGTTTGTACGGAACCCTCAGTGAGCGAATCCAACTTGCACTTGCCTAGTTTTCTTTTTTATTATGTATTAGGTACTCTTGTTAATAACAGTTGTATTTTAATTTATGTTATTTTTAGGATTTATTATTAAAACGGGACTCTATGCCTAAGACTCCGCTGTCAGTCACCAGACTGTACCTCATGAACCATAGACAGTTGAAATTTTCACAGGTGATGCATTTCTGTTGCCGCTATAACAACAAATACTAAAAACAAAATAAAATAAATATTTAATTGGGACTCCAATACAACAAACGTGATTTTTATGTCTGTTTTTTTTTTGCTACGAACGGTACGGAACCCTTTGTGCGCGTCCGACTCGCACTTGGCCGGTTTTTTTGTGTACTAGTTATAAGCGTTTTGGTTTCAGTCATGATATCCGTGGTTTCAGTACTGTTGCTGCTTGTAATGTATCTCTTTAAATAAATCGGAACTGAACAAGCATGGGTTTTCAAAGTCGTAGGAAAATTAAAAAGAAATGGTTTGTGTATACTTTCATAAGACTTCTCCTTTTCCTCCTCCTTTACTTCCACGGAGCTGGCGCGTAGGAGGGGAACGTTGACATGATTACAAACGCACGACGGAACAACTAGTTTATGGGTTTAGTGACTACGATGTGCTCCTTCTGTGCAGCATGGTGTGATGTGTGGGGGGAGGGGAAGGAGCGGCAGCTGCGCATTGATTGATTTCAATTGATCCGAGTGGATTCCGCCGCCCGCCGCGCTCCGCGACACACTTGTTTGTTGGGAGATGCTCCCGACTCTCACGTCGCGCTTATCATTAGCGGCACTGCTGCATTCCGGACGAGATAACAAAGAGTATCATAAAGGCGTCGTACCGTAACACTCTTTTTTTATGATAGGCGGATAAGGTTTCATCACTGACCGAATACTTGGCTGTTAGAATGTTATTTCAATATGAGGTTTTAAATTGACGGCTCCTAGTCTATTATATCATGTGGGCTAACATTATTTACGAGGTAGATCAAAAAAGGAACTTAGGAGTTGTTTTTGACAACACCTTGACAATTGTAACTTACCTCATGTTCAGGGTGTTATCAAAAAAACTTCTAGGATGCTGAGATTTGTAAAAAGAAATTTTGCTGGTTTTAAGCGAAACTTATGGCTAGAGAAGGGGTAATCTAGTCACCCCCTTTCTAGCCTTCATCACTGACTGAGATGACCAATAATAATAAAGTTTCAGGCACGTTGCGCCAACCCTAAATTCATTACGAATTACTCGGTTTTGGGAAACAGAATGATGAAGTTGTAAGTAAGTACTAAATAGCACAAAACATAGGCACCTACCTACATAAGAATCTGAGGCAGACAAAGATATAATAATAATAATAATAATAATAATAATAATAATGTTTTTATTGACATAAAGAGATTGATACATATTCAATTGAAGCCCTGACTCCTGAGCTAGGTGGTACCTGTGTTACAGGAGTCAGTGTCTTCACTCGTTTGTGGAACATTAACAATTATTTATGCAACAAAATTAAAATTAAAATGTATACAATTAGTGCAAACTTGCTCTTGTGTGATAAGTGTATGTGTATATGTGTTGTGCATATGTGTGAGTGTGATGGTGTGTGGTGGTGTGATAGTGTAATGTTGTGTGTGGTGGTGTGATGGTGTGAAGGTGCGTGTTAGATGGTGTGTTTCTCTGTGTGACTGTGCTTGGTGGTTGTATTTTGAGTCATATCAGATATTGTTGTCTACCTTATTATTTGTTTATTATGAATGTTGATCTTTTACTATGTTTTCCGTCTGTATGTAATCCAGAGTTTTGAGCCAAATGTTTATTTTCATCTTCGCTTTCTTTTTAGTTAGTGGGTTGATGTTGAGAATTTTATTTACTTTGTTATATATATAA
Source organism: Mythimna impura (assembly GCA_905147345.3). Taxonomy (NCBI): domain Eukaryota; kingdom Metazoa; phylum Arthropoda; class Insecta; order Lepidoptera; family Noctuidae; genus Mythimna; species Mythimna impura. The sequence continues at coordinate 26,729,914 of LR990362.1, read as the reverse complement.
ATAGTTAGGTATAGATGTTGCCGTCTAGCGGATGCGGTATTACACTTGACTGCGCGACATACGTTGACGATGGTTCTTTTTTGTTTGGTTGCATGATTTATTGGAGTGATTTCATGTTGTTTCATTGTGAGGTTTAGCAGGTATAATTGTCTTACTGTTAGTACTTGACACCTTTCATATAGACGTTTTGTAGGGTACCGGTAGGGTTTGTAGGTCATGACTTTTAACAACGATCTTTGGGCTCTTTCGAGCTGTATCATGTAGGTTTTACAGCTCCCCCCCCATGCCGTGATACAATAGCCCACGATTGACTGCGCTAGTGCTAGATACACTGCACGGAGTAACTCAAAGTCGCATACCTGGCGAAGACTTTTAAACGCCCATATAAGTTTTCTAACCCGGGAGGCAGTTAGTTCAATATGGGGGCGCCAACTAAGCCCCTCATCCAGAATTACACCCAAGTACTTTATAGTGTTTTGTTGTTTAATTGGAACACATGAACATTGAGCACTGTTATTGGGGTCATGACAGGAGTGTGCCTTAATGTTTATTACCGCGGGTTTGGTTTTGGCGAAAGTAAATTGTAGAAATGCGGTTTTCGAGATATTAAGCGTTAGTAAATTTAGTTCCAGCCAGTGAATTATTTTACGTAACCCTATCTCTGCAGTTTGACGCGCCGCATCCCAAGTCTCTCCATAAAATACTAGAACGGTGTCATCTGCGTAACTGAATATTTTCCCGTTAGTAAGAGACTGTTGGCATAGGTCGTTTACATAGAGCAAGAAGAGGCTTGGGGATAGGCAGCTACCCTGGGGCACACCGTAGTCTATTCTTGCTTCATTGCTAATAACTTTACCGATCTTAACCTTTTGTGTCCGGTCATTAAGAAAGTCTGTGAATATGCTTAGAGCCCTGCCTCGAATTCCAGCATGCTCTAGCTTGCTCACAAGGGTAGGAATACTCACAGTGTCGAACGCCTTGGCCAGGTCCAGAAAAACACCCAGACATTTTTGCTTTTTATCCACTTTTTCAGTGATGTAATCTGCAAGTTGGTTAACTGCGTCTATGGTGCTTTTTCCAGACCTAAAACCAAATTGCGCGTCCGATATTATTTTGTTGTGCTCTAGATACTTCATGAGTCTACGATTTAACAATTTCTCTAATATTTTGGACAGTACTGGCAAAACTGAGATAGGTCTATAGTTTTTAATATCGTTTTGGTTCCCCCCCTTGTGAACAGGTGTGATCAATGCTTTCTTGAAGATGTGGGGAAAAACTCCTTGCTCAAAACAGACTTCAATGAGCTTTGTAAGAGGTGGAACTAGTGCTTCTTTACCCACTTTCAAAAGTTTAGCCGGAATGAAGTCCCACCCTGTGGCACAATCGGTTTTTAAGTTATTAATAACTGTTTCTACTTCGGCCTCGTCCGGAGTAAGAAGAACCATTGATTGCCGCGCAGGGGGTGTTTCTATTTTGTATGGGGTTATTAGTGGAGAATTTTGGGTTTTGATTTTATTTGCCAATTGCTTTCCGATACTTGAAAAATAATGGTTTATTTGTTCTATTGCGTGTGACACTTGTGAATCAACAGAGGTGGCTAGAAGTTTATCAGCTGATGTTTGATTACTGGATTTATTAGTTATAGATTTTATTATATTCCATGTTTCCCTACTGTCCCTGGAAGTCTTTAAAGCCGAACTTTGGTGATTTATTTTTAATTTTCTTAGTAGAAGGTTACAATGATTACGATACCTTTTGTATGAAACCTCAACAATACCGTTTTTTGGGTCTGCCAGGAATTTACGGTGGAGGCTATCCCTGTGTCGAATACAACGCAAGAGGCCCGGTGTGATCCAGGGCTTAACTACAACTTTACGGTTAGGGACATACGATTCTTTTGAGTGCTGAGATACTGTGGACATCAGGCATTGGACAAAACGTGTAGCGGCCATATTTGCATCGCAATCATGTGTGATAAAAGTAAAATCGGTGGTTTTTAGTTGTTCGAGAACGCCCTCATAGTCTACTTTTGTAGTAAATCTTTTGTTATAGTTTTGGTTTTCAGGGGAGAGGTTACTTAGGCAAAGCATTACAGAGGCGTGATCGCTGACGGTGGAATCTATAACCATAACTGTTGCACAGGTAGTGGTACTAATCATTACGTGATCGAGGCAGTTATGTAGTCTTGTAGGATGGGTATGTCCCGGTAAAAGGCCCATTTCTGCTGTAAGATTTAGGTAGGAGGTTCTATTTCTATCAGTGCTATTATGCTTTATGTCGATGTTGATATCTCCTAGCAGAATTATATTTTTCGCTTTCAAATTACTTAAGATATTTTCCAGAGAGTTAAGGAAGCTATCTATACAATATGTAGATGGGGATCTATAGGACGCTAGAATACAAGTGTCAGAAGCAATTTTCAAAAGCAGAAAATTAGCACCTATTGGGTCGGGTTCTTCTACCGTACATTGAAGATTGTTTTTAACATATATTGTAATGCCGTCGTTTTGATTTAAACATTTTTTGCTGGAATATGTCACATAATTTTCCATAGTTGGTATCGGTTTATCTTTATTTAGCCAACATTCTGTCAGGACTATGATGTCGATTTCACATGATAGCCTAGCCAACTGAGCCTGGAAACCATCTAAGTTTTTGTAAATACTTCGGATGTTTTGAGTTATTATTTTTAGTGATGTTCTAGAGGTTTTTATGATTTCGCTACAAGCATCGGTATCGCAGTAGTAAGAAGATGCAATTTTAAAGCTATCTATCTGTGTTGAGATGTTGTTATCCGTATTAGCCATTGAAAAAACCGTATATATTTTTGTAGCATGTTAAAGTGCGTATGTTAATGATAAATATGATGAAAATAAGGCTTGCAAAATATAAGGTAGGAATGTTCACTTGAGAGAAAATATGTATGTGAGGAATTATGTTTGCGAGGTGTGTTTTTTGTTCAAAATTGCCACTTGTGTAGAATGGTTTTGATTGTGTGTGTGTGATTACTTTATGTATAAGTGTTTTACAATACGAGAGCAGCTGCAGACAAAACAATAACAGAATAAACAACTCGGAGTTACTGGGACTTGCATATTCCCTGGCCAGTCATAGTAATAATTTGGATTTTAGATCAGCTTCGTTTTTTATGTGAACTTGTTGATCCCCTTCCTTTTGTCGAAGGAAGACCTTTCCAAATGAGGTCCAGCAAAATTTGATTCCGTTCTCATTCGCAAATTTTCTTGCAAGATAAAATAAGCGTTGTGCCTTTAAAGTCAGGCACTCTGAAATATAAATTGGTTTTCTATCGCATGATATATTTATATGGGATGTGTTTAACTTAGCCTGGGCGTTTTTTCGATTGAAATTACGTACTTTCTGCAAAATATTGTCCCTTGTTGTCACTGAGACAAAGTCGACTATAATGGATGGCACTCCACCTTTCTTATTTGTGCGGATTATGTCTCTAATGTCCTGTTTTTCGAGAGGGATATCTAGAACTTTAGCTGTTTCTGATATAATATCATGCAGATCCGCTTTATTTTCCCCATCCCTTTTTGGAATATTTCTCATCTCTATTTTTGTTAGGCATAATATACGCTCCAAATTCTCAACTTTATCTTCGAGCTGACTTATATAGGCATGATCGAACTTTCGCTCTCTTTCGATAGTATCTATTTTTACTACCATGTCATCGTACTGTTTAGTGACAAAGTCTAGGGATTTTTTCATTTCCGAGTTTTGTGTTATTATTTCGGACATTGATTTTTGCAGTGACTTAAATTTACTATCGGATTGAGTGGTAGACGATTGTAAAAGGTCCCTTATCTCTTGCATAAAAGCGATCATATCCTCATCCCGTTTGTTACCTTTTCTGCGCGACGTGACATTTGAATCAATGGTTTTTAGGTTTGGAGCAGATCCGGTTAGTGAGATAGATATAATATGAGACTATGAGTTTGACATTACAAGATAAAGCAATACAAGGACTAAGGATTCGATGCCATGCAACCTCAGAAATGAGCAGAGTCGCGGGGCTGAAGCCGGCGGAGCACCGCAGGGCAACGCCCTCCGTTCCCAAGACAACCGCATGGCGCCACCGTCGCCGCCGCCACAAACATGCAGATAAACCTTTATCAATGACGCAACTGATTATTATGCTATCTCCTTTTATTCCAAGGTTATCTCACAGTTACAAGAAAAACATTTGAAGGAAAGCGAATATCCATCCCGCACTGGCGCCGAAACCGGTGCTGCATTCTGTACAGTAAGGAGGGTTACCTTTCATAAGTTCGAATAATATTTTACCGAATTTTATTTCACCTAAAACTTTTCAACTATTATCGTTTCGTTTTTTTTTATTTCATCAAAGTCAAGTCTGCCACTATACCAGTTGACCTATTCGATTTTTTTCGTTAGTCCGACGTTTAATTTGGCCGGAATGATGATTGTTAGTCGTAATAAAATTGGTTCGAAGTATTATGTTTCCGAACATTCATTATACCACTGTTTTTAAAGAAGTCGGTCAATAGTTTTCGCTAAAATTAAATTCGAACAAAAAAATTTCGGAAAAGTGATCGGTTAACAGTAAGGAGGCTGTTCAGATAAGGTGGGTCGGGGTAACATAGTAAAAGGGTAAAGAACGAAAATTCTTATTTATCTAAGTTTTAGGCAAATAATTTGACATAAGGCAACATAGCTGCGAAGGACAACTCCTGCTCTCCTCTATCTATGTCTGTCTCGAGCAATATTACCGTAAGATTGTGTGTAAAATGCATTTTTATCAACGGTCATTTTCTACAAAATTATTCTGTGTGGCTAATACAGGTCGCCTGGTTCTATGTCTACTTGTTCTTAATTTTCAAATTTCATTTTATATTATGATAATGTAATTTAATAATATTTTAATTTTATGATATGATTGAATAATAATAATGTAATTTAATTTATGATTCATTGTAATAATAATGTTATTTTAATTTATTCTTAGTATGTTCATCATTCATCATTTCAGCCGAAAGACGTCCACTGTTGGACATTGGCCTCCCCCAAGTGTCGCCACAATGAACGGTCCTGTACGTCTCGCATCCATCGGATTCCCGCAACCCTTACCAGGTCATCGGTCCACCTTGTAGGTGGCCTTCCAACGCTACGTCTTCCGGTACGTGGTCGCCATTCCAGAACCTTTCGGCCCCAACGGCCATCCGTTCTGCGAGCAATGTGCTCTGCCCATTGCCACTTAAGTTTGGTGATTCTTCGTGCTATGTCGGTAACCTTGGTTCTCCTGCGGATATCCTCATTGCTGATTCGATCACGCAAGGAAACTACGAGCATAGCCCTTTCCATTGCCCTTTAGGTGACTTTAAGTCTTGAAATGAGGCCCACTGTAAGCGACCACGTTTCGGAGCCATATGTCATCACTGGCAACACGCGCTGGTCATAGATTTTCGTCTTGGGACACCGTGGTATATTGGACGAAAAGATACCGCACAGCTTCCCAAACGTTGCCCAGCCGAGTCAGATTTGACGATTGATCTCTTTCTCGAAGTTAGACCTGACCTACCCAACTCGACTATCTGTCCCAGGTAAACGTAGTCGTCCACAACTTCGAGTGTAGAGTCCCCGATCTTGATAGGAGTGGGTGCTACATAGCTGTTTACCATGGCTTTGGTTTTGTCCGTGTTCATTTTAAGTCCCACTCTTTCAGAAGCTCTACTGAGGTCACCAAGCATTGTACTTAGCTCCTCCGTAGTCTCAGCCATGACTACTATGTCGGCAAACCGTAGGTGAGTGATGTACTCACCATATACATTAATGCCTAGCCCTCTCCATTCCAGAACCTTGAAGACATCCTCCATTGCTGCCGTGAACAGTTTCTGAGAAATAACGTCTCCCTGCCTCACGCCCCGCTGCAAGAGGATAGGTTTCGAGGTTTCGTTTTTGTTCAAACTCTTCAGCACTTCGATGTACCGATAGTCAATTTGGCACCGTTAGAGAGACTGCAGTACAGCCCAAGTCTCGATAGAATCAAAGGCTTTCTCGTAATCCACAAACGCTAAGCAGAGAGGCTGATTATACTCCTCAGTCTTCTGTATAACCTGCCGCAGCGTATGTATGTGGTACACGGTTCTGAAGGCTTTTCGGAATCCGGCTTGTTCGGGAGGCTGGAAGTCGTTGAACCTGCGCGCGAGACGATTCGTGATGACTCTGGAAAACAGCTTGTAGACATGGCTCAGAAGCGAGATGGGCCTGTAATTCTTAAGCCGGGCATTATCGCCCTTCTTAAAGAAGAGTACCACCATCCCTCGAGTATAACGGAATCAAATAGCTTCTTAAAGGCCTTAAGGACCGGTTTTCCACCCGCCTTCAGGAGTTCGGCCGTAATTCCGTCCTCACCCGACGCCTTTTTGTTTTCTAAGCCATCCTAATCTCGTACAGGCTGACGTCTGGGATATCTTCGGTATAGTTTAGTAATGTTCGTTTTTTTATTTTATTTTTTATACTTTTGGACTTTTTTTTTCTATTAATTTTTGACAAAAATGTTTACTTTGCTAAAGTATTACATTTTGTAAACTATATTTTTCTTTTATTATTGTGAACGTGAGGGCTATGTTGATTGTTTTTTTTTTTCATTTTCAGTAATTTTAATGTATGTCTGGCAATTTGAGTATTTTCTGCGGCCTACCCAAATGTCCTTTCCTTGGTATTGTTCGTCAAGTCGTTGAGCTCCTTAGTAGTCCTGAGTTGAGCTTTACGAATACTGACAAATGCTTGCACTGACTGGACAGGTCCACTCAAATCTGTATGGTTCTTTCTTCAAAAGACCATTTCAGACAAATCTGCATGGTTCTCATGTGATTTGACCATTACATATTTACTGTATGGACTTTAAAAGAGACTTTGACCCCTGAGTTTGTTTCGGTGTTTCTTCTCAGGGTAGTCAGCTAGGAAACACCGGCCTCATCTAGTTTAAAAATGACGAAAAAAAAATTGACGTGTAAAAGTGTTTTTTAAACCTATTTACAAAATAAATATCATTTATCATTTATCATTTATCATTTATCATTTATATTGTAATTTAAAATACAAAAAAAAATCAAAAGCGGCCATAGGAACTCAGATAACAAGATTCAAGATTTATTTATTCAAGAACAATTAAAACTGTATGCGAATATTGAGTACTTAAAAACTAGGAACAAAACAGTAATAACTAATAATTGACTTGAATTACAATAAAAGGATTAGTTAAAAAAAAAATGTTAAAAAGATTTGATTTACACCACTAATAAGACTACATAACATAAAAAAAGAAAAAAAACAATGTCAAAAATATTACAATAACCATTAAATGTCAATAAATTAGTACCAATGTCAAAAAAATTACAATTACCATTAATAATGACAAAGTAAGTGTGTAAGTATGTCTGCCGCCATAAGGAAAAAAGACGTATCTAACATTTTTGTCGAAATTGAGTTACATACAAATTCGAAATCAGTAAAAAAAATGGCATCCACCAGTATTTTTATAATTCGCATAAATTAAACGGAACCCTATAAATCTAACTGTTAAATAAGACGCATTTGCGATATAAATCAAATATTACTAAACAGAAAAGACACTTCTGTCGTAGACTAAGTTGAAAAGACGCATTTTAGTAGAAGCGTTTTATATATTTAAAAAATATATAATTCATCATAAAATGAAAAGACACTTCTGCAGGTTCATACGAAGAAAAGACTGTTCTGCGTAGATGTGCCTTTTCAGCTTAGTGTTACGAAAAATGTGCAGGCGCAAGTGGCAGTAGTGCCTTTCCTACTTAGTATCGCTAGTTGTGCGGGGTGAAGTGGGGCTCGCGGTTGGAATACTGCACTTCAGTTGCGTCCAGTCAGTCAGAAAAATCGTAAGTCAAACTTTCTCGAATCATTATTTGTTTATATTTGAGCATACCCATTTTTTATGCCTAATTTGAGATTAAATAAACTACAAACTTATGAGGTGACACATAACAAATAAATACATACCTACTTTGATATTAAAATATTGGAAATTTAAATATTTCGGTTAGAAAACAATATTTTACTCTAGGAAAACCCTTCTTTCTCGAAATTGTTTACACCATTGAGTACCTACTATCACAATGAAGAGGTTTGCAGTTTATACACTATTACTTTAAGACGACAGCGTCAGGGTAGCACGCGAAATTCAATTTTTCTTACGTTTTTTGCAATTTGCAGGTCAGAGTCGGATTGTATATATTGGTTAAAATATGATACGACCGTAACTAATGAAGTTACACTGAGTTATAATCATTAAAATCATCAACCCAACCCTTAAAGCTCATTTTACCCCATTGAATCACTTTTTCATGAATTAGTCATGCAACGAGGTACAATGAGCATAGAGGTGTTTTGATGATTATAATGTTTATACATAATTCCGTAAATACGTATTACAGCCGCGAATCATATTTTGTTAAATGTACAGCCTGACACTAACAAAAATCGTAAGAAAATGGGTTTTTCTTCCAGTTTTTTTTTAATTTCTATCCTCTGCGCCGGTAATTTTTTCTAACAAATTTATTTATTATGTTTGTTTCAGTGTGACAAAATGCGACATTATCGATCCTCAAAAATAATTTCTTTGGTGCCATCAACCAGTTCTTCAAAGGAGTTAAACCTGAATACGAATAACCATAACCCCCTTTTTCCTCTATGAACGAAAATATCGCTTTGAATGATGCGAATTTTCATAACTGCAGCTCAGACAGCATCCTGGATTTCGATTCAGACGATTCCGTTTTTGTTGTCTAAATGTTTAGAAGATTTAGATTCTTCTACAAATCCATCCCCCATTCACAGTCAATTAACGTTACTATTCCTGAGTCACCTGAAGTCTCAAGCGACGAAGATATGCCACAAAATCTTACAAAAAAAGGGACAATCAGAGTTTTCTGGATGAATCACCAGAGCAGAGAAAACAATTTAAAAAACTGAAAGATATGAATAATCTAAATACCAACTTAAGCCAGGGTGTAATGATGGATGCAAAAAAAAATTTTCAAACGCTGGGTTACAGTTCAAAAAATTATAAATCTGTAAGCACTATAACAAACAACATTTCAGTTGATAAGCGAGGAACCAATCCTAATCCATAAAAGTTGGATGCCACTAAAATTGTAGAACATATAAATTCTTTTAATCCTTGTATATAAAATATACCTTACAAAGCTGTGATTATTATTAATGTTAGTACAAACTTAGACAGTTTTTATAATTTTTGTTTTTAGAAGAGTTTAAAACTTTATGTTGAGAGAGAGGTTTGTAATTGCTATTTTTGTTATTCTTTATAAAAAATGTAGGTCTGATTCTCATTCTTTGTGTTTTATTTAAGACAAGATGCTTTGGAACATGCAATTTAGCTTCACTTTTTTTTGACTGACCGAGATAATTATCATGTTAAAACGTATTTCAGTTTACATTTAGGGATCTAACAATCTGCAGGTATTTTTTAAGGTCATTGAATATTAGTATTAGTAAGTTGAAAAGCAGCAAATGGCTATTAACGTCTTTTTTTAACCGACTTCAAAAAAAAGGAGGAGGTTATCAATTCGGTTGTATTTTTTTTTTTTTTTTTTTTATCATCATTATTTTTTATTTTTTTTTTTATGTTTGTTACCTCAGAACTCCGTTGTTTTTGGACCGATTTGCAAAATTTTTTTTTCCCTTTATAGGATATGCTTCCAGATTGGTCCCATTTTTTTCAAAATCCAGTTCTGATGATGGAATCCATGAGGAATCGAGGGAACTCCTCAAAAATTATAGGCAACCCTATGGTAATTTTAGTATTTTCATCAAGAACTTAAGCATTTACAGTCAAAAAGTAACATTTGATGAAGTGGAACTGATGAAGAAGACCAGAAATGGTCAACGGAACTTCATACTCAAATAGATATCACAATGAAGATATAGTTAAGCCACTATGACAATACAAATAAATGAATGATTCTGAATAGTTACGTTGAAAATGGTATCATCGAAGTGATCTGATGATGATGATGGAGCCGGAAGGTAGGCACTGGAACTCCGTAATTAATCAATGTAACCTAGCCGTGTTTGGACTTATTAGAATTGTCATGGTTAGCACTTTGGCTATAAGGTACTATCGAACTGATCTGATGATGGAGCCGGAAGGTAGGCACAGGAACTCCGTAATTAATCAATGTATCCTAGCCGTGTTTGGGCTTATTAGAATTGTCGTGAGATGCTCTTTGGCTATAAGGTACTATCGAACTGATCTGATGATGGAGCCGGAAGGAGGAAGGTAGACACAGGAACTTTATAATAAAACAATGTAACCTAGCAGTATTTGGGTTAATTGGAATTGTCATGAGAAATAGGCACTCTGTTTATAAGTGTATCGCAACTAAAAAGTGTGAAATAAAAACTTTTTAGAAAAAAAAATAACCGATTTCACTAAAAAAAACACTAAAAGGATCAAAATAACTTTAATTTCGGAAGTCGGCGTTAAATAAGAAACAAACAATACCGAGAAACACCGACTTCCGAAATTAAAGTTATTTTGATCCTTTTAGTGTTTTTTTTAGTGAAGTCGGTTATTTTTTTTTTCTAAAAAGTTTTTATATTTAGTTAACTGGAACCTGGTAACACATTATCACTAAGTAGCAAAGACATTTAAAAAAATACTAAGTTGAAAGGACGTATCTAGCCAGAAACGTCTTTTCATTGCAGTATCACTTATTTTATTGCATTTTTTTTACAAAAAAGAAACAGAAAAAGTAATTTATTAAATACATAACAATTATTTTATTAAAATTTACATATTATTTCTTACAGATCAACTTCTAATACAGACGTTTGTACGGCAAAATTATTATTTTGTTTATTTCCTTTCGCACAGCGAATTTTTTAGTTTTAAAAATACATGTTGTTTAAGTAAGTAATAACAATGTCAGTAAATAATAAACGGTAATAACAATGTGAATAGGAAAAAAAAAGAAAATTAACCATATAAATTACAAATCGTCTACAGAGTAGAGACATTTCTCTAACAAGAATGCCTTGAGCATTGCTTTGAACGAACTTGTATACAGTGTGCTTTTTAATTTAAGCGGTAACCTATTAAATATTTTGACTGCCTGGTAAAGTGGACTGTGTTTAACAATGTTATGTGTTTGAATACTAGTCTGTCCTCATCAGTTTCAAAGTAGTAAATATATTTCTTTAAGGTGGATAAAGGTACCAATGTAAAGTCCAGGTACAGTGAGGATGCCAAGTTCTTTAAAATAGGGGCGACCGCTTTCTTGTTGGGAAATATGGACAATGGTTCTAATTTCTCTTTTCTGAAGAATGAACGCCCTTTGAAAATTATAATTGTAGCTGTTACCCCAACATTGTATGCTGTACTGTAATCTTGACTCTATTAGCGCGTAGTATACCAATTTTATGGCTTCCAAACTAACTTCATCCCTCAGAATTATTAAAGCATAGCACGCTCATGATAAGGATGAATCAAGTGCTACTAATTCTTTTCTCCAATTTAATAAATCTATATATACTCCCAGAAACTTTACTTCCCTGACAAGCTCAATTTTAACTTTATTTAGTTCAATGTCCATACTATCTTTATTACGTGCAGTCGGTCTTATAATGTCAATTTTCAGTTTTAAACCTAATTATAATCATTAATTAACTAATAAGACCTACTCTAAGTGACTTTTTTACACAGGATACCCTCGTAAATATATTTCAGTCAATGTTTTTTTAAGTCGTTGATGCGTAAGTTGCCTATGTACATAAATAAAAAATAAATAAAATAGTGCCATCTCGGAGATTTTTGTATTTTATTTATTTATTAAAACTTAATGCACTAGTAATAAACACTGTACAAAGTATAAGTATATCTTCACCCAAAGTTTTTATTCGAGGTAAGTTCGGAATACTATTCATTCGATCTTGCCTCGTTGCAAATGCTCATACAATAGGACAGGGATTCTCAACCTGGTATGTCGTCGTAAGTTTGTAACAAATTAAAATTATACATTAAAAATGTTGCTCACTAAAATTATTTTCGAGTACCTATAATTAAACATTATTAATTTAAACGACGGCTCTATACATCTATAATTACATATATACAATATAAATTGTTAAAATAGATTTCATTTATAATTTAAAATAACCTAAATTTTCTCCTAATCAAATAACAATATGTTTAGGAAAAAAAACCTACATTGCACAATGATCACACATGAAAAAATGCTCGCTGCAAAATCAATCAAACGACTGGGTAGTAGCTAAAACAATAAAAACGTTGCAAATAAATGTATTACTGATTCATAAAGTATACAAATGAAGAAGAAGTATAGAAGAGAAAGAGGAGAAGGGGGAGGGTGTACAAGTAGTAGTTTAGTAGTGGTGGAGATATCATCATCTTCCTGGCCTTGTCCCGTGTTATTTGGGGTCGGCGCAACACGTTTTTTTTCTTCCATTCTGCCCTGTCACTCGTCATGCTATCACTAACTTTCTTTTCTTCAGGCAATCCATCCATCTTTTTTTAGCCTCCCTCTCCCTCTTCATCCATCCGCATGTATGTTCATAATTCTTTTAGTAACATGTGTTTCATCCCTCCTCTTCACATGACCATACCAAGATAAACGATTTCCTTTCAACTTTTCACTCACTGGCGCCACTTTAAAAATTTCACTAATACCTATACTCATTTCTCACTTTATCCATTCTCGTCACACCACACATCCATCTCAACATTCTCATCTCCGCTACATGCAATCTTTTTTCATCCGTCTTTTTCACAGCCCAACATTCATCCATACAGTATGACAGGTATTATCACGGATTTGTAGATTTTGCCCTTAAACTACTAGTGGTGTAGTATTACGCATTAAGTACATAAAAATATTTAGAATATTATTGTAATGTTGTGTTGTTGTGTGAGTTAAAAATGTATTGTGCAATTATTATTTGAGTGATATAAATATATTGTATTAGCAAATTCTGTTTGCATTATTTAATATGGCATCATACAGACGAAGCGCAGCCACAAGTGACAATGTATAGTAATGTACTAACACAAATTAAGATAAAACTGTGTTTTAACTGAACCTCTGTCTAAATTTGTTAGAAGTGAGGAAATACCAGAATACGAAATTCATTATTTAATTAAATTTCATATTTCTTTTTACTTTAAAATACTTTGATGAAGAAATAAGTGTACTTTACCGCCTCGCAAACCTATAACACCCTTAGCTCCACCTCTTCGCCGTACAGTGTTTGGTGCTAATTCGCCTATACCCTGCTTTTTTTTTTTTTTTTTTGTGTGTGGCCTCTCGCAGGTCAACCTAGGAGGTTGTCGGCTGCTTAACCGGTCTTGCCTGTGGCGGCCTCGATTCGAGAATCAAAGCCTCCAGCCAGGGCTTACTTAACTAACTTAAAAACTAAGCGACAACACGCTAAGGGCACCCCCTGTGGGGTACGGACCTCGGCTTAGGGCGTCGCTGGGGGGGGGCAGCAAGGGACGGGCTGGATCGCACAAAGATATTATTATTATTAACGGGGAATTTTAAAACTACGGCTCAGCGGCGCGGGCTGGCTCGAGCAAAGGACGGGGAGGACGTTGACGGGTCTGTCGCGGCGGGCCTCGGCGGCGAGGACGGAATGACGGCGGTCTGTAATGTCTACGAACTGTACTGGTTTCCTTACGGCTCTCTTGGAGCAGGGTAATGGGGTCGTCGGGGGTGACAAGAGTATGCCTAGGACGGCGAATCTTTGAGATGAGGGAGGGTTCATATCGGGCGGCCGATACGATAAGGGGGTTGCGGTGTTTCACAGCAGTATCGAAGAAACGCTTGCACAGGCGTTTCATGAACTGCTGGATGGTGGGGATTTTGAGATCTAAGTGTAGATTCTCATTTCGGATGTAATAAGGGGCACCGAGGATTTTACGGAGGGTCCGATTTTGGAGGGTCTGCATCCTATGGAGGAAACGGGGCTTGGCGTGTGCGAAGATAGCACAGGCATATGTCATGATCGGGCGGATTACTGCTGTAAAGAGGCGCAGCTTGCACTTAAGTGATAAGCCCCCCCCCGCATGTGCAAACTTATATATAAACGAACGCAGACCCGTCCACGCGGACTCATTATCGGTGTTTGTCAGACGTAATTAGAATTAGTATTTGGAATTATGTTTATTATTACTGTACTTATTTGTTATTTAGTATCTAGAATTTAAGTACAAGTAAGTCAAGTTAGAATAATTATTAAAAACAGCATTACACCTAAGTTTAAATAATTTTAATTAGAAGGAGCATTTTGCATGTGGTGTTTGCCTGTAATTGTTTGTACAGTTATACTTAAGACACGATTACCTTCTCATAAGTTCCTATCTATATATAGGTACTTATCTGTAACAACTGTTGGTGAACCTTAATAAAATAAATAAATAAAATAAATAAATTAAATAAATGTACTTTTCTCCTCGGCATTTTTTTTCTAGCTCGATGACTTCTTCAAGGGACGGTTGCGAAGTGGCAACAGAAGTTTTTTTTTTTTAATTCGCTCATTGTCTAATCACATTTTCATATTAGTAGAGCTGCTGTTGCTTAGACATTACGGATCGTAAAAAGACGAAACTTGCGCTGGGAAGTAGGTTTGTATTCAAGTTTTACGCATGTGTTTGTAGTAGCTTAGTCAAATGGACGAATTGTGGAACTGGACGATAAACCAGCGCAATCACCCTATTTGTTTGATAATCGTTAGCGGAATACCTACGTCGCCTCTTGTTAGTGTTGATAACAAGGCATAGATCAATATCGCGCATTTTAATCGAAATTAGTCTATTTTTTATACTTATTATTAATTTAGGTAGGTTAGGTTACCTACTAACTTATATTAACTGTTTATCACACATACAATTTACAAGTCAATTTACAAAATCATATAATTAAAAGTAATTGACATCAAAATTTGTAATAAAAAATAGGCATAAAAAAAAATTAAAAATGGGGTGGTATAATATAATATCTGACAGTAAAATAGCATTGATAAACACAATAAAACAAATTAAAAATTTTTCATTCAAAGTGTGTCTTTGAATGAATACCTAACTATAAAATAATAAATGTGTGCACGTGTGTCATGACTACAGTCCGCCGAAGTCGATGTAAGTAGGTACAGTACGGTCAAAATGTTTGTTGCCCAGTCTGAAGTTGGCATTCTGAAAAAATCTGAAAAATTAAAAATCTAAAATCTGTGCTATTGCGCGTACCTACCTACTCGAAAAAATAAGCAATCCGCATTCGCCATTATTAGATGCCTAAAAAGAATTAACTACTGCGCAGCCAATCATTCGAAGTTCGGAGCGGTCAAGATATTTCGGCCATAGCACTCAAACACCATCTATTTTTTTCAGACAATCTTAGTCTATGTAGCGTCACACAAGAAAAAGAGCAACTTACGTCAATGTCGTGTAAAGGAATGAAACAGAACGATGAGATAAATAGATAAACATAGACTAAGAAGACTGTCTGAATATCGAGTGCGAGTGGTGTAATAGGCGCTATACTGTATTATATAATACAGAATTATAACATTAGATATGCAAGATGCGCCCGCGCTGGTTCCCGCCAATTTTGACAGTCGCTAGCGGCACGAGCGAGCGCAAGCACGTCAGTACGCACGCCGTGCGCCGAACGCTGTCCCACGCCGCGTGCGCGAGTGCGCGTCAATTGTGACATGAATAATTGCTGCATCAGTTAATGATCCGTGCGAGTGATAACTCTAATAAATAATTTACTCTGCTTTCCTTCAGAAAGTGGGCCAGCC
Source organism: Mythimna impura (assembly GCA_905147345.3). NCBI lineage: Eukaryota > Metazoa > Arthropoda > Insecta > Lepidoptera > Noctuidae > Mythimna > Mythimna impura. The sequence continues at coordinate 26,714,056 of LR990362.1, read as the reverse complement.
AGAGGCGCTGTGACGGAGTCTCTGATTAGATTAATTACCTGATTTCTGATAACTTTCAACATTACTGATTGTAAACTAAGTAGGTATACTAACTTCTGTGTTAAAAAGTAACTAAATCAGCATTAATTTTTGTAAACGCTGTCGTCCTCTTCATCTTTAACCTGATGTTAAAAAACGCAGAACGCTCGTTTTGGGAGCTATGAACTATCTTTTGGAATCACGTTTTCGTACTTATATCCATATCTTGCACTAAAACCTGCGTACTGAAAACACACTTCTTATCTCCGCAAAACTTTTCAGTTATCGAACGAATCTCAAAAAGTTGTAGAAAATATAAAAAATCGCCTAATCAACAAAGTTGTCTACTGACAGTAGGTGCTGAGCGACAAAAAGGCAAATAAGGACATGCTTAATTTTCTAAAATCTTGGGCTCGACCTATGTACTCGTAGATATCGCTCTCTCGTATTTTACAAGATTTTATTTAGTTTCACCTGTCTCGATGTTTGTTTTTCTGTAATTAAATCTTGCAAATAAAATTTAATCCACTTCCCGATCACCGATTGAGCTGAAATTTTGCATGCATGTGTAAATCATATGACAATGCAAAATGATTATGACATGGAGCTGATCTGATGATGTAACCGGAAGGCGGCCGTAGGATAACCCTATTGTGTTTGAGCTTTTTGGAATGGTCTATACTCCATTCACTTCTGCATTAGACAAAAGAGGTTCATAGAAGCAGGTGTGCACAACCTTTATTTATCGAGATAAATTATAACAATTTTAATAAATTCAAAATTCAAAAATTTTTATTTCACAAAGGCCTACATGGGCACTTATAAAACGTCAGAAGCTAGTGCACGGTTCCAAATTGATCGTTTCCTGTGGAGAAGAACCGACAAGAAACTCCATGGTTACTCTTTTTATAAAAAAGTATTGATGTTACAATATTTCCATAATACAGAATTAATAGATATTTTATGTAAGGACAATGTATACCAGTCAATATTGTACCCAAAAGCACAATAAAAAATCACAATAAAAAAGTGAGTCGTAATAGGAAGTAATCTAAGAATTCGGAGTACATCGAGTCTACAGTGTTCTTACATTCACATTATAAAAGAGAGATATAAAAAAGCAAGAAAAAATAAATAATTACAACTCAAAATTAGTAACGAATTTTAGGTGGTTGAGGTCAACATAATATAAAAAATATGTGTTCAATATAAATAATGGTTTCAATATAAAATTTTAACATTACCTACTTAGAAAAATTTGATTATTGTAAACACTTAGGTAAATGAAATGTATTTTTTTTAAACAAAAAAATAAGTTTCGTCCTTAAAAAACATATGAACTGTACACCATACAAGGCAACAAGATATTCAACATTCATGCAGAAATAACAATATTATAAACCGTTTACATTTAAAATGAAGACTGAAAAACTTCTTATTCCGGTTGTTCCGGTAGGATTTACTGGTGATAGTTCTAACTGATTAATCTTCTTATTCAATCTCAATATTAATTTGAACCAATTTTCAAAATTATACAAATCATATCCAAATGGTAGTCTACATCACCTTTTTTAGCTGCAAATATCAATTCAATTCAATTCAATTCAAATTCTTTATTGCGAACTAAGTGTGAGTTTGAAGATGTTAACTATAAATGCTAGGTTCTTAGAACTTAGTTAAGGCATTGCAACATAAATAGTTAAAACATTGCAAAAACATTGAAAAAAAAATGTACATGCTAAATATTACAGGTCAACAGTTTACATTGTCTATTATATTAATTATCAATATTCATATATTTTACATTACTCTAATATTAATTATCACTGTTCTTAAATTTCACATTATCTATTATATTAATTTATTTATAATTTATGTCACACTTACATTACATGGTTATCATTACTTATATATAATATTAATTTATTTATAATTTATGTCACAATTACATCACATGGTTATCATTATCTATAATATTAATTATCATTATTCATATATTTTACATTATCTAATATATTAATAATCATTATTCATAAATTTTGTTAATGGTAATTCATAAATTCATTTTTATTATTTATAATTTATGTCACATTTACAATACATAGTTATCACATTTTAATTATCACAATCATTCTAATATATTAAATAGTTATTTTTCTTCAAGAAATTCTTTAACAGAGTAATATGCTTTTTTGTTCAGGAAATCTTTTAGCTTCCTTTTAAAAATACCAATAGGATGTAGGTTCTTAATGTCTATGGGTAATTTATTATATATTTTTATGCCCATGCAAAAAATACTATGGCTATATAGTGCAGTGTGGGATGTTTTATTGCGTAATGTATTTTTATGTCTACACCTTAATAGGTGTCATATGTACTAATGTTTGATTTAATTAAAATTGAGGCCTCGTAGATATATAGAGCAGGGAGGGTTAATATCTTGAGGTTTATGAAATGAGGCTTACAAGAATCCGTTTGGCGTATCCCACATATTGCTCTAATACACTCTTTGTTGTGCCTTGAATGCAATTTCTTTATCGGTTGAGTATTCCCAATATAGTATCCCAAAAGAGAGAGTGGATGCCACATAAGCATGATAAGCGCTAAGTAGTGTGGTTTGGTTAGCTACTTTTTGAGCATATAGAGGGCATACGAGAATTGACTTAATTTGCTACATACACTATTTACATGTGTTTTCCATGACATATTAGAGTCCATATATATACCTAGAAATTTTGTGTGTGTAACCTCACTTACAGTTTCATTATTGTACTTAATAGTTAAAGGCTAATATTGCGTTTTTATTTTTGAAATTCATGTAATGGGTTTTTGCAAGGTTTATTGTTAAGTTATTTATTGTAAGCCAATTTATTAATTTAGAGAGTGAATCGTTTACTTCTAGTTCATGTTTATCATTTTTATTATTTGTGAAAAGAGCAGTACTGTCATCTGCAAATAAAACCATCGGGTGCCGAATAGCGTTAGGTTGAAGTTTGGGGGATGAACTGCTTGCGTCCGTAGGATTTACTTAGTTATGAACACCCTACACGTGTCCCCTGGGTAGTGCTAAACGAGCAGTAAAGACGGTGGTAGGCCATAGCATCGGCTGCCGGCTTAAAGGTTACCACCCATCAGACAAAGCCATGCCGCCAAGCGATCCGTCGTGTTCCGGCGTGATGTCTGGTGAAGCCGTATGGTGGAAGATGGGTCTGAGCAGTTGTGTTGTGACGTATACCGGGTATGATGCGCCAGCTGTTGTTGTGTCGGACGTTTGATCGTTGAGGGTAGCGGGATCCGAAGCACGGTGCTCCGCTGGCCGACCGTAGGTAGTTGGGGGCCCAAGTAGTGTGCCAGCCACACACGAAAGGCTGCCCCGCCAACTGCGAAAAATCCCAGGGTGGCCCCATCGTGCCGGTTGGCGACCGGGCGAGAGGACCCGATGGCGATCCCTGGGGGGGTTCGGGCGTCCCCGCAGTCTCCAGATCAACCCTCCATTGGCACAGCAACTCTGGTTGTGTTGTTGGGTTCAACATCGCATCACCTCGCTCAACCGCCATCTTCCATCTCTCCTATTCACACCACACACAAAACAATGAAAGGTAAAAAGAAAGGCAAGTGTCAACAGCGGATGCACGTCCTCTCATTTCAAGTGCAGTTCTCAAATATTAGAGGGCTGCACTCCAATCTCGTTGCGGTCCACCACCATCTTGAGACTGACAAGCCACACTTGCTTTTCTTGACGGAGACCCAAATTAGATGTCCGTTAGATACGGCGTACCTTAACTACCCGGGATACTCACTGGAGCATCATTTCCTGCAGCGTGCCGGGGTCTGTGTGTACGTCCGTAATGACATCTGCTGCCAGCGTCTCCGTCACCTTGAAGACCCTAATTTATCAACGCTGTGGCTGTTGGTGGACACTGGTACGGACAAAATTGTTTATGCCTGTGTCTACCGTTCGCACAGCGGTGATCAGGAGACGACTCGGTTGTTCGACCACCTCAGTGAGGCTGCCGATAAGGCTCTGCAACGGCACCCTGATGCGCAGCTCGTCGCTCTGGGGGACTTTAACGCGTGCCACCAAGACTGGCTGTTCCCATACCAGAGGACCGACCACGCTGGGAGAGAAGCGCGAAACTTTGCAATATCTATGGGCCTTTCCCAGCTGGTCAAGCAAGCGACTAGGGTGCCTGATGTAGTTGGTCATACTGCCAATTGTCTGGACCTTCTGCTGACCACCGATCCGGACAGATGTATCGTAACAGTTTCCTCACCACTTGGAACTTCAGATCACTGTCTGGTGAAGTCTGTTTCGTCCTTCTCCCCACCTGACTGCGACTCACGCGGTGAACGGCGAATGTGGCGTTACAGGTCAGCAGATTGGGATGAGATGCGGCATTTCTTTGCATCTTATCCTTGGCAGCAGGTCTGCTTCTCTTCTGAGAGTCCGTCGAGCTGTGCGGATGCTATATCCGATGTGATACGTCAAGCTATGGAGTTTTTCATCCCTTATAGAGACGTACCCGTTGGAGGCTCAGCTCACCCATGGTTCAACGCCGATTGCGTTCAAGCTGAAGAGCGTAAGCATTCGGCGTTTCTCGCCTGGGTTGACGCTCGTGACCGCAAAGCTCCGGATCTGGGCTCAAAGAAGAGAGCTTTCAACCATGCTGCCAAGTCCTACAAAAAGGCACTAAAGAAGGCTCGGTTCGACCGCATTACTCATATTGGCACAAAGCTCTCTGCACAGCCGTCCGGTAGCAGAGCGTTCTGGTCCCTTGCCAAATCGGTCGAAGCGAACTTCTGTAGGCCCACATTGCCTCCGCTGGTTAAGCCTGATGGTACACTGGCTCACTCGGCGAGAGAGAAAGCAGGTCTCTTTGCATCTCTCTTCGCCCATAATTCTCGTCTTGATACTAGCAGTGCTACTCCACCGGCTTTACCTCACTGCAACACCTCGATGCCTGAGGTTCGCATAAGAAATAAAGAAGTTTTCGCCTAGACGTGAATAAAGCTAGTGGACCAGATGGTGTACCAGCAATAGTTCTCAAGGCATGTGCGCCCGAGTTGTCTCCTGTGTTGACGCGCTTGTACCGCCTCTCATTTAGGACTGGTATAGTGCCCAAGTCCTGGAAGCTCGCCAACGTGCAACCCGTGCCCAAAAAGGGCAGTCGTGCCGATCCTGCCAACTATCGGCCGATTTCAATAACCTCCATACTCTGCAAGATTATGGAGCGTGTATTGAACTCGCGCCTCATGGCATACCTGGAAGGTAACGATCTCCTCAGTGACCGACAGTACGGGTTTCGCCACAATCGGTCTACTGGGGACCTACTAGTGTATGCCACTCACATGTGGGGCGAGGCCCTCGAGAAGAATGGAGAAGCGATTGCTGTCTCCTTAGACGTCTCGAAGGCCTTCGACAGGGTATGGCACGCCAGCCTTCTGAGTAAGCTTCCAGCGTACGGCATTTCCCCTGGTCTGATTAACTGGGTAAAAGACTTCCTGAGTGAACGGTCTCTCCGAGTTGTTGTCGATGGATGCTCATCAGAGCCCATGTCCACTAATGCCGGAGTTCCTCAGGGGTCAGTTCTCTCTGCAACTCTTTTCCTGCTGCATATTAACGATCTGCTGATGCCCGGTATCTATGGGTATGCAGATGATAGCACAGTTGTAGAGAGATACCTTCCAGGTGCTCGGGCTAGTAAGGAACTAATCTGGTCCGAACGAGAGGCTATGGTGGAGCGTACGAATGTCTCACTTCAGGCAGTCTCCAAGTGGGGCGAAACCAATCTAGTTGAATTCAACGCCGCCAAAACACAAGCGTGTCTGTTCACCGCCAAAAGGAGCCCGTTCACCTTGGCTCCTGCTTTTCGGAATGTATCCCTGGAGTGCACCGACCGCCTTCAGCTCTTGGGAGTTGAAATCTCCTCAGACCTCAATTTTGGGCGGTTCATTGAGTCCAAAGCCAAGGTAGCTGCTAGAAAACTAGGCGTTCTTGCAAAGGTCCGACGGTACTTCACACCGGGACAGCTTCTAATGTTATACAAAGCACAGGTTCGATCGTGTGTGGAGTACTGCAGTCACATATGGGCTGGTGCTGCAAAATGCCATCTAGCAGCTTTGGACTCAGTGGAAAGGCGTGCGAAGAGGCTAATTGGGGATCCAGATTTGGTTAAGTCCAATCTACAAAGCCTCGAGCACAGGCGCAGGGTAGCCAGCCTATCGGTATTTTACAGGTTGCATTTTGGAGAGTGTGCGCGGGAATTGCATGACTTGATTCCGCCATCTCCTTTCTACCATCGGACAACCCGACGTACGGCGAGTATCCACCCTTACGTTGTTGAAACTTCAACGGTCCGGACTAAGCGTTTCGCTTCGTCTTTTATACCGCGTACATCGAAGGACTGGAACAATTTGCCTGCTGCGATCTTCCCGTCCAACTATAATTTAGGTGTCTTCAAGGCTAGAGTGAATAGGCTCTTAATAAACTAGTGCGCCTCACCATCAATGATTGCATCACCGCTTACCATCAGGTGGGATCGCAGTCAAGCGCTGGTTTATATCAATTAAAAAAAAAAAAAAAGGTAAATCATTTATATAAATGAGAAATAGTAGTGGTCCTAGTATAGACCCTTGAGGTACACCATATTTTGTGTATCAATGCAGCATCCTCTAAAAACCCATCTGATGATCCTGTAAAATTAAAATAATTCTATCATTCTGTACCGGAGCATAGACCTGTATTACCTATATTATTATATTACTGAAAATAGATTTTAAAACCTATAATTAAGTAGTAACTAAGTTATTCACCGCATTATGTCTTTCCTTGTATTACTTAATAATTCTTTCCTTGTATTAAAAATCTGTTATACTCTTATTGGGTACGCATTGTAAATAAATACGAGTCACGATCGCACATCATATTCTAATTAACATACATCTTGACACTGACCTGGACAATCCAAAAAACAGGACCACCCATCTTAATACGACTGTGACTTTGGTTTTTGATAGAAAGAGATGGAACTACATTTGGATGAGAGCAAACGGTAGACAATACAATATTACCTATATATACAATACTAACTACGAAACTATTAATTTAAACTTTTTTACTGCCCAATGAACTTGTAGAAAAGTTTGTAGAGTAAGGAGTGCGAACTGAGCCATTGATGTTTGAATGAGCAAGTAGCAAGCTATTGGGTCAAGCTCCGGCGCTAGTAGTCAACTAAATGCAGGATTGCAGGCGAATGTGTAATTACAGTACCTAAGGGTTACTAAAGCGGGCCGGCATTAATCGGCATAGGCGGGCGGTAAAATCGAATATTGTAGATGAAAGTTCAGGAAATATGCTACGGCTTTCGCTAAGTCGGCACAAGCCGAATGATGTCGAACGTATCTAATGTGGTAGTTGCTATGGATCTACCTTTTTGTTCCACAAATACCTACTGCCCAATCGGGACAACCCAAATTAACTACTCGATCGCTACAAGCTGATTGAAAACTATGTGCAGTAATTGCTTCGGGTCGGCTGTGTTGTTCGACAAATACTGCCGAACCGGCAATCGTGGCTGCGAGTGCGCGCTCCGTGAGGCGAATAGCGGACTAGCAAAGATTTTATGGTCAATAATAAAAAACCGTGTTTTACTGCTACCGTTCTGGCAGTCGTCAAATATTTTATTCTTTTCACAGAAAGAGTATACGCGGTTGCACATAGCCTTTTCAAAGATTTTAGACGCAGTTGTTAACAACGCGATTGGGCGATAGTTAGTAGGGTCAGTTTTAGAACTTTTCTTGTGTATGGGTTTTATGAATGCGTTTTTAAGTTGATTTGGAAAACTTCCCTCTTCAAACGATTGGTTAATTAGTTTATAAAATGGTAGGGTTAGTTCATCTGCACATTGCTTTAGTAGAAATGGGGGAAGTTCGTCTACTCCAAAGCTCTCTTTATTTTTAAATTTTTTTATTATTCGATTTACTTCATGAGGATCAACAGGGCTGAGAAATATGGAGTTTTCTGTGGGGTACATCACAGGGGCTCCTTTTGCTGGTGAGATATTTTCCCCGATAGAAGCAAAAAAGTCATTAAAAATATTAGCTATTTGCTTAGGTTCTGTTATCAAGTTATCATTTTTATGTAATTTTATATTATTTTTTTCCCCTTCCATTGGTTTATTTGTTCTTTCGTTTATTAAATTCCACATAGTTTTTATTCTATTTGTTGACTTTTTCATTCTATTTACATATTGTAGTCTTTTTGCTGTCGTTACAGATTGTTTTAGGGTTTTTTCGTATTTTTTATAATATTTTAATAATATGGGATTTTTTGTTTTAGTGGTAAGTATTTTAAGTAGACAGACTACTTAAAATACTAACCACTACACTCTATCATATTGTTAATTCTTCTTTCAAAGATATATGTAGCAAGTATCTACGTTATAATAAAACCGCAAAAAAAAATTCCAAGCGAATGGAATTAATTACAAAATTGTTGGCAAGTCCCGAGGCGGGGAATCGTATATCATCAGATCACTAAAACAACAAAAAAGTCGTAGTGGGTACAGTGGGCCAGTAGATGTGAACTCCGATGGTAGCGGTGGGTGTCGGAAGACCTCGCGCATGTGCGTGAGCTGAAGGTTGCGCGCCATTGATAGTATACCTGGCAGTGTAGGCGCGAATGTCTACTTTACTTATCTAATACAGATGCTACCAGCCCCACTCCTAACACCACAGTTTACCAACTAAGATATTTGTTTTGCATAATTAACACAACGCAAAAAATTGCTTAGACTTGATTTCTACGAAGTTAAATCGTCTGAAATCTGTGGCTATCCAGATTTCAGACGATTTAACTTCGTAGGACCCTAACGTAATTAATAACAAAAAGTGGGCCAATTACTAGCAGTGACATTATGAACGGTACGGAACAATCGGAATCAATCGAATCGGAACCATTTGTAGAAATTGATGGTAATCAACCGCGGTTGGACACCGCCTCGGCAATCGGCATGCAACACCGCGCCGCGCGCCCCACAGCGGTAGATAGTCAGATGTCGGGCACTAAACAATTTCACGAGTGACAACTATCAGTTTTGTTTAAATGATCGTTTTGTTTCGAGTCAATAAGTAGGCAAGCGTTATCAGTGTGCCCTGAGACTAATTTATGAACAGATAACAATGGCAGTATGCGAGTTTCGCTAGAACAATATCAATAAACCCAATACTTATCTACAATATCCGTACGAGTGCTGCTAGACTACAAGGTGTGGAGACTAACAGGAAGGCCTCAAGGTTTTGGATACACTGCGGCTTGTAGGTGTAGATAACGGTGTCGTCAATAAACGATGCTTCGTTAATTTTCAAGTTCAAAACCTTATAGAACAAGTAGCACCGAGCTCGCTTATTCAAACCGTCAAACGTAGCCGTGCCAGCTGAGTACGGTTATGAATGTCATAATTTTAGATTTGAGAGTCTTAAGGAATAACATAATATGGAGGATATAACGTGTAATAATTACGTTCAGCAACGTAGCGGAAAGAAAGTTAAATGTTTATTGAAACATTGAAAGTCGATTTTCGTAAATTCTTAGTAGATAACATCTTGTTTGACATCACTCGTAACATCTTGGTATGGTTGGGTCGTTGGGCGATATCACACGTAGGTAGACATTCCATCTTGACGATTCTCAGAAGAATAATAAAATAAAAGCTGTCTGGAAGTTGATAAACAAGGAAACTGGAAAGACGAACCAACAAGATCGCAATGAATTGTCCCTTAAAATTGATAACAAAATCATCTCAGATAGGACTGAAGTGACTGAGATGTTAGAAAACTTCTTCACCAACATCCCAATAGAAGTTACGAAATGTCTCCCTTCTCTTGTCCCTTGTCTTGTCTTCTTGTCTTTTGTGTTCTTGTTTTTTGTGTTGAAGTATCTTTGTTAAATTAATCTTTTTTTTTTTAATTCACTAAGGATGTACCAAACTTTGATTTTAATCATATCTCTGTTGATTCAATTAAAAACACATTCAATAGTCTTAAAATAAAAAACACTGAGGACTTATGGGGTATATCCGTTAAGGTTCTTGGAGATATTATTGAAACAATTGCTCCTGTTCTAACAGGCATATTTAATCAATGGTACACCAGTACATACCCCGATTTAATGAAACATAGTAAAGTAGTACCAATTTTCAAATCAGGTAGTAAGAGTGATCCCTCTAATTACAGACCTATATCTGTGCTTCCAGCATTGAGTAAAATATATGAAAAAATCATGCTCGACCAGATGTTGTCTCATTTTAATTTAAATGGGATTTTGTATGGTCATCAGTTTGGCTTCACGAAAGGAAGGTCAACGACGGATGCAGGAGTGAAACTTATCAGTCACATTTTGGAATCCTGGGAGAAGTCCCAGGATGCTATTCATATTCTGTGACCTCTCAAAAGCATTTAACTGCGTTGACCATAATACTCTAATCTGTAAATTACGTCATTACGGAATTTGTGGAAGAGCTGCTGATCTTGTTTTTTCCTATTTATCTTACAGGCAGCAAAAAGTAACCATTAATGGGGCGACGTCCTCGGGGTCTTTAGTAAAGATAAGCGTGCCTCTGGGTTCAATTCTTGGCCCTTTCCTTTTTCTAGTTTATACTAATGACTTTCCTTACATGATGGCTAATTTATCCGATATAATTCTGTTTGCTGATGACACTATTTTATCCCTTATTTTTAAAGTAGATAGGAAAGATGCGGGTGTCTTGCATGTCAACGAAAGTCTGGCTGTTCTTTCGAAATGGTTCGCAGCTAATAATCTCTTATTAAATGCGAATAAAACTAAATGTTTAAAGTTCTCATTACCGAATGTCCCTCAAGTTGGCGTAAATCTAGTTCTTGATGGCAACAAACTTGATGTTATTACGGAAACTGTGTTCTTGGGTGTAACTATCGATTCTAAACTGCAGTGGGGCGCTCATATTAGAACTCTTTCTTTAGCGAGGGAAAGTTCAAAACCCATAATAAGCGTGTCCTAACCAAAAAAGCGTATTACAAGGTTAAAGACTATGTCGAAGACATGCTTGTTAGGCAATGACTGCTTTTGCACATGTGGCCTCCTGGTAACTCATAATATTGTGTAAATGTGTCTATTAACAACATCCACATTTGTTATAATACATACTTTTTTTTTTCTAACGCATTGCTTTTGTAATATTTTTTATATTATTAGACCCCAACCACCATCAATTCGTTAGTCATTATTTTGTTAAAGTCTCATTTATTGATAGTTGTAATTATTTACTTTTCTTGCTTTTTTATATAGCCTCTTTTTTATAATGTGAATGTGAGAACACTGTAGACTCCGCGAATTCTTAGATTACTTCCTATTACGACTCACTTTTTATTATGATTATTTTTGTTGTGCTTTTGAGTACAATATTGACTGGTCTACACTGTCCTTACATAATATCTACTATACATTCAGTCAGAAAAGTATCGGGAATGGATGATTTGTTTATGGTTCCAAATTCAAATTTTTGTTTTTTTTTTTTTGTTGTTGGTATATTGGCACAACTGTTTTCCATTTTGGCGCGGAGTTTGAGTTGCATCTGTTATTTATATTAAATACAGTGCTGTTTTTAGTTATATCATATCTAGTGTGTAATCCGAATTTCATAATGGACAAAAACATCGAACAAAAAGTTTGTCTTAAATTTTGCATCGCCAATGGAATTTCGTGTTTGTAGTCACTGAAAATGTTCGTCGTGAATCGACTTTATCAAAAACACGTGCTTATGAGTGGTACAAAGCGTTCAAAAGCGGTCGAGATGTGATGGAAGATTTGCCTCGCTCTGGTAGGCCATCAACGTCTTCAACTGAAGTTAACATCGCAAAAGTGAAGGAAATATGACTGAAAATCCTCATTCAACTTTGAGAGAGATAGTATGAAACAAGTTACCGCTCGGCTAGTCCCAAAAGACCTGAATTTTCTCCAAATACTCAATCGCATGAGAGTCGCTGAGGACATGCTAGAACGAGTCAATTCCGACCCAACATTCATGAAACGCATTGTTACTGGTGACGAGACGTGGGTTTACGAGTTTGACATGCAAACTAGTCAACAAGCTTTGGAGTGGCGCCTCCCAACTGAACCAAAACCGAAAAAACCACGCCAAAGTCGATTAAAAGTCAAAGTCATGTTGACTTTTGACTTTTCTTTGATTATCGCGGTGTTGTGCACTCGGAATTCTTGCCGGAAGGTCAAACGGTATTTAAAAAATATTATTTGAACGATAGGCGGCATTTAAGAGAGCAAATTCGACGAAAAAGGCCAGATATGTGGAAAGAAAATTCTTGGATTTTGCACCACGATAATGCGCCTTCGCACAAGGCTATCATTGTGAACGAATTTTTGAACAAACACTCAACAAATACCATCGAGCAACCACCATATTCACCAGATATGGCTCCAGCCGACTTCTTTCTTTTTCCTAAACTCAAATTACCACTTCGTGGCACCCGTTTTCAATCGGTAGAACACATTAAAAGAGAATTCGCGGCGAGAACTGAGGTCAATTCCGGAAACAGCATTTCAAAAAAATGTTTTCGTGATTGGATTATTTGTTGGCGTAAGTTTATCGTTTTTGAAGGAGTATACTTTGAAGGTGATAAAATAAATTTAGATGAATAACAAACATTTTGTGTATTTTTGATCTTTTCCCGGTACTTTCTTGACAGAGTAGTATATGGAAATATTGTAAGAACAACATTTTTTGGAGTTTCTTGCCGGTTCTTCTCCATAGGAAACGACCAATTTGGAACCGTGCATTAGCTTCTGACGTTTTATAAGTGACCATGTACCCATGAGCCCATGTGAAATAAAAACTTTTGAATTTTGTTTTTTTTTATTTTATTTTGAATAGAGATTTTACGCCTTGAAAAAGTGAAGCTACTTTGTGTCTGTAATTATATACATGCACAATTCGCATTTTTTTGAGATCGGACGGTGTATGATGCAGGTATGAGACAAGAAGTGCACCAGAGTGCACAGGATGGACTGACTTGTGGTGAGGATAAGAGAACCGTTCTAATTAAAGTGAACTTTATAAATGTTATCCAGTGGTAATGTATGAATCAGCTGTGGCGGCGCGTCGTGTTGAGATGAAAATAAACGTAAATGTCAGACGGTCGGACGGCACGCTTAAGCCTGCTGCTCCACATGCAGATCTGCACTCGCGTTGCACGCGGTCTTGAGTTTCTCATATACATAAAAAAAAAAAAAACACATTGGCCTACATGGGCACTTATAAAACGTCAGAAGCTAGTACACGGTTCCAAATTAATCGTTTCCTATGGAGAAGAACTGGCAAGAAACTCCATGATTACTATTTTAAAAAAGTGTTTGACTACAATATTTTCATATTACAGTATTAATATATATTATGTAAGAACAATGTAGACCAGTCAATATAGTGCCCAAAAGCACAATAAAAATAATCATATTTAAAAAAAGTGAGTCGTATCGTAATAGGAAGTAATCTAAGAATTCGTGGAGTCTACAGTGTTCTCACATTCACATTATAAAAGAGGCTATATAAAAAAAAAAAAACAGAAAAATATGAATAATTACAACTATCAATAAATGAGATGTTAACAAAATAAATTACTAACAAATTTAAGGTAGTTGAAGTCTAAATAATTTAAAAAATATTGCAAAAGCAATGAGTTAAAAAAATTTATAGATTAAAACAAAGATGGAGCAGTTAATAGACGCAATAATAATGAGTTACCAGGGGGCCACATGTGCAGAAGTAGTCATTGCCAAACAAGCGTGTCTCCGACATAGTCTTTAACCTTTTAATACGCTTTTTTGGTTAGGATACGCTTAATATGAGTTTTGAATTTTCCCTCGCTAAGTTCTGTTACCGCCTTTGGCAGCTTGTTATAAAAGCGTATGCATAAAAACACAATGGTGGTCGAACCGCTAAAAAGCGACCGATAAAAAGCATGAAGTAACCCAAAACCTACTACATACCTCATACAGATATACAGGACGACGATCGCAACCTGATCAGAACCCCATTCGGTAAAGTACCACTGAGCAGTATTTCGTGTATTGGATGTCCTCTCAGCTGTGGTAAGCGATATTTTTGTCCAGTTTTCTCATATATTATGTCTGCGTACCAAGTAAGTTCTAGCTGAGTAGTAATAGTTGGCTGCGCACGATTGCGTGATCATCGCACATTCTCAGCTCCGTTGCAATCCGCAATGTCCGCACTCGGCACTGACACCGGCAGTCTCCGGCTCTCGCCTCTAGTCAGCGTCATCAAAAGCAACAGTTTGTCATATTCTACACGTAACCTGTGCGCCACACCTCTCCTACACTATAGTGACACATGCGCTGCATACTTAATCCTCTATACCTCTTTAACAGGAAATGAACCAACCAATAGGCGCCGGAAACTATAATGCCATAATTTGTACCATGTTGTTGTGTCGCCTTAACGCTCACTCCTGCACTTTGATATATCTACAATGTGCCAAATAAGTGGCGGAAACCATTGGAATGTAACTGGTACTTGTAACATGTGAATTTTGTAATAATAATAATAATATCCCACAACTATCACACAACGCCGTCCAGTCTCAAGCTAAGCAGAGCTTGTGTTATGAGTACTAGACAACTGATAAACAACTTGTAGTAATCTCACTTCTCTAGCTACATCACTACATGTTATCACTGGTGTAGCTACCGTGCGACTAGATAGGGCAGTACCCCAGGGTCCCCAAGCCCAAAGGGCCCTTTCGGCCTCCATGAACAACCGAGGCGTTCGAAATATTGTTATAATGCCTTTGTTGAATAACAAAATGACGACTTTTAACTTAACCAACGAACCTCGACCGGGTCGAACTGGAATTATAATTTTTTTTCTCAGCTCCAGAAGCACGGAACAGAAAAAACAGTGCAGAACAGAAACATAAAGGTAGTAGAACTACACTGCGCACACGTGTGCCACGTACGCCATTCTGGGCGCGTCGGTTTCCATACATTTTATAAGGCAAAGAACTAGACTTATAGAGCTACGAGTACATTAGATCCACGCGATGACGTGACGCCACGCGACGTCGTTCTACGTACAAATCAGGCGTGGTCCACGTGTGCGTCGGTCTAATAACTACAAGATAGTAGTATTTTGAGAGAGGGCGCTGCAGTGCCGCTGTCAATATCGTTGTCCACGTAAATCTCGCTAATAAAATATAAATAGTACGAGTTTCTGTGAATAAATCAATTACAAAGCCTCCTATTACGATAAAACAGTACATCAAGTGAAGTTTTGGTGAAAAATAAAGAACTGAAGTCGTTATAAGCCAAAAAGTGTTGTCAACAAAAGTGACCTTGTTTTGGATTGTCAAGGATAACTAAGGCGGAACAATACATCCCAGTCGCACCAAAGGATTTTTCAAGGTACCACACAGGTTAATCATTATTTAAAACAAGATAATAAAAAGTAGAAATAGAAATTCATAATAATAACCTACAAAAAAAACAACCAAAAACCGAAAAGTCTTTAAAACAACACCACCTTACGACGAAAACAGTAGTTACAACTATTGGTTCCGCTACTGGCCGCTAGAGGGCTATACTGGTTACGTTTGAAAATTCATCACAACTATAGACAGGGCGCCATCTATCGACGAATAGCAGAGTTAATACCCAAAAACAATATTTTTGGATAACAATGGAAGAAGTTATGGCTGCACTCCGCAAGATCCAAAAGGATATCGACGAACAAAAAACGGTTATTAAGAATAGTGCTGAAATTGTAACTGAGAAAGTAACAGAAAATCTAAACAAAATATTAGATGAAAAATTCACATTTTGGGAAGAAAATCAAAGAAAGCTCAAGGAAAAATTAGATAATCAAGAACAAAGACTTAATATCCTGGAGAAACATGCAAAACAGCGAAACATTGTTTTCTTTGGTATTGAAGAGAATGAAAAATCTTATTTTGATTTGGAGATCAATATAATTTCCTTTATAAGTAAATATTTCTCAATAAAATTAAATTGCAGTGACATACAAGAAGTCAGACGAATAGGCAGAAAATCTGGAAAACCCCGGCCAATAGCAGTAACACTTACAACGCTAGGCTGTAAAATCAAGATTATGAAGCAAAAAGGGGCTTTAAGAGATACTACTTACTATATAAAGGAAGACTATCCTCACCACGTTTTAGAGAAAAGGAAAATACTACAAGAACAAATAAAAATAGAGAGAGAAAAAGGTAACAATGCAATCATTAAGTACGACAAACTCATTATACTTAATAAATCAAAACCGGCATCAGCAGATAACAGGAAAAGGAATCTCTCTATTTCACCAAAACACAACGACAACAGCAAAAATAATATCTCTTGTAGTACTCAAGCTGCTGAGAAAAATAAAACTTATTTAACGCGAAAAACTCAGCAAAGACCTTCTAGCTTCTCAGAAGGGTCAACGAAACCAGGTATACTCAACTACTTAGTCAACAAAGATAGAAAAACTCATGAAGAAAATATCAGCAACATAATATAGCAACTAAAGGTACCTCTCTCAGAATATAAATATATAAAACAAAGATCACAAAACACTGAAACATATCTTCCAAGCCGGCTGGTCACCGAGGAGGATTATGACCATAACCTTCCAAAGGATACACCAAAGGTCCACAACCCTTTTAAAACACTATCGAAATACGCAAAAAGCATGGAACGGAATCAGCTCTACATATGTACTTACAATGTTAGAACACTATCATCACACGAACGAGTGATTGAACTAACTGAAGCCCTATCAAATATAAAATATGATATCATTGGAATATCTGAAGCGCGACGCCTTGGCAACGAAATAGCAGAATATGAGGATTTTATTCTCTGTCACACAGGTGAAACACCTGGCATGTATGGAGTTGGCTTCATGATTAAGAAATACCTCAAACAATATTTGGCAAGCTATATCGGCATTTCTGAACGAGTCGCACTGGTACACTTGGAATTACCAAGTAAAAAACTTACAATAATTCAGGCTTACGCCCCAACTGAAGCTGCAAACGAAGATGAAGTCAATGCTTTTTATGAAAACATCTATAAAGCTATGGATTTGGCGTATAAAGATTTCATTCTAATGGGAGATTTTAACGCCAAAATAGGCCAACCATTAAGAGACGAATACCTAGTAATGAAACAGAACGGCTACGGAGAGAGAAACGCCAGAGGCCAGATGCTTATAGACTTTGCCTTGGAGAACAAGTTAGCGATTATCAACACTTTTTATAAGAAAAACTTAAAAAAAAGGTGGACATGGCGCTCGCCGAACGGCAAATATAAAAATGAAATTGATTTTATACTTACCAATCGACCAAATATAATTCAAAATATTGAAACTTTCAGTTTAAACTACCCATCAGATCACAGACCACTCAGAGCAGTAATTACACTCAAGAAGCCAATTCGAAGTAGAGCAAGCTATAATAATAAAAATAGCACACTTAAAACCGAAAAAGAAATAGCATTGTACGTAGAGTCGCTAAGAAAGGATTTGCCTGCGCTACTTGAGGAAAACTTAGGGGACACGGTACAGAATTATCATGATAAACTAATAAACTCTATCCAAATTAGCTTACACAGAGCACGAGACACAAACCTACAAACAAAAAACCGAAACGTACTATCAGAACGCACAATAAACCTCATGAAAAGAAGGCAAGAGTTACAGAAAACCAGCAATAAAACCCGATCAATGAAAAACGAACTTAAAGCTTTATACAAACTAATAAGCAAATACATAAAAACCGACTACAAGAAACACAGAACCGTAACCATACAGACACATCTAGAAAAAAATGGAAGCTTGAAAAAAGGGTATAAAGAATTGCGAGCTAAGAAAACATGGATTGAAGGGTTGAAAGTTGCGGATAAAATTACTTATAGTCGTAATGACATTATAAATATTGCTACAGATTTTTACAAAAACCTATATGGCGCCGCAAGTAAGCCCAATATTAGATATGACACATCTGTAACACATTCATCATCACAACCTTGTATAAAACCAATAGACTTTGAAGAAGTAATAGAGACCATAAACAAGCTAAAGTCCGACAAAAGCCCAGGGTCAGATAAGATTACCAATGATGCCTTAAAGACCGCCCAATTCGTACTAGCTGGCCCATTAGCGAAATTGTTTAACATGATCTTAGAAACGTTCGAAACTCCGGCTCAGTGGTCTGAATCCAACATTACTTTGATCTACAAAAAAGGTGATCCCAAAGACATAGGAAACTACAGGCCCATAAGTCTACTACCAACTATGTATAAACTCTTCGCTACAATAATAAACCACAGAATAAGCATAACATTAGAACAAAAACAACCCATCGAACAAGCTGGTTTTAGGAAGGGGTTCTCAACTGTAGACCACATACATACTTTGGAGTTGATAATTGAAAAATATCAGGAATATCAAAGACCATTATACATAGCTTTCATTGATTATCAAAAAGCTTTTGATACGGTTTCACATGAAAGCATATGGGAAACTCTGAAAGCTCAGAATGTTGAAGAAGAATACATAAAGATCCTAACAAATATTTACAGCGGATGTACTAGTAGAGTTAAACTAGAAACCATTGGCCCAAGCTTCCCAGTCCAAAGAGGTGTACGGCAAGGGGACCCTCTGTCCCCCAAAATCTTTATTGCAATACTAGAATACATAATACATAAACTAGACTGGAAAAATAAAGGGTTATATGTCAAGGGAAAATACCTAAGTCACCTCAGATTTGCAGACGACCTGGTTTTGTTTTCTGAATCGAGCTCTCAACTCCAACAGATGATTGATGCTCTTCACAAAGCTAGTAGAACAGTAGGACTCGAAATGAACATCTCTAAAACCAAAACTATGTCCAACCACGTTAAAACAGACATAAAGATAGGTTGTGAAACATTAGAATATGTGGAACAATATACGTACTTAGGGAAACAAATTGGTTTTAATAGAGACAGTAATGAGTTAGAAGTAGAGAGAAGAGTCAAAAACACATGGTCAAAATACTGGAGCTTCAAAGAGGTATTTAAAAGTGATATGCCCATAAAGCTAAAAAAGAAAGTTATGGACTCTTGTCTTATCCCATGTTTAACATATGCTTGCCAAACCTGGAAGTTTACCAACAGAACAAAAAACAAAATAGTCACATGTCAAAGGGGTATGGAGCGTAGTATGTTGAACATTAAAAGGGTGCAAAAAATAAGACACGCAGATATAAGATCAAAAACAAAAACAATTGACGCTCTAAACCAAGCACAAAAATTAAAGTGGAAATGGGCCGGACATGTGGCGCGACTTAAGGACAACCGATGGTCAAAAACAGTAACATCGTGGCAGGGACCTTTAGGCAAACGTCATAAAGGTAGACCCTACGCACGCTGGGAAGATGACATCAGAAAAATAGCTGGACCGCAATGGCAACAGATAGCCCAAGATCGTGAGAGATGGAAATCCTTGGAAGAGGCCTTCACCTGAGAGGGGTTCCTAGAGCAAATCTATAAATTATTAACAATAAACATCAATTTATTAATTATCGTTATCAATTATTATTATTATTATGAATTATTGGTTGTCAAATATTAATTACTTATTATTATTGTTATTATTATTATTTGTTGATCAATTATCAATTGTTATTAATTATCAATTATTATTATTATGTTTCATCAATTATTATTAATAGAATTCATCAATTATTATTATTTTTAATTATCAACTGTTAAATGTTAGTTTATCAGTTGTTAGCGATTGTAATTGATAATCAATTTAATCAATTTATACGAGTATAATCTAAAACTATAATGAAAACGTGAACATCCTATTGAATTGATTTTATTGTAATTTGGCACAATTTTAGGAAATAAAAGGCTTTTTTATTTTTATTTTTATTATTTATTAGTAGTATTTTACAATAGTTCTAGCTTTACGGTTGTGTAATACGGTTTTATTTAAGCATGTCAACACAATTGTTTGCGTAGGGAATTACCCTACGCGAACGGCCCTTCATCATAGATCCCGATAAATTATAATTTACATCAGTATATTTTTTGCCTAGGGCCCTTGGTTACGTACCTACGCCACTGTTTCTGATACAAAGTATTAAGATACCTTTTTCACTGATGGCCTCACAGAAGTCCCTCGTGCTCGTTGTAGTATAATACGTAACCGAGTAGGTAATAGAGTGTAGGAAGTTACTGCGGGCTGCAGACCTTCGTGCCCTAGACGTATTTGTGTTAATGCTACCGTTAACTAAACATCTGCAGCTCTCAGTAGTGAACTACGGCCCAAAGATGCCTGTTTCTGAGCTGGTTGTGTTACCATCACTAAATGAGGTGGTTTGGTCCATCACTCTGCTTTTGGTCATCGTAGCGAATTAAGCAAAATAATGCCACCTACCGGAACACAACATTATAATGTAATGCGACATTGTTGATGAGTGTGAGTGAATCTGTTGACCTCCTGCGATTAGTGACCCCAAGATACGCCTTGCTAGGTACCAAGGGCGGATCCAGGGGGGGGGTCATGGGGGTCATGACCCCCCCCTGGGCTGGGTCCAGGACCTAGGTGGACCACTGATTAAAATTGTTAAACATAATGTTTTTATGTAATTTTTTGTCACAATATAGATTTTATGTAAGCACCTTCAATATTTAATTAATTTAAGAGCGGCCAACCCGAGGTACTTTTCTTTCTCCAGATATTTTGGATACACTGTTATCTTGTGGATAATATCTAGGCTTCTATAAAAATCAAAATATAAACTTGTGTAAAACTAATCTAGTAAAGATCTCTGAAAATCTGCTATTTTACGTGAATTTTGGCCCTCCATAATGTACGCTTTTTAATATATAAAAATATAATAAAAACGTACATCTATAGAAGCCATTTTCGTGCTATGATTTTCTATGATTTTAAATGTGGCCTAAAACCTGATGAGTCATTTGATCGACTTTAAGTTGCTTTTATGGATGAAAGACCTTCAAAAGTTTCAAAAATCTACCGCTGGTATAGTGAGTTCAAGCGCGGTCGCCTTACTTTGGGGGATGAACAAAGAAGTGGTCGTCAAAAAAATAATTCAAGAAAACAGGCGAATTATATACGAAGAGATTCAGCATACACTGCAGATTGGTTCGGAAAGCGTTCACAAGATTCTACACGAGCACCTTCGTGTGAGGAGGATAGTTTGCCACTGGGTTTCTTTTTTCGGTGGGAAAATCATCTTATGACATACCGCGCTCTTGGGCGGAGCGGGAGATAGTGTCAGACTTTTACTGACTAAAAACCCACTCCTGTTCCTTCGTTGCCTTTCGTACCAGGGCCAAGTTCTCCATTCAGAATCAGACCCTTGGCCCCAGTAGGCTTCGACCCTGCTGGGCCCCTACAGTTGCTGACATCTCCTTGAGGCGCGCGTGGAACAGTACACGCCGTCGACGACTTGGGCTCGGTCCGGACGGTTACCGGATGGTCAGACGGCGAGCTACCCATTGCTCGTCGTCCGCAAGCCCGCGCCTACGGTGGCCGGAAATCGGGATCGGAATCCCGGCGGCGGTTGGGGCGTGAGGACCGTTGCCTCACGCGATCTCCGTTGCCTGCCACTCCTCCTCGCTTCGGACCATGGCCTGCACAATCTCACCGAAGCTCAGAAGCAGGCCCGTATGGAGTGGTGTCGTGATATGATTCAAAAATTTGAAGCAGTCTCGTCTCGGCGCGTTTACGTCATTGTGACAGGCGACGAATCCTGGACTTATCAATACGATCCAGAAACAAAGCGTCAGTTGACAGTTTGGCTGTTTCAAAACGAAACAACGCCTACGAAAGTGAAGCGATCGAGAAGCGCAGGGAAAATTTTGATCACTAGTTTCTTCACTTTGACGGGGTATCTGATTTCAATTATTACGAGACCAAAGCAGCATCAACGCCGAATGGTATACCACAAAATGCTTGCCAGAAGTTTTGTCTGCAATGAGCAACCAGGGACCGAACACCGGGCTCCGCGGGTTACTGCTTCACCATGACAACGCGCCCGCGCACTTAGCGCTCAAAACGAGGGACTTCCTGGACACCGCACCGGTCAGTCTTGGGGCACCCTCCTTAAAGTCCTGATCTGGCACCAAGTGTCTTCTTTTTATTCCCTTATTTTTAATTTTTTATTGCCGGAAGACGCGCTAGCAGCGTTCAAGAAGGCCGTGTAAGAGGTGTCTGCAGCGGACTGGAAAAATGTTTCGAAAATTGTTCCAGACGCATAAAACTTTGTATGGAGTTTGGTGCAGAATTCTTTGAAATAGAATAGAATAGAATAGAATAGAATATCGTTTATTTAATAAAATATAGATTAATAAAAATATTGTATCAATAGAAGTTTTCTGACCTTATTTTAAATTGTGATTTTGAGACGTATCCTAATTTAAGATTTTTTAAATGTATTATCGCTACACTACATGTTAGTATAGCGACAGCGGGAAGATCTCTCTCGTTACGAAAAATCAAATTATGGCTAGAAGCTTCAATGGTCGAATGTCTAACCGGACTGGCACTTCTCCATGTCCATAAAAACGTAGCGTGTCGTACGTTCTTAGCGTGTCGATGGTAAAACTAATAAATTCCTTGCCTGGCCCAGTATTCGGCCACGGCAATGCCGTCCACTGATACTGTCATAAGATCCCTACATGAACAGGTAACAGGACACGTCATGCAGAATGGAAGGTTTGTGGAGAGACACTGAAGGTCAGATCCGTTCAGGAACCCCCATCTGTGGAGATTGTCTTTGCTGCGCCCAACCTGCGTGCGGAGTCTGTTTAGAGTTTTCCAGATTGGCCATGGTAACTCGTTTCCAGGAGAGAGCATCACTTCCATCTCTAAGTAAAGCCATATGGTTTTACTTTGAGATGGGCTTGGGGCGCTTACAACAAAACTTTTACGACTTTTAAGTCTCAGGGGCACCGAGCTGTAATAGTGCATTGAATGGCGAGGGTCGTTTTGTTGTTTCGTCCTTTCTATGCGGCTAGCCACAGTCCTGCGAATTTCTGGGGGTGCAATGCCGATTAGTGGATACAGCATTCGTACCGGAGTCGGCATAAGGAAACCAGTGGCAATTTGGCACGTCTCATTAAGTGCTGAATCCACTATGTTAGAGTGGGCGGCGGCGGAGCGGCTCCATTCTGGACAGACATATTGACCAGCGGAGTCCGGAGAAGCGAAGCGCCATTACAGTTGTTCGCAGAACTTGGGAAGACCCCCCCATCTAGTGGATGTTAGGCGACGTAGCAGGTTGTTTCTCGTATGCACCTTCCCCTTAACGTTCTCACAATTCTTTCTGTAGTTTAGAGACCTATCCAGAGTGATGAAGAGATATCTTGGATGGGGGTTATGAATGATTGGCACCTCCTGCCATGAGATATTGAGCATTCAACTCGCTTGTCTTTTACTGTAGATCTGAGAAAGCTGTGGTAAGGTTGGCCTCAATCTCCTCAAAATCAGTGGCTTAGCAAGTTAATGCCAGTTCGTTTGTATACAGAAAGCGGGTTGTGTTAGGGCTCACCGGTTGGTCATTGGTGTAAACGTTAAACAGCAAGGGGGCTAGAACACTACCTTGTGGCAGTCCATTTTTTGAGTTCGCCACTTGCTTTTTTCGTTGAAGTAGATGGAGTGATAACGTGTTTCGGGAGAAGACTTAAAAGAAAAATTGATTTTGTTACGAGTATTTAAATATAGGTATTTTTAAGTACAGTACATACATCGATAAAATAGTAGGTATTTAATTGATGTATGTATTTTTAACTGTATCTATTATTATCAAAATTAAATCATTTACTTCTTATGACTTGACCATGACTATGTGACCCCCCCCTGGCGCCAAAGCTGGATCCGCCCTTGGGTCTATATCGGGACAACCTTTTGGAATCAGCTTCAAGGGACCGCAGATTTGAGTATATAGTTTTAATTTCAACTCGATACCTTCACGCGTTCCTGAGATAAAGAGTCTTGACAGCCAGATAGACAGACAGACGGACAAAAAAGTGATCCTATAAGGGTTCCGATTTTCCTTTTGAGGCATGGAACCCTAAAAAATCGTCCAATTTAAAAAGTCTAACAAGAGCCAGACTGGCTCGTCACCGTTTAATTTGGCAGGACACGCAACCATAAAGCCTGACTGTATCCGGCTTTATCCGGACGCCTGGCAACCCTACTTGCGTACAGTGAGTTGTACTTACTGCACACTGCAAGTTCAACGCGCACGGCTATCTGTAGGATGCAGAACCGCCAAGGTGAACCACATCCACCTAAAAATAACTGAGATACCCGCGAGCGCGACTTACACACCGCAGTCAGTACAGTCACAGGTACAGTACCGAGGCGAAAGTGAAGCCTTGAGAGACCACCATAGTCCCGCGTGAGAGCGTAGGCGCGTGCATAGCGGAACAACATGCCAATTAAAATAGATGTTATAGGTCCTCTTATGTCAAGCGTCAGGATGTTTGTAAAGTCGCGCGTTGTAATTTAAGTAGGTATTTAGATTTTTATCCATTGTCTCATAATTATCTAGGGTTGATTTCTCGACAGCGCGTCATAGGCTCTGTCAAATCGAATAAATTGAGTAGGGTGAGCAAAACAAGATATTTTTTAATTCATTAAATAAAATTAATAACATTATTATAAACCTGCATTTATGATAAAATTCAATCAGAATCTAGCTACTTAATACCGCTTATCTCGGCATTACCACAGAATAAGAAATAGTACAAGTTCACATCACTTTGATTTACCTACTTAAGACACGGTTAAAAAAAAATGTTATTGATACGCAAATGAATTTTCTTTGCAAACTGTACTTTTCAATCAACATTTGACAAATAGAGGTCATTCACGTTACTATTCTTATTTGAATCCATAGCTAGATTTCAGAAAGGTTTTGTTTTCATCGTATTTTAATTTGCATTTTAAAACGGTTTTTTATTTTTCAATACACTTACTCGAAAACCCGCTCTTTTCCCACCGCTTTTAGGCACGCAATAGACTGCTTTCCGCTCTAGTGCTGAAATAGCTTGTGCTGTCCCCCGCCACGATGTTATTACATTTATCGCATCAGGCTGGGCGCGCGTCGACCCCCACCAGTCGCCGGTCAACCCCCGTTTATTCATTTCTTCGTAAGTGTATTGAAAAAAACTTTTTACAAAAAAAAAAATAACCGACTTCACTAAAACAAAACACTAAAAGGATCAAAATAACTTTAATTTCGGAAGTCGGTGTTTCTCGGTATTGTTTGCTTCTTATTTAACACCGACTTCCGAAATTAAAGTTATTTTGATCCTTTTAGTGTTTTGTTTTAGTGAAGTCGGTTATTTTTTTTTGTAAAAAGTTTTTATTTCACACTTTTTAGTTGCGATACACTCATAAACAGAGTGCCTATTTCTCATGACAATTCCAATTAACCCAAATACTGCTAGGTTACATTGTTTTATTATAAAGTTCCTGTGTCTACCTTCCTCCTTCCGGCTCCATCATCAGATCAGTTCGATAGTACCTTATAGCCAAAGAGCATCTCACGACAATTCTAATAAGCCCAAATACGGCTAGGATACATTGATTAATTACGGAGTTCCTGTGCCTACCTTCCGGCTCCATCATCAGATCAATTCGATAGTACCTTATAGCCAAAATGCATCTCATGACAATTCTAATAAGTCCAAACACGGCTAGGTTACATTGATTAATTACGGAGTTCCAGTGCCTACCTTCCGGCTCCATCATCATCATCAGATCACTTCGATGATACCATTTTCAACGTAACTATTCAGAATCATTCATTTATTTGTATTGTCATAGTCGCTTAACTATGTATATCTTCATTGTGATATCTATTTGAGTATGAAGTTCCGTTGACCATTTCTGGTCTTCTTCATCAGTTCCACTTCATCAAATGTTACTTTTTGACTGTAAATGCTTAAGTTCTTGATGAAAATACTAAAATTACCATAGAGTTGCCTATAATTTTTGAGGAGTTCCCTCGATTCCTCATGGATTCCATCATCAGAACTGGATTTTGAAAAAAATGGGACCAATCTGGAAGCATATCCTATAAAGGGAAAAAAAATTTTTGCAAATCGGTCCATAAACGACGGAGTTCTGAGGTAACAAACATAAAAAAAAAAATGATAAAAAAAAAAAAAAATACAACCGAATTGATAACCTCCTCCTTTTTTTTGAAGTCGGTTAAAAAAGTCGTTTGACACACGTGCAAAAAATGTACTATTTCTACATTTTGTTTTGCGGTTGATGCAAAAAAACAAAAAGTATCAAGATCAAGAAAAAATCCTAGTTTTCTAGAAATGGTGAAAGTCGAAGATTTTATCGCCGATAGGTAACTCGCTCAAAAAAAAAAAAATTTCAAAAAAAGTCATTTATAAAAATGTTGAATAAAATTCTAGGTTTATATTTCAGGAGCTGTAGTACTGTACCTAGTTGGTATCAGTTACTTCAATGGGTTCAGTAGGTAGGTATTAGCTAGATCATTTTTTGTAAACAACACCTTATCGATAAAAAGCTAAAAAAGTTCTATAGCTATGGATCGGTAAATCGGCATCGAAACATTTAAAAACGCATTAAAGGTTTTATACCTTAGTAGCTGGCTAGTTGCCCCCCCCCCATCCCGGCTTCGCTCGGGTGCAATTTATTCTTTCAAACAAACCTTGTTCTGACAAATACGAACAAAACAAATAAATAATTACAGACGTTCTAAATTGATGCGTATAATTATGTACGCTGACCCGGCGAACTTCGTACCGCCTATCCTACTCTACCTAACTCTACCCTACTCTACCCTACTCTACCCTACTCTACCCTACTCTACCCTACTCTATCCTACTCTACCCTACTCTACCCTACTCTACCCTACTCTACCCTACTCTACCCTACTCTACCCTACTCTACCCTACTCTACTCTACTCTACCCTACTCTACCCTACTCTACCCTACTCTACCCTACTCTACCCTACTCTACCCTACTCTACCCTATTCTACCCTAATTGCGACTATAATTTGAGATTTAAACTATCCTATCTCTCAAGTTGGATCGAACTGCACATGGTGTGCGAATTTTATTATAATCGGTTAAGTGGTTTAGGAGTCCATTGAGGACAAACATTGTGACACGAGATTTATATATATTAAGATAGAACATACTTTTTTTTTTTTTGGGTGGGAAAATCATCTAATGACATCCCCCGCTCTTGGGCGGAGCGCTAAGTATATCATAATTATGCTCATAGACAGGCTTGTTCAAACCTAAGCGACTATTGCTAGCTCTATTTGTAGCGAAATTTCCCTATTTTTCAAAGGTGGGCAAACATCCAATGACTTTTTTCGCTTTAGGGTGGACGAGAGGGAGTGTTAGACTGTGCAAACGGTTACCGGACGGCCGGGCAACGACCTACCCATTCCTCGTCGTCCGCAGAATGACGACTACAAATTTTGATGTTTATTTCGCATAACAAAACTGAAAATTCCGATAATTGGACGAAAACCAGCGCAATTACCCTACCAACCTAGATAATGTATGTATTAGGTATTGTTAGGTATAGATAGAATATACAATCAGTTGACCAGGAGTTAGGGGCCTATTACACTACGCGATATTCAGCACACTATTCAGAATGTCTTATTTTTTGTTCCGAGTAAGACCGGTCTAACCCTTAATACACTACGCGACATCGAATAAGATTGTCTGAATATCGTAGGCCCTTTCTATAAGTATATTGTGACTAAGTAGAACTTAGTAGGTGTCTACAATTTGTTGACACATTCATTCAAGTGAATAAATAGTTCATTCATCATAGTTCGTAGTAGATTCCTTATGGAACCTATATTATTCAATGCAAACAAAAAGTGAAACAGTGTTGTAATAAAAAGGGTTGTTGAACGGCTCATAATGATCATGTGGAAAGTGAAGTAGTGCGAGTGCGTGCCGCGAGATGGCATCGCGGTCGCCCATGCTGGCGCAGCGCAAAGTCACGTGGGTCGTGGAGATCGGAGACATACCAGCATATGCGTACGCGCCCTATGAGAAACACTTAAGTAATAGCAAATGTAAGTATTAACTGCAGTATTTCTATCTGCAAATATACACCCTATTTGTATTTTCGTATATATATACACAAATTTTGTTCTCAGGTATACTTTCATAGGCAATTTTTCAAACAGTGACATCTATGTTCATTAATTAAAACTATGCGCCTCGAGAGAATAAAACTAGATGGCATAACTGAATACTGAAAATTTTAACAAAAAAAATATTGTTTGGTTCCAAAGAGAAATTAAGTTGAAAATTAGTAAATACTAATAAAATAATTCTGCTATATTATAGCAGAGTTGAGCCAAGCTACAAAACTATGTACATTGGATCAAATAAATTCGGTCTGGTCACACAGCGCAATACGCGTGTGTGTGATACACGAACACAAGTGCAGTAATTTCTACGTACGTACACTGCTTAACGTGCTGCACGGCTCCCACCACCCACCCTTCCCGCATGTCATCTCGTTCATTCGTTCGAGTCACTGTCATTTTCGTAGTTTGGGAAACTAAGTTCGCAGTGCCCGTTCGTGATGTTTTCTACAAATAATAATAGCGTTGTTCCAATATCTTTATTTTTTTGTGCGTGACAGTGAGAAAAAAGTGTTGATAGTTGAAGTGAACCTAGTGACAGATATCGGCCGACGGTGTCTCTCCGTGAGTTTTATTAGTCTTGTTTTGAAAAGTTTGGACAAAGTTTCAACTCGGGAGTGGCGGTGTGTGTGTGCGTGTTGTCATGTCTCTGACAAACTTTTTATTATCACATAAACTGGATTGAAAAGACATCGTCGAAGACAGATAAGGTTGGGAGAAAATGGAGCCGAGTTACATAGGTAAGTGTGGGGGGCGTTACGCGGCGCCGCCGTAACAAGTTAGCGCGAAAACCTTGACCAGACGGACGCCAAGG
This sequence comes from Mythimna impura, assembly GCA_905147345.3. Taxonomy (NCBI): domain Eukaryota; kingdom Metazoa; phylum Arthropoda; class Insecta; order Lepidoptera; family Noctuidae; genus Mythimna; species Mythimna impura. The sequence continues at coordinate 26,684,971 of LR990362.1, read as the reverse complement.
TGCAGCGCGCCCGGCTGCTGGTGATGCAAGCGTGCAGCGCGCGGCCGCCGGCGCACCTGCCGCCGCCCGCGCGCCGCCGCCGTGTCTTATCTTATCACACCATGTATCGTTGTGTACATAGCCGCCATCTGATAAAGTTAAGACTTGCTCTCTTCCCGTATTACATGAGGTTAACCAATTGAGTTCATGTGATACCACTAGGACAGGCAATGTTTGACAGTAGTTCTACTATGTTGTAAGGATTTTTTGTAACTTACCTGATTATTACTGCTCTTGATTGCCACAAGTCACATAATATTACAGCTGACTCAGTGTGACTTGCAAGCAGTTTGGTGAACTTGGATGACAAGCAATAGTGTTTGTAGCATAGGGTTAAGTTTCTAATTAGTTTATTTAGCTGGCAATGAAGTTGCTGTAAGAGCTAAATTTGATCTAGTTAAGTACTCTGAATAGAAACATACTTTTAAGTACCTACTACTTAAAAGTATGTTTCTGTTCAGAGTATTTAATTCATTAACGCTCAGGCGGTAGCCGGCGCCCGCAAGCCATTGTCTTACTATTGTGTCTCTAATTACGCACGTCAAAAGGTTAATAGGAAACTAAATGCATAAAAAAAAAAGTTTATTTAAACTTGCATGCTGCACACAGACAATTAATGGCACTCTGGAACAGTTCATGGAGAAAAAGAACCTTAAACATAATGTTACCCAGTAATGAGAGACTCAGCTTCAGTTTATAAAATGATAGTGTGTCAATCTATTCTAGAACATCATGAACCTACCATAGAGCTGCAGACAAGCCTATGGGCTCTTTGTGCTTTGATTCGTCTGTTACCATATGTTGCTTTTACACCACTGGTTGTGGCTGTAATTAATGAAAAGAAAGTTTAGTTTTGAAGAGCAAGCTAAGTCTCCACTTGAGTCGCAACAATTTAATACTCATTGGTTATTTACTGTGGAGATGAAATAATTTCGTGACAGACAGGTACTGATAACAAATCATTGACAATGTTGACTGACCTGTTGGTCTAGTGGTTAGTGGACTGCTATGCCGTGGTTGTGGGTTCGATACCCACCCAGGCAAAATGTTTGTGTGATTAGCACAATCATTGGTTCTGTGTCTCTGTGTCGATATTGTATCTGTATGTATTTAGAAATATTTAAGTATGTTTATCAGTTGTCTAGTACGCATAACACAAGCTCTGCTTAGCTTAGGACTAGACGGCCTTGTGTGATAGTTGTGTGAATATTATTAAGTATATTAATATCTGTAAATTTACAACATATTTTCATTACTTACTATTAAATCTATACAGATATTGTTAACATTTGAATGATGTGCATGTAGTTTGTGTAATTAAAAAAAATATTTTAATGAATTTTATAGGTGCTATATTAATAATATTATTACAATATGCATCCTATTTCTGTTATAGTACTTGACAGTTTACCCTTCCATCAGAATTGAAAGGTTTCTAACTTACGTACTTAATATTAAACTGATTTTGGATATTTAGTTAGTTTTTGACACAAATAATAAATTAAAATAATTGGGCATGTGCAAGTCAGACTCGCGCACTGAGGGTGCCATATAAACTTACCAATGTAAACAGTTCAATTCCGGAATGGAGTTTTGAAGATTTTTCTGAATCACAAAATTATTATTTTTTTTGTGACATAACAACAAGTTTACTGTTTTCAGATTTATTCCTAATATCTATCCTATAAGACCTTGGTTATGCCAAATTTTAGGATTCTAGGTCAACGGGAAGAACCCTATGAATTTTGATTCCCTTGAGAGTGTCAAAGTATACATTTTTTGCGACATAAACGACCGTATCTTTTTTTTTTTCATTATCTTAGAAGTTTGATTTTTTCACAGCATCAAGGGGCCGCAGATTTGAGTATATGGTTTTAATTTCAACTTGACACATCCACGCGTTCCTGAGATAAAGGGTCTTGACAGACAGACAGACAGATGGACAGACAACAAAGTGATCCTAAAACGGAACCCTTATCTGATTTTTCCTTTTGAGGTATGGCACCCTAAAAATGAGTCAACTACCCAATTCCATTGGGACTAATTTAAGGAAACAGTCCAAAAAAGTATTAAAGGTAGGTATTTAACCTTTAATATCTTTTTCAGTAAAAAAAATGTAATCTGTAAAAACTGGTGAATTAAAATAAAACAGCTGTGTAGTAGATTGTAGCTTGTCTTAATGGTCATGAATAAATCAGTTTGTCAACAAGCATGTAGTATGCATGTGTGAGTAGAATGTTGCGTTGTGCAGAATCCGTCATGCACCAATTGTGTTGAAGAAAGCTGTGTATGAAATGTTGGTGGGATCATCTTTCAGCAGATCATGTTCTTCCTTATGAAACTGGTTTGTACTGAGCACAGGAAAATCAACATATCTTATACCTATAATAGGTATTATGTTCTATTACAATTAATGTAACATCTAAACATTTCATTGTAAATCTTAAATTTTTATTTTATTTTTAATTAGGTGAAACATTCAGACTCCCTAGCAAGGTCTATAGACCACCTCATATGGGGTTAAACCTAAAGCATTAGTATCCTGGCAGGGTCGCCATGTAAGGATGAAGGTATTGGGAGACAAATGATACCTCTGGCTGCTCGAATAATACTTTCTATATTTTGGGATTACACATAATCATGTGTAATACAGGTTCTATGAGTACCTACACATTGATATATCATGACATCAATTACACACTACAGTATGAACTTGCTGTTTCATAATGAAAAGGATGACTTTACATTTCTGCTACCTAAGAGGAAGATCATTTAATTTTAAACCTTTGCATTTAAACTCTGGGGATCTGGACTCCACAAAATGAAAGCATTTTGTATTGCTTCTTGACAAGAAAATCTTTTTCCATGCAAAAAACTGGGCAAGTGCGAGTCGGATTCGCACACTGAGGGTTCCGTACAAACTTACCTACATAAGTATGTGAATAGTTCAATTCCCGAATGGAGTCTCGAAGATTTTTCGAATCGCAAAAAATGATTTTTTTTTTCGATTCGAAAAATCTTCGAGAATTCGCTTGCTATTATGGCAATCGTCAATTCGCTTGCTATTATGGCAAATTTATTGGCGTGGCGATTATGGCAAAACCCTCAAAGCACAACAAAAAAGTAGCTCCTAGTGCCCGGCAGCCTGTCTATCCTTGACTTCGGTAGCGGTCAAGGTTAAGGCGAGGTAAGTGGTGGGAAGAATCTGCTGATGAGATCCGGCTACCCTAATAAAAACCGACGACTGGACCTAGCAAAATAAAACACGCAAACATTCCGGACCGAGGAAGAATTGAGCAAGTTACGATGGAGTGTGGGATTATCTGAAGTTAGAAGAAAGAAGGATATTTCCGGGAGGGTGATCAAAGTTCTTAGGGCGCTATTGGTATAATTATCTATAAGTCCCTCGTGAACAATGTGTGTGTGTGATCGAGAGCGTGTCGACCAGGATAGCGGCGGATTTGGACGTCAGAACGAACGTTGACGGCTACTAGGGCGTGTGGTGTCCCTAGTGATAGAAGGATGGCCTCTATAAGATGAATTCATTCTTGAGAAAGCTTGAGCACAGGAAGTGGAAGAAGCATATTGAATAATAATATCAAGCTCTCGGAAAGTTCTCGACTGATGCGTCCAGCACAGATCCAGATTCAAAACTCCGAAGGCTTACAACTCGAATTTCACAATCGTTTCGCTCTTGTGTCGTGATGTCTTTAAGGTCAGTATCTTGAACACATCCTCCAGTACAGTGTCTGGCGAGGGCTAGGTATTAATGCCAATGGCCAGTACCTTCACTCACTTAAGTACCTTCGATTTGCCAACGACATCGTAGTCATGACTGAAACTAATGAGGACCTCAGTTGAACTTCCGAAAAAGTGATGATTCTCTCTAAATACAGCATTGACATTCGAAACTCATATTCGAAAATGACTATTTTAGTATCATCTGTATCCGTATCCATCATCAATTTTAAAACAATCGAAAGTCTAACAATCCAGCGTCAATCCGACAGCTAAGTACTATGCTTATTTCCTCTGCATGTTGGCTATTCTAAAACGAGGGGTTTTCGCGCTGATAACTGAAATACAGGCTGTGCCTAGTTCAGTTACAGATGCTTGATTCATTTGTTAGTCATTAAATATATTGCCAAATGAAATGTAATATAGTACTAAGTTTTTTTGAGAATAAATATTATTATTATTATTATTTCCACAGTATTGTCTTATGGCATTTTACTGTGGGGATCTGCAGCTGATGTAGACTCAATTTTCATATTGCAAAAAAGATCAATCCGGGCTATTTATAAAATGGGTCCTCGCGAGTCCCTCAGAAATAAATTCAAAGAAATCGATATACTGCCTCTGCCTTCTCTTTATATCTTAGAAATTATTTTGTATGGTAATTTCATATTTAAGCACCCTATTATTGAGTAGGTCACGGTTGAAAACAGCTGAACTTTATTATAGGGTCATGTAATTGTAGGTATATTAGTTGATATTATAGACTCATTTATTATTACCAGGTTTTGTTGTCATGCTAACTGGCACTGTCGTTCTCAATACCAAGGTTCTAGAAGTACCTAATACAAGGAAATGGGCAGTCTGAAGTCGAATAAATTCATGCAGTAGCTAAAGCCTCCTCTACACGTCAACAGATGCATGTGCAGACGTTATCTTCGGATGCGTCCACCGACGTATAGAGAGGGTAATATGCGCGTCTGTTGTAAGTATTTAACGTCCGATGCATCCGCCTCGAATCCGATTTCTGTCGGTTCTTGTGGCACGGATCAAAGGGTTTCGAACGTCCGTCGTCTGTCCACACGTCTGACAACGCATCAGTTTGATCGGAGTTGCGATTTAGAGTGCACACGTGCTTCTTGCGGTTAAATCTACTTTGCGCAGCATTCGTAAAAACGCTAGAAAGGGCTAACAATATAAGCACCGAGGAAACTTTCAAGTTTCTTGAGCTATAAATATCAAGCTGAAAACTGTTTGTGGAACCCAAAAAATAAATACCACAAAGTAAGTGTATTATTGCATTTATAAATGTACTAAATAAATAAGTAGCTGCGGCGGCTACGGTTTCAATATCATCTGTCCGCGTCCGCAGACGCATCTGTAGACGTGTAGAGGAGGCTTCAGATCCAGAAACATATTTTTTTTTTCGGTGGGAAAATCATCTTATGACATCCCCCGCTCTTGGGCGGAGCGTGAGATAGTGTCAGACTTTTACTGACTAAAAACCCACTCCTGTTCCTTCGTTGCCTTTCGTACCAGGGCCGAATCTTCCTTTCAGAATCAGACCCTTGGCCCCAGTAGGCTTCGACCCTCCTGGGTCCCTACAGTTGCTGACATCTTCTTGAGGCGCGCGTGGAACATTACGCGCCGACGACGACTTGGGCTCGGTCCGGACGGTTACCGGACGGTCGGACGACGAGCCACCCATTGCTCGCCGTCCGCAAGCCCTACGGTGTACGCCTACGGTGGTCGGAAATCGGGATCGGGATCCCGGCGGCGGTTGGAGCGTGAGGACCGTTGCCTCACGCGATCGGCCGCCTCCTTTGCTAGCATTACTGCTTCGCAGAAGGAGGCGGCCGCCTGCTATTCCTCCTCGCTCCGGACCATGGCCTGTACCAAGGCCCGGCGCAAGAGATCGCCGCCGCCGATCGCCCCCACGAGGACACGGCGTTGCTCTTCCCAAGCGGGGCACACCTCCACCGTGTGCTCCACCGTGTCCTCCGGGCGGTCCACGCAATGGTGACCCGGGTGTTTCTTCCGCACGGATCCGGTGCAGGAACCTCCCAAACTTACCATGCCCGTTGAGGACCTGCGTCATGCCGAAGGTAAGGACGCCGTGTTGCCTTTCCAGCTACTCCTCAAAGAGGGGACTTACCGCCATAATTACGGCGTGCCCAGCACTGGGTTGCGATAGTCGCTGTCGCCATTCCGCCATGAGATCCCGCCGGAACTCTTTCCGCCATGCCGTGACTTGTCGCGGCAGCGGAGTTTCGCCCCAGCGTTGCATCTCCACGCGCAGATCGTGCATGCGTGCAAGGCCTGTTGCCTCCAGATCCCATGGTGGCTGGCCAGAAAGGAGGCTCGCCGCTTCGCGGGAAACCGTGCGGTATCCCCGCACCATCCGTATGGCCATGACCCTCTGGCACGCGTTAAGGTGGGCCGCCGGTCGCTTTCGCAGTGACGGCGCCCACACCGGCGCCCCATAAAGGGCCATGGACCGGACGATGCCTGCGTAGAGCCTCCGGCAGGAGGCGTCTGGACCCCCGAGATTGGGCAGGAGCCGCTTGAGGGCAGCCCGAGTCCGATTCAGTTTGGGAGCCAGACGTCGGAAGTGCTCCTCGACACCGGCTGTCGAGGACGAGTCCCAGGTACTTCATCGTCGACCCGACGCCGATGTGAACTCCTCCTACCGTCAGTTGGGAACGCCGGGGCGACGCGCTCCGAGGGCCGTGAAAACACATGGCCTCGGACTTGTGCAGCGCCACCTCGAGTCCCAACTGCTGGATCCATATCAACGACTATCGCAACCCCGCGTGTCGCTAATTCAACCGCCGCCTGGTACGACTCTCCCTGCGTCAGGATCAGCGTGTCGTCTGCGTAGCAGACCACACTGACCCCGTCAGGGAGGTCGCCGCGCAGCACGTAGTCGTACCCGATGTTCCACAAGGGTGGTCCTAGTACCGATCCCTGCGGAACACCGCACGACATCTCTCGCCGTTTCCACTCTCCCTGGTGAATCCAGAAACATGTTGGTCGGCAGTTCGGCACGCTTACTGTTTCTTGTGACCGCAACTGCCGACGCCGATCGACGTGGACGACCAAATTATTCATGACTCTACATCAGTTCATCAACAATATCAACAGTCAGCTCAAGTAGGTACTACGGCCCCAGTTTTCATCACTCATTTTATTTAATGTCATAAACCAGGTATCTGCTTTGTTCTGCAATGCAAAGAACTTCGCAGAGAGTTGATAAGAGCTAAGAGCAGCGTTTCGTGAACTTCGGTAGGCGGGGCGGGCGCGCGCGCATCTTTACGAGTAGTGTTGCACAATTACCGCGGTGATGATGTCATGCCTCTAATTTCATTGAGTGACTAACTATCGAACGAGCACTATGAGTTCGTTGAGCATACAACCAACAGCCTGTAAAACTAATAAGCCTGTAACTCGCGTGAGATCACGCGCCACGTCCGATACCGATTCCTGCGGCTGTGGCTGCACCACGCCACCGGTCACACGCGAAATGTGCAGCCTCGACGGAATTCTAGTGTCGTTTAGAATGTAAGTCGTTATGTCTAACCGTTTCGTTAATATTCTTTGAGCTGTAATTGTAGTTAGACGTATTTAGATTATTGATATTATTTGTCATGATAGAGGCCATTGTATGAAAAAACTACAATCAAGAGGCGGCAACGACAATGCGCAACAAACTTTTATTTTAATGTAATTATATAAAAGGTGAAACTAACTGATTGACATATCAAAGCACAGCCGAAACTACGACTACCTAGTCCCAGGAGCGAGAAATTATGCACAAGGTTTTCTTTTTAACCGACTTCAAAAAGGAGGAAGTTCTATGTTCGGCTGAATGTATGTTTTTTTTTTATGTATGATCACCGATTTCTCGGTCAATTGTGGACCGATTTTGAACATTTTTATGCTTTCGAATTGATTCCATAGAAATATTGTTATGATCTGATCATGAACTTCGAAGTTATAGAACACTCCTTATAGGATCACAGAAGTAAAATTGCTTTGTTTATACGTTAGTTGATGACTGACTGAAAGAAGAGGGGGAATATATCGAACTGATATGATGATGAAGCCTGAAGTTAAGCACCGGAACTCTGTAATAAATTAATGTAATCTAACCGTGTTTGGGATTATTAGAATTGTCATGAGATGTACAAGGTATTTAAGTTTGGCTGAGGGGTACTTTTTAGTGGTGGTACCATAACTAAAAAGTGTAAAATAATTTTTTTTTACAAAAAAAAAATACAACCGCCTTCAATGTAAAAAAACATAACGAAGAGACAAAACTATTATAGAAACACCGACTTCCGAAATTAAAGTTATTTTTATTTTGCACTTTTCAGTGTTTTTTTTTTTACATTGAAGGCGGTTGTATTTTTTTTTTGTAAAAAAAAAATATTTGATGTAGGCGAGCACTAAAAAAGAGGGTTTTCCAAATTTCACCCTCTAAGAAGATGAAATGGAGGTCCAAAGTTTGTATGGAGAAAGCTCCTTCACGCGAGCGAATCCGCTGGCAGAAGCTAGTATCATAATCTAAAAATTGTGTAATGACGTTATAAGTTAATAGTAAAAGTTTTAAAGCAGTGGTGGCCGAGTAGAGCAGTGGTGGCCGAGTGGTAACGGCCCCCGACTTACGAATTGTAGGTCACGGGTTCAAACCTAGCCAGGTGCATTACTTGGTGTAATTTATTTCATCACCACTGCTCTCAAAACGGTGAAGGAAAACATCGTGAGGAAACCGACATGTTCTAGAACCAAAAATTCGAAGACATGTGACATCCACCAACCCGCACTGGGCCCGCGTGGTGGATTACGGCCCATTCCCTCTCCTAGAGAGGAGGCCTGATAGACCAGGGTAAAAGCCTTTAAAAATAATAAAAAGTGAAAAAAAATAATAGTAGGATGAAACCCATTAGAAAAGGAGGAGAATATTATAAAAATGAAAGGAAAAATAATTGTGTATATGTAATTAAAAATATTTTTGTACGCGGATATTTAAATAGAGAAGTACTTGTTAATTGAAGATTTGTTTTTATCGTAGATAGTGGCGTTATTATTAAAAAAATATTTTTCATTCAAGAAATGCAATTGTTTTATTTTTTCCTAACGCTTGTGTACGCAACTGTACCATATTAATAAATACTATATTGGAAGGTTAAGAACGTTTCTTAGATATATGGCACGGCCGCTTTTTTGTAGCCATCCGAACTTGGTCGGGTTATGTAGGTTTTCGATGCTTCGTCAGTATTATAATTGTTTTTCTTTAATTACTGAATTTAATGACATGAAATTTTGCATAAGAATAGTTGAATGAATACACTAATTATTGACATACATATTACCATGCAATTCCTTCAGAACGTCGTGATATTTGACTGCTTTGTAAACAGTGATCTGTTCATGGTAAATTTGTCCTATAACTCTTTAGTTACTAACGGAACATCATTGATACTTGGCAACATGTTGCAGACACTTACAAGGTTTGTATAAACGTGAAAATCTAGACCCCAAACTGCATACTTTAAGAACTAAGACCTAATAAGCGTATTTTACGTTTATATTTTTATCTTTTAAGCCCTACGATTTTTTCTAAATCTGTTTTTTAAACAAATATAAACAAATTCAAAACAACGTATGTAAAAATCTACAGCTCTCTATGTAAGCGCTTTATATGAAAACTAGCTAATGGCCAAACGTTCGCGTAGCGGAAACTTGAATTTCTCCGAAGTTTATGCATGCACTAGTTTTATTCATACATACACAATTGCACACAAATACACACTAATTTTTGGACACATCTCTTTTCTTCTAAAGTCTATGGATTAAAAAAAGTTCCGCCAGGACAACGTTCGCCCAGCGGAATCAGTTTTTGGTGAATTTCTCCACAATGGTTGCGTGCACAATTTTTTTTTTACCATACACAATTATACGACGTCATACACTAAATATCTGCATAATTAAAATCTTTAAATTCAACAACATTCCGCTGCGCGTACGCACACAAAATAATTTACGGGCGACCTGAGGTCGGGAAGGGGATGTGGGTGAGTTTTTAAGGGTAAAAAACGGTTTTTCTCGATTTCCGGCAAAACTAAAAGTCCTATGGAAAGACGTCAAATGGCAAAGCTGTAGGTAATAAAAAGATCTAAAACTTTTGGATTTACACTTTTTTCACATAACCTCAAATTTTATGTGAAAAATTCAAAAAACCAAGTTTTTGGTTTTTTATTTTTATTTTTTACAAATATTGTTTTTTAATCGAAATTTGGTGAAAACTTACCTTTTTATGTACCAAATATGCTGTAATTTATTTGATTAGAAATATTTATTTTTTCACCTTATTTTGAATTAATATCGAAAAAGCACCCTAATTTTCAATCGAAAATTCACCCGTCAAAATATCATCTTTTTTCAAAAAGTTGGTATGTTTTCTGTTCGTTGAAATCTCTACTTTCCGATGGCGAAAAAAAAATGTTACTATAGTAAATCTTCTCAGAAAATGCCATACAAGCAGTGTGATAATGCGCTTTTACTGCGACTAAATCAGGCACATTTTTCAAACGAGCTGAATTTTTTTTATCGAAATCATTTAATGTGTTTTGTTTTTGAATATACTGTAATATATTATCTCTTGTATCGTTGCTTTAAACAGATGAAATTTTTTCTTTTGAAAAATCCACCGCAGAGAAAGCAATGAGATTCAAAATTAAATCCAAGAGCATCTTTAATTACTTCTTTTCTTTCCTTTGCTTTTTTTGTCTTGAACTACAAAATGTAGCTCTTGCAGTCTCATCATTATATTGACTTTATATTTCACCATCGGAAAGCAACTTTTTGAAAAAAGCTGATATTTTGACGGGTGAATTTTCGATTGAAAATTTAGGGTGCTTTTTCGATATTAATTCAAAATAAGGTGAAAAAATAAATATTTCTAATCAAATAAATTACAGCGTATTTGGGTCATAAAGAGGTAAGTTTTCACCAAATTTCGTAAAAAAAATTTTTCTTTTTGTAAAAGATTTACTTAAATAAAAAACCAAAAACTTGGTTTTTTGAATTTTTCACATAAATTTTGAGGTTATGTGAAAAAAGTGTAAATACAAAAGTTTTAGATCTTTTTATTACCTAGGTACAACTTTGCCATTTGATTTTTTTCCATAGGACTTTTAGTTTTGCCGGAAATTGAGAAAAACCGTTTTTTACCATATCAGCTCATGAACTGATCTCGTAATTGCTTTGGAATTATTACATCGGTCTTTTATTAAGTAAAATAGAGACCTGATGTTTTATTGACAAGAAAGAATGAAAAAGAGAAGTGGTAAAGCAAAAAAGACTATTCTTTCTCGCTTCTCCTGAATTCTATTGGGTTTGAACTATTAACTGTATTTATTAAATTTTTTCAAGTTAGCAAAAAGGTGGATCAGTGGTGACAGGCGGCGCGGGCACTCGGCGCAATGCTCGAGCTAGTTGTCATGCAGCGGGCGCGGCGGGCGTCCACGGCGCTGCGCTTGTGCATGTGCCGCGTATATTAGTTAGCTAGTTAATCGTCGTCGCCGGTAATCGCTGCACTTCCGGACAACTGCTGACACCGGCGCCAACTTGCATACAAACACTATTTAACTATCATTCTGCCTCGACACATGGATAGTCGTGTGAAGCTCCGTAGCGAAGAACCGCCCGGCTCCCTTAGATATGCTTTGCATTCTAGTCGTAAATGATTGTTAAATCACCAAAATTCAATACTAGAAAGAGACGGAGACTTACAGGACGAATATCACTATCCCTTTCTCACACCGGAATTTATGATTTTAAGATGTAATTGTAGGGTCACAGAGGGCAAATACAATGAGTCATAGATAGAGCAGGTCAATCATAGGCATACACGTCGCAATGTAAGCCGCATCAGAAGCTGCTGGAATATGTTTCTGTAGATGTGTAATGAATTCATATATGGCATTTTTTTTAATAAATTGGCGGCAATTTAAAAAGTATGTGTCATGCTTCGAAACGCATTTGACTCGAGAAAATTTTCGCTCAATGATTTATTGCGACTTTCGTTTGGCGTCTTAGTCAACAACAATATTATGACAGACTTCGATTATCGTCATTTCATGACGAAGCCCTGTCTCTTGCCACTGTTTACAACCGGTTTAATGAGTTGATCGAAGCATAAGCAAGTCACTGGTGATTCGTGAAAAGGAGGTCCTTCTACGGCCACTACTGATGATAACGTGAGAGCTGTTCGGCTAATTATAGAAGCTGATAGAAGGATGACATATCAACAGATTAGGACAGCTTTAGGCATTGGTATGAGTCAAGTACATAACGTCTTGCATTCAGGCATCGGAAAGAGTTTTATCAGATGGACGCCTCATAATTTGACAAAAACGACATCGTTTAGATTGGTGCTGCTCAGTGCTTTTCAATATGACGGAGATGACTCGAATACTGTATGTGACATCGTCACAGGTGATGAAAGCTGGATATATTGTTATGAACCTGAAACCGAAAGACCATCTTCGTAATGGAAGTTTCCATTCGAAGATTTGCCGACAAAAGTAAAAAAGAGCATAAGTCAAGGGAAAGTGATGATTGCCTCATTCTTTGGACGGACGAGTCATTTCGCAACAATTGTCCTAGAAGGTTAAAGGACTGTTACTTAAGATTGGTAAGCCAATTACAGCAATAGCGGGAAAATAATGGATAGAAGCCGCACATAGAGAAGACTGGAACAAGCTGGAGGAGGCCTATCCCATCCGTAATAAAAACTAGATTAAATTTAGAAAAAAATACAAGTTATAGAAATAAAAAATTAAAATGTAAATATATTTGTTAGCAAGGATAAGAAATGAAAGGCTTTATTATTATAAAATACAATCAATCAGTGTTTTGTTAGGATTTGTCCTGTATATTTAACGAGGGTCCATTTCCACTCGCCTATCGTCAACATCGAGCATGGTTTAAAAGCTTGTTGCTTCATTTAGCGCAATCCAACGCGATGTTTGATGAAGAGGCAATGCAAAAAAAAGAGAGATAACGCCTGAAAACTCTGTTGGCATTCGGTAAAACCGTGATTTACTCGAATGTTTCACAAAACTTGTTCCAGGAAATACGTGTTTTTTTTTAACTCTTAAAAGTTTTTCACAAAAATTGTCGTCATTCAGCATCTCTATTAAATGTGCAAGGCTTCTATTGATATATATATATTTTTAAATATTTTTAATATATGGGTACATTATGGAGGGCCAAAGTTCACGTAAAATAGCAGATTTTCAGAGGTCGGAGAAGGTCAGAGAGAGGAAGAGGAAGATTAGTTTTACACAAAGGATCATGACCAACGATGTATGGAAATCCGTCTTAAGTTGAAGCACAATAAATGTTTATTTAATATAGACTACGCTTTATATACTATTAAATAAAAGTGTTCATTTTCACACAAACACCCGAGTTTTAAAGTAATTAAACAAAAACGGAGATAACCTACAAATTATGTCTAACCAACTCGCAACTTGTAAAATGACCACAGATCACTCATGTAGGTACAAAACAACATTGTTAGTTATCATCCGTCTGTCATCTGTCTTGACAGCTGCATCTGCGTGAGACGAAGCACAAAATAAATATTATATTATCGGAACGATAAAATACATATACAGTACGTTATGGTATTACTAATTACTTAGCTATTTAAGATATTGATATCATTTTTGTGATGTTTTTGTCTAAAGGTTCATACTTACGTACAAAGAGTATAGGAATATATAGCTTACGTAACTCGTACAAATGAAGAGAACGAAACGTCAATCATGACTGGAAATGTACCTAGCAATCGTTAATTTACTGTTTATCTTAAAATCATAATTCCGGATACGAAAACAGAATTCCTGAAGTGAAAAGCTGTAAAAAAATAAGCAAATAATTTCTATATTAATTTGATTTTCGTTCACGCATCTTTGCTAGACTGCTTTTGGTCAATCTCCTTTATGTTTTGATTTCTATAGAAGCCTAGATAATATCCACAAGATAGCTGTGTATGCAAAATGTCTACAGAAAGATGTGTAATAACATCATAATCACGTAAGAGCGGTTGTATGAAAATGTAACTCGAAAAGGACGCTCTGAAGGAGTCGGCTAGAAATAGTCCAACCAACTAATGACGTTGCGGGACTATCATTTTTGTACCAAGAGACAGTAATGGAACAGTTTTTTTTTCCACAACTATCACACAACGCCGTCTAGTCTCAAGCTAAGCAGAGCTTGTGTTATGAGTACTAGAAAACTGATAAACCTACTTATATATTTCTAAATACATACATATTATAGATAAATTACACCCAGACACAGAACAAATGATTGTGCTCATCACACAAACATTTGTCCTGGGTGGGAATCGAACCCACGACCCCCGGCATAGCAGTCAGGGCCACTAACCACTAGACCAACAGGTCAGTCAAAGGAGTCAAATCATTGAAAGGTTGGCAGGTGGTTTCATGCCCATGTATACATAGTGGTAAGCTTGTGGTAAGTAGTGGTCGGATTTCCCGGTGCGGTAGGATCGTTGACTCGAGCGGCGCGGGCGCGGGTGCGCTAGTAGTACGTATTGGTAGAACGACGTGCACAGCACGTGTGTGCGCGGGCAGCACGCACGCTCCGCTTAATGAAGAGAAATTATCGGAAATAATTGCTATGCTACGCAGCGAAACATGGAATGTTTCGGCGTCTGCGCACCATCGGACATACTTCATCTAATCCGCGCCAGTTTTTGCATCGTACAACTTCAATTACTGAAATGTCAATTGTTAAATATACCAGCGAGTGCATAACATGAGCGCAGGTTATTTTGATTCTGTTGTAGTTTCGCGCACCGCGAATTTATCGTTGCCTGTAAACTTTATCCTGTATGCTCCGCGCTCCTGTTCTGTTCCTAGCGCACAGAATGGCCGTCTCGTTTGGTGTTGTGTAAAACTAACGTGCGTTACGTAACTATGGCCTGGCCGCCCACACGGACGAGCTCGTCGTGGCGCTCTCGTGGGTGCCGGGTTGCTCGAGGCGCCGCAGATGCGACCGACATGCACTTTTACTACCTACTTATGTAAATAACAACGTTTCATCAAAGTATTGACTACATTTTCTTTATTAAGAGGCTCGTTTTAGACTAATTACTATTTACTTCTTACTACTTACCAGCTTGTACTATTACTTATTCTGTGCTACCAGGCAACCATCTACAGACATGCAATTACAGCAACTCCGGAAGATTTGCTATCATTTATTGAACTGTTCCGTGATTTTAAATGATCTATGTCCGAAGCTCTTCATCAGATCTTCAAAGTCAAAGTCGAATCTTTATTGCAGAACACAATACAATAAATTATACATTTCTGGATGTCATTTGAATGCTCTAGTTAATTGTGTTTTACCAAATTAGGCAAGCAAAATTCAAAAAAACATTTTGTGGGTAAAATACATAATATATGTCAGAGATTCTAAATGGTAAAGTCAACACAAAACAAATACAAAACTTATATAGTCAAATGACAATGTCAACACAAAATAAAAATAAATACAATAAATCGATTAAGTAAAGTAAATCGGACATAGAAAGAAGTAACCATTATCATAATTGTACACATACATTCCTGTCTGAGACGTATTCACTCACGGTATAGTACCTACGTTTTTTTTATGAGTAAATTGTGCAATTGTTTTTTAAATAAGTCAAAATCGTTGCATTCTAGCAAAGATTTAGGCAGTTTGTTGTATATCCGTGGAGCCATTCGTAATAAAATTTTATGAAATATGGCTTTTTTGTGTGGTCTACCGCTTATCTTATGTCTAAGTCGCGCGCTGTTATGAGTTCCAAACAAATGGAGATTATTTTTAACAAATATCGCCACCTCATATATGTACAGGCAGGGTACTGTTAATATACGAAGATTCGTAAAATACGGTTTACAGCTTTCCGTGCTTTGAATGCCGCATATTGACCTAACACACCTTTTACCCCAATATATGATGCCGTAGCGTAACGTAGCTGTAACATACGCATGATACGATGTAACCAAGGCTTTAAGATTTATCTCCTTAGCAAGATTGCGTAGAGCATATGAATGTTGACTCAGACGTTTACATAGATTGGTCATAGTTAAACGGAAAGGATCCAACCCACATAGAGGTAGTTTTGAGATATTTCAGTTCAGATCGTATTTCGTCTTTGATTCTCCACTTTAACTTTCGGAAAAGTTGAAGGGGAATCGTTTGTCTTGGTATGGTCATGTAAAGAGGAGAGATGAAACGCATGTTATTAAAAGAGTTATGAGTATACATGTGGATGGGTGGAGAGGGAGAGGGAGGCCAAAGAAAAGATGGATGGATTGTGTGAACAGTGATATGAAAGAAAAGGAAGTTAGTAATAGCATGACGGTTGATAGGATAGAATGGAAGAAAAAAACATGTTGCGCCGACCCCAAATAAGATGGGACAAGGGCAGGAAGATGATGATTTAATGTCAAGGTTTTTATTATTTGTCCTTTGCTCAAATGTCATTATTTTAGTCTTGTCAATGTTTATCCTTATATTATTCACGCCCATCCATTCTATCAATACCTGGAGACAGTGGTTTATCTCTTTCTAGAGTGTCGTCGCATCATTAATGCCACTAAAGACAACCTTGCTATCATCAGCAAACAAAACCATAGGATGATATATGTTTCTCTAGGCATGTCATTAATATATATAATAAATAATAAAGAGCCTAGAATACTTCCTTGAGGTACTCCATATTTGTTTTTTGTCTCTGGCTTGATACATACGAACGCTCGGTTTTTGACTTAATACAGACTTGATCTATCTTCGTAACTTGTTTTCTGTTTGATAGGTACGATTTCAATAGTTTGAGAGCATTACCTCTAACTCCATATCTTTCTAGCTTCTTTAAAAGTATTGAACGATCCACAAAGTCAAATGCTTTACTCATGTCCATGAATAAAGCTGCCACTGGACTTCTGTTATCAATACCCGTTACAATTTTTTCAAAGATATTAAAGATTGCCATATTTATATTTTCCGTCTAAAGCCGTACTGTTCACCAGCAAAAAGATTGTTTTGTTCAAAAAAATGAGTTTATAGAATTGTAAATAACTTTTTTTATTATTTTGGAGAATATTGGTAGCAAATACAATAGGCCGGTAATTGGCTGGGTCATGTTTATTTGCTTTCTTGTACAGTGGTTTTATAACTGCCAATTTTAACCTATTCGGAAATACACCCAGTTCTAAGCACAGATTTATTATATGACTAAGAATTGGCGCGATAATATCCGATACAGATTTAATTACATTAGTTGTGATGTCATCATATCCAGAGCTGTTTGTATTATTTAAGGATTTAATTAAATTTATAATATCAGAGGGAAGAAGGGTCTTAAAAATAATGAGTCACGATGCATGTCAAATTTTAAATTTTGATTACTAATATTATTAATGTCAGATACAGATTCAATTTCGTCAATAAAATAGTCATTGAAAATTTGGGAAACATCTCTTGGGTCAGTTACATCTTTGTGTATTTATTTTAAGTTTTGTTATTCCTTCGAGCAGCTTATTATTTTTGCACTAATTTATTATTTGCCATGTCGCTTTACCTTTATTATGCGCATTATTAATATACTTAGTTATTATTTTGGGATTTTTTAGTTAAACGAATGATCGGTTTTAACCGTTTCGTATGTTTTATACATTGTTTTAGTTTTCGAGTTGGGGTTTTTTCGAAATTGCCATAACATTTCACGCTTACGTTTGCAGAATAATTTTATGCCGTTACTTATCCACATCGGTTTTTTTGTTGCATATCTTTTTATAAAGGAAAGCACATATTATAAAACAGTTTAAATGTGTCATGGAACTTGTTAAATGTGTCATTGGGTTCAAAATTCGGCCAAGTCGTTCAAAAAATAGGACGACTTGGCCGACAAACTCTTCGAAACGAAAATAAAATCGTCAAAATCGTTCATATTAGGCGAAGATATCGCTGATACTAGATAGGTACAAAATAAAATTCAGACGACTTGAAAAGTTTTGGAAGTCGGTTACGCATATTTTTGTTTCTGCCCGCAAAATATTTCAACTTTATATTACATGAAAAAACTAGACTTTTTTTTCAGTACAAATAACATAATCTCAGTTTTTAAAGAGAACGCCAACTTTTTGTAATGCGTTTCATGATGTAACTTTAATGGTTGCTTGGGCGCACATGTTGTGTCGGAAGGGGAGCTAAATAAATAAACAAAGACACAAAATATCGTGCGACGGGGGTCGTAGCCGGCTATTTCATATGAAGTAATTACGGAATTGGTATTCATAGCAAAGGAGAAATGGCGCGCAGCGCGGAGCGGCGGGCGACGTCTGAAGCGCTGCGTGTGTAGTAACGATGAAGTGGCACCAATTTTTAGTGGCATCCAAATGTTCATCGACCGTAAGGTTATCTTATCAGCGACGGCCGCCTGTTATGATAATTTGAACTCATCGTCTTAGATATTTTTAACTTCTTTATTATTATCCTCATCCATTAGTGTCAAAGTATATGTCGCTTATAATGTCTATTATCACCGCTATTGTTTGCAACACGTGAATATATTTGGCAGGTGGAGTAGGATAAGACTACCTTAGATCTAGATTTGCAGGTTTGGTCATCGAGGTTTCTTCAATACTCTTTTATGTGGTCAAGCAAGTAAAACACTTCAGAAAGCATTTACCCCTACCAGTTAACATCCAAGTGCGATCATTAGAGTTGGTATACACCTTTTATATATAGCTCGAGTGCCAAACTGCCGATTCGATAGGAAATCACTTCCTGTAGATAATACGTATGTCTTACGTGACTGCCCTGTAGACCATTGCTAAGGAACGCTCGGCCCACAGGGCGGGTCGAACCGGTCTCCTCTACATATATTAGATGCCTGTGTCATCACTATTCTGTGACAAGCATGTTTGGTGCATTGGAATACAACCGCTGCGTGAGAATGTAATTCGGGCGAGAAGCGCGTATTCGCGTGTGTCCCAATTGCTTGGGCCACACGCGACAGTCACAAACGCTGCCATGAGATGCTAGAAGCGACCACAATGGTAGCTGAAGCGCACGACAGCCACTTGTGGCCGGTGGCTGCTGCTACTTTTTTAACCCCCATGCGCTCATTATCATAATAGACTCTGACGAAAAAAGTTGAAATGTACAAGTGGCGTGGTGCGGCGTTTAGTGACCGGCGCAGGCCACAAGAAGCAAGCAGGGACAATTTGTAGCGTATGGCGGTGACCGGCGTCAACCGTGTGCGGCGTTGTCCATATAAAGTGTATGAAGACTACAGGAAATATGCCGGTGGCGGCGTGTTGTGGATGTGGCCGATGGCCCGTGTGTGACGACCCTTAGTTTCAGTCCGGGTTGTTTTGATCGTTGAAACCCATTTTCAACACAAAAAACAAAAGAGAAATATAACAAAAATTAAATCACCTAAACGAACGACAAGGAACTGATGGAACTTTGGTAATTAAAACCGTTCAAGCGCCATCACAATGATTTGATTCTTTAATCGCGCTCCTCTTGAAACTTTTTAAATAAGAGTTTTTTTTAACAAGTTATTGCAGACGACGAAATATTTCTTGTCTAGTTCTACGATTATTTATATGGTTGTAAAGAAAACTTCGGTTATTACTTTGGGAAACCGCAAAGCCAAACATTAGGTACCTAAGTATATTTGACTTGGCAAAAAGTGATTTCCCAAAGTCTTTGCAAAAATATTAACAGCGCTCCACATCCATGAAATATAGAATTTTATGAAATTGAAAAGTTCACGAGTAGTGTTTCCGCGCGGCCACTAGCCCGGGCCGCCTCACGCCTGGCGCTTAGCTCCGGCGTCTAATTAACACGTTGCTAGGCAACGGCCTTGACAGCTCTCGCTGTATTATTTCTAAACGTTGCAAAATTCACAATGTTGACAAAATGGTCAAAATAGTGTTCAATTTAATGTGAGGTTCAATAAGACAAAGTAGGTAATTAGTGTTTACTACAGATGACACTTCGCTGAATCGCTTAAATATGTTCACATTATTGACCAATGACCTCTACGAATCGTCCGTGTAAGGTAAAATGCACGAGTATGCTGAGAAAGTCGTAATCATACTCTTAATTTGGGAGAAGTATGATAACCAGCATTTTATAGTGTAGTATTGTTGAAGCAGTCACAAGCACCAGCGTATGAATTTGTGCAACTGCAGATGTGCAACGTCCTGGAGCCAAGCTGTCTGTCCCCGCCGCGCCGGCCGCCCGCCGCCGACCGGAGTGGGAACGACGTAAGATAAGATCTCAATGAAATACAAAGTTAATAAGTGTTAAGTACAAAGTTATAAGTATTACGGACACAAAAAAGTTGTGCAGGATATAAAGATGATAATTTATGAAGTAAGGCGATATAAATTGTTGGCAACACCGATACCTAACCAACTATTATAGTAATTTATTCACACACAATTGTCACAACGCCGCCGCCGTCTTGTCTCAAGCTAAGCAGAGCTTGTGTTATGAGTACTAGACAACTGATAAACATACTTAAATATTTCT
This sequence comes from Mythimna impura, assembly GCA_905147345.3. Lineage (NCBI taxonomy): Eukaryota > Metazoa > Arthropoda > Insecta > Lepidoptera > Noctuidae > Mythimna > Mythimna impura. Next base: position 26,664,553 of record LR990362.1, on the reverse strand, counting down.
AAATACGTACATATTATAGATAAATTACACCCAGACACAGAACAAATGATCATACTCATCTCACAAACATTTGTCCTGGGTGGGAATTGAACCCACGACCTCCGGCATAGCAGTCAGAGCCACTAACCACTAGACCAACAGGCCAGTCAAAATAGTGCTGAATAGTGTGCTGAAGTTAAACTGACTTGCCGCTGTATGAAACCTCCATCTCTTGAGAACTATCTCGGTTATTTGGAACAATTTGTCTTGTTCTTGTAAACAAAGTTTATTGTAAAACAAAAGAAGTTGAGATAACTGAACCGATGAGAAAGTGCCTTCCGATTCGTTTCCCCCTTCCTACTGTTGATTGTTGATGAGCGCAAGATCGGAGATAGCAGTAATGCGTTACGTACGGCGACATCAGGTTAATTATATTCAGTTATGACAGTGAGCGTTTCAACTGCGCGGCCATAACGATAATTTAAAAAAAAAACTATGCCAAGATTATGTAAAAAATTTCTAAATTTGATTCCCAAAACCATAAATTTTTCAAAGTTATGGTTAAGAAGTTAAAAGGGTTTGAATGTGGCCGCGCCATTGAAACGCGGAGAACCGCGCAGCCACGGAGATCTTTAAAACTACGCATTGCAGAGACCTGAAATTTAGGTAAATAATAGATTGAATTTGTAAAAAAATTTTAAAAATATAGAAAAAATTCCTAGGTTTATATTTTAGGAGCTATAAAGCAAACACCCTATGGCCGCGGAATCGAAACGGTTTCAAACATATTATCGTTGATATCTCGCTGAAAAAGCATCGCAGAGGTCTGAAGTTTTTTGTAAAACTTGTCGAAACTTCTAAAAATACAACAAAAAATCCTAGGTTTATATTTCAGGAGCTGTAAGACTAAAACTCTATGGCCGCGCCATTGAAACGGAGACAAACATATTATCGCTTATATCTCTATGAAAAAGCATCGCAGAGGTCTGAAGTTTTTTGTAAAACATAGATTCGGATTTGTCGAAACTTCTAAAAATACAACAAAAACTCCAAGGTTTATATTTTAGGAGCTTTAAAGCAAAAACCCCATGGTTATTTTTTTACAAATTCAATCTATTATTTACCTAAAGGAGATGTTTCATTTTCGGCCATCAGATGTACATTTATCGGAAAAGAGGAAAAAATACCACATTGTTGTGTACAAAAAATAATAGTTTTTCGATTATTGCCATGTTTTAATCAACATGGCGTCTCGTTTGCTTGCAGATTTCATTCGTTCTGAAATCATGTCTCATGAAATCAATGTTACGTAGAAAATAATTAAAAAATGTGTGTATTCTTGTAGTGTTAAAAATAAATTACTATTATTTTCTTATACATATTTTTGAGTAAACATAAATGTGACCATTTCATCGTTACAAAAATCTTTAGTCTCCATTTTTGAAGTGTGTTTCTAAACGAATTCAAAATAACTGCCCGAACGCTCAAAGTGAATTTTGTCCCTTTTTATTTAAGAAATAATTCAAAGATTTGATTGTGCTTTGGTGAGCCACTTTTGTCTAATATTCTATTAGAAAGATCTGATCTTAGACTATTTATGAGTTTAGTTCTGATAAACAAAAACAAAACAATTCTATAGGTTAACTAAACGTCATCTTTACAACCTGTCATGGCTGTCATAACTCTGAGGACAAACGTCAAACATTTTTAATTTTTATTTTGTACATAGAAACCATTTGATATTATGAAAAAAATGTTACTTTATTCTATTCAGGGGTAAGTTTCCCAACTTCTCTAAAATGTACATGTTATGGCCGGAGCCCCATACGAAAATGAAACATCTCCTTTCAGGTCTCTGCAATGCGTAGTTTTAAAGATCTCCGTGGCCGCGCGGTTCTCCGCGTTTCAATGGCGCGGCCATAAAACCCTTATAACGTTTTGACCACAACTTTGACAAATTTATGGTTTTGGGAATCAACTTTTACAAATTTTTACATAATCTTACGTCATCATAAATACTTAAATCGAACGTGGCTGACGTGGCACTCGTAAAACTAGCAGAGTGCCTGAATGTTTCTGATCGAGCCGTCGTGGACACTAGTAACGATGATGTTTCTAACCGACTACAAACAAAGGAGGAGGTGCTCAAGGATTTCATACAAAGAAGCAGATTCTCGGTGGCTACCTTACAACTCTGTAATTTATGAATCAACTAGCTGCTGCCACCGGAGTCGCTCGCCTGATAGAAGAAAAGTATCTCAAGGGAACATACTCGTACTCCCGGAATAGGAAGTCCGGAACTGAAGATGAGGGAACTCCTCATATAATATAGGCATACCTACTTACAGTGTATTTCGTATATTCATCTGGAACTCGAAACGTCTACCCTACCTGCATTCAGGAAGTATCACTTGACGGACTGATGACGGTCAACGGAACATACACACACAGATATATGTCGCAGTCGCTATGATAGTTAAGCAACTATGACGATTCAAATAAATCATCAATCATCGAACTGATCTGATGTTGAACCCGGAAAGTAGGCGCGGGGTACCTACTGCGAAATAAAATAATGCAGGTATCCTAGCAGTACTTATCTGGGTTTATTTAAGGTATGAAATCATCAAATGACTCCTTCTACTCTAGGGTGGAACGAGAGGGCGTGTCAGACTTTAATAGACTAAAACCTACCTGTGTCCTTCAGTTACGTTCCAGAGGCCACGGTAACTCTTTCAAACGTTCCCGCGATTATGACTACGTTGTAATCATATCTGTGACTTGACTGTCTTCTGAGTACCTAATCAAAGATGGGTATGGGTAATGGGATGGTGCGAGCTTGTGGACCTGGACCCATGAGAGCTATACCTCCAGGGTACCTAATCTGTGTCAACTGCAAGTAGGTAATGGTTTGAGCTGCATATGAGTCTAAAGCAATAGATCCGCTTCGCTCGTCGGTTGCGACGAGAATGATCGAAGGTCGTGGTGACACTGCGAACCATCTCATTATGCTACGACGACGGACGCGGGACGCCACAAACAAAGCGACTATAAAGATCGCTGGAGCGAGGATAACGGGATCTCCGGCATTCATCGAAGCCATAATGTATTAGTTTTCAGTCTGCTCGCGGGACTCGGGAATACAGCTAGCGTGTCTGTGCACGATGGATGGTTCCGCACGTCCGTAGTGTTAATGAACATACACATCTTGTTGAGCTCGCTGGCGGCGTGGCTGGAGCGGTGCTGGCGTGCCATGCTTACGCTGCTCAAGACCTGGGAGGCCTTCCTGCGGCCCGCCGCCGCTGGCCACCAGGCGGACGATACTGACCGTTTTTACAATTCGTGTAGCATTGTTAATGTTTTTACTTTTGTTACAAAAATCAAAAGTTTACTGAATTTTATGACGCAAGTTTGTAGTGCGTGGTATCGTTCGTAAAATTAAAGTTATTAAATGAAGTGTCTTTGTTGATTGCAGATGAACGAGAAGACGTCCAAAAGAAAACGTTCACGAAATGGATAAACTCTCAGCTAGTGAAGGTGAGTACTTAACCTGACCTTGTGCACCTGGCAGGTACATTTGAATTGCTCAGTTTTAAGCGTCTGTATCTGTGCTACCTACTTAGTTTGCATAACTCGTAAAGGCATCAGACGGTAACGAAACTGTAGGTCTGGGCTGGGAGACATAATAGATACTTGATCAACTAAATTGTTTTGTGACCGACCGCGCACTCTATTAAACCATATGCGGAGTGTACTTACACATTAATGTTAGTTTATTGAAGAGAATCTTTCGAAACACTGTCAGCTGTGTTGGTGTACATTGATCGTGGCTGACCCCTCGGCGATCTGATTCACTCAACTGTTTGATGTGTCAATGACTCAATGACATATCTATTTTTATTGGAGAAATTGGCAGCTTAGTTAAATCGATCGTAGTATTACAGCATAGTACGCACTAGCCCAACACCTTCTATCTACTGACTATAGAACTTCTCTCTTTATTTAAAATACTGGCCGTGTGCCTGCTCTGTGCTCGCTGCGCAACTAATAAATAGGTACCTAACACTACATTCCACATAGGGGAGTATTTAGTAGTTTCTAGTTACAATTTGGATTAGAGGTGAATCTCGTAATACCGCGTGCACTTGTGTGGTCAAAGATCATGATAGTCACGTAGTGACTGAAACTAGTTTTTACGGCCGAAACCGAAACCACAGTATATCTACCACGCCTGATTTATACGTAGAAGGTCGTCGCGTGGCGTGGATCTAGTGTAGCTCTACAAGTCTAGTTGCCATATAAAATGCATGGACACCGACGCGCCCTGATCGGGTTGTTCCCAGAGGTCCATGATTCTATTGTGATGATATCATGTTCTTCATATCCCACCGAGTCCATGAAAAAAAATCTTGTTTTTAATGTATGTGTGTTCCTACATCAATTCCCAACGGGTTCACGAGATTTGTCCAAAGTACAGTCATAAGCCTGAAGAAAAAAAATTACTATCTTCGATTGTTTTGATTTACTGTGATAATTCTGACACTGTAATTTATAATGCTTAGGTCTATTTTATTGTAAGATTAAAATTATTCTGTGATTGTTATAATTTTTTTTTTATGATGACCACCACCTCCTCACCTCTTTAGAGACATGTATGAAATAAAAATATTCATTGTCTCTTATTTTATAGAAATAGAAATAATAAACATTATCCCTTATCAAAGCTTTTACTGCTGACTGTACCAAACAGTCTCATGGACTCGTAGGGAAAGAATATATTTAATATTTTAAAATGACGTGAACTCATTGGGAACCAATGTTTGAACTTTCATTTTTCGAGAACAATAGACTCGTGGCCCTTTGGGAACAACCCCCAGATCGGCGTTCATGGCACACGTGTGCGCAGTATAGTTCTACCATTACCACAGAATAAGTAATAGCCATTATTGCCGAAACCGAAACCGACGTTTCGGTCGGACAATGTAGTCATCACATCAGTCAGCGTGTGTTCAAACACATCGGTCGCGACGCTCACAAATTGTGTGCATGAAATAATTAGGGTCAATTCGCGGCACTCAGTGAGCCAGCCGATCTATTTTGTAAACCTATCACCGTGGAACATTCGCTTGAAGTGAACTGTAATCTTTCTAAAAAATAAAAAAAAAAACTTTTCACAACACTAGGAATTACTCCTATATCGTGGGTGCGTTAAAAAAATTAACACAAGACCCAGACTCGGAAAACTATTTGTAGGCCATACAAATATTTGTACCGTGCGGGAATCGAACCCGTGACACCCAGCACAACAATCAATCGTTCAAACACCGCGCCAATTGAGTCGAAAAAAAATTACACCTTAATTGCATGTGTTGCCAGCTCACTGTGCTGCTTACAGCCGGATTATTTTTGTAATAATTATGTCGGAGGTCCTGCGGCATCGCCCGCTGAACTGAAACAAATAATAAATGATTAGTACATCAAAACTTGCTCGCTGTAGACGCGGCACAACAGTACGTAGTCGCGTGCTGTTGATATAACTTATTACCTTTCTATTCCCAGTGTCGGGTTCGGGTATCAACACTTGTAAGTATGTACTGCAGTAGGTCATGTTAATGTGCCTGACTATCACTACACATGTGAATTGAGTAATACATATTTATATTACAATAAGGTTCGGGTGTGTATGTAGACTAGTAACGAGTTTGCTAAAAGTACGTAGGTACTCTTTTAGAGCAATCGAATAAGAGACCGATTGCGTTTAGCGCTTAATGAGGTTAAGATAACATCCAGTACAGCCATAGTACAGCATTCTACCTGAATGTATTTCTAAAAGCACGCTCGCATGACAAGATAATGAAAGGTTTTATTATACACTGACTGTACCGTGTGTTGTGTTACAGAACGACAAGCCGCTGGTGGAGGACCTGTTTCTGGACCTGCGAGACGGAGAGATCCTGCTGTCGCTGCTGGAGATCCTCACCGCGCAGCAATATGTAAGTGCACGAGGGGATCTGCCGACCCGACACCCCAAGAGGGTGCTCTGTGTTATTGTGACGTCACGCCCTCGCGCCTCGTTACCAGCTCATGTCTATTAGCTGCTAACTCCTGCACTTCCTTTTATATGGCAACTTTCACTTTTTGTAGCTTTGTGCAAATTAACTTTGTATCGGCTTCGTCAGACTGTGTGTGTGTCTATCACTATGTTCGACCCACTCTGACCGACTTCTGTATTGGATTGATGAACCGCTCTATACGCGTCACGCGTATAACATTCGTCAGTGTGATGTTTTATTGCATTAAATGCCGGTTTTATCATTTCATTATATGTACAAGGTGGCGCAAAATTGTTATAATTATTGCGAATGGCGTCGTACGTTAATCATATTTGTTATTTGTGAACTAAACAGCTGCAGAATATAAACAGACAAGCAATGGATCGCTATACTCCGCAGGATCGTGGAAGATTTGTGTCGATTCTTTTGACTAATAATAATTGGTTGGTAGTGCTAGCGTAGCGTGCATTTTGACGTCGATGTCCTAATCGTGTCGTGCCAACTGGGCAAACAGCTGCTCGACTCGAACAGATTGAAACTACAAGAGACCTTGCAGGCTGTGGCTGCCACCGGACTGGTCGTTCTGCCGAGAATATCGACGCTGTGGCTGCCGATGCCGTTGAGTACGAAAAAACATCACCAGACGGACCCTACAGTGAATTTTAGTGAAAGACTTCTTACTGCTGATATTGGAGGAGAGGGGCTTGGTGAACACGTGGTTTCAAAAAGATGGTGCAGCCACACACACAGCACGAGCTGGTCGCGTAATCTCCCTTTTTGGCCATTTGGCATGGCCAGTAAGATCGTCCGATTTAGCCGCCCCAGACTTCTTTGAGGCTACTTAAAGTTGCGGGTTTATGCCAACAAGTCTCAGACAATCGCAGCCCTTATAGAGAAAATTCGACACGAATGCGAACAGGTATCACCGGAAATCTCGATAAAACGGGCAAAAATGTGTATCGACATTGGTGGCAGCCACTTGATTTACATCATTTTCAGGTCCTAATAAAGATTTCCATCGCTCAAAATATATATTTTTTATTTAGTCAAAAAGTTAAAAAACAAAATTTTATGATTAATTTCGCGCCACCTTGTACTTTTTGGAACCATAAAGGAGGAAATAGAACGCTGATCAATGTCATACAAAGACCGACTAATGACACATAGAAAAACCTTAGCCACAGCTCTAATTTAAGTGAACCAGCAACAATAAAAAGTCTAATATGCCACCAAATTTGGTACTTCGATAAGTAGAGCACAGTAAAAATAATTTTGAGAAGGCAGATTCTTCGCTGGAAGAATGAACCTTTGCATCAATGAATTCCCACAAAAAATTTGCTAATGGTTATCCAACCGATTGCAAGATATAAATATTTAAAAAAATACCTTGTTCTTTTAAAGTGTCTGTCTACCTTCATAATCGTCAAGTTCCAATTATGAAGTTCTTTTTAACAGAATCTATACTACAGACACGTCTTATCAAATGATGGTTTGTTATAATAGATTATAACAAGCCCTTAACAAGCATAGGGTATTTTATAATAACTTTGTTCTATGTTAGTAGGTACAAGCCGAAAATAGATTTTTTTAACCTTTCGAATACCGTAATTAGAGACAATAGAAAGACAATGAGAGAGCGAACGCCGGCGTTCGCTTGGGGTTTAATGAATAATTATAGTTTTCACCTGTCAGATTTGTCAAAGGGCAAATGGACCGCAGTGTAATAGGACTTCCCTCAAGGTCGACGCCGTCGAGGTCGACCGCGGCGAAGGTGGTGTGACGATCTGATCAACTTTCACACTATGTTCGCTGGATAAACTTGGTTAGAGATCGCCCTAGACTGAGAAGTTTGGAAGGAGAGCCGTGGGACACTCAATAGACTAATAAATAAAAAAGTTTTCACCTGAAGTTCAAAAATGACATGTTTATGCAAAAAATAAAAATACAACCGACTTCAATGTAAAAAAATAAAAATGACTATAAAGTGCAAAATAACTTTTTGTAAAAAGTTTTTAATTTTACAGTTTTTAGCAGTCGTATTCCTCAGCCAAACTTATATACCTTCCACATTTCGGTTGTATCACCAGATCAGTTCGATGATGAGTGATGTTCGACAAATTAAATGGTTACGACAATTCTGCTATGATTCTATGAAGAGTTCCGTTCCATATCTTCGAAGTTCATCATCAGATCATAACAATATTTCTATGGGACCAATCCAGGACTATAATCTTACAATCAATTTTTTTTTTCAAAATCGGGCCATAATTGACGGAGAAATCGGTAAACATGCATATAAAAACTTCGCCTGTGGGCTCAGTTTAAAATTTGTACTTATACAATATGTTTTGATAAGTGACAGTATCATAAAACTACTATTACTTGTAACAACTGTTGCTAGTGTTAAGGATCTTTATTTCAAATTGGTAATTCAGCTATAAAGTTAATTCTGATACAATTGTAAATGAAATAAAAACCTTAAAAAAAAACTACCATGATACAAAATCTACTTGAGATACTGTAAATATAAGGAAGCCTAACAAACTGCCACAGATATTGCACTGTTCGGTTGTGTGTTACAGAAACGCGAGCGCGGGCGCATGCGCGTGCATCACATCAACAACGTGAACACGGCGCTGCACGTGCTCGACCAGAACGGTGTGAAGCTCGTCAACATCAGCTCCAACGATATCGTCGACGCCAACCCCAAGCTCACGTTAGGTACTACACTGTACACTATGCTGTAACTATTGCGTCTCTAGACGTCGCACGAGCAAGTAATAGATCAATCAATGCTGAATTTACAGTCTGTAATCTGTCAACCACTTTCATCAGAACCTGTGATATTTTTTTTTTTTTTTTGGAAATACTTTACAAACTGTCCAACTGGTTGATGTTTAATGTTTGAAAAGTACTAGCAATCATTGCAAAAATTAATTGATCGAATAGAGTAGCCGTGATGCTGTTTGTGGCAACTCCCAGAGCCTTTGCTTCGGTGCCTTCACGTCAATATGTTGTGTTATGTTGCAGGGCTGGTGTGGAGCATAATCCTGCACTGGCAGGTGCACTACCACTTGAAGGAGCTGATGTCGGAGCTACAACAGACCAACCTAGAGAAGACGCTGCTGGCGTGGTGTCGCACGCACACTCAGAACTACACGGGCGTGAATGTGAAGAACTTTACGACGTCGTGGGCGGACGGGTTGGCCTTCAACGCGCTGCTGCACCGCTGGCGCCCGCAGCTGTTCGACTTCGCCGCCGTGCTGGCGCGCGCGCCCGCCGCCCGCCTCGAGCACGCCTTCAGCGTCGCGCACGACCACCTCGCCATCGACCGCCTCCTCGACCCCGAAGGTGCCCACCCGTACTTTGTCCCGTAGTTGGCTCTATGTATAAAATCACTTCGCCTAGTCGTACAGTTGCAAGCAACTTGAAATAAGAATACTTCAGTATAGTAAGATTAATTTCTGTTTGCAGACGTAAACACGCCGAACCCCGACAAGAAGTCTATCATGATGTACGTGATGTGCCTGTTCCAATCGCTGCCGCACTCGGGCGAGGACGTGGCCGACCTGGAGAGCCTGCAGTCCGAGCCCAGCACGCCCGTGGCCACGCAGCCGCCCGAGGTGAGGCACTGCCATAAGACACAAATATACTCGTATGAATCGTTTCGGTGCAAGATGGCACGATCTTACTTTTTAAGGTTCTGTACGTCAGCCAGAAAAAACGAAACCCCTATAAGATCACTTTGTTATCCGTCTCTCCGTCTATCAAGACACTTTTTCTCACGTGTGTAGGTATAAAACAAAGCTAACCTAGGTGATAACCTGAATTTAATATCAAATATTCAGGTCTGATACTCCTTGGAAAAGTGGAAGAATCAAACTTTGAAGTCAACGCAATCTATAAATAAGGCCGTTTGTGTTCCCTTTGTAGCGCATATTTTGACAATCACAAGGAAATCAAAAGCTACAGAGTATTCCCCGTTGACCAATAATCCTCAAATTATTATTAGAAAGCAAATTACAAGTCCTCACGTATAGACAATAAGACACGTATCGACGTATAATACACTAGCTTTTGCCCGCGATTTCGCCTGCGTACATAAAATATAGTCTATGTCACTCAGGAATAAAGCAGCTTTCTATTGGTAAAAAAATTTTGCGATCGGACCAGCACTTTCAGAGATTACCTCCACTCAACAAAAAAACAAAAAATAACAATACTGTATATAAAAAAATAATAAAATAGCCATTTATTTCCAGACTTTGGGGTGATACATTTTTCTTTGTGTAGCTGTAAAACTGGTTATAATATGTCCTTTAGTTCGGTGTGCCTTTTGGCATAGGCCTCCTCCAACAGCTTCCATTGGACTCTCTCCTTTGCTACCACTTGTCCAATATGGACCCAAGGTCAGGCGGATGTCGTCTTCCCATCTTCTCGTTTGGCGACCCTGTTTTTTGACGCCATCTCTTGGGTACCATCATTGAGTCACCTGCTTGCTGATATTTTGAGGTTTCCATTAATAAAATAGGTTAAGTTGGTTATTACTGTTATATTTCTATCATCAATATTGATTGATGACTGTTGATGATTGATGATGATGATGATGATGATGTTACAAAAATGTAACACTATTTAACGCGTGCCCACCAGAAACACTGAAATCAAAACTATTTATTCAATAATTAGTACTTAAGGTTTTACGAAAATATTTGTTTACTTTATCAAAAAAACTGGGCAAATGCGAGTCGGACCCGCGCACAGAGGGTTCCGTAAAAACTTCATCATCATCATCATCATCATCGTTTCAGCCGATAGACGTCCACTGCTGGACATAGGCCTCCTCCAAATGTCGCCACAACGAACGATCCTGTGCGTCTCGCATCCATCGAATTCCCTCAACCTTCACCAGGTCATCGGTCCACCTTGTAGGGGGTCTTCCAACACTGCGTCTTCCGGTACGCGGTCGCCACTCCAGAACCTTTCGGCCCCAACGGCCATCCGTTCTGCGAGCAATGTGCTTTGCCCATTGCCACTTTAGTTTGGCGATTCTTCGTGCTATGTCGGCAACCTTGGTTCTCCTGCGGATATCTTCGTTTCTGATTCGATCACGCAAGGAAACTCCGAGCATAGCCCTTTCCATTGCCCTTTGGGTGACTTTGAGCCTACTGATGAGGCCCATTGTGAGCGTCCACGTTTCGGAACCATATGTCATCACTGGCAACACGCACTGGTCATAGACTTCCGTCTTGAGAAACTGGTATATTGGATGAGAAGATACCGTGCAGCTTCCCGAACGCTGCCCAGCCGAGTCGGATTCGACGATTGACCTCTTTCTCGAAATTAGATCTACCCAACTGGACTGTCTATCCAAGGTAGACGTAATCGTCCACAACTTCGAGTATAGAGTCTCCAATCTTGATAGGAGTGGGTGCTACATGGTTGTTTATCATGACTTTAGTTTTATCCATGTTCATTTTAAGACCCGTACAAACTTACAGAAGTAAATAGTTCAATTCGCGAATGGAATCTCGAAGATTTTTCCGAATCGCAAAAAAAGTACTTTTTTGTGACTTAACAACAAATTTACTGTTTTCAGATTTATTCCTATACCTCTGCTGTAAGACCTTGCTTCATGCCAAATTTCAGGATTCTGGGTCAACGGGAAGTGCCCTATGAATTGTGATTTACTTGAGAAATGAAAAAAAAATTGACACGTTTTATGAATATTAGACACGGAGTATTTTTATTTAACAAATGTAAAGCCTGATAAAAAAAAACTTTTTACAAAAAAAAAATTACCGACTTCACTAAAAAAATAACACTAAAAGGATCAAAATAGCTTTAATTTCGGAAGTCGGCGTTTCTCGGTATTATTTGTATCTTATTTAACACCGATTTCCGAAATTAAAGTTATTTTGATCCTTTTAGTGTTTTTTTTAGTGAAGTCTGTTATTTTTTTTTTGTAAAAAGTTTTTTATTTCACACTTTTTAGTTGCGATACACTTATAAACAGAGTGCCTATTTCTCATGATAATTCCAATTAACCCAAACACTGCTAGGTTACATTGTTTTATTATGAAGTTCCTGTCTCTACCTTCCATCACCTTCCGGCTCCATCATCAGATCAGTTCGACAGTACCTTACAGCTAAAGTGAATCTCATGACAATTCTAATAAGCTCAAACACGGCTAGAATACAATGATTAATTACGGAGATCCTGTGCCTACCTTCCAGCTCCGTCATCAGATTAGTTCGATAGTACCTTATAGCCAAAGTGCATCTCATGACAATTCTAATAAGTCCAAACACGGTTAGGTTACATTGATTAATTACGGAGATTCAGTGCCTACCTTCCGGCTCCATCATCATCATCAGATCACTTCAATAATACCATTTTCAACGTAACTGTTCAGAACCATTCATTTATTTGTATTGCCATAGTCGCTTAGCTATCTTCATTGTGATATCTATGCGAGTATGAAGTTCCGTTGACCATTTCTGGTCTTCTTCATCAGTTCTACTTCATCAAATGTTACTTTTTGACTGTAAATGTTTAAGTTTTCGATGAAAACACCAAAATCACTATATGGTTGCCTATAATATTTGAGGAGTTCCCTCGATTTCGCCAAGATTCCATCATCAGATCCCAGTCGCGTGCCAGATACCTTTAAAGGGGGCAAGCCAAGGAACATTGACTTATCTACTACCTACCCAAGTACCCATTTACCTAATATTTCGAATAAAAAAAACTCGCGCTATAATCCGCCGTCACGTATCATCAGTGCAAAATCTCTTGCTGTAATGCTGATTAATTGCTACATTTTCATTTGTTATTAATAAGATATAAATTAAGTGTACATCATACCTGTATCATAAATGATTTAAAATATGTAAGAGCCATATCTATTGATATTTTTTGGCAACTCTTGCTCATAGCATAAGCATAATCAGCCTTTTAATGTTCCCACTGTTGGGACTCAGGCCTCCTCTCTAGGAGAGGGAATGGGCCGTAATCCACCTCGCGGGCCCAGTGCGGGTTGGTGGATGTCACAAGTCTTCGAATTTTTTGGTTCTAGGACATGCCGGTTTCCTCACGATGTTTTCCTTCACCGTTTTGAGAGCAGTGGTGATGAAATAAATTACTCAAAGTAATGCGCTCGGCTGGGTTTGAACCCGTGACCTACAACTCGTAAGTCGGGGCCATTACCACTCGGCTACCACTTAACTCTTTAACTCTTGCTCGCTCACAACAAAATTCTAGCTGGCTACTTCTGAATAATCCACTAGATGGCGCACAAAGTAGTAATCAATGAAATCAATCATAATGTTTACGATATTGAAATACAATTAGCAATTAGCATTTTATTTATTTATGTAATACAATTAGCATAGCAAATACTCACAATTTAAACAGCCAGAAACGAAGAACGGCTATGCTGTTGTATACTCTATATACAACAGCATAGCCGTTCTTCATTTCTTTATCACACACTTAGAAATTTCATCACATAACTGTCGAGAACACGGATATCGGTCGAGAAATAGAACCAAGTTTTTGTTCGCGGTTTACCAAAACTACAGAATGAAATAACAGCATTTGAGAATTCTGATGTCTTTTCATAGCACCAGCGAAGTTATTTAAGTCATTATAACCTGATGTATTCCAAGCATTCTTATCGTTTGAGAAAAATATGCAACACGAATGAAACTGCCTATTTAAGTGATTTAGTTTTCTGAGAAATATTCAAATCAGGGGTAGGTTTAGGCGAAGTTACGAGATCATATTTATCTCTAAAAGTCAGTCTTTACCTGGCCAAGTATTTTTTCCACACATTTTAATCCGTCACAAGGAACAATTGCATGTATTTCCGAATTCATTTCAAAGATAATAAACTTTAACCACTTCAAAACCAAGTAAGTTACAGTAATAACTAATCATAAAACTTTAAATGACAGAAATCAAAAATCTTTGTTAACAAAACACACGTAAAAGTAAACACGATTTAACCGCTCAAAGCAAATTTGAACGAATTTGTTTGCGGAACTGTTTTACGCGTCATAGATAGAGGGCGCCTCGTAGTTTGCGTAGTAAAAGTGCGCCTTGTAGTAAAATCCATTCATCAAAAATTTCAAGCCCGGACTATTTTAAAGAAAAAATGTTCGATGAGTACTTGCACACAGTATCAAATTTTACTCACACAGACTCACATTTTTATGTTTTTATAGGGAAAAGTGAGATGGCAGATCAAGCCTCATAACAAGCCTTTGCGCCAGACAGAGGCAGCAACACACTAGTGTTCATCTCTTTTTTTTGTTAAGTGTTAGAGTGAGATCGGAGAGATGGCGCTCAGAGCGGCAACATTGCATAATGTGCATACGTCCTCGGTATCGTGCGTGAATGAACACGAAATGGCAACAGCGCGTAAACGCATAAGCGCGCGAAGTTTAAAAATTAGAGTTTTATTTAATTTAATTCATTTGTGTTCTATGATATAGATGACTGTGGTGTGGTGAGGTATTATTTTCACATCAAGCCAGGCTTTTTAACTTGTATTGCTCGCACGTCGCTGTCAGATCCCAACTTGGTGACTATGGGACCATTTGGGAAGTATACCCTTTCCAACAAAAAAAGAATTTTCCAAATCGGTTGGCAAGCGACGAAGTTATGCGCGAACAAACATAAAAAAAAATACATCCGAATTGAGAACCTCCTCCTCCTCCTTTTTTAGAAGTCGGTTAAAAACAATAACAATCTACTAAATTGTCTCTAACTTGGTTCGGTTATCTTTTTGCTGTTGATTTCTCATACAGTCTTTTAAGATACGTATAGCCTAGGTTTCAATTTTGCCGAATCGAGTCTTTAAAGTGACGACTTGACGACTCGAGTTCTTTGCAACACTAGGCTGCCTCCTAAAGCTTAGTGTCCACCGCGCGTCGTAATCGGAGCGTACGCAGTGTCGGTATTTACAAAATGCCGATAGGGTGCGTCTACTTCATTCAAATTTTGCATCGGCAATTTCCGACCCAGTGCACGCTGTACTATACAAATCAATACAAAGCAACGAATTCGTCCGCTCCGTACGCTCCGATCCCGACGCAGACGACGCTTAACACACCCGGCGATATATACGGAAGCGGGGGACGCGAGTAACTCATTAGAGTTGCTGTGTAGTATACTTAACAATGGGAAACTTAAAATATAAGACATGGAGTATTAATATTGTAGAAAAATAAAGCCTGATAAAAATCATTAGCAGTCTACTAAATAGTCTCTAACTTCGTTCGGTTACGGTTGGTAGGCATAATTCATTTTACTTTTGATTTCCCATACATTCCTCTATGATATGGGCTAGGTTTCATTATTGACCAAAAGAAAAAAAAAACATACCAGCAATGTACCTATGGCAAAAGTTTAATTCCCCTGTATGGTGTGTGCACAAAAACAGAAAAGCTTCGCTTTTTAGTTAAGTAAGATAAAGCATAAATCCTTGGTTTGCAATTAAATAACTAATCAACTAAATCAATTAAATCTAATGCTATTTGAATTTTTTTTAAATCTTAAGCACCTTCTAGCCGAGTTCACACTGATTGTGAATGGATCCAAATCACAATCCTTGCATATGTCATTGAAATTACTGCTTGTACGTACGATATAACTGTTCTGCCTATAATTTGAAGACGTGCGAGGAACACGTATGCACGGTGGATTAAAACGAAATGTTTTGTTTAGCAGATTAAAATAAAATTTTGGCAAAAGGTCAAGGCTATCAATATTGTTATTGAGCAAAAGCAGACAGTCAGTCAGTGTCGATCTACCAGTGGTAACAGATGATACTTCATGCAGAGTCCAAGATAATCAGTTGACTGATATGGAATCTTTTGATAGAAGCAAATATATTTAATGAAACGTCTTTGGATGTTTTCAATGCGGTCTATGTATTTATGATAACGTGGATTCCATGTCTGAGACGCGTACTCTAGATGACTTCTTACAAAAGTGCAATACAATATTTTTAGTGTTTTAGATACGTATAAATGTATAATAAACCAATAAGAAAGGATTGAGCATCGAACCCTGAGGTACTCCGCTAGGCACGTTTATTCAGCTAGACATATAATTGTTGAGTACTATACTGCCTGTGACTCACGAGAGGTTAAGAGGTCCCCATAGATGACCATGAAGTTTAATTCCTTTATCAAAGTATTGTGGTCGATCCGATCAAATGCCTTGCTTATAGTCTGTATAAACGACATCGACCTGCTTTCCATTGTCCATAGCATCTGTAATGAAATTGTTAGATAAAATCAAAATAGAAGTGGTAGATATATGGACTTGTGCGTATGCTTGTGCTACTCTACGTTAATAACGGGTTGTAAAAATGACAAAGCAATATTTATCTACTTAATGACGTTCGTAATAATAATGTGTGTGGGTGATGGGTGTGGTGTACTCAGGTGTGCTCGTCGCGGCCGCTGTCCACTGCCACCACGGGCTCGGCGGAGCTGGGCGGTTACTACGCCGCCTTCGAGGAGGTGCTGGCGTGGCTGCTGGAGGCCGAGGAGCGCCTGAGCAGCGCCGCCGCGCCCGCCGCCTCCGCCCCGCTGGCGGCGCTGAAGGCGCACTTCCACGCGCACGAGGCGCTGCTGACGGGGCTGGCGGAGCAGCAGGCGCGCGTGGGCGACGTGCTGGAGCTGGGCGCGCGGCTGCTGCACGACGCGGGCCTCACGCGCGAGGAGGCGGCCGAGGTGCGCCTGCAGCTGCGGCTGCTCAACACGCGCTGGGAGGCGCTGCGCCGCGCCGCGCTGGCCACGCAGGCCGACGTGCACCAGCGCCTCATGCAGCAGCAGCAGCAGCAGCTCGCCGCCTTCCGGTCAGTACACACTACCCACTGCTGCACGACGCGGGCCTCACGCGCGAGGAGGCGGCCGAGGTGCGCCTGCAGCTGCGGCTGCTCAACACGCGCTGGGAGGCGCTGCGCCGCGCCGCGCTGGCCACGCAGGCCGACGTGCACCAGCGCCTCATGCAGCAGCAGCAGCAGCAGCTCGCCGCCTTCCGGTCAGTACACACTACCCACTGCTGCACGACGCGGGCCTCACGCGCGAGGAGGCGGCCGAGGTGCGCCTGCAGCTGCGGCTGCTCAACACGCGCTGGGAGGCGCTGCGCCGCGCCGCGCTGGCCACGCAGGCCGACGTGCACCAGCGCCTCATGCAGCAGCAGCAGCAGCAGCTCGCCGCCTTCCGGTCAGTACACACTACCCACTGCTGCACGACGCGGGCCTCACGCGCGAGGAGGCGGCCGAGGTGCGCCTGCAGCTGCGGCTGCTCAACACGCGCTGGGAGATTTTACGATAAGCTTTTCTTTTTTGATAATTTTCGAAAAATAAATTTGTATTATATTATATGTGCAAATTCATAAACAATTTCACTCATATTTAGAACACAACTATACTCCATTCTCATTGAGATTAAACGTTTAAAAAATCTTTTTTACTGTCCGTTCAACCGATTTTGACTTTTATTGCGTTGGCGGCATGATAACTGACGGTTGCAGTCACAGAACAAAAAATACATAGAAGTGCCCTTAAACTGGCTAAGCACGAGAACCAGTGTCGTCAAACTCACACATTTGCATATCAAATTATCTATAACACACATAAAAAACAGTGATTTGATTGGCTACAAATTACAAACGCAAGTTTTACAAATCATCTTCTTATTGCTTTCAAAAATTAAGTCTTATTACAACGAGTGAAAGTTGTTATTATTTGATATGACACAAACAATAATGACGTTTTTCGTCTAACAACTTTAAATAGTCAAATTTACAACAAGTTCAGCTACTCAACGCTAGATGGCGCCGTAACCAATTCATGCTATTCAGAACGCTAGGCTGTTTGAAATAGTTGTCATATTCCCATGCACATGTAATCTCATTTGCTACTCAATTAGAGTCGTAGATATATATCGATATTTTAATATTGATGTTACGTAATTTATTCGGGAGAGCAATGTAAAAATTTGTTAACATCATACAAATTAATAATGGAAAAGGTTGATTATCTTTAAAATATCAATGTTAAAGAGGTATTTGTATGTTTGTATGGAGGGCTAGGGGGTAATCTTAATTTCATATAATCAAGTCCAATGCTTTCCAAATAAGAATAGGATCGATTGCCATTTTGTGACGTCACGTCATACTGTCAAATCGAAGAAATTGGGTATGGTGAGCAAAACAAGAATTATTTAAAATGTAATTTATTTACGAATTGTGAACGAAAAAAGTTTAATCAGAATCCAGTCCTTCAATTTTGCTCATCTCTGCGTCCCTGTGCGAAGTGTCTGAGTAGTGTAAAATGGAAGAAGGCGAATTATTCCTAACAATGAAAATAAGAAAGAAAACAGTTTTTTTAGAACTAATGATGACTTAAAACAATATATTTATTTCGCAGCTAATTTATTTTTTTGAGGTCTATCAATATAGAAGTTAATGTATTGCGATTAATATTATGTAATATTATCTTCATTAACTATTAACTGCTGCCAGCGACTTCACCCGCCAGAAAGTAGAAAGTTATCCCGAGGGAACATACTTTTGTGACGTGGTCTACCCATTTACCAAGTTTTATTGAAATCCGTTCAGCCTTTCGAACGTGAAGAAGTAAAAGAAAGTGATTAGCAACCCGCACCTACTTCGGACGGATGCAGGTTACGTGTTGTTAAAACCTCGAGATTTTTGTGCAATATTAGTTAAATATTTATAAATTATACAATGAACCGTCCGACACAAATTTTGGATGAAGGTGCCAGCCATGAAATGAAGTTAGAAATAAATAAAAATTATCGATACCGATCTACTTTACGGATGTGTCCCATCCCTAATTGAGTAGCGTCGAAGTTACTAGAATGTATGTTATGATTTTCCAGATGACGACCAAGTGCATTTAGACTTTGTGACAATGAACATAAGGTTGTTTATAGTTTGCATTGAAGTCATAAAATGTGGTATTGTCATTAAAATCAACTATATTAAAAATTAACAAAGATTAGTATTTACCGATGATACGATACACCTCCACAAGATACATTTTTTTTCTGCTTTCGTTTTTGCAGGTCAAATCCACACAATAAGGCATAATTTGTAATTTTTCGGGTATTTCTGAGACAACCAATCGCGACAAGTATCTGACGGCGAATAAGCTAATTCTTGCACAGCTGTGCTTAATGTTGACACGCGTGCGATATCTGAGGGGCACTTCCCCTACTTTTCTTTATTCCGTGGTTGCAGTAAATAGTTGGTATTGTAATCACATTTTTACTTTTGTTTTTACTTTTGTAATGTCATCCTTAACGAAATAGAAGTCAAAATCGGTTGAACGGACAGTAAAAAAGGTTTGTTTAAATGTCTAATCTTAACGCGAATGGAGTATAGGTCTTTTTGCAATGACCCAAAAAGGTTCAGAGAAACAATTGAGATTAATGATATTTTACACTGCGCGTGTTTGCAGACAATGGCTGACGAAGACGGAGGATCGCATCTCTCGAATGGGCGCACTAAGCGGATCGTCACAACACATACACGCGCAGCTCGCCAGCGTTAGCGCGCTGCACGACGACCTGCGCGCGCAGCAGCACACCGTGGACGCGCTGGCCGACTGCGTCGTCGTCGTGGACGACGAGCAACAGGACAACTGTACGACAGCAAGGCACACGAATACACATTTGTTTTAACAAAAACTTGTCATTGATTTATAACATTTTGATTTTGTAGCAGTGACCGAGATCGAGGACGAACTGACGGCTCTGAGCGAGCGCTGGTCTCACACGTGCCAGTGGACCACTGCGCAGCTGGAGAGGCTGCGTGCGCTGCAGGCGCGCTGGGAGGCGCTGGACGCGCAGCACGCCGAGCTGCTGGGCGGCGCCGAGGCGCGCGAGAGCGAGCTCAAGCAGATGGAGGCCAACCCCGTGGGCGAGGTGGGCGCCGTGCTGGCGCGCGTGGCCGCGCTGCAGCGCCTCAAGCGCGAGCTGCTGGCGCTGCAGCGCGCTGCCGCCGCGCAGCTGCAGGCCGCGGCCGAGCTGCCGGCCGGCCCGGCGCACCTGGAGCGCGCCGAGGCGCTGCACGACCGTCTGGACGCGCTGCTCATGATCCTCGACGTGCAGGCGCAGCGGGTAACGAACCCACCCACTTCAGAGACCATACTCACCACGGTTACGGCGCACAAATATAATACTGCATAATCTTGTCCCTTCAGATAAAAGACTTGGGTTTCGACATCGACCTGGACTCGTCGTCGTCGGCGGACATGGAGCCGTCCCCTAGCGAGCTGCCGGCGCTGCACAGCGGCTGCAAGAAGCCGCGCCTGTCGGATGAGCGCCAGGACTTCCAGCTCGGGTACAAGGTCTTCGACACCTGGGCCGACGAAGCAGAGAAAACACTCGACGACGTATGTACCTACTTCTATTTTTTTTTTTTTTTTTTATTCTTTATTGTTAAGGGGTTTTTATCCACACGGATACGTCAACCCCATTGTACCTTATAGTCTATTTACACACATAATCATAAACACACTCTTATACTATAGAAAAGGAAAGGGATTTACTGCCTTAACTTCTGAATCAACCCACAAATTATGCGTTTAGTCCTTTCTGACTTAGGGTATGCCAATATATTTTGGATAAGTCCAACATCCCACATATTAAGTTTAAATTCCCGAGCCAGAGATTCCCTTTCATCTTTGTTCCTAGCACATTCCATCAGCAAATGTTGTACATCTTCAATTTTATTGCATGCCTCACAATTAGGTGATGCAGCCTTCCGCATTAAGAATGCAAACTTTGCTGATGGAAAGTGGCCGGAACGAAGTCTTAGCGCTAACTTAACATAACTCCTAGATAAACTTTTGTCATCAAACCAGGGCTCACGAGGGGGTTCGTTTTGAATGACTTTATACCAAATGCCTTTTTCTTTGGAAATTTCATTAAAGTATTTTTTCCATTTGTCGAAGCACACACTCTTAAACTTTGTAAAATACTCCCAGTAATCGGGCAAATATGAGATAACATTACCCGTCTCAACAGCTAGTTTAGATAGTCGGTCAGCCTCCTCGTTGCCCCGTAATCCTATGTGCGCTGGAACCCATTGCAAGATAATCCTAGTATTATTATTGTTGTAGTAATGGATTAGTTTAAGAATCTCATAGGCTATCGATGCACCTCTGCAACCAGAGGCGCATCGAGCCAAATGTTGTAAAGCGCTTTTACTATCTGTAAATATAGCTACTTTATTTAGATTTTGATTAACTGAATAATACACCGCTTGATATATTGCAATGAGTTCCAGAGACATTATACATATATTTACATCAATTTTATACATAGCTTTAAAGCCTGCACTTTGAAAGAAAAAAGCTGCGCCGCACCCATCAGTACTTTTGGATGCATCTGTATAGATTTTACATCGATCACTATATTTGGAAGCTAGTTCTGAGACCACTTCGTGTATCAATGCATTGTGATTATAACATGCTTTTGGGTGCATTACACAATCTAAATCACTTTTAATAGCGTCTTTAATTAGTAAAGCTGATACCCAAATGTCTAGAGAGAACATTTTAAGACTATCCGAGGTATTAATTTGCAATTGTCCTAATTCTTCGAAGGAAGTAGCCAGTAGGGGTTTTCTTTTATTTGCCCAATAGCTATTACTTGTTAGGGCATCCAATTCTGAAATTATGTCTATAGTGACATTATTAGACCATGACAAAGACTTTAGAATCATTTTATAGGCGAGATATTTCCTCCTCAAAACTAGTGGCGGTATGTGCAGTTCACTCTCCATCACATGGATAGGTGAGCTTTTTATGAAACCTCCTACTATTCTAAGTGCTTGATTTTGTAATTTATCTAGTTTGCTTGTATGTGTTTTTGCACTAGAATCATACAAGTAACAGGCATAATCAAGTAGACTTCTTACTAACGATATATATATTCTACGTATGTGTTTAGGATGTACTCCCCAAGAAGAACCTGCCAGTACTTTTAATACATTAAGGTATTTTCCACACTTACTAACGGTTTCATTTATATGTTTTCGCCAGTTTAAACTTCTGTCTAACCAAACTCCTAAATATTTAACATATTCCACCACTGGTAAAGACTGACCATACACTTTTAATGAAGGCAATATTCGCCTTCGGCCCCTACTAAATATACAATAATTTGATTTGGTTGGTGACAAAGTCAATCCAATCTCACCTAGTAATGTGATTAAACAATTTAAGGCGTCTTGTAAATATCGCTCACATTTGTTTATTTGTTTATCACTAAAATAAATAACGAAATCATCTGCGTATTGTGATACCATTACGTTTTTAACGTAACGGCAGATTTGATGCGTAACTAAGTTAAATAATAAAGGCGACAGCGGGTCACCTTGTGCCAATCCCCTGTTCGTCAGTCTTGTTTCAGAACCTTCACTATTAAACGATTTAAGTTTTAATTTTCTCTCGTTCATAAACGACCACAGGTAAATACACATTCGAGATCCAACTTCAATGTCATCCAATACTTTTGTTACAGAATCGATTGAAACATTGTTATAGGCATTTTCGATGTCCAAAAAGCATGCTACTGTAGGGATGTTTTTCGTAAATCCAACTTGAATGTACGATACTAGCCGGGATAGTGCGTCCAAACATGATTGTGCCTTTCGAAAACCTACTGTGTATGGAGACAAGAGTTTGTTTTTTTCCGCAAACCATTCTATCCGTTTACAAATCATAAGATGAAAGATTTTACACACGCACGACAACAGTGAAATAGGCCTTAATTTAATCTCACTATTAGCATTATTTGCAGCTTTGGGTATGGGAATAATAATAATAATAATAATAATAATAATAATAATAATAAGGTGTCATCCCGCATCATCTCCTCCATAGTCTAAAGTTATTAAATCTTAAAGATACCCTTTATATACCCTTACAAAAAGCAGCTATCTTAAATACATGTCGCATTGTCAGAAAGTTCTTACAAATAGACGAACGCGAAATGGGTCTACTTCAGAACGCATCCACCACATAACATACCACACGCTACATTTACTTGGCTTGGCCCGTAAATGTAGTTAAATACCAGCCTAAGAGCTGAGAAGTAAAAAGAGAAACAAAAATAATAATAATAATATTCCACAACTAGCACACAACGCCGTCTAGTCCCAAGCTAAGCAGAGCTTGTGTTATGAGTACTAGACAACTGATAAACATACTTATATATTTCTAAATACATACATATTATAGATAAATTACACCCAGACACAGAATAAATGATTGTGCTCATCACACAAACATTTGTCCTGAGTGGGAATCGAACCCACAACCTCCGGCATAGCAGTCAGGGCCACTAACCACTAGAC
Organism: Mythimna impura; assembly: GCA_905147345.3. NCBI lineage: Eukaryota > Metazoa > Arthropoda > Insecta > Lepidoptera > Noctuidae > Mythimna > Mythimna impura. The sequence continues at coordinate 26,641,108 of LR990362.1, read as the reverse complement.
CAACAGGCCAGTCAAATAACTAATTAATATAAAAAAAAAGGGGAATAATTTGAATATTTCGCCATTGGTAAGGAACAATTCCGAATTTAAATATATAATTGTAAATCTTCAGTAGCAGAACCTTTCCAGAGTCTGGTAAATTATACAACATTGAATATGCTATACCATCCTGCCCCGGGGCAGAATCTTTTTTTTTAAGGCATTTTTCTAGTTCTTGACTTGTAAATTCGGATTCTAAAATTTCATTTCGGGACTTAAAACTTGGTATCAAATTCGGAACATAGTCTGGAGTCAGAGAACGTAAAAGATCGAGTTGTTTGTCAATGGGAGGGCACCATCTTTGCTGCTTAAAACCTTTCATCCACTTCATACGGCGCCACATTTCCTGTGTCGACGTAGCTTCATCTACCGAATCGCAAAATTTTTGCCAACTATGAGATCTCGCTTTCCTAATTAATGATTGAGATTCTGAAGTCTTGGATTCAAGTTTTTTAAAATTATCAGGGGTGGGATTTTTGCGGAAATTTGACAAAGCTAACCTTCGCTGAGCAACTATTTCAGATAATTTAGGGGACCAGTAATTTTTTTGTTTAAATTTTTCGTTTGGCTTTAAACTGAATTTAAAATAGGGTATATGTTTACTAGCCGCGTATTCAACTTGGTTTATAAAGAAGTCATACATTTTTTGCACGTTACCATTAAAAGAGTCCTCATTAAAAGTTTTTATATTTTCAGAGACTGTTTGACGGTATTCACACCAATTTGCGTTTTTAAAATTACGTTTTTTAACAATATGGGTATCACAGGATAAGTTAGCTATCATTTTAATAATCAGGTGATCACTACCCAGATTTTCATTAAACACCTGCCATTCAAATTTTATTGCAACGTCAGAGGACACAAATGAAATATCCGGGGACATCTGTTGTAAATTGCCATTCACCAACTTGACTCGAGTTGCCATGCCGTTGTTAAGCGATATAAAGTCATTTTCTAGGGATGAATCCATAATTTGAGTACCTCTCACGTCTGTTTTAACCGACCAATTGGTGTGATGACCGTTGAAGTCTCCCGCTATTATAGTTTTACTAGAAAAGTGACCAAAAATATCATTCCAATCAGAAGGTTGCGTTTGAACAGACGAAGGACAATAGAGTGATGCAATATATTCTAAGTCTCTGCAATTTAATAATTTAACACACATTAATTCAATGCCCACATTATTACTGTTAAATGATATAGGGTGAGACTGAATTGACTTGTGTACCAGGATAGCAACGCCACCATAACCATCATATCTATCATTCCTATATATATTAAAACCACTAATATTTACGTTAACCTCACAATCAAACCATGTTTCACTAATTATTGCTATATGTATATTTTCTTGTATTAGAAGTTCCGAAAAAGATACCAATTTAGGACGTAGACTCTGTGAATTCCATTGGAATATGTTTACCTTTATTACTTCTTGTGTACTATCCATTATTGAGGCAACATAAATATCCCAGGACATTTTCTCCAAATATAATACTAACCAGGAATTTCTTAAGTTCTTCCCAAATTATTTTCAACGTAGTTAATATTTTTTCTTCTAATTTAAGTTCAGACTTATATACTTCTGTTAATTTTATCCATAACTTCTTCCATTCAAAACTATTTAGCAATTGCGTACTTTGCCTCAAACCTTCTTTTCCATTCTGTGCACTACTTCTATCTTCCTCCGTTTTTTCCTCCTCGAAAACATCTCTTTTCTTTTGACCTTTTTGATTTATTTTCTTTTTTGTCTTTTGTTCTGGACTTTTAGTATTTTCTTTTGTCTCCACATTTGCAAGATTCTCTTCTTCTTCTTCATCTTCTTCCATATCCGATATCGGTTGTTGATGCACTATAGCTCTGGTCAATACGTCTCTATAAGTTTCTTTACCAGTGTTGATTATGGCCGTAGGTTGATTATTATAAACTCGCTGCGAGATATCGACTGTGTTTACATCATCCCTCTTCTCCATGTACAGTTGTAGGGCTCTTCGGTATGTAACTTGTTTTTCACTCATGATAATCCGAACAGTTTTTTCCTTTAGATAAACGGGGCAAGTTTTATCCAAGACAAAATGATTCCCCTTACAGTTTAAACATTTGAAGTCTTTTATGGTACAGTTATCATGTTTACCTCCACATTTCGGGCACAAAACTTTTTTTGTAGGACAGTATTTAACTATATGGCCAAACTGCCAACAACCCGAACACTGGGTTACTGGAAATACGTACGGTTCAACTTTAAACCGGCAGTCATAAGCATAGATATATTGAGGTAGCACATCACTTTTAAAACTCACTCGTACTGATTCACAGTCGATCCATTTTCCGTCCGACTGCAAACGTTTTAATCTTTTTACGGATAACAATTCGACGTTTGCTTGTAAAATATTAAAAAGCTCTTCTTCACTTAATTCAAGGTCAATGCCCTTCACTATTCCATACGATGTTGACATATCCTGCACTAATTGACATCGTAGGCCCATGTCCTTGATCCTTTTACATTCGGCTAATTTTAAAGCATCGTCTTTTCTCTGGAATTGAATGAGAACTTTGTATGCACTTTTATATTTTACCCTCAGAATATCTTTAATGTTTTCCGATCGTAATAATTTAGCCATGGCTATTGGTTTAGGTAAATTCTCCACTGAGGTAACAGATACTTCATGAATCGCTACTGTTACAGGTGTGCTAGTACCTCCATTATCTTTCTCTTTTTGTTTACTTACATCAACTGAATCACTTCTTATTAAACGTTTGGGTTTACTTCTGATTACCGTAATAAACTCATCGTCACTATGGTCGTCTTCTCGTTCTTTTCTTTTCTCTGCCGCTCGCATTTCACCCTTATTTATCTCTTTTCTAAACTCCCGATTTATATCTTCCATATTTCCCATCTCATTTAACTGTTGCTCACATTTTCGTAAAATGTCCGTGTCACTTAAATCTTCACCACTTAAATCCTCGTCCATTTTAACAAAACAATATGTAATGTGGGTATACGTGAAAAGTATCACTCGCTCGTTGCTAAATACACAAACGCGTACGCACGTCACAACGGCTCGCGCCACACTGCCTACTTCTATATTCTGTCCGAATCGAATGTACCTAATCTGCGGGGCTTTTACGTAACTCTATTGACAGCTCAAGTGATAATCACGACACCATTACACGACACGACGTCATTAGCCACCGATGGCTTTCATAATCCACCGTAACACGTTTTGACAGATGTTATTGTAGCTTTTGAAGCTTCGAGTTGACATCAAATTAATAGGCACTAAACAACTTGAAAGCCACTGCTCTTGGGTAGTGTTTTATGAGAATTCTAGTGTTATACACCGGTGACCGAGTTTAGTTTCGACCTGGGTGACATAATTAAGTGGTTGTAAGTATTTGGTTAATTTGGTGAAGAATTTCACGCCTAATATTGTTTGCATCTGCTGAAGAACAGCGAATATACAGAGGAATTTGCGAATTCAGTGGAGACGGCTGCGCGACGCTAGTAATCCTTCGTTGTTTGTCTGACAGGGAATTAATTACAAATTGTCGTTTGTATAAGAATGGATTCCAACAGGTATTGGAAGAATTCCGTCCATACCTGCCACAATCTCGTAAAACAGCTGCACTAAATCAGATGAGACGAGATCAGGAATTCATTTCTTATACGTATCTCTAACGATGACATCTTTCCATTAGAACTTATGTTATAACAAAGAACACCGCTTAAGCATGCATGCTTTAGCTTAATACAGCTTAAGTTATAAAAATATACTATTATACAGCGGATAAACAGCAAAAAGCTGTACAAACTCGTCCATAACCTACTTTATACAGTTGCTATTGTTATAACACTCTCCAAATATAATTTAAGCTGGTTAAGCAAACTGTCGCTATTTTCTTATGTTCACAATGATTTTATAAACATCATTAAAGGATTATTTGGCAAAAACCTAAAGTCCTATCATGATTTTAAATTCAATTAAATTCTTTATTGCTATATCACATGTGTTACACAAGATCACAGAGTACTTTGGTCACAGGATCTTAAGAATAGTTAAAAAGGTGCACATCCTATTGGGCACAGCAATTTTATAAAGTCGGTAGAACTACAATTTTAAGAGAACAAAGTTATAATTAGGAAAAAAAATCGGATATAAAACTCAAATTAAATGAAATATTAATGTCACTAACATAGTAGATAAAAATAGTGAATGTCATAAACTCATTAAATGTCAAAATACATTCTCTCAATTGTCAGAACTAATTTCATTATAAATGTCAAAATACATTCTCTCAATTGTCAGAACTAATTTCATTATAAATGTCAAAATAAATTCATTATTTGTCAAAATAAATTCATTACAAAAAATACGTTCATTACAAATACCAAAAGAATTCATTACAAATGTAAAAAAAAAATCGTGGCTAAACTTTCCTTTATGGACCGTCGATTTGGAAGTTCATTTTTTACTGTAGATAGTACTCATAAATAGAAAGCTTTTTGCAAAATATTAAGTTCGGTTTAAAAATATTTATTCCCATTAAAACACAATTGTCACTTACATGAGAACATTATAAAAAAAATAATAATATTATAAAGTAGTAATATTGTTCCAGTGTGGGTATATGAAAAATACATTATTAGTTGTCGACAAGTTAGAAGAAGCGAATTCACAGCATTCCTGAGATAAGGCGGTTGCCCAAGTTAAAAGACTCTAGTGTTATTTGAAAAGTAAAGTAAAGTAAGTAAAAGTCGTAAAATTATAAAATTACATTAATATAGTGTATCGTTATTGTAAATATGGTTAATTAATTAATTTTTAAAACTACTTAATGAAGTCGCTTCTTTTACATTTTTTGGAAGTTGATTAAATAACTCTGCTCCCCCATAAGTTAAGTTATTTTTACCATAATTTGTTCTAGTTCTGAACAATACAAGGTGACTAGCTCGACGGGACGAGTATTTGCGTGTTTGACCTTTCGTTGTGAACGTAATGTTTGAGTGAATGAGGTTGTGAGTTATTTTATAAATAAGTATGCATGTGTTATATGTAAAAAGTTGTTTAATGTTTAGCAGTTTGGTCTCTTTATAAATAGTTTTCGAAGGTGTTAAAAAGTCGAAATTGTACAGGATTTTTATTATTTTATTTTGTAAGATTTGTATAGGTTTTATATTTGTTTTGGATGCGTTTCCCCATACTTCAATAAGGTATAATAAATGAGGTTTTACCAGGGCGTTATATATGAGTAGTCGTACCTTTTTTGGGATACAACGAACAATTTTATGCAGTGAGCCCACTAGTGATGAAAGTTTGTTTTTTATGCGTAGTAGGTGTGCATTCCACGTTAGATTACTATCAAGTGTCAGTCCAAGATATTTTTCTTGATTCGTAATTTTCAAAACTTCACCATTTATACATAGATTAGGGTAATTCAGTAGTTTTTTATTTTTAGCTTTAAAAATGATGTATGAAGTTTTAGAGATGTTAATTGTTAACAGGTTACACTGAAACCATTCATGTAATTTATTTAAATCATCTTGAGCATCTTTAATAATTTCATTAATTTCGTGTCCAAAGTAGAATAAGCATGTATCGTCAGCGTAAAGTGTAAGGTGACCTTGTAAACCTACTTGGTGTATGTTATTTACATAAACTAAGAATAATAAGGGACCCAAAATGGAACCCTGGGGCACACCGCATGACAAAGGCTTGAAGCTACTCTGATATTGTCCAATTTTGACAACTTGGTAGCGGTCACTTAAATAAGATTTAAGGATTTTGTATGCAGTTCCAGTTATGCCAATACCTTCCAACTTCTGTAATAGCAGGGGGTGACTGACAGTGTCAAATGCTTTTTTTAAATCAATAAAGATTCCTAGTGCAACCTGTTTTTGATCTATTTTTTCTTTTATGGTCGTTACCAAATCAATAGTTGCACCAAGCGTGTTAGATTTAGGGCGAAATCCATATTGTCGGTCGTATATAAAATTCATTTCTGTAAGATAGTCATCTAACCTTCTATATATAATTTTTTCTAATACCTTGGATAGTATTGGCAAAACTGACACTGGTCTATAGTTTCCAGGATCTGACTTTGTACCAGCCTTGTAAATCGGAGTGACTTTAGCTATTTTTAATTTTTCTGGAAAGATACCTTCCGCTAAAAGCTGGTTTAGGCAATCTGTTAAATTTTCAATGATATGATTTTTAAAACATTTCAGAACTTTGGTGCTAATGCCATCAATTCCTGTGCTCGTATTGGGATCTAAGTCATCTATAATTCGAGATATCTCATTAATAGTGCAGGGAGAGAATTGAGTTAGTTCGTATAATCCTGTGTGTTGGTTAAAGTTAGGCAGAGTGAATGAATTGTTATTGTGAAAGGTTGACGGTATTTTGCTTGCCAATTGAGATCCTATATTTGCAAAGAAACTATTAAAAATTTCGCATACCTCTACGGGATCTGTTACTATGGTTCCATTATCCAGTTTAAGTTTTGGGGGAGCTTCATTTGCTACATTTTTATTATTTGAAAGAGTATTTATTAATTTCCACATTTTCTTGGGCTTCTTAGTACACTTCGTAAATTCTCTATAAAAGTATGTCTCCTTTGTGTTCTTTATTTTGCATGCCAATTGACTTCGTTTAGTTTTAAACTTCGTTTCTAGTTGCTTGTTATTCGGGTCTTTTTTTAATTTGCTCCACAATGTGTTTCTTTCGTTTATTTCTGTAATTATATTTTTGTTAACCCATTCATTTTGTGGGTGGTTTACAATTTTATATTTTCTTGTTTTAGCTTCAACTAGTCTCTTTTTAATGTACTCATCCAAACTATCGAAATCGTGAATGCTAATATTAAGATTGGAAGTCTCAATCAAATTAGTCAATTTCTGGTAGTCTACAGCTTCATACTGTACTCTTTGTTTTTGTGGAGGTATGACCCTTTTGAGTTCTACGTAGATGTTTTTGTGATCTGATAGAGATGATTCCATAATAGCCATATGAAAGTGATTATTTTTTATGTTCGTCGAGACGTGATCTATTATAGTTTTTGTGGTTGATGTTTCCCGTGTACTATATTCTGGATCTAGTTTGTTGATAGTTTTGTAACCAGATTCATGTAACATAGCACTATATCGTTTTGTTGTATTATCCGAGCTGAGTAGGTCTATGTTTGTGTCTCCAAAAATGATAGTCCTCTTTTTCTGTAGAAGATGGTTCTCATATGAAACTAGGAATTCATTGAAATTTGAATGGCCAGGCTTATATACAACTCCAATGTTAAGTGCATACTTTGGTAAGTTTATACATAAGTAGTTGTTTCCTCCGGTATAAGATGCTAATGATAATTCATGTTTCAGATTGTTATGCACATATATTGATACACCCCCACCGATGACATTGGGTCTGATATTGTAGTAGTGTGTATAATTTTCTATTTGAAATTGTTGAGCTTGATCGTCTGACCGTATCCATGTTTCGGCCAATAGGACAATATGTACACATTTTTTAAAGGACTGAAGTATACAAATAAGTTCATCCAGTTTACCCGGGCTACATATGCTTCGGACGTTCGCGTAGAAAAAATTAAGGCTTGATTTGCTTGTCAGTATATCTTCGTGTCTTCAAGGTTCTGGACTGGAGTGGATTGGGCATTAATGTCAATGGCGAGTACATCACTCATCTTCGGTTTGCCGACGACATAGTAGTCATGGCTGAAACTACGGAAGAGCTCAGCACAATGCTCAATGACCTCAGTAGAGCTTCCGAAAGAGTGGGTCTTAAAATGAACATGGACAAAACCAAAGTCATGGTAAATAACCATGTAGCACCCACTCCGATCAAGATCGGAGACTCTGCACTCGAAGTTGTAGACGATTACGTCTACCTTGGACAGACAGTCCAGTTGGGTAGATCTAATTTCGAGAAAGAGGTCAACCGTCGAATCCAACTCGGCTGGGCAGCGTTCGGGAAGCTGCGCGGTATCTTCTCATCCAATATACCACAGTGTCTCAAGACGAAAGTCTATGACCAGTGCGTGTTGCCAGTGATGACATATGGTTCCGAAACGTGGACGCTCACAATGGGCCTCATCAGAAGGCTCAAAGTCACCCAAAGGGCAATGGAAAGGGCTATGCTCGGAGTTTCCTTGCGTGATCGAATCAGAAATGAAGATATCCGCAGGAGAACCAAGGTTGCCGACATAGCGCGAAGAATCGCCAAACTAAAGTGGCAATGGGCAGGGCACATTGCTCGCAGAACGGATGGCCGTTGGGGCCGAAAGGTTCTGGAGTGGCGACCGCGTACCGGAAGACGCAGTGTCGGAAGGCCCCCTACAAGGTGGACCGATGACCTGGTGAAGGTTGCGGGAGTCCGATGGATGCGAGACGCACAGGATCGTTCGCTGTGGCGACGTTTGGGGGAGGCCTATGTCCAGCAGTGGACGTCTATCGGCTGAAATGATGATGATGATGATGATATCTTCGTAGTTATTTAGTACTTGGTAGGTATTAGTATTCTGCATATTTGTGTTGTTATTTGTATTTGCTATGTTAATTGAAGTATTTAGTTTTTTGAATCATTGATAGTCACAATTTTTGGCATTCCCTTTATGTATTTAATTGTAATACTATTTTCACCATTTTTAATTCTCTCTGCTAGCTCATTTTTAAGTTCTTTCAGGTAGTTCTGTTGTGCTAGTGTTTGATCAGAATAGATTTTTATGCCGCTTTGAACTTTATCTTTATTACGAAGCAGCAGTTTGGTTGTACGCGAAGATTCAAAGCATACCTTGATATTGCGGTCTTTCCCAGGAATATATTTACCGAGCCGGAAAACTCTACAAGGGTTTGGGCAGTTTGGGATTATGTTTTGTATAATAGCAGTCACCTTATTTGCATCATAGGAGCGGCTTTGATCATCACTCGCTTGGCCCTCTGGCAAGCCCACTACGATTATATTTTTCTCCCTGGATGTCCGATCTTGTAACTCATGAATAAGGTTTTCGTCATAGCGTGATACTGGCTCGCTTGCGACTATACTACTTTTTTTTATTGCAGTAATTTCAGACTCGATACATTGAATTTTGTTCTCAGTGACATTAACCTTGTGAGTAAGATCTGATATTTGAGTCTTCATAGATATTTGTTCATTGGTTAAACTGTCCGTTGACATTTTTATATCATTCAACTGAGATTTCATTTCCGCAATATTGTCCCGCATAGCGATCATTGTAGATTCTTGAGTATCAGTGAATTTTTGTAAAATAGCTGTGATATCTTTTCGAAAATCCTTGAGTTCATTTGCACAGTTACAGTTATGTTCAGCTGGTTTACGCCTCCGGTGCGTGGTTTGCTTAGTTGAATTTTCATTTGGATCCATTAGCTCGCTACTCGCACCAGGTGGTGAACGCTGTACGCTCATGGCTTGTACCGCGGTTGCAAACTTGACGTCACCACAGCGTAAAATCAATGTGTGCGTACGCGCAACGTCAGTGTTAACGAGCGAGATGAAAAATAGGAGGTCGTCCTTCTTACCCGCGGGGGTGAGCGGTGCTTCTGCTGATGCGTCTTGTGGCTTCTTGCTTATCGACTAGTAGTAAAAAAGCACAGGTATTCATAAAACGCTTTTTGGAACTTCAACTTTGTTATTTGCTGCTTAATGTAAATTGTTGATTATACAGTGATTATATTTTAAAGTGACAACTAAATACACGTCTGCTTGGTTTTGGTTCCAACACTGGACGCGTTGTTGTGTCTCGTAAACGGTAAGTTTGCGCAAGTTGCGCAAACTTACCGTTTACGAGATATAATTTTCCAAAGTTCCATAAAAATTGTAAATTAATACGCCATTTAGGTTAGATAAATTGTCATTGTAGATGTCAAAGTTGACGTTTCACGTTTCGTTAAGCGTCCACGCTTGTTTGTGGTTTGTTTCATTCAATTTTGTCATATATTTTTTTTAAATATAATTTTATTTTCACGTATTAAATTACGTATGTAATTAATGTGCACAAAAACCATGCAGTAACAAGCAATTACTTTGACTATTTACATAAAAAATAACAAATATTGGTTTTCACTGAGTAACGGAACGGAACGCGAAGCGAGCCCATTTTGTTTTATATTCGTCATGACGTCATGTCGGTCATCGTCCGTTTGTTTTTGTTGCCCTTGCAAGTTGCGTTCGTATGACTGTGTTAGTGAATAATTTGGGTTAGGTTAGGTTAGAACTGTGACCATCAACGCGCGAAGGCGAGCTTGCCGCGGCAGCGGCCGCCGAGCACTATATCCCCTTCTAATGTTAAAAGCCATTATGATTTAGGCCCAAACCGCCCCATAAATCGATGGAAATTAGTGTTCTAACTTAACCTAACCTCAAACTTTAAACATGGATATCTCCATAACCATGGGGTTCTGCGGGTGGGGATGGTACAGGGGGGTAGCCCTCTCTCCCCGCCTCCCTCCCCACCACTCCCCGACCCTTAAATCGATGGAAATTATTGTTTTAACCTAACCTAACCTCAAATTTTAAACATGAATATCTTCGTAACCATGGGTTTGCGCGGGTTGGGAATGGTACAGGGGGGTAGCCCTCCCTCCCCCCCTTCCCTCCCTCCCCTCCCCGACCCTTAAATCGACGGTCCATAAAAGAAAGTTTAACCAAAATCGTATCAAATGTCAAAATAAATTAATTGATAATGTCAATAAGATTGAGATTAGTCATCATCAAAGAATTCTTTCACTGAATAGTATCATTTGTTGACTAGCAGTTTTTTAAGCCATTTAATAAATATTCTGTCACTTTGCTCGGTTTTGATGTCATTCGTTATTTTGTTATATATTTTTATTAACTCTACGTGAGGACTCGAACTGTGTAGTTTTAACTTTGATGAAGGTATTACAAGCATGTTTTCAAAATGTGAACGCGGTGCGTATCGGCGAGGTTGGTCTGTTATTTTTTTGTAGAAGTTAGGGTTTTGTCTTAAAAATTTACAGCTTTCTAAAATATAAATTGATGATAGTGTAAGAGTTTCTAATTTACGGAAATGCGGTCTACAAGTTTCATCATTATTATTTATTCACAATTATTCGAAGACATTTTTTTTGTAGGATAAACAACTCGTTGCTATCTACACTGTTTCCCCAGAGAATGATACCATATGAGAGCCACGCGTATGCGTATGCACAATAAGCAGATAGTGCAGTTTTGAGATCAGTTGTTTTTTTAAGCTCACGTAAAGCATAGATAAAACTAGATAAGTTGTAATGTTCAGGGTTCGAGACAAACCGAATGAAAGACGAACAAGGCAGGTACAATAATTTATGCACGTATATCTAAACTAACTACATTAGAAAGTAAATCCACATTAAATGGAATTTGAAGAAACACAATCCTCAAACAGAAGGAATACAAAAGGTTACAGGTCGAGATCGAACCCGAAGCAAGTACATGTAAGTCCGCAAACTCTGTCTCCAAGCTAATCGTTCCTCATCAACTGTGGCGAATATGATGATTGGTAGCGTTACAGCAAATCGACAAGTCCGTTGCAATTTAAATAAGGTCGAAACCCTTGGTCAATGTCCGGGTAACAGGGGCGTTTCCGCAAGCTGAGAACAATAATAAAGAATGTGTCAGCATTGTGGAACCGTGCCCGATCATAAAATAACCATTTGTAAAATAGTCGCAAACACTTACCCCGTTTCCTCCACAACTCGCACTCAAATGTACATCCACTCAGTACACTACTGATATAGCACGTATCACGTTAGGTATATTCCAACAAAATGGCTCAATTAGCATAAGTAAAATAATAATCTGGTTCAGCTTAACCCGATCGTTCGAGTCCCTTTGTTCAATTTCTTTATCATCTTACTGGCCGCGGTATCACTAATTTTCCGCCACTGTCACTTGTCAAATAATAAGTGATGTTCATATGAAGTTGCGAGCAATTATCGAACTCGATTCTCGATCATTACAATATCCCCTCTCCTCTAAAGAATCCAACCGGATTCAGACATAACGTTTAAGGTCACACGAACGCCATTTTCCCAAATCTTTGCCCCTGAAATTTTTTAATTTGTATGTGTCACTTGACATCTTCTCTGTTATGACTGCTTTTTCAAACTTTGGGGCCAATTTGGACATAAAGGTATTACCCGCATTAGATAGGAGTTTAGTGCGTTTCCAAACAATATCACCAACTTTGTAGTCGCAACCACGACGTCTCTTGTTGTACTGTTTACTGTTAGTCTCATGTGATTGCCGTATTCTCTCACAGACTTCCTCATATATTTTACTTCTAAATACTATCTTTCTTTCAAAGTTTTCTTGGTCGAAGTTGATCGGTTCGTCAGATTCAAAACTATAGGGTTTCGAGCCATGGATGGTTGTCTCGCGACCAAAGAACAAAAAGGCTGGAGTTTTCCCCGTCACTTCGTGTACCGATGTCCCGATTGCATGTCCTATGTGAGGTATATACTTGTCCCATTCTTTGTGATTATTTTCAACATAGGAAGCTATAGCCGAACCAATGACTTTATTTACCCGCTCAGTGGGGTTGGCCTGAGGATGATAGTAGGGGTGTACCATAATTTCACACCGTACCCTGAGACCAGATCTTTAAACTGATTGGATACAAATTGTTTTCCATTATCTCAAACTATTACACTAGGGGTCCCATACATTAAAAATATCTGTTCTTCCAGTATTTGAGATATTGTTGATGACTTTCCGTTCCTGAGTGGGTAAAGAAAACAGAATTTACTGAACCAACACGTTATGACCAGTAGCATAGTATTGCCATGTTTCGATTTCGGAAAAGGCCCCATTAAATCCATGGATATGATTTGAAAGGGTTCTGTTACTTTATGTTGCTTTCCCATCAAACCAGATAACCTACTTTGTGAGTGTTTGTATTTTGCACACACCTCACATTTCCGTACATAGTTTTTCATGTCCTGGATTAATGTCGGCCAAAAATATTTTTGTCTTGCGCGATTGACCGATTTTTTAACACCAAAATGAGCAGACGCGGGGTCGTCATGGCATTCCTTTAGAATTGTTTGACGTAGCTTTTCAGGAATCACAAGTTTCCAACTGTCATTTTCATTAGGAAATTGTTTCAATTTCATATATTTCCACAGTTGTCCTTGACTAACTTCCCAATCAGAGTCGTTTTTCTTAGCCAGAACCAAATCCTCTTTTGATTTATACCACTCATCTTTATCATCTGGTTTTATTTCTAGTATGTTAATTTCTTCTATAGTCGCCCTTGACAAGACATCTGGTACAGTGTTGTATTTACCTTTGCGATGAACTATTTCGTAGTCGAATTGTTGCAAGCGCATAGCCCATCTTGCTAAACGCCCATGAGGGTCCTTATTACGGTGTAGCCACTGAAGGGCACTATGGTCTGTAATAACCTTAAAATGACTCCCCTCAATATATGGCCGAAATTGTTCTACTGCATGCAAAACACTTAAAAATTCTCTCTCCGACGCTGAGTACTTGCATTCCCTTTCTGACAGTTTTCTGCTTGTGTAAGCAATAGGAACCTCCAGATCGTTAACTATCTGAATTAACACTCCACCAGTACCCTTGTTTGAAGCGTCACATTGGATGGAAAAGGGTTTTGTGAAGTCCGGCACTCTCAACACTGGTGTAGAAGTGAGGGCAGTTTTTAGACTTAAGAAGGAATTTTCGGCTTCTTTGTTCCAAACAATTCGTTTTGCCTACTTGCCTCCCTTAGTTAATTCATGAAGCGGAGCTGCGACGATGGCAAAATTTTCTACAAAGCGCCTGTACCAACTAGCTAGGCCAATGAATCGCTTTAGTTCCGTGTAGGTTGTTGGTCTAGGATATTCCAAGATAGCTTTCACTTTGTCTGGGTCCGTACGTAGTCCTTCCTTATCCACAATATAACCTAAGTACTTTAAGGACGATCTTGCAAATACGCATTTCTCAAGGTTGATTGTCAATCCAGCTTCCTTAAGCTGATTTTTTACATATGACAATGACAATAAATGGCTGTCAAAGTCGTCATTACTTATGACAATGTCATCTAAATAAGTAAACACCTTCCCTTCAAATTCCGGCGCGAACAACCTATCCATCAACCGTTGTTGTGTCTGAGATGCATTACTCAATCCAAACGGCATGACCTTGAACTGAAATGTCCTTTTCCAGGGAGACCAAAAGCCGTCTTCTCCCTGCTTGTTTGTTCTAGCGGTATCTGCCAGAACGCAGATCGTAGGTCAATAGTTGACAGGAATCGTGCGTTTTTTTAGACTGTCTAAGATGGTGGTAACCCTAGGCAAAGGGTAAGAGTCTTTTACGGTTACCTTATTTAACTGGCGACTGTCGAGACACAGTCGATTCTTACCAGAAGATTTCTTCACCAGTAATACAGGAGAACGCCATGAGCTAAACGACGGCTCAATAACGTCATTGTCCAGCATGTCTTGGATTTCCTTCTCGAGTTCTGCCATAATTGGAGGGGCAAAGGGGTACTGCCTTTGTTTGATGGGTAAGCTGTTTCCGGTATCAATCCTATGCTCGATCAACGATGTTCTTCCTAAACCTTTACCAATCTCTTCTGCCATTTCCTCTAACAGTTTGTAAGGCTGTAAATTTCTTCTAAGTATCAGTAATTTTTGTGTTTCTGGGACAGGTGTCGGTAATCTGTTAAACATATTCTGCATAATAGCTATATAAACTAAAACGCTTTCTTGGTTGCTTTGAGTCCTCCGTTTGATCTCTTCCAGTAACTCCTCCTGGTAGTAAGGATGCTGAAAGGTATCTAATAAAAGCGTTACTAACTGAGACCAATCATCTACTATGCCTTTATTGGCCCTAAACCATATCAACGCATCCTCTTCAAAGAAGTCTATAGCATTCCGAAATAAATCCTCATCAGTAGCATTCCGTGCTTCTTTAAGTTCCTCAATTCTTTCCAAGAACGCGTTCACACTTATCGGACCCTTCCTAGTGAATTTTACACCCCAATCTTTAATCGGAACTAATTTTTGTTTATGGAACCCACTGTCAAACGTGGAGGATCTTTGCAAGTAAGGATGACGCGAAGAACAACTGGGTCTCTCTAAAGCGGTATCAGCACTGTTGGGTAGGAAAGCTTTCCCTGGGTTCTGGCACTTCTCCAATTGTCCTATTATTCGTATGGCCTCTTCGCCCAGCGACTTCTGTAGAATGTCTTTCTCATGTTCTGAAATCATGCCATCTTCCTCATCTTCTTCCTGCTCTAGTTTCTTCAAGGATGACAAGGTATCTTGGATATTCTTTAACAATGTCAGGTGCTCTTCTCAATATCTCCGGTCTCAGTGGGTATAATAAGCTTAGCACGATTCGATAAGTGTGTCAAACGAGAGTGTATGCGTCTAATAAAGGAACTTTCAGGACTTTGTGAAACTTCAGATATAAGTGAAGTTATCGCTGACAACTTATTTTCACAAATTAATATTTCATTACCCGGATTATCAACGCAGGATCTAGGAACCTTAAATGAGATGGATGACTCACCTGACAGCTCACGAGCTCACTAAGATTTCCCTTAAAAATTTCCGCATAGTCGCCACAGTTTTACAATCCAATATCCCACCGACCGTGAAAACGTAAACAAATAATTTAGGTAAAAAAATCACACTAGTAAGTTGACACTTTCAGTTTGATTTGTTTCTTGTTCACTCGAAAAGGGATGACTGGATCACAGGTGCAAAAAGGGGCGTGACTTGAGCTTTGACGTAAGTTTGCCGGGATTTATGAATGAAAATGAAAAAAAAAAACACTGCGCGTAGTATTTTCTAGTAGTATTGTTATGAATGATTGATTCAATTATGCATTTACCAAATAAGACAAATTTTCCTGGTCAATTTTGGCATATCATTTTTTTTTTACTTTTGACTACACAAATGTGATCAGTAACGGGTACAGATAGAGCCCCTTTTTTTACTAATTAAAAACTAGTGGTGTATATATATTATTATATTTTCTTAATATCAGGTCTTGTATTAATTTTAACTGTTTATAGAAAACATCAGGCTGTCTATTGTTCCAATACAAAGTTACAAGTAAAGTTTTAAGTTTAAGCAATTCTATGGCACATGCTTCAATTGAGCAGTGGTGGCCGAGTGGTAACGGCCCCGACTTACGAGTTGTAGGTTGCGGGTTCAAACCCAGCCAGGCGCATTACTTTGTGTAATTTATTTCATCACCACTGCTCTCAAAACCGGTGAAGGAAAACATCGTGAGGAAACCGGCATGTCCTAGAACCAAAAATTCGAAGACATGTGACATCCACCAACCCGCACTGGGCCCGCGTGGTGGATTACGGCCCATTCCCTCTTCTAGAGAGGAGGCCTGAGTCCCAGCAGTGGGAACATTATAAGGCCGACTATGCTATGCTTCAATTATATATATATTCGACCGACATATCCATAATATCTTGGATTATGATTGATTTACATTTATACCTATTATTTCAAATATATTTTTTTAATCTAATCTTAAAAAAATTAACATGCTGAATTTACTATTGTCCTTTATGTTAGATTTGATTATTTTGCTGGCGCGTGAATATTTTCACGGAAAAATTACACATTTTCACAATAAAACAAAATCGGCTCTATAAATTCACCATTAAACTAAGTTCAACAAGTCCAATTAACCATTAATTTACTTATAAATTTATTATAAAATATTCATTATGTCGAGTCTTGTAAAAATTAAAAGTTTTATTCTTACGCAATTCTATTTTGACACAAATTTACAGCAATTTGCTGTATATCATAGTTATAAGTGTATCTGTGGAGTTAATGCTCCAGTATACACCGATATACAGCTTCTTTACAGCTTAGAGTGTACAAATGGTCCTTTATGCAGTTGTTATGCAGCTACTAGACAGCAACTATTCTCCACCAACACTTAATGCTGTATAATTTGGGGCCCTTTTTTGCTGTTATAAGAGTTGTATAAGCGCTTATACAGTCTTTATGCAGCTTAGAGTGTACACCTGAAGCTTAATAGCGTAGTTGTTATACAGCGTGTTGTGCTACTTGGGAATTCATTCAAATACTATACAGTTTGGCCATATTTCTGTGTACATTTTCCTGCTATTTCTAATAAATTAAAATGGAGTGCAGTGGCCATGGCCCACGTACAATGGTCCGCCTAGGACTAAGTGCGGAAACCATATTCGGACATAAGACATAATGGAGAGCAGTTAATAGTTTTTCACACGATAATGCAGTTAATGAGCAGCAACATGAGGGAAGTCACATGTGCAGAAGCAGTCATTGCCGAACAAATGTGTCTTCACCGTAGTCTTTAATTTTGTAATACGCTTTTTTGGTAAGGACACGCTTGATGTGGGTTTTAAATTTTCCCACACTACGATCTAAAACCAACTTAGACAGCTTGTTATCAAAGAGTTATGCTGTTTATGTAGAATGATTTGTTTGCTAATCTCCATTGGGATATTACAATTTCGTGTAATGAAAAGTGCGTATTTATATTATGAAAATCGCTTCTAATTTTAAATTGTCCCAAGTTTTTGCGAACATACAGTGCTAAATACAGTCAGGACCAATATTCGTCGAAATACCTTGAGGGAACAAAAAATGTTTTTGTTGGAAGGCCGCCCACAATATGGACCAATGACCTGGTGAGGATTACGGAAATCCGATGTATGCTAGACGCACAAGACCGGTCATTGTAGTAACACTTGGGGGCCTAAGCCTATGTCCAACAGTAGACGTCTTTCAGCTGTAATGATAATTATGATTTATTTAACTTACTAGGTGCAAGGAAATAGGTCTGGACCTAGTATAGCAACCTGTGGGACACCTATCATAACCCCTATTAAATTTCAATGGAAGACTTAAAAATGATTTAGGTTTTCCTTTTCTACCTCTACATTATATTTTCTGATTCGTTAAGTTCAAGCAATAAAATCTAGAACCTGTCCTTTTCTACCATATTGAATGAACAGAGTATGATTAACAGTATAAAATGCAGAACTCAAGTCCAAGAAGATACCAGCTACCTTGAGTTTTTTATTTAATTTATCAACCACATCGCCGACCAAAGTGCTAATAGCTTCTGCAGTTCCAACATCTTTTTAATAGCCAAATTGTATTTTATTGATAACTCTATATTACATAACATGAGATGTTGTTCGCAGTGCCGCAACTCGCTGCAGCAGGACAACACCGACGTGCGAGCGGTGGCGACGACACTGGAGCAGCTGGAGGGGCAGCTGGCGGCGCAGCGCGCGGACTTCGCCAACGTGGAGGAGATCCAGCGTCGCCTGGCCGCCGCGCCCGACCTGCAGGGTGAGTGTTGTGCGCAGTGCCGCAGCTCGCTGCAGCAGGACAGCTCCGCCGGGCGGGCGGTGGCGGCGGCACTGGAGCAGCTGGAGGAGATCCAGCGTCGCCTGGCCGCCGCGCCCGACCTGCAGGGTGAGTGTTGTGCGCAGTGCCGCAGCTCGCTGCAGCAGGACAGCTCCGCCGGGCGGGCGGTGGCGGCGGCACTGGAGCAGCTGGAGGAGATCCAGCGTCGCCTGGCCGCCGCGCCCGACCTGCAGGGTGAGTGTTGTGCGCAGTGCCGCAGCTCGCTGCAGCAGGACAGCTCCGCCGGGCGGGCGGTGGCGGCGGCACTGGAGCAGCTGGAGGAGATCCAGCGTCGCCTGGCCGCCGCGCCCGACCTGCAGGGTGAGTGTTGTGCGCAGTGCCGCAGCTCGCTGCAGCAGGACAGCTCCGCCGGGCGGGCGGTGGCGGCGGCACTGGAGCAGCTGGAGGAGATCCAGCGTCGCCTGGCCGCCGCGCCCGACCTGCAGGGTGAGTGTTGTGCGCAGTGCCGCAGCTCGCTGCAGCAGGACAGCTCCGCCGGGCGGGCGGTGGCGGCGGCACTGGAGCAGCTGGAGGAGATCCAGCGTCGCCTGGCCGCCGCGCCCGACCTGCAGGGTGAGTGTTGTGCGCAGTGCCGCAGCTCGCTGCAGCAGGACAGCTCCGCCGGGCGGGTGGTATATCCCCTAGTCAAATCATCTATTACTTAGCTACTATGTTGTTTTGGTTTTGAAAAGTAATTATTTGCCCCCGATGATATGTAGTAAATTTGTAATTTCTGTGTGATTTGGTCCAACGTTTGTGTAAACAGATATTATCTAGGTTGGTGGCATTAGTAGGTGTTATTCTTGTTGAGCAACGTAGGGTCTAAAACCAGCGTAGACTTCTAAAAACTTAGTAAAAGAGTTTTTTCTACATTGTTATAGTTAATTAACACACTATTTGTTTCTTTTCTTGCAGAGGAGGCTAAACGACATGCCGAAAGTATAGACGACTTAAAGAAACGATGGGAAAATATACAACGAAAACTGTCAGACATACGCACCACCATGAACCAGCTCGAAGACAAGGAAAAGTTCCTCAAAGACGTGGAGGCGCTGCAGCGGGAGCTGGACGAGACTAGCTCGTGGTGCTCGCACGTGCAGGACGAGCGGCCAGGACACAACCTGCTCATCCACGTGCGCAACCGTCTGCGCGGCCTGCGCCAGCTGCGCGCGCGCCGCACCGAGCTCAGCGCGCGCGCCATCGTGCTGGCCGAGTGTGCGCCCCGCCTGCGCGGCCTGGCCGCCCAGGCGCACACAGTCGCCGCGCTCCACGACGCGCTGCTGCAGCAGCTCACGCAGCGGGAGACCGACATCAAACGAGCCATCAGCAAGAAACCACCCCAAACGACCGAAGACGACTTCAAACTGCTACAGACTAAGATACACGAGATGGAGGCGCAGATCATCGCGGAGCACGCCATGATCTCTCCGCGGGACGAGATGTCGGACAAGCTGGCTGCGCTGACTGCGCTGCAGCGGCAGTTCGACGAGCTGCAGGCCACGTACGAGCGCGTGGTGCGCGAGCGCCGCGAGTCTGGCGAGAAGGGTAGCGTGCAGGAGCTCAATTTCCGCAGCAGCCTCGAGAACCTCGTTACCAAGTTCGGGGATACGCGCACTATCCTGCATCAGAAGATCAACAAACTGGAGAACGGTGAGGCTTTCCAGCTAGGTTTAGACTCTGACAATTGTGAGCGACTGCTACTGACATGTTAACGTGTGTGCAGGCTTGAAGCTGACGCAGCAACTGTCGGACTCCAGCGCGGCACTGATGAGCTGGCTGGACGGCGTGGAGCAGTTCCTGCAGGAGCACCAGAGCGTGCCGCTCGGCGAGCAGGACCAGCTCGAACTGCTGCTCGACAAGAGCAACGTGAGTCTGCAATGTTCCACAATATTCTTATATATAACATACCATACCATAAGTGATTTTTGCAAAAAGTAGCTAGAGGGTAATCACGATATACATCGGTATAGATTAGCATAATGATACGACTGCACCGTTGTATAAAACATTGTATTACCAGTTATTGTATAAAACTAGGTCACGATTTCGCAAGTGATTATTTGCTTATGTTAATATTGTTCGATACGTCTGTTTATTTATTTATTTATTAAAACTTCATGCAACATAAAGGTACAAAGGCGGACTTAATGCCTTAGTCATTCTCTACCAGTCAACCAAGGGTAGTGAAGAGAAAACATGGTAGGTGCATAAAAAAAAAGAAAAGAATAATACGAAAACAGGGGATCAACTGTATATATACATAAAGTAAACATACACAAATATTTAATATAATATAAACCTACATTTATATATATAAAAATATATATATTATTTATGTAATGAAAAATTAAAGGATTTTTGAGACTACTCCACTATTTGTGTAGAAAATAAAGCCGCAACTTCCGCTTAAATGCATATTGACTGGTGGCTGCTATATTGCTGTCTGTTCACTGCGATCGACAAAAATAAATCTTAAGGAGGTGATGTGACTGGGCGTGCGATGACAGGGCAAAGACAGGACATCTATGGCGTCACATAAGAACTAATTCTGCATCGCGCAATTAAATTTCTCCGCGCGATTAGAACTTAAAGAACAGCCCGAAATCATCTATCGGGCAGTTGCCCACCAGACATAAGACCCGTCTGGCCGGAGGATCCTCCCTTTTCAACGAAGGTTTTTGTAAGTTTATTCTCTGTTCTGCACACCTCCAAATACGCATGCGTTTGCTGCGGACGGACCAAAGTTAATTTGTGATACAAAAAAATTGAGTTAAGTACTCAATTGACTTCTGGCTTCGCAAGCGTGGGCTAGCGGACCACGAGCAATGGGTAACTCGCGTCCGCCTGCTCAGCAACGACCAAGCTCGAGTGGTCGTCGCGTGTTCCACGCGCACCTCAAAGATATCTTAGCAAAACCGTAGTGGCCCAGCGGGGCCGATAGCCCGCTAGGGCCACGGGGAATTTCTGGAAAAGAAAACTGTGGTTCTAGAACGCAAAGGGCACCTAAAAAAAATGTTTCAAGTTTATTAACCCCAGGAATAAGTTTTTCCCATACAACATTACACACCCTCTTAATTGTTTTACATATATAGTTTTGAATTTACTTAGGTTAATATTTGTGCTAAGTATTAAAAGGATCAAGTCATAAAAAAAAATCATATCGACAAATTTCCTTTTCACACCCTTATAATTTGAATTTTCAAAAAATTCAACTTGCCGTTTCGCTCTTAGTGCTCTGCTTCATCATAAAAGGAAGCCTTATTCAAAATTTCCCGTTCTTTTACATTCAACTAGCGCCCCACCCGGGTTCTCGAGTATAATTTAGAAAAAAAAAAGATGAAAAATATGAAGTTTCATTTGATTATAGAATTTCAATAAAAACAATCAATACACAGCAATACAGTCTCTTGTCTGTTCATACGAGCGACGGCTTCACGACAGACTGGCGCGTTTAAAATAAATAAAAAATAAAATAAAAAAATAAAAAATAAAAAAGCCTTTTATTTCTTGCATTACAAATTATTAAAAAGTAGGAAAAAGAAAAATTATATACTTAGTTAATGTTATTTATAGTATTGTTTTTTTTTTACTTAACTAAATTATTATAAAATTTATCGTAACTTAATAAAACCGGCGCGTTTAGTTATGTATAATTAAATAAGACGCCTGTGGCTCATATGTTTAGGCTCATAACTTTGACTGATTTATGTTTGCTTATCAGATGAGGTCTTTCGTATTTAACATTTTCTAATTTCAACATGTTTTTGTACAAGTATAAACGCTATGATTTCTTATTTATTGTTCACAGAAATTCGAGGAAGAAAAACAAACGTATAAAGCCAAAATCGAAACCATCGAAAGTACCAAAGAACAAATTCTGGAAGACTGTGACGATGTCCTCGCGAAGACGATACAGAACGACACGACGGCCCTGCGGAAACGATACGACGGCGTCACCGACAAGGCGCTGCAGCTGAACGAGAGCTTGCGGAGGGGTCGGTCTTACTTTATAATAGAATAGAATAAACTTTATTGTACACCAAAATAGTAACAATTTCACAGAAACTTAAAATACCTCTATGGGTGGGTACAATGGCGGTAATACGAAGTTTTGTTGCGGAAAGTATGTGTTTGTAAGACACGCGACCAATGCACCTGTGTAAATTAGGAGCGCGACGTCGTTTGTATACTTATAACTAACTACTAAGTTCCTGTCAGTATAAATCTCCTTCTCGCTCTACCCAGAGTAAGAGGAGTTCGAAGAGCTCTCACCCCAAAATAAGTCGTCCAGTCCACAAGCAAGTGACTCGCCACAAGTTGACATTTAGCTTGTCAATAAAATCGAATCGCTGCGATAATATCGCACTGTGGAAACCCGAAATGGCAGAACGAAGATGTCACCACGAAACACTCACTCAGCGAGGTAACCGCAAGTGTTGATATGTTGCGTTCTGTAGGGCAGGAGCGCACGGAGGCTGTGTTCCGCAAGTGTTGATATGTTGCGTTCTGTAGGGCTGGAGCGCACGGAGGCTGTGTCCCGCAAGTGTTGATATGTTGCGTTCTGTAGGGCAGGAGCGCACGGAGGCTGTGTTCCGCAAGTGTTGATATGTTGCGTTCTGTAGGGCTGGAGCGCTCGGAGGCTGTGTTCCGCAAGTGTTGATATGTTGCGTTCTGTAGGGCTGGAGCGCTCGGAGGCTGTGTTCCGCAAGTGTTGATATGTTGCGTTCTGTAGGGCAGGAGCGCACGGAGGCTGTGTTCCGCAAGTGTTGATATGTTGCGTTCTGTAGGGCAGGAGCGCACGGAGGCTGTGTTCCGCAAGTGTTGATATGTTGCGTTCTGTAGGGCAGGAGCGCACGGAGGCTGTGTTCCGCAAGTGTTGATATGTTGCGTTCTGTAGGGCAGGAGCGCTCGGAGGCTGTGTTCCGCAAGTGTTGATATGTTGCGTTCTGTAGGGCAGGAGCGCACGGAGGCTGTGTTCCGCAAGTGTTGATATGTTGCGTTCTGTAGGGCAGGAGCGCTCGGAGGCTGTGTTCCGCAAGTGTTGATATGTTGCGTTCTGTAGGGCAGGAGCGCTCGGAGGCTGTGTTCCGCAAGTGTTGATATGTTGCGTTCTGTAGGGCAGGAGCGCTCGGAAGCTGTGTTCCGCAAGTGTTGATATGTTGCGTTCTGTAGGGCAGGAGCGCACGGAGGCTGTGTTCCGCAAGTGTTGATATGTTGCGTTCTGTAGGGCAGGAGCGCACGGAGGCTGTGTTCCGCAAGTGTTGATATGTTGCGTTCTGTAGGGCAGGAGCGCACGGAGGCTGTGTTCCGCAAGTGTTGATATGTTGTGTTCTGTAGGGCAGGAGCGCTCGGAGGCTGTGTTCCGCAAGTGTTGATATGTTGCGTTCTGTAGGGCAGGAGCGCTCGGAGGCTGTGTTCCGCAAGTGTTGATATGTTGTGTTCTGTAGGGCAGGAGCGCACGGAGGCTGTGTTCCGCAAGTGTTGATATGTTGTGTTCTGTAGGGCAGGAGCGCTCGGAGGCTGTGTTCCGCAAGTGTTGATATGTTGTGTTCTGTAGGGCAGGAGCGCACGGAGGCTGTGTTCCGCAAGTGTTGATATGTTGCGTTCTGTAGGGCAGGAGCGCTCGGAGGCTGTGTTCCGCAAGTGTTGATATGTTGTGTTCTGTAGGGCTGGGGCGCATGGAGGCTGTGTTCCGCAAGTGTTGATATGTTGTGTTCTGTAGGGTTGGGGCGCACGGAGGCTGTGTTCCGGAAGTATTGATATGTTGTGTTCTGTAGGGCTGGAGCGAACGGAGGCTGTGTTCCGCAAGATCGCGGACACGGAGGAGTGGCTGGCGCAGATAGAGGCCGCCATGCCTGCCCAGCACGAGTGCAGCATCACGGACTCCGCCGAGCTGTACCAGATGAAGGCGCGCTTCCAGACGCTGCGCGACAAGTGCGACGACCACACGCAGCAGTTCCGCAACCTCAACGAGAGCAGTACGTACAGATTTGTTCTAACAGCGCATAGCGTACAGGCAGCTCGCTCACTAGTGCAGCATCACCGACTCCGCCGAGCTGTACAAAGTCAGTGTTTATTGCGAACTAAGTGTTTACAATGTTGTTATAATATCCCGTCAGTACTTTTGACCTAGCAGCCTTTTACAAGTATTGCAATTTTAATTTATCCTAATTAACATACAGTAGACATTATTATTATTTAATCATCATATACAAGAGAGTATTACACACATTTTTGAAAAGTGTCTCATTTAGATTCTATAGTGCTAATAAACCACTAAAAATAACTCAAAATTTTTATTCAGTCGCTATGTACCCTAAAAATGCATTTCAAATTTACAATTTCTTTCTCGCGTAATTTGACAAGCCATATTTACTCTGTGGTCCTGACGTCAGATGGCTGTGTAAACAAATGCGCTCAGTATGGCCGATCAGTTGACAGTTGACAGCTGTCGCTTTAATTTACACAGCCGAATGACGTAATAACATGGTGGCTGCTATTTCATGGCGATAAAGAACAGATAATAAAAACTGAAAACTTTGAACTGAATTTTAAAATTTATTTTGTTATTTTATGAACTAAAACTAACACTTACCGACTGCATTTTACCTAAGCTATCTTAATAATATATTTTAGATTTTTTCTGGTATAGAGTAAAATACCCTATACCGTTGAACCGTGCTCACAAGTACATACAGCACTACGTTACTATCACAGATATAGATCTACATAGATAACGCAAATGCATGCACTTCGCGTGTCTGAACCCCGACCAAGCGTCGAGGTTGGTCGCCGCTAACTTCAGTCCCCGCGCGTCCGTTGTTGCAGCCGAACGTCCGCAAAAAACTAAAAAAATGCCTCGTTGCGTGATAATTAACTGCAATAGCCCAAAAATTTTGAGCACCCAAAGGCAGGAACATATTTCCTATCACAGGAAAGTTATTTTAAAATTATATTATTTATGCGTAAATTCATATTAAAACTGTTTTTAAGTATTCCAAGCTGCGTGTCGTTCCAGAATATACCTAACTATAAATTACCGATAAGTAAACTTTATTCACATTACGTTGCCGCGTTTGCTTTGGACGTTTGATCTGACGTTGTGTGTTAGGAGACAATGAATATCGCAACAAGCTATACTGTCGCGCATCGCTTCGACTCGTGATACAGGCAATTTGTCATTCGTCTGTCAATTGTAGCAACTAGTGCTGTTCGTTCGACAACATATATCAATAATCGATTTTAATCGATATCGGACTGACGAATGATATAAAAAAAGCCAATTTAGTAGATATAACAAGCTCATACGCATGACCTAATTTTACACGACAGCTATAAAAAGGAGGATAATTTTTTGAATGAAATTGCTCTAAAGCGCGACGCGACTGCTCACTTTTAAACAACTCGGCGTACTGACGATTGCTGGCGTGGTTGGCTGGTAGGAGCGCGAGGTGAGAGCGAGCGGGACAACAGATATAAAATATATGAGTATGAGCGAGACGATCACGGCGGCGGCTTCAGTTGAATCGTAGCGGGGCGAAGGGGCATCGGCGGCATCGATGGCTTTGAATCGGTTTGGATGTCCCGTCACTAAATTGCGACTGTGACGTCACAGTAGGTATTAAAAAGTCGGCACGCTTGGTTTCAATACAAATCGTGATAATTGCGTTATCTATGTAGATCTATATCTGTGGTTACTATGTCTCATGATACACTAAGCCTACATCATATCACAACAAAAGAGGCGGGTGCAACTTCTCTGTAAGTTCAGCCTGACGTTACAGCAACCGATCCGGCATTTGAATTGCCGAATACCATTTCAGAAAGATAAAAACAGTTAAGGGGCTGCACAGTGGTAGGAAATAATATAGTATGATATTGTTACGTATATAAATAACAATTTATTATTCCATAACAATGAACGACAGCATATACTGACCTCGTGGTGTTCTGGGTGTCTCAAAACATAACTTATAAAAATTAGACGCACAAACGTGTGCCACGCGGATCCAGTACTGGTGGGTGGAATTTCTCGTCAGCGTTTTCCGAATTTAAAAAGTCTCCTTTTTTCTGACTGGCTTGTTGATCTGGTGGTTAGTGGCCCTGACTGCTACGCCGGAGGTCGTGGGTTTGATTCCCTCCCAAGACAAATGTTTGTGTGATGAGCACGACCATTTGCACGATGCACGGCTGCAATGAGAGCCCAGTTAATAATAATAATATAATAATAATAATATTCCCCAACTATCACACAACGCCGTCTAGTCTCAAGCTAAGCAAAGCTTGTGTTATGAGTACTAGACAACTGATAAACATACTTATATATTTCTAAATACATACATATTATAGATAAATTACACCCAGATACAGAACAAATGATCGTGCTCATCACACAAACATTTGTTCTGGGTGGGAATCGAATCCACGACCTCCAGCACAGCAGTCAGGGCCACTAATCACTAGACCAACAGGCCAGTCGATGGATCGATGGATGGATAAATAAATAATAATAATAATAATAATAAAAATTATTTAAAATATTAAATCATGATAACAATAGTGCAAATAAGACTAGATAAAACAACGAAAAATACGTATCAATCATAATTACAATTCATAATGCAACAATAACATCCGAAAATGACTATACCAAACCATGAAATATGACAAACTGATATGCTGACTAGAAGCCGGGCAAAGAAAGCCAACACACACCCAACATCTTCGGGTTCGTCGCTCAGCTCCGCCTCGCAGCCGCCGGGACCAGCGCCAACCGTGAGTCCAGAGATTCCGGTCGCTGCAGTTGCGTCGAGCTCGAGCGACGAATACTTCTCGCCGCCGACGACACCACCACCTGCGCGTCGACGGGGAAGAGGCCGACCTCCGGCCAGCTTGGGACCTCGAGGCCCGCCGGCCTCTGATAGGGTCCTCGCTGCCGGTGGAAGTGTGCAGCGCATGCGATGGACACAATCCATTAACGAAAATGTCATGCGCTCATACTTTGGGGCTACAGAGGGGGGAAGTAACCTGACTGCGTACCGTGGTCGGATGCTCTCTCTGTTTCAGGTGCTTGAGCCAGCTGTCAACGTTTCGGCCCAACGACTATCGGATCAGGTGCGGGTCATCCAGCGTAACCGTATGCTGGATGATGCCGTACTTGATAGACTTCGCCTCGAATCACGGAGTAGCCGTGTCTCACCTGCTTCGCCACAGGCCGCGGTGCAACTGCAATCCAACGTTTCACTGCGACCCGACCACGTTGGAGAGGATGATGATGACGGGGCTATATCCGTGAGTAACCAGTGCAATGTACGTTTGAGGAGCGCTTTGGAGGATGCATTCCGAGAGTACCGCTTCACACCGGCTGAGCTTAGACCTCGATTACCTCGTTTGCCCATGCATAAGAAAAATAGGGCGCTGGTGTGTGCTCTGGATTCGCAGCTATCAAATTGTTTTGATAGCAGCGAAGACCTTACTGATACCCACTCGATCTTGTATTGTGCTGCTGTAGCGGCATGTCGTGTAGCTCGAGTCAAGTTTCCTAACAGTGACCGAGTTACACGACCAGCTGTACCAGCTTGGCAGTGCAGGATCGAGCGCCGTATTGGTGAGGCCAGAGCACTCATCGGCAAGCTTATCTGCTTCAGGGAGGGCAACACTCGCCCTAGGGTGATGCGCTTTGTGAGGCGGGCGTTCTCGGGGACAAATATTAGTCCTCGAGATTATCTACCCCATATCACAGAGCGTATCGACTTCCTGAAGCAGAAGGTCTATGCATGGGCAAACCGTATTCGACGGTACAAGCGGCGAGTGGAGCGGTACACCCAGAATCGCACGTTCCAAAGAAACGAAAGGTGGGTTTATAGGGCTTGGGAGCGACCGGACCAAGGTGTGATTGATACGCGCCTACCGGATGATGATGCCATGTGTTCATTTTGGCGCAGCATCTGGTCGGTGCCTGTCAGTCACACCGAAGGTGATTGGACTCGGGAGATCGAGCGAACGTGCGATCTTATACCAGAAATGGAGCCAATTACCATCAGCCCCCAGGACGTAGCTCGTGCAGTCCGTCCGTTGCCTAACTGGAAGTCTCCAGGACCGGACGGGCTGCACAACTTCTGGCTTAAATGGTTTCAAAGATCGCATGCTCGCTTGGCATCCCAATTCCAATCTGCCTTAGAGTCAGGGTCGCTGCCCCAGTTCCTTACGACAGGAATAACCCACCTGCTCCATAAATCGGGTAGTACTGCGGAGCCTAAAAATTATAGACCGATCACGTGCTTGCCGACGGTCTATAAAGTTCTTACATCTATTCTGAGAGCCAAAATTAATAGTCATATTGAGACAAACTCCATCATGTCTGCTTCTCAGAATGGATGTAGGAACGGGTCCCGTGGTACTAAGGAGCTGCTCCTCATTGATGTTGCCATTAGCCAACAGGTTCGTCGTTCTCGAAGAGATCTGTCGACATGTTGGATAGATTATAAGAAGGCCTATGACTCAGTTCCGCATACATGGCTCATGAGGGTGCTGGAGCTGTATAAAGTTGATGCAACTCTTCGCACCTTCTTGATGTCGTGTATGCGGCAGTGGAGGACGGCCCTTCACTATCCAGGATGTCGACAAATTCGAGAGAGCAGCGAACCGATAAGGATCGAGCGTGGCATATTCCAGGGCGACAGTCTGAGTCCACTGTGGTTTTGCCTAGCTTTGAACCCTCTCAGCACACTGCTGGAGGGTTCCGGCTTAGGTTACCGGTTGAAAAGAGGTGGTCAAGTTATATCTCACCTTCTTTACATGGATGATCTGAAACTTTTTGCCTCCAACAACTTGCAACTGATGGAGCTACTGAAGGTAACTGAAACCTTCAGTAGTGCCATCAGGATGGAATTTGGTTTGGACAAATGTGCAGTCATGCATGTGAAGCGAGGGGAGATTATGGAATCCGTGGGTACCCAACTCTCGGATTCCATATACATTAGATCCCTCTGCTCAACCGAAACTTACAAGTATTTGGGTATGTCGGAAGCGTTAGGCATCAATGCCGCTGACATGAAACAATCGTTGAGGGAGCGCTTCTTTGGCCGCCTGAATAAAGTGCTGAATAGCCTTTTATCGGGCGGGAACAAGGTGCGTGCCTTCAATGGTTGGGTCATGCCGGTTTTGATGTACTCTTTCGGCATACTCAAATGGACTCAGACGGAACTCGACGCCCTGGATAGGAGGGTCCGCTCACTACTTACCGCAAATCGGATGCATCACCCACGGTCATCGGTGATGAGGCTGTATATCCCGCGGAAGTGCGGAGGTCGTGGTTTCTTGAATGCTAAGACCCTGCACAACCGCGAGATATGCAGTCTCAGGGAATACTTCCTGAAAACCGACGTGGGGATGCACCGAGATGTGGTTGCGGTAGACAAAGGCCTCACCCCGCTCTCCTTGGTTAACGAGAACTGGCGCAAACCTACAGTAATGGATACTAATGAACGCAGGGCAGTATGGCAGGGCAAGGAGCTTCACGGGCGTTTTTACCGGGCCTTACATGGGCCCGATGTAGATCTTTTAGCGTCCGTATCCTGGCTGCGCTTTGGTAATCTCTTTGGAGAAACCGAAGGTTTTGTCTTTGCAATTATGGACGAAGTTATGATGACGAACAACTACCGGAAATACATTGTGAAGGACGGTACGGTTGACATCTGTCGGGCATGCCACCGACCCGGAGAATCAATCCGACATATTATTTCTGGATGTTCTCATTTAGCTAACGGAGACTATTTGCATAGACACAACCTCGTAGCCAGGATTATTCACCAGCAACTTGCTCTTGAATACAATCTTGTGGAATCAGAAGTACCGTACTATAGGTATGTGCCCGACCCAGTTCTCGAGAATGGCAGCGTCACATTGTATTGGGATCGATCTATCATCACTGACAGGACTATTGTTGCCAATAAGCCTGACATAGTGGTGATAGATCGACTAGAGCGTCGCACAATGATTGTTGATATAGCGGTCCCTCATGACGAGAACCTCGTGAAAGCTGAGAAAGATAAACAAACTAAATATCTTGACTTAGCTCGCGAGGTTGTCGACATGTGGGAAGTGGATAGAGCAGTCATTGTGCCGATAGTCGTAACGGCGAATGGCTTAATAGCTAAGAGCCTCGAACAACATCTGAGGAGGCTCTCGTTGGGCAGCTGGATTAAGGGCTTGATCCAGAAAGCGGTACTCCTGGACACGGCGCGCATTGTTAGGAGATTCCTCTCTCAGGAGCCCTGACCACCGGTAGCTTGGACCCTGTTCCCGATGCCGGTGGGCTACTATTTTTTATATTTTTAAATGTTTTTTTATTATGTTTGTTTTTAAGAAATATTTAAAAATGTAAATAATATGTATATATAGAAAATAAATGTAATAATAATAACATCTCCGGCTTGCCTTTATTGGCCGGCCGTAGTGAACACTGACGAGGAACAGAGCTCCCACCTCTCCGTTGCCTTTATTGGCTGGCTTGAGTGGAGATTCCCAAGAGCAAACGTGCTCGGGAGAAGGATGTATAATCCAGTAAGGTGCTGGTAGGGATCTTGACCGTACTTCCGGGATTGTCCTGATAGCCGTGGTATACCTCTCCACTCCTTAAGCACCTCAGGATATGTTGCCCTCTTGTTGCTACGTCACTTCGTGCTAGCGACCGTTTATGGGGGCCCATTTATTGAGTGTGCAAGTCACCCCCTGCCTTTTGTCGATGGATATTAAAAACATTGTTTAGGCAGGGGCCATAGTCTTAACATATTTCCTGGTAACCAGTCCACTTAAGACTCCAAAAACCATAGCCTTATATCTTAGTTTTCCATATGTCGCAATAGTTTCCCACCAACCGGGGGTTGTCCTTGGATGCACTAGCATAGTGCGTACAGGGATAATCACCGGTTCGTACCACTTTCCATTAAAAGCGTCTAAAAGGGCCTCTGCGAGTTGGTTTCGGCTCCTCGTACGCCTTCCAAAGGTCCAGGACCTTAGGGTGCTGCGATAAATAAATGTATAATAATAATAATTTATTTTCACCATAAGCCTCTCATTACAAAATTCATAGACATTCATTATAATAATTAAGGTTACCTATGCTTTAACGCACTGACTCCCAAACTAGGTGTATGTCCCTGTGGCTTAGGAGTCAGAGATCCTAGTAGCAACAAATCAAATAAAATAAGCCAGATAAATCAGTCGGCAGCCATCGTACAATAAATTATGGTACAGAAAAATATGATTTAAATTGAAGAAAAAAAAATAAAAAAAATAATAAAAATCAAATTAAGTAAATAATAATAAAATAAAATATTTTTTTTTATTTTTTATATTTTTAAATGTTTTTTTATTTTTTTTATTGAAATATTTAAAAATATAATTTACATGTTATAATTATGAATAAACGAAAATAAAATAAAAATAATAATAAACTCAAATCAACAATAAGATTTAAAATGTCAATTCAATTAAATTTAATTAAAATTCCTAATAAAATATCATTGCAAAGATATCATAAAGCGTAAAATATGATTGTGTGTGATAGTGTAAGTATACGGGTGTTTTGTTTGCATCAGTGTAAATTGCCCAGCAGAAGGTCCTCCGTGCGATCAAAAGTAAGGGTTAGGAGATAATCTTTAAGTTTATTTTTGCATTCTGTTTTTGTGTACGAATATATTTTTGGCTTTTTGTTTAGGGAGTTGTACAATTTACTGCTAACAACATAGAATTGATGCTTTGCGAAGGCCGTTCTATGACGTTCACAAGAGAAAACGTTATGCTTGTGTCTACCAGTCGGCTCCATTGGGGGACGTGTAGAGTGTTTGCGTAGAGTCGAAAGGAGCACATAGAGTTGCCTGACTGTAAGTACATTGCAGTCAGCATATAGCTGTACAGTGGGATATCGTCGGGGTCGACATAGCATCACCTTCAGCACAGCTCTCTGTGCCCTCTCTAAACGGATGAAGCAGTTTTTCGTGGCGCCTCCCCACACAGGTAAGCAGTATGATAGGACGGACTGACACAAAGCAAAATATACTAATTTAAGCGTATCATGGTCAGCAGAGTTTCTAAGTTTCTTGAAAACATAGACGAGTTTACGAATTCGAGACGTAACTTTATCTATGTGTGGGTGCCAGTTTAGATGCTGATCCATGAGTACTCCTAAGTACCGTACAGAAGAAGATTTATTGATTAAAAAGCACCTACACTGCGTTTGTGAAACACAAGTGTGCGCTTGCAGGGTAAAGGAGTTTGGTGGGCTCAAATTTGACCTAATGGAGAAAGGAATGTACACAGTCTTGTCAAGATTTAAAATAAGCAAGTTACAGGCCAACCAGGTCATCACACTAGAAAGCGCAGCTTCGGCATTATGGTATGTCTGAGACCAGTTAGAACCATTTATCACGAAGGCGGTATCGTCGGCGTATGTAAAAATCTGACAATTTTTTAAAGGCAGTTTGCAAAGCTCATTAATATAAATGAGAAAGAGGGTAGGCCCCAGAATGTTGCCCTGTGGAACACCATATGTGATGGAGAGGTCCTCACTTATGTGCGACCCGATTTTCACCTTTTGGGTACGGTCGCTGAGGTAGTCCGCAAAGATTTTCAAGGTGTGACCCCGGATTCCAATGGATTCCATTTTTCTCAACAAGGCTGGTACAGAAACGGTATCAAACGCTTTTGTTAGATCAAGGAAAATTCCCAAGCACTTGTGTTTTCCGTCAAGCGTCCTAGCTACGTGATCTGATAAAGCCATAACTGCGTCTTCGGAACTTACTCCATTTCTGAAACCATATTGGTTATCGGCTAGGATACTGTTTGCTTTGAGAAAACTGGTCAGACTTCTATTCAGTATGCGTTCCAAAATCCTCGACAAAGCTGTTAGTACAGAAATTGGACGATAGTTGCTTACGTCATCTTTGCGCCCAGACTTATAGATAGGATGAACTAGAGCTTTTTTAAAAGCCTTCGGGAAGACACCAGCACTAATAGAGATATTACAGATATGTGTAATAATAGGAACCAAAACACATCGAGAGGCTTTTATTATTTTTGAAGGTATACAGTCCACGCCAGTTGCACAATCGGACTTTAGCCCCAAAATGATAGAATCAACATCACTCTCAGTTACCTCAAGAAGAGCCATTGAATTACCACAAGAGTTAGAATCAGCCACAAAGTTGGCTCCCATCGAGGGTTGTGGAATTTTAGAAGCTAAATTATTGCCGATATTCGCAAAAAAGTGATTGACATAATTGAGTGAACTCTTTGGAGTTTCTGTCAATTGTAACAGATCAAAGGAAGGAGGACTACAAGTTTGGAGATCTGAGACTCTCTTAATGACATCCCAAGTAGCTCTTATATTATTTTTCGCCTTGCTAAATTGTTCCTTCTCGTATGCACGTTTGAGTTTCTTCAATAGGGAATTGCAGAAGTTACGATACCGCGTATACGTAATTTTTAGAAGTGGATTATCTTCCGACACTCTGAGTTTCGCATGCATGCGGTCACGGTGACGGATACAACGAAGTAACCCAGGCGTTACCCAGGGCTTTAAATTACGCTTACTCCTAGGCACGGCATACTCCTGTGTGTGCCTTTTAACAATAGATGAAAGATTTTCCACCAAAGTATCCGCGGCTTGATTTGGTTCCCAGATTGCTAGCACTGGAGACCAGTCAAAACTTTTGATATTCTCTATGGCAGAGTAAGAGAGAGCGCACTGTATGGGAGAGAGTATGAGAGAGTGGAGAGATCTATAACTGTCTTAGTGCGTTGACACTCCATGTTTACATTCCCACTTTGAAGAAATAGAAGAAGTGGTTCGTGATCTGTAATGGATGTTTCTATAACAAAGGATGTCGCGGATTTATTTGTTTTTAGTAGAATATGATCCAAACAGTTTTCGTGCCGTGTCGGAAACAAATGGGCTGGGAGAAGCCCGTTTGAGGCAGCACAGGTTAGATACTCATCTGAGTGACTATCGCTATTATCATTTTTAATGTCAATGTTGACATCACCGATCAGCACAACAGTAGGAGTGCGCACTTTGAGAATGTTATCAAGACTGTCAACGAAATTGTTTATATCTTTAAATGATGGAGAGCGATAAATGGCCACTATTGTAATGTCGTCTACGCAACAAATGAGACAGTTTGCATCAGCAAAAGGTGGTTCTTTTACTTCTGCTTTAAGACACGATTTAACATAAATCGCGCATCCGTCATTCTGATTATATATGTTTTTAGTTGAATAAGATGTATAGCCATCCAGGGTCGGAAGGTGTAAAAGTTTGCTTAACCAACACTCAGTGAGCACAAGCACGTCACACTGGAAACCCAACCGCCGCATGAGCACTGCAACCTCATCGAAATTCTTAGAAATGCTTCGTATGTTAAGATGCAGTACTTTTAATCCTTTATTTGGGTTTTTTATGAACTGCAAGCAGCTCTCAGAATGACACTTAAGCGATTTAGAAACATTTAGTGAGTCTAGTTCACTGTTAATAAAATCCAGATTAGCCATTTGGTACGAGTACAAGAAAACATCATTGGATCGATCGAAAATCAGTTGAATGAAAATGTCGTATTATGAAATTGTATTAACCGCAGGTAACGACATTCTACTGGCGGCGGAAGGAGGCGCGAGCGGCCTGGCGCGCCGCGTCACGCACCTCAACGCGCGCTGGACGCACGTCACGCACGGCGTCTACGAGCGCTACAAGTCAGTACACGCTGTTCCCGCTGAATACCCACTAAACTATTTGCAGTTTCGCTGATTTTAAATGCAACACACTTTTTTTACCTTATTTGTCATAGCCGTGTTTTCCCTTAGGGTGCTAGCCGAGGCGTGGCACGAGTCGGGCGAGCTGCGCGCGTGGCTGACGCAGGAGAAGGCGTGGCTGGACGGGCTGCAGCGCCGCCTGCGACGCTCGCCCAACGCGCCCGCCGACGCCGAGGAGATCTCCGACGAGCTATACGTGAGTCTCGTGCACGCCGACTGCGGGGTGCTCTGTGCGCGCGAGTGTGACGCGTTGTCTTGTGCAGGATCTGGAGAACTACATCCAGAACCACAGCGACGAGCGGCTGTCGCGCATTCAGGACATCGGGCGGCAGCTCATCGATGCGCACATCATGCCGGGCTGGATCCAGGCCGAGATCGACACCGTCACCGACTCCTGGAACACGCTGCGCGCCGAGGTACTCACAGCATAAACTTCTAAAATTCTTGTATGGTTTGGGACCTTGACACCTTGGGTTGATGCTGATTGATACACTGATAACTTTGCTTGATATTTATTGATAAAAGTAATATTGAATGATAGATGAGTGCACGCGGTATGAATGCTATTCGTGTACTTAATTCACCGGCGGCCCAGCGTAGGTAAAGTGCTGACTTATTGATACAAAACTGTGCTGTGCTTGCACTGTACAATTCTAATTGCAAAACTATCATGATTGTGACATGCCCAGCGCTGGGTTGCGACTGTCGCAGTGTCGCGAAATATTTTATGAATTTATGGACGAAAACGGCTTCGCTGATGCGTTTTCGGGCAAGTCTAACTAAATGAGTCCTCGCTACGCTCTGATGGTATAACGTGTCGCGCTTGGGGCGGCTGCAGGCGGCGTCCCGCAGCGCGCTGCTGGAGGCGGGCGTGCGCGAGGCGGCGCGCTCCGAGGTGTCGGTGGACCAGCTGCAGCAGTGGCTGCACGACGCGGCGCTGGAGCTGCAGCCGCCGCGCCGCCTGGCCGCGGGCCGCGCGCGCGCACTGTCGGACGCGTGCGCCACGCAGCGCGCCCGCATGCGCGACGTGCGCGCCGTGGCCGCCGCCTACAGGCGCGCCGGCAAGCTGGAGGCCGCCAGCCGGCTCGCCGACCAGCTGGACCTGCTGCAGGTGAGCCCGCCTATACCACCTCTTTATATTCATAATCATTTATTGAATCCTGTACATTCAGCTGCCTAAATGTACATAAAGGGATTGACTGTAGCTTATAACCATTTAAACTTCTTATCAGAAAAATCGAAACACTTCCGTTTTTATGGTTTTTGTCCTAATTTAACACAAAAGAGTTTTCGTTCCATGAAAAAAATCACATGATTGTATAGCTGGCCATTACAGTGATGAATGATAATTCAAAATTCAAAATTAGATTATCATTTCTTTATCCTATAAATGAAATGATTCACTGTTTTGAGACAAATGTGTGTTTAGAGTTGGAATACATTTCAAAGATTCAAAGATTCAAAGCATTTTATTTCAAATAAACCATTTACAGGCACTTTTGAAATGTCATGAAGTCAGTCAGTCAGAAAAAAAAAAATTATGCTAATTGCACATTCCAAAGCGTAGATCTCTATGGAGAAGAATGTGCAAGAAACTCCATGGACACTCTTTTCAATCATGTTTTCATGATTCACCTTAGAAAACTAAAAATTTGCACTTATCTTAAAACTTTTTGTTCTTTATTTGTTTACTGTGACTTTGGGACGTCTGAAAAAGTTTTTTTTTTTCTAAAACATGGCTACTTCGTCCGCAGAATGCCACCAGCATTGCTGGATTCTGAACTTAGTCAGCGTGTTGTGGCTGAAAGATTGCATCTAAGCGTGTCGTCTGTTCATAGAGTCTACAAATGCTATGGGAGACTGGTTAGTTAACGCGACGTTCAGGAATCGGGTCACTTCTTAATTACCTATTGATTAGTGATATTGAATATAAGGCAGATGTTACTTTATTTGGTCAAAAAACACTCCAGCAGTGCAACGCGATAACCGCGACTCTTTTCTTCCTTCTTCAACCATTCCATATTTGAAAATGAATAAAAATGAATTTCTTTTTAAGCTATTGCATAGCTTATATCGAGGGCCTTGAGCGCGGGGACCGAATCCAGAAATTCCGTAACGAAAAAAACCTCACGCTCCCCACTCCGACGGACACGGAGGTGTAGCTTGAAGGCCGACAGAGACCGAACACCTATTTTAGAAAAGTCGTTAACGACCTGTGTGGCTCATTGGTACAGCGTTCTACCTATGTTATCATCGTGCCTCGAGTTCAAATCTCGGTCAAACAAAATAGTCTTTTTGTATTATAATATATTATAGTAATGTTCTATGATAACAACTGAACATACTTGTAGCAATTTATGAAGTAAACAAGAAAGAAAAAAAATTGTTTTCTTATCGGTCACCACGCTCAAAAAGTGTAACTTGAATTAATATCAAAGAAAAAGAAATACTGCATAAATAAAATAAATAAATAATTATAATTGCATAAGTTGATACAAAATGCTATGCAATAGCTTTACCGCGGCAGTCCCCGAGTGCCACACTTATTTTTTTATTTTCGGCAAGTGAGAATGTTCTATTCTTAAAATTTGTCGAATTTGATAGACCTGGCTGGATTCCAAATGAAAAAATATTAAGGGTTTGACAGCATTTATGACCAGACTAGGCACATATTTGACTTATGCAAATGGCATGACCCCAAACAAAAGTGGCGAGAATTCTGGTGCTTTTCTTGGCGTTATGCTGTAGTGTTCTGCCCTTCCAATCTTGGCATGGTCACCAACCTTCCTCTGCAACCTGAAACCTGTGAATCACCTAGCGATTGTAGGGCAAAACGCAACTCCACACGCCAGTGTCCACACTCTACACAAAGTGTACAATGGCACAAAACGCCTGCAACATAAGAAACACAGCGAGCGCTAATTACATTATACATACAAATATTCTAGGACCGTCTGTTTAGTCTCCAGTAACGTATCTCTCCCCCTCCACAGCGCAAGTTCGATACGGTGGAGGAGTGGCTCCGCCTGGCGAGCAGCCCCGCGGACACTGTCGCCCCCCCGGCGCCGCGGGACTCGGACATCAGTGCGCGGCTGGCGGCCGCAGTGAGCGCGCTGCAGGACGTGCAGCGCGAGTGCACGCGCGCCTTGCCCCTCGCTGGGCACGAGCCCGACAGCGTGCGCGCGCAGCTCAGGACCTGCCTGGTGAGTACATAGAGACCAGCGCGTCTGGCGGCCGCAGTGAGCGCGCTGCAGGACGTGCAGCGCGAGTGCACGCGCGCCTTGCCCCTCGCTGGGCACGAGCCCGACAGCGTGCGCGCGCAGCTCAGGACCTGCCTGGTGAGTACATAGAGACCAGCGCGTCTGGCGGCCGCAGTGAGCGCGCTGCAGGACGTGCAGCGCGAGTGCACGCGCGCCTTGCCCCTCGCTGGGCACGAGCCCGACAGCGTGCGCGCGCAGCTCAGGACCTGCCTGGTGAGTACATAGAGACCAGCGCGTCTGGCGGCCGCAGTGAGCGCGCTGCAGGACGTGCAGCGCGAGTGCACGCGCGCCTTGCCCCTCGCTGGGCACGAGCCCGACAGCGTGCGCGCGCAGCTCAGGACCTGCCTGGTGAGTACATAGAGACCAGCGCGTCTGGCGGCCGCAGTGAGCGCGCTGCAGGACGTGCAGCGCGAGTGCACGCGCGCCTTGCCCCTCGCTGGGCACGAGCCCGACAGCGTGCGCGCGCAGCTCAGGACCTGCCTGGTGAGTACATAGAGACCAGCGCGTCTGGCGGCCGCAGTGAGCGCGCTGCAGGACGTGCAGCGCGAGTGCACGCGCGCCTTGCCCCTCGCTGGGCACGAGCCCGACAGCGTGCGCGCGCAGCTCAGGACCTGCCTGGTGAGTATTGTGCTGCAGTACTCCAAAATGCTTCGCACGTAAGCAAAGTATATAATCTTTAGATTATGGCAATTAGTAAATGGCTTACGTATACGTATTACGAACCCACGATTAAGAGATGTTCTATTGATGATGGTGTCAATATGCTGGTCAAAAAGTAATTTTGAATCTAGCAACATTCCAAGATCTCTGACTAAATCGACCCTTTCGATCACATATGACTGAATCCATACGGATACCTAATTGGGTATTTGGAACGGCTGAAGCTAATGCACTGACATTTTGAGACATTGACAGTGATATTGTTTTGCTGATAATACCCGAATAATGCATCAAGATCCCGCTGTATCAGTTCACAAACAAGTTTGGATTTTACACACATTTATATTTTCATGTCATCGGATTTTTTTTTTTTGTTTGTTATAAACCAGTGCTTGACTGCGATCCCACCTGATGGTAAGCGGAGATGCAATCATTGATGGTGGGGCGTATTAGTTTATTAAGAGCCTATTCATTCTAGCCTTGAAGACACCTAAATTATTATAGTTGGACGGGAAGACCACAGCAGGCAAATTGTTCCAGTACTTCGACGTACAATACGGCCGACGTAACTTGGCGAGCCTGAACATAGGCTTTGCGAACTTTAGCGCATGTACACTCCGAAAAAAAATTGTTATTGACGTTATTTTTTTAAAACCTAAATATAAATAAAAAATTATTAATACAGGGACCAAGTACAAATAAAATAAATATTAAAACACTTTGAGACAGAAAGCTACAAAAATAACTTATAAATTAAAGAAACAAACCTACACTACACAAAAAACTAAACAATATAATAATAAAAACCAACGAAAATTTTTGTCACCGCCTGTGCTCAAGACAGAGACAGCGACACGAAAATAGTGAGTAAGACATATTGCGTACCGAACCTTGCCGAATAAGTACGAAGCTTTACGAAGTTACCAAAGAGAGATGTCCAATACGCGTGTCTAAGGGTGTTGTTTAATCGTTTTTTTTTTTTCAAATCGATTTAAATTAAGTTAGAAAAATATATTTAGGTATATTCAATTTTCTATGGAGGCTTAAAATATTCTCGATCAGTCGTTATTCTATTAATCGTTTATAAATAACTGATATTTAACTAAATCATGTCTTTCAACCAAGAAAATATAATTCTGTTTTTTTTTTCATTAAAGTCGTAATCTCGTTTACTAACGATAACATTCACTATGTTTGTAAATCTATTTCCTTCAATATCTCATATAAAAAAATAAAAAAATTCCAAATCGATAAAAATAAATTACGATATTTGATTAAATAAAGGGTCGATTGTGTTTACATCTAAATCAATCTCTAGCATAGACCTCCGCTCCGCGCACGTCGCCTCATGCCATCATTTGGTTCCTAAAAAACGTTCGTGCGCAGCCTTCTGCGCAAAGTTCGGGCTCGCCAAGATACGTTGGCCGTATTGTACGCGGTATAAACGACGAAGCGAAACGCTTGTGTGTTGTTTTACGTAATGTTTTAACCCTTGAATTGTGTTTGTTACCGTAACCTTTTATTAAGTTAATTGTGTTAAGGTCTGCTTATGCTCACTTCTCAATATTAAGCCTGACACTATACATGAGGACTTGTAATTGGCTAGCTGACTCTATGATTGTTTTTCTTTTTAAACAGTCTTTTTTTTATAAGCTGTAAGTTTTCTAAGCCGTAATAAATAAATACACAAATATTTATCTTTCTGCAGCGTCACATTTACCGGGTAAAACCAAACACACGCGCGGGATATTAACTCCGAATTCTATATTAATTTGTTATTGGTCAATATATAAATACTCACACCTAACCGGTTTCCCTAGGAATAGAACTCTAAGTTCTTTTATTCTGTTTCCTTTTTTTCATAATATTTCAGTAACAGATTCATAACACCATTAACACACCTGGGCAGTTTTTATCCTTTCGCAGAAAGTGAATCTCGAATAAAATCACTTTTAAAGATACGTTCAAGTTATTCTGTATAATTTCCAACCCGACTGAACTCGGCTAGAGTCGAAACACGTATGAACGTGCGTAACACCCCGCTACCCTGCGCCACGCGTTTATAAACCAAACGGGAAAGTCGTCTTTTCAAACTGACTCAAATTTGATTTTTCGAGTTCTCGACTTTTCTCGAGCTTGCATTGATCCCGGGAATTTTTGGCTCGAGAATTCCTGGGACTTAACCCTACATAACGCGTACACAGGGGTAGGCTTTATAAACACCGCCGCGTAAGATGTCACTAATTGCATACAACGCGCCTTAGAAGAGGAGACAACAATATCGCAGCCGCAGGGGAGAAGGCTACAGCTGCCCCTATCCGAGCCATGGTCGACGAGAAAAGCAAAGCCTACGCAAGCAGTGGCAACAGTTACGTTGCCCGACCATTTACACTTAAGGCCTCTCGCCCACGACGACTTTTTGTAGCGATTCTGTCGACTCGATTAACGCGCGTTAGTCGCATTTGGAAGCGCTATAGAAAAAATGCTAACGCGCTACA
This sequence comes from Mythimna impura, assembly GCA_905147345.3. Classification (NCBI taxonomy): domain Eukaryota; kingdom Metazoa; phylum Arthropoda; class Insecta; order Lepidoptera; family Noctuidae; genus Mythimna; species Mythimna impura. Next base: position 26,599,433 of record LR990362.1, on the reverse strand, counting down.
GCTTCGCAACTGTATCGATGCGAACGCGTTACAGCATCCCTACAAAAAGTCGCCGTGGGCGAGGGGCTTAACTCAACCGATTCTCGGCGAAGGTAAAGATCGAGCTGATAGCTCTGGCCTCTGGATGCAGCGGAGGGCGTCCGTACACAGGCGTATGCAAACCAGCGACCTCATCCAACGTGGTCTCGACATTGAGAGCCTGGATGAGTTTGTGCGGCGCCTTGCGAAAGGAATGTTCGCCTACTGCAGGTCCGTAACACTCGGCCTGCTCGTCTCCCGCCGAAGAACGACCTCATCCAACGTGGTCTCGACATTGAGAGCCTGGATGAGTTTGTGCGGCGCCTTGCGAAAGGAATGTTCGCCTACTGCAGGTCCGTAACACTCGGCCTGCTCGTCTCCCGCCGGGCTTCTTCCAGTTACCTGGAAGAAGCCCGGCGGTATTTTAAGCCCGGTCTGGTATTTTATTCACCTTTACATTGCCTCCGATACCCAGAAGCAGTGCGATAATTAGTAGTATTATGTTGGTGGTTTTTTTTTTTTTTTCGGTGGGAAAGTCATCTTAAGACATCCCCCGCCCTTGGGCGGGGCGGGAGATAGTGTCAGACTTTTACTGACTAAAAACCCACTCCTGTTTCTTCGTTGCCTTTCGTACCAGGGCCGAGTCTTCCTTTCAGAATCAGACCCTTGGCCCCAGTAGGCTTCGACCCTGCTAGGCCCCTACAGTTGCTGACATCTCCTTGAGGCGCGCGTGGAACAGCACGCGCCGTCGACGACTTGGGCTCGGTCCGGACGGTTACCGGACGGTCGGACGGCGAGCCACCCATTGCTCGCCGTCCGCAAGCCTGCGCCTACGATGGCCGGAAATCGGAATCGGAATCCCGGCGGCGATTGGGGCGTGAGGACCGTTGCCTCACGCGATCGGCCGCCTCCTTTGCTAGCATTACTGCTTCGCAGAAGGAGGCGACCGCCTGCCACTCCTCCTCGCTCCGGACCATGGCCTGTACCAAGGCCCGGCGCGAGAGATCGCCGCCGCCGATCGCCCTCACGAGGACACGGCGTTGCTCTGCCCAAGCGGGACACACCTTCAATCTCTTAGAATTCTTCATTTTGTTCGTCGTATTACGAAAGTTTATTAATCACTAGCCTTATATAGTCATGGTAGGTATCAAGTTCACGCGCGCGAGGCTGACCGCTCTGGCAGGGTCGCCATATAATTAGGATTGAGAATAGATTCAAACACGAGCTCTGATGAAATGATACTAACTTTATTGTGGATAAACATTGAATATATAGGTTACATCGATCAAACTATAATAGGTACATGCTTATACACTACACTGGGGTCTCACCCCCAAGGCACTGACCGAGGTGTCGGGAAGAGTCGGCACCGTGTGCAGTAGCGCTGTGACGTGCCTACAGTACACACACAAGCAGATAAACATATGGGCGCGAGGCGCGATCATTATCGCCGTACCAACTAGTGGTAACCAAAGGACGAGCCCGTAATTATTTAAGGGATTGGTTGGCCCCCGCGTTCAGAGTTTTAATGCCCTGACACCGCTCGCCACGTAGCTGAACCGCCCCAGTAGACTCGATGCGAATTGGGTAGCCTATCCTAATAGACAAACAATCTATGTACCAAGAAAACACCTACGTACTAATTATCCATGTTTGCAAAGAAATAAATGATTTATAATAATCAGACGCATGAGTGATCCTACAGGGGTTCGGTTTGTTCATTCGGTCGTACGGAACGCTATAAAACTATTATTGCTCACGCATGAGCATGAAGTTGCGTCACGGTCCCTTCTAGTTACCGTTCGAAGCACAAGTAATGGAATCACGAAACTGCATCTGTATTGGGACACAGTATCAAGTGACATATCCAGTGACGATCGTTGCAAGACTTGCAAATTTTGTACGCGCCGCCAGTGATCGGTTGTGCGACTTGTGACCACTCTTTTATTACAAAATTCGAAACTAAAAAACTCAGCATTAAATTCAATTAACCGTATACTTTTAAATGCTCAAGCTCGGACAGTAAAAAAATATGAAATCACTTGCACGTTCCAAGGTTTAAATATCTCTGGGATACTTTTTTAAATTAATAAATAGTTGCAAAATATTGGTTATATCGTTAATGTAGAAATTATACATAAATGTGAGATTGTCATTAACCCGCAACCGTATAAAATATCCACAAGACCGACGAGGCATGAACACTAAACTATAAATACGCGCAGAAGGTTCAACGTTAGGTGAGGCAGTGTAATCACAAAGTGGAAGTCCGGCTAGTGTCGTGTGTAGTGGCGCCCGGAGCCGAGCGGATTACGTGCTAACAAGATAATGCGGCGGCTAGGTGCGCGGTAGCGCCGCCCGCTATTGTGTGGTGGCCGTGATGTTTGGCAACAATAACATTGTCGGTGACCGCGGTACCGTTTACGTACGTTCCGTGTTAGTAATACCAACTATCTGTGGGTTAATCTATTTTTTACAGCACATCATCTGTATGATTTGGGTATAAAAAATTGTTGTTGGTAGAAATAAACAGGGCAAGTGCGAGTAGAACTCGCACTGAGGGTTCCTTACAAACTTACCTATGTAAATAGTTCAATTCCCGAATGGAGTCTCGAAGATTTTTTTGTGATGTTACAACAAATTTACTGTTGTCAGATTTATAAGACCAGTGATCTGTGCTATAAAACATTGCATTATGCCAAATTTCAGGAGTCAGAGGTCAACGGGAAAGTACCTTATGAATTTTGATACCCTTGAGAGAGAGAGAATAGAGTGTCGGAATATACATTTGCGACATAAACGATTGTCTTGATCTTTTTTTTTCTTATTTCTCGTTTCTCCTTGAAGCTGGGAAAACATCAAACTTCTAAAGTTTGATTTTTTTACAGCTTCAAGGGACCGCTGATTTGAGTACATGGTTTTAATTTTAACTCGATATCTCCACGCGTTCCCGAGATAAAGGGCCTTGACTATAAGGGTTCCGTTTTTCCTTTTGAGGTACGGAACCCTATGAAGATAATATTACACACAAATTCTATACTGTAAAATATGGTTATCTAGATAACTTTAACGTTCTTTTCTTAATTAAAAGCATACTAGGAATTATAAGCCATTTTACCCGACTGCGCGACATCAATGGCAGTCTATTTTTAGATGAAGCATCAAGGTGAGGTGTAGCTGAAGTAAATAGGAGTAGTGGATGCTTTTTTAAGGTAGCAAAATAAAATGAGTTATAGACGCTAGTAGTCTTACAACAAGTCAGCTGCCGCGCGCCCTGGCCGCTGCCTGGCCGCGTGCGGCGGCGGCGGCGCGCTCGCGTGCGCTCTCATCACTGACATTGAAAGGATTCTGTGATTTCATTTGTCATTGCACTGATGTACGAGCATCTCTGTCATCGTGGAGCGGGCATCTCACATCTTTTTATTAATTATCACACTTGGTTTTTAAAAATATAGCATATTTAATGTCGCTAAGCTAATTGAAAATATAGGAATAGTTAGTGTTGTAAAGAGAGAAAAACTACATGTATCTACTATGTAATATTTTTCTTATATTATAATAGTTTATTTCGATATATATATATATAGGACTTTGTTTGCGATTCAATAATATTTTAGCAAACAACATGAATTTGTCGTCGTTGTGGTCGAGGGAGTCCGATGTATGCGAGAAGCACAGGACCGGTCGTTGTGGAGACAGTTGTGGGAGGCCTATGTCCAACTGTGGACGTTTGTGGGCTGAAACGACAAGCTCGGTGTAGTGTGGTCTGTGCGTGCAGTGTGTTCGCACATCTTGCGTGCGCTCGCCGCGACGCTGCTGGCGCGGCGGCACACGCGTACTTACTTCCGACTGCTCACCACTCACATAGATCAAATGAATTGGGACGCCCTTTATTTACTTGTCGTTTTAAGCCTCGCTTGGTACAAATGGCTCGTGAGTACGCTGCTTATTTTTTTTTTTATTTGATTTAAACCAGTGCTTGACTGCGATCCCATCTGATGGTAAGCAGTGATGCAATCGTTGATGGTGAGGCGCACTAGTTTATTAGGTGCCTATTCACTCTGGCCTTGAAGACAACTAAGTTATAATTATTACAATCATGAATGTCGTTTACAGTTTATTAATGCGATTTATATTTCGACAGAGGTTTTACCGGACTTTGAGCGAGATCAAGTCGGAGGTGGAGTCCATCATAAAGACGGGGCGCAAGATGGTAGAGGAAGCGGCCGTGCCGGCACCGCACGAGTTCTCCAAGAAGATCGACATGCTGAAGGAGCTGTACAACAAGCTGGGCGCGCAGATAACCGACTCCAAGTCGCGCCTCGAGCGCGCCCTGCTGACGGCGCGCGAGCTGCAGAACGACCTGGCCGCGCTGGGAGCCTGGCTGGACGGGCTGGGCGGCCTGGGCCAGCAGACGCTGGAGCTGGAGATGTCGCGCATGGAAGCCATCCGGGACAAGCTCAACGCCAACTACGCCGACTTCGCTGCCAACTGCGACCCCGCCCACCTGGAGCCGCTGCGCGAGCAGATCGGCGCCATCAACTTGCGCTGGGAGGCGCTCAGGCGGCCCCCGGGGGCGCGGCGCGACGAGGAGGCGCTGGCGCGCTGGCTGCGCGACGCCGACGCGCAGCTGGACTGCCGCGACACGGCGTCGGCCGCCAAGCTGCGCGTGCTGGCCGCGGAGCTGCGCGACAAGCAGCGCGACGTGCTGGCCGCCGACAGCCGCGCGCTCAGCAAGCTGTACGAGCGCATCCGCGACAAGGTCACGGTAAGTGCGACCCGACTGTCAAGTCGATGACATCCATTTAGTTTTTTTTTTTTGGAAGTTTTCAAACATGATATATTAAAATTAATTTTGTTGCATTGATAGAATGAAAATGATCGCCATTCCGAGTGCGTAACGCGATCAGAATGCAGATTGTTTCATTGTATTAGACTTGTCGATGTTTGTTTAAATTCACAAATCAATGGATTGGGTTATCTCATCATCATTGTCACGAAAATTTAGGAATCTTAAATATTCGTATGGGAACATAGATTTCCAATTATTTGTCTAAATGTGTATTTAGTTGTAATGCTTGATCAATTCACTGAATATATTGCACGTAGTCGCTTCATCGCCACGGTAAGTGATCATATGTTACATTGGTGTTCGATAGACATGTTAATGTTAGTGAGAGTTGAACTTGTTCAATAACAAACTAATCGTACTGACGATGTTTGTGTGTGCTCGGGACGCACTGGACGCGTCTGTACATATGTACATACAAGGTGTTGGTGTAACGTGTGCTGTGATTGCGCTTTGTGTCTCACTACAAACAACCATTCTATACATTGGTGCCACTTCAAGCTTTTAATGGACTCACCTGTGCGGGGATCATGCTTTATCACGCATCTCATCCGCCACCACGGGACACCACGGAGCTCACAGGTACGACGAACACGGCTGACACCAGTTCGCTAACATGTAAATAACAGTGTGGCTTGTAACACATTAACGATGGTCAGGACACTAAGCGAGGCGCGGTTTGTGCTTGCAGGCCGTCAGCGCCGCCGCTGCCAACACTAGCGGCACGGGCACCACTAGCGGCACGAGCCCCACTAGTGCCACAAGCTCCACTAGTGCCACAAGCTCCACTAGTGCCACAAGCTCCACTAGCGTCACTAGCGCCACAAGCTCCACTAGCGTCACAAGCTCCACTAGCGCCACAAGCGCCACTAGTGCCGGCGCCGCCGCCGCACAAGCCACAGACGCGGCGGTCGTGCTCGAGTACGAGAACGTCACAGACACTATCAAGCGGCGGCTAGAGAGTCCCGTCAACACGCCAGAAACTGAGAAACCTGAATTTAAAAAATCCAAGATACCGCTGGCGTTAAAGAGCCCCGTGCCCATCAAGAGGGACATCAAGGAGGGCGGCCATCGCAGCCGTGGCTCCTCCCTGGAGCGCCGCCGCTTGTCCGAGAGCCCGCTGTCGGGCTCCACTATGTCCGCCATGTCCGCCGATTCCATCGACGCGGCCTCCCGCGCCAGCTCCGTACCTTCCACTCCTTCCACGCCTGACGCGCGCAAGAAGAACAGCAGCACTTTCAACCTGCTCACCGACAGCGATCTCTTCACGCAGATCAACAATGACAATATACACGCCAAGCCGGCACCCGAGCCCGAGCAGCCGAAGGCAGATCCATGCACTATGGTGGCCGTGAAAGAGCACGAGATCGTAAAGTCGACCGTGAGCCCCATTGAGCCCATGGAGATGTACCCGTTCGAGGCCATCGACGCTGTCGTCGAGTTTATCCCGCAGAACGTCGAGACCGTCGACATCATAGACGACACGGAGAACGAGTCGCTCAGCGAGTCCGACGAGGAGGACATTCCTTTCGGGGACGACGACAGGCGGCGCACCGTCGACCTGGGCACCGAGCCCAAGACCTTCGTGGTCGAGGTGAAGACTCTCGAACAAAGGATGAAACCGACGCTCGGGATATTGAAACGAAAGAATAGTTCGGACGAAGACAAGCCGAAGGCGATGCGAGTGACGATGGTGGCCGTGCCCGACCTGATCCCCAGCGCGGAGAAGGGCGACGGCGAGGATGGCATGCGCACGCCGCCGCCCACGCCTCTGGACGACAACAAGGCGATGGAGTGCCCGCTGCTGTACGAGCTGGCGGCTCGACAGTCGGCGCGCGAGTACCTGATCCTGGACGACGTGCCGCGCGAGTACCTAGTCCCGGACGACGTGCCGCGCGAGTACCTCGTCCCGGACGCCGTGTCGCGCGAGTACCTGATCCCGGACGACGTGCCGCGCGAGCCGGCCGCGCTGCCCGAGCCGTCCGCCACGGACACGTGCGCCGCGCGTGACCCCCACCTAACTAACGCACCTGCGCCGGACCACATCGTGAGCAAGCCTGCAGGAACTCAGCCAGAGGAAGAGGTTATATACTCGGAAGTAGAGGACTCACCGCAGGTAAACGACTTAAATACAGGGATTTTTGCAAATTAAATTACGTAATTTGTATTCACTAAACTACAAATTAACAAAAAAGTAAAGGTTTTAATAAAGCTAGACCTTAATCACGCGTCCTTGCTCACGTGGTTTATCAAGCAGGTACCGTGGTGAATCTCACTGGTACCATGGTGTATCTTGACGGTTGGTGTATCCCGCAAGCACCTTTGTGTATCTCGCAGGTACCATGCATTTTTCAGGATAAAAAGTAACCTTTGACAATCAGCAATTGTGTAGCTGTATATGAGCGAAACATAATTTAACCTCTTCAGTATAAAGAGTGATCCAATTACACTTTATTTTTCTTTTCGAAACAAATTATGCCACATTAAAAAGTATTGTTTTATTTATGTATCTTTATAGTATTATTCATCATTTTCTTTTATAATGAAAAAAGATGATATCAGTCAAATGACGCCCTCTATATACAGCTAAAGCTGCACCAAAGTCATTTTTGACTTTTTTTCGTCGATTGATGGGGAAATCTAGACAATAACTTGAGTTTTAGATGCTTCAACGTGGTATAGACGTGACTGTTAAGAAAAAATAAACACAAGCGCTAAGGAACGATGATCTTGGCAGAAAAAGATTGAATTGACTGTAATTATACTGAAAAAATCTATGCACAGTTCCTAAGAATTAGGTAGAAAACGTTTGTTGTAAACGTTTTCTATCTATCTTTTATTATTCTATTATTCCCGTTTAGTACAGCGGAATAATTTGAACACTTAAAATGGTAGCGCTTTAAACTAATATTTATTTATTTATTTAAACTTCATGTACAGTAGTGGTACATAGGCGGACTTAATGCAACAAGGCATTCTCTACCAGTCAACCTTTGGGTTAAAAAAGACAACACTAAATATTTGATGTATGAATCACGTGTTTTTTTTTGACAGGTTTTAGTGGTTCAAAAACCCCAAATTGGATCACCCTTTATTAGTTAGAAAAAGAAAAAATACTGGGTAAGTGCGAGTCGGACTCGCGCACTGAAGGTTCCGTACAAACTTACTGAAAACAGTTCAATTCCCGAATTAAGTTACTAAGATTTTTCCTAATCACAAAACATTTTCTTTTTGTGACGTAACTACAAATTTACAGTTTTCTGATTTTTTCCTATACTTATGCCATGAGACCGCTTCATACCAAATTTCAGGATTCTAGGTCAACGGGAAGTACCCTATGAATTTTGATTCTCTTGAGAGTGTCGAAATACACGTTTTACGCGACATAAACGGCCGTATCTTTGCATCAACTCGGAGAAGTTTGATTATTTCACAGCTTCAAGGGACCGCAGACTGAATATACGGTTTTATTTTCAACTCTATACCTCCACGCGTTCCCGAGATAAAGAGTCTTGACGGACAGATAGACAAGATGGACAACAAAGTGATCCTATAAGGGTTGCGTTTTTTCCTTTTGAGGTACGGAACCCTAAAAACGAGTAACGACGCGTGCCACGGCATCTATCTATAATGTTTTGTTGATAGTTTAATGCTATACTTATTACTTTTGTATAATATTATTAATTAATTTATAAAAACACCCTGTATTTAGTTTGAGCCGCATTTCGTTAGGATTATAGATAATGTTAAGTTCAGGAGTATCACTAAAACCATTGCAGGAAATCAACGAGTTCCACAGCAGTATTATTATAAGTTCTATATTTCTGTGTGACGAGAATAAAATCGTATTGTAGTCCCGTCAATTAGTTAAGTTGCTCGAAATAAATTGTGTAAATTATGTTATCAGTACTTACAATAGGGTAATTAATTGTGTGACAAATCGACTACCAAATTAAATGACAGTAAAAATTATTCTAATAACAATTGTCATTCGTTGACTACAGTTTGAAATGGAAAACCATGGCAAATGAACGTTGAGAGATCATTTGATAATCAATTAATTTCCCTGAGTGTACAAAGAGTGGGAGTCCCTCACTGGTGCGTACCGTTGCAGCTGCGCTCGACGTCATGTAGCGAGTTCGAGGACAAGGCGCCGCTGTGCACGTCCACGCCCATCAAGCACGCGCAGGTGGTGGCCATGTCGCCCAAACTGGCTCACGCGCCGTCCACGCCGGCCCACGGGGCAGCCGCGTCTCCCACGCCGCCCACGCCGGCCCGCACGCCGCCCACGCCGGCCCGCACGTCGCCCACGCCGGCTCAAGCTTCGCCAGCGCCGCCCACGGCCGGCGACCAGGCCACGCCACAGAAGTCGCACATACCCGTCAGCAAGGACCGTCTCAAGCAAACTGACAAGTACCAGAAGACTGACGACTCGGTCCAGGTGTGTACTAATTGTTATATAAATTCCTTGGTGGTATCCCATTTTGAAGTAAGGCAGTGGAAAAACTAATTGGCACATAAACGTTGATTTCACTGAAGTTATGTTATCTGTGTTTACAGGCGTCATCGAATCCCGAGAGCCAGCCGATAGAGATATCCACTGGGTCCACGGGCAGCGCACTGCAGGCGCAGTTCTCCGAGCTGCACGACGACGAGCTGGCAGCTTGGGAAGCTGCTGCCGGCAGCCTGGCGCGCCGCATGGACGTCATGCTGCTCACCGTCGGAGGAGTGGCTGCCGAGCGCGACCCCGCCAAGCGGCTTGAAGTAAATATAATACCTAGAAAGACTGATAAACCTTAAAATTAAATATCTAGTATAGATCAATACTGAAGCATAGACAATAATTATTGAATTTTTTTTGACAAATAATGACTTTATTTTCTACTAGCCGACTCGTGCCCACTTGCGTTGGCGTTAAACACTTTTGCTTAGCCTATGTCACTTAGGAATAAGGTTGCTTTCTACTGGTGATATCAAAATCGGGTCAGTAGTTTAGATAATTGCGTGTTATTATGAATGGTGGGCGCTATCAGCTTATCTGTTACCACTGAGCGACTAAGCGGTGTGGCTGCAGATCCTCAAGAACCAGCTGGGGCAGCTGGCCCCCGACGCGGCGGCGCTGATCTCCCGCGGCGACTCGCTGGTGTACGCGCGCCACAAGGACAACCCGCTGCTGGCCGACTACATACAGACTCACTTCCAGGTACGCTCGCATGGGGCTCTTTTTTGGTCTCCTCACTCTCCATCCATCATGAGAAGCGTGAATCATGTATGGAGAGGCAGAGGGATATACTTATAATTCTTTAAGTAACTTGCCTCCTCTTTACATGACCGTACTAAGACATTAATAATCTTTTAAATTTTTCAGTCCCTGGCACCACTTTTGAACTTCTTCTGACATACTCATTATCTTTTCATTGACATAAATCGTTATTTCATCCGTCCTGAGTTGATTCAATGCGTTACTTCTCGATCTACCTCGCCATCCCCTTGGCCAAGCGTCCCGTGGCACTGAAAGTCTGTGTGTCTGAAGTATGGATGTTTTGGTGAAAGTTAAGGGCACAGGGCTGGAGTGACCGCCAAAGTTACAGAAAAATATTCTGTTTTGGTTCTGCTCAATCTTGGGCTAACACTTCCAGTCTTTGCCACCACACCTCCGATTTGTTCTGGACCTTTAGGCCACTCTTGGTAATCAGCACATCAGAGACATACACCAGGGAACCTTTTCCTGGATATCCATCCAACGTTAGAGATATAAGACGAATATATACCGTACTCATCGTTTATGTAAGAAAACCTACAGCTCTTTTTTGTACAGCTGCTGTATAGTTAGAGTCATGAACAATCAGGATGAGTTGGATTTTGACGCAATCATTTGACCAAGTTTAATAAAGTGAAATGTTCAATTTTCGGAAATACCGTCTAAACTAAAAATGAAAAATGTTGAGTTTAGTGCCATCTAGCGAAAACATGGCCACGCCACGATAGGGCCCGTAGCTTTCACCTTCCACGTAAATTGATAGAAAAAAAAAACTACTGACAATAAATTTCTTGAACGACATCGTGTATAGGACAAGCTGCGCAACAAATGGTCGATGGTGATGTCAGAGATCGAGCTGAAGCGCAATCTGGCGCTGGCGGCCGAGGACCAGCTCAAGGAGCTGCAGGCGCTGCTGGAGCAGCTGGGCAGCTGGTGCCGCGCGCTCGACGAGCTGCTGGCTAGCGACCCGGTATGTTGTTGTTGATTGTGTTCCAAGGAGCTGCAGGCGCTGCTGGAGCAGCTGGGCAGCTGGTGCCGCGCGCTCGACGAGCTGCTGGCTAGCGACCCGGTATGTTGTTGTTGATTGTGTTCCAAGGAGCTGCAGGCGCTGCTGGAGCAGCTGGGCAGCTGGTGCCGCGCGCTCGACGAGCTGCTGGCTAGCGACCCGGTATGTTGTTGTTGATTGTGTTCCAAGGAGCTGCAGGCGCTGCTGGAGCAGCTGGGCAGCTGGTGCCGCGCGCTCGACGAGCTGCTGGCTAGCGACCCGGTATGTTGTTGTTGATTGTGTTCCAAGGAGCTGCAGGCACTGCTGGAGCAGCTGGGCAGCTGGTGCCGCGCGCTCGACGAGCTGCTGGCTAGCGACCCGGTATGTTGTTGTTGATTGTGTTCCAAGGAGCTGCAGGCGCTGCTGGAGCAGCTGGGCAGCTGGTGCCGCGCGCTCGACGAGCTGCTGGCTAGCGACCCGGTATGTTGTTGTTGATTGTGTTCCAAGGAGCTGCAGGCGCTGCTGGAGCAGCTGGGCAGCTGGTGCCGCGCGCTCGACGAGCTGCTGGCTAGCGACCCGGTATGTTGTTGTTGATTGTGTTCCAAGGAGCTGCAGGCGCTGCTGGAGCAGCTGGGCAGCTGGTGCCGCGCGCTCGACGAGCTGCTGGCTAGCGACCCGGTATGTTGTTGTTGATTGTGTTCCAAGGAGCTGCAGGCGCTGCTGGAGCAGCTGGGCAGCTGGTGCCGCGCGCTCGACGAGCTGCTGGCTAGCGACCCGGTATGTTGTTGTTGATTGTGTTCCAAGGAGCTGCAGGCGCTGCTGGAGCAGCTGGGCAGCTGGTGCCGCGCGCTCGACGAGCTGCTGGCTAGCGACCCGGTATGTTGTTGTTGATTGTGTTCCAAGGAGCTGCAGGCGCTGCTGGAGCAGCTGGGCAGCTGGTGCCGCGCGCTCGACGAGCTGCTGGCTAGCGACCCGGTATGTTGTTGTTGATTGAACACTGATAGTTTATGGGTCCTTGTTGACCCTGAGACACCTGTTAGTCTCTAACCACACTTAGCTCCTGATGGTTTGTGGGTCCTTGTTGACCCTGAGACACTTGTTTGTCTCGAAGTTTGATAGTCACTGAGCACAACACACTTTAGAGTCACTGGATAGCTTCCCGCTATGTCCACGCGCGCGAAATGGACTATATAGCGTGCGAAGCTTAGGCTCGAAGGACCAAAAAGAATGTATGATCTCTTGCTAGATCACACACTACTTTTTGATGATGTGGGCGGTATAGAATAAAAGATGGTAAAATAATTTAAACTGCTGTATTGTTCCAAATGTTTTGGTAAAATGAGCTAATGAACTGGTGTGTGTGAAATGAGTGACACGTGGCCCTTGTTGGCCGTGATGAGATCGCCCGGTTTGATGGCTCGACGCGAACTGAACTTTATTATAAAGTAAAATGAATGTGAGGCGTAAATGCTGACTTGCAGTATGTGCGGTTGTACCGTACAGTTTCAAAAGACAGAGTTGTTGTTGTCTAATGCAAGACGTCGCTTTGAGTTTCGTTGTAGTTTATGTTTCTGACATTACAGTTTCCTAGGTAACGAGACAAGGCTGTGTTGCAAGAGATATCACTTCCAGGCTATCAATATGTTTACTATCAATATTTTTTTTGTCAGTGTGATAATTTGGTTTTTATTACTTGGTAGGAGGCTGCTCGCAGCTCATACGTGGAGCAGCAGGCCAATGTGGAGCGCGTGCAGGCGCTGGCACGCGAGCTGCGCGCGGCGCACGTGCGCGTGCCCGACAGAGCCGTCAGCGACGCGCTGGCGCTGTGGGCCGCGGCCGAGGCCAAGTGCGACGCCGGCAACAGCGCCAAGGTGGGACCTGTCGTAACGTTACATTGTAATCGCGCGATTACACTATAATGCTACCGATCCTTAGTTTTATTTAACGACATCAACTCTTATACGTCCGTGTATACCGTCGTGCAGGAAGCTATGGAGTCAGCGTGCGGCGCGTACGTGACGCGCGCGAACGTGTCGCGCGGCGCCGTGGCCGCGCAGGCCGCCGCTCTGCGCGCGCACCCGCTGGGCGGCCGCGACTACGACGACTTCCCGCTGCAGCAGGACGCGCTCGCGGTGCGTGTCCCCACACCAGCCTCACGTGCTGCCACTCGGCCCCACTAATTGTTCCTGTGTGTCTACAGCGCGTGAAGGCAGCCATGGAGGAGATCGCGCTGGCAGTGGAGGAGGCGGAGCGCGAGTACGCGCGGCTCAGCAAGAGAGCGCGCGCGCCGCCCGAGCAGGCCGCGCGCGTGCGCGACAAGCTGCGCGACGAGTGGGCGGCGCTGCAAGCCGCGTACAAGCAGCGCCACGACAGGTAGGTCCTGTGTGTGTGCAGCGTGTGGGCGACGCTGCAGGCCGCGCACAAGCAGCGCCCCGACAGGTAGGTCCTGTGTGTGTGCAGCGTGTGGGCGACGCTGCAGGCCGCGTACAAGCAGCGCCACGACAGGTAGGTCCTGTGTGTGTGCAGCGTGTGGGCGGCGCTGCAGGCCGCGCACAAGCAGCGCCCCGACAGGTAGGTCCTGTGTGTGTGCAGCGTGTGGGCGACGCTGCAGGCCGCGCACAAGCAGCGCCCCGACAGGTAGGTCCTGTGTGTGTGCAGCGTGTGGGCGACGCTGCAGGCCGCGCACAAGCAGCGCCCCGACAGGTAGGTCCTGTGTGTGTGCAGCGTGTGGGCGACGCTGCAGGCCGCGCACAAGCAGCGCCCCGACAGGTAGGTCCTGTGTGTGTGCAGCGTGTGGGCGGCGCTGCAGGCCGCGCACAAGCAGCGCTACGACAGGTGATGCTTGTTCACTTATCTGAAGTTGCAACGCTGGCTTTGAAGCGATTTCAGGCGCTTAGAAAGAAGCTAATATTAAAAGTGCATCTTTTTATATAATAAATTAAGTCGTAACATTCAGCATGACGTCTGATGACGCAGGTGGAGCAGCTGCCAGGCGGTGTGGGCGCGCCTGTACGCGCAGCTGGAGGCGTGCGGCGAGTGGCTGGACGTGGCCGAGCGCGGCCTGCAGCAGGCTGCCGACCCCGCTCTGCCCTTCAAGGACCTCAAGCAGAAGGTCCGCGATCTCGACAAGCAGGTGAGTATTTAATACTGGCCATTTATTTATTTATTTCATACTTCATGCACATGAAGGTACAGAGGCGGACTTCATGCCTTAGGCATATTCCACCAGTCAACCTTTGAGTGATGCAGAGAAGAATAGTGGTAGGTGCGACAAAAGAGAGGAAAAAAAGTGGTTATTATAAAAAAGATATACAAATGAATCACAGAAACAACACAACATAGTTAAATATAATATATGTAACATAATTTAATGAACAAAATATACATACATAAACAAAAAAAAAAAAAAAACATGGTCCAAATCGACAAACAGAGAAATATTAACGTTGTGATGATACTACTGCCAACTTCTTACGAATATGCTCGCAAACCTCAATCTTGAACACATGACATGACATTAACTGCGGTTTAGCATTGGCTTTATTATAAATATCCTCATAAATTCATAATAATAAAAAATAGTAGCTTATGTGACTAGGGGATAAAACAGTGTCTTTAAGTCGCGGGTGGCATGTTGAATTCCGAACGAAATGAAGCTTGCTAAGCTTTAATCCCGAACACTAGTGAGGAAGATCTATGAGTTAATATAGAAACCTGAGTGAAGTGAGGAATTCAAACCGCCCAAGACAAGAAACTATGCTTGCGCGGTCTTTGCACACGCCAAGCCTCGTATAATCTTTTTACAGCTATAATAATTTAATTTATACAAACCTAATTTTCTATTTAATCTATTGTACAAAAATGGGCCTTAAAATGTGAAATACCTTTTTACAAAGACATTTTGAAAAAGTATTGGAATTGCGTACAATATCATTCCGTCTCTGCTGCTCTAGCATTCCGGTGTGCTGCTTTAATACCAGACGCATAATGAAAAGCTGGCGAACAGTCAGTACATTGCAGGACTTGTATAGCAAATCTGTGGGATAGAGGAATGGATGGAAATTGGCTACTTTTAAAAATGGCTCTCTGAGCTCTTTCAAGAGGTAACAAATAAGTTGGTGGTGCTCCAACCCACGAGGTATTACAATATTGAATTACAGATTGTCCGAGTGCTAGATAAACTTGGGTGATCAATTTTGAGTCTGCAATTGCTCGCAATGTTTAAAAATATAGATTAATTTTCCCAATCTTTTAACTAATCTTTCAATATGTGGTCTAAAGGAGAGTGTTTTGTCAATTATAACCCCGAGATAATTAATGTCGCATGTTTTAGGGATAAAAGGACAATTACATGTACTGACTGAGCGGAATCCACATTTGTGGGCATAAAGATGAGAATTAGTAGTTGTAGTGTTTGTGTACTTGTCTCGAGTTCACGGGCAGTCGTTAACTGGCCGTTGTTGAAGACGAACGTATTGAACCTAACTGCTGGTGACGTAACGAGCCAATGTGTTTACCCCCCGTGTCATTGCGTCCACTACAGTAGTGTTAGATTGAAGGTCGCGCATGGAGAATTGAATGTATTTAGTCTTGTCAGCATTTAATGTTAGTAAATTGCTTTGAAGCCAATTAGTCACATTGTTTAAACCTAATTGAGCGTATTCGTATAATTCATTGCTGGTTTTAGCGGAAAAAATTGAGGCTGTATCGTCAGCATATGAAATAATTTTGCCTTGTCTAATGTTCAAATTACACAAATCATTAATATAAATCAAGAATAGGTTTGGGCCCAGAATGCTTCCTTGAGGAACACCAAAACTAGTATTTTTTTTTGTTCATCGCTTGTGATATCGTCAATTCTAACACATTATCGATCGTCTAAATAGTCGCCTAAAAGTTTTAGCGGCGTTCACCTAAATCCCATGGCCTCTAACTTGTTTAGGAGTATAGAAACAGATAACCTGTCGAAGGCCTTCCCGAGGTCAAGGAAGACCCCTAGGGTCTGTTTTCCTTTAGCAAGTTCCACGGAGACATGATCGGTCAAGTTGTGCACCACGTCAGCTTTGAATAGCTTGGCACGAAAACCAAATTGCGAAGATGATAGAAAATTATTTTTCTCTAAATAGTTAACTAGTCTGCTATTAATAATTTTCTTTAGTATATTAGATATAGATGGAAGTAACGATATTGGCCTATAATTATTAACTAAGTCTTTGTTTCCAGATTTAAAGATAGGGACTACAACTGCTTTTTTCAAGCATATAGGGAAAATACCTTCAGAAAAACAGAGACTTTCTTTAATTATATGTGTTAAGGGAGGTACCAGGATATGTACCCTTTACCGCATACAGTGCCAAATTTGTCACACTAACTTAAATTCGTCACAGAGGACTAGTGATGCGATCTTTGTATCATGTTTGCCACTAATATCTCAGTTCATGGCCTGATTTATCGAAACACCAACAAATGGCAGTTTTATTGTACTGCTTTATCACCATAATCGATCGGTAAAACAGTCGATTCCGCCATTTTGCACTTTCGTGAGTTTGCAAAGATAGGGAGAGAGATTTGAAGTCATTTAAAGGATAAAATAATTAAATGATTAGCAACATAGAAAAATGGATCCCCGACACTTCTATGGAAAGAAACGTAAGTAATGACATGACTATCTTGATTGTAATGTATTTCGAAGTTTGTGCTAAATTTGGAACAACATGCAGTAACATGTTCTTTTTTTTCAAATAAGGAACATCATGCAGTTCGGGGAAAATACATACTAAAATACTTATGGCCATATTTGGAACATCATGCATTAAGTAACTTGTTTATTATTTTATTACAGACAAAATGTCTACTCGACCTCGTGTTGTGACCTTTGTCCCAGACACTAGTGAGGATGAAGATATTTCAGATGATGATGAACATAGAATTCCTTAAGCAAAAAAAAAATAAGAACCAAAAAATGGTACCACCGATTATTTTTCCATTTGTTGACCTCGTCTGTGTCAACAGTTGGTTATTATGGAGACGACATATGAAACAGAAAGATGATCAAGCTTATTTGCCTTTACTAGACTTCAAATTAATTTTGGCGGATATTTAATGCAAGAAGATGTAACCTACGACACGTAAAAGAGGACGCCCTTTGAACCAAGAAATTGAGGATATCAATAAAATAAAAAGACGTCGATGCCTGAATATGCCTCCAATTGAAGTCGCAGTGGATGGATTTAACCACAAGCTCGAGTGGAAATCCGATCGTCAAAGGTGTAAGATGGTGGGATGTAAGCAAAAATCCTAAATATATTGCCAAAAGTGCAAATGTTATTTGTGCCTGAACAAAGATCGTAATTGTTTTACTCAATTTCATACTATCTAAATATTCTATTATATTCTTTAGAAAATAATGAGTTTCTTTTTAATTGAAAGTACCCCACCAATTCCAAATTATCTAAACTGCATGATGTTCAGAATCTGGAACCATAATTTACGTGTGCTGTATTGCATGTTGTTCCAAATCTGGAACTAACGGTTTTTTGACTGTAACTTTCCTGAAAGTACGTAATTTTTTATTGTTTTTATTTTTGTTGTGTCATACTAAGCCTATAAAGTATCATATATTAAAAAAAAAAAAAAAAAAAATCCATGCGGTAAAGGGTTAAATGGTTTAAGGATCTTACTGCTAATATTATCCCAGCCCACCGCACAGTCGTCCTTGAGAGCACAAATTATTCGATTAATTTCGTTTTCGCCAGTGTCTAGCAAGCTAAAAGATTTTAGGGGACAATTATCACACATATTTGGAGAAAAGGTTGAACATAGCAATGTTTTGAAATCTGTTCAGCAAGAGTTTTCCTGTAATTCACGAAGTACTTGAAATGAAGTTTATATAACTTTTTCGGTTTTGTATGTGCGTTAGCTTTGCGTTCATATGTAATTTTTAAAAGGTAGTAGGTTATTTAAGACGTTATTAAACATAATAATTAACATTTTGTAAGATATAATTCCAGTATATGTTGACCTTGCATTAGTAAGGTCCAGTATATGTTGACCTTGCATTAGTAAGGTGGTCACTAGTACTGTGAGGTCTACTTATATTGAATGATATTTAAGGTCATTGACTCTTTTATGTGAAAAGGGTCGCAAATACTTGAAAAACTCTTTAGAATATTTGATAAAGAATTTGAAAATAATTTTTGTTAGCTCGGGCACAGAATAAGAAATAGTACAAGAACAGAAATTGCACTCCGTGATAGCAAACTTATGAATTTAAACCTGCTAACAACAGCGCTAATGTGCATAATACATTGCACGGCACGGACACGACCTTCATTTTATTAGCCTACCAGATCCAGTGGCGCTCGTAACGAATCAAAATGCACCGTAAGTCTGCGCAACGAGAGTCTCTATTATGCCCGTTATGTGCCTTTGAACAGCCCGCTCTTGGGTTAGTACTTGTGTGTTTTTGAAAAATGTGAAATAGGTACTTACGTTTTATTACATAAAATATAATCAGATTATCTAAAATTATATGGTAGATAGGTACTTCATTGATTTCTACCTATTTACTTATATCCATACTTTAAAACATATTAAAAAAAAAGTCATCTCATAGAAGTGTCAAAAGATTATTTTAAACAAATGAAATAGGTAATTAAAATGAAGTGTATGTAACTGTTGGTTTTGTATGTGCGTTAGCTTTGCGTCCATATGTAATTTTTAAATGGTAGGTTGTTTAAGACGTTATTATACATAATAATTAACATTTTGTAAGATATAATTCCAGTATATGGTTGACCTTGCATTAGTAAGGTAGTCACTAGTACTGAGAGGTCTACTTATATTTAATGATCTTTAAGGTCATTGACTCGTTTACGTGAAAAATGTAGCAAATACTTAAAATAAAAACTCGATAGAATATTCGATAAAGAATTCGAAAATATTTTTTGTTAGCGGGAGTCAACCGCAAAATCGAACACGCGTATGACACTCTACCGAATTTAGCCTCGCAAGTGAGGCGGCGGGCGTAGGCACATTTATATACCTATAGTTAGGAGTGCGCCAGGCCTGGCTCGGGTCAAGCGGCAAATCGACCACGCGTGTTACACTCTACAGAATTTAGCCTTGCAAGAACGGCCACTCGGCGTAGGTACATTTATATATCTACAGTATGTAGTGCGCCAGGCCTGGTAACACGTAAATTTTTATTTCTTAATTATTTTTTTTACAAATTATGGTTTTTGACGTTCTAAATTCAAGTCTTAAGTAATTGAAATTCCCCAGGGAACGTCCATACTACATTAAATCCCTAAGGAGAGAATGACTTGCTTTGGGTGTTTTTTTTTTTACTTGGGAAAATCATCCTATGACATCCCCCGCTCTTGGGCGGAGCAGGAGATAGTGTCAGACTTTTACTGACTAAAAACCCACTCCTGTCCCTTCGTTGCCTTTCGTACCAGGGCCGAGTCTTCCTTTCAGAATCAGACCCTTGGCCCCAGTAGGCTTCGACCCAGCAGGGCCCCTACGGTTTGCTGACATCTCCTTGAGGCGCGCGTGGAACATTACGCGCCGTCGACGCCTTGGGCTCGGTCCGGACGGTTAACGGACGCCCGCAAGCCCGAGCCTACGGTGGCCGGAAATCGGGATCGGAATCCCGGCGGCGGTTAGGGCGTGAGGGGTGTTGGTTGCCTCACGCGATCGGCCGCCTCCTTTGCTAGAATTACTGCTTCGCAGAAGGAGGCGACCGCCTGCCACTCCTCCTCGCTCCGGACCATGGCCTGTACCAAGGCTCGGCGCGACAGATCACCGCCGCCGATCGCCCCCCACGAGGACACGGCGTTGCTCTTCCCAAGCGGGGCAAACCTCCACCGTGTGCTCCACCGTGTCCTCCGGGCGGTCCACGCAATGGTGACACCTGGGTGCTTTGAGTGATGATGGTTGTATGATGCATAAGAGCCAGTGCGCACTGGTGTTGTCACCGTGACTTTTTGTTTACTGTCACCGTGCTTATGAACCCAACTAGTTTCCGACCGTATCTGGTTTTACGACTGAAACCGAATTTCGGCAACAGTCCCATTTTCGGCCGAAACCGAAAACGAAACTGCCTTACAAGGATCATGTTTTGATGCAGTACTTAATGTTTTCTAAATTAAAATATTTATATTTGTTGACTATTATGAATTTTACTGCACTCGATATTAGTTTGGGGTAGGTAATAATAATAATGTTTTAAAAATCGATAAAGATATATGAAATATTAATTTTAATAAGTATAGTAAGTAATAGTAAGTATTCATTTAATTATACGTGTGTTAATTTTATATATCTATACTAATATTATAAAGCTGCAGAGTTTGTTTGTTTGTTTGTTTGTTTGTTTGTTTGAACGCGCTAATCTCTGGAACTACTGGTCCGATTTGAATGTTTCTTTCAGTGTTGGGTAGTCCATTTATTGAGGAAGGCTATAATAAAATTGCTATTTTGTAACACAAGGTGTAAAATCGAAAACCTATTTTTGCGTGCGCTGCAAAAACTATTGACAATAGAACAAAATGATGTACTACGGGTTTGTAGATCCAATTAAGACCTACAAAAAAGTCCGCGAGAACATATATCTAGCTATCATGGTTTAATCACAATAACCGATTTTGTGTTCAAAATAATTATTAAATCGTCTGAAGAAAAAAAACTACGTTAAATATGTATCGTAATATTAATCTTTATCGAAATTAAGCATTATGTTATCAAGAGTATTTATGTAGAAGTAAAATACTTTTTGTTTCATCTCAATCGGATATTTCGTTTAAAAGTTTTCACGTGTGTAAGATGTTAAGAGTTGGTACCTATTAATGAGTTATGGGCCATAGAGTTATTTATCAACATAAAATCCTGTAATAATCTTTTTCGAAATATATTTGTTGATGAGATCAAGAAGATGCAGTCCATTATCCACAGGAATTTCTTAATTCTTTAAACCCGAGTGGCCTCCCCCCACATTCTCTCAAGTTAAAAATTGGTGCCCCAATTATTTTACTTAGAAATCTTAAGCCACCAAATTTATGTAACGGGACTCGACTTCAGGTTAAATTTCTTCGCAATAACGTGATCGTTGCAACAGTTTTGACTGGTCCAGCGGTTGGTCAAACAGTACTTATACCTCGGATCCCAATGATTCCAAATGATTTGCCTTTTCATTTTAAAAGAGTCCAATTCCCAATTAAATTATCTTTTGCCGTAACGATAAATAAAAAAAACAAAACAGGGGCAAACATTTAAATATGTAGGATTAGATTTACGGCAAGACTGTTCTTCGCACGGCCAACTATATGTCGCGTTGTCAAGATCAGGTTGCGGAAACAATCAATATATTCTTCTGCCACAAGAAAATAAAACTAAAAATATAATTTACTCAGAAGTACTTTAAAATAATATTTTAACCCGGTTTAAAGTGGACGGACACTCCCGCCTATAGTCGTAATTCTTATGTGTCTGGCTGAATGTCGAACAGATAGACAGCTATTGCCTGCGACTTATACAATTTAACTTAATCTATATTTTTCTTAATATTATAAAGCTGAAAAGTTTGATTGTTTGTTATGAACGCGGTAATCTCGGGAAATACTGATCTGATATGAAAACTGTTTAAATATTCAATAGTCCATTTATTGAGGGAGGCTATATTTATCTCGGTATTTCCACGGAAACGAGAAAAACGCGGGTGAAACCGCGGGGCACAGCTAGTATATGTATATATATAAAACAATTAGGGACGTAGGTAAGTATCTAACTGTACTTGCCACTTGAATACCTTGGTAATAGGTATTAAATTTAATTTTGCAACTCTGAATCCATAATATTATCACCAATAATGTTCTATAGTAAGTACCAAGTACCTAATCATGTTTGTTTGGGTACAGCATTAGCGAGAGAGTTAAATCAACATATTATAAAAATATTTAGATAGTGAGCTTAAACTAGATTCTACTATAATGTATGTATTAGTTTTTATAATGTATTTTTTATATAGTTCAAAATGAATGACACGAAAAGTCACAACAAACAAACCGACCTGCAAACAAGCCAGTCACGACGTGATTAGCAGTGATAGGAATAGGTAGTGCCTATTTGCCTAAACTTCGAAGAACAGAGACAAGAAACGGAGACTTTCTTAGGACTAATTTTTTTCCGATACATCTGTCCCGGAATTTCGATACAACACTTAAATACATTTTAAAAAATGTGTTATTTGGAATAAGTAATTCGTCTATATTTACCTAAAGTTTGCGACTAGATATATCATAATAAATAACATACACAGTCGTTACAACCATAAAACTTTCTGAATTTTTTTGTTGGAGAACTTTTTGTAAATGACTTGTTGATACACAATGAATCACAATATTTGTATAAGAAGCCGTACACGTTTCGAAGTAAATATCTTCTTTCTAGCTCACTCTAGGCGTCGCTACGTTTAATGAGATTTGTAAAGTTCAAGTATAATAAAAGGCATTTTGTCTTTAAAATAATAAAACGGTATTTTTTTATCATTTTAGCATTCTCTATAGTAGAAAGAATTTATCATTTAAAAAAAAGTATTTAAAATAAATAAATAATTCATTTCTTCTTAATACGACTACTTTGGCTTGAATTTATGGATTACGAATTGCTGCAATAACATTCTTCATGTCTGTCTACATCAAATAATACGGTAAGTCTACATTTATTACTTTTTAATGTTTTGATTAAAGTTATTTATTTTATTTCTTGTAGGGAAACAAACAGTTAGTTAGATATAAAGTAGAACATAAATGTATATATTATTTTATCTTAATCTAGCAATTTGACAGTCTAGCTTGATATGCAATTGTATGAACTTGTAATTTTTTAGTGGAGTTTTTAAGATAATTATTGTGTATGAAACGTAGTTAAAGAAAATAAAAGTTATTTTAATATTTGATGACTATTTCATACAAGACAGGACCTCATCCGCATTTAACTTTTGGTTCAAATATAAAAAAGAACTTCAATATTACCAAGCATAGTAATGTTATATCTTTGGTGTCTTAAAGAATTGCTAAGGCGGACGAATTCTATCAAAATATATTATTTTTCTGGCCGGTTCTTTTAATATTTGAACCAAAATGGATTATGTCTTTTGCGCATTGACTAAAATGCAAAAAAAATTCAATAATAATTGTTACGCATGTTCATATTTTTGAACCGTTTTTCTTTATTAGAGCGTAAAATAAAAGAATAAAATCTTTAAATCGATACAATCGATACACCTAACTGGAATGCGCGCACTTCTCCCGCTTTTCCTTCCACCTCCCTGTATCTATAAAGGTTCGTTATTCCTTTTGAGGCATGGAAAACTTTAAAATTTTATTTTGTTTTAGGTACTTGCTATCGTACATCTTTTTGGAGACCAGTAAGATTGGAGATGGCGAACAAGCCTAAGGAAGCAACAGTACAAAGTTGGATCGGACTTCATCCTGAATTATATTATGACCCGGCTAGTAATTTGATTTACTGTTCTAAGTGCGAGAGCAGTATAACAGCTAAACTTAGTAGTGTCAAGAGGCACGTTAAAGGTCCGAAACACAAAGGGACAAGTAAAAAACCAAATGAAGAGTTTTATTTGGACCTAGTACAATTTCTCTTATTATGTAATATACCTTGGATTCAAGTAAACAACCCCGCTTTCAAAAAATTCTTCCATAAATATATTTGCTGCAATTGTACAAATCGACAAAAGGTCCCTGAGCAATCATTGCTGAGAAAAGTTTATTTACTTAGATAAGATTTTTAAAACTAAAATTGACTTTTTTTTTTACTTTAGGTAAATATAGACAAACTTATTCCAAATAACACATTTTTTAAAATCTATTTAAGTGTTGTATCGAAATTCCGGGACAGATGTATCGGAAAAAAATTAGTCCTAAGGAAGTCTCCGTTTCTTGTCTCTGTTCTTCGAAGTTTAGGCAAATAGGCACTACCTATTCCTATCACTGGTGATTAGGCACGTGGACGCGAAATAAGAAAAAAAAAAAGAAGAAAAGAAAATATGTTTATTTGGTACACCATGATTCATTAATCAACAAATTATGTCTTCGTCGCTTACTCGCTTGGATGGAATTTAACGCGCCGAACATGACCGATCACAGCGCGAGAACTCCCGAATGCAGTTTCGGTTTCGGTCATAGTTTCGGCAGGTTTGCTGCCGAAACCGAAACTAAACCAAAACTTGTCCGAAACCGAACTTTCGGTCGAACACTAAATCCAACATGTGGTGCGCGCACTTGAACACGTGAAAGTTGGGGAAAAAAAATATTGTCACTCTGACAAAAGTTACCAGTCCGCGCTAGCTCTAACAGGGCAATCTATTTTTTTTTTAACTTTCCCCCACACTATCACAGATTATCGAGCAGGTGGTGTAAAAATATATTTTCATCATCGGATCAGATTTATAAACTGGTTTAATCAGTATCAAAAAGTTATAAGTAAATTGCAATTTACAAATACTTTTTTCACAATCTGTGAATGCAGTCAGCAATTAATCAAAAAGTTAAGGCCTGTCTCTCAAAACATTTTTTTTTGTAATTGTAACGGTGAAAGTTAGCTGCATAAACAAGTTTGTTCGTGTGTACAGATGAGCGCGCGTGCGGAGGCAGTAGCAGCGGCGCGCGCGGCCGGGCGCGGCGTGGTGGCGGCGTGCGGCGCGCCGCTGGCGTGCGACGTGCAGGACCAGCTGGAGCTACTCAACGAGCGGTGGCACGCCGCCGCCGCCGCACTGCAGCGCCTCAACCTCAGGTACGTGTCCCCCCTCCCCGCCCGCGGCGTGGTGGCGGCGTGCGGCGCGCCGCTGGCGTGCGACGTGCAGGACCAGCTGGAGCTACTCAACGAGCGGTGGCACGCCGCCGCCGCCGCACTGCAGCGCCTCAACCTCAGGTACGTGTCCCCCCTCCCCGCCCGCGGCGTGGTGGCGGCGTGCGGCGCGCCGCTGGCGTGCGACGTGCAGGACCAGCTGGAGCTACTCAACGAGCGGTGGCACGCCGCCGCCGCCGCACTGCAGCGCCTCAACCTCAGGTACGTGTCCCCCCTCCCCGCCCGCGGCGTGGTGGCGGCGTGCGGCGCGCCGCTGGCGTGCGACGTGCAGGACCAGCTGGAGCTACTCAACGAGCGGTGGCACGCCGCCGCCGCCGCACTGCAGCGCCTCAACCTCAGGTACGTGTCCCCCCTCCCCGCCCGCGGCGTGGTGGCGGCGTGCGGCGCGCCGCTGGCGTGCGACGTGCAGGACCAGCTGGAGCTACTCAACGAGCGGTGGCACGCCGCCGCCGCCGCACTGCAGCGCCTCAACCTCAGGTACGTGTCCCCCCTCCCCGCCCGCGGCGTGGTGGCGGCGTGCGGCGCGCCGCTGGCGTGCGACGTGCAGGACCAGCTGGAGCTACTCAACGAGCGGTGGCACGCCGCCGCCGCCGCACTGCAGCGCCTCAACCTCAGGTACGTGTCCCCCCTCCCCGGCCGCGGCGCCTGGCAGGCCGAGCTAATACTTTGCGTGCGCACAGGATCGCCGGCGTGGAGTCCAGCAACGTGGTGGCGGAGGGCGGCGCGGCGTGGGCGGCGGGGGCGCGTGCGCAGCTGCGGCAGGTGGACGAGCTGCTGCACACCACGTGCGCCAACCCTGCCGACCGCACCTGCCTCGCTATCCGACTCAGCCTCGTCAAGGTACCCCAACTATCCTTCATTTTAATAATAATCCTTCACCTCTGTACCTTTTATTTATTTGCTACTGGTGGCATAGCATAGCGTAGTTGGCCTTATAATGTTCCCACTGCTGGGACTCAGGCCTCCTCTCTAGGGGAGGGAATGGACCGTAATCCACCACGCCGGCCCAGTGCGGGTTGGTGGATGTCTTCGAATTTTTGGTTCTAGGACATGCCGGTTTCCTCACGATGTTTTCCTTCACCGTTTTGAGAGCACTGGTGGCGCCTTACACCAATTACTTTGGGCGGAAATATAAAAACTGAATGCGGTTATCCTCGATGGCTGGCTGGCTCAAAACATTGGAAAGTGAAACCTTGCAAATGCGACACAAATAGGACGACGAAAATTAGGTTTTGGATGAACAAGGTTAGGAGCACGCACATTGAACTGGATTTCTTCCGTCGACCTTAGGCTGGACCTCCTAGATTGATCTTTTTGAAGCAGCACACACGAACAGGCCCGGTCACCACGTCTAAACGCACTTCTCGCAATTGTTCTTGATAACAGGCTAGGTTTCACACGTGAATTAGTTTGCAACTCGAAAATAATAAAATTTAATAAGTACCAGGCGCGGTTTTCAAACGCACGGTCGAAAGCAAAGATTGAAGGCGGAGTAAGGTATATTTTTCACTCCAAATTGTTTCAAGCGGCGATGACATAGAAAACCCTACACAAGTGTGCACGTCGTAGCGGGATGGAGCATAGGGGGGATGATTTAGCGCTTGCAAGGCACGTACTTCTATCCTACAATTGAAATTATTAAAGTTACGAAACTTAACAGCTACTTTATGCACATAAAGATACAGAGGCGGATTCTGTATCTTTATAATGCCTTGGGCATTTTCTACCTGTCAACCTTTGGGCAGGGACGTGCGAGCAATACAAGTAAATAATAAATAATCTGCCATCTCATTTTTCCGTATAAAAACATTAATATAATGAGTATGTAGTATGAAAATATGCATGTATGTGTAAGTTGACATTTGAAAATTTCTTCCAAGATAAAGCCCGGCTTCTGAGACATCATGAATGGATATATAGTTTATGAAATCTACGAGGCGCCTTCTATGACGCGTAAAAAAGTTGTGCAAACTACAAATTACTTCAAATTTGCTTTGAGCGGTTATCGATACGATACATACAAAATGTAATTGCTTTGATAGTTTTTTTTTGTTTTGTGTCATTTAAAGTTAAAGTTTTATGATTAGCAATCCTGTAATTTACTTGGTTTTGAAAGTTTATTATCTTTGAAATGAATTCGGAAACGCAATTGTGATTGGATTAAAATGTGTGAATTTGATACTTGGCCATGTAAACAGTTTGAGTTTTAGAGATAAATATGATCTCTTAACTTCACCTAAATCTAACCCTCCCTCGTTCCCCCGAGCGTGCAAGTGTGGCCTCCTCCTATGCTAGCATTACTGCTTTGCAGAAGGAGGCGACCGCCTGCCACTCCTCCTCGCTTTGGACCATGGCCTGTAATAAGGCCCTGCGCGAGCACCACCGTATGGTGGTGCTCTGCCCAAGCGGGGTACACCTCTACCGTATGCTCCACCGTGTCCTCCGGGCGGTCCACACAGTGGTGACACCCGGGCGTTACTTCTGCACGAATCCGATGCAGGAACTTCCCGGACTATGTTCGGTGAGAACCTCATGTGCCGTCATGCGGAAGGTGAGGACGCCGTGAGGTCTTTCCAGCCACTCCTCAAATAGGGGACTTACCGCGATAATTATGGCGTGCCCAGCACTGGGGTGCGACCGTTTCTGTCGCCATTTCACCATAAGATCCCGCTGGAACTCTTTCCGGAGTTTCGCCCCGGCGCTGCATCTCCACGCGCAAATCGTGCACGCGTGCAAGGACTGTTGCCTCCAGATCGCATGGTGGCAAGCAAGGAGGCTTGCGGCCTCCTTGCTTCGCAGGAAACTGTGCGACATCCCCGCACCATCCGAATGGCCATGACCCTCTGGCATGCTGCGTTCAGCTGGGCCGCCGGTCGCTTTCGCAGCGACGGCGCCCACACCGGCGCTCCATAAAGGAAGGGCCATTTACCAAACGATGCCTGCGTAGAGCCTCCGGCAGGAGGCGTCTGGACCCTCTACGTTGGGCAGGGCCCGCTTGAGGGCAGCCCCAGTCCGATTCAGTTTGGGAGCCAGTTTTTTGGGTACGGAACCCTAAAAAAGCATGTAAAATATGAACTAAACGGAAAAAACGGAACCCTTATAGTATCACTTTGTTGTCCGTTGATCTGTCTGTCAAGACCCTTTATGTCGGGACCGCGTGGAGGTAAAGAGTTGAAATTAAAACCATATACTCACGTCTGCGGTCCCTTAAAGCTGTGAAAAAATCAAAATTCTAAGTTAACGAAAAAAAAGATACGGCCGTTTATGTCGCAAAAAAACGTATATTTCGACACTCTCCGAGAATCAAAATTCATAGGGTACTTCCCGTTGACCCAGAATCCTGAAATTGGCAAAAAGCAAGGTCTTATAGCACAGATATAGGAATAAATCTGAAAACAGTAAATTTGTTGTTATATCACAAAAAAGAAAAATTTTTGCCGTTCGAAAAAATCTTGGAGACTCCATTCGGGAATTGAACTATTTGTATAGGTAAGTTTGTAAGGAACCCTCAGTGCGCGGGTTCGACTCGCACTTGCTCAGTTTTTTTAATATGGAATGATTCGTTTATTTTATAACCAAAATGTTCTAGTCCTTACCATTTTCGAACTTTCGAGATATTTATTATTATTTATTACTTATTTGTTTCTTTATTGCACACCTTAACTTATTATAGGACAGACATTTATATACATAGACATTCTACTTTTTGAAGAGTTTTTGCATCGCACCAAGCTTTTACGTAAGTTCAATCTGTTTTGAATAAAATCAGATTGAGTTTCCAAACATGTGTCAAAATAAAATGTAATTTGAATCAAAAGTATCAAAATAATTAGCTATATGTATAGAATACCTATTCAGACCCCTTTTTTTGTAATTTTCTTCGATTAGTGCGTTGGTAAAATCGTATTTATATGATAATTTTATATGAGACCATAATATTGTTTTATGCCATCCTGGAGATGAATATACTGTCTTTTATTTGATACCATGACATCCTCATAGTTAGGATTCTTAGTGCATCATAATGTTACCAGAAAAACCGAGATATTTGTTTAAAAATGTAAAAGCGTCTTTAATATTTCAATTTGTGATTATGAATTTAGACCAAACTTCGCTCTTATAAAGTTACTTTCCTGTTAAACTTCTCTTGACAGGAGTATATTATAGGTATAGGGGGTCCTATCCTACGAAGGTGCAAGTGTCGATCTTGGATGTGTGTGTAGACTCATGTACATTTCGTTCCTGTTCCAAGAGCCAGCTATTTTCTATGACACAGTGTTCCGAGTTTGAGCACATGGAATAAAAAGTCATCATACATACAATACATCAAAGATTGTCTTGTTGAGATAGAACAATTGCAACTCTAAATTTCATCGATATTTTTTTCTATGATTACTACATCACTAATTGTATATTTTGCATATGTGTGTTTATTCTGACCCCGTAGTTACAAGGAGATGCTCCACCTCCTTTTTGGATGTGATATAGTATCGTGTTTGTTTGTGGTGAAGTCAGTATCCTTGTGTTCGTGGGCAATATGAGTTTGTGTGTCGTTGTTATAGTTTTTGATTTTGTGTTAGCGAAAGAAGTGGGCGTGGTTTGGAGACATCTGAACTCGAATAAATTGGTGCTTAAAACATATCTTTACTGTTTGGCATATCTGTGCCTCCTACCGTTAATTGGGAACGCCGTGGTGGCGCGCTCCGAGGGCCGTGAAAACACATGGCCTCAGACTTGTGCAGCGCCACCTCGAGGTGGATCCCAACTGCTGAATCCTCTCAACGACTGTCGCAACCTCGCGTGTCGCCAGTTCGACCGTTGCTTGGTACGACTCTCCCTGCGCCCGGACCAGCGTGTAGTCTGCGTAAAGGACCACGCTGACCCCGTCAGGGAGGTCGCCGCGCAGCACGTAGTCGTAGCCTATGTTCCACAAGGGCGGTCCTAGTACTGATCCCTGTGGAACACCGCACGATATCTCTCGACGTTTCCAGTCTCAGTATGGTACCTATAGAATTAAATCATTAAAACATTGCATAGCAATACCAAACATCCAAGCCCAGGCCTACCTTCCGGCTTCACCATCAGATCAGTTCGGTATATCCTTCTCCTTTCAGTCAGTCATTGACTACACGTATAAACAAACGAATTTTACTTGTTACAACAGTTCTACTGTGATCTCATGAAGAGTTTCGTTCCATATCTTCGAAGCTCGTAACAATATTTCTATGGGACCATCTTGGAAGCATAACCTTTCAATCAAAAAAATAATTTTCAAAATCGGTCCATAATTGACTGAGAAATCGGTGAACATACATTAAAAAAAATACATTCAGCCGAACAAATTATATAATGCAAAAATGCCCCTAAATCTTCGAGTTGTAACCTGGAACGCCAACGGATTATCCCTTGGAAGAACACCGAACAGAGAAAATTCAAGCAACTTCAGTGAGAGTTCAAAGCGGCTGCACGGAGACTACCTTATCAGCTATATACTGTCCACCTAGGCATACAATATCCAAACAGGAATTTATTGCCTACTTTGCGGGACTTAGTAATAGATTTATATGCGGCGGTGACTGGAACGCAAAACACGTTTACTGGGGATCCCGTCTAACACTACCAAGAGGCAGGCAGTTATACGCTGCTATAAATGATCTAAGTCTTAACTGTATTAGTAATGGAGTACCTACTTACTGGCCTACTGATAACAACAAAGTGCCTGATCTTCTGGACTTTTACATACTGAAGAACATCCCCCAATGCTATGTCACCGTTGAAGAATGCACTGACCTTTCTTCAGACCATACACCTGTCATTTTGAATGTCAGTGGAAAGATTCTGGAAGTAGAAGCCCCAACTGCCTTGTATAATTATAAAACAAACTGGACTGAATATAGTAATATAATCACACATAATGCGAACCTCAATGTTTCTTTAAAAACGCAGGACGAAATTGAATTGGCGATAGAATCATTCAATAAACTAATCCATCAGGCTGCTAAAAACTCTACACCAATCTCTAAGGCGAGGAGCCCTAAAGTAAAACACTATCCAAAATTGATTAAAGACAAAGTGAATGAACGACGGCGATTGCGGAAAATATGGCACAATACGGGTTACCCTAGCGATAAAAGGCGGTTCAATAAGGCATCAGACGATCTGAAAAAAATGATCAACCAAAACAATAACGAAAATCTTCAAACTTACTTAAGTAGTCTTTCCCCCACAATTGATACAAACTACTCGTTATGGAAAGCCACCAAGAATTAAAAAAAGCCCAAAAATCAAATACCACCTATTAAAACAACTGCAGGTACCTGGGCTAGATCAGTACCTGAGAAGCTAAAAGCTTTCTCTGAACATTTACAGAACGTCTTCAAGCCGCATCCTAGTACTTGCCCTGAACATGATGAGGAGATATCTAATTATTTAGAAAAACCTCTACAGATGTGTTTGCCACTCCAAAGTACTAGTCCAAGAGAAATACAGAGGGAGATCAAGAGGTTAGAGGAAGGTAAAGCGCCGGGGTATGATATGATAGACGCAACTCTATTGAAGCACTTACCGAAGAAGGGAATCACCCTAATCACAATAATTTTTAATGCATGCTTGAGACTCTCTATCTACCCAGCGCAATGGAAGATTGCACAAGTAATCATGGTGCCAAAGCCCGGAAAGCCTCCCCATGAAGCTGGGTCCTACCGACCTATCAACCTTGTCCCAGTAATCGGAAAACTTCTGGAAAGAATTATATTGAACAGAATGCGTCCTTATCTAGATGGAGTTATTCCTGAACACCAGTTTGGCTTTCGTGAGAGTCACGGCACTATAGAACAAGTTCATAGAATAACTGACACTATTGGTCGCACACTAGAAAAAAAGGAATACTGCGCAGCTGTCTTTCTCGATATTGGTCAAGCATTCGACAAAGTTTGGCACGAGGGCCTCTTATACAAAATCAAGAACGCGCTCCCACATTCTTTCTTCCTTATAATGAAGTCCTACCTGAGTATGAGAAGCTGTGAAGTAAAATATGAAAATGAGAGCTCTCAACTAAGTGGCATCTTATCGGGGGTTCCTCAGGGAAGCATACTGGGCCCAGTACTCTACCTCTTATTTACTGCCGATCTACGAACACGCGCTGACACCATGACTGCTACATACGCTGATGACACGGCATTACTATCAGTGAGTGATAACCATCAGACGGCCTCAGCAAACCTTCAGCACCATCTCACAGAGCTGGAATCTTGGTTTGATCGGTGGCGAATTAAAGCAAACCAAAGTAAATCCGTCCATGTTACTTTTACCATGAGGAGACAGACCTGCCCGCCGGTCCGTCTGTACAATGAGGAAATACCGCAAGCTGAGGATGCAAAATACCTGGGCGTCCACCTAGACCGTCGCCTCACTTGGCGGAAGCATATATGGAGTAAAAGAAAACAGCTAGACACTCGCATGCGTAATATGTACTGGTTGGTTGGACGCAAGTCGAAGCTTTCAAACACCAGTAAAATGGCAATCTACAAGGCTATCCTCAAGCCCATATGGGCCTATGGCATCCAACTATGGGGCACAGCAAGTCACAGTAATATCGAGATACTGGAGAGGTTCCAAAGTAAAACTGTGCGATCCATGTTAAACATACCATACTACATAAGTAACAAATACATGTACTCAGATCTGGGTTTAAATACAGTTAAACAGGAAATTTCATATTACAGCAGGAACTATCAAGACAGACTTCGGACTCACAGAAATTTACTGGCCTCGAGGTTAAAAGGGGAAGGCAGTGTAAGACACACAAGGCTCAGAAAGCACAGTGTCTCCTCTCTAACCAGCAGATTCAACTGAATCAGAGACCCAAAATGGAAAGAGCACTCACTGGAGTCTCTTTCGAGCTACGTCCTGAAATTCCAGTATTATGGTACAGCCAATAGAGTGGCTCATTGTGTTGAACACAGATCGCCATATAGCAGAAAGGAAAGAAAAAAATTCAGCCGAACATAGAACCTCCTTCTTTTTGAAGTCGGTTAAAAATAGGCAATTTGTTATCCTTAAATAATTCTTGACTTTTGAGTATAAAAAAAAATATATATTTTAAAATAGCTGAAATCGGTTCAGTAGCCGATTCTGAACATACTAGATATTTGTACTTTCAGGATTTGCGTTTCTTACGTTACGTATTTTATAGAACTAAAACGTATTGTAATTTTCAAAAAAAAAAAAACGCATTCTAACGCCATCGCCATGTACATGATGTACATAAGTTTTGTGTGAAGCCAGTTAAAACTAGTTTTGACTAATAAACAATATTGGCTGTAACATATAGGTACAGTTCCTGTAAGCAACCTGAAAACTGAAGATGTTTATTTATAAAAAAAATGCAATTATGCCGTGTGTTGGTCCGGCAATGCGGCTGGCTAGGCGGCAGGGCGGCTCCTTGCTGTAAATCACCCTCTGTAGGTGCGCTCCCGACGCCGACGTACGCTCACGCAGCATGCAGCGCGGCGCATCGCCAGTGCAGCGCTGGCACCCGGCCAAGGCAGCTGCGGAGGAAAACATGCTTTACGTTCGACTGCTTACGAATCAAAGTCAAACATCGCATCTCTACTGCACGCCAATGCAGTTTCCCACAAATACTCGCATACAATCCATTCCTGCCATTCAATTTTAAACATTATATTTTATACTTTAGATGCCATATTCGGTCGTAAGGTCGTTTGTACCACGTGTTAGCTGGTGTTGGTCGTGTCGTGTATTCGCACCGTTTCGCTTTCTAGTTCGCTGTTGTTTTGGTAAAGGACAAAGTCCCTTTTGATATAAGTACATATAATTTATCTGCTATGAAAGTTAAAACACTGAGTAAATCGCATATAATTCCGAATAGTCCGTTCCTGTGCGAAATGTTTTTGCTCTGTCTTGTTTGCATTAAATTACGAGTTGTATATTATGTTACTTTTGTATGTTTGTACAGTACCCTTATCAAAGTATTACGTGCGTTGTTTCGTATAGATGTAGTATTTCACGTGTGTGTGACGGACACTGGTCGCGCGGCCACACGTCGCACGTGCGCGCGTTTTGTTTATGTTTATGTTTGCGGCATGCACTTTATGTCGCGCGCGTTGTGTTCCCGATGCAACTGTACCGAGCGAACAGATTTATTGCCGCATGCATTTCAAATATATTGCTTGTTCCTACAAATGCTGGATTCAATATGCACTTTACGAGTACGTTGGAACACACCATGTGCAATCTTGTTTTGCCATTTAATAAATTAGTATCGATTCTCGTCCTTATTGTATATTAAAGTCTTATGTATTCACTAGCTTCTGCCAGCGGCTTCGCTCGCGTCGGTTTCTCCATACGAACTTTGGACCCCCGTTTTATCCCCCTATGGGGTGAATTTTGAAAAATCCTCTCTTTGTAAAAAACGTCTCTCTTTGTACGTCATAAAAGTAAACCTTGTACAAAATTTTACCCTCCTAGTCCCAGTAGTTTCGGATGTGCGTTGATATGTCAGTCAGTCAGTTTCTGCTTTTATATATATAGATAACGTGGTCTACCCGTGTGCCAAATCGCTAGTGATATTATAATGCTCAAGAGTTTGTTTGTTTTGAACGCGCTAATCTCAGGAACTTCTGTTTCTAACTATTGACTATACATCATCACGCTACAGCTCACAGGAGCGGAGCGGTAACCAAAGACGCGGGTGATACCGCGGGGACAGCTAGTTTTGTAATATTTATATAAACTTGTTAAATATTTGTAAACTGTGACTTGAGTCTGTCGTGGCATATCTTTATCGCGGGTGGTTGTAAATGCCACAAAGTGTACTGAGTACTGAGCACGCCGGGGATCGTAGGTAATGCAGCACACACGACGCGCCCGGGCTGGCAGCGCGCCAGACGCACTGTAACAGTGTTGTGTGATGCAAGCTAGCTGTGTGCCCGTGACGATCTGTTCACTTCTCACAAGTATGAGCAGGAAAGTTCTCATGGAGGACTGATGTACACAAATATGTTAGCTGAATGATGCAATTAAAATAATGTTACACGGTGTAGGTATGCGGGGACCGATGATGATAACCCATGCAAGGGCTTTTAAATCGCCTGGTAATGACCCTACCAGTCCACCACAGTATGATGTTACTATTGATGGTGTTAAAGCCTGTACAAGGCAGTAGTAACCCCCGCGCGCACGTGCTGCTAAACTACCGTGACCCCACGCGCCTCCGTATAAAAATAAGCGCCGCGGATATTAACAGAGTGCGCTAAAAATAGATCAATGTTTGTGTTTTAAAAATACGCGCACTTCACGATGCGTTGTCCTTGCGTATTTACGATCAGAACTCGTAAATATAAACACTGGATGATTGGGAATAAGCACATCATTCCGCTGCGTGGAGTAGTACAAATTTCATCACAGTTAGTTAAAATTTATAGCAAAAATATTTATTCATTTGTTTCGATTAAGACTGCACACGAAGCTATTTCCGTTGTATGCGACGCGCGCTTATGATAGTATTTTGACGGCTACAATAAAGATGGCGCATCTCATAGCGTTCGTTATGACGCTTATCTATAGGTATGGCTGCTCTGGAGAACTCGGAAAGGTGACATTTATCAGAAATTGGCATTTTGGACAATATATTAGACGTTGATGTTCCAGCTAATGTTCATTGGGTGGTCATCAAACGTAATGTGCAACTCATACATATCCTAGGATATACATGAACACATAAGGACCGTGCTATAGGTCAGAACAGCGTTAGCATCGTTGGCGTGGTCCTCGTCTCTCGTAAAGATGCAGCAGCCGACCTTACTAGTGAACTTGTATGTTACGATTTCATGGCTTCTATGATTTAATGTAATTATTATATTTTGAAATCTATTAATCCGGCTCGAAGGATTAAAAAATATATACGACGTTAGTCTGCACACTTATGGTAAAATGATAGAAACCGGGGATGATAATAAAACCGCCCGTGTTGAGTGTAGAAAGATCACTTATTTATTTTACTTAGTAACTGTTATACTAAATGGTAGTGCGTGTGCAAACGCTGCAGTTGAATAACCTACTTAATTATATAAATGTGCGGGTTCACCGTACAGTAATGTTTGATGTTTAATATTTATACCTACTCTTGATAATAGTGCGATTGCATCATTACTTACCATCAGGTGGGATCTCAGTCAAGCACTAATTAATACCATTAAAAAATACACTCCTACAGTACAGTCTCCTTTAAATAAATGATGTAGCCCTCAAGGGACAGCTGTACAGTGGCTGCGTGGCGCGGAGTTACTTCGCCAGCACATGGTGATCTTCACGATCTTTGTTTCTTTAAGGCCCTAACTTCTGAGCTGTGCTATAAAATAGTGACATTCTGAAGCCTACTCCTCGATAACGGCTAGATCAATAGGTTTGAAAAAGTATATATTTATTATAAACTCATGTACCTACAACATTATCATCATACGATTTTTTCGTAAGACTAATACTTTAGTTAAAAAAAAAATTAATAATATTATTATTATATTATTTAAAGGGTCTATACGCCTTAATGCTATTACGACGGTAACCAAACAAACAAACCTCATTGAAGTAATAAAGCACAGACAGTTCCGCCTCTTTAACAGTTACGAATCTTTGACAGAACTTTTCCCGGAAATGTATTACTTAGTAAATGAGTATCAGGGTTCCTAGGAACACGCTGTAAATAAATTCAATACGGTTCTGATGTGCACCGCATCCAGCTTTGTAGGTTTCAGTTCCATCTGCGAAGCACTTTGTAGAGTTACCGAGAAGTGTCCCTATAAGGAAGTGAACTGATAGTTAGCAGGTCTGGCGGATCGCGCGGCATCGCTTCTATTTCTGAATCTATGAAAATATTCGTGTCCCATCTCGTGAACAGCCCACTTGCGTAAAGACGTAAGAGTTAGGTGAACAGCGCTCCGATATAGATCTACTAGTGATTGGTGTAATGTTTACATTGGTGTCGGGATGCTCTGCCGGTTTATATCGTAAAGAAATATGTGTGCTGGCGGCGGGCTTAGTATCCCGGTGGGCACTTCCGCGAGCGTGCGTTGCAACAACGCGACGCGCCGCGCTGTCGTGCGATTTCGATCGTGATTATCAGTGTGTTGTGTGTGACGTACTAGAGTGACGAGCGACACAGTGACCTGTTGCTATGTGTTGTTAGACTTGTTCAGCTTGTGTGTGCTGCTCACCGAGCCGCTGGTACGTGTATCTAGGTACTTCATTTAAAACTTGAGGCTCGTCAAAGCTTCGTGGTAGTAGCAGTTTTAGTAAATATAATGTATTCACAAGAAACGTATGATTGTTATGAATCTCTAACAAATACGTAGGTAATTAGTTTATATCTTTCAGCGATTAATGAATTTAAATAAAATATATTATGAAATCCACTGATTCCAGCTGTTTCGCTATTTCACCGGGGGCACACTCTGACATAGCGATAAAAGTGACTTGCTTTCAATTTCATTGAGTAAACTTCACACCATTTCAAGATCTTCAAAAGTATGTAGTAGACTTGTTTCTGTGTCATAAGCTGTGCGTTGTACTTGGCCACACCACAGCAATATCTAAAACCATGTAGCTGCCATCACTGCAGTCGCTCAGCAACTAGATTCTCTTGTTACAAGTCCTAAATGTTCAGTGGTCCAGACTGCGTGGCTCTATAAAAGTTACTGCTGACCTTGCATGTCGTGTTCCCGTGTGTTTTCTGAAATGTATTGGGTTTAGCGTAGGAAAGGTAATATCTACTAATCACCTGCGACACCGCGCCCCTTCACCGTGCACCTCTGAGTTCTGCTCTCAGGTCGTATGCTTATTACGGTGTCAGCGCCGTGCACCGCGCGTGTACCGCGGGCGACACTCGGCGCGATCTAATAAGCCGCGTCCTATACTCGTACGTTGTACACAGGTGCGCGCTTGAAGCGTGTCAGCTCCTGCAATTCATGCCATGCCAAGCCTCATGCTTGTAAAATGTAGGATATTTAGTTATTTACTTCTAAAATCGTAACTACAGTTAACACAGGTGTTGCCCAGCGTCAATTAGGCATCAAGAAAGAGAAATTAAACTACAAATATTTTTCGTTAACTCAGCAATCCTGATTCGGGGTGCTTCAATAGTCGGTAGATTATAAAGTTGTGTAGTAGAACGGGTCGTGCTGCTCTGTGTGTAGGCGCTCGCCTTTGTTCTAACGGGGTTCAGGTGTGTTGTTTCTAGAAAAGTAACCGACTTCAGGTCCAAGGTTCCCTGGAGCCGGGCACCTTTATTGATCGTAAGTGTAACGCTATCGTACCGCCAGTCGCACGTCTCCGCAACGAGCGCTAATGTGACTTAACGACGTCATCAAGCGCGCGCGAAACGATATCGTTTCGTACTTTATGCCCTTAATGTCATGCAGGACGAGTGGTATTCATTCTGAGTTATTATATCAGTCATATAAGACATGGCCTGGCTTTGTGATTCTCAGGTGCTTAATTGATCTCTAAAACTGTTTAAATAATACTTTGGCACCGAGAAGCTTGTAATGATCGGAGTATTATGTCTGCCTTTACTGATTTCTTTTAAATATAATAAAAAACCACTGCGAATGAATCTTTTAAATTATTTTACAATAAGGTAAAACATAAACTCGGAGCATACGGTAGGTATGGAATGCAGATTACAGAGAGAAACATCTCTCATTTCGTACAGTTCTGTAAATAGCTCGGCCGTACGTAAGTCAACACCATGGAATTATAGCTCTCATTCATACGTGCGTACCTACTGGTAGCGTCGTTATGTAGAGTGAGATGCTCCGATATGAGCGAATATTGTAGTTGGGTGGAAAGTTGTGAAGGCGTGACTTATGGCAAATCAGATCCTACTGTGTATAACTCGTTGTTGAATAAAGTGCAGCGAAAGCTTACGTAGTCATGGCTGAGACTACGGAGGAGCTCAGTATAATGCTTGATGACCTTAGTAGAGCTTCCGAATGAGTGGGTCTTAAAATGAACATGGACAAAACCAAAGTCATGGTAAATAACCATGTAGCACCCACTCCGATCAAGATCTGAGACTCTGCACTCGAAGTTGTAGACGATTACGTTTACCTGGGACAGACAATCCAGTTGGGTAGGTCTAACTTTGAGAAAGTGGTCAATCGTCGAATCCGACTCGGCTGGGCAGCGTTCGGGAGGCTGCGCGGTATCTTCTCGTCCAACATACCACAGTGTCTCAAGACGAAAGTCTATGACCAGTGCGTGTTGCCAGTGATGACATATGGCACTGAAACATGGTCGCTTACAATGGGCCTAATCAGAAGGCTTACAGTCACCCAAAGGGCAATGGAAAGGGCTATGCTCGGAGTTTCCTTGCGTGATCGCATAAAGAATGAAGATATCCGCAGGAGAACCAAGGTCGCCGACATAGCCCGAAGAATCGCCAAACTAAAGTGGCAGTGGGCAGGGCACATTGCTCGTAGAACGGATGGTCGATGGGGCCGAAAGGTTCTAGAGTGGCGACCGCGCACCGGAAGGCGCAGCGTCGGAAGGCCTCCCACAAGGTGGACCGACGACCTGGTGAGAGTCGCGGGAGTGCGGTGGATGCGAGACGCACAGGATCGGTCGTTGTGGAGACGCTTGGGGGAGGCCTATGTCCAGCAGTGGACGTCTTCCGGCTGAAACGATGATGATGATGAAAGCTTCTAGCGGCGCGCGACAGCTGCTTGTGTGACAGCGTTCAGCTTAACGTCTCGCTGAGAGTTGTAGTGTCATATAGGTACAAATAGGTAATTGTTAACTGGTAGTTTTATTGTAGACTAGCTTTTGCCCGCGGCGTCACCAGCGTACATAAAATATACCCCATGTCACTCAGGAATCAAGCAGCTTTCTAATGGTGAAAAATTTTAGCAATCAGACCAGAACTTTCAGAGGTTACCTCCTACAAACAAAAATACAAACTTTACCCCTTCATAATATTAGTGTAGTTTTGCACACTCAATGAATTGAACTAAATATGTTTAGCCATAGTATGTATCCTCTTTTAGTACTCATATGTTGTGATGCCCGCAGGCCCGCGAGGAGGAGCTGGCCAGCAAGCTGAAGGACATGGAGGTGCTGCGCAAGAGCAAGCAGCTGCCGCGCGGCGAGCAGCCCGCGCAGCTGCAGGCCGAGCTTGAGAAGGTATCAGTCCTCGTGTGTTGAATGGGGTTCTATAATATGGTTCTTTTGGAGAATAAGCCGGCCAAGTGTCACTTGGTCGACACACGAAGGATTCTGTTCCGTAAACCTAAAAAGTCAAGTTTCTTGTATGAGGAACTCATAATTCTTTTTTTAATTTTCATCATTTATTGTTATACGACAGTAAAAATACACACAGTGAAAATTTTAACGGTCTAGCTTTTACGGTTCATGAGATGTACCTCATGAACCGTAAAACTGCTTTAGCACGCTGATAGACAGACTTAGTAATAGTATTCCAAGGTTGAACCTTGAGGTACTGAACCCTGAAAAGCACTGTTTGTCGTTTTATGATCGCGCGAGTGACCAGCCATTTCCTGATCTTCTGATGGTCTCTTGAAATCGCCAGTGTTCTAGCAGTACTACGTAGACTTCTTCCTTCTTGTTTAATTTGTGTATTAATTAGGGATGAAACGGATAGTAGTTTGGCCGGATACTGGATACTGACTATATACTATATTAATTATGATTATAGAAATTAGTTTGTTATACATGAAGCTTTCGCAGAAGGCACTGTACTCTGTAAACTCTTACCACAGTCCTTCACTTCTTTTATTCAAATGTCAAGATGTGGACATTGGTGTGGGTTACATGTTTGTGCATCTAGTTCTAAGGATTTTTTTTGTATTTCTCTAGCATGTAACTGTTTTTTGTCCACAATAAAATAAAATAAAATAAAATAAAATAAAATAAAATAAAATAAAATAAAATAAAATAAAATAAAATAAAATAAAATAAAATAAAATAAAATAAAATAAAATAAAATAAAATAAAATAAAATAAAATAAAATAAAATAAAATAAAATAAAATAAAATAAAATAAAATAAAATAAAATAAAATAAAATAAAATAAAATAAAATAAAATAAAATAAAATAAAATAAAATAAAATAAAATAAAATAAAATAAAATAAAATAAAATAAAATAAAATAAAATAAAATAAAATAAAATAAAATAAAATAAAATAAAATAAAATAAAATAAAATAAAATAAAATAAAATAAAATAAAATAAAATAAAATAAAATAAAATAAAATAAAATAAAATAAAATAAAATAAAATAAAATAAAATAAAATAAAATAAAATAAAATAAAATAAAATAAAATAAAATAAAATAAAATAAAATAAAATAAAATAAAATAAAATAAAATAAAATAAAATAAAATAAAATAAAATAAAATAAAATTCGGCCAACCTTTAAGCCGAATAGCCGAATATCCGGCCGCCGATTATCCGGCCGCCGAAATCCGGCCGAACATAGTCGAGTCGAACATACCCGATCGCTTCACTCACACTCGTGTAACGAATCGCCTCGTTACACGAGTGAAGCGATCGGGTGGACTCGGGTGATTTCGGACCCTTTCGTTTATGTGTGAAATTAGCGCTTTATTGTTTTCTACAATTGATTGGAAATACGATCATTATAGGTTATGAAAAAATGCGTTGTTCCTGTTGAGTTTGTGGTAATTTTATTAGTATTTTTTTCCATAAATCTAAAGTTAGGTACGGAAGAAAAATGTCTTCGATGAAAAAAGATCACCTTTATGGAAATATTTTGATATAAAAAGTGACGATCAAAAGTTTGCTATTTGTTCGTTATGTAATGTTAAAATTCTTCGTGGTGGAGAAGGAAAAAAGGCAGGTATGTACCAAACAAAATTAGTTTCTTTTTTTTATACGTGTTAAATTATTTGATGGACTTTATCACCGATCGAACAAATTATTAAATGTTGTGGTTAGGTAAATAAATAGGTTGAACAGGTGTAAGTTAAGTACATTACACTGCACTTTTAAAGTCGATCACATTTACTTTTTATAAGTCAAGTTAGTAGGTAAGTAACATGGTTTTGTTAACGATATAACCTACACTCGTATTTTCTAAGTACAACTGCCATGTACAATTATCTAAAAACAAAACATCCTGATGAGTTTAGTACACTGAATATAAATAATATAGATTTAGCTAATGCCGTGCCAACTACAATTGCATTAGCTAACCCGGTTCTTCGAATAGGCCATGATCTTGAAATAATCATTCGAAAGAAGATCACTTTGGGACGTAAATGATCCAAAAGCCAAGAAATATCATTATTTAATAGCAGAAATGATTGCACTTGACAACGAGCCATTATCCATAGTAGAAAGAACCGGATTCAACAGACTCCTAGAACAAGCTTTATCCTTTTTTAATTGGTGTTTATTCATCATTATTTGCCCTTAGTGCAGTTTGAGTATTAATTTTTTTGCTC
This sequence comes from Mythimna impura, assembly GCA_905147345.3. Classification (NCBI taxonomy): domain Eukaryota; kingdom Metazoa; phylum Arthropoda; class Insecta; order Lepidoptera; family Noctuidae; genus Mythimna; species Mythimna impura. The sequence goes on along the minus strand of LR990362.1, from coordinate 26,556,933 downwards.
TTTTATTAAAAAATCATGATTCTCTATGTTAAATAAAAATTAAAGTACCTTAACCTTTTGACGTGCGTAATTAGAGACACAATAGTAAGACAATGGCTTCCGGGCGCCGGCTACCGCCTGAGCGTTAATGAATTAAATCTTTATGTCGCACGTATTTATTTGAAATCTGGTATTCGGCCGGATACTCGTTTCCTATCCAGTATTCGGCCGGATTTAAAATTTGAGCCGTATAGGCCGGATACCGGATAGTTGCCGGATATCCTTTTCATCTCTAGTATTAATTTAATATATTTTTGTAAAAATTTTTTTTTCTATGTTTATTGTATGCCCAATGTATTGTTTATGATGTCCCAAAATTAACGCAAGATTTGAATAGAGAACACAGTTTTTAGTCTTCAGATTATGATTTTTTTATTGAATCATAAACTAAAGGGTGTCCCAAAATTAACGCAAGATTTGAATTTGCTGCCATTTGTGCAGTAAACTGTTGGCAACCCCAAAAATATAAAAAAAGTGTTTTCTAATTCAAATCTTGCATTAATTTTGGGACACCCTATATTAAAGTTCTGTATTATTTATTATCATCTGACAGTTTAGCTTTTTAAGGGTACAATTATTTGCAATCAAATTCGTAGAGACGTTTGACGCCCACGTGGCGTGTGCGTGTGCACCGTGCGTACGCTAATGTGTTGTTCTTGAACTTCTAACGTTCAAATAGGAGCGGCTTTTAACAACAGGCCTGCCTCACTTCTGCTACAAAACTCCCCGCCCTGGCACGATTGAGCCATTGAACAAGTCCATAATATTCGCTGATGCAGGGTAATGTTGAGCACACGACCGTGTATCATGACGCCGCGTCGTCGTCGTGCGGCAGACCGGAGAGCGCGGCTAGACTAAACAGCCCTTGAGCCGACACGGGCTGAGGGCAAGCGTGGCGGCGCGCACTCCACGCTACTCACTACTGAGCATAGAAAGGCCGCTCCATACAACTAGCAAAACACGAACGAATGCGTTTATGTTTTAGTTTTCAAAAATGTCATAAACGAGGTTTTTTGGAAATAACTTCTTTATAGCCTAAATATAAAGTTCAGATCTATAAAACTCCACATATTTTTATTACTTTTTAATAGTACCTACTAGTCATTCAAATCAAAGCATTTATTTTAATTAAACTATTTACAGACAATTTTGAACTATCGAGAAGTCGGTCAGTTAGAAAGTTGAAGTTACTTGCACATTCCAAAGCGTAGATGGTACGGATAAGAAAGCGTAAGAAACACTGTTAAATGACTAACGGCTACCTGAAATTTCGAACGCCAATCCTCAGTGCGCTTGCACACGCTGTACTTCCACGACGCGTCCACCTTCTGACCTTCCTATCGCGTGGCCTTCTTCTCTGCGCCGGCAGTGGGCGCGCACGCACACTGCCGCCCGCCGCGCACTCTCAGCAGGCTACAAGGGCACTAACTCGCTTACTCAACTGAATTTCACGAACACGGCTCGTTTGCATGTGTGTGACAAATTTAGGAATCGGATTATCTGATTTTGTAATTCAATGTCCGAAACCCAAGATTTATAATCTGGATGAAAGTGCCAAATATAAATTAAAGCCCTCTAGAAAGCTATTGTTATTAAAGTAATTATTTTTCGATAATGTAATTTTTTCGTCAATAACTGGATGACTGAAAAAAAATATAAATATGAAAAAATAAAAAAATATAATCATGAATCTTAGTCGAAACAATCTGACATTTTATGTATATCTATTCTCTATTGTGTATAGCTGCATCATAACTACTGATTTGAACTGCAATGATCCATAGCACTGCATCATACAATACAAATCGATTTCCCTCCGAATCGCGCGCGTGACGTGCGAGACGTGCGTGGCGTGTGAGACGTGCGTGGCATACGTTAGCGACAGACGGCGCGACGCACCGATCGAGACAGTGTGACGGTAATGCGTGTCAGTTAGTGCGGGTTCCTCATGAAACATTGGTCACCCGAACCTAAACTATCAGCCAGACTTGTGTAGATGATAAGAACTCTTAGTTCAAAACAACACACACATCCCGTTTCCACTGATTATTTCTACCTATCTGTTTTTTTAATGATTAATTATGTAAACCAGTGCTTGACTGCGATCCCACCTGATGGTAAGCAGTGATGCGATCGTTTGTGATGAATTGCACTAGTTTATTACTCACTGTAGCCTTGAAGACAACAAAAAACATAATAATTGGCAAATAGGCTCCCTCTTGCAATTAATTCTTTCATTAAATGTCAATTTTAAGAGTCTCCGTATAAACTTATAAAAATAAAATAAAATAACATAGCCTTTTTATTCTACTACCACATCTAACAATATGTAAACACATTTTAAATTCATTAATTATACATTACACCATGAAAAATTAAAACTAGTTAAATCACAACATTGGAATTATCCGATCACTAATTATATTTATCTATTTATTACACATTTTGCTTCTACTTCTAAATGATAGAAATATAATCGTAATATAATTCAAATCTTTTCTTTAATTCATTTTATGTTTTAGTTATTAGAATGCCAATTAATTATTGCAATGATTCTATTAGATACTAATCCTATATGTCCGTATGAACTTACGGAATCCTAAAATGTTGTCGAAAGCTGTGTCGTTAGTGAAAATGTCGTCTATTGCACCAAGTTGTACCCCTGTATACCTACTACGAGGAGGGTAATCTGTAGGATACTAGTTATATTATACATAGTTCGTCCACGTCGACGTGATGCTATATACATGACTTCATATAAATGCACATTTTGATTCATAATAGTAAATGTCACGTCCGTTCCAATTCGCGTGAAATCCGGCACTTGATTAGGTGATCTGCAAAATCGCGTCGGTACAATGATTCATTCACCGATTCGAATAGGGTGACATGCGGAAGATCGCCGATACTTAAAAGTAGCCACGCGCGACTGTGTTGGTCGCGCCAATATGGTTTTGCATTTCATATCTAGGGTTTCCATCAAGATTTTACTCGGAAACATAAATATGTTGTTACAACATTATTGCGTGACTGTTGTTCACCAACCGTCCAACTGATCTTTTAAAATACCAGGGTTCAGTCAAGTGTAGAGCTTCCAGTCTAGTTCGTTATTTGCGTTAAACAGATTCATGAGTGCACTCAGTCAGTTTGTGCAAGTTTTCACCAAAACTTGTCGCAAAGTTGGCAGCGAGTGTGCGCGAACTATACGTAAATGTGCGCGTGTTAAGTAGGACAAGCGCGAAGTTGTGCGGCGGGCGGCGCGCGGCGCGGCCGCTGTCTGCGAGACTAATAAGCCGCTGCGGCTTGGTACAGACCAGCCCACTGTTACTAACTACCGTGTTTGGACAATGTTGCCAGATAGGTATCAACAGGTAGAATGTGGACATAATTATGCTGGATATCATTAGGCGTTTAACTTACGATAAGTATGTTGATCTTCGTAACATTTTGTTAATCTTCCCCGTGCCTCTCGTTTGCCTCTGACTATCGTGGCCTAATTCCATCGGTGGTTCATCCTGTAGGTATCAATCTTTTTGTTTCTTGAGGGTGGGAAATTATCAAATAACTTCACCGAGCGAGACGGAGTGTTAGACTTTTACTGACTAAAACCCACCCAATACGGTTACATTCCAGGGTTGCGGTGACTCTTTCATATATACTCGTATCTTGCAGTCCACCGGACTCGACCTTACGTTTTGTTTCATAAATGATTATACATTCATAATAAAATAGATACATAGTACTTTCAGATGCAAGCGTCTGCAGCATGTCGAGTACCGAATGCGATGTTCATATTCTAAAGCTGTGTTTAAGTGCAGCGATAAAGAGAAAATTTAAATTGAATTTTAAATCAAACTTTGCTTGTCTTCTGTTTTTGTTTATTTGATTTGGCCAAGAACTGTATTATATATTGGAATAAACACGTAAAGATAAGTCTTATCGTAGACGGAAAGTTGTGGTGTGTACTGAAGTGAAAATTGGTTGCTTAGCAGACTGAGACACTGCTCAATTGCAGAGTTATATCGATTGTTATGTATCATGTTAAAAGTTTTTCTGACTGATCTGTTTTTATGCGTGTACAGCGTTGTTGTGGTTTATTAGGACATGGCTTAGTTCAGTGTGTGATGTTTGTCAGGCCCAGGCGAGTCTTGCGGCGCACGGCGAGTACATCAACAGTAAGCTGAGCGCGCTCGGCAAGTACAGCGCGCGGCTGGACGCGGCGCTGCAGTGGTGCGCCGGCGCCGCCGCCGCTCTCGACGCCGCCGACGCTACGGAGCCCGCGCAGCGCAAGGAAGCAGTCGCCACCGTCGCGGTCAGTACTGCACTCACACACACTGTATACATACAAGTACAGCGCGCGGCTGGACGCGGCGCTGCAGTGGTGCGCCGGCGCCGCCGCCGCTCTCGACGCCGCCGACGCTACGGAGCCCGCGCAGCGCAAGGAAGCAGTCGCCACCGTCGCGGTCAGTACTGCACTCACACACACTGTATACATACAAGTACAGCGCGCGGCTGGACGCGGCGCTGCAGTGGTGCGCCGGCGCCGCCGCCGCTCTCGACGCCGCCGACGCTACGGAGCCCGCGCAGCGCAAGGAAGCAGTCGCCACCGTCGCGGTCAGTACTGCACTCACACACACTGTATACATACAAGTACAGCGCGCGGCTGGACGCGGCGCTGCAGTGGTGCGCCGGCGCCGCCGCCGCTCTCGACGCCGCCGACGCTACGGAGCCCGCGCAGCGCAAGGAAGCAGTCGCCACCGTCGCGGTCAGTACTGCACTCACACACACTGTATACATACAAGTACAGCGCGCGGCTGGACGCGGCGCTGCAGTGGTGCGCCGGCGCCGCCGCCGCTCTCGACGCCGCCGACGCTACGGAGCCCGCGCAGCGCAAGGAAGCAGTCGCCACCGTCGCGGTCAGTACTGCACTCACACACACTGTATACATACAAGTACAGCGCGCGGCTGGACGCGGCGCTGCAGTGGTGCGCCGGCGCCGCCGCCGCTCTCGACGCCGCCGACGCTACGGAGCCCGCGCAGCGCAAGGAAGCAGTCGCCACCGTCGCGGTCAGTACTGCACTCACACACACTGTATACATACAAGTACAGCGCGCGGCTGGACGCGGCGCTGCAGTGGTGCGCCGGCGCCGCCGCCGCTCTCGACGCCGCCGACGCTACGGAGCCCGCGCAGCGCAAGGAAGCAGTCGCCACCGTCGCGGTCAGTACTGCACTCACACACACTGTATACATACAAGTACAGCGCGCGGCTGGACGCGGCGCTGCAGTGGTGCGCCGGCGCCGCCGCCGCTCTCGACGCCGCCGACGCTACGGAGCCCGCGCAGCGCAAGGAAGCAGTCGCCACCGTCGCGGTCAGTACTGCACTCACACACACTGTATACATACAAGTACAGCGCGCGGCTGGACGCGGCGCTGCAGTGGTGCGCCGGCGCCGCCGCCGCTCTCGACGCCGCCGACGCTACGGAGCCCGCGCAGCGCAAGGAAGCAGTCGCCACCGTCGCGGTCAGTACTGCACTCACACACACTGTATACATACAAGTACAGCGCGCGGCTGGACGCGGCGCTGCAGTGGTGCGCCGGCGCCGCCGCCGCTCTCGACGCCGCCGACGCTACGGAGCCCGCGCAGCGCAAGGAAGCAGTCGCCACCGTCGCGGTCAGTACTGCACTCACACACACTGTATACATACAAGTACAGCGCGCGGCTGGACGCGGCGCTGCAGTGGTGCGCCGGCGCCGCCGCCGCTCTCGACGCCGCCGACGCTACGGAGCCCGCGCAGCGCAAGGAAGCAGTCGCCACCGTCGCGGTCAGTACTGCACTCACACACACTGTATACATACAAGTACAGCGCGCGGCTGGACGCGGCGCTGCAGTGGTGCGCCGGCGCCGCCGCCGCTCTCGACGCCGCCGACGCTACGGAGCCCGCGCAGCGCAAGGAAGCAGTCGCCACCGTCGCGGTCAGTACTGCACTCACACACACTGTATACATACAAGTACAGCGCGCGGCTGGACGCGGCGCTGCAGTGGTGCGCCGGCGCCGCCGCCGCTCTCGACGCCGCCGACGCTACGGAGCCCGCGCAGCGCAAGGAAGCAGTCGCCACCGTCGCGGTCAGTACTGCACTCACACACACTGTATACATACAAGTACAGCGCGCGGCTGGACGCGGCGCTGCAGTGGTGCGCCGGCGCCGCCGCCGCTCTCGACGCCGCCGACGCTACGGAGCCCGCGCAGCGCAAGGAAGCAGTCGCCACCGTCGCGGTCAGTACTGCACTCACACACACTGTATACATACAAGTACAGCGCGCGGCTGGACGCGGCGCACACACACATTCTCATTGTATTATAATTCAAGTGAATATCAAAATTAGCGGCTAAGAAACGTTTAGTTAGTAAAGCAATGTGAAAATGTGATCTGTGAATGTAGCCCTAAAATGAACGAAGTTAATTTGTGGTTTTACTAGGCAAGTGTGAAAGACCGCGAGTCGGAGGTGCGCGAGATCCTGGAGAACTACAACAACATGGAGCGCGAGTGCGTGGCCGCCAAGCAGAGCGTGGCGGGCGACGTGCGGGACGGGGCCGCGCGCCTGCGCGACGCCTGGGCCGCCCTGCGCGCGCGCCTGCCCGCCCCGCCCCCGCCCGCCCCTCCCGCGCCCGCCACCCCCGCGCCGCCCGCACGCGAGACCGACAGCGTCGAGCGTCAAGAGCGCAAGAGTTCCTCGGGGAGCGCCAGCAGTGGTAAGTGGAGGGTGGGGGGAGGAAACGCACCCGTGCTTTTGCTAGTGGGAGTCACATGAACACTGTAAAACTGAAGGAAATCACTGTCTTATGCTTCAGTATCGCTTGGACGTCAAAGTGTCAACTACTGAAATTTTTATTTTCTGAGATTTACTGACAAAAGAAACAGACAGTTAATTTCCTTGATTTTAGTAATCCCGGAGCAAATGATGCGATGTCACACTTAACGACTGCTCAAGTCAAATCTATGACCTGTGTTGAATACGTTGTCAGTCGCATAACTTATGCAATAAATAAATATATCGTATCGTTTGCTCACAAACTAATCGCTAGGATTGTCTGAAGATGTCGGCTTTGGTGGTGGTATGTACATGTATTGTTTGTTGGTAATAAACGATTGGGATACTAACAGCTCGTTTCATTCACTAATACTAAGAATAACTTTTAAAATTATAATCTATTTAAAGTGTACTAAAAAGGCGCTAGGCGCAGTTTGACGTCGAGCGTCGTTTTAGGCTACATGTCGCACGCACGATTTGTGTTTGGTAGAGATAGCTAACGAACATCTAACACTAAAATACGTAGTTTGCTGAGTAGACAAGTGTATTGCCGCGTAGTCTAATATCTAACAGATTTAAAGATCATTTCTTCAAATAAGTCACGCCACTGATTGAAACTTAATGCTGTGACGTTCGTTGTTAGCACACGGAGCCCACTGTGTCGCGATGCCCGCGGCACGTCACCACGCACGCACGTATTCACGACGCAACCGTTACGTTCTTATAAGTGAAGAGATGCTTCGATATAACATGAGGGGGCCCTTACCATGACGTGTTCAAATGTCAGCGAAGAAGAGGGATGGAGCTATACACCTTATGTAGCTCCATCCCTTTAACAATTCAGTGTAAGTCGTCAAACAAATCGCGTTAAGAGCTCATGGTAGGGCCTCTGGCAGCTTAACAGATGAACTTCTTGCTCTCTTCAACCACTAACTTGAAATTAAACATCTGAGTCGTAACTACATTAAAATAGATATGTCACTAGTCCGTCCACTGCGACAAGGGGGATCGGGCGCGCGGGGCGGGGGGGAGGCGGGGGTGTAGGGGACGCGACAAGTTTTTTCATTAAACTGGTGTGAGCAGTTCTCAGACCACAGTGCTACTAACGCCACGACGTGTGCGACGGGAACATGGATGTAACTCTACCTACCTCTCTATCTAGCATCTAATACACTCTGTATAAAAGAACAATCCAATTTATTTTCATAAAACCATAAGTAATATTTCGCAAAATTTAAACAACTGATGAATCAGAACGAAACATTCCGGTAATACGTATTAGGAGCACATAAACATTGAGGTACTCTCCGACCGCGCCTGCTCCCGCGAGAGCCACACACACTCAGCTGATAAGCCATCGGCGAAGTAGCGCGCTGTAAGTGCCGCCCGCTCATCGAACCGGCCGCACTGTAGCACACGATGCCTGAATTATTCTCTTTCAGCCGTCTCCGCTGTTAATATTTGACGGTAGCCTCGTCGAGCTCGCGCTCCTCAGTGCTCACAACTCCAGCTAGCAGCGGCTATGTCCAGCGCGTGCATCTGTAGCTTTATGTTGATAGCATCATTTTAAAACTCAAGGTCTTCGCGTCTCTGACATCTATCTAAAACTTAATATACCACTTAATACAACCTTCAGTAACTATTAGGGAAGAGAAATTTCAATATGTTACATGCGTTCACAAACTTGGCAATTCCACGCGGCGCACACACGGTCACAAGCAAATGTTAGTTTTAGTTGGGAACAGCGAATAGAGAGCCCACTTATCTAAAACTGCAATCCAAAAAAGTGTTTGGCCATACGTAGAGTTAGTTCTGCCGATAATAAAACAAAAAGAGCGTCCGTGAATCATGTGGAGCGCGCGCCCATAAAACGCAGCCGGGTTTACGTGAGGCCGCGCGGTGCGGAGCACAAATCACACGAGATGAGTGTGAGTGACGTACACAACCATCAAGCACATCGCGCGGCTCGCCAGTGACGTCACGATCTATTATATTAAGCATTTCAAGCAATTAATACAATTATTGGAATCACCTAGCCTTTTAAAAAGAAGGATGTTCAATAGACGCATTATCCGTTGTTACCTACATACTAATTACATACTTTAAAAATCACATATTAAAAACTGACATTACATTAATGAACATAATCTTTGTCAATCCAAAGAAAATTGACTTGAAAGGTATGATGATTCTAATGTTATCTCATTCTATAAAGGATAAGGAAAGGATTGTTTCACAAACAGGGTTCGTTAAATTGCGTACGTTATCCAAAGTTTACGATGATAGTGCAGTCAATAACATGTGCGGCTGAATTAATATCGGCCGGCGCTTGTTCTCAAACAGCGGAATAATAGGAAGGCATCTGCATGCCGAGACGTGAGCTCATTTCCACTACAAACAGAGCGCTGCGGTGGCAGGCATGAGCGTCGCGCGGGCGCGCGGGCCGAGCCTGAGCGGCGGGCGAGTACTGACTGTTGTCATGCTGGCCAGCGATGCCTAAATTCGGTAAAAAATGTAATTGACTTGCATTCTGGCAGTTTATAAAAATTCCGTGCCGTCTACACTATTCTAGACTATTCACCTAGTATCTTAATTGTCCGGTCGTTTGTACCAGCTGACGTAACTGGCTGAAGATAAGTGGGTAGTATCGGCAGTCATAGTTCAGTTAGCTCATATTCTTACAAATAATCTCAACTTTTCAGCCTAAAGGCCTCTTAAAAGTAATAAGTACTCCTATTTGTTGACGCTATTAACATTCGGGCAGGTCAGGCTTTGTTTAACTCGGAGGCCCGCAGCCGCTTGACTCTTGCGCCTCAGCAAATATTCTCACAAAGCTTGTAAATTTCCTTATTATTAGCGAGTTTGCGACTAACGTTCAGTTGAGCTGGAATGTGGCGGCGGCGGCGCACTACCCGAGCAGACTGCGACGCTCGGGTTCAAATGCTAAATATTTTTGAAGAACATCTCGCGACGCTTCCTTTGCTTATTCATTACTAGCGAAGCTTAGAAAGTGGGTCGACTGAAAGAGACACGGCCTACTTATCTGAGAACGTCGCTCGAAGACGAAAAAGCTGGAATAACAAAGAATGGGCGGCTCGGCATTGTGGCGCGAGTACGGGCGGCTCGGCGCGGCCGCGCGCATGCCGCTGGCGCGCACAAAGCGCGGATCTGGGGCGCGTCGGGAGAGGCGCCGTAATCAGCGCCAACACTCGCTGTTTCATTTGTAACTGCTACACTACTCACAGAAACGATCTTTACGGTTTCTTAAGAACGCAGAGGATTACAACCGACTATCGTGGTCTGGAGCCGAGATTAATAGGAGTGGCTTCTCGTTAACTGTTAGCTGGCAACATCAGCCCGTCGGGTGTCGGTGGCAGGCTGGCAGGTAATGAAACGCGTCTCGGTGGCGTAATAAAATGCTTCGGCGACACGGCCCACCACCTCTACCTTCACACGATCGTGTATGAATCTAGCCGCGACTAGGGATGATCCCTGTTCCACGAGGGGGTGGAATTAATAAATAACCGAATATTTTAGTGTTATTAGAATTAAAGCACAGTCATTTACATGCAATTTCGGCAAAGAAGTCCCAATCAGAAGGCAAGAAGGGCGATGTTGATACCTATTATGGAAAAATTACTTTTTGATGTTTGAGCAGTAAAAGAAGACAGAATTCACTGATTGCTACACTTGAAGGTAGGAAGAGGGTGGGAAACATGTTTATTTAAGAACTTATCCATTTTACACACTTATGCAGCTACAAGTTTAATGTGAAATAATCAAGTATATTCATTAGACATGTGGGAAAATTACTACTGAGTCCAGCCACCAGTCTGTAGTCCTCGACTGATTCAGTTCTCGCCATGATACCCGTTAATATGTTCATGTAGAATATGCCAGTAGCTCGCAGACACGCTGATGGAACCTTGCGACCGCTTCCGGACCGGACAGCCGGCCACAGAACGCCACCACAGTGTCACTTAGTTTGATACCGTCTCAAATGCAACGAGTGACGATGTTTTTGATGCAATAAATGTGTACACCTTAATAGGAAGAGTTTTGACATAACATAGATTTGGGGTGCCATCTCCACAATCTGACAACCAGGATAAAAAGACTAAAAACCCCGGATTTTAGAGCTCAGAACCCAAAAATGGCTGGCATCGGCCAGCGGTCAAGTCAAGTCCTAAGTCAAGAATAAATAGGTAACTTCTAGGTCAACACGCTCCATCGTCGACGGCATCGTCATCTTCCATCATTTGATATATCGGCCAAGCGCAAACCTATCAAAAATAATAAAAAAGGTCTCATTTGTAGTATTTTGCACGGACGCCCTTTATACTAAGACAAATCCGGGGAACCCGGACGGATGACAGCACTACCTGTGTCTACTGTTGTGTTAACTTGTATGGTAAGATTCAACATGTTGAGTTCACATCCCAAAGCTGGCATAATATACGAGAGAAAGACGAAATACGTGAGTGTGGTGTGATGCAGCACGGCGACGCTTTGTCACGCCAGCAGCGGCCACGCTATCTTGTGCGGTCGACGTCAACTTAAACACATAGGAATAAATACCAAAATTACACTTTACTAGACCAGCCATAAATATGTGGCTAAAATGGCCATGCATTTGTCATGGTCTTATGTTTACCACAATAGATGTCAAATTGGAGAATCAGTAAGTTCACAATAACAGTGCAGCCCAGTAAGAGGAATGTGTCGCGCGGTCGTGTCGCGCGGATGCGAATGGTGTCGGAATGTAAAAGTTTTATATCAGGAGGTGTTTGTTGTTCATTTTTGAATGCGCTCTATGTCGGAATGCCGCGACGAGAGAGGAATTTAATTGTCGGCGGAATCCGGCGGATGCGTGCGAAACGAATGATTGAGTTTAACAATACGCGTGCTAATGCAAATTGTTCTAACTGCGCACCTTTTAGCAAAACGTTACTTTTAGTCAGTCCAACGTTCCGTGAGTGCGCGGGGAGTAGGTCCTATCACTAAACACTCATTAACAAACAAGTGACACAGATATACACATACTACAGTCCTCTCCAGGGCTACACTTACGGGAACACAAACGCGTGTCGTTCGCAGATGGTTTTTAACCGAGAGGCTCTTGAGACGAGCGGCGCAGGGGGCGGTGCTTGTGCAAGTGTCGGTAGGTACAGGCCACGACTCTACTAATAGTAGTCACAGACATGGAATATTAGGTACACTACGGTCTCTTCGCTGTATATGTATAATCTCAAAATTGGCAGACAGAGATCGATTAAAAGTCGTCGTGCAAAATAAATAAATTTTTCATTACTCATACTCTGAAAGTAGGTCTGAAGTTGCCTGAGGAGCGGGTTGAAAGTAATACTTTTCATACAGACATTAAATTTTCATAGTTTTTTTTTTTTGATGTGAAACTTCTTTATCGGGATTGGAAAAAAATTTAGTGTAACATTTTTTCGTTACGCGTCACATTTTTCCGTTACGCGCCATCTTTTTCTTATCCCTACCACGCGTGATTCGAAGTATACTTTCTCCAGCGGAGTAGGGATTGGTAAATGAACGTCATAAAGAAGTTTCACTTCTTACGAGTGTACGCTAGTACACGCACACATTTTTTTTTTTTCTTTCGTTTCTTTTGGAACAGGCTAGGGTCAGAGACCATGCTGCCTAGTCATCAGTTTTTGTTTCTTTTTGTTTTACATTAGAATGCAGGTGTAACACATTCTAATGTGTTTTGAAGTATTTGGCAGCAAATGTATCGATTCAGCCTTCTCAGCAAACTTCGCTGAGGTAGCTAAAACTACAATAAAATTCTTAGCCTCATTTTACCGAGACCGCGCCGATTTCAATGATTCCACATATTATTCCAGTTGCGCAGACACTTGAGATACAAAACTACACCTATTTTACACCACAATATCCACTAGGAATCAATTTGCGAATAATTAAAACAGCCACTGAACTTCACTCGAAGAAATCCCGCCAAAAACCTCTTAAATTTTCATAGAATCGCTTTCAACTGACAGCTGACAAATTATTTAAAAAAAAAACTAGTTCTATATCTTCACATTTCTATTGAACCATGTCCCAACTTTCCATACAACCAGTCAATTACAGCGCGATGTAAAATTTAAATAGTTTAAAGATAAGTATTAATTAAAGAAAATATATTATTTAAGTGACTTATTTTTTTTCAACTATTTCTCTAGAATACTTACTTTAAGTAAAAATATTTTTATTTTTTAAATAATGAAAATGAAAACATAAAGGCTGAATAGCTGGCCGGCCACAGAAAAAAAAACAAAATAGGCGGGAAACGAAAGTGATAATCCGGCAATCCGATCTTCATTCGAGTTGTAGAGTTTTGTTTACATTTCCGTACAACAGAGATCTATTAGTTTAACACGATAAGTTCATCAGATTCAGATGTGGATGTAACGCCTGATTGCATAAGAGAAGAGGTTAAAGCAGTAGTGGAAAACCTTTTACCGCTTAAATCAGAAGAATGATAGCTGCCTAAAATCATACGACGACTCAGGTTTTACAAGTTTTTTTATTTTATTTTTACATTCTTTGTATTCGTAATGAAAAGCACAGTGTTGACCACGGGCTAAAGACTTATTTAGTCCCTCGAACTATTGGATACCTACCTCGCTACGCTCCGACGCCAAATTCCTTCTCGGGACTAATTATGTTCTTTTACAGTTCTAGGGGTATGACCACAAAACACGCATGTTAAGACACCAGCGGGTTCTCAATAAATCAAATTCATTTTAAGTTTTTAACGAATTAACCTAATTAGGACATAACATTAACTTACCTTATTTTCCTGCAGCTTACTCAGACCTACTTTAAATGTACTTATTTGCAAACTGGACAATGTGGACATAGCTGCATAATCAGTGTGGTCAGCAGCGTCCTTACTAACGCGTAGAGCTTGCTGCATGTAGTATACGACCAGTGTGATCATCACTCAGCTCGTCAGGGCGGGTGAGGGCGCCGCACACTGCCCGCAGCTCTCCGCATGAATCATAGCGCGGGCATATCATGCACTCTTACTTGCGCTCGTTGTATTATGCTAATATCGTTCGTGTCACGGGAGTGGGGGGGAGGGCAGCTTGCATATGCAACTACATACACGGATATGGTGACGAGGGGAGAAGTGACGACTTACTGGAAACTAATTACCTAATTTTGCTCGAAGTATCTGTTGTGTTTGTTGAAGCTAGTTTGTGTTCTGAGCTTGTGTGCGGGTGCGGGTGGTGGTGAAGGTGGAAGGTAAACTAAAGACAAACAATGTAATCGTTTTGCTTAAAACATTTTTTGTTCATTTTAGTTCTTTATTTATTTTAGTTTTTTTTTTTTTCTTTCAGGTAAGTACTCCATTGATTCTAACTCTGCCTGTACCGGTAAGATATTAAGTACCTACTTTATATTAGGAAGCGGAGCGCCCCAACTCTTACAACTACTACTAAACACCATTACCTGTGTTAAAAATAAGAATTATTCACATAATATATGCAGTTTGTACTGCACTCGGGAGAAAAAAAAAAAAATAACTTTTATAAACCTAAATCTTCTATCACCGTCATGTGCTAGTGTCCTCACAAGTACCTACAGCTCGCAACGGGTTAACGAGTTTGTTAAAAAAAAACCGGGCAAGTGCGAGTCGGACTCGCACACGGAGGGTTCCGTACAAACTTACCTATGTAAATAGTTCGATTCCCGATTGGCGTTTCGATTTTTTTTTTCCGAATCGCAAAAAAGATAATTTTTGTGACGTAACGAAAAATTTACTATTTCCAGATTTATTCCTATACCTGTGCTATAAGACCTTGCTTTATGCCAAATTTCAGGATTCTGGGTCAACGGGAAGTACCCTATGAATTTTGATTCCCTTGAAATATACGTTTTTTGCGACTTAAACGACCGTATCTTTTTTTTTTCGTTAACTTAGAACTTTGATTTTTTCACACTCTTAAGGGACCGCAGACCCGAGTATATGGTTTTAATTTCAACTCGATACCTCCACGCGTTCCCGAGATAAACAATCTTGACAGACAGACAGACGGTCGGACAACAAAGTAATCCTATAAGGGTTCCGTTTTCCTTTTGAGGTACGGAACCCTAAAAAAGTAGTTTTACCTAGATTTGTTTATTCTTTCTCTCACTACCAGCAGTGTAACTGTGTACGTGCGGTATCTATTCGAAAAGATACGTCTTACTTTGTCCATCGGCGCGAAGCTGGCAGCCACTGTCGGCCAATTCCGCATGTCTCCGCTAAACGTAAAGCCTCTTAACAAACAGTTAGGTTCTTATCACGTATTCTCAATTAAGCTTTGAGGACAAATCCACCGCCCGTCCCGCCGCCGCCCGCGCCCCGCACCCCTCGCCCTCCGGCGCCCCGGGGGACGTGATATGCCATCAGAAGGCTTATTGCAACCAACCCGTTATTAAAACAACTAAGAAATAAAAATGTTACTAAATAGTAAGTACATGGTCGAGTGGCCCGAGTGGCGTCCGTCCAGCTTTCTCAGCCCAGTTTGACGAAATATTGCACAAGTTTAGTGAACATTTTTAACTGACGATGTTTATTTATTATACTAATTAATAGCTTCTGCCGGCGGCTCTGCCCACGTCAAAGTAGAAAATATAGCACATGTCTAAATTTTTAAAATTAGTCCAGTATTTTTAGGGTTCCGTACCTCAAAAGGAAAAAACGAAACCCTTATAGGATCAGTTTGTTGTCCGTCCGTCTGTCTGTCTGTCTGTCTGTCAAGATCCTTTATTTCGAGAACGCGTGGGGGTATAGAGTTAAAATTAAAGTCATATTCTCAGGTCTGCGGTCCCTTGAAGCTATGAAAAAATCAAACTTGTAAGTTAACGAAAAAAAAAGATACTTTATTTTATTTTATTATACGGCCGTTTATGTTGCAAAAAATGTATATTTCGACACTCTCAAGGGAATCAAAATTTATAGGATATTTCCCGTTGGCCTAGAATCCTGAAATTTGACATTAAGTGAGCTTTCATAGCATAAGTATAGGAAAAAAACTGAAAACTGTAAATTTGTAGTACGTCACAAAAAAAAAAACATTTTTGCGATTCGTAAAAATCTTTGGGACTCGATACGGAAATTGAGCTGTTATCATAGATAAGTTTGTACGGAACCCTCAGTGCGCGATTCCGACTCGCACATGCCCGGTTTTTTGAGTTTACAAACGAAAATACAAATCTTTCCTCTTTGTAATATTAGTATAGATACCTATAGATAAAACAGTAATTGATGTCAATCGCACAAATATTATAAAGGTAAAAGTTTGTATGTGTGTGTGTAAGTTTGTTACCAGCTTCTTCACACCCAAACTGCTGAACAGATTTTGATATATTTGGCACACGAGTAGACGATAGTAGACCATGACGTAGCATAGAAAATAGGATATTTTTTATTACGGGAGGTACCTACCTATTTTTCCTTGGCAATATTTCTGACTTCCATTCGGACGAAGCCGCAGGCAGAAGCTAGTAATCATCAATCAATTTCATGCGTTTTAATATTATAAAGGTAAAAGTTTGTGTATGTGTTTGTATGTTTGTTACTTCTTTATGCTCGAATGCTGGCCATGCTGGTCGAGAGATACGAAAGCTTGCGCTAGCGTTAAATCTCACCCAGCTGGTCCAGGGAGCTACGAGGGTGCCGGATGTTGATTCGCACACGGCCAACTGCTTGGACCTTCTGCTGACAACAGATCCAGACCGCTATTCAGTGTCGATATCATCACCGTTAGGTAGTTCCGACCACTGTCTGGTGAAATCTGTATCAGTCTACTCTCCGCCTGATCCCTGCCTTAGAGGCACCAGGCGGGTTTGGCGATATAGGTCAGCAGATTGGGATGGCATGCGATCTTTCTTCGCTTGTTATCCTTGGCAGCCTACTTGCTTTTCTTCGGATGATCCATCGTCGTGCGCAGATGCTGTGACAGATGTTTTGCGGCGGGGGATGGAGTATTACATTCCATTCTCTGACGTAACAATGTCTGGCCATGCTCGCCCTTGGTTTGGTGCGGAGTGTGATCGCGCTAACGCGCTTAAGCACACGGCATACCGGGCATGGGCCGACGCTCGTATGCATAAGGCGAGTGACGTGAGTCAGAAGAAGAGAGCCTTCAACAGAGCTGCCAAGTCTTGCAAGAAGGTGATGCGGAGGTCTCGGTTCGACCACATTAGCCGCATCGGGAACAAACTCGCATCATACCCTGCTGGTAGTAAGGCGTTTTGGTCCCTGGCTAAGTCGGTTGAATCGAACTTCTGCCGTCCCTCACTACCGCCACTGCTGAAACCCGACGGGTCGCTGGCCCATACCGCTGAGGAGAAAGCAAATTTGTTTGCCTCTCTCTTCGCGGAATCTTCGCGTCTAGATTCTGGTGACGCGCGGCCCCCTGTTAATCCTGATGGTTGCGAGACGAGTATGTCGGATATTCGCATCCATCAGAAGGACGTCCGTAGGGTGCTGCGTAACCTTGACGTGAACAAGGCTAGCGGTCCAGACGGGATACCGGCAATTGTTCTAAGAACGTGTGCGCCTGAACTGTCTCCGATCCTGACACGCCTATTTCGGCTTTCATTTGAGGCTGGAAAAGTGCCGATTGCATGGAAGCAAGCTAACGTACAGCCCGTGCCCAAAAAGGGTAGTCGGGCTGACCCAGCTAACTACAGGCCAATCTCAGTAACGTCCATTCTCTGTAAGACAATGGAACGTGTACTCAACAGTAAGCTCCTGGCATACCTAGAAGCTAATGACATCCTAAGTGACCGACAATACGGCTTTCGCCGAAATCGGTCAACTGGTGATCTAGCGTATGCCATCCACATCTGGAGTGAGGCCATCGAGAAACACGGGGAAGCTCTTGCCGTCTCCCTCGATATCTCGAAGGCTTTCGATAGGGTCTGGCACGAAAGCCTTATTAGTAAGCTTCCTTCTTTCGGATTACCTGCTGGCTTGTGTGCTTGGATTGCAGATTTCCTGAGTGACCGGTCCATCCGAGTGGTCATCGATGGTTGCTCGTCCGGTCAAATGGCCATTAATGCCGGGGTCCCTCAGGGGTCAGTGCTCTCGGCAACATTGTTCTTGCTGCACATAAATGATCTGCTTAAGCCCGGTACCTTTGGGTATGCAGACGACAGCACTGTTACTGAGAGTTACATATCCAGCGCGCAGGCTAGTGGGTCACAGATCCAGTCTCTCCGAGAGGCTATGGTCGAGCGCTTGAACTTGTCCTTGGAGGCAGTCTCTAAATGGGGCGATGCCAATTTGGTCAAGTTCAATGCTGCTAAAACCCAGGCGTGTCTATTTTCCGCTAAAAGGAGCCAATTCAGCCCTGCTCCAACTTTCCGGGGCGTAACCGTGCCAATAACCGACCATCTTGATCTCCTTGGTGTTACGCTAACGTCAACACTCAACTTTGGGCCATACATCGAAGCAAAGGCTCAACTGGCAGCAAAAAAGCTGGGAATCCTCGCGAAGGTCAGACAGTACTTCACGCCGGAACAGCTGCTCAAACTTTATCAAGCGCAAGTTCGATCGTGTATGGAGTACTGCTCTCATCTTTGGGACGGATCTGCCCGATACCAGCTTGATGCACTTGAGGCAATTGAGAGGCGAGCCAAGAGGATCATTGGCAATGATGCACTCGTTGAGTCGAGGCTTCAAAGTCTTGAGCATCGACGCAGAGTTGCTAGCCTGTCGGTTTTCTACCGGTTGCATTTCGGGGAGTGTGCGTCGGAATTGCATAACCTAATTCCGCCTAGCCCGTTCCATCATCGGACCACCAGGCGTACGGCAATGCGCCACCGGTACATGGTGGACATCCCACCTATACGCACAAAACGTTTTGCGAACACATTCATAGTGCGTACAGCTAAGGAGTGGAATTCCTTGCCGGAATCTGTTTTTCCTGATGGCTACAACCCGGGAATCTTTAAGTCAAGAGTGAATAGGTTACTTCTAGGTAAGCGCGTTCCATCGTCGACCGCATCGTCGCTTTCCATCAGGTGAGTTAGCGGTCAAGCGCGAACCTATCAAGAATAAAAAAAAAAAAAAAAGAATGGCTGAAATGAATTTGATGAAACTTGGTACACGGGTAGACCATGCCCTGGATAACGCTGTTTACTTTTTATCCCGGGAGTATTGCGATAATTCCCTACTATCACGCGGGCGAAGTCGCTGACAGCAGCTAGTTATAAATATGATTACATAGGAACAGTCTCAGTTATAGTCTGGTACCGAGTGAGTAGTCTTATACCGAGTGAGTAGGCTGGTACCGGGTGAGTAGTCTGATACCGGGAGAGTAGGCTAGTACTGAGTGAGCAGGCTGGTACCGGGTGAGTAGGCTGTCGTATCTGGGTCGTCGGGAAGGGCTGGCTCCCGAGGCTCGCGCGGGGCTGCATCAGTAGGCGTGGGCCTTCTGGCGCGCCGCGCGTGGCGGCCGCCCGCCTCGCTCGGTCGGCTCCATTGTTCTACACGACATGCGCTCGCTATCATCAGATCCAGCGGATAGTCGGCCGAACGTTAAATGAAGCTGCCTTAGATAAATGTTTAAGTTAGCACGCTTTTGTTACAATATATACACATTAGTGATCGGAGCCCTGGTAGGAAATGTTGAGCCCATTGTAGCTCCCGAGACATTTCGTAGTGCGGGAAAACGTAGCGTCTATATTTAATAAGCAATTACTCAACTTGTACAACTTCAAAACGTCGCCGCATCGTTCAAATTTGTAAATTAAATAATTATGCTAGGTACTAAAGACGTTATAATTTTAACGATTATAACTAACAATTGTTTCATAATACATACGTACTGAGGTCACAAATTAGACTAAAAGGAGATTACTAGACTACTTCTAGTAGAGTAATTATAAAGTTCCTCACGAGTTATGTGGCCACTAAGCACGCGTGTGCGCGCACCGTCGTCGCTGTAGTAAATCGTGGAAGGTTAATATAGTCACGGCGCGGTAACCCTAACGTATCACCTTCAACTTATTACTGCCACGCTAATTTAACAAGATATAAGCACAACGATAACTGCCATCAACATAAACAATATGCGATCTAATAACATATTCGTGTAAAGATTAGTACCTAACTATTTAACTGTAGTCTTATCAGTCAGTCTGAACTCGTCGTGAAGCTGCCCCGGGCTGGTGCGCTCGCCACGCATACATAAGCTGTGGTCTCATGTAAAGATGAAAGTAACAGTAGAACGGCGAGAGCTCGAGGGGGGGGGGGGGGAGGAGGAGGGGCATGTACTGCCGACCGACGCACGAACTGAAGTCGCTTAATTAACAATCAGACGGCGATGTCTGTATCTGTTGGTACAGACAGCAAGACAAGCCCTCGCCTGCACCTCTTCGGGCTGCCCGTGTGCTATGTTACTTAGGGTCGGCTCAGAAACTTGCCCTCTTGCTTTCTCCCTATCAACGGTAAAAGTCCCAAGCACTGTACTCGAAAACAGATGCAGGCATGTGTGTGTGTGTGTATATGCTCCGTGTATGCACCTAGGTATCTGCAACCCTACGGGGCCTCGGACTCGAACCCGCGACCTTTCGGTTTACATATCTGTATCAATTGTTTTACAGCCATTAGATTATGTTCGTTCTAGTTCTAGCTACTAAGTTATCAACACGAGTAATGCTCTAAAATACTAAGCTCGAGATACGAGGCATATTTGTTGATTACGATCAATTATTGCTTACATGTAATTTAACAAAGATTACCCACTAGTGGTTTGATAAATGGTGTATTGCCGCAACCAATCAAACAAGTTTTTTGAAAACTTGCAAATTTAAAGACCCATTATTAGATGAGTCCAGCGTGAAATACATATATGTTAATAATGTGAGTGAGTGTATCGTCACCAGTTAAACGTTTTATTGTAACAGTAATAGCAGCGACGGAGCCTCCCAGCGGCGGCGGGCGGCTTCAATCGCTTTGATTCGCGGCGAGGGCTATCTGTAACCCACCCGATACAATGAACATTGCACACGTACGATGTGTAGCAGTTTGCGCCAGCAATAATAACGTAACGGCGTCACGCTTGTAATCCTCAGAGCACAGTAAGAGGGGTGACTGCGTAATTTATAGCAAGAGTACTTCCAATATGGGGCTAGTCAGTTACAAAAATATCTTATCGTCATTTCAGCCGAATGACGTCCACTGTTGGACATAGGCCTCCCCCAAATGTCGCCACAATGACCGGTCCTGTGCGTCTCGCATCCATCGGATTCCCGCGACCCTCACCAGATCATCGGTCCACCTTGTGGGATAAATATCATATAGGCTTCTTTTTTCGTGGCGTAGCAAGCGTCATTCAGTTCGAACGGTCGTAGCACGTCGGTCAGCAGTCGCGTAGCAAGTAGTCGTAGCCTCGTAGCGCCCGCTACGAATGTGCTACGTATTTATTTACGTAGCAATATATTATTTTTTTCATTATCAAATGGTAATATACATGCCGAGAGATTAATTAAAAAAAACTAGTTTTTTTGGTTCAAAGATAAAAGCCATAGAAATTAACCGGAGTTTTGGTTTTACCGACGTTCGTAAGTGAGTCAGCGACGAACTTTTGTTGTTTAACAAGTAAAATGAAAGAAAATTATCCATATAGTACATAGTTTACCAACAAAATTACAATGGAAACTTATTTTAGTCAAGTTTAGGTGTGTGTAACACGCACAAGTAGAAAAACCCAATACGCTATAAAACACTTTAATATTTTACATTCCCCACAAAGTGAGTGACTTGCAGCAGCGCGGCGCACCGGCCTGCTCCTGACACTGACGTATGAACACAGCGAGTCTACCGCGACGCCGCGCACAAAGGGAAATTAATATCTCACGAATCGTATTACTTTAATCCTATCAATCGACAATTCTTACCTGAAAAGTACAAAAAGTAGCGTAACCTCTTTGGCATGAATTCTGAGCATTCCTTGTGCGGGTGAGCGCTCACAGGCAGCCAGGTGGAGAGATTGATGCGGGTGAGGGGCGCGCGCGGCTCACTCACGGGACATTTTTACAATGCGCATTGATTTATCGCCGACAGTTGTTTGTATGACGACTGGATTCACTCAGCTGATCTAATCGACTGCTCCCCTGCGCATGTGATAGTGTACTTGTTAATTAATATTAATTAGCTTAGAGCTGCGTGTGACGCGTGGGGGACGTGCTGTACATGGAGACTCTCGCGGAGGTCATTACGTATGCAATCATGTATGCCCGCAGCAGGCCGATGTGAGATGATACCTTCACCTCTTCGGCGATGGGTTCCCATATGACGTGTTAACTGTTTCAATGGACCGGTTGACGTTGATGAGGTCGCCCTTGCACCTTAGTGTTTGATCATTATTACATTTATAATTCTAGATACCTACGTAGATATATATAATCTTCCAAATAACAATGGGCTCATTAAACAGTCCAGAAATATACGAATATTGCTGGACTGGTTACTGCTCTATTAAGGTCATTAAACAAACCGTGCGCTGAAATAAATGTTAGTAAATGCGAGCAGTGTTGTGCGCCACGTGAAAGTTAGCGTGAGCGAACAAACACGCTGAGCAAACATGCACCGGCGGCGTCACACGACAGTTTACTAACATCCTGCAGCGTGAGTCACGCCGCGCACTGGAGAACCCATCGAGCAATAATATTTTTATAATAGTTTGATTGAAACAGCTGTTGCTACCAGACGTTGATCTCCCGCCATGCGAGCGTCGCGCTCCAACTCCACTACAACTAGTGGCACAGCCTCCATACTTACCCATAGTTATCTACCTCAACATCTCAACTCACGCACCGGAAACATTACTCTACCGCCATCGAAAAAACTCGCATTGCAAGCGTGAAAAAACATCCGTTTGGCTGACATCGCGCGGGCGTCAATGAAACAAGGCGACATTCACTACGCGCCGGGAAAAGTCACCTGAGACAGAGATACGCTTTCTTACGCGAGGGAGAGGGAGATAGGGCAGTAGGGGATGATTTCCCTCTCGTTTGGGCGGGCGGCAGTCAGCACGACAGTGTGACTAGGGCGGGCGCGCGTGTCGCACGCGGCTGACGTGACGTGACGCGCGAGTGTCACGCCGCGAGTGAGTGAGTGATGTGACGTGCCGGCAGCGGACACCATCAACACGAGCACGTTGTAAGACGGGAAAGCTGGTGTGGAGACAAGTGTGTAGTGTGTGGATGCGAGCGCAGCCGGCGAGCCTCGGCCGTGGACGAGATGTACGTATGCCGGCTATTACTTATTGATTTACATGCACAACAACAACATAAACATTGCCAATACCACATGATTCTATAAACAAACTCTCACTGTTGTTGTCAAATGAAACTTCAGCTCAAAAGTGACACAAAAACTATGTTTTGTTTGGCACAAAGTTTCATGTATTCTCACCAACTTCATGCTTGGTTAAATTCAGTGTGATAGTACTATAATCATACAACGGCTGATTAGTTTGCAATAAGCCGCTAGCGTATGTAATCATGTGCCTGTAATTAACTAGGTATAGCTGTAGCATTAAGTGATAATTATAGAACGCTGAGTTAGATAATCTATTGAATTATAAATGAGATTGGACTAAGCATCATAATACTGCCTAGCTGATTGTTTTGAATGAGTCTATACATGTAATTGAAAAAAGTTGTATCACAGCTTCACTAGAACATAATGACAATTAGCACGTCACCAGCCTGCCCCAGTATATATCGTCACTTTCTACAAATATTGAAACGTACTAGTAATAGTCAGAGTAGGACGTTGCCTGCCACAGACACTGCAGGTGCGAAGCTCGCAGGTACAGAACACGTATCAGCAAATATTAGAGAAAGCGTTGAACTGTTCAATAATTTGATGATATCGGTATCTCGCACACGGGGGCCGCCGCACTGCCGCGCTGTCGACCCGCGAGGGATGAGCGCCGTTATCTTATTATTTATGACGTCTTCCTACCCCTTGCACTTTGAGAGTATCTCCGCGGAGTCCCCTACAATGGCCCAATCATTTCATATTACTGCCGACTTTCGAGACTTTGAAAACTGCATAAAGTTTAATCTTTTAAAGGAGACCGAGTTAGGTTGACGGATATATTTAGCTTACGTTACGTTCGATAGTTCGGTGAAATCGCCAGTAGGCTTGTGGGTCTACGGAAGCTATATATTCGAGCCCATTCTGCCGATTGAAACAAAATACAAGTTTTACCTTGGTACTAGACATACCTACGGGCAACGATATTTTACTTAACTACATGGCATCAGCCTCCACTGTGCCCGCGATTTCGCCAGCGCGTAATATTTACAGGAAACCCCTTTATTGCTTAACTATATTTGACAAACCAAAGCATTTAACTAAAATCTTTAGTTCATTGCAATTCATAAACATCCCACTGCTGTTCAAAAATATTCATAATCAGTTTTCAGACATTTCCCAGCATATGATTCCAATTAGTTGCATAGAACTATTGAGTTTTTATTTTATGGGTGAACCTAATAATTACGAGGTTCAATTTCATTGCTTAGTTACAAATGTTCATAAAATAACACACTTTGAAAATGAATGACTAAATTATATTTAAAAAAAAAACTGTTTTTTCACTTTATTTATCAGTTTAAACTGAAGTCGCAAAGTTTCCAGAAATGACATACGGTTCAGGAGTATAGTGTTTTATGTATTGTATTTGTATTTTCGGGCTGATGTCCGCAACTCCACGACTAAACTAGTAACTGTCTAGATGTATCAGTCATTTTCCATTCGCAAAAAAGAGTGCGAAGGGCGCAAAAAGACTTTCTGAAAAGCCAATAAGTCCTTTCCTAGTGATGTTGTAAGTCTCTTAAAAGAACCAGAAGTTAGGATTTAAAATTCTTCTATCATTTTTTAAGGTTCCGTACCCAAAGGGTAAAACGGGATCGTATTACTAAGACTCCTCTGTCCTGTCTGTCCGTCTGTCACCAGGATGTATCTCATGAACCGTGATAGTTAGACAGTTGAAATTTTCACAGATGATGTATTTCTGTTACCGCTATAACAACAAATACTAAAAAACAGAATAAAATAAGTATTTAAGGAGGCTCCCATACAACAAACGTAATTTTTTTGCCACTTTTATTTAATAAATTTACTATCAATACAGCTTTACTTAACATAATACATAGTTAAATGATTATTTTAGACAAACAAGCAAAATATAGGCGAAAACGCACTTCATGTATTATTGGCCAACTTTTAAGTAAATTTCACCTGTGTGTGCCGCGAAGTAACCCAACATATAAATAATATATCTCATCACCAAGATCGGTCAATAAACTAAAAAGTTATGCCCGGATTGATAACCCCAATAACATGGAATTTGAACAGAATTGGTGAAATGAGGGTTTACCAGCGTGAACATTACACATCTGCGGACCCCTTCAGAGCGTACCGGCTTGATGTTATGAATGCAGCAATCCTGATAGATTTGGTATTTTTTATTGACGAATTCAATGATCTATCTCCACAGGCCTTCATCAGATCATCATCAGAGAGAGACTCGAAAACTGTTTCATCGTAATACAGTTTATGCTAGTACCTACGGAGAACAGGGTGAATCAGTTCTGTGTAAACTAACAACCTTATTAGACATAGCTAGTGAAACTGTTTGACATTAAGATTTTAAATGATTGTCTTTACGCAAATATATATATTTTTTTTTATCTTCACCATATATGGGACCAACTGGGCAAAATATAGTTCGAATTAAAAAGAATTATCAAATGTTAGGTATATAACTGTAATTTATATCATAAGAGCATAGCGCATAACTTACTAACAGTGGAATTTTGTTTGAAAAGGATCATTAGTTCTGGAGTTAGAAACACAGTTGTACGTTATTATAACATTATTATTAATTATTAGTTTTAGTATAGGTACAAACACGAGTAGATATGATCACGTCGCCACTCGTCTGTTATCACAACTGCGTTTGGTTCTGTGTGTGAGCTCCTCTGTGTCAGTAATTGAATATTCTGTTGCGGATCCAATACCCAGTAATTCAATTTACGAAGATATAAATTATCAGTAAAAGAGACGCGTTTTAGGAATTCCAATTGGTTCCAAAGTTTTCATACAAAAAGAAAGTGAAACACGCGTGTATGGATTATCTGATAAGTAGGGTAGCTTTCAGACATGTTTTATTCAGAGCGGCCATGCGGCTTCGGTTTTATTCAATAACGAATATCATAAAAAACATTGCGCCGCCGATCCGGGAATTAAACAAAAACATTCGCGACTCACGTAAGCCTCTTATCTTGCTGCCATTGTAAGAAGTGAAGGAAAGGGTTGCGGGGGCAGAGGAGCCTTCACTACCCATTAATACTACCTTTGTTTGTAATCGCTACAACGCTTCGAATTTTAATCTTACTTCGCTTTGAATTATTTTCATATTTTCCCCGATCCCGTGAAAGTAAACGTTTGCAGGAATCACAAGCCGCGGCATGACAGAAACGAGCGCGACCACGATCTGTCGGCTCGTTTAGGAATGTCTATTTGCCGATAGTATTGAGTGTGTGTCCAACGCGAGGCTGAGCAAACTTCGTGCTCGGTGGAGAACAGTTACACAGATACCCCTTGCTAGTGATGCCGCGGGAGACACCTCAGGTTAACTACAGTCCTTGAATAGGGAGACAAAAATAAATCCTGAAACTTAGTAATTGCTCAAACTCTCTTCAAAAAAGTTTCAGCTGTATTCAGAGTCAGATATCAATATTTTATTTTTATTTTGAAATCGCTAGTGTAACAGTATCGAATCTTTTTCATCAAATTGCTTTGAAATATCGGCCGCTACATAAATAATCCTCTCTGGAGTGTCAAAGGTGCACACGACTCTAATCAGAGGTAGGTACATGACGGATATGGTCGAGAAACAGATTCCGCCAATCTAAACTAATAGACAGACAAAATAAAACGTGCTGCCTCGTAATAGTTCAGGCTTGCAGCTGATGGCCGCGGCCGGGAGGCGTTGCTCCGGCGCAATATTTAAAGTAGTCGCCTTATTGCTGGGGGAATGCGAGCGCTGCTTGAATGTGAATCGTGTACTTGCTACACAACGATAACTATGCGACAGACATATTTTCATTATTTCCTTTTCATAAATAAGGAAACCGTAACAATAGCTAATGTTCTTCTGTACAACTAGATACCTATTCCTAAAGCTTTGAGGTCGAGGTCAGTGGACCCATGCCTTTAATCCAGTCGTTATACCGCGCCCGCCCGACGTATCTACAGAAACACTCGAGCAGCCTGCATTAAGTGCCACTTCCATAATATTGCTATGTAAGGTCGTAAACAGAGCTTCAAGGTCAAGGGCAGCGCCATTACTCGTCTCGTTAACCCGGGAGAGAGCAACAAGACACATTTAATGTGTTTCAACGAGTTTAACATTCCTGTGTCGAACAGATGAACTGAACTTACTCTCAAACGTCAGGAATATTTCAGCATGTTAGCCCGTAACGTTTACTGCTGCCTATGCGCCTCGGGACTGAAGGTATATCGATATTGTCACTTGCGTCATGTTAGCAGATTAATTGGATTCTAGTGAGTTGCAATTTGCAATTAGAGAGAGTTTAAGTCTGACAGGACCTGCCAACATTGTTTTCCCTCTATTACCGAGGGATCAGGACTAGGAAGGGAAGAACTGTTCTCTGCGTACTATACTGTACGGTATCAAGTGAAGACGCCTCTATACTCCATTTGCGTTTGTCGTTTTGTTACCGTCGCATCGACATCTCACAAACTAGCATAAAGAAATTGCTAGCTTTGTGCATCGTATTATATTAAAGATACGTTCACATGATCGTGTGCTCATTGTATGTGCTCATGATAGGGTGGTGGGCACTCATCGCCTCACATTCGATTGTTTACATCTATTAGAATTTCTTTATTATTTGTCAGTAAAATTATAGCCGTTGTTTTCACGATAGTTTAAACATCCCATATGATTTGAACCATGGCGTTTCTTGAGGTAGCTTTTTTAAGTTAAATTAGTTGGGTCACCGGCTGGTGATAGGTATTGATATTCAAACAGAAAAACCATAAAAGCCAGAAAGCTGAGATGACAGCAGCGCTGACAGCCCAGAGTTCTCCGAACATACTACATATTTCAATATCACCACTGCAATAGTGTGTAATACGAGAAATAATAATTACAATGATACGGCATCACTATTGGCGCCCAACGGATCATTGTTTGCGGCCAACTGTCCTACGTTGGCGCTTAACAAGTGGTCCCCGTCAGTTCTCAGCTAAGTGTGTATTGTGAGGAGGAGGTCAAGGTTGCATCCCTCGCGCCCTCCAATCGTTATCTGCCCTTTTCTTTGCACTGATACTACTGATTGTACAACCTCGTTCAATGGACTTTGCTCGTGTTTTCATTAGGTCGTAATTTTGCTAAATGGATATTGGTTGGTTGTTTTCTATCCTTAATAAAAACTAAATCAATAAAAGTATAATGGAAGCCCGTGCGGATAACGACGGTATTCAGTAAACGGGCCGCACACCCATACGAGCAGTTTGGTAGATTCGTACATTACGCACTGTGGCGGCGGGTTTCTATTACTGCTTGTTTATCGTTCGCCGCGTGGAACACGTCGGTACCGCGGAGTTTCATTTACGCGTAACTCGGCTTTAGTGACACTCAAACTGTTTACTATTCACCATAATGTAGTTACTCTGTCACATCACGAGAGGTGAAATACATATATGTATTTTTTTTCATTATTTTGAAAATAAATTAGATTATGATACAAGTGTGTAATGTTGGTGATTACCGCTGAGGCGGTATTTAGGCCACCAATACTCACATGTAACATAGATACACCCATTGTGAAGAAATAAAATAGTATAAATTACTTATTTAGCAAAAAAGCTGGGAATCCTCGCGGAGGTCAGACAGTACTTCAGTAAAAAAAAAAAGCTCGGGTCTAAATACCGCCTCAGCGATAATCACCAACATTACACACATAAATCATAATGTAGGTACTATTATCCTATTTGTAGGGAGACTGTCCCTGTACCGGCGCAATACATCTTTTCAACACACTTGCTCAGAAAGTGGCTCTTATTGCACTGCACTTAGGTATATAATGGCACTCGTTACCAAACTGACATTTTGATTACCATTACGCACTAGTGCTATAATGTAGTTAAAATCTTTTTGTTCAACCTCTTTGTTCGCAAAACAAATTTTGAATTCGAATGCGTTCAATAGTATATAAATTACTTAATTACTGTCTTACTTACCTACTTATTTCAACCAATTTCAAAGTTAAAATGGACAAAGGAGATGTTTCATTTTCGGCCATCAGATGTACATTTATCGAAAAAGAGGAAAAAATACCACAAATTGGGGAAAAATATTCTCTGGTGAATTTGAGCCTGATTTGTTATGTACAAAAAATAATAGTTTTTCAATTATTGCCATGTTTTAATCAACATGGCGTCTCGTTTGCTTGCAGACTTCATTCGTTCTGAAATCATGTCTCATCAAATCAATGTTACGTTGAAAATAATTAAAAAATGTGTGTATTCTTGTAGTGTTAAAAATGAATTACTATTATTCTCTTATACATATTTTTGAGTAAACATAATTAAATGTGACCATTTCATCGTTACAAAAGTCTTTAGTTCTCCATTTTTGAAGTGTGTTTCTAAACGAATTCAAAATAACCGCCCGAACGCTCAAAGTGACTTTTGTCCCTTTTTATTTAAGAAATGAGTCGAAGATTTGATCGTGCTTTGGTGAGCCATTTTTGTCTAATATTCTATTAGAAAGATCTGATCTTAGACTATTTATGAGTTTAGTTCTGATAAACAAAAACAAAATAATTCTATAGGTTAAGTAAACGTCATCTTTACGACCTATCATGGCTGTCATAACTGTTAGGACAAACGCCAAACATTTTTATTTTGTACATAAAAACCATTTGATATTATGAAAAAAATGTTACTTTATTCTATTCAAGGGTAAGTTTCCCAGCTTCGCTAATATGTACATGTTATGGCCGGAGTCCCATACAAAAATGAAACATCTCCTTTAACTTGTACAAACGATTCAATTAATAAAAAACATTTAGTAAATAAATCGTACATTCAAATAAAATTTGTTTTTTTTTTATGGTCTATGGCCGCCATTTTACGCGCGCGGTTTTTGGCGTGATTTTTTTTTTATTCCAGTGAAGTTCAGTGGCTGTTTTTTATAATTAAACAAAATTAAATACTACAAAATCATTGGAAAATGTTACATCCGTATTCTATTGTCACTACGAAAGACATTATCGTAAAAACTTTTCACGCAAGAAAACATAAACGTAAGACTAGGCAGTATGATCAAAATACCTTAGCCTTCCTCTAGGGGTAAATAAAAAAAATGATGCGCGCCCTTATGAAAACAGATTTTTACCGCCATGTCATAGAAATTTCTACTAGTTTTACTGTTATTTCTTCACAAGTGTATTGAAAAACTTCGTATGACACACGTGAGTAATTAATGATTACCGTTCTTGGCTCTCTTAAGACCCTCGCCACGGCTCGGGTCTAAATACCGCCTCGACGGTAATCACTAACATTACACACTTGTATCATAATGTACTATTAGCTTTCTTTATTAGCTGCTGACTACTGTGAGTCCGATTATTCTAGTATCGAACTAGCATCCCGCACAAGCTTCGCACGTGTGCAAATTATATACATAAACCTTTCTCTCTTTCATACATCAAAATCCGTTGGGTGGTTTAGCAGGAGTTAGCGGATAAATAGACAGACGCGGAAAACGATTTGTATTTGTACTGTGTGAAGTAGATGCTGAGATCTCGTATTTTACTCAAAGATTTACATGGACGACTAACAATATAAATACTTATGTAGGTCAGTAATTGTTGACACTGGGGCGTATAACGTTCTAATAAGCGAATTATCTACTTAAAAAAATCTATTATAATCAAACTTCTTCTAGTAGTCTTTGCAAAGCTCCTTGCTTTTCAATATCTGGAGAGGGTGATTTTTTCCTGAGTGACGTGACTCCGGGCTTCGTTTGCTAAAGAGTCAATTGTTGTTCACCAAATCTCGTTAAGATTTGGTGAACATTGGCGACGTAAAGCCGACGAGCTGATGCGACGAGCCCGCGGGATTAGCTCGGAGGCTGCCGGGCTGTAGCGTGGCTGCACCTAGTAGTCTACGGGTAGCTTGGAAATGCAATAACAGTATGTCATCGTTATTTTTGAAACATTTTGTTTCCAAGAAAGATATTTTAAAACTTTGTCGGGGCGTTGTGCCTTTGTTACGCTAGAAATTTTGCTACGACCGCGGAATTAAATATTCATTCTTTATCTTTACCTTTCTTAAGATGTTTCAGTCATATTCGAACAAGATTAATTCGTTGTCTTCAAGATTAAAAAACACTAACGCTAACACTGACGAACCAATCCCCTACAATATAATCTGACGTAGTCACACAAGTCAACCTCCACTTTCAAAATCATGAGCATTTCGCATATTTCCCGTGACGTATATTTCAACTACAAAATGTAAGCTTGTCACGGAGAAGCGCGTGTCGAGACGCCTGGCGTGACAGTGACGGCGTGAGACGCGACGTCAGTGTGCCACCCGAGCTCCACGTTCACCGTTGATGTTCCTTCAACTTGAGCTGAACATAATAATGAATCGAGTCTCAGTAGACTGACATCACGAGGAATGTGAATCATCAGAAGCAATGTGCTTGCGGTGACAGTACCGGGGCGATATTGCTCTGTAGGCAACGACTTGGCGTAGTGGCTAACCGGAACAAATGAGTTGACGAACTGGAGACGTAGTAGGGAAAACTTATGATTGTAACTAGCCGGGTGTGGTACCGTATACTTTTTCGTGTTATTCGTTTCTCAGCTAACTGAGCGATAATCGTAACAGAGCGTGTTTAGTTCAAATCTATAAGCAAAAGAAAAGATTGCCCAAAACGTCAGATCAACAAAACCTACGAATAAAATAGCGTTTTCATAGTTACTTTCCATCTTCACCAAAATGTCTTGAAGCATTGGATAGAAATATCGAATACTGTATAAGCATTTGGTCTGCGATTTTCCCTTATTCGGTAGTTTAGCCGTGGCTCGGCTGTCAGCTGTCGACCACATATTTATGTTATGAGTATCGGCGGTCGCCGGTCGGAGCTGTGACGCGGCATTCGGATCGCATTGACTTAGTTTGCAACTTGCTGCCTGTGTCCAACGGCCCCACATTTGGGCGTCGTGAATCCGTGATCGTGTTCCAAAGTTCCTGCGCGTTATTGAGACGTGAATGATTTTGGTTTATCGGGTTCGAGTTTGCGATCAGTAATATAATAAAGCAATGTCCTTGCGCAAATATACCCATTTTTTATTCACAGTTACATCCAGTTTTTTAAACCATCTATGACAAATAAAGCGCTTGCTAAGTGCGGTGTTTTACATAATATTTTATCTCAAAAACAATATGGTCCCATAATACTCGTACCACCAACAATGACCCACCGTACATACGTATATTTCGTGATTCTTGCTCTACATCTCGATATATCTTGGAATATTTGACAGTTTTTGTTCTTAATTTGTGAAATTTTTTTTTTTTTTTTAATAGCCTATACTGTCCCACTGCTGGGCAAAGGCCTCCCCCAACTTCTTCCAGGTATTCTTTTCTTGGGCCACCTCGAACCAGTCTTTGCGGTAGGAATCTAGGTCGTCTCGCCACCTCTTCCCAGGTCGACCTCGGCGGCGTCGTCCATCTTGAGGTACCCACTTTGTGGAGACTCTTGCCCACCGGTCAGAGTGCATGCGGCTGATGTGACCCGCCCAATCCCATTTTAGCCTGGCAGCCTTGTGAAATTTAATGCTATTAAAACATTTGACGCTTGTCTATCACAGAAAGTACCTTTATCATATCTTTACTTACACTAAACTGTTTGGTCGCTTGATGGGAGCCTTAATTCTCTTTTGACAACATACCTAAACACTTATTTGTCTCAATACAGGACTGTATATCGCTAGGCACAGTCACACACGACTCACGCTCCTTCTGCGCCATTCGGTGGTCATTATTAAAGTTAAGCACATTTGTTTCGTCTAGACCGTCCCTAGAATAGTACTAACATTTTGTCCCATAATTCGTCCCCGGCGTTATCCTGGCTCTCTGCCAGACACTCGTTTTTCGCAGCGCGATATAATCGCAGCACTTAACTTCTTTTGTTTATACTTTGTTTAAACACTGTCGTCTAGGCAATTTGTTTATTCTAGAGAAGAAAGAATGTGGTCTGAAAATGTTTAATGATTGATTGCTTCAATTGGTAAAGTTTTGTTGTGTAAACGATTCTGTATAAGAGTTACTCTAGCTGGCTTTATTAATTATTATCACAGACTATTTTAATACACTGACTGTTCCTATACGGAGCATAAAACCGCTCAACTTTGTAAAATTCATGCTTTCTTTGACAAACAAGAGTGAGCTTCCCATACCCTCGGATGTCTCAACTAGCTGTACAAACAATGCAGTGAGTGTCGCGTGTCAGCGGGTGATGAAGGCGGTCGTTACGTCCTCGTAAATTAGCCACCGTGGCTGCCCACCCTCGGCAGATAACTGGCGCAGTAGGCGCGCCGAGGGGATTATTGATGATATTGGCAGACGATGCTAATACGGGGACCCTTTGCCACTAGTGAGTTGTCTACAATGAAGTAAGACCAGCACATTATTGGCTAGGAAACCACCGGAAGGACAGTATTTTTAGACCTCTTCCAAAAGTCGCGTCACCGTGAAACAAACTACAACTTTACTCTTTAAATTCTATGTAGCAGAACACATCGCACAAGAACTACTAAAAATACCTCAGCTAAGTTTTCGTATAATCCATGATCAGGCGGCGCGCAGGGAGCGTCTGCAATAATATCCATTAGTCGCGCGGGGGCTTGCGAAGCGGCGCGGCGCGGCGCGGCTTGGTGCGGCCTGATGCGGCCTGCTGCGGCCTGCTGGGAATGCATTTGCTAAATGCCGGCGCGTCGCCTTCGTACTGTGTAATTGCTTACCTGCCGCGCTTTTGTTCATCGTGTTTTATTTGTGCTACCGAACCCAACGGGTGCTAATTTTATTAAAAAATAAATGGAGAACAATTGGCTATATTCTGAAAATATAATACAACAGAATGCCAGTACTCTCTGGTATGACTACTAACACAGGGGATTAAAACAATAGCCAAATTCACGCAATATTTTTACGAAGTGATTTCGTACGTCATGACTCATGATACTGGCACTGAACAGACATGTAGACGTCAAACATTGTTGCAGTTTTATTATGTAGGGAAGTTTCTTATTTATTGAAGAGGGACTGTCTGTCCGCAATAAACTCTACGATACATCTCTTGTTCGTACAGTTTACGACGAATTAAATAGCGTAGCGCAGCGGTTGAGAGTCTATTCTCGATGTCAGAGAGCGCAAGCTCTGTGGACCCACGATTAAGAAAATATTTATTGTACCGATTTTGTTGTCATCCCGAGAATGTATGTAGTTAATGAATATGTACTTTAGTAATGCACTCCTCTTGTCTTTAGAAATACTAAGACAAGAGGAGTGTTTGAGTAATACCGAAACTAAAACGCAACCAATCAAATCATCTCTACCATGAAACGTTTAAAATAGTGTTAAGGATCGCTGTTAACTTGATTATGCTCTTCCTCCGCTGATCTCCTGCGGGACGCGTGACGTACCGCCCGGGGGTGTTCAAGGGGGGGGGGGGGGGGCAGGTGCGTCTGCCGTGATCTATGGTCGCACACGACTCGATTACTGTTGTTACGTGATTATTGCGATATCTTACAGCGGTTAAGGATATAAGATAGTGGGTCAAGTAAGCTTGGTGCTTTATCAGCGACTACGTTAAATAAAAAAAGCAAAGCAGGTTTGCAAATAAATGCAAGTGTTCTTTAGTTAGTATTTTTTCTATGATAATCTCCCATTTTAGAATTACCTCCGCCACAAGTAACAACCCTGTTCTCTACTTTACTTCTCACAGATATTCCCTGCGTCCAATTTCATGGGTGTCGGTGTGTGATCCCTCTTGTAATGCTAGGTCAGTTCCTCTCCTACAGTAGAGGAGGTCCTACAGGGTATCAGTGTCAGCACTCCACGTAGCGTATTTGAGACACTCCAATTTCTGGTTTGGTTCTCACTAGCGCGTGGCTGCGACACAAAATCGTGTTATAAGTGTTGTTGTGGAAGTACTCGTGTACTAATTAGCTTTTGCCCCCGGCTTCGCCCGCGTAAATAAAATATAGCCTGTCATTCAGGAATAAAGCAGCTGTCTGTCGATAAAAAAATTTTAGTAATCGCAGATTATCTCCTACAAACAAAAAAAAACTTTATTTATCTTTATGTTAGATATTAGTGTAGATGATATTGTATTACGTAAGAGCTAAATTTGAAATATACATAACATAGTACAGGGATAGGCACACGGTGAGATCCTCAGGAAATTAATTAAAATATTGCGAGTGTAAACATAACCCATATTTTAGCAGATAATTCTCGGGTAGACCTTAACTATAATGTAGTCACGACAGGTGGAGTAGGGTGCGTGTACACGGCTGTATTAATTTAGGAGGATCATGGTTACGGCACCGGCCGGTCCCTCGGCGCCGGATCGCCCGCATCACCGGCGCCGGGAGCTGCCGGCTTGCCTACCGATGGGACCCAGGAGACTGCGCGGATTACCGCACCAACCTGTCATATGTCTTACAAATAAAAACCTACTGCAGAAAGCTCACTAATAATGCGTTAGAGACCCAAAGGATATGATCACAGACAGCTCTGCGATTTGCGGAAAATTATAATGTCTTACTGTGTGGGTAATTATTTAGTCATCTGTGTATTCAGTTAGTCTTTGGTATAAATGTGGAAAATAAAAGTATGGCTATAAAGCTGTTGGTCCAACATATACTCAGTAACTCTTAACTGTGTTTCCGGAGTAGCTCTAAGGATTCCGTGTTTGACCTTCTGTTTCCGTTTACTTCTTAGTGGTAGCCCTAGTGGACGTGTTCGCGACGCGTGTACCTATAGATAATATGTTATTACTCGTATATGGCTTGTGTTAGTTATGATGGTTGTGGTCCGTAGTGTCGAAATCGAACATCGGAAATATTGAGCTGCGCGGGTATAGAACACGCTGAAATACGTTTTGTGATTACCATATCCAAAAAATCGCGAGCACTTGCCGTCTTTAGGGGCAGTAGGTAATTGACTGTTGACGCTGAATTTTAAGTTGTTCATATTGTATATTGTATCAGCCGTAAAATTACTTTTATACTTGACAAAATATACTCTATATTACAAAGTCCATAGGAATCTAATCTAGGAAGGCAATCTTGAGCAGTGAGCATAATTCTTCTCTTGTACAGTACCCACGAGAACCTACTGAACTAGTACAATACTACCTACCAAGCTAAAACACCTCTCCTAAATCTTTATTATGACATTATTTTCGACAATTCCCAGTTTGGGGCTCGAGATAAATCTGAGAAGGGTTTGTGAGGAAATGAACACTTTAGTTAACGCAAAATGGTCGTGAATTATATCTCAGCTAAAAGAGAATGAATAAAAAGGAGCTCAGAATGTATTAATGTCACCTCGTGTAATGTGATGGGTGTAGTCGTGCAGCCGACACCGCGGGACGGAGGCATGTCGATGGATCATGGCACGGTGACAGGCAGATGTGTTGCGTACCTACATAGCCCACACATCCCACTTTTCCTAATGTATTGACTTCAGTCACTCTTTTCCTGAACTAGGGGCTATTAATTTATTACGTAAGACGATTTTTACTACTTTTTGACCCCCTCCCCCCTCTAAATAAGAATAAGCCAACCCTTACCCCCTGTTTAATATTTATTAAGTACGTAAGAATCTAAAGGAATAACAAAAACTAAAACCTGACTACGAAAAAAACGACGCTGAAAAAGTATGAAACAAGATTTTCAGGATGCTGAATTAAACAAGGTTACTGGAGAAATTAGAACAGAACAAAAAGAAAAACCGTAGTCACATGTTATAAAAGTGTTACGGTTGGTACCTACATAACCTAGTACTTTTTCAGCGTCGTTTTTTTTTGTCGTAATCAGGTTTTAGTTTTTTTAGTTTTTATTATTTGCGGGCGCCACACTGAATTTTGATGATATTTTTGATAAATACAAGTGAAGCGCTTTCAAATGATACCAAACATAACGTACCTATTTATCTTTTTTTAAACTCAATACATTTTTTCCGTTAGAGGGCGCCACATGAGTTTTGTGACACGTCGCATAGCTTATGTTCAGCGGACGATTAAGACGGTTCTACGATACCTCATTTGTAGAGTTCCGATAAGCATTTTAGGAGCTATGAGGGAACAGATGAACATACACACATACATACATAGCCTGTCATAATCACCACCCTCCTTTGGCTTTGCCGTAGTCGGGTAAAAAATTAATATACTTTTGGTTAGTACCTATTGATGTTAATTTTTAAAAGCAACAGTTTCAAAAAATACAGCCATTTGTACTTATAAATTCATGTCTTGACTGATTCCACTTCAGACCCGTGAAGACGGTTCACATAAACTGCCACCACTTTGATGGATTAACATTTTCACAATGATATTCTACATTTTTGGTCATCCACCAAAACATAATTATAATAATTTTGCTTTTTGTGTTATCAAGTTAATTAGTGGCTTTCGGAATTACCTCATTAAATGCGTTAAGGAGCGAACGGTCCTGAGATAAATGCGATTTAAAATAATTCATTTATTAAATTAATATCTGCTACTCGCTATGTCGCGCTAATTGGTGCCGGGTAAACAATGCATCAACTATGTATGAACTGACGACGCGCTGCTGGGGTGACGAGATCGGATTTGCTATATGATCAATACGTTATACTGTAGTAACTCTTGGGTTGGTATATGGTTACCCCGCTACCTGCAGTAAAGGCAGCCGGTTTAAAATCCCTGTAGACCTGTTAACTTAAAATCTCAGCGATATTGATTTACACATGTTTTGAAGCCCATCCTCACCACTCGACTTTGATTTCAATCACTTCAATTGGCACTTTCTAAAAACAAAACACTACCCCGATTACGCCGACCTATCTTCCTATCAAAACATGGAAGTGTTCGCACAAAGCTACCGGAGGCGTGTGATCGCGACGTAGTGCGCCTAATCGTAGGACAAGGAGCCTAAACAATAAACATAAACAAGTCGCCCCCCTCTCGCTGCGGCCCCCGCTACTGGCCCCCGCCAGCTCGCCCCCACGCGAGGGCGGCTGAAGGACCGGCTGCACCGCTGCATCGAGGACTCACGATGATATTTGTTTGCAAGTTTCGAGTAGTATTTTCCATATTGTGTATCGTATATACCAAAGTATGGGAATGCGATACTGTGGCCGGACACGATTATGGTTGTGATGGTGTCTGCATTTTAACTTTTGAATTTGTGTAGCGTTAAACTACTCTTCAACAGGCCTTAGTTTTATAATTAAATTAATTAAGTGGTCTCTTATACAAGTTCATTTGCTAAAGAAATAATAGCTAAAGTTACTAAGGCTACATTAATTTTAAAGTAGGTAAGTCAGACTATGTTGTTCCAAACTATTTTTTTTTTGCGCCTGAGTAGTTTCAAAATTTAATGCGCATGACAGATCTTTTACGTAAACAAGTCAAAAGCTATTTAAAGATTTGATTCAATTCACTTAACAATCACACGTGCACAAGTACACAGACACATACCGATGCGCTGACTCGCGACTTTGAACATCAGTGCATTCAGCTCCACCTGAGGGTGTCACACACCCGGGGCGGGCAGAGAGCACCCCTCGAACGATGTGAGCGGAAAACAAGCGCACTGAGCGCTGAGTACACGAGTGTGATTTGGAAAAGCTGAGGGGAACAGGGCTCTAAATAATAACAGAAAAAACATGTTTCGATTTGGGTGTTAACGGTTCAATCAACCAATCAATATGGTATTTATCAGTTGTTGAAAATGCCTCGCTTGGGCCAAGTGCGAGTCGGATGCGTACGAAGGGTTCCGTATCGTCCGTAGCAAAAAAACAGCAATAAAAAAACACTTTTTTTGTATGGGTGCCTGTTTTGTACTGTTTTTTAGTATTTGTTGTTATAGCAGCAACAAAAATATATCATCTGTAAAAATTTCAACTGTCTAACCATCATAGTTCATGAGATACAGCCTGGTGACAGACAGACAAACAGACAGACGGACGGAAAGCGGAGTCTTAGTAATAAGGTTCCGTTTTTACCCTTTGGGTACGTAACCCAAAAAATGCTTCGCATCGGTAAAATTCGTTGATTTCCAGCCTCTTGTTTAAACGCTGTTTTACGTAAAGTTGTAGCGCACAAAATCAATAATTCGAAGCTGTTGTGTTTAAATAGTGGGTTGTATGTAACAGTTTGTTTAGCCACGAACAGCTTGCATATTAATGATGTTGTAATAACAGCTGGTATTAACATAACACGGAACACGGACAATGTCCTGACTTAGTGGTAACAGCGTTATCACGTCGATTACATTCCTTGACTAATTCGTACTTTGTCTAATGGTCAGGGGTCGGAATTAGGTAGAGTTATTCATGTACTTGCTTCGAAATGTTGATATTAATATGGATCTTCCCGGGATTTCTAATGAAAAATCATGTGGCCAACAATATCACATATAAATAATAATAAAAACCTCAGAGATAGATAAGACAAATATGACAAAGATAATTAACATACAATTTTTATTAAGTAGTATTTTTCATTGAAAAAGATCTTTACGCCAACTGAGGTAAGGTTAACAAATTTTTTATACACTTCCTCCTCCTCGTCATTAATGCAGGAAGAAATTTTTTCTGCTATATTTCTGAGTGTCATAAAAAAAATTCTGCTCTTTAAAATTAATCTCAGGATTTGAGGCATATCCTTTGTTCTTTCGCTGGATGAAATTGGTGTAAGTACATGTTTAACTCTACCTAATTCCGACCTCTGCTAATAGTACATTGGCTGTTTCCCTCGTCTTCGCTCCGTGATATATCAGTGAAGGAATTTTGGCAATCCAATCAGTAGAAGTACAAGAGAATACAATTTACAAACATTTTATCCCTTGGTTATATTACTTTAATAGTACCCCGATTGCTCGAGAGCAGTGGTGGCCGAGTGGTAACGGCCCCGACTTACGAGTTGTAGGTCGCGGGTTCAAACCCAGCCAGGCGCATTACTTTGTGTAATTTATTTCATCACCACTGCTCTCAAAACGGTGAAGGAAAACATCGTGAGGAAACCGGCATGTCCTAGAACCAAAAATTCGAAGACATGTGACATCCACCAACCCGCACTGGGCCCGCGTGGTGGATTACGGCCCATTCCCTCTCCTAGAGAGGAGGCCTGAGTCCCAACAGTGGGAACATTATAAGGCCGACTATGCTACCCCGATTGCTCGGGTGCAAATGCAAATTATATACGTAAACCTTTATAATTTATTGCTCTATCTATTAGTGAGAAGTGCATTAAAAGTTTAGAAGATGTTAGCGAATTAACAGATAGACGCGGAAATCGATTTTGTTTTATAAGTACTATGTAAAGAAGGTAGTTGAGTGGAATCAACAAGCCATTAATAAAAGTCTTATTTTTGTTCTTATACAGGAAAACTTATCGAGTTTTTTTTTCTGTGTTCTTTTCATAGCCGCACGTGTACGGATATTTCTAAGGCAACAGCTCTGTTTCTATGGCGATAACACGATTGTATTGAACGATTCGCGAGCCAAACTAATGGAAATTAATGATACACGAACTGACTCGAGTTTCAGCGTCATCCATTTTGGTTGGAAGGAAACTTGTTATTTACGCCTTCGAGGCTGATT
Organism: Mythimna impura; assembly: GCA_905147345.3. Lineage (NCBI taxonomy): Eukaryota > Metazoa > Arthropoda > Insecta > Lepidoptera > Noctuidae > Mythimna > Mythimna impura. Next base: position 26,516,104 of record LR990362.1, on the reverse strand, counting down.
GATCAATCAATAAACTATGTGCGAATGAACAATGTTGAGACAGTGTTATCGTACCTCCATGTGTTATTTAAATTTTCTAGAAATTTTAACATCGACACGTACTACATTAGTAATTTGTTACCTACCCACACAGGTATATTTAGTGACGTAACCTTTCTCATTTGTCAGAAAAATTCTTGGACGACTTTTGTCTGAATCGCATCTTGCGAATCACATTTAGGATATAAACAAAGACGTGATATGTTTGAAGAGAGCTGTCACTCAAAAAGGAAATTAATTAGTCGGATTATTAATTTATCATTTATAGAGATTCAATCGTAATTTAAATCTTCCTCATCTGTAGCGAAAGGGTTATTTGTGTAACATGTCGTAATGAAGCCACCGTGACGTCATATTAATAAACGCGAACATTCTCTCGTCACACATATTTGCCGAGCACACACGCCGCTAAGGCCGGCCACACACGGGGTGAGTCGTAAAGCGAGTCATTACTGGTTTATTAGCGGATCTCGCCCCAATGTTGTTGATACTGTTTCACACAGTCATTTTCGCAAAACTACGATATTTAGGTCTTATTACGTTATAAGATAAGGTCTGCTGAAAACTAAACCAGTTATTATTAATTCCAATTATCAAAGCATTTTCATTATATTATACGTCATATCACACATTATACATCTTCTTACACATTTGAATACACATGCTTCTAAATCTGAATTTAATTAATGCTGCGGTTTCGTTAGCAGTTCTGATTAAGACGCAGGTGAAACCACATTGTCATGTAAATTACTTAGTCGTCTTAATAGAAAATAGACTCAGATCGTCTAGCTGTACCGTGTTGTTTTTCATATTATCTACTAGTTTGGTGTGAAGCAGGCTTAACGCAGTCGTCAGAATCTCATAAGTTCTAATGTTAGTGAACAGTTAGTAGTGGAGTCAGAGGACAATTTCAGTGCTGTTGATCTAGACGAGCACTCATACAGTATGTGCGCAACATAATTTACGAAGAGTTTGGTCGGAAGGCGAAACTTGCCAGATTGTAGGATTTAATTGCAGATGAGTACTACTTATCTAATTATAAATAAAGTAATATGATGATTTTGTGAGTGTCATAAGTAGTAAAGTTCTCGTAATCAGAAAAGAAGGAACAGCCACAACAGAGACGCTATCAAAATTCAAGTGAGCATGAGAGCCTTTCAGTGTAACTCCCCATAGTCTCACGTCGATAAGGAGGTAACATATACTTGCCCTCGGCACCGCCTGCGCCCCACGGCGGGCAGGTGTCTGCGCTACCTTTAATTAAAACTTTTTTAAGGGAAAATGTGATGAATTCCCTTGAAAGTTGTGTGTTGGCAGGCAGAAAATTAAACACTACCTTTGTTAGAAAGCTCGAACTATTTTTAGCTACAATGCGCCTGAGATAGGCGGCATTATTCTTATTAAAACAAGGATCTTTGTTGCCCAATCAAAGAGCTTCAAAAGCAGTGGCTTTTGATTGACTTGTGATAATTAGAGAGACGAGTCTCGATTTTAAAGACATGGTCTTAATGAGTCTTCAAACAGTAATAACTTACGACGTTATGTTAGCAAACTTAGCGCTAACTCAGATCTGTGCTAGGTCGTCCTAATGACCTGAACTTCCAACATTAAAGGTCGCGTTATTCATGATAACTAATGAAGACCGTAAGTTTTAGCATTAAGCTCAAATTTGACGAACGCATTGGAAGATAGTATATAATATTATATGGCTTTGTAGTTTCTAATCGTCAGTAATACTTATAAACGATGGTAGGTACTTATCTTAATCGTCAGTAATACTTATCACATCCAAGTTATATACTTCCTGCCGCAACTTCCTTATGTTTTGCAACAAATGGAGAATAGTCTGTCTATCGTAGGTATCCTCCTACTGCCCAATTTCAGAATTGACGATCGATCTGAGAAATTATCAAGAACTTACTTTCTGACCGTTTATCGCTCTCATGTCCACTTCACACGCATCGAGGAAACAAACTATAAAAACAATAATCCCTATAATCAAGATTGATGCAAACCTCGAAGGTATCAAATCGATGGCTCGTTATTTATCCACACGTCAATCAGAGGACGTTCATACATCTCCCGTAGACACGTGAGGCGGGCAGGTCAGTGATCAAGACAGATGGGTGTCCCATACCCACCGGCGTCCGCAGTGCTCATCATGGCTGCCCGTGATCTGTGCGGGCGCGTTGATTCCGGGATTACGCGCGACCAGGCGACGCGGATTATATGGGATTGCACTGGAAAATACGGACTCGCGGAAAATAATATGCAGCTCTTTAATAATAATGTTTCGTTTTTAGAGATCTCTGCTGTTCAGTTATCTGTTTGTTTGTTCCGTTGTTTCAATTTTTGGAGTATCGGGCTGACTCAACATTTAAAGATTTTATATTCCTTTATGGGATCAAGTAAGTCGATGTTTTGTAAAACGTATTGTCATAAACAACTGCTTATCATGTTTTGATGTGATCTTATTTTTGTTCTGACCGAAGTTCAGACATAATTCGATCCTAATATCCCTCTAATCGTTTATCATTAGTTCCGTCCGATCTACCTAATAATCTATGTGTGTCGTTGAGCACGACTGCCTGCTTTCCAGCAATTGATACCGATCCGGTCTTACACTTCTGTCAAAAAGGTGCAGTGTGCATGAGACGGGAGATATCTCTACGCGACACTAATCCAGGTGGGATTGGTGTCAACGACGAGCTCTAAGGGAGGCATCTTTACTCGTATATATTCATCTTATACCAATACGAGTCACGATTCGCTCATCTTACTGCACTTGGCATGACATATCATGTCTGCGAGGTGGCAACATGGCAACCGAAAGGATTAGACCGCGGCTTACACAGATTGAAGACGTCGGTGCAAACAAAGTTTGAATTTATTCGGTATCTTTGCAGATATTTCAGCTTTTATGTATATTAAAATAGCAAAGGGATTATGATACGAAGAATATAATATATAATACTAAGTAACAATTTCGTACCTAGTAGATATAATTATTTGGTAACGAAACAGGACACTCCATTTTTAACCGACTTAAAAAAAGGAGGAGGTTATCAATTCGGTTGTATTTTTTTATCATTTTTTTTGTTATGTTTGTTACCTTAAAAGTCCGTCGTTTATGAACCGATTTGCATATTTTTTCCCCTAACAGGATATGCTTCCAGATTGGTCCCATTTTTTTCATAATCCAGTTCTGATGATGGGATCCATGAGGAATCGAGGATCTCCTCAAATATTACAGGCAACCATATAGTAATTTTGGTATTTTCATCGAGAACTTAAGCTTGACTGTAAATCAGTCAAAAAATAACATTTTATCAAGTGGAACTGAAGAAGAAGACCAGAAATGGTCAACAGAACTTCATACTCACATAGATATCACAATGTAGATATTTTTTTTTCGGTGGGAAAATCATCTTATGACATCCCCCGCTCTTGGGCGGAGCGAGAGAGTGTCTGACTTTTACTGACTAAAAACCCACTTCTGTTCCTTCGTTGCCTTTCGTACCAAGGCTGAGTCTTCCTTTCAGAATCAGACCCTTGGCCCCAGTAGGCTTCGACCCTGCTGGGCCCCTACAGTTGCTGACATCTCCTTGAAGCGCGCGTGGAACAGTACGCGCCGTCGACAACTTGGGCTCGGTCCGGACGGTTACCGGACGGTTGGACGGCGAGCTACCCATTGCTCGCAAGCCCGCGCCTACGGTAGCCGGAAATCGAGATCGGAATCCCGGCGGAGATTGGGGCGTGAGGACCGTTGCCTCACGCAATCGGCCGCCTCCTTTGCTAGCATTACTGCTTTGCAGAAGGAGGCGACCGCCTGCCACTCCTCCTCGCTCCGGACCATGGCCTGTACCAAGGCCCGGCGCGAGAGATCGCCGCCGCCGATCTGAGGACACGGCGTTGCTCTTCCCAAGCGGGGCACACCTCCACCGTATGCTCCACCGTGTCCTCCGGGCGGTCCACACAATGGTGACACCCGGGCGTTTCTTCCGCACGAATCCGGTGCAGGAACCTCCTGAACTTACCATGTCCGGTGAGGACCTGTATCATGCCGGAGGTAAGGACGCCGTGATACAATGGTATCATCGAAGTGATCTGATGATGATGATGGAGCCGGAAGGCAAGCATTGGGACTCCGTAATTAATGAATGTAACCTAGCCGTGTTTGGACTTTTAGATTTGTCATGAGATGAACTTTGGCTATAAGGTACTATCGAACTGATCTGATGATGGAGCCGGAGGTGGAAGGTAGACACAGGAACTTCATAATAAAACAATGTAACCTAGCAGTGTTTGGGTTAATTAGAATTGTCATGAGAAATGGGCACTCTGTGTGTGTATCGTAACTAAACAGAGTGAAATAAAAAGTTATAACAAAAAAAAACCAACTTCACTAGTGTAGTGTTTTTTTTAGTGAAGTCGGTTATATTTTTTTTTTTTGTAAAAAGATTTTTTATTAATGTGGTGACAGATGACATATTCATATCCTCTTAGTTACTCCTCTAGTTATAAATCAGACCACTTTGTTTTTTGTGAAACAAGCGTTATTAGAGTACACGAAGAACCAAAAAAAAAATGTGCGAGTAGGACTCGTGCACTGAGGGGTTCCGTACAAACTTACCTCTGGAAACAGTTCAATTCCCGAATTGAGTTACGAAGATTTTAATCACAAAAAAAGTTTTTTTTTTGTGACGTGATTATTAATTTACAGTTTTCAAATTTTTTCCTATACTTGTGCTATGAGACCTTGCTTCATGCCAAATTTCAGGATTCTAGGTCAACGGGAAGTACCCTATGAATTTTGATTCCCTTGGGAGTGTCGAAATATACGACATAAACTTTCGTATCTTTTTTTTCGTTAACTCAGAAGTTTGATTTTTTCACAGCGTCAAGGTACCGCAGACCTGAGTATATGGTTTTAATTACAACTCGATACCTCCACGCGTTTCTGAGATAAAGGGTCTTGACAGACAGACAGACGGACTACAAAGTGATCCTATGAGGGTGATCTCTTTGAGGTACGGAACCCTAAAAAATAGCTTACAACCTCCGAGGCAAGGTTCAAGAGATTAATTTATTTTGAACCTAGATTGATAAATTGTCTTGTGAGATACGCAATACGCCAACTTATCTGTCCGTATTACGACTTACACTTTCAATTCTGTATTTTTTACAAAATAAAATCAGACATTACATAGGAGAATTTTGAAATAAAATTGAAATTCAAGGATAGCTCAATATTTTTTACAACTCGATATTTGAACCCTTAACTGGAAAGCATTTCACTAAGCTGCGCCAGAATTTTGATATGGAAATGATCAAGCAAGAGTTTTAGATCTCAACCCGTGAGCGCGAACGATTTTAATATCGCCCCTTATTCAAGGATTTAGCGGGATGGGACAGGGCGAGCGGGGCGCGTGGGTCCACCTCGTCGGTACGTGTGGCGGCTTCATCCCTACCCACTTAATTATGTGGTAATATATGAATTTTAATTATGGGAACTCATTTTGTGACAGGGACTACGGCTTTTTGTCATTTTTTTGGATATTGAGGCTCGGCATTTGCCCCCGGGCTTGAATATGTTTTGGGGATTGTACCTACGAATATTTCAGTGTACGGGTTTAATTGAGGATTTAGTCTAATTAATTGCTTTTGCTGTGCAATATTTATCTGAATTTGGTTACATTTTCTTTACAAAACGTTGACGTTATATCAACGTTTACAAAAGAAACATACAAAGTGTTTTCTAACACAAAGGAGGCCAGTTTAGTAAGACAATTACGAAGAACTGGAAGAAAGCAAAACTTGGCATTTAGCGCAATACGTGGCCTTCACCAGCTGTACTTCGTGTGGCGGTAGGTACTTGGTGGTACTTCGGTACGTTCGGCACCAGTTCGCTGTAATGCCGAGGTGACGGAATTCGACGAGTTGTCACGTCGGAGGGACGTGATGCGTGGTTGAGGGATCGCTATTTAATTGGGGCTTTTAGAGGTCGATGAGAACTTTGGGCAAGTCTCTTTATTTCACAGAAATGTATCATATAAATGTGCACAGCGAGACGGAGCTACTTTCGGGCTATCTAAATTGAAATCATCGCGCTAAATGAAAAAAGTGTTTTCCTTGTTTTTAATCCTCGGCGCGGCGGTTGCTACCTATCTTTAAAAGACAAAATACCTACAATGATTATTTTCTTCGTTTCAACATTGTGTTTACGTGTGTAGTTTACTGAAGTTATATTTAGCAATCTATTATATTAATATTGTCTTAATCAAATTAAGAAAACGGAAGCCTTAGTAAGGTCACGTGCGTAGGCGCCGTGTCCGCTATAGTGATGACGTCACGTATCTAATGACGGAGGACTTGCGATCACAGTGTTTGGCTTAACAGAAGGTTCACTTTGAACAACTCGCGTATGAATTAAATGAAAAAAAAACTAATGATAATAATAAACGCCATAGTTTCCACTAGTCCGTGCTGTATTTGAAGTGACAAGTTTTCTTATTTTGTGTCTGTGTAGGTACCTACGTGAGCTTTTTATAAATTGCAATCAGTCTGGCTTCGTCTTCTGCAATCGATTGAGCATGATACGAGAAGAGTCTTTAGACTTGGACTTTGGAAAAGTAATAGTAGGTAGCTTCTTTTTCGGGATAGATAGCTTCGCGAATATGCTCCCTGAGCTTGAAACGCTTGTTTTATAAATACACCTCAATGATATGTTCAACAGGCTAATCAAAATAGTCTTCCAAAATTAAAACCGACGCTTAAATCATGAATAATTTGAACTCTATCTTTTTTCCTTAGGTCCATATAGTTGATCGGGTTTGTGTTGTATTTTGGCTCGCATTAACTGTTTGTTATAGTTAGCTCGGCGGCGCGGGTCGAATCGCTCGCAGTCGTTAGCTTTGTCCCGGGTCACGTGAACACGCCATCCGTTGCTGTTTGTCTGACAGCTGGATATAGCTTTGGTAAATTATTGATGTTAGAAAAAATATGACACACATGAAAGAAAGGTGTGTCATAAAAAAACTTGGTTGTTTTTGGAGCGGATTATTTTATTGTTATTCCTTTACTTTAGGTACATATTAATTATACTTTTAAATAAATTTAAAAAATCTTACAAAAAAAAAATAATTAAAAATACTAGTCCGCCCGTGTGGGGAGCAGAGTCCGAGTTATTGGAGGTTAGGGAACTCCCGAAACAGGAATGTACTCACTATGCGAGCAGTATCGAGGAGTGCTGCCTTCAATAACAGGCCCTTGATCCAACTACGCAACGACAGCTTCTACAGATGGTCGTCAAGGCTTTTTGCCGTCAGGCCGTTAGCGGTCACGACAATCGGCACAATGACATCCATGTCGAAAACCTCGTGCGCTAAGTCGAGATATTTGGTTTGTTTCTCTTTGTCAGCTGTAACAAGATTCTCGACATGTGGGATCACCACATCGACTAGATGTTTGCAGTGATGGGGTTTAGATGTACGCGGTGCGCTAATCGGCAAATAACGGTTTTTTTATGTCTTGCTGTGTACTTGCTTGAAGTTACCTACTCACAGGCTGGCGCATTCCCTTTCCAGAGGCTAAGCATTGTGCCATTTAACGTAGTAATAACTCAGAACCAACGTATATAGGTAAAACAATACGAGAGTTTTGTTTTAGCTGTAGGCAACGGGCACTCTGGTTTGTTGTGGTTTCGGTGTATGCAAATAAACATGTTAGCTTCGAAAATAAACCTCACCAATCGAAGCGTATTTTTATGTTTCGAATAAATGTTATTTTCTTTTTCAGTACCCGCAGCAGTTTATATTTATAACCCCGAATAGCGTTTGTCGTTTATTATGAACTAGCTATTGCCAGCGTATTTGCCCGCGTCATAGTAGAAAAATGTTCTAAGGGATCTAAACTATTTATAACAATCTAAACGTATGATAAAATCGTCCTGTGTGCTACTCCAAGACGCCAAGGAGTAAGAAATATACACACACCATTACATGTCCAAAAACTAATATAAGTGCGATATTGAAGATGTCTATATAAATATAAAGTTTAATACTGCAATAACACATTAACTTTGTTATATTTTGTAGTTAACTTGTTCATATTAAAGAGGCAAAAACCTTTTCGGGATTGCGGTTTTTTTCGAAACCGAAAAACGATTTAAGCAACCGTGGTAAAACAAAAGTTGGACAAAAAAGGGTAATTAGATGATGTACTGTAAGCGGGACCTTTCAGCTGGGTTGTGTAGTGCTACCCTCACACGTGGCGAATTAGGGGCGTGGAAATTACGCGCTTCGGTAATGGTTTTTGCCGAAAAGTGCGAGCAAAATGTAATCCTATAACTCCTAGGTGTTTTTTTAATCATGGTTCTGATGTTTTTCTGTCGTTAAATACCTAACGTGGTTTTAATAAACTGGTAATGGTACTATTAAACCTTCATCAACAAATCCCTGACCGCTAAATAAAATAAAAATATATTTTTGTTCAACAAAATTACATTATTTTCACACAATTACGCCTTCAAAATCTCTATTTACTGTATTATACTTCGCGGATAAACGGTCATTTAATTTCAATTTAATTTAGACTTTATTAAATGGTAGGAAGGCCTTAAATCGCTTGAGTCACCTTTGATGTTGTAAATGCAATTTGGGCACAGTGTAATGGTTCGGGTAGACGCCATTAGGTCGGTGACGTCACGGGCCCATTGTGAAGACACAGAGGGAAAAGATAGCAGTAGGCACATTTTCAAGCAGGAGTTGGCACAGGTAAAAGTTAAATTAAAACACCGTTATATACCAATAACTTCGGTCATAACTTATTATAATAATAATATTTATTTCGCTAAAACTATTACTACTACTGTGTGTTTAATGAAAAAATAAAATTCTTAGTGGCCAAACAAAACGTTTTACTTACACACATTTTCGTCTTTATTTTCTTATTATAGACCTAATTAAGTCGCGTTGTCGCCAAGTGAGCAGACTGGGCCTACTGTGTGGCCTGTGCTGTGTCCTCGCTGGTGGTGGTGACGTGCCCTCAGCCCCGGCAGTACCTCCAGTGCGGACATGATTTAGCTAACACCTCCATTATTGTGTCGCGACAGCTAATGGCCCGGATTCACGTCGTGCTGCTATCTCTCCCTTTCTTATATTTATGCGTTTATCATGCTGTTTCTGGGGCAAACAGATTGTGTCGTCAAAGTAAAACTGTTTAGAGCAGTAGAACGATGGTGTAGGTACCTACACGTTTTGGAGAAGTTCAGCAATCATTATTTCAAATTCAAATAAGTCCCAAACCGGGTGGAGCCCTCGCTCTACCCTCCCAGGCTGTCAGGTTTTTACTGAATTGCCCTTTGTGCTCCAGGCTCTGCAGCAATTCTTTTGAACATCCAGGTGGCATTGTTGGTGGTAAACGTACACAAAAAATTTGAAGAAAGCAATAAAAACTAAAGTGTTGCTTTAGTTTCTCTTGTATACCCATCTCGCATTCACTCCATCATAAAAATATAGGAGTCGGTCCCTATCTACAAACGCTTCTGGCCAGAAAACCCTGACAGTATCAGAAAAACTGGCAAACTGTGCAATAACGCAAATTAAACATCCACCGTCTGAAGGGGGGGCACGCCACAATTATGGCGGTAAGTCCCCTCTTTGAGGCGTGGTTGGAAAGACCTCACGGCGTCCTCACCTTTCGCATGACGCAGGTTCTCACCGAACACGGTAAGTTCGGGAAGTTCCTGCACCGGATTCGTGCGGAAGCGACGCCCGGGTGTCGCCACTGTGTGGACCGCCCGGAGGACACGGTGGAGCACACGGTGGAGGTGTGTCCCGCTTGGGCAGAGCAACGCCGTGTCCTCGTGGGGGCGATCGGCGGCGGCGATCTCTCGCGCCGGGCTTTGGTACAGGCCATGGTCCGGAGCGAGGAGGAGTGGCAGGCGGTCGCCTCCTTCTGCGAAGCAGTAATGCTAGCAAAGGAGGCGGCCGATCGCGTGAGGCAACGGTCCTCACGCCCCAACCGCCGTCGGGATTCCGATCCCGATTTCCGGCCACCGTAGGCGCGGGCTTGCGGACGGCGAGCAATGGGTAGCCCGCCGTCCGACCGTCCGGTAACCGTCCGGACCGAGCCCAAGTCGTCGACGGCGCGTATTGTTCCACGCGCGCCTCAGGGAGATGTCAGCAAATCGTAGGGGCCCAGCAGGGTCGAAGCCTACTGGGGCCATGGGTAGTGTGAAAACGAAACCCGGGGCCCTGGGACGAAGGCAACGAAGGAACAGGAGTGGGTTTTTAGTCAGTAAAAGTCTGACACTATCTCCTGCTCCACCCAAGAGCGGGATTTGTCATTTAGATGATTTTCCCACCTAAAAAAAAAAAAAAAAACCGTCTGAAGGGGACACATGTAACAATAAAGTACGCTCAACGACTATAATAGTGCCGCGGCGGCCCGGGGGCCCGGGTACCTGCAGGGGGACGTAATGGCACCCAGGGTGACTGCGACTAAAGAGCCAGTGATTCATATTAAAATTACATTTTGGGGCAACGCTACCGCCGTTTGGCGTTTTTGGTGACCGAATTTTTTTTTGATCGGCAGGTGGGCGCAACCCGCGGCCGCTACTGATTGTTAAGTGATTGCAAGATAGTTGCCGGGAGACGGTTGTAGTTGGTTGTGTAGGGGGTGTCGGTCACAATCGCTGTTCATATCTTTTAATGTTTATTGTGGTCGCGGTCTGTGGGTACATACTCGTAAGTGACGACGATCGCGGTAGATGATAGATAAGTTCGAGAATTTAATTTACTTATACTCCTCGAAAGAAATATTGCTAAAAGGCCGAAGCAATCAGTTGCCGCCAGCCTTTCTATAATAAAACGCCAGATTTACGATTTTAGTGTTTTATTCAACGTCTTGATAGGGGTCGGAGGATAAACTGAGGTGCATTCAATTTGGAACTTTATATTCTGTGATAAAAGTTTCATGTTCGTTTAACTTGAGTAGCGCCCCTGTTTCTTGCAAAGTACGCACGTGATCTGAAGTTTTAAAATGCGTCCAATTTCCAAGTTCCCCTGAAGCTTGAATAACATAAATTATTGTAAAAAACATCCGGAATTTATAAGTTTAATTCTCAAATTATATGTCTCCGAAACTACAGCGCAGCGCCGCGAATGATAAGACTATTGGCCTGATAATATTTATTTTTTAAATCAGTATTAACTAAACTAATAGACCTTTTAGTTATCTGTGCTAGTTATTGTGGCGTCACTGTACAGGTACAGTAACGCCACAGAGATTCGGAAGAACGCAAATAGAAAGTTTTGAGTTCAATGGTATAGACAAATTTGGAAATATTGGAAACAATCAGTATCAATCACTTTTAACCGAATTCAAAAAGAAGGAGGTTCTATGTTCGGTATTTCTGTATGTATTTTTTTTATGTAAGTATGTTCACCGATTTCTCGGTTAATTGTAGACCGACTTTGAATTTTTTTTTTTTTTGAAAACAAATGCTTTCAAGTTGGTCCTATAGATCTGTATATATCCTATATTGTTATGATCTGATGATGAACTTGGAAGATAGGAACGAAACTCCTCGTAGGATCACAGCAGAACTGTCGTAACAAGTAAAATTGCTTTGTTTATACGTATAGTCGATGACTGACTGAAAGAAGAGGGAGGGGGGGGATATATCGAACTGATCTGATGATGAATCCGAAAGGTTGGTCTGGGCTTGGCCATTTAGAATTGTTATGCAATGTTTTAATGATTAAATTTTATAGGTACTTTACTATATAACTTACACAGTATTTAAGTTTGGCTGAGGGTTACTTTTAAGTTGTGGTGGTACCACAACTAAAATGTGTAAAATAAAAACTTAACAAAAAAAATACAACCGACTTCAATGTAAAAAAAAACACTAAAAGTAGGAAGTCAGTGTTAAATAATGAAGAGACAACTATAATAGAAACACCGACTTCCGAAATTAAAGTTATTTTGCACTTTATAGTGATTTTTTAAATTGAAGTCGGTTTTATTTTTTTTTTTGTAAAGTTTCTTGCCGGTTTTTTGTAAAGTTTGTTGTTAAGTTTCTTGCCGGTTCTGTTCCATATAAAATGACCAATTCGAATCGTGCATATGCTTATGTGAAGCAATTTATTTTGAATTGAATAAGAGTGTCATATTTATGTCATTATCTCTTTTCGCTTCAATGCGTAGGCTGTAATAATGTCCGATATGCCACATATTATTTCGTTTGAAGTATTTTTTTTAGGCTAATGACAGAATTCAGAATAAAACAAAAGCCGCTACATTACAAGAGACACAGAGCCACATAAAGTTGTGCACATAAAGGGTGTGTGCGCGCCAGTGACACGTGCTACAAGTTAGCGGAGCGTGAACGTACGCGCACCTGAGCACGCCCTGTATACCGACCGCACAAGTGCCACAGAAGTGACTCTGTACTCACAGCATGTGACAAACTCGTGAAGCTCGAAGCAAAGTGAACAAAATGATGGTTAAACGCACATCGTCGCGTGCACTTTGTGCTACTTTTATTTTAATCCTTTATTTTACTCTGCGATTTCTATTTTGATTGCAACCAAACCTCCTAATTTTGACTTTCGTACCATTTTAAGTCCAGCTACTTGACTAGCTTTAAGTATTACTAATAGAATTTCCTGTTTTGCTCTGTTGTAAAAACTGACGTAAGTTCAGAAATGACTGTGTTTTCGCTCGTTGTACGTAGTTGGTCTTTTATACTTTCCTATCGGCGTCACCTCCCCCCACTCGCGTCCCGCACACACAGTACGCACAGAAATAACAGAGCTGCCCTTTACAAGCTATTTTTATGGAATAAAGTCTGAATAGAAGGTTATTATGGTTGTCCTACATAAGGTTCTAATATAAAGGATACACTATAGATATTTCTGTATTCTAGCAAAATGTCAACTTTATTCCGCGGCGCATGTAGGTTGCTAAAAGATTGGCTAGTTATTTATTTATTTTTATACCGGGTCATAAGAGCGACTAGGAGAGGCGTTTCCAGAAGAAATGGTAGGCACGGCACTAAACTAAACGTACGGTACGTAATACCTATTCTATTTTTATTTCACAAAATAAGTACTTTTGGTGGGAGAGACTCTCAAACACAAACATTCAATTAAACAATATAATCGTCTGCGTGTAGTCTAGCTGACGCTGAAGGTGCGCTCGCACCCCAGCGTTAGAGTTGCCCGCGGGCACGGGGCCCCGTCTCCCGGATCCCGGTTCTCGGAGTCCGGGATAATTGGTATTAAAGCGTTACTCTGTAAGTCACCGACTGAGGCGAGATTAAATGATTGAACTAACAAAAAGTTACTTAGAAGGCTTCGCTGAACAAACTGTAACGTACCTAAATCGTGGAAAATTTAATTTAGGTACAGAGTTTAGAATCATATAAAACCTGAGATATTTTTAGAACTATTGCTTTGAAGGTAAATCAGTCTAGACAAGACCAATATGAAATGGCTGGCTTACTTATTTACACGTGTGTCGGCTCTAGTTCAGTGCACACCGAGGCTGCTCAAATTAAGTAAATCGTGATAGGTAGGTAGGTACATGAAATCAAATTGAGATTTTTGGTTGACACTTCGATTTACTTTGTCTACAAGCACTCTCTTAAGTTACGAGTAATTTAAGTGGTTTCTTTTAGGTGTTTTGTGAAAGTAAAGTCTAATAAAAGAGACATCTGAATTGACACTAGAAAGTAGAAGCACAGGCGTCCCAAATTTGATCCATTCTTCCATCGTATCGTATCATTCTGGAATCGTAAACTACACCAATATATGTTTAATACATAATACAAGTATGTATCGTGTTTTATCAGTTACCAGTTCATTTGTATTCTTGACATGCCACGCTTCTAGTGTCAAATCATCTCAAGCTGTTTGAGAGCACCTGATAGTGTCTCGTGCGTATCCACATTAAGATGTGGGGCTGCATCAAAGTCTACCCGCAAGCTACCATGTGGTAATAGGAGGCTCGGATTACTCTGAGCGTCGTCCTTGTGAGCAGACTGAAATCGTTCTCCTGTGCCGTCTAAATAGACGATATTAGACATTGTTAGTTGAAGACGAGCGTTACGAGGGAACGTTCTCAGTGAATGCAACGATAAATATACAATGGGAATTAACAAACGATGAGCGCATCTCGATCTGTTCAAAGCTAAGTTTTCATGTTATTATTCTCAAAATCATTTTGTTAAAACATTTCTCTAAACCCGTGAGTCAATCAAAAACTTACATAAAACCCGTATTACTAGTGTAATGTTTTGACATTGGCTTCCTATTCGTTTCATTAGACGATTCTTTAGCTTTAAACTTCTCTAAATAATCCCTTGAATATCACTTAGTTCAATTACTGCCGTCACGTTAGATGCACAGACCGCTAGCTCAGTACTAGACGTCCGAATGTCGGCATATGAACCAAGTGCTCTATAGTTTAGTGTCCGGATTCGCCGTAAATACCCCACATTATCGTCGCACTAGTGCTGCGCGTCCAATGTCCGGTACTCGCTTTCGTCCGGGTATCCGGACAGCCACGGCGGCTAATAGCCTCCTTAATAAGCACATAATGAGCGATATTCAAACGTTAGCTTCATTGTGCGTCGCCTCGTTATACAAACGTTGTCGGAGTCTGTTAGATCGGGATTATTGGATTATCTGATAGTTGAGCAGCGGATTACAACAGCTAATCAAAGTTGTAGCGATGAACCATGTTTAGTTCGTTATTAGTTGTGTGGTTTAAGGCTAAATAGCATTACTATTGTAAGGATGGGTGTATAACTAGCCACATAGCTCACAGCTGTGTAGCTAATGAGTACCTACATAGCACCACACATATTACATCACACTATAAATACGTTTACTTAGCTATTTCTGTAAGTTACTAGCTTCTGCCAACGGCTTCACCCGTGCTTCACTCAGCGATAAAGTAGCATTCTACTGGTGAAAGAATATTTAAAATCGGTTCAGTAGTTTTTGAGTTTAATCATTACAAACAAAAATACAAATCTTTCTCTTTTATAATATGTATTAGTGTGATAATATAACTTTCCTACCACTCTGACAGTAAATTCAATACAAATGCAGGCGTCCTTAACTGGTTGAGTAGTGTAATTAGAGACACAATAGTAAGACAATGGCGCACGAACGCGGGCGTTCGTGCGGGGATCAACAGCTTAAACAGATTAAATGATATATAATAATTCACGTCTACTATACACACAGTTTATGTATAAGTTATGTTACTTTTTCGGTGTACAATAAAGTTTATTCTATTCTATACTTTCGCCTTAATAATATTAGTGTGAAAGATTTTCATCAAAACAGATTTTCGAGGGATTGGCATTAAGTAGTAACTTATAAATAGTGGCTGGTGCCGTGAGCCCCTCGGTGTTATGGGCCCCAGGGGGCACACGGGGAAACTATAGCCTGAATAGCTACAGACAGACTACTAAATGGCAGGAGACATTAAGTCATACTGTGTATATAAATAAATAATGAAAAATCTTTAGATACTTTTTCGTATTTTGACATAATTTTTCGGAAATCGAAATATGTGTCTTCATAAACCAATCTATTTATTAAAAAACTTCAATCTGTTGAAGATCGCGGAATCGAAAATTGAGAAGAAACTATCAGCCGCAGAAAGCGGGGAAAGTATCGATATCTAAAGTTCCAACTTATCGATATAAGTAACAGCACTCCGCCAAGTTTCCAGTTTCACTTACAGGTAATACACAAAATATTGCCAAGTGAGAAATAGTTTGTGTAAGGTGGGAGGCGGCGCGGGCGGTGCGCGCTACCTTTAGTATTCCTAAATTGAGTTGGAAGTTAGGTTTCTTTGTGAGCCGGGTATCGTGTAGCTCTTTGTTGTAACGTTTGTACATGTAACGTTTCTTGGATAGTACCTAAGTTGTAAGTAATACGATCATAGGTTTGTTCATTTGTGTTCAGCTGTTCCTTAGCTTCTATTCATAAACACTTATTCTCTTGTTTCGTGGTCTGAACTGGAGCCTGGGCCGTGTGCGTGGGTAGATTAGCCAGGATAAAAAAAGCATGAAAGCAAAGTATATTAAAATTCTTACTGCCTTTAGTAAACTTTCCTACGTACAATACATGGTTGTGCTTTCTGGCGAACCTGCACCATGACTTATGCCTCTCACCTCGTACGCACAGCCCGTGCTTACCCTGCTGCACAATGTCGTGAACATACTAACATTGTACGCGAACAGGTTACAAAGCATCCATCTTATACTACAATGACAAAGGTGTTATGCCTTTGTTGCTTTTGTAAGTTTCACATAAAAATCATGTTCGATTGTGATGGTAGGAGAGTTCAATGAAATAAAGAAAATAATGGCCTACCCTGAACACAATCGTAGAACAAATAACAAGATAACTCACGAGAACTATGAAAGAATATCTTACTTTGTGTAAGTCCATACTTCAGGCTGATAAGGATCGATCGGATTGGTTGTGTTGGCATCCCAAAGTTACAAACAGAATAAAAATGAAATGAAACAAATGATTCAGCTAATCCAATTATCTGTTTACCCAGGACGACAGTCACAACGGAATTCTTACAAAACAATGAGCATTACTAAAAATAAACCACAATTCTCCATAGATTACTGACATTTAGGGAATCTCTCAACAATACGAGTGTTGCCGAAGCTAATAATGGCGCTTTTTCCGAATATCCGACACAAAGGGTTGGCGTCCATTGTTGTACGACATTCGGGCCGCATCCGGGGCGCACTGCCGGGCCCCTGGGCCGCATGGCCGGGCAGGCTTCTCACAGATTGGTTTCGGGTAAAGCGGGCCACGCGCGCTACGATGTTCTTGAATCCCGGAGTAAATGTTACAGGTACTTATACATAAGTGCCTGCTTTTAGCTATTCAAGTTCAATATTAAAAAAATCGCGTTTATGGGCTTTTTAAAACCATTGTTTTTGTGTAAGTAACGGAATTTGTTACAGTCAAAGGTGGAACCATAACCGACCTATCAATATACCTGTGCCGGCCTAACATGTTTCTCATAACTTCGCTCTGATAATGTTCGTTAATTTCGAAGGTCTTCAGAAGCGGCGCAGACTGCATTGACAGCTCTTATTGTGTGGTCCGCATAGTCTATAGTGTTCTGCCGTATAATGGCTGCCTGCCTTGTCTCCGTGCGTATTGTTATCTAAAGAATATATTTAAAATTTCTGGAGCAGCTGATGGAGAAGCCATTTTGATGTTATGACAATAAAATTTTGTATATATTATATATAAGTATACAAATATTCCTATATGCAGATTTAATCCATGTGCGCATGTGTTCATCGTACATGCAATATAGTCACGCTTACCTACTTAGCATTAATGTCCAAAACACGACGCGCCTGAGGCAACTATTGTCAATCAATCTGCTCGGGACATCTTTACATATTGAATGCCTGTGAATATAGATGTCCATGATTGCTCGTTTAATCTGTTTAGGGATGCCTGTATATGTGCTGAAATCACTGTCAGAGTGGTATCACATTAATATTATAAAAGCGAAAGGTTGTGAGTGTGTATATTTGTATGTTTGTTACTTCTTCACGGTCGAACGAATTTGGATGAAATTTGGCACAAGAGTAGATCATGTCCTGCAACAGCTCGGCCTGTACATACTTTTAAGGGAGTATGTTCCCTTAGGATATTTTTTTAATTTCACGCGGGTGAAGTCGCTAGCAGAAGCTAGTTTTGTCATAGTTATCATCAGCTCTTGCAACTTTACGGATGGACGAGGACCTCTTTCACTCTGATCACATCAACGGATCGGACTAAGCGTTTCGCTTCGTCGTTTATACCGCGTACATCGAAGGACTGGAACAATTTGCCTGCTGCGGTCTTCCCGTCCAACTATAATTTAGGTGCCTTCAAGGCTAGAGTGAATAGGCTCTTAATAAACTAGTGCGCCTCACCATCAATGATTGCATCACTGCTTACCATCAGGTGGGATCGCAGTCAAGCACTGGTTTATATCAATAAAAAAAAAAATCTTCGGCTTTCCAACCAACTGTTAATAGATCCTTGCTGAGATTATTATCATCTACATATCTATACTGCTTGTCTACAGAAAAATCTGGCTAATATTTTGCATTTTCCTATGTTTTGGGGAAAGTATAACCCCGCTTTTCCCAAAACATAGTTTCGGGTATGTTTCCACAGCACTAGCAGTTGGTATCAGTGACGTCACGGTTCATTTGTTCTATCAATTTGTCGTCCGGCCGCGCAGTTCACTTGATCCTCGCGATAGTATATTCAAGTGAATTTTGGATTTCGCGTAACAACGGGATACCATTAGCTATCGAGGTTAAAATGTAGATATCTATATGAAAACCGTCTGTTTGTTGTTGTTTTATTTGGAACTAAAGGCAATAGAAGCATGGGTATTGATACTGGTGTTATGACGCGCGTAACAGTAAACGAAATCGTCGAGCTAATAATGATAAACCACAAAAGAATTGAGCACTTTAAATTTAAGAGAGTGTAGACTAGTAGTTCTCAAACCATTGTTAACCTAATCATTAGTAAACGAAGAACTTTACTTTTAAAGAGTATCAGAATTAGCCATAGACAAACTAACCCAGCGACGCGTACTCCAAATTTAGAAAAGTTCCCGTTTGGCCTGGACCACAGATTACTTGTGCTGGCGTGGTCGACGTGTGGCTCTGGCCAGGCGTGACCGTACACGCGCCGTGATAATGACCCTCATAGTTGTTGACGGACATTATCTGTCCCGGCCTATGAATATTCAGTCTGGATACGTTTAAACTGAATTTGATACTGAATAACTAACTAACTAAGGCATTATATAGGTGTTTGTTAGCTACAAGGCGACTAGATTCCCAAAGGAGACAATTTTTTTTGTTTGGGGAATAGGCCCACCACAAATTGTGGCGTATAGCAATGAAATACACGTTAGTTTATTCCTTATAATCTCTAGATTACATTGGTAATATTGGCAAAACTTTATCTAACTGGAGTACCGTGAAATACGACAGTCAAAACATGACTCTCATAATAACCTAAAATCTCACAAGAGCGATTGTCTAATGAGTAGATTGGTCTCCTTGGTATTTTAAGTTAAAATAGTGCACTGTTCAATAATATACAGTATAAAACAAAGTCACGTCTGTACTACGTGACAGACTTTGATGTGATTTACACGATTTGATAGACTTATTCATGAAAATGCGTAGATGTACCTATACATTTCGAAATAGCGCGGCTTTTGTCGGCCATTGACTGTAGATCGGAAATAATAAGGTGATGTGTTTTATGCT
Source organism: Mythimna impura (assembly GCA_905147345.3). Lineage (NCBI taxonomy): Eukaryota > Metazoa > Arthropoda > Insecta > Lepidoptera > Noctuidae > Mythimna > Mythimna impura. The sequence goes on along the minus strand of LR990362.1, from coordinate 26,496,711 downwards.
GGTTGTGTAAGGAGAAAAAAAACACATTATAGCATCACAAGTATTTATTACTGTTCATCATCATCATTTTCAAAGTCATCTCTTAAAAGCAGTATTTCATCTAGAAAAGATGCAGGTGGCTCAACCTCACCTTGATGCCGCGCCCAAGATAAAAACCACACTATACACATCACATATGCACAGCAGCCAACAGTGCATCTGCCCACTAAACAATTACAACAGTATCCAGCAAGAGCAGTATTCAACATTCCGTTGAAATCGTGCTGCACAATTGATACAACGGCTTTGTGGATTATGCATGTATCTACAGATGCCATTTTCATAAAATCTTTCGAATAAAAATACGAAAAGAACAGAAGAAACATGCAACTATCTAGTAATCGGAAACAATAATAATGTTGTCTGTAGCGGTGGGCGTTTCAACGACGAACAGTTTTCAAAGACCGTTTTTTGTTCTGCAACGTAACGACCGTTTTCCATCCTGCGACCAAACAGTCTTCGTTGCATAAACCAGTCTTCGAATTACTGTATGCGAATTGTTATCTTACTGTTAAGAAAATAAGGTCGAAAATCCATTGCTTCAACTATCACACTCGTCGCGTCGTCGTTTTTAAAACCAGTTATTGCAATGAAAAATGAATTTTATGTTTTAAGTCATAAAGTTCATTTTTCATTGTAATAATTGGTTTTGAAACGACGACGCGACGAGTACAGAATTTATTACCGTCCTTAAACTAGTTGCGACAACGAACGTTTTCTGCAACTACTTCACTCAACGATAGTTTCGTCTTCAAACCAGTTGCGACGACGACCGTTTTCTGCAACCGTTTTTGTCGTCGCCAAAACGGTTACGTCTCGTCCGTCTAAAATTCGAGAACGACCCACCACTAGTTGTCTGTCAATGTCAAACTGATTGAAACTGGACCACAGAGCATCTGCAACGGGCTATTAATTACGTTTCGTTCCACGTTGATTTTTAAAATACGTTACTTGATATTTGTGTTAACCGTTAATAACAGCATTAAAAACAAGTTCGCTGTACCAATTAATTATTATCTCTTGAAACGCATTTAAATCCAATGTCACCGCTGCGCAGTGTAGTAACATATTTTTTTTTCACGTTAAAATAAACTTGAAAACGCTCCTAAACAAGCATTTTTTGCCGTAACACTTTTTTACTATTATTTCATTATTCCGGTTAGATTTCTACATAATTTTTGGTCTGTTAATTATAATAAGATGATCGCTTTTTCCATGTGTAATATGATTAATAAACGTAACCGTTTAATAGTGGGCCCAAAAAAAACTGTCTCCTTTTAGTGTCTTTTTATTAGATGACTGTAATTATTTGAGTAACTTGTTTGTTTTGCCTGTGATAACGTGAAATGGTGAGTTGTAAGAGTGTATTCACGGGTAATATTTTAATCAGTATTTTATAGGATGCACTATGTTTACACCGCGTACGTCGAAGGACTGGAACTTCGTCGTCTTCCCGTCCGATTATAATTTATCTGTTTTTAAGGCTAGAGTGAATAGGCTATAAATTAATATAATAAATTAGTAGGTCCTGTACGCTTCACCATCATCGATTGTCTGTTGATATCACTGCTAACCATCAGGTTAGTTCATATTATTTAAAAAAAAAATAGGAATTGAAACTTCGACGCTGTCTGGAATAGTTTCTAGCTTCAATCATTGTATCTACTAACAGTTACAGGGTAACGATAAGATATTGTGACGTAATACATGGATATATAAAGGCGCGATGACAACGGCGGTCCTCTCTCGCGCTCTGAACAAACAGTCCTTCAAACTGTGACAGTAACAAATGGTCCGGCGCCGGACGACCATCGCTCATGCTCCGGCTCCAGGAGCTTATGAAGAGATGAACAGAGAATATATTAATATTCTGAGAGTAGTTTGTAGTTGTGAACATAAAAGTTTCTTTTTAAAAGACAGCACACACCAGCTTCAAAGTTTGCACTCCTAAACATAAAAGTGCGTTACGTGTAGCTGATCTCACCACCCCATTGAATGTTTCTCGTGTCTGTGCTAAAACATGGTAGTAAAACCCTTCGTTGAATTCACCAAAAACTATTATCTCTCCGTCGGTTTAATTGATGTGGTTGTGGATCGTAGCCAGGTTACTACATTAACTATGTAAGTTGAGGTCCTTTTACACCAAGACAAACCGCAACTCGTCAACAGTCTCCAAGTAAGCCCCTACACTGACAGAACAACACAATCAGTACACTGCACATCAGTATTCTTATCAGCGCCGTTTAAATATTAATCCACATTAATCCAGCAGTGGCCGCGCTCGAGCCGCCTCCGCCGCCGCAGCGGGGAATATTAACGATGGTCGCGTCATAATAACATGGTAGAGGCACTAATGTCAGTTATTATCACCAGGCCGTGAGCTGTCGTGATTAGAGGTAGTTGAGCCTATTGTAGGCGTGATAGTGCTGGGCAGTAGATAAACTGAACTGCGGCTTACCACTACAACATTCACTCATCTTTTTACTTTCGAAGCTCATTTTACTTTCAAATTCACTTAAGTTCGTCATTACGTCCTCACGGCACGCCCAAGCAGATCTATTCATTAACAGCCTCTAGTTTATCCCCCTAAAGACTATCAAACAGGCCGACGACCGGCCGCCTTCAAACGAAGTCCCCCAAGAAACTCTAAACTAATTTGACAGGATTAGAGCGTTGAGTCGTAAGCAGCCGGCCTAATGCCGCCGATCTATTGCGAACCAGCTCAGGTCCGCTCATCGGTATTCACAAGTGGAGCTGGCTAATTTTATTGAGTTTATTTCACATTTATTTGCATTATCTTTATTGTCAGGCTCTTTATTGGTGAGACTAAATAATGGAGCAGCCCAGTCTAAATGAAATGGGACATTTGTATGGATTTATCGAAGGCCGCCTAGAGTTAGTAGGCTGACCAAATCATACACCTATAAATGTACCGACAAAAAAAGATCAAAAAGCCAAGTTTTCGAATATATTGAAACTATTTTTGGAACAAAATACCCATTTTCTGTCTTGTATTTGAAATGTCAGTAAGCCGTAGAAATATTTGTAAAGGGAATCCGGGAGCCAAGTCAATCAATTCTATAGGTATCTTTTCATGGGGTTTTAAATCTCTTTTTTCTATCCCGTTTCGCGTGTTATACAAATGAGGAAAGCATTTATCTCGAGTATGTAGGCGGTGCAAGCATCTGTATCATTTATCTCGGCAGTAACATCTACGCGACCACTAATTGGCACTAATCCCGCAAGCTCGGTCATTATAGCTCAAAGATCGATCTCGTAGCGATCTCGTATCGAACTCGTAACGATCTCTAGCTTGGCATTTAACCGTCACGTAGGTATGTATACCACGAGTGCTACCAAGTTGGTTACTTGTTGCTGGTCTTAAGCGCGTCTGCTGAGCTGATGGTCCAGTGGTTTTGTCCCCAGGTTAGGGAAAGTGTTGTTGGGTGTCATTAGAAAAGTCGTCTGGATGATAGCTATAGGCTGGCAGCAACCCGTGTGGAAGTAGAAAACTGGTTCCGAGGGAACCTACTCCCGGGATAAAAAAAATCTTATGTGCTATTCCAGGACATTGTATACCCGTGTACCAAATTTCATCCAAATTCGTTCAACCGTTCGAGTGTAAAGAAGTTACAAATATACACATACTCACAAACTTTAGTGTGATTCACAGGCTCATGATTGGCCACTATCTCACAGTGATAATGTGGTCGTCGATGAAGCATGCCACCTAGACGTAACCTATAAAAATAAAGAAGTGTTTCCCTTTAGTCTAGTGTGCGCCAGTTAATCTGTTGATCCGTTTACGTGCTGTGAGTGAACTGTAATCAGTCAGCAAGGCTTCGCTGCCGCCGGCCGCGGCGCCGGGCCGATAGTATCGCTACACTGACACTAGCTTGTTTGTAAAGAAAATACTCGTAGGATAAGAGATAAGCGAGGTAATGTTCGGACGCACAAGTGAAACCAGCTGAACACTATCTATTTGTGGGACAAACAGAGTAGGTGGTTGCCACTAATTGTTTAGCTTATTTACAAAATGGTGTCAGCCCAAGTGTTATATATGACATCAGTTAGATAAATAAACAATCGATATTTATTGAAAATACCTATTCCTCTAAGCCCATTGTACCCAGTCGACCCCCAGCCCTCTATATAAGGACAAGTAGTTTCATTCTACACAGTGATTGTTTATATTCAGATGTCCAATATCTTGCTGTAGTTACAGGTTACGACGACCAACACGAAGGGTGACCGCCCCATAGCGGTCCTGTACCCTCGCGAAGGGGACAACTGAATAACAAGATTGGATTGTCCAAATTGTACCATAGCTTGTATTGTTGTTGCGTTCTCAATACTGTAGCCGGTTGATCAATATTTTATGTTCATAACGATGAAACGACGAGAGAAAAGTTCTATGATAAATGTATCATATGTTCTGAGTAGAATCTGAAAACTCAATGATAAAAGAAAACATTACGAGCCCGAGGCAGGAGTTTCTAAACCCCATTAAAGTCCAATCAATTTGAATTGAAGTTTTTGTGTACATATCTAAAGACACAAACTTTGTATGCTCACATCAAAGGTAAGAGCAGAAGCACCAGTTAGTAGTACCATAGCTCATAAACTGGTCAAGTATTTAAAATACGTGAGATTACAAAAAGACAAATATCAGTTTTGCCTTAAATCCACTTTACTGAAAACTTTAAAAGTAACTCCGTGGCGAAATGGACACTTTCAGACAATACACGGTCGGAGAAGAACGGTCGAGTTTGTAGTTCCCAAACATGGTCACAAGACTGAACAGCTTCAGCTCGAACATATTGTGATAAGAAGCCGCCGGTCTCTAGTCAGTTAATAATGTGTTCATTTCGAGATTTCAGTTCGTTTTCACTGTGACCTTCTGGTCCAAGTTTTGTAAATGAAATTACCAACTTGATGTTTTTTCAAACATTTCAGAGGAGTTAGGAGGGTGACGAGCGACCTCGAGCGCTCACAAATAAAACGACTTCAGACGACTTTCGCGAACTTTTACAAAATATCTCCTAAGGGACTGTGTTGTCGGCCCATTGCTAACTTCGGTTAATTAATATTAATTCCCTGCGACTGCCTGCTAGCGCTAGATATTTAATAATGAGGCGCTACGGAGGAAGTTGTAAAGTTTATAGGAACTCCGTTTTTAAGTAGGTACATTGAGGGTGCAATGTTTGTAACAAACGAAGCGAAATAAATAAAATAAGTTGATTATGAAAATGTCTGTGTCCTAACTTTCAGCGCTCAGAAGAGCAATACCTATTCAAGAAAAAATATATAGGTAGTACAGAAAAATATTTCAATCAAAGATTCAGACAAGACCGATCTGTCTCGAGAAAATACGAAACATCCATCTCTAAAATTAAAACAATCAATCCTTTCAGAAGAAAAACCCGTCTCGTCTAAATATAACATCAGCCTCGCTAATTACTCAAATCTATAACAAAACACGGGTTCTTAAGTAAATGATGAATGGCTCTACTTAGTAAATTAATTAGCAGCAGTGGCAGTGGCCGCTACTGCTGCCAGTTGCTGCAAAAAGTCCACAACTCAGTGAGTTATCGCCACTACAGCTGCCACAAGCGCCGACTGCGCACGCCGCGCCGCTGTTTGCTTTTAGTTACTGTAATTGGGGCAAGCCTATAGACTGCTTGCCTGACGAAAGTCAGGGAAATGGGTATCGGCTATGAAATATAGGACAATGTTACATCTACTACTGACCACACTAATCTTGCTTGAGTCGGTCGTCTCTTCGTATTAATACAGTTTAATGTAAAAATATTGTCAGTTTCTGGTCGATCGTTCTCCCGTGGCCTTGGACAATCGCTTTACAGCTAGTATTCAGACAATTTGTACTGTATAAGCGCCGTCACAATAACGTCTAGTCTTTTTTTTATGCTTTTTGACAAAAGCTAATGTTTACGTTACCAAATACGTTAACTCGCACTAGGTCTTCTCTAGATTGACACCACAGTATTACATTAAGATATTGTAGAAACTGCGCTGTGTTTATTTTGTACTAATATCAAAGCAAAATTCACGTTACTATCAATTCATAAGATTAAAAATGAATGCACTTGTAAAGTCAAAGCATCGTTGTGTCAGGAAAACATTGCAAAAGAAAAACAGCAAGGAAACTGTCCAGTCCTGCACGTTACCGTTTCAAATCTCCAGCAGACGTGAGATCATCTGCACAGAAAATATGAATGCAGTCCGTTTGTGTGCAGACTGTGGAGGAGACTGTAGCGCAGTCGTCGCCGGGGCGTGTGTGTTCCATCGCGGGTTCGTTTCCTGTCGCCGGCCCGGCCCCGGCCCGGAGCGCCGGAAGCGCCTGTTTACTTGTTTATTTTCCACTGCAGAACGATTCAGGCTTTTTAAATGTTGACCCGCAGTTTGTATTTTCGGGTGAAGCTAGGTTTTTGTGTTTGAGTTGTACGGGCTGTTAGTCGGAGTCGAGACTTGAGTTGAGCTTTGATTTACCAGTTGCACTTGCTCTCTCATAACTTTATAAAGATTTAGATGTCAATTTTGATATTTTATCACCGAGAGTCTGGACCTGACTGTCTAAAATAGACCCTCGTGATCGTTGAGCTTTTTTATTCTTATTAGTTGGTAGGCACAACGTCGACGACTGAGCACGCTTGACCAAAACTAACTTAATCACTCTGGACTTAAAAAGTCTGATAGTAGCAACCCCTGTGTTGTAGCTAATTTTTTACCCCCTGTGTTTATTAAAAATTGTGTGAAATAAAATAATTTTGAGTTTGAATTTTGTGAGGGTGGGACGTCTACCCATTGTTCCATGTCACCCTGCACCCTGTCCTCCTGAGTCTTTGTGAGCTGGTCGTTAACGCAGCCGTGCTTGTTGCAGATTGGAGCGCGCGGCTGTCGGGGCGGCGCCGCTCGTCGCAGCAGTCGCCCGCCGCGTTGCTGGCACACTTCGACACCACCGTGCTGCAGGTAAGCAATACGTTAACAATATCTCAGCATTTTCAGAACAAAAACTAACTTAAAGAAAACTAAATTAGGTACTATCTGGGATCGCAACCTTAATTGAAAATGGGTGAGGGGGGGGGGGGGGGTAGCTGACCGATGGTTGATGTCAGGCTGCTGTACCTATCCCCCTCCATAATGTACTCATATATTAAAAATATAAAAAAGTACACCAATAGAAGCCTTGCACATTTAATTGAGATTCTGAATGACGACAATTTTTCTAAAAAACATAAGGGTTTAAAAAAAACATGTATTTCCTGGAAAGAGTTTTGTGAAATATTCGAGTAAATCACGGAATTACCGAATGTCAACAGAGTTTTTAGGCGTTATATCTTTTTGCATTGCCTCGTCATCAAACATCGCGTTGGATTGCATTACATGAAGCAACAAGCTTTTAAACCATGCTCGATGTTGACGATAGGCGAGTGGAAAAGGACCCTCTTAAGACTGCTAAATGAGATGGCGACGGGTCAACAACTACACAAACATAATTATGAATTACGTCTCATCAGTCATTAGATTATTGTTAGGTTAATTTCTTCCTCTAAAGTTGAACAAGTACCTCACCCACTACGAATGCTATAATTGGATCCAACAGCCACTCAGCAATGTGCTAGTAACTGCACTTGTGGACCGCTGACGATCGCAAGTCAGCCGGTGTGAATATAATCTGAAGTCGCACGACAACTACCCTCGGGGACCGACCGTCGCACACGGCAGGGAGACCAGAACATCAACTTGAAGACAAGAACACAAAAACAAATAAACAAACAGCAGTTTTATTGATGAAGATAATGTTGTTATTGAAAATCTAGGTATTATTACTAGGGCCTATGTAACTTTCTTTTTTATTTTCGAGCAAAAACCTTTAAATGGTGGCTAAGCTTTGAGAGAAATGTAGGATTCTAACATCACTAAAATCACTCAACTAAACCACTCAGCACATGGAATTGGCCCTGTGCCCTCTTAAATGCCTACCCAATAGCCACTACCTAGATAATAATAAATAATAATAATAGATAGTTCCATGTTACCAGTCCACTTAAGACTCCAAAAACCATAGCCCTATTATCTTTGTTCTCCATATGTCGCAATAGTTTTTCAACAACCGGGGTTTGTCCTTGGGTGCACTAGCATAGCGCGTACAGGGATAATCGTCGGTTGGTATCATGTTCCATTATAATTATCTAAAGGGCCTCTGCGAGTTGGCTTCGGCTCCTCGTACGCCTTCCAAAGGTCCAGGACCTCAGGGTCCTGAGATAAATATTGAAAATACATATAATAGATAACAGATATGATTGAAGAAATACGTTGAGTTTTAAGAGCTTCATGGAAGAGTGGAACTTCTGACCTTACCCTTCTCATGTCTGGGTCTAGTCACCACTCTGGTTTAGCGGACACGACCCGATTGAAGCTCCACCAGACTACTACTATATCGTAGAGATATTAAACTGAACAGTCACTTCAGATGCAGTACCAATACCATAGTAACTCAAATCGGTATCAAATAATCGTGATCGAATTTAATATTACATGAAAAGCTAACGTTACACGTGGAATAACTTCAACACTTGCTTACTTATGAACTCAAATATCATACTTATAACAATGATGATGATGAAACATTCTCCTTTTACCATTTAAAGTAGCCAAATAATACGCGAGTAAAATACAGTAGCAAAAATTCGAGGCTCTTTGAAAAAAGACAAAAAGGCAAGCAATTTACCTGATCGGCTCAAAATAATGAGTGAATGTCACAAAATAAAATCCATTGCCTGCTTGCCATCCGCACTGCGATTCAATTTCACAATGAAGTCGACAATGTAATCGGTAACATTTTTCTTCGGTGGAACGACGTGATTGCATTGAGTTCTTTGTTGTGGCTTCTATCCAATGTTGGCGCGGTTGCCATTTGAAACATACTAGTCAGAAGTTTCACTCAGTAGGTGGCTTCCGACAAGTCAAGCGAGCGTTGGATAAGAGTCTCTCTTTAGATCTACGCTTTGCAACGTGCTATTTAGCTTCACTTTTTTGACTGGTCGACATTTTGACAATTTAAAAGTGCCTGTAAATGGTTAATTTGAAATTATGTTTTTGATTTGATTTGAGTATCTCGGCTGAACTATATTTATTTGTTTATTAATTTAAACTTTATGTATAGACGTGGTACATAGGCAGACAGAAAACTTGGGATCGACAAAATAACAAATAATTATTTAATCAATATTTAAAGTCCTGGATTTATTTTTACGATATTAAAAAGTAAAAATTGTAATGTCTTACAAAATACATATATAGCAGCTAAAACAATAAATATAATGATAAATACTACAAATTTAATTATGAGAAGACTTTAAATAACGGTTTCGAAATTTACGCTTGAATTTTTTTTTTTTTTTTTTTTTTGCCTAGGGGAAGTGTGAGAACTGCCCCACACCTTTAAATATGGTTTTAAATAATCAAGAGCACAGCTCCAGTTTTTTGGTCCTTCTGCACGTGCTCATTCATTGACGACGGTAAGTTTATCTCTTCCGCACAATTTGGCGCGGGTAGGTGCTGGGGTAGCGAGCTGGCGGGCAGGCACACGCGCAGTGAGCTGGCGGGCAGGGACACGCGCAACGAGCTGACGGGTAGGCACACGCGTAGCGAGCTGGTGGGCAGGCACACGCGTAGTTAGCTGGCGGGTAGGCACACGCGTAGCGAGCTGGTGGGCAGGCACACGCGTAGTTAGCTGGCGGGTAGGCACACGCGTAGCGAGCTGGTGGGCAGGCACACGCGTAGTTAGCTGGTGGGTAGGCACACGCGTAGCGAGCTGGTGGGCAGGCACACGCGCAGCGAGCTGAGCAGCGGGGCGGAGGCATTGCTTTGACAACATCGCGAATTTTGAAGAACGTCCGCACTCGTCACCAGGAAAATAGTGTAGTGTCGCACTCTGCCACGGTTGAGGTCCGGGACTTTTACTTCTATGAAATACTTGGGAAGTTATATAAATATACTATACTTTTCTTCAAGATTCAATATTAGCACATTGTGCTATAATGGTTATGTCCGAACTGAAAAAACTAGACATTTCTTTGTTCTACTCAATTTTCAAACCTATTCTAGAGCAACAAAATCCTTAAAGTACATTTTACATGCCAGTTCGTTAACTTACCTCATGCGATCTCCTTTCGATATCACATGAGCTACGCCCCAATGAATAGAAATGTGGAGGCACAATAAATAAGCAGTATTTGGAATACGGGAAATTAAGTATCATTAAGACTATATTTTAACTGATTCATTTCCGCTCGGTGGGCAGGACTTACTCAATATACACGCAGAGGATACACAATGCACTGTCAAGAGCCACATGAAACTGTTCGTCGGGTTTTTATGAAAAAGAGCGTTCAAAACGTAGAGTTTGTTGATATTTTTTAGCAAACGTTCGTGGCAGTTCACTGGAATAAAAACAAAAGGTTCCAAGTGTGTCCTTGATTTTCTGTCTGAATATTTTCCATGTACAGCTTTCAAACCAGTAAAAGGACCACTTAATTTACTTTGATTGGCAGTTAGTGTATGCGACAAACCTTGAACCTTGATGGCAGAGCAGAAATAAATACTTTCGTAACTATATAATTTCCTCAAGCGAAGTCATTTACCGTTAGTTAATTTACGAAAATAATAGTTTCTACGATACAATCGTAATATAAAGCCAAATAATTTTTAGCCAAAAATATAGCCTCCGAGAATTCCGATTTAGTCGGCAAAGTTCCTTAATCGAACAAAATGGCTGTCGTTGGGAATTCATTGCGTCAGCACAGGACGAAAAAAGGTGAAAATAGTGAGAAAAGCTATTCAATCGAGCACTTAACGAAGTAGTAAGTGAAATTAATTCAGGAAGTAACGCTGGCACTAAGGGTGTGTTCACATCTAGGACATAAACCTCAAACGGTGGCAATTTGCACGGAGGCTGCAGCGCTCCCGTCGCCCGCCCTCGATAATCTCCATGCAAATGAAATTCTCGCTCGGAGAAAATCCGCAGTTGTGTGTGAACCCTAACAGTACTGAGCAGTTCACTTTGAAAGTTAGGTCTAAGTTGGAAAGATCTGTAACTTGTACTAAGTACGGAGAGGTTAATCTTTTGTTTGTAGAGTACAAGTTGGGAGCAGGCAGCTAGTGGGATGCTGTGCGCTTTGTTTTGTTAGCTGGACTAGTAGACAGCAGTGCAGACGATAGATTACCTATTAGTTTGAAGTCTTTTGCAATGGCAGGCACTAGAACTTTTTTAGAGAAAAGTTGTAATTAAACTTCAAAGAAATTCACACATCCAAGAGCAATCTGCCTCGCTGAGATAGAATTACTGTAACTAGGTCAATTGTGACAAACTGAAGCACTTTTACCTAAAAGATTATTTCTATAGAAAACTGTTACTCAGTTTCGAACAAACACTAACCTACTGACCCGACTTTCATCAAAACTCGAGCCGCACGCTTGACATTCCGTAACTCAGAACGGCAGCATTTGATCCGGCAGGCGACGCCGGGAGGCCACCGAAGCTGAGTCGAACCATTCCGGCAAGTGCCGCTTACCATGTTATATTTCTTAGACGAAACGTGTAAACATAGGGAGGAAGATTGCAGACGTGCACGCTACTGTAATTTGTTTGGTTTGATCGCGAGTTTAACAGAAGCCTAGTCGAGTAATTTACGAAAGTTTGCATTAGAGAGTGCAGTAGTTTATCTAATAAATAATACTTAGAACAATGCGAACACATGACACGAAAATATATTTAATAGCTTACTGGTGTAATGAACTCGATCGAAGGTGTATTGATAGCGAACAGCAGAGCGCATTTTATTGCATTTATAGTGCTCTCTGCACTTTAGTGTGTGCACTATCGGACGACAGCCAGTTTTATGAATACATCCACATAACCGATTTATTGCTGAAATATACGAGTGCGGTGCAGGCAGGTGCATGTGCAGACACAAATAGAATAGACTAGGTATTACTTTTTTTTGTAAACGTTGCCCCACAACTAGGAATAATTCCTGTGTCGTGGATGTGTTCACAAACATGTAGTATGTAAACTCACACCCAGAGCCGGAACACCTATCTGTAGGCCATACAAATATTTGCTCCGTGACGGAATCGAACCCGCGACACGCAGCGCAGCAGCCAATCGCTTAACCACTGCACTGACCGTGCAGTCACTTGTTGACAAAATATGTTTTTTTTTATGAATGAAGAAAGAAAGAAAGTAAAACTGTATATTCGCGCGAAATGACGCAATCTTAAAACTAGCAAACAAACATTGTAAATTGATAGGGAAGATATGCGTCACATCCGCGCAAAACGGCCGAACGCTCAGCATAAAGCTGTGGCCTCACGCATTATGCGTTAAGCTCATTTTATGAATGAAGAAAGAAAGAAAGAAAGTAAAACTGTATATTCGCGCGAAATGACGCAAACTTAAAACTAGCAAACAAACATTGTAAATTGATAGGGAAGATATGCGTCACATCCGCGCAAAACGGCCGAACGCTCAGCATAAAGCTGTGGCCTCACGCATTATGCGTTAAGCTCACAGCGCTGGCTGAATGTCTGTTTTCTATTAATATTGAAATTTTAATAACAATAATCTAATAGAATAGTAGAATTGTAGTATCGTAGAGACCTGGTGTTGTCGTAGGAAAATACAAATGGTATATAAAGAACAAACAATAGTTATGCAGACATACAATGTAGTATTCAGTTTTCAAAAACCTCTGCCAACTTTCTATTCAAAACTGGAAGATCATCACCTTTGCTGACGATACTGCACTGTTCTTTAATGGTGACGAATGGAAAGAGGTATTCGATGCAGCACAACAGGGTCTAAATCGTGTTAGCAACTGGCTGCAAAACAATGTTTTGACTCTAAAACTAAGCTCAAAGATCTAACTTGCTCCCACCTTCTACTCTTACGATTACTGCTCACACCTGCCCAATGATCTGGTTCTTCCCTTGATAGGACCGAGAATTTTAAATACCTTAGAGTCACTATTGACCAATATCTCTCCTTTAAACCACACATAGAAACCCTCGTGACCAGGTTACGAATAGTGATTTACATTTTCAAAAATTTAAAACACTCGGTCGACCGTAAGACTATTAAAATGGTTTACTATGTAAAAGATACAAGCAGTTCGAGATTGAAGCATAAACTGTTTATTTTAAGGTACCCACATATTTATAATAATTTCGACCCACAGAATCAATATTCAACACTATGCATTATGCCAATCACTTTTTGATTACTGCATCACATCATGGGGAGGTGCCGTCAAAACACACCTTATCGAAGTTGAAAGGGCTCAGCGTGTCATACTCAAAGTTGGAGCTGGTCCTCCTTTCGTTTTCCGACCACTGACTTATACAAAGTATGGGACATCCTAACCGTCAGACAAACTATCATATTGCATACAATACTTAATAAACACTCGCAAATGCAGTCTCACGCTAAGATACTCAAAGATAACCGGTAGGGTTGGTCCCACGACTCAATTCAAGTCCAAACTCCCTAAAAGATTCTATTGCTTCCTTGGCCATTATCTTTACAATAAATTTTTAAACCTGTACCCAAAAACTCAATCAAGCTGTATTAAAGAAATGAATAAATACCTTAAAACTTTATACTATCATAGAACTGAAAATCTTTTGACCGTTCTGAAAGAACTAATATTGTCCAACCCCATAACTGCTCTTCACTTCCTTGAAAAACAACTCTCGCTACTCTCACTCCACATCTTACAACATGACTTTTATGACAACATGACATCTCACAACTTCTGCAAAATTATACCAAAGTAGGTATTCTTCTATTATTTGTATTAAGCTTATTGTTTAGCTCTTTTAAATATTGTTAAAATTTCGACTCATGCGCAATAACTATGTAATGGCTAATTCTAGCTGTGGAGGGGCCTGGTGACCGGTAACACAGGTTATTCCAAAAACCTATATCAGGCACCAGTCTCTCACAAAGGTGGAATACAGCTGAGACATTTTCTTGTAATCGTTAACTTTAAGTCAACTTTGTGAAGAGCAAATAAATGGCAATAATTATTTATATTATTATAAACAATAGTTATACAGAAATACAACGTAGTATTCAATTTTTGAAAAACAACAAGCAATCATTAAAATGATTGTGAACATTTAAAACTAAAAATAAAAGGCAAGGCATGGCTACCGGTCGGTATGTTTCCAAAAAGGTCGCAGAAGGCCTCAGTAAATCAGAATTGGGTGTTCGGCATTACAGCGCCGGCCGCAGATGACCTCAGGCCTTTATATCCAAAGAGAAATGGAAAAAATGCGCCGTCTTCGCTCTGATTCCTATAAAATTCCTCGCCCACCCATCCGTAGGCAATGTACTAAAAGTATATAGGTTTCTACCGCTCCAGGCCTTTCTCTAAAGGACAGTATTGGAATAAAATGTTATTGTTATCGGTCAGGTCGCGAGGTCGGCTGCATTGGTTTTTATAGCAGAATTATGTTAAGAGGGGACCGCCCCTTATAATCTTGTAGTGACATTTATTTGTTACATTTTTCTGTTCCTGAAGTTGAACGCTGAAAGGGAATGTTTTCAAAAGTAATGTAGGAAGTATCGATATGTACATATGTTTGCGTCGCTTCTGTGAACAGTATGGTTGAGGAAATGACGAGAGGCTTCAGTTGAGTGTAATTGATACAATACGTCATGTTACTGTTTGTGTAGCCGGGTATTGTTTCCGGAGATGTATTGATGAGATTACATGTCTTCCGTTTGTGTAGCGAAGAAGACAGTGCGTTGTCGCGTCTTCTGATAAGACGATCTCCAACTTAGTGCTTCTAGAGAGTGTCTTCTTCCTCTGTAGTATCAGCTAGACCTGGCAGTAACAATGGTAGCGTTATTTATTTATTTATTGCTTGCTATACTTACAGTATGCACCAAAGCGTATAAGCAAGTTAGTAAGCAAGATATATGTTAACTGGGGTTGATTAGAGCAGGCTAGTCACCACTGGAGAAGGCATCCATATTACTAAGCCATAACCACGCTTGACTGGTGGAATTCTGATCCCAAGTTTTTTTTCTGTATTAGCATTTAGAATAATTTATTAAAGTGTAAGCAGAAAATGGAGACATTTTTCATTTGGTACAAATGAAAAGAGTTTGCATTTTCAGTTTATAGTTAAACTATTCTTCGTTCGTTCTTAATATAATTATAGGCGTTAAGCCGTTGCTCCAGGCTATTATTTGTAGACCTTTTTTGTGACAGCCACTTTATTTTTCATGAAAAAATATTGATACTTTACTTACAATTAAATTTAAAAGTACGTCTTTTTAAACCATATGTCATGCTTTTCTGGAATATTTAGCTTGAGACTGGTCTACCATAAGTATACAACCAAAAACTGCTAATATTCAAGGATTCCATTTGCACTGGTATGGGTTCTTCATGCTGGAAATGACCCGCTGGAACCTTTCTCCATTGCATTGCGCATTGGATCCTAGATTTTTGGTACAGAAGCTGAAATGTGATTGTAGAAAGTGTATTTTTAATGACAAATTATAACTCAATGCTTAATACATTTTAATTGGGTCCTATATGAGATTTTTGTAGTTATTTATTTCAAAATATTAAAAAAAAATCAAGATGATTTTTTAAGTTTGTTGTAAATCACCAAAAAGATGATCTAGATTAGCTTGAGTCAGTTATTAGTAATCCTCTCTTATTGGGTACAAAGGCTAGGTCATGTATTTTATCTGCAATTACAATACACGTAGGTAAATTGATGGTATCAGTTCCTGCGCATTTGTTTTATTTGGCACTGCAGGTATTGGTAAATACATCAACACTATGAGAAAGTGTTCGTATCGCGGAACGCACATTTGCATATTTTACTGTGTGTATTTACGCCATATTTATCTCTTTTACTCATATAAGTCAGGCAAAACGACCATAAACACGTGGTGTCTGCGGTCTTTAGGATACTGTTCAAAACATAGGGTTTCTGAAGGCATTAAGCGCGCTCCTTTTGTCTAAACTATAAAATTCTTTACTCTTGTCGTAGAACTCATATGAAGCACTCACCTTACTTTGAGGAGCCACAGAAAAACCAAACTTATCGCGATATCACCATTTTACCAAGTCAGCAAAATTTCTTCATTGACTTTTAGAATTTGGTTCACCACATACCTAGCAGAAACTGTTAGGGTGAATGATATGAGTTGTGTATGTATGTGTTGAGAAAACAAACAACGATTAGCTTATGCATGACAAATTCACAATTGAGTAAAACTATCTTTACGGAAAATCGGTTGCAATTCGAGCGAACGTGGTAGAATGTTTGGTAAAATTTTAAGTTTTTGTCACAACAAATCTGGAGATAATAGAAACAAAGTATTAGGTCTTTAACTATGAAATTGCCGTTTTTTTAAACCCGTTGCTTTGAAGTGTTATATCTTTGGATTTACTTGAAATTATAAGTTCAAATAAACTTTATAATAATAATAATAATAACCCCATCGCCGTATGTACGTTGACGTCGTGGTGGGGCTTGCGTGCTCCAATATACCCTAGGTCTGTATCGGTAAAGTTTGCTTTGCCGTAATATGCCTAGGGTGAGGGGCCAGACTAAGAGAGATACAATCCGCAGTGCAGTTTTGTGGCGAACTGTTGGGCATTAGCGACCCCACGGACCCGATCTCCCGGGAGAATTCTTGTTCTTCATCTCCGGCTTGCCTTTATTGGCCGGCCGTAGTGAACACTGACGAGGAACTGAGCTCCCACCTCTCTCTTGCCTTTATTGGCTGGCTTGGGTGGAGATTCGCAAGAGCAAACGTGCTCGGGAGAAGAATGTATAATCCAGTAAGGTGCTGGTAGGGATCTTGACCGTACTTCCGGGATTGTCCTGATAGCCGTGGTATACCTCTCCACTCCTTAAGCACCTCAGGATATGTTGCCCTCTTGTTGCTACGTCACTTCGTGCTAGCCGCCGTTTTTGGGGGCCCATTTATTGAGTGTGCAAGTCACCCCCTGCCTTTTTTCGATGCATATTAATAACGTTGTTTAGGCAGGGGCCATAGTCTTGACATAGTTCCATGTTACCAGTCCACTTAAGACTCCAAAAACCATAGCCCTATTATCTTTGTTCTCCATATGTCGCAACAGTTTTTCAATAACCGGGGGTTGTCCTTGGGTGCACTAGCATAGCGCGTACAGGGATAATCGTCGGTTGGTATCATGTTCCATTATAATTGTCTAAAGGGCCTCTGCGAGTTGGCTTCGGGTCCTCGTACGCCTCCCAAAGGTCCAGGACCTCAGGGTCCTGAGATAAATAAAATATATAAAAATAATAATAATAATAATAATATTTATTGAGCAACAAAGTAAAATCATGTATACACAATATTGCTTATAAGCTACTTTTACATAACAACTAAAATACAATCAATTGTGTCTAACAGTTAGCATCTGCTACCGAACTAGGTTTATGGCCTGTATTTCAGCAAGCAGCGCCTCAAGCCCTCGAGTAAGGTGAAACTTGTGAGCTTTAAAACAAAAGAAACAATTTTACCCAAAAATATGCTTAACATTACGGTTATATCAAAACTAAAGTATTTTAAAATGAATTGGAATTGGTCCTCTGGGTGTGTAAGATGAGAAAAATGAGTGTGTGTATGTGAGAGGGTGTGTAAAAAATCCAATAATTTAATTTAATTTAGTAGACTCAAAATTGAGATCTGAACTTTTCCAGCAAGTAGATTATATCACTACTTTAAGATAGTAAGTCTTCTGTTTCGTCATAGGATAACTTCCAAAGCCACTGAGAAATATTTTTTTTTAAAGCTAAGTTATTCAAGGAAGATATATCAATAATTTTATTTATTTTATTATAAATGTAGGGGCCCAAAAAGGGGTAAAACCGCCGTACAAATGCTGTTTTTGGTTGCAATAATGCCTTACATACTGGCAAACCCCTTCTCCTAGATGACAGGATTGGACTGTACTCCAGACTAGTATGTTGTTTTGAAATAATACTTAAGAGGAAGAGTTGACGTACAGTCAAGACCTCACAATACTCGTAAAGAAGTTTAGTTGGATGACGAAAAGGTTTAAAAGTAGAGAGTTTTAGTATTGCTCTTTGTGCAACCTCAAGTTGTTTTAGTGTCGATTTGGGTGCCCCTCCCCAACACGATATACAGTATGTGATCACTGACACAGCGCATAGTAAACTTGCTTTAGAGTTGTTGGGGTAACAATATGTCTCAATGTTTTGAAAACATAGAGGAGCTTTCTAATCCTTTTACTTAACACCTGAATATGTGATTTGAAACTCAGATTTTCATCAATTATAATAACATCATTCTTTTTCCGAAATTAAATATTTATTGGATTCTTTATGTTTTGTTTTTTCTATAATATCGCAGTTCTTATAACCATGAAAGCTAATAAAAAAACGTTATTATTCTCCAACGTAGAAACTATGCATTTCAAAGGGCAAGCAATATCAATTATGTATACCTACGACTTTCTTCTAACATAAGAACTTTGTGCTCTTGGTTTAATAAGTAGTTTTCGTTTTGGAAATTTTGTCTTGTTGCCGCACTGAGGAGAAAAGTTATTCGTGAGACATTTTTTTTTTTCTTAATTAGTTCGCGCTTGACCGCTATCTCAAGCTCTCTCTCAGCTTAAGTCCATATACATCATCAATATTGCATACCGCTTGAGACACATTGTTTCCACGGTAGAACTCATATTACAAAATAATACGAATTTTCTTTTATTTCATACTTACCAAAATAGATACAAGTACTGCGATATTATAGAAAAAACAAAACATAAAGAATTCAATAAATATCTAATTTCGGAAAAAGAATAGACATTAGTTTAGCAAATGTTTATCCTGTTCACACTGTGAGGTGTACAATAAAGTATAAAGTATAAATAAATAAATAAACGAAGTTGCTTAGTACATTTTCGTTACAATGTGCAATGTTTCTTGGTTCAGATTCGAGACTGGGTGTCGGTGGAGGTGGACATGCTTCGCACGCAGGCGGTCGCCGTCGGCGATGTGGACGACATCCTGCAGCAGCTCGACAAGCAGAAGGTACGTACCTGCAGTGTTGTAGCTCTCATACAGAATGCTGGAAACCTTTTTCCGGTATTACAGTTCGCTGCGTTAGTATCCGCCGGATCCGCTTTGCTCAGAAGTCCACCTTTAGTGATATTATTACACCACGAGGTGCTGAGGAAAAGTGTGTTGCATATGTGTGTGTAGCGGAGCAGAAATACGTAAACATGACTTAGAAACTGTTTATTATCTTTGAATAGGTAATTAGTTTATATTCATCACCACAAGGGTCACGTGACACAGATCTCCTTCAAATTCTTCGTGTTTTAGACATTGGGCTAAAACTCTATTTTGATGTTTTATTATTAAATTAGAAATTGCAATAAACTTAGTGTTCTTATGTTGTTAAAATAACTACATTTTTGTTGTAATAACACTCAATTCACAATTTGTTCCTACGAAGCACAAGTCTCATATTACGACGAGGAAATTGAAATTCTTCAATATATCTTCGACACCCAAAATATGCAATAAACCTAACAAACGGTTTTCCACAGACAACAGACTACTATTGGAGTAATTTAAAACATAACATAGATCATTCTACGAACATTAGACAAAAGATTAAATTTATTACTACCCTCCAATTGTAGCAAAGTAATTTAAACTTTATTACTTGTCAGTGAGAACTCATTTCCGGGCGTCATTGTGGCGGAACCCCAAGCGAGGGCGTGAGGTAGGTTCCTTTATGGCACCTTCACACCACCCGATGCGAATTGACGGCGGGTGAGAGTCTGTGGTGTGCACGTATCATTATAACACGCTACTAACAAGAATCCTTAGTTTCCATAATCTCGATTGTTTAGAGAAAAATTTATGTTAAAGTAAATTTATACGACACGAAATAAGTGACAGAATGTTGTTCACTCAAAGTTAATTTATTACATTTCATCAACAGCTATAAGAAGAAGTAGGTATCTATTATATAGTAAAAGAACATTTAGCAAGCCTGACAATTTGTGCAGAAACTACTGTTATTGTCACGTGAGCTTCATGTATCGGTGTGGCATTGAGGAGAATACCGAATAATATTAAAATGCGTTAATCCGTGTGTCAGTCATTACACTCTTTTTATTATAACGCGATATTTTTCCATATCACACATTACACTTTAACGTGTAGGTCCCGCCAGCTCGTGTGCGGCCCTTTGAGGCGGCTTCTTGTGACTTCAACAAAGCCTCGTGATTGTGTCTCATACTGCTCTATACTCGTATATGAGCGCGAGTATATACTTGAGTACTATACTCGCGCTCGAGTACTCACTTTAGTACTCGAGTCAATTTCATCATAATGGAGGAGGCTTTAATATTGGAACGGTTTTATAATTGTTTGAATATTCGGCAGCAAAGACGTAGTCACGTGGCACTACTTAGACTTGCATCTACTCAACCCCCAAGCGAACGCCGGCGTCCCGTCCGCGTAGATTAAATATTACGCGTTCTATTTGTAGGAAATTTATCCAAGAACGTAAATAATCAAACTTCTTCAAGTAGTCTGTAAATATAAAAAATAAGGTCTACAAGAAGTGGGAGGAAGCGCGCACGCCGCAAAATAGGTATATATTATGTTGAACACCGGCAACACGTCGAGGCGGAGTGGACTTTTATAACCAGAGCTTCAACCGCGGGCTCTTAACGCGACCCAATTGACGACCTGAACTGAACTGTTAAAGGGATAGAGCTATATAAGGTGTATAGCTCCATCCTTCTTTGTTGCTCGCACGACTGACATTTTAACACATCATCGTAAGACCCCTGCTCGAAGTCCTGGCGACAAGCTGGTGTAGCTCGATGTTCAGCGTCGCCCCCCTTCCATGTAATAACTGGAGCTACGGTCGTGGATAAATAACTAAGTTTGTTAAATAGAAAAGGTTGACCTTTGAACAACTTTTGTGTTAACCCTAATTCTATGTATTGAATAGAAAAACCCTTGAAAGGCGAGGGGAATGGGCCATGCATATAGAAACCTGAAAGTAACGCCTATACAATGCTATAGGTTTGTGTATGTGACAGGTTGACGTGTCGGAAGGCAAGCTCAGTGTGTTCCAGTGGCAAACAGGAAAATACAGAGATAAAATATTTTTTTTAATTTTGCCGCAATACGGAACGTTATTAAAATATCTGTTGTTGAATATCGGCTGTCGCGGCTCGTCTCCGACGTGCCGCCAGTAAACGACACCAAAATCAACACGTTTTTTGCAACCGAAGGCACCTACGGCTTTACCCATTTAATTACACGTACCTATATAAGTTCCATCAAAAAGTAACGCGGTCTTAATTACTTACCTACCGCATTTACCAATGTCGTTTATGCTAACACCGGCTAATGTGTAGCAGCAGGAAGCCAATGCTTCTTGAGCACCAGTACCTACCTAATGGACTCTATGAAGTACTTTTGAAACATTTGTAAAAGTTGTGTACGCCTAAAGAAATTATAAAACTATTTTAATGTCACCTAAACAAATCGTATTAGCGGCTTCGCCCGTATGCAAGTACAAAATTGTCCCAAGGGAACATACTCCCGGGATAAAAATAACTAATCTATGTGCTATTCCAGGACATGGTCTATCCGTGTGCAAAATTTCATCCAAATCCGTTCAGCCGTTCGAGCGTGATGAAGTAACAAATATACACACACACACTCACGAACTTTCGCCTGTGTAACATTAGTGTGATCTCGAATAAATAAAGCCCATAATAATTTTGCAAACAAAATCCACTTTAGGTAAGTAATATTTACTTATAAATTGGTTTTCGCGCGACACAGCTCGAAAGTATGCGCCGTGAAAATCTTTAGAAAGAAAGAAAAATATTTTATTTAGCACGCATGGATACACGCACTGTAAAAACAAAATTTAAGACAACTATGACAAAAACAAAGAAAAAAAACATTGACACAATGTGTGTCTCACAGCTGCGCCAAATAGGTCCAGTTCAGCAAAAATGCCAGACAACTACATGGCAGTCAGTGGTAGTTGCCTTGGTCTTTCATGAGATTGGTATACACTACCGACCATGACATGGACACATGAGCCAAACATTATCGGAAAATTACATTGCAATTTTAAAACTTTGCTCCATACTAGGAGTTACTCCTGTATCATGGCTGCGTTCACAAATGTGTCGGTAAACTCTCATACACAAGACACCGGTCCGGACTCGGAACAATTAATTATCTGTAGGCCATACTTGACAAAAATATGTTCCGTGCGGGAATCGAATTCGCGACACGTAGTACAGCAGTGAATCGCTCAACCATTGCGCCACCGTCCTGTCAATGTGTGGCTTCATGCGCTCAATTACGCGCAAATGTGCGCAATTTTTGGGTTAAGGAATTGGTCACATGGGTGAATGCCAAGAACGTTAGACGATGAATAATTTGATTGTGAAGATTCCCTAAGATCTGCGGAATAGTTCGAAAGAGTTATTGCCGCCCTAATAAGCAAATGGCAATTGGAGTAACACGGGTGGGTTTTAGATAGTAAAAGTCTGACACTCTCTGAAAATAATTTTCTTAAGAATTCATTTATTTGCTTTCGCAATGTTGGTAACAAATAGGCGTAGACCCTGTTCGGACACAGCAACATGCTTATTGTTATGGTTACTGGCATTTATCACCGGGTTTGGCTGAGGTGGTACTTCTTAAACATAAAACCTATACATTTTGTAAATACACCACTAATTTTTAATTAGTACAAATACTTAAAGGGCTTATTAGAAATGATCTCGTTATTATTTAATTAAAGTCTCAATAAATAACATATTATTCATAAACAGCAAAGTTATTAGCGTTTGTTTATATCCTAAAATGTCACTCAATTAATGGGAATATTGTACAGGCTATTGATTATGAATGAAAAACACTGCTATTAGTATTTTCTAGCAGCAATAGTTATATGATTGATTCAAATATGAATTTACCAATTATGACAAATTTTCGTGGACAATTTTGGGAATTCGTTTTTTTTTTTACTTTTGACTACACAAATAGGTATGATCAGTAACGGTTACGGATAGAGCCCCATTTTTTTTGTACTAATTAAAAAATAGTGGTGTATACATACAAAAGTATGTACCCTTATTTTTTTTTTTTTTTTATTTATTTAAGGAACTTTTAACAAATTGTTATATCAGTTCCATTTCCATTTCAACAAATTGTTATATCAGTTACATCACAATTACAGCTTAATAATCTTTTATTTTTTTATGCACCTGCCAATTTTTCTCTTCCGCTACCCTTGGTTGACTGGTAGAGAATGCTTAAGGCATTAAGCCCGCCTTTGTACTTTTGTGTTGCATGAACTTTAAAAAAAAAGACTTGGCTCCAAGCACTCTGAGGATGTAGCTGCTAGGAGAGGTTTGGTAGAACCCTTTTGTTCATATTTCAGAACTAGCACGAGGCACGATTTGTTTGTCCATTTCGCTTGAGTGGATCGTTGCTCAGACCAACTTATTTAAACAAGTAAAAGCAAAAAATCTTTGTCTTACTAAGTCAGGAATGTTCCTGAGATGGGTTCTTTCACGTCGTAAAGCCGAGAGCATTCTTCGTGTAGTTTTTTCAAAGACTCGGATATGATTATGAGATGCCTGTAGCTACAAACAAGGTATTTGGACCGGAATGTCTTTATTGCCTGCACAAGGCTGAACAGATTTCTGAATCTTTGAAGATGAATCCGAGCTTAACACACAGGTACCTACCGTGTGACTACGTTTTTTTATAGTAGCAAGAAAATAATATTATACAGTTTAAAATTAACGATAGAATCAAAGACAAAAACAAAACATAACTTATGATCATTATTCCTAGTTGTGCGTCTATCAATCGTTCCAATTAGCGAATTACAGCTGTCAAATCATATGTGATTGAATAGAACAGCAACCGTCAACAAAACTCGAGGTTGGTGTTACGACTATTCCTTTTCCCCGATTGATCCAGAGAGGAGAGTAATGGTTTTTATTAAATAAGTAGTTTTCTTTTGTAAGTGTCATTTATGCGTCCCTCTACTTTGTAGAGATAGTTACTGCCCTACTGATTTAAAAAGCGGTAGGTAACTCAATGAAAGCGAGTTTCGAGGAAAAAAGGATTTTGTAAAGAACCATAGCCGTCACCTTTGTCACGTACACTAAATAAAAGCTTCTGCTCACGACTCCGCTGGCTTAGTATATTGATAAAAAGCATCTCATGTCCTTTTCCATGTTCTAGACTACGTCCCAAGTAAAATACATTAAGATCGGTCTACCGGCATGGGCGTGAAGACGTAACAAAAAACAGCGTTACTTTCGCATTTATAACATAACAAAGTAGGGATTGTTTTTTTTTCATATTCCAATAAAGACACGGAGTTTTCGAATAGCTTTTGTCATGCAGAGCGTTTTAGGCATTTCGATACAAGATCCTTGTCACTGCGCTCTACTGCTTGCTGGCTTAGTGCCGCAGCGTATGACTGTCAGCGTGTCAGTCGCGACGACAGCCCTGACCGTGACCCACATGTTACTTATTTAGGTACGGGTTACAACAAACCTGCGAATTGTGACCGTTTGTCATGTGTAGCTAGCCTCATCTGCTTTCAGTGAGTGAGTGCCTGCATATCAAGCGGTAAGCTTAGTTTTGATTGAATGTGTTGTTCAATGTATCGGCTTCAGTCGATCGTGTGTGCCAGTCTTCAACCGATTAAGTTTAACCGGCTAAATTGTTTACTAAGCTATAGCTTTTTCTGTATAAAGTGTAGGCACTTTATATAAAAAAGAAGTTGTTGTCAAGCTTGTCGACACGGTTGGCGCAGTGGCAGAGCAATTGGCTGCTGCTACGGTACGTATCGCGGGTTCGGTTCCCGCACGAAACAAAATTTGTTTAGCTGTGTATGGATTTAAGTGTTTGTATTTGCATCCACGAATCAGGAGACAGTAGACTAGAAGCTAATATTTAGTATTTTTAACTAGTGAATTGAACTTTCCTTAATGATAACCGGCCATGTGAGAGTGGGACTATCGCTCGGAGGGTTCCGTACTTTCTGTAGCAGAAAACGAGCAAAAAAAAAATGACGTTTGTTGTATGGGAGCCCCATTAACTATTTATTTTATTCTCTTTTTTTAGTATTTGCTGTTATAGCGGCAACAGATATACATCATCTTTGAAAATTTCAACTGTCTAACTATCACGGTTCATGAGATACTTACAGCTTGGTGACAAACGGACAGACAGACGGACGTTTTACCCTTTGAGTACGGAATCCTAAAAATGGAACACAAACGTGTAACAGTGTCTATGAGTGTATTCACCCCTTCATAAAGTGACATAGCAACGATTCAACAACTATAGTATCTCCCGCTCATCGCCTGTAAGCATGTAATCCTCATTAGAGAAACAGTCAAGCTTTTAGCGTTCACAATTAAAACCAAATTAAAAACGCCTCCGGCATCAATTTGAACACAGCTACAAAAAATCCTGTGTATTATTTTAAATCACTGCTGGTTCAATGTGATGGGTGTAATAGACTGAATGAAGCTTAGAACTACGTTTTTTTTAAAGTGTAATATGATTATGTTATTTTCATAATATCTTTACCTTTTAACACACTCCTTTCAGTCGTGCGCTATCTTCACTTGCTGAAGCGCGGCTGCCTCGTTCACCCTCTCTGCTCCGTTTATATAGACTGATTATTTTACAGTGCGCATGCGCGAGAACCAGTGATGGGAACGTGTCGATAGGTGATTTTAATTTTTTAAATGCGGTGCCGTTCCGTGTTTATTTTCGTTTAATTCACAGTGGTATTAATAGATGGCGTTGTAATCTATTTATCCAACTGTTAATAGAAGTAGAATTAGGTAAAGCTGTAAAGGTTATCGCCTATTATTTCATGTATTGAACTACATAATAATAATATGTAATAGTAATATGTACATATATGTATGTTTTTTAGCTAATCCTCCAGTCAGATATTTACAATTATCCATAAAGGAGCTAGCTAGGATTTGTCTAGTAGTAAATAATATTTTTTATCCATTTTAAAATTACTTATACCGATGATTATTTGGACCGATTTTATGACATGTTGTTAAAGCCAGTATAAAATATTTTCATACCTATTTCTATAGACACACGGTAAGTCACAAATAATTTAATTTCCCTCGCTCCAAAAACTAGTGGAACTTAAGAATGAACAGCAGTAGGCATCAAATTACTACTCTTAGCATAGTATAGCATAGTCGGCCTTATAATGTTCCCACCGTTGGCACTCAGGCCTCCTCTCTAGGAGAGGGAATGCGCCGTAATCCACCACGCGGGCCTAGTGCCTGTTGGTGGATGTCACATGTCTTCGAATTTTTAGTTCTAGGACATGCCGGTTTCCTCATGATGTTTTCTTCACCGTTTTGATAGCAGTGGTGATGAAATAAATTACACAAAGTAATGCGCCTGGCTGGGTTTAAACCCGGAACCTACAACTCGTAAGTCGGGGCCGTTACCTCTCAGCCACCACTGCTCTCCGGTTCCACACATAAATAACTACAGATACTACTACTCTATCTGTAGTTATTTATGTGTGGAACCGGCTTTTCACGGAAAATAGGCAGAGTTGTGATTTCAATTCTTCTGTTCTTCGATGTCATTGTAAATTGATATGGAATGGTTCTGAATTTAAAAAAAAACTAGGCAAGTGCGAGTCGAACTCGCACACTGAGGGTTTCGTACAAACTAACTTATGTAAATACATAGTTCAATTCGCGAATCGAGTCTGGAAGATATTTCGAATAGAAAAAGTTTTTTTTTTGTGACGTTACTACAAATTTTCAGTTTTCAGATTTATTCCTATACATGTGCTATAAGACCTTGCTTCATGCCAAATTTCAGGGTTCTAGGTCAACGGAAAGTACCCTATGAATTTTGGTTCCCTTGATTTCGACACTCATGTCGAAATATACCTACGTTTTTTACGACATAAGCGGTCGTATCTTTTTTTTTTCGTTAACTCAAAAGTTTGATTTTTTCACAGCTTCAAGGGACCGCAGACCTAAGTATATGGTTTTAATTTCAACTTGATACCTTCACGCGTTCTCGAGATAAAGGGTCTTGACAGACAGACAGACAGACAGACGGACGGACGGACGGACAACAAAGTGATCCTATAAGGGTTCTGTTTTTTCCTTTTGAGGTACGGAACCCTAAAAACATCTCATATTTGATGAATATAGCTAAGTCTAAAGTTAGAAGATTTTTATAACTTTCACATAGCTTGTTTATTGTGTAAAATAGTCAGCATTGATCGGATCTTACACATGACTATTTAGTCAATTGACTGTCTTCATTAGTAAATATCTCAATCATACTAAGTTTTGTTGTTGCAGAACCTAAAACTGAGTTAAGTCCGCTTGTGTATATGATCTGTCCTATTATAAAAATATATTAGAACTTTTATTTGCACAATAAGGAATATTATTAGGTCAACAACAAAAATATGTAAATCGAACGATTTCATCGATAACAGAAATCATCGACATTTCGTCTGTCGATACGCTTCACAGCTCTCTCACCCACCCCACCCTATGATACGGCGGCGTTGCTAGGCGACGCAGCCAGCCGGCACGCCGCACGTGCTCCCGGGTGCGTCGCGCCGCCGTACTCTACGGCCGGCAGTATGGCCGTGACCACAGGGCGCAGCACACGCCTCTGTGCACGGAAATTTAATGACTTTTCTTTAAGGTTAGCAACGCTTGCCAAGGCCGGTTCGTAGTTTTTTTTTATTGATATAAATTAGTGCTTGACTAAGATCCCACCTGATGGTAAGCAGTGATGTAATCGTTGATGGTGAGGCGCACTAGTTTATTAAGAGCCTATTCACTCTGGCCTTGAAGACACCTAAATTATATCGGATGGGAAGATCGCAGCAGGCAAATTATTCCAGTCCTTCGATGTACGCGGTATAAACGACAAGGCGAAACGCTTAGTCCGTACCGTAGTGGTTTCTACAACGTAACGGAAACCTGTAGGTATGGTAAAATATTTGACCTACGATAGTCGGAAGTCATGAAATATGACACCAGTCTTGCTAAAAGGCATCTTGTCTGGTTACTGGGTTGAGGAAGTTAGATTAATAGTTGCTCCATTTGTTGCTGCTTATTGTATCTGTTTAGACTGAGAAGCCGACCTCAACACGGGAGCTGGCTAGGCAGATTATGTTAGGTATTGTCGATATAATTGGAGTGTCGTGATGGCCCAGTGGTTAAGGCACCCGCCTCTCATGCATGAGGTTCCGGGTTCGAAACCGGGCAAGTACCAATGTCAATTTTTCATTTTATATGTACTTTTCTAAGTTTATCTAAGACATTACTGGTACCTCGTGCCTCGGAAAGCACGTAAAGCCGTTACTCTCAGTTGTCATTCATACATCTTTGACAGTCGTTATAGGTAAAAAAACTTTTTACAAAAAAAATACAACCGACTTCAAAGTAAAAAAAACACTGAAAAGTGCAAAATAACTTTAATTTCGGAAGTCGGTGTTTCTATAATAGTTTTGTCTCTTCGTTATTTAACACCGACTTCCGAAATTAAAGTTATTTTGCACTTTTCAGTGTTTTTTTTACTTTGAAGTCGGTTGTATTTTTTTTGTAAAAAGTTTTTTATTTTACACTTTTTAGTTATGGTACCACCACTAAAAAAGTGCCCCTCAGCCAAACTTAAATACCTTATAGCCAGAGTTCATCTCATTACAATTCTAATAATCCCAAACACGGTTAGATTGCATTAATTCATTACAGAGTTCCGGTGCCTAACTTCAGGCTTCATCATCAGATCATTTCGATATATTCCCGCTCTACTTTTAGTCAGTCATCGACTACACGTATAAACAAAGCAATTTTACTTGTTACGACGGTTCTGCTGTGATCCTATGAGGAGTTCTGTTCCATATCTTCGAAGTTCATGATCAGATCATAACAATATTTCTATGGGACCAATTCGGAAGTATAACCTTTCAATCAAAAAAATTTCAGAATCGCTCCACAATTGACCGAGAAATCGGTGAACATACATAAAAAAAAAAAAAACATACAATCAACCGAACATATAACCTCCTCCTTTTTGAAGTCGGTTAAAAACACGAGTCATCCGGTTAGATTGGCAGCCGACCCTAAGCTAGTTGAAAACAAAGGAAGGGAGCTGGGAAAAGGCGAGGGAGCTGATGAGTGTTAGTATAATTGTGGCAAATTAATTACTCTACATAGAATTTACCTACACAAGGTTTTTCACTTTCAACCACAAAGATTTTGAAAGACCACTTCATAATGTTTAAAAAGCCATGTGTTCAACAACGTATACGCAACTAACGTACTAATTACACACAGATAAACTCCAAAGTAAATGAGGAATGCCGTTGTGTGTAGCGCAATTGCTCCGCTGGTTTCTTATGGGTGCTTATGTTAACCTTCGCTTTATTGTATGTAGAATAACAGCAATATGCTCCCTTACATACACAGGGTTATACGCCATACCCTTTAGACCTGGATCTAAAACTTCAGAAGAACTGTTGTTAAACTTTTATCAGATTATAACAACCAGACAAATACACTTATTGTCGTCCAACTGACTAGTCTCCGTGAACTATTGCCTGCAGGCGTGGAGCCAGGGGATGGATACGAAGCATAGCACTGCTTTTTGGATTGTTAATGGTCTCTATCTTGGCAGATTGCAGTTGCATTGCAAATATGGGGGTGCAACTAGTTGTACCATAAACTGAAAAAGTCAATACTGGCTTGTGGTGGTAACATGTGACATCGTTCCAGAGAATTTTCTTCTGACATGCTTTTTTTTATTGTCATCTTACTTTCATCTCGTCATCGAGGCTTTTCTATGAGCATAGGTTCCATAAGGATGGTTCGAGATAAAGAGGTGATACCGTTATCTGTGGTTCTCTACGGAACACTTCTAGATCTGTCGATAAAAAATGATCTAACTTTCCTAAATGTTTAGTGCAAATACTACCATATTTCTGATTACTGTATCAAGCTCAAGTGGCCGTTGCTTTACAGTGTCCTGTTAATCCTACAATCTCCTCTTATCTCAAAGAACGTTTTAAGTTCCTTCATGACACATTCTAGACACTTGAGATCTTCAGACAAGTCACTAGCTTATTTTAAAAATCTAGTATTAGACCATTTCCTTTTACTCTAATGCTACTCTGGTTCTACTAAATCTGATTTCTTTCACTAACCGACCTTTATTCATTTCGTTTTTTTAGCATCCTTCTATGAAATTGTGTAACATATTATAATCTAATATATTAAAATCTCTTGTCACAATACTACAGTTATGCATAGTATGTCCTACTTCTAACAGTGCCTACAGTCATACTTTGTATTTAGGAGAAACCTTGACAGTGGCATCTATCCGAGCATAAACACAGATTCGTAATAATCCACCGAATGGCCCATTAGGATGCTCTGCGTAATTTATGAACTCGCTTACGCAACGACAAGACTTCAAAAGATGTCGACATAAATTAAATGAGACTTTTTATTTGCTTTTGTAATAAAAACATTTGAATAACATTTTGTCTCTGCCTCGCCCAGTGTTGTGTAGGACAGAATGGCAGTCGGTTTCTCTATGTAGTAAAATACTGGTTTTCAGAGGCTTCAGTTTGGAATGGATACCAACTACAACTTGATAGGGAAGGGGATCGACAGATACTACTCTATGGTTAGCCTAAATTATCAAGGACCTAATAAGCTCGGTGATAATTTCGGATTGAGTTCTCTAATAAGCTTTATAAAGCCTCTCACGAAAGTTGATTTTATAGTTGACGGTAATTTTAATAACACCAAATCGAGCAGCATTATGACGTATTTGCACCTATACCCACGGAATAGAGAGAACACTGGAAGTAGCTTGAGAAAATGTTTGTACCAGAACCGGTGTCGCCAAACTCATACATTTACGATTTACTCTTACTGCAAACAGGAAGATACGATTGGCTAAAAAAAAAATAAGGGCGTAAACGAAATGCAAACAAAATATTATACGAAATGCAACTTTAATATCAACAATCTATAAATCAAATTGGCAAAAACAAGAAAGAAATACATATTGGACTACCAAGTACCGCCACTCGTCGCTAGATGGCACTGTTCAGTATGAACTGTAACTACGTAAAAATAAGGGTGGTATTTGAATGGCGTATCACTGACACGAATGCAGGTTGCTACTCAAATAGTGATGTAACCTAATTCGATCGAAATAATATCAATAGTACGAAAACTTATTTAAAACATATAATGCGAAAAAAATATTGTATGCGGTAATCAAAATAATGAAATTGATATTTCGTAGGGCAATTTTTAAACGTATTAAAAAGGGTTTTTTTTTTGCTCCCAGTAGCGTAGATCCATATCTCTTTACAAATTGGAACATTAGGAAAACTGAAATTATTAAGGAAGGAAAATAAAATCTAACAATTATCATCATCTCAGCTGAAACCATCGTTATCGTCAACTGCTGTGTTGTACTTAACTCTTTAGCTAGATGTATTTAAAATTATATCACGAATATCATCCTACAATTTGTATTTTATTAACTATATTAATGTAATAATTATCTGTATTATAATTACTTACATACATATTTTTAAATACTTTTATTTTAAAAAGGCAATGTAATACATGTCGATTGATTTTGTCGATAAA
This sequence comes from Mythimna impura, assembly GCA_905147345.3. Taxonomy (NCBI): domain Eukaryota; kingdom Metazoa; phylum Arthropoda; class Insecta; order Lepidoptera; family Noctuidae; genus Mythimna; species Mythimna impura. The sequence continues at coordinate 26,464,837 of LR990362.1, read as the reverse complement.
GTCACGCACTATTTGGATAGCGTCAAAAGTATAGGTAGACAAGCGAATATTCCAGAAAGGCTAATAACCGGGAAACGAAAATCAACTTTGTAGTCATGAAATTAAGGACAATTTTTGTTTATATATCTTGTGCAATGTTTGACGAAATTTTATTTTTTCATTTTATTAAAATAAATCCGAAAATAATACTTCTCGATGGTATGATACATCTCCATGAGTTGGACATTTAGTCCGACTATGGTTTTTACAGTCCAATATGGCACAATAAGGCGTTTTAATATTATTAAACTTAAATTGTACATTGACGCAGTCTAGTTTGCGAATGAGATCGCTTGAACAGCGAGTGTGTAATGCGGTACTAACTAGCGGCGACACTGTCACGCCTACTTACTATTTCCAGTGTTCTCTATATTCCGTGCCTATACCCTTAGTTACTGATGTCAGTTAATGACACAGCCGCGTGGTCGTTACGCACCGTCAAACATGCCAATACGCCGCATTATCCGGCCTGTGACATGTGTTCAAAGAGCGCCGCGCCGGCTCGTACGGCCGCGCTGTACACGCCTAGGGTGCCGCGTTTTACTTACTTACCATTTTAATAAAGGTAAACTGGCTGCAAACAACTGTTAAATTCGGTGTAAATCCTAATATGATTTGAATACAATGCCTGTCATACTGCTTAATTAACAATAATTGTTGAAAGTAGGACACAACTTACCTATTCCACGAATTCTAAACCTACCAATATAGCAATCTGCTGAACCAATGAAATGTAACAAGCGGAACTAAGAGTTTGATGAACTAACAGTTTATTTAGTAACAGAGCAACAGCACTCTCATCAACTATTGCGTTTCCGGAATGCGAAATAAACAACGGACGAGCGCAAACAAACAGACGCCTGTTGATGTTACATCCGCAGTAACATCGTCATTTACATCACAATACCAGCGAATGGCCAACTTTTAATAATGTCAATATTTGTGCAAATTATTAAAATAGAAGCTAGAGGAACCGCCTTAGCCTTTATAATAAAAATGATAATATTACCTGGGCCTATCTGCCACTATAATTTGAGCTCTTAATATGTAACGCAATTATCCTAAATCGTCTTGTGAAGCACTCGACGCGAGGGGGGGAAGTAGTTCTTATTAAGTTGGTTAGTTGTTACTCAGTGGAGCGGCGGGAGGGGATCAATAAGGGGTGTCGCGGGGGGAGGAGGGGTGCGCCGGCCGGCCTGGCAGTCGAGCCCCCGCCGGCAAGCGAGGCAGACGTAAGGATGAGGCGCTTTAAGCTCTAATTGAACGAAATTGATCGTAAAATTTATGACTAAATATATCTGATTTATTGATGGAGTTTTATTTAACTGATTGGTCCACTTGTTTAAGAAGAAAGCAAACATATCAGTGCCTAACATTATAGAAAGTTGCTTTGCAATCTGGCAAACTTGGTCCAAGCTCAAGCCCTGCTCAAGCCATTATTTTTATACATACGTGAGTTCTTGACGAGTTCACACACGCACACAAGGATTGTTTTGGTCAGACAGATTTTAAAGTAGCATGGACTATGTACGCTTTCAAATATTTTCTTGCATCTTCCGATGTGGACATCGCCACAGACAATTTATTTTTGAAATATCATTAAAAAGCAATGGTGCGCGAGAAATATCTGAGTATTCAGGCGTAGCCGTTTCAAAATTCGCTGTATCTATTGTAGAGTTAGTCACAGATACGAGTGAACCTGGTCGGCGGCATGCTCGCATGTGTCGGGTGCGGGGTGGAAGTCGTTAGAACTTGTCGCTCTCTGCTGAGCCAACTTGCCAACTTATTCATATTTTCCGTGTGAACTCGTATGGTTCTATTCTACATTACGACCTATCTGCGAAACGATGCTCGTTAAAGGAGTTCTTGGTATTTTATGGGGTGAAAGAAATGAATGAAGCTGGAATAGGACGCTGTGTAGTTACTGCTTCTGCTGCATTCATGTTACTTCGGAACTCATAATCGAATATCCATTATTATCAACAAGAGAACGACAGAACAAACCGATTTTACGCTTTGCTGATTACACACAGGGTCTGAATGCGACGTAGGTACTGTTTTAGTTTTATGTACATGGTCTTAATGAGTGTGAGCGTGTTTCTACCCTCACCTACGGCGCACTTTAAAGACATGAACGAAACAGACGGAACCGACCAGTAGAACTATAATCGTCTAGGACTATGAATAAACTGTAAGACTATTGTTTGAGTAAATGATCTCAGTAGATTCTAACTTTATAATTTCAAAATCTCGATTTATTCGTAACTCTTTTAAGCTAATAACTAGTTGTTATTAAAATAATGTAAGTAGCGCAAATTGTCGGAACTTGGTAGTGCTCACGGTTCCCGACAGCCGAAAACTTATCGTTGAGAAATAGATAATTTCAGTTTAACACACTTTTACTTTGTAGGTATTTGACGAGTTTTAGAGTCAAAGAACTCCTAAGTGTTCACTAAATTGGCCCTTTAAGTTAATGCTGTAACGTTTTTATGTATTTTGTAAAGCAAGCGAGCACGGTTGTTAAGCAACTATTCGCTGCTCTTAAAAGTTGTGCTCAACTTGAAGCAAAGTAAGTCTCTGCTCAAATTGACTTCAGTAACTTGTGGCTGAAAGAAAGCTTTTTCTTGGCGTGCTTCAGCGAGGAAATAAATAAATTGAGATTAGATCTAGGGTCGCTCACCGCGCGGGGGGTACTTACAATGAGATCGAGGTAATTTTAGCTATGTTGGCTGCTGTTTGTTACTTTTGTGTATGTTCCGGGTGATGTGCGCAGGTGATACATAATATTCAGGGAGATCACTTAATAATATTTATATTTCCGAGGAATTACAGATTCTGTCAGCAGCGCCAGCGGAGGTCTTGTCTTACAACGACTAATCGTAGCTCAGAACTCTGGCAGAATTGTTTAATACATAGAAATATGCGTCAGCATTGCCGCTACATTATTACTTGCAAAAATACGGGCCAACTGCAAGTCGAACTTGCATGGAGGTTTTTTTTTATACAATTTATTTTATTCTGATTCTAGTATTTGTTGTTATAGCGGCAACAGAAATATGAATTGTGCTGTAAATGCACCACGATCAATCAAAACCACATTACCTATGGCCAATGTAAATGATCGATAGCAACACAAAGCATTGACCTTTGGGTTTCAAACAGATTCCCAAATGGATGTAACATTCCCATAATTGTGGTAACTATTTTATTTAAAATTAAATAACATCGCGATAAAACAAAGTTAATAACCGTGTAAATTGGGATAGATCGATAGAAAACAAATTAAGCGCGTGACAGTCACAACAGGAGCGATGATGTACGAGAACAGAATATAATAATAACTTTTATTACATTTCGAGAAGCTCGGAAACGTTCACCGTACATTCAGGTCTTACAACTTACTAATATTGTAACGTCATCAAAATATTGCATTTCTATTAGACTTGTTTTAAAAGATACCAAACGCATGAATGTATGATCCCGCTACATTCCCCCCGGGACTCGTCGCGCCTCCCGGGGCAGCCCGGGATATAAATGAGGTGTGTTCGCTACATAACGCAGCAATACATACTGATAATATTGTCTGATTATACCTGCGAATATCTGCAGTTTTGAGGAGGAAATATACTTCAACATTTCATTTTAAAAGAAGAAGAATAGACAGACACTACTATTTTAATGAAAACTGTATCACTAATTCTTTTTTTTTTTATGAAAGTAAAAGTGATTTTTAACTGCGTGACTTTCTTATAAACCTATGTATATATAATAGTCGGATCTAGTATACATTGAACATATTTATTTAGAATGCATTCCATCAACTAACTGCGCCACTCACCAGTATTTTTGCAGCTTTTCGTGAATAAAAAATAAATTCTATGTCACTGCCGTTGTTCTTTGTCCCGTGCGATGCAAAGCGTATTTCCGCCAATATTTTCAAAACTGATCCGGCGCCATGTTGCACGTTACCGGAAGTCGCTACAGGTGAACGGTTCCTACCACTACCTATGTATTTTAAGGCCTCATGCATTCTTGTGGACAAAGCCCGTGTTAAGTTGGTTAATGTTTTTTTTTTGTGATTCTTTATGGCCACATGGTACTCGGATTTTTTTTGAGATGGAAAATCATCAAATAACTTTTCCTGCTCTAGGATGGAGCGAGAGGGTATGTCCGGGTTTTACTGACTAAAACCCACCTGTGTTCTTAGTTGCTCTTTGAATTTTATCTAGAACCACGGTCATTCTTTCAAACGTTCCCACTCTTTGCTTTTTATTATTTTAGGTTTTTTTAACGAGATTTAGGTACAGACACGCGTTATAGTAATAGCTTTAATTCTACACAGGTCTTAAAACATCAGTTAACAACGTCAATCAAACAGATTCGGGCGCCGCTCATACTGTAAACACATTTCAATGCGCGTGTAGGTGGTGGCCCGGTGAGGAATGCAGTCGGTAATGGAATTTGCCAAACACTCGCACAACAGACCGGTACACTTAATTTCTGTGAGTGGTTCTTTCATGGCGTCGGGAAGGCAAAACGCTGCCGAAGAATTGTCGAAGCTTTTGCGCTTTTGCTTACTAATGTACCCACTCAGGTAGGGGTCGGCCGAGTTCTCTTCACTGGCTGGATAATTAATTGACTTATGTAGTTACTATGTGATGTCATTCGACGTATGAACTCCTTGAACTTTGGAGTGAACTTTTCTTTTTGAAAACTTGGAGTACAGTTTTCTGGATCAAGCCCTTGATCCAACTGCCCAACGAGAGCCTCCTCAGATGTTGGTCGAGGCTCTTTGATATTAAAAAATTGGCCATCACGACTATCGGCACAATGATTGCTCTATCCACTTCCCACATGTCGACAACCTCGCGAGCCAACTCAAGATACTTAGTTTGCTTATCTTTCTCAGCTTTCTCGAGGTTCTCGTCATGAGAGAGCGTTAGATCAACAATCATTGTGCGTCGCTGTAGTCGATCTGTCACCACTATAACAGGCTTAATGACAACGATAGTCCTGTCAGCGATGATAGATCGATCCCAACACAATTTGATATTGCCATTGTCGAGATCTGTGTCGGGCACATATTTATAATACGGTACTTCTGATTCCACAAGATTGTATTTAAGAGCAAGTTGCTGGTGGATAATCCTGGCTACCAGGTTGTGTCTATGCAAATAATCTCCGTTACTAGATGAGAACACCCAGAAATGATGTGTCGGGTTGATTCCCCGGGCATGCCCGACAGATGTCCACCGTACCGTCCTTCACAATGTATTTTCGGTAGCTGTTCGTCATCATAACTTCGTCCATAATCGCACAGACAAAACCTTCGGTTTTCCATAATTGAACATAAATTATTATTGAAATAAAAAAACATATCTTTGGTACTGCTACATTAATTGACGCACTCTTGTGCATAGTAACTCGATGTGTTTACGGAAATCTAGATTTGTGTCAATCGTAACACCTAGGTATTAAATGGTGCAGTACTGTTCTTAAATGTTCTGTTCTGTTGCAGGGCGTGCTGCGCGAGTTGGAGCAGAAGAAGCCGCAGCTGGACGAGCTTTTGCACACTGCCGAGAGCCTCAAGGGCACAGAGAACCGGCAGCAGCTGCACGGCAAAGGTAGGCCTAGACGTAAGAGTTACAGGTGGCAGGACGAGCTCATTTGATAAGAACAGTGCCGTTACTAAGGCGCTGCCAGCGGTGCTCAGGCATAGGACGCGGTCCCTGGAGGGCGCAACATTTTTATATCTAGTCCTTTTTTTGTATTATACTTTTTTTCTACGGGTTATGGAAGCTAGCACCTGGCGTATAAAAGGCTAGTTACGGCAGTGGATGTCATCGCGCACTGATCGCATTTAATCAGTCCTTGAATAGCGTACGCGTATCGCGAGACGCGTGTGCTGCGCTATCGCAACGCGTTTATGACGCAGTTGCTATTCGTGCGCTGAGCGGGTGCGGTGAGCTTGATCATTATGATTTGGTTAGCTGTGACAAGACATTCCAAATTATACATTCCTAAGTTACTGAGGTTCGCGATAATATGGATGCGCCCTTAGCGCACTGTTGAATAGTGTGGCTGTGGACATGCATGTAGCCGCCGGAGATATTACGGATTTAGACTAGTTTGAAATTGTTTTTTTTTTTTCGTTAATTAGCTCATCAGCAGAGTTGATTTTTTGCGGTAACCTACATTATTTTGATGTAGTATCAACCCACATCATAGGTTCTTGCTATCTCTTGTTATACTTATAATTGGTTTTTAACCACTTTACTCTAAGTGTCACATTATTTTCATTGCCACTGAAATATAACATCTTCATTATTTTGATGAAATCTATCTTCATCTTTAACGACGATACAATACACTGTGTGTCACCCTCTTCACGTTTCATTACCTGAAACTCTCAGGAGAATTAAAACAATTGAAAACGTTTGTGATGGCTGGGAGGAGTGCGACCCACACAGTGGCCGTAGTGCCACGTACACAGTGGCCCGTAGTGGCCGCACATCGCCGAGCTGATTGGAAAGCTCCTAGAACGGTGAACCATTACTTTTATATCAGTCGTTCAATAATAACGTAATGTTTATTGTTTTCTATTGATAGTGTGCGCTTGTAGAGGAATGGACGAGAGATTTAAATTGTGTTTTTGATACTCGCTATAAAAGTATTTTTATTATTATTATTTTAAGCTTAGCAAAATGAAAACCTTTCAGTGGAAGGCACCATTACTTAAAATCAGTTTTTGAAACAATGTCAGCTTATTCCTTGTAGAGCGCGTGTCAAGAGTAACTATAGTAACCCTTGGCTCGCAAACTTAGTCTTAAACTTAAAATATAGGTAACTGCTATTTTAAGTTAGTAAAATAAAATCTTAAATATATTGTTTTAAAACTAAAAAAACACGCACCCCAGCCGTGACTCGAAGCCGTTAAGGATCAAGTGTGAAATATCTCCTATTTAAAATCTTATAAACAAAGCATTTTTGCATTAAACCCGTAACAAACGGTTGGTATCTGTTGCCGACGCGTCGTCTCGGCGTGTCGTGATCAATGGCGACGATTCAACGCGTTATATTGCGTCAGTGCGATGTTTACATTCATTAACTTTAATAAGTATTATGAGCTGCCATGTTCATTAAGCGTTGGAAAGTGTTCGTGGGAAAACGTAATTAATGAGCTCTTACTCGAGTAGATTAACCTAACATACTAACACTCACTACTGGAAAAAATTGAGTGTGATTTAGAAAAGTGTAACATCACCGTAAGTTTATCTGCTAATACAAACACTTAACAATGAATGTACGCTGCTATGAAAAACTTACCGCTGTAGCTCTCAAATAACCAAATCTCTAATTCACCAATTCGAATCACTCAACAATAAATGCGCGCTTCTACGAAAAACCTATCGCCGAAGCCACGCGACCTCGCTTAACTTTGGTTAACGAACTGGTTGGTGGCTTTGGTTAACTTTGGTTAAGTCATAAACAAATGGAGATTCCAAATAAAAATATATTTTTTTAGTCTTTATTCATTCAATAAATTCTAAAAATCAAACATTTGTTAAAAAAAAAAAAACAAAATATGAGTTCATCGTTTGTAATTTTTGCATTAGGTACAAACGATGAACTTCTTCGATGAACCATCTTTTTTAATAACAAAACTTTGTTAAAAAAAACTCTCACTAACTCGAAAAATTTAAAGCTTAGAGCTTCGTCTTTCAAAGCCACATATCGACTAACTGATTGACAGGTTTCTGTTAATCTAAACAAAATACCACAACTGCACTATCTGCCCTGTCTATTCTGTCAGTAAGACACAAACATATTTGCTTGTGTAAGACATGAACAAGTCGTAACATAATTTGTTGAAACTTGGGCACAATCTCGCAGCGAGCTAAACGACCGAGTCAGGCGGTAATTACGACTCACTGCTGCGACTTACAAACTGCAGAAGAACAACTTGCAGCGTACGTAACCACTTCAAGTTGGGATAGCTGATGTATTCATATGTCACGAGTCATACTAATGATTTTGCAATGAGTCTCGTGTACCTACCGCACCGACGATTTTAACTTTTAGAAGTGTCCATGTAATGCATATGCCCAGCATTGGGGCATAAGTTGAAGTGGGAATTAACCAGTCTTTAGCAACGGTACGAAGTGTTGCCATTTAATTGTTATATAGTTTTAATAATATTAATGAAAAAATCATAGCTACGCAGCCAGAGATCCTCAGGCCCCATTTTTTTGTTCCAGTCTTTAAACAAGTCGTATATTGAAAAAAAAAAGATAATTCTTCTACAAAACTTCATGCCTGTGAAATAGCACACACATTTAATCCAGAACCAATGACGCGTTGTTTTTACCAGTTGATACCGTTAAATGGAGATCACTAGTATTATGTTGCATTATAGACCGGGAGCTATCTCCAATACGGACATGAAAAGGAAGATTGTAACATGGTATGCATTCCACCCTTTCTACCTACCTTCCTTCTTCTTTTTTTTATTGTATGTTTTGTGTCGAGTGGACCTTCGTATCGCTCTGTACTGAGGATTCGGGTGATAGCAGTACAAATGTACTCGTAGTCTTAATATAAATATATAAATATAAAGAGGTATGAAAACTGTCTGCGTGTCCCCTCTTCAAACTTAACTAGCGCCCCTTGTGAGAGTTCGGCCGATGCTTCATTAACACGAACACTGTCGACTTGTTACACTCATTACGAGAGAACTTCACAATTTGCTCTAGAAAGAATCTTACTAATATTATAAATGCGAAAGTTTGTATTTATGGATGTTTGTTACTCTTACTAGTAAAAACTGGAATGGATTTTAATGAAACTTTACAATAACATATTCTTCTTTCTTAAATAATTCTTACCTTATTAGTCCACATCTTGTCTATAATCTCTTCGCTGTACGCTCATAAGATACAGGATCTTCCTAGTTTAGGAGTCAGGGTTCTATGTTTTAAATACAAATTTTTTTTTTTTTTTTTTTTTTTTAATTGATATAAACCAGCGCTTGACTGCGATCCCACCTGATGGTAAGCAGTGATGCAATCATTGATGGTGAGGCGCACTAGTTTATCAAGAGCCTATTCACTCTAGCCTTGAAGACACCTAAATTATAGTTGGACGGGAAGATCGTAGCAGGCAAATTGTTCCAGTCCTTCGATGTACGCGGTATAAACGACGAAGCGAAACGCTTAGTCCGGACCGTTGAAGTTTCAACAACGTAAGGGTGGATACTCGCCGTACGTCGGGTTGTCCGATGGTAGAAAGGAGATGGCGGAATCAAGTCATGCAATTCCCGCGCACACTCTCCAAAATGCAACCTGTAAAATACCGATAGGCTGGCTACCCTGCGCCTGTGCTCGAGGCTTTGTAGATTGGACTTAACCAAATCTGGATCCCCAATTAGCCTCTTCGCACGCCTTTCCACTGAGTCCAGAGCTGCTAGATGGCATTTTGCAGCACCAGCCCATATGTGACTGCAGTACTCCACACACGATCGGACCTGTGCTTTGTATAACATTAGAAGCTGTCCCGGTGTGAAGTACCGTCGGACCTTTGCAAGAACGCCTAGTTTTCTAGCAGCTACCTTGGCTTTGGACTCAATGAACCGCCCAAAATTGAGGTCTGAGGAAATTTTAACTCCCAAGAGCTGAAGGCGGTCGGTGCACTCCAGGGATACATTCCGAAAAGCAGGAGCCAAGGTGAACGGGCTCCTTTTGGCGGTGAACAGACACGCTTGTGTTTTGGCGGCGTTGAATTCTACTAGATTGGTTTCGCCCCACTTGGAGACTGCCTGAAGTGAGACATTCGTGCGCTCTACCATAGCCTCTCGTTCGGACCGGATTAGTTCCTTACTAGCCCGAGCACCTGGAAGGTATCTCTCTACAACTGTGCTATCATCTGCATACCCATAGATACCGGGTATCAGCAGATCGTTAATATGCAGCAGGAAAAGAGTTGCAGAGAGAACTGACCCCTGAGGAACTCCGGCATTAGTGGCCATGGGCTCTGATGAGCATCCATCGACAACAACTCGGAGAGACCGTTCACTCAGGAAGTCTTTTACCCAGTTAATCAGACCAGGGGAAATACCGTACGCTGGAAGCTTACTCAGAAGGCTGGCATGCCATACCCTGTCGAAGGCCTTCGAGACGTCTAAGGAGACAGCAATCGCTTCTCCATTCTTCTCGAGGGCCTCGCCCCACATGTGAGTGGTATACACTAGTAGGTCCCCAGTAGACCGATTGTGGCGAAACCCGTACTGTCGGTCACTGAGGAGATCGTTACCTTCCAGGTATGCCAAGAGGCGCTAATTTTTTGCTAATTTACATTTTGTGTCAAATATGTATTTTTGATAATAAATATTATTATTATTATCTTATATTGTGTCCAATCCTGCCCAGACAAAGTCGCGGGCATCAGCTGGTATTGCATATTGAGAAAGAAATATTGATTCCAGATTTTAAAATAAATAAGAAGCTCTAAAACGAAATCGTTATCATTACACTACATTACAATAAAAACTGTATTTTTCTTCGTCTTATTAATTTTACAAGCTTTTATTTAGTTTCACCTGTCTCGATGTTTGTTTTGTAATCAAATCTTGCAAATTAAATTTAATCCACTTACCGGTTACCGATTGAGCTGAAATTTCGCATACATGTATAAATCAGATGACAATGCAAAATTAATATGACATAGAGCTGATCTGATGATGGAACCGGAAGGTAGCCATAGGACTCAGATAACCCTATCATGTTTGAGATTTTTGGAATGGTCTTGATGAGTATTAATTATATAGGTAAATACCGCGCAAAAGCTTGCTATGAAAAAAATATTTTCATTGTCAGTTTCTCCTTTTATATAAATAGATTAAAAACATAAAGTACTAAACATAAAATTACATACATGGCTTAAACCTTTTCCTTCAGATCAGTAGCCTTAACATAGGCTTACTAACTCAAAAAGAACCATCCAATGATCGCGTAAAGTAAAGCTGACCCTTAATCTGGTTTTGCACCCTCCCTCAGCCCTCCGCCCTCAGCCGGAGGGACGCGCTTTATGTGAGGAAGAGTGTGCTCAAGTATAATCAAGTTTATGCAAGCCCTACACCCGTGAGCGACCGAAAGGGACTTTCGGCTATAATTGAACCAATTAGTGACCATTTCTGAAGATTTTTCTTTATATAGCTGTTGTTGGTTCTAGAGAATTGGTTGACTGTTTGAGTACGGTTAAGGGGTTTATGCTCGAGTTATGTTGGTTGATTAAATTTTTATCACAAAGTCGAATAGGGCCCCGTTGTACGGTATTAATAAGATTTTTACGAACATCAAAGAATCATTTTCAGATAATAAAGAAAAACATCCTTGGCACTAATATATACACAACACCTTAAATGGAGTCACAATGACTCCATTTCCACTCATCATGATGAAGAACTTTTACTATGTAACCAACCCTGAACTAGACGATAATCATCAGCTGTTCCGTAGCTGTACAGTCCACACCTTGTCATGGTCTGTTTTCATCAGTGCAAGGTATCTTCTTGCAAGACGTAGGCATTGAATGAATTTATCAAAAGAACTTTTATGATACTTGTAACACTCTTGAACAAACAACTAATTAGTGATCGCGTATAACACGGCGCCAATTTCAAGTCATTGTTACACCCTCGTGTTATAGACCCTTCGGAGGAACTCGTCGTTGAGAACACCGGAGAATTAATAGTGAGGAAATTACATATTTTAAAAGTTCTGTTGAAAAAAGGGAAAAGAAGTTGCTTTTGAAATAAAGTCGTTCGGATAAAACATGTTTATACAACATAAATAACACAAACATGTTTTATAAACATGTATAACTGATAATAATTTGATAGATAGTTTATACTTGATATTTATTTTCTAATTTGGTTAAAAAATAACAGTTTTACATGTCAATGTTTTTTGTCAAGTTTAAGTAAATTAGTAGCAGATGAGGCCGGTGTTACCTAGCTGACTACCCGGGTTAGGAACTTCAAAAGAAACTGAGAGGCCGAACAAATATCTCGCTAAAATATGTTACCTAAACATTTGAATTTAATCAACAGCTACCCATGTTTAGTTGTTACGTGTATTTAACGCTCAGACCTTAAGCATGAGTTACCTAAGAGCATGAGTTCCGCGACAGGCGCCAAGCCTGCAACAACTCCTACAAAATGAATCTTACTAAGTAATTCCCTCTTCCCCAGATAAATTGATTCACTCCCTTCCTCTCAGCTGTTGATTATAACTGTCCTCACTCATTCTATAACGAACCTTAAAATTAAGAAGTAAAAGTTTGTTTCCCAATACGAGATCCTGAATATAGCACCTTGAGGGAGATGCTATAGAAATTGAATTTTAAATGTTGGAGCTTAAGGTTAATAATTTATTGAGTTGTGGTAAGAGGTGCATTCTTGATGGCGCGAGCCGGTGCGTCGTTTATAATGTTGGCAACACTGGCGTGCTGGCGAGCGTGGCGCACCGGCAAGTATGGCAACACTCAATTTATGCGGCACACGAGGCGCAGTCGTTAGCGAGTCGCGAGCCGTGGGTCCTGCGCCGTGCGCCGTGCTGCTAATGTGCTCCACGAATGGCTTTTCAGTTTTATTTTATTCAGGCGTTGCTATTTTTTTTTTTAGTAATACAAATGATTTAAAAAAAAAACAAACAGGTTTCGTTGTTCGACCAGACATAAATTGGTAAAAAGTTGGCGGTGACATGAAATAAATTTTAGAGAAGAGGATAATAAATTACTCAGAAGATGTTTATACTGTAAATCTAAGATTGTGACCTTGTCTGCTGTAGTACTGCTTGACTGGATACTTGTTAGGCCTACTGTTCAAGGATGCGTAGCTTCATAGGCGCGTATTCGTCAAAATTATGGAAGTCTGTCAACGAAGCGGCAGCATTGTGCCGCCGTGTCGTTGCCGCTTCGTCGACACAGTTTCATAGTTTTGTATGTAAGCTTCACGCAGGCGTACACCAAGCGTATAATGACGAACACGCGTCTATGAAGCCACGCGTCCGTGGACAGAAGGCCTTACTGGAGATGAGCTCTGTACTAAGAGCCCTTCACGAGTTGCCCAGCTGACTTCACGAGCCGACCACAAACTACCTCCCGATACCTCTTATTGGACGAGCTATCATTTGTTGCTCTTAGACTTCTCAATAGAAGTTATTTCAAAGTATCATATGAGATGAATGACGCACCTTTATTTTAAAATTGACTTTCCTGTTGGTCTAGTGGTTTAATGGCCCTGACTGCTATGCCGGAGGTCTTGGGGTCGATTCCCAAACAGGACAAATGTTTGTGTGATGAGCACGATCATTTGTTCTGTGTCAGGGTGTAATTTAACTATAATATGTTTGTATGTAGGAATATATAAGTATGTTTAGCAATTTTCTAGTAGGACTCATAGCACACGCTTTGCTTAGTTTGGGACTAGATGGCGTTGTGTGATGGTTGTTTGAATATTATTATAAAATTATATCATTTGATAGTAGTATAGTACAGCGCCTGAGCTGCTAACGTGCTGCCACTTGGCCTCACCCGGGATTCGAACCAAATCCGCAAAGACTCGCAGTTGCGTTTGTACCCACTAGGTGACTAGAGCAACGAAGTAAATAGTGTGTATGAAAAGACTATGTTTTTATTGATAACAAAATAAATTTATACAATACTAAGAATGGTTCTTTCGTCTCTAATATTATGATATCCACGTACTCGTTGTATATTTAGTGAGAGCTTGTTTCATGCGCTTCCCTCGAGACGCACTTCCCACTCAAAAAGTTACGCAGAATAATATGTAAGTACAATTCTTTTTTCCAATTTGAGACATTGTTCTTTCAGTCGAAGAGCATTATATCATACGTGTGGATATATGTATATACGTAATGCGTATTATATGTAAGTCTGTATAAAGTTCTGTAAATATCAAAAGTGATACTAAACATAAGATCTTTAATACAATCTCATTTCATCTTGTGTTCATAGTTTCATGCAAATATAACTGAGCAGCTGAAACATCTCTGTATTTCAATGTTTAGCTCGCAGAGATGCCTCAGAGCGAAGTCTTTCACTTCAAAATAACAACGCCTTGCCAATCATAAGCCTTAAAGGCGTCTGTTAGCTTTCCCTCCGTTTCCACAAACCAATTTGTGGTTCAAATGAATCTTTCAGTTTTGTAACAAACTCGTACAAATATACACGTAATTGCAACGTTGAATTCTAATTTTCCGCAAATTTATAACCTTTAGAATGTTCTCTGTTGCAAATTACGATCTTTGGTGTCGCTCGTAGCGCGGCGTAGAGGGTGGGGCTACGCGCTACGAGCGCCGCGCCATAAGCTACGAGGTTCGTAGACCCACACGACGGGGCTCGTAGGCGTCTACGAGTTAGCTTTCTTGTTGAGAGGTGTAACAGTCGATGAGTTTTACGCGAAATGTATCGAATGTATTTGAAGACAATCCTGTAAGATTTTATTTAACACAAAAAAAATACGTTTATATAATGCTATGCACCTACATAACTAATCGCATGCATACGTAATTAAAATGGTTGCTTGTTTGGTAAATAATTTCTTGTCAGATTATATTAATTTAGAACTACATAATGTAGGCAAAATTATTAAACCATCATACGTTCATTAATCTCGCGCGTCGCACATCACTGGTATTTTGAGGCTCAGTCGGCAGTAAATATGACGACAGGCGCGAGTGCGGTGCGACTGCGGGGCGGCTGCGTGGCGGCTGCGTGGCGGCCGCGGTCACGACTAGCATTCCATTAACTGTGTGGTTTCTACCTTTTTATTATTCGTTATGACTGTGTTCTTGTGTGTTTCGGTTGGCATATGAACGACTATATCTTGTTTATTGGTTTTTTTTAAGTTGAAAATAAAGTGTCTTGTCTTGGCTTCACTTACGATTATTTTTTGCTAATGATTGCAAGGCAAATACTTCTAATTTAATCTATTTATTTCCCAGATCATAACTCTGTATGTAGGTTGCTAAGATGATATTATTTCCGAGAAAATTCTTCTAAGACTTACTCTATAAACTTCTTGGAAGCGTGTCTGTTAGTCTCATTACGGCGTCGGTTCCAACTAGAAAAATAAAATGAAAGCTTATATAGTGGATTATACATGTATGTATTATAGTGAACTAAATAGTTGAAAAAACTATAAATACTAAATATCTTGCTCTCCAGCGTTTTACCGCGGTTACGCTCGGGTATTTTATTCGAGATATTTCGGCCTATTTTAGTCTGTGGTCAGACAGTCAAGGATAGTTTCAATAAGATTACAACGAACCTTAACCTTTTCGAAAGTTTAAAAAACCAATTCCCGTTCTTCATTGTATGCCCAGTGCACCCGGCTACAGTCACTAGTCGCGCCAGCGTCACCTCCACAAACTCACTGGCTCCACGTTTAGCGGTGTCTATCTCAACACATTAAGGCTTTCAGGGGAAACTTCAGACGTTTCGTGATTTATTTCAGGCGTCGGCCCATAACGACGTCTGCCAAGTTTGCTGTAACACAATCGAACCTTCGGTATATACACATACATACACAAGTACATGCCCAATTTAGTCTATACTTGTATCATTATCTAAATAGCACTTTACTGGTGAGAAAAGATGGAAAGAATGCTGGTTCTTAGTATTACTTTAATGGTAAGAAGAGATGGAATGGATCCTGTTCTGTATTACTGTGGGACAGTATAGAGATGGTAATAGATATAAGCTACTAATTGATAATATGCGCAGCTCTTGCGCGAGCAACCGCCGTAGCCATATAATTATATGCGTATCTTGGGGAAAAGCTAGTGTGAGATAAAACATAGGAACATAGCTAGAATACCACTCTAAGATTGAATGGAAAATGCACGTAGAACGTATAAACCTGCATTGGCTTTAACAGCAGTGTGTCAGTTAGGATATTATAAACTTGAGTGAAGTTTCAATTCACTTGGAGTATTATTTTAAAGGTATGCCTAAAGCAAATCGCTAAGTGGGCCGTAAATGATTATGAAAAAGAAAAAACATTTTATATTTGCAAGTCATTTCTTGTTTCCATTACTGCTTTCATCGTTAAGTTGAAGATTGAAATTCTCCGGACACTTTATTCAGTGTACATTGGATTGTTTGAGCTCATTCAAACTTACACCGCGGCGCACAGTTACAATCTAAATGAATAGAAGCCATCACCTACTGGTTTATTATACTAATTCAACTGTTTATTGTGTGATTCACTGTCCGACCTAAACGGTTGGTTAAGGAAAGAAATGGTTGAAAAAGTTTCTTTTTGATAACTTTATACGAAAGAGAGCACAAAGGGGCAAACTTTCAAAACAGGCTTTTGCGAAAATAAATGTTATTTCAATGGTGTTAATTAGCGTATGAATGTAAGGAAAATTAAATGAATCATTAAAAAAATTAATCATTAAAATTATACGATTTATTCACTGTGTAAAATATGGTGTAGAAATCTAAGAGTAGCAAAAGAAGTATGTTGAAATAGGGCAGGTTGTAATTGTCGCCATCATTTGTACCTACTACTGTAGTTCTGTCCGAATACTACAGATGACTCAATTAATTTCGCTAATGCTATGTATTGGGGATTTTCCACTTCATTTGTAAGCCGCTCCGTAAGACCGAATGAAGCCACAAGCCCGCAGCAGTCGGTAAATACTTGGGCAAAGTTGGCAAACAAGCCCGTCTTTATCTGCGGGTAAACCTCGAAATAGCCGGTGAATGTTCGATACCCTATAAATAAAATTGTTTATAGTGCATACGTCATTCTCTTTCTTGTAACACAACTTTAGCGAAACACATATTTTGTAATTGTATACGATTTTATTACATTTGGTTGGATTTCAATTTGAAAGCTCCAAACTATTACTATTGATAAGCTCGCGTTGGACCTCCATCTCATGTGATACGATATTCCCCTGGCAATACTAGTCGAGATGGGGCACGTTTGCCAGGAAGTGATGAGTGAAAACAGAACCCGGCAGGGAATTCCACTCCTTAGCATTACGTACAATAAAAGGCCAAAAAGTTTCGCAATAAAACGAAACCGTAGCTGAACCCATAAGATTGATCAAGTATTTGTACGTGTATTATCCAGCATGGTTGAAGTAATACAGATAATGTTGTAAGACTTGTGAGCACAGACACTTGGTCGACATCCCTTATGGGACTTCTTTCTGATGTTCTCCAAGTTGTGTGAAACCGTTATGTATTATTAGATGGGTGCCACACAACTTGGAGAACATAATTAGTCAACAAATGGGTTTAGGAGCAATTAATAAAATTCCACGTATATATAACCGTAACCGTTGCCGTAACAATAACCGACAGGTACCAGCGCAGTGTTCGTCCATTATCGGCAGTTTCCAGCACTTCCAAGTGCACGGACAAATCAATTGACTTGTAAATCGCACGGCGATAGAAAGCGAACATTTGTTTGTTACTTCTTTGAAGTTATTGAAATAATGGCATATTTTGTTCAGTCTTGGAAAATATTGCCGAAGGTAAGATGGCCTGTACAGCACAATCCGAGCTGCATACTTATTTTATCACAAATTTGCAACACGTTCTTGGAAGTTTTGTTGTTTCATACTATACTTTACACTAATATTATAAAGGTGGAAGATTCTATACGTTTGTGTGTGTGTGTGTATGTTTGTTACTCCTTCGCGGTCGAATGTTAGGCACACAAGTAGACCATATCCTGGAACAGCTCATCGGATCCTTCTTATGCCAAGAGTTTGTTCCCTTGGGAATATTTTCTACTTCCACGCAGGTGGAGCCGCTGACTGCAGTTAGTTTATCATATTGTTACCTTTGACAGATATGTTTAAACTTTATTTTAACAATTTTAATTAAATGTTTAAGACACAGAAGCAGGAAAAAACTTATATGATTTAAATAAGTAGATTTGAGGTGATGTGACTCCGGCTCTTCCAAAAAGACCTTGGGAATATTTCGTCAAACTAACGTGTCGTAACTCTTGACCCCAGAACTTGTGCTGATCAGGAGTTAACCTTCAATCGCTCCACAATCACAAATCAACCTGAGCATTATCGCACAGTAAGGAAACGTGATCGTTAACCTATATACGAGTTGCTGGAGACACCCGCGCCGCCCTTCGTCAGTCGCCGCCCGCCCTCCGGCTCGAACGCACGCGCGCCGCCGCCCGACGTACCGAAATAATGTGCGCGACCGGCCGGCCAACCTAATCCGAGGCCTATATTAAACATATCAGCTTTTTAATTATGTATTCTAGTGTTATAGTGATAAGGTGTAATCTACAACGAGTTAGTGTCGGTTAGATGGTATAATGAGTGGAGCATTGTGATCGTGCGGGATAGTTGGGATTCGCCTTTTGTTGAGATTTTTTTATCGCGATTAAGCTTTTCATTTGTGTTTAAATTAATTTGAATGTATTATGTTCTTACTTCAGTATCTCTCACATAAGATTACGTTGTATATTTTCCCCACGGATATATGATTACAGAGAATGTGTTAGGGCTGATCCTCCGATCTGCTTTCAATTTTACTTTATTGGTTATTTTGCCTCTCCATCGAGTCGTTTGTCTTCATTTGAACCAACAGGTGACAGGCGACGTCACATGTCTCGTACAAGCGTGCCTCAACGATTACTTAAACTGCCTCTAATGTTACAACTGTCAGGTGCCTATTTTCTTTTCCATAACGCAGTACCATTTCCTATTCATTAAGCATAATTCTTTAGCCGTTGTTACTTAAATATTTTTATAATGTTAAGCATCGAACTTGTTGCTCGTAATTAATTGTTCCACACACAACACTAGTGAGCTTACGAGTCTGCTGATAAAGCTTCGTTAAATTATTCAAGTTTCAAGTCGCAGTGTAGGTACTGAAGGAACATGAAAGTACTGATATTCACGAAATTACCATGAAACTAAGGGACATGTTGTTTTAGTTGCAGATATTAGATTCACTCTTTAGCGGCGTGAGTTTTTCATAAAACAGTTGGCTGTTCTTGTGCCTTCGTCTTCAAGAAACAGTTTAGTTAACCAACTGGTAATACCACTTAGCTATAAACTTATGCGTGCCGGAAAATGATAATTATACGTACCGGTTTTGTTACTGACAATGAAAAATAAGATGCAGTCTCAAAATCAGGTTCTTGCCATCCACGATGAAATGGATCTCTGATGAAAATTGCTTCTTTGTAGAGCAAAGTACGCAAGCGGGTAGAAGAAACTAATTCGATAGTAACACGCAACAGCTTGCCGGCTGAGATATCCGAGCTGATATTACGTTCAAACTAAAGCCAAATTGACGTAGATCAATCCTTGGCGTGTAGCTTGATTTTAAGCGTTTTCACGCACTTTTGATTATAAATTTGTTATTAAATCTGACGAAAGTGTGTCCTGATTTCCTAGAATTATCAGAAGTCGCTTTATGTAAAATACTGGTTTCCCCTAGACCATCTTAAAAAAACCGGGCCAACTTACCTATGTAAATAATTCAATTCCCGAATGGAATCTCAAAGATATTTCCGAATCGCAAAAAAGTTTTTTTTTTGTGACGTAACAACAAATTTACTGTTTTCAGATTTACTCAATACTCAATACTTTTATTTATTCCTATACCTGTGCTATAAGACCTTGCTTTATGCCAAATTTTAGAATTCTGGGTCAACGGGAAGTACCCTATGAATTTTGATTCCCTTGAGAGTGTCTAAATATATGTACGTTTTTTATTTATTTATATATTTATTACTTTATTGCACACCTTAACTTACTACAGGACAGACATTTATAAAAAATAAGTGTACAATAGGCGGTCTTATTGCACAGGGCAATTTCTACCAGACAACCTTTGGATGGACTGTAACGAAAGGAAAAGATTTGGGGCTGTCAGTGTACAATAACATAAAAAGATAATAAAATACATATAATACATAAATAGGTATATTACCAAATAATAAACTAATAAATATTAAAATATACGACAGAGAAAGGAGAAGAAAAATTAAAGTTGCGAGATAAACGGCCGTATCATTTTTTTTCGTTAACTTAGAAAATTGACACCTTTCACAGCTTTAAGGGACCGCAGTTTGAGTAGATATGGTTTTAATTTCAACTTGATATCTCTACTCGTTCCCGAGATAAAGGGTCTTGACAGGCAGACAGACAGATAGACAGGCGGAAAACAGTGATCCTAAAAGGGTTCCGTTTTTTCCTTTTGAGGTACGGAACCCTAAAAATAAGGGAACTTTACCCTACACTAAACGTTACTGCTGTATCGTAGGTGCGTTTACAAACATGTAAGCTCACATACTCAAGATACGCAGACTCTGAAACAACTACCTGTAGGCCGTTCAAACATTTAGTCCGCGCGGGAATCGAATCCGTGACACCTGGTGCAGCAGCCTTCCGTTCAAGCACCGCGCCAACCGTGCCGTCAAAGTTAATACAGGCAAGATGTTGGGCTGATGATGAAGAAGTTTTGTTTTGATAATAACTGGTGACTAGTAAGAAGCCGAGTTCAGTGAGCTACATAGTGCACATTATGTACATGTTATGATGATTAGATTGTTGTGTAAGAGCTCGTCAATACGTCAGGCACCCGGCCTCATTAACTAATCACATTCCGTCTTCGTGATCACACCCCGAGATGAAAGGACAGCGGGAGGAAAATTACGTCATTCATTTCATATTGCCCTCAAAATAACGACAATGTTACTTAAAAATAGGTAAATAGGCTGTTTTTATAAGTAGAAAAATATCTTAGCAAAGCGTAATAGCGTTTATTCCCGAAGGAATTCATTTCGTCATCGCACACATTCGTCTGTTTAAGTCCCGGGTTACAGTAGACGATTAAGTTGTTATCAATCGGACAGAAGGCCAGACTCTGAGTACATATTTAAAAACTGAAAAGGACTTCATGGTTGGCGGTAGTGGTTGCTGCTACCCATCAGACCGAGTAGGCAATTGACTAGTAGTAACATTGCTATTATAATAACAAAGTCATAATGAACTTAGGTTTCAGTGTGTCTACACTAAAGCTTATTATATATATTTACAAACTGTGTTTTTTTTTTGAGAAATCTTTAAATCATTTTCTCCAATCTGGTTGAGCAAAAGGGAATGTCAGATATTTATTGACTAGAACCCACCGCATCCCACTGAAGGTATTCAGGTGTTCTTTGCTTCCCAGGGTTGCAGTAACTCTTTTGAACAATACAAAATACTGGTCCAATCTCATCTGCAATACAAGAACCACTCTCAGTCAACATGGCCACCTGGAAAGCCCAAAAATCTGACACACAGTCTCACCGTAAGACATTACAGGCTAATATGTTAAGAAAAAATAACCTTTTGATTATCGTAAAAACTGAACAGGCGAGAGCCACTAGGACTTTATATATTGAATGCTAATAATGTCAACACCTATAAATCCTGATGAGAAACTTGATAATAGTTTCTTTTGAGACCGTGGTGAGAGCTTGGTAATCTCGCTTGCGGCGCCGCGAGCACGCGCAGCGCCAGCCCATGTTGGCGCCCCGAGCACGGTCGGCGCCCGGCGCCAGCTCTTATTGGCGCCACGAGAACTACTGCTAAAGTTTGATGAGTTTGACACATACTCTGAGAATTGTGGTCTAGTCGGTTGAATATGAATATAGGGAGATACATCATTCACATATATCCCTCTCCTAGAGAGCATTAGAGAACATTACAAGAACGAATACCGAACCTTTATAGATCATTCGGCGGTAGCTTTGAATGAATTTGTAGACAGTGTAACTCTTTTTCCAGTATACCTATATATTATTGTCCCAGATTTTGTAGTTTATCGATTTAGATGATATGATTGTAATAAAATTGACCGTTTGAAATTGGATCTGCCGGCGACCATCTCGAACTTAAGATCCTGATCTGGATTTGTGTTTATGTGTGTGTGTGTGATAGAAGCGAGGTTGGCGCAGTGGTTGAGCGATAGGCTGCTACGCTACGTGTTCAAAACGGAAACAAATATTTGTACGGTCTATAGATCCGACTAGGTGTCTTGTGTATGTGAGTTTGCACTCACGAGACAAGAGTGATTTCTAAAAAAAAACATATTACTTAAGCCATATCCCACAGCACAACGATTATGTCCTAATTATGATTTAGCTTATCCGATTGGCCGCGGTATTATCACGCCGGTTAGCAGGTGGGCGCTGCTCTATGATCCAGATTTCTGAATAGCTAGTGTAATCACTGGTTGGCTGTAAGCGAGTATCAGTTGAGTTGCCAACAATGAATTTGATATTGAATTAAAAGCTGTTTGACTTTTTTCATATAATTATTAGTTCCTACTATAGTTTCTACAGTACCTTATTATACCTTATATTTAATTTGGTATCCAGAAAGTTGTTATATTTTTTAATTACCTTTCCTTTGTGAAACCTTTGTTGCTGTGATAGTGTTTAAAAATTTAATAGAATAGGATAGAATAAAATTTATTGTATACCAAAATACTTAGTTAAAATTTTACAGAAACTTAAAACTATGGGTACAACGGCGGTCTTATCGCTGACAGCGATATCTACCAGAAAATAAAATAAAGATTTATTTCGTTTCAAAATGACACGATGTACGTAAGCGAGGAAAACATGAGGAAGAGAGCATTTCGTGAAGAAGAATTGCCCATTTCTGTTTAGGATAGCTATCTATCATCACGCACAGCTGGGCACTTACCTGCTCACCTGGCTCCACCGATCCCACGCAGTCCCAAGGGAAGCCAGCGATGCAGTAGGTATAATCGTCACTGACATTGGACAGACCGTAGTTACCTCCGGATAAATAAATAAATAGATATAACTAGAATAGTCGCGGTTACACTCGCGTCTTTGGTTAGTGCTGCACTTGCGTGGGTCATGCTCCTGGCTATCCCATACAGAAAGATTTGTCCACTCTGACCGATAGTTCCAGAGATTAATGCGTTTAAACAAACAAACGAAACAATTCTTCAGTTTTATTGTATTACTATAGTATTTAACTGCACGAAGGTGCACATCCAATATTTCTTTGTCTAATGGAATTTTAATATCCAACCGCAACCACGTCGGGATCGTAACTTTCAGAAGATGGGGGAATTGAACTGAATATTAATACGTTCATGAATTCAATTAATATAAGGGTCCAGTAACATTCAGGAATACATTACATATATACACTAGATATATTCAAATCATCATCATTTTAACTGAAGGACGTCCACTGTTGGACATAGGTCTCCCCAAGTGTCTCCCCGCGACTCTCATATTCAATTATACGGATAAAATAAAAGATAAGAATACGTAAGTAATTAGATACATTCACGGACTATTTTCACTCCATGCCATATCAAACATGGTAAATTTAAGAATCGAGCGAATTAGAGTATATAGCTCAAGATCGCCATGGAGCTATTGTGGACGCCTTCAGCCCGAGTTAGGGGACATAGTAAGTCAACGGATTCATAATAAAAATACAGTAATGCACGTAAATCTGTCTGTCCGTCAGTGATATTGCTAATATTGGCGAGATCCGCTGAAATGTTCAGCGCGGACGGGAATAGACGGGTTGAGTATGATTTATGTTATACAGGCTACGATTGACGTCGATTGACTGATATTTTACAGTTATTTGCTTTGTTTATGTTTCTGAGAAATTGCTAAACCTACATATAATAACGAATGTTTGCTGAGCAATAATATTAAAACATTAGCTGCTGTCTGCGGGTTCGTACGCGTGATAGTAGAAAGTTGGATGTAAAAAATATCCTATGTGCTGTTCGTGCGTGAAGAAGTAACAAACATACAGACACACCTTTATAATATGTGATTTGAGCTTACAGTAGTGGATTACCACAGCTCAAATCTCATATTATAAAGGTAAACTGACATTATGAGTAAATACATATACAAATACAAAAAAAAAGTAAAAAACTAAAACCCGACTACGACAAAAAGTATGAAACAAGATTTTCAAGATGCTGAAATAGACAAGGTAACTGGAAAAACAAGAATAGAACAAAAAGAAAAGCCGTAGTCACACGTTATAGGTAGGTAATAATCGAAACACTTTAATAACGTGTGACTACGGCTTTTCTTTTTGTTCTAGACATTTTCATTTCAGACAAATCTGCATGGTTCTCATGTGTTTTGACCATTACATATTTACTGTATGGACTTTAAAAGAGACTTTGACCCCTGAGTTTGTTTCGGTGTTTCTTCTCAGGGTAGTCAGCTAGGAAACACCGGCCTCATCTAGTTTAAAAATGACGAAAAAAAAAATTGACGTGTAAAATTAAGTGTTTTTTTAAACCTATTTGCAAAATAAATATCATTTATCATTTATCATCAAATTTCAATAATAATAAATGAAAACAATAAAATAGACTAAAATGATCAATAAATTAAAATGTCAAAATTACAATGTCCGTGAAACTTAAAATGCTTAAATCAAAACAATAAAATAAATTAAAATGGTCAATAGAGTAAAATTTCAAACAAAAATTTCATTATGGTAATAATAACTAATTAATAATAATAAGTGTGGGGGTCGAGGCTTTTTAAATGCTAAATCCCTACACAATCGCGAGGTATGCAGTCTCAGGGAATATTTCCTAGCCACCGACGTGGATATGCATCGTGATGTAGTGGCAGTGGATAAGGGACTCACCCCGCTCTCCTTGGCTAACGAGAGCTGGCGCAAACCTGTAGTGCTTGACACTAATGATCGCAGGGAAGTATGGCAGAGTAGGGAACCCCTCGGACGCTTTTTCTGGGCCCATCATGGGCCCGATGTAGATCAACTAGCGTCCGTAGCCTGGCTGCGCGTCGGTGACCTCTTTGGGGAAACCGAAGGTTTTGTCTGTGCAATTATGGAGGAAGTTATCATGACGAATAACTACCGGAGATTTATTGTAAAGGACGGCACAGTTGACATTTGTCGGGCATGTCACCGACCGGGTGAATCAATCCGCCATATTATCTCTGGTTGTTCTCATCTAGCTAACGAGGAACACTTGCTTAGACACAACCTTGTAGCCAGAATTATTCATCAGCAAAACTTGCTCTGAAGTACTCTCTTGTGGAATCGGAGGTGTCATACTACAGGGATGTGCTCGACCCAGTTCTCGATAATGGCGATATAACGCTGTACTGGGATCGGTCCATCATCACTGACAGGACTATTGTAGCCAATAAGCCTGATATAGTGGTGGTGGAACGAAGAGAGAGGCGTGCAATCATTGTTGACATATCTGTTCCGCATGACGAGAACCTCGTGAAAGCCGAGAAAGACAAACAAATCAAGTATATTGATTTGGCTCGTGAGGTTGTCGACATGTGGGATGTAGACTCGGCGATCATTGTACCGATAGTCGTGTCAGCCAATGGTTTAATAGCCAAGAGCCTCGACCAACACCTTAGGAGGCTCGCATTAGGCGGCTGGATCAAGGGCTTGATCCAGAAAGCGGTGCTCCTGGACACGGCTCGTATTGTTAGGAGGTTCCTTTCTCTGGAGCCCTGACCGCCGGTAGCTTGGACCCTGTTTCCGATACCGGTGGGACACTACTTTTTATATTTTTAAATGTTTTTTTTATTATTGAATTATTTAAAAATTTAATTTATATTTTTAAAGTAGTGAATAAAAGAATTAAATGCCTATTGAAACGCTTCTTCTTCTTCTTTTCATGTCGATGTACTCTAACTAAATTTTATCTGATCAGTATTTGGCAACCTCTACGGCTCTGTTATTGGCCTCGTATAGATCCTGAGAACTGCAGGTGGTTGTGCAGGATGGACAGCAAATGACAGCTGGAAATGACGCATTTACTGTGCAGCGGCTCCACACTGGCACTGTGTTACAGATGGGTCGAGGAAACCCCATTTAGCCAAATTGTTTTTACAGCGGCCAACCTGAGTCCGCAGTCGGTTATTCGTCGGCAATTCGCGTCCAGGGGGAACATTTTCTGACGGGGTGATGAAATGTGTAGGAGTTGGGTGCTTCTGCTTCCACAGCGCGCATCTCTCGTCCTCTGCACTGTCTTTTGAAAAGGTCGTAAATTGCATAAAGCTTTTACGACTCTTTAGTCGTGCAGGTATAAGTTGATGTTTATGCAGGGGGTGACGGCCGTCCCGTTCCTGTTTACTCTTCTCGATGCGGCTGGCTATCTCGCGGCGAATTTCTGGAGGAGCTAAACCTATTGAAACGCTAATAAAATTAATAGATACAGTTTAGCAAAACAAATACTAAAATTATTTTAAAAATGTTAAACGCCTGATTGACGGGTGCATGTAAGGCCTGCCAGTGCTGTATAAAGGGCCCGTCTAACCTAAGAGGCAATAACGGCAAGAAGACTGTTGCTGCTGCCCCGCACTCTACTCGTTAACGAGGTCGCCCCCTGGCAATGCAGGTGTAAAAGCTGTCAGTGCGTACCTCTGCGAACATTCCTGAAGCGCTGCAGAAGCGAGGCAGCCGCAACAGTGCCCTCAATGCGTTATTATATTGCACGCGGAGCGCGCTGTAGGATTTCTGCGCTTATGAAGCCCACAGGCTGCACGTACAAAAATGTGTACAATAGGCTCGAAACAAGGTGATTTTGACTTCCTTGGAGCTACGGGAAAACCTGCGGGCAATCATATTCGCCCTCATCGACAGCGCCTTCCTTTCTCGCTCAATATCAGCGTTGTCTCTGAGGTCAGACGTCAGAATATGGCCTAGATATTTAAAACTCGATACCAGCTCCAAGGACAACCCGCACAACTTCACTGGTGGAATCCCCGTCGGACATTTGGACCCAGCCTTGAAGATCATAAGCTCGCTCTTTTTTTTAACATTATATTTTAGGTCGTGAGTAAGAAGTAAAGAAAGAAAAGAAGTAGGTAGTAAAGAAATCTGTACTAAAAAATGTTAAAAAAAAACAAGGCATCCTGTTGTATTATCTGAAAATACTTTGGATTTGTAACTACTTACCTTCTCCTTGATTAAATGTAGAAAAACAATTCTGATCTAACTGTATTGTACGAGTATTGTCGATATTCAATACCAATTACAGCATGAACATCCTCTAACCTGACGTTAATATTGTTTACTCCCTACCAGCATATCTGACACTCACACACACACATACCATCTCAGCTCAAGTACCTACCATACACAGACGTGGTTGGAGTGACAAATGTGTACGTATGTGAGTCGCCTCGCAGCGTGAGATCGAGGCAATATCTTAGCGGTTCCACCGAGCGGCGCTCGTTAATTAACTTAGTATTTAGCCTATTTAGAGACCGTCTTATGTGCACCTGAGGGTCGATCGAAGACCCTACCTAGATCAAGTGCTCCCTACTGGCATGAACGAGAATGATAGTAAATTGTTGGATTGGATATTTAATAGAGAATAATTTCAGCCATTTTATATTCAAAATTTTACATTTACCATAGCATAATCAGCCTTAGCTACAGAGACTCAGGCCTCTTTTCTAGGAGAGGGAATGGACCGTAAGCCACTCGCGGGACCAGTGTGGATTGGTAGATGTCACATATTTTCGAATTTTTGGTTCTAGAAAATGCCAGTTTCAGCACAGCTGAAGCAAAATATTGTGAGGATGTTACATTTATCAATTCAAAATGAAAAACTCATTTCACGAAATTAATCCAAGAAATAGAAGAGTTAAATATATATAAGGTATTAAGAAATCTCTGAAGGCAGTGAATTAACCAGGCTGAAGCCAAAAATAACCGAAGATATATTCGTAACTACTTACTGTCGAACTGAATTTCTTCGAGTTCATTTTGCGTGAAATGATCAGCAGCTGTTGTACTTCGATTACTTGCAATGTTGTAAGTCTCAGAGATCAGAAATTGTTTAGAATCCTCTTGATTTTCAAGATTGTTTTTGTTTTTCATTCAAGTAATATTTAGTAAGCCTTAGTGTTGTGATGTGGTGAAGTTCGAAGAACTAAGTTTTCTAAACTAAAATACTGTCACCTTGTCTCGTAGTATAAGTACCTATTAATTTAATTTGGAACGTGGCCGACATATCACGACGCAACCCAGAAGCTCAGGTCAGAAGCTTAGTGGTGTGGCTCTCAAATGTCTGAAATAAATGAAAAAGGTATACCGAAAAGATACCTAAACCACCCTATTTTATGGGGTGAGAAACTATCAAATAAATTTTCTCACTCTGGGTGGAGTGAGAGGGAGTATCAGACTTTTACTAAAAAACCCACCCATGTTCCTTCAATTTTTCCTTGGCTTGCCAGGACTGCGGTAACTTTGTAGAGCAATTTTTCTTTGCTTGCTAGGACTGCGGTAACTTTGTAGAGCAATTTTTCTTTGCTTGCTAGGACTGCGGTAACTTTGTAGAACAATTTTTTCTTTGCTTGCCAGGACTGCGGTAACTTCGTAGAACAATTTTTCTTTGCTTGCTAGGACTGCGGTAACTTTGTAGAACAATTTTTCTTTGCTTGCTAGGACTGCGGTAACTTTGTAGAACAATTTTTTCTTTGCTTGCCAGGACTGCGGTAACTTCGTAGAACAATTTTTCTTTGCTTGCTAGGACTGCGGTAACTTTGTAGAACAATTTTTTCTTTGCTTGCTAGGACTGCGGTAACTTTGTAGAGCAATTTTTCTTTGCTTGCTAGGACTGCGGTAACTTTGTGGAACAACTTTTTCTTTGCTTGCTAGGACTGCGGTAACTTTGTAGAACAATTTTTCTTTGCTTGCCAGGACTGCGGTAACTTTGTAGAACAACTTTTTCTTTGCTTGCTAGGACTGCGGTAACTTTGTAGAACAATTTTTTCTTTGCTTGCTAGGACTGCGGTAACTTTGTAGAACAATTTTTTCTTTGCTTGCCAGGACTGCGGTAACTTTGTAGAACAATTTTTCTTTGCTTGCCAGGACTGCGGTAACTTTGTAGAACAATTTTTGCTTTGCTTGCCAGGACTGCGGTAACTTTGTAGAACAATTTTTCCTTTGCTTGCCAGGACTGCCGTAACTTTGTAGAATAATTCTGTACCCTACTTTACCTTGAACACGATATTTTATCATTAGAATGTAAGATACTAAATTATTCCAAATTGGATACTGTGTAATTTGCTCAAAAATAAAATAATTAGAAACAACATCGAATTTTCCCGTAAACTTTAGTGTTACTTTTATACACTAATAACTACTTTAAAATCTGTTTTTTAATTAGAGATAATGATTTGACAATTCGAATGTTTGCATGTTTTTTCCATTTCATAGATAGTGAGGTACCGCAACCGATATTGAACAAAAAACCGAAAATATTCGTAAAAGTATGTCGTTTTTTTATGTAATTTTAATTAAAGTTGCATAAATTTAAATTAAATTATGATCAGTTGTTGTATTTTCTGAAGGTAATTTGATAGATGCATATGTCTAACTCATAAAATGAAATATAATTTAAGCCAATTGAAATGAAAGCCTAGCAAAAGCTGCGTCATTTTTATGTTTTCGTCTTGATGTGTTATCACCAAACCCTGCCAAAGATATAGAATTACTGAAAGTGATATTTTTGCTGACACTTTATTACAACTTTACTGTATTGTCAATAAGGACTTCGGTTTGAAAACGAATAATAGTTAAAATTAAACAACCATAAGTCCTCTTTTTGTACTATTTTCACATGGATCTCTTATAAAATTGTAGCAATAAACGAATC
Source organism: Mythimna impura (assembly GCA_905147345.3). Taxonomy (NCBI): domain Eukaryota; kingdom Metazoa; phylum Arthropoda; class Insecta; order Lepidoptera; family Noctuidae; genus Mythimna; species Mythimna impura. The sequence continues at coordinate 26,435,047 of LR990362.1, read as the reverse complement.
GAGTGTCGGTTTCTTACAATGCAGACATGTGAATTCACAGCTTGACGACCAACGGGCACGCCATAGTCATGACGGTCATTCCCCTCCTTGAGGTGTGGCTGAAGAGGCGTCACGGCGTCCACACCTTCCGCATGAAGCAAGTCCTCACCAGACATGGTGAGTTCGGGAAGTTCCTACATCGGACCGCCTGGAAGACACGGTGGAGCATACGGTGGTGTGTCCCACTTGGGCGGAGCACCGCCGTGTCCTCGTGAAGGCAATAGGTGGCAGCAACCTCTCGCGCTGGATCCTGGCACAGGCCATGGTCCGGAGCGTGTAGGAATGCGACCCCCTGTCGCCTCCTGCGAAGCAGTAATGCTAGCGAAGGAGGAGGCTACACGAGTGAGTGGACGAACATCTTTACGCCCCAGTCGCCGAGACCCTAATCCCGACTACCACAATGTCAATACCGACGTCGAGCAATGGGTAGCTTGCCGTCTGGCAGTCCGGTGATCGCCGGGACTGAGCCCCAGTCGTCGACAGCGTTTAGTGATCCACGCGCTCCTCAAAGAGATGTCAGCGAACCGTAGGGGCTCAGTAGGGCCGATATGGTTTTAGGCAGTAAAAGTCTGACATACCCTCCAGCTCCGCCCAGACAGGGAGAAGTTATTGGATGAATTCCCATCTTTAAAAAAATCTTGACGACAAGTGATGATAACTTTTTTGATTTCTAAAGCATAAACTGCGACTGTCTCGTCCGCTCTTGTAAACAAGATATAAAATTGTGTTGGAACACCCATATACTGGAGCTCCCTGGTAAATGGAAGTAGAACTCATGAAGTGGTTTTCCACCGCACCCGCCACTGTGGAGAAAACAGCTGTTTTATTTATAAACTCACAAGACCGGAGTTTTGTGTGGTTACACAGCCGTCGCGGTTGCGGTTATCGCTCGCAAACTTGGCAGATGACAATCGAAAGACGGGCGGTTAATTATCAGTTGAGCTCCAGACCGCCGTGGACATACACAAGAAACGAGCTGTAGCGTTATACTTACTTCACAGAAGATTTAAAAAAAGAAGGCCTATAAAGTTCTGGGTGCATTAATCGATTTTCGGATCTTGCATCAGATTTCTCTACCACTTGAAGGCCACTGCGGGTGTTAACCGACCGCTGATAGTGCGGGCACAACCCGCCGAGGCAGCGGGTGACCGTGGCCCGCACGATTCTACTAGTTTCCCGTCGGTACAACGGGGACCGGGATACATATATCTCTAGCATTCTACAGAAGTAACAGGCCCGCAAAAGCAGTGGACGCGGGTAAAAACGGTTTTGTGAGTTCTTTGTTTATGTAAAAGTCCGAGTATAAAAAAATATGGTAATATTTTTGTATATTTTTAATTATTTTAATCTTTAATTCACATTAGACTCTACTATAAACAAACACTATCGCATCTTGGTACTAATTTCCTTAAAGGTTGTATTATTAAAAGAACCGGTATAAAAAAATCGAATTTGGAGATGTCACTTTTATCAAAAAGCAGGCAACATATTTCTGGAGTTTGACATTTGCACTTGTCAAATCATTATCTGGAATTAAAAAACGCATTTTACAGACCAGAATTTGTTATTAAATTCTTGACTAACCTTGAAGGAAAAGCTGTCGTATTTCCTTCCAAGATAGTTATATTATAAGTCTAATGGATTTCAAACCTGGCGTTTTCAAGTAATGGTCACTCCTCGTATCGTCCAGGCGAAGAATATCTGCGCCCACTCGATATTCTTGTCACAGAAGCTCTAGTAGCACTAGTGATGTGTTTAGTAAAGTAGTCATAAGTCCTGTTATCGATAAACAGTAAAAACATAACTTGATTTCAATTGTTTCCTTTGCTTCAGTATGAAGTCTAGTGTCTAAACACACTATGCCTAAGGTACGCGACCGTAGTTCGGCATGATTACGCCTGCAATGCTATTTGAATTACTGACATTATGCCTAAATTACGTTACGTTATAGCATACAGCCGAACTTCGGTCCGGATTAAGTTCAGCGGCAATTCAGCGGCAACCTATTCTATTGAGCACACATTATACGCGCCGGAGTTCGGTTCAATAATAATTGCCGATGAAGATCCGGGGCGGGGAGCAGCAGGAGGCAAGGCAGGCATGCCCGCGCCCCGCGTGTCCGCCCGCTGTGTTTACTAAAATAATAACGGAACCCTAACAGGATCACTTGTTTTGTGTCTGTCTGTCCGGTTGTTTATATAACACGAAGTGACGCCACGACAGCGCTCGAGGCACTGAATACACACAAAGTGGCGCAACTGAATTTCTGCCGCGTAAGTTCGGCACTTATGGTGTGTCATGTCAGCTGAATACGCCAGAACGTAAAATCAGCCACGGAACTTCGGTCGCGTACCTTCAGCATAGTGTGTTTAGACACATACGCTCTGAAACTGTTCATGTGTTACTAAGAATAGTTTAATATTATGTGTTTGGTATTAGAATGTGTTTGCGAAAAATCAATTTTATGAGTAATAAACACAATTCAAATTTGTCGTAAATTAAGATAGCAGATATTTTTGCTACCGCGGACATAAAACTATTTGAAACTTTTAATGCCCTCACATTCCACCAAGTTCAGTAACAAATCGTTCACGGTCCAAGCAATGCGATTGTGGAACGCGTTGCCGTAGGAGATCAGAACTGCACCCACTACAATATTGTAGCAAATTTGTAATTTTACCAAGTAAAAATCAATTACCCATGTACTGCAATACTCTTAAACGATCAATAAAGATTATTATTATTATTATAATATAGTTTTATATCTATATATAGTCTAATATATATTTGAATTTAAAATTTAATTTGCAGTACACCACAGACTACCCCTTTTTATGTTAAGTTCTTACAGTCCATCCTAAGGTTGTCTGGTGGCGGTCTTATCGCTAATAGCGATTAGCGATAAGACCGCCATTGTACTTATAGATTAAGTTAGATTAAAAGTTTTGTTACTATTTCGGTGTACAATAAAGTTCTATTCTATTCCATTTATATATTCAGAGGTGAAGAAAACGTTTATTTTTAACAATCTAATAAACTTGGGAAAAACTATAAAGTTTTTAAATTTTTGAGCGAACCTTTATTGAGCGTATTATGTGCAAAGTTTCTATTATTGAATGATTTGCTATTTTTTTCTATATTTTCGCCTTGTTCAACGTAACAACGATAAGATTTTAAAAACAAATCACTCATAAGTTTGTTGGGAGTAAACTCTAAAATTATATGATACCTATCGACTGCTTAGATTATAATTTTATTATTATCGATTTTGTCCCAGCATTGGTCGTGGGTATAAACTCCTGGAGAGAGTCCAGGCGAGGCCGACTCAATAAATATGTATGAATCTGGCGTGTCGTAGAGATAGAGCGAGTCTCCGGGCTGGAGCGCCCGCATGCGAGATGCAATACTGTGTGCTTTGTAGATCCTCGCAAATGAAGCAAGTAATCGTTTATTTCAGATTTATCGCCAAAACTTCGCTCCAAGATTTTTGCTTCTAACACAAAAATGAATGTTACTATGTGTTGTTTTATTGTCGCTGTGTTAATTCACCGAAGTGCGAGCTATAAAACTCACAAATTTACTACTACTTACATTGTCAGATCACTAGGTAGGAACACATTTGACTCGTAAAATGATTGTTTACAGAAGCTTTGGAAAGACTTTTAATTTAGATTCTTACAATACCATAGCTCTATTTCTTTTCAACCTTCTTGCTCTTTGATGAAAATCTTGGTAATAAATGTTGATTGAAGCCGACGACAAATGTCTAGACTCTTCCAGGTGAAAAGGTGTTCAGGAATTTTACTTTATAATTTAGCTAACCGGTGGATCTCGCGTACAAATATTACCTGGAACCAGGGCTGAATGATGAATTCAGTAAAAGTATTTCATTATCGATACGTTTTTTTTGGTTTCAAAGTAACTCTTCGTCGTAAAACTAAAACATAACATACTTGTACTGCATGTTTGGCCCAAGTTTGGTACTTTACTTTGATCACATTCACGCTCTTTAGCAGCTGAGGCACTTGTATTGGAGAAATTAACGAAAATCTCAATCATATATAACCCATTACCTACCCAGGCCTGTTTGCAATAGCCCAAAACAATTGAAACAGACAGCTCAGTACAGCACTCTGAGACTGTCAGCAAATTCATATGATCTAACATTATTTGCGTCACAATATGGCAACGATTAGAACTACACTCCTGATAAAATACACAATGTTATCGTCACACGCATGTATCACAACACGACGAGAGTCAGAACACTAGTCCACACGGAGTGGACGGGGCCGCTTCGCACGTGTGTGTTTGTTTATATTGTGATGTCACTAATGAGGAGTTACTGATCTTTTCAGATTTACACTAAAGGCAATCGTAATTATTTATTTCTGCAAAATGTTTTTGTTTTGTTTGACAGCCATGTTTTAGATCGGCTTTATCGATTGGGCGCAAATATGTCAGCCTTGTGGCATTCAGTTGGCCATAAGTACCAATTTACGTAAACGTAAAGTGTAAATAAATAAATATATAGTAATTTGAAAGCATTTATAAGGTAAACATTAGTGGAAACACCCTAGAAATTACACATTTACAGTGACTACATTCATATAGAAAAAAATACACATAACTTATTGAGGAGCACGTGGCTAAAATAACTACAGCCGCACGGACCCTTCTTTTAGGATAAGCGACGCTTGCCTGGGTGAGCCCATGGATGGGTGACTACCTTATCATACCGAGATTCTACCGTGCTCCAGAAAGCACGTTAAGCCGTTGCTTCCGGCTGTCATTTGTAGATCTTTAACAGTTGTTATGGACAGTCAGAAGTCAGGAAATGTATCACCAATCATGCCAAGGAGTATCCCTTTTACCCCTTTACTGGGTTTTGTCCAGACATACATAAAACTTATTGGGGATGTTATCCGGAAAGGTGTGCGTAGTTCTTGCAGCCGGTGCGTGTGTATGAACGTAAACAAAGCAATACGTAGAGAACACGCTCCATGTAAGGATCGCACTTCGTAGCTGGTGGCCTAGGGTGTGAGTGTGCATGTGTTTGTAATCATTAGTGATTACTCTACAAGTTTAAATATTATTAAATTACATTGATATAATTAAATAATTATAAATTGAATGTCCACAACAATCGTACAACGTGACGAGAATATTGTTTACTCCAATTTTTTTTATTAAATCTAATAGTTTAATAGAATATTCAACTGACGTTTATTATCAATATTAATGTACTCCAGGGTATATTAATATAATAATAATTTATTGAATTATAACTCAAATTCTCAGTTTATAACGGTGAATCTCCATTAAGAATGTGATGAATCATAAACTTCAAGCTTCAGTTATATAAATATTTTATTCACTTTGATCAACACAATTCCATATTTATCATTCTATTAACAATCATTTCCAAATACACGGATTGGTAGGACATGTTCACTGTTCAACAACTCAAAGCAGACTGACTGTCCAGAATGACAGTTACAAGCTCAATGTTTCCCCACCACAAACTTTCACAAACACTCGGTCCGACCAATCAGAGCAAAGTAAACAGTACGAAATATCAATTGACTAACTTAAGCTGTTGATCCCCGCATTAACGCCGGCGTTCACGCGCCATTGTCTTACTATTGTGTCTCTAATTACGCACTCAAAAGGTTAATCAATAATTAACTGCAAGTAAATATTTCATTTTAACAATTATAATATATTTATACAAAACTAATACATAAACTCTAATACCATAAATCATTACTTAATGTCTACAACAAGTGCCTTATGTTCATGTAACTACTAGCGCCATCTATCGCTTATAGATGGAAGTTGAACGATTTATGAATATTTTCTTTAAAAATCATTACATTCGGCCATCCGACATCGTGCGATCTCCTGACGCACGATTACAATTTCAATGATAGACTACATTCATATAAATTATGATACTTCATTCAGTTCGACAAGAAAATGAGTTTTATATTCAAATTCATTACATTCGGCTTAGTATTGATTTTAGGTTTGCTTCCGAATCATTAGTTTGTCGTCACGTCATATGTTTAGAACATTCATCACTAGAAGAATAGTGTTGTAAGGTTTTTTGTCAAAAGCTTTTCTACATGTCTGGGATCATAAAACTTACCATATATAATATACTCCAGTCATTTTATACTTCAAACTTTTGTTTTTGAATGGATCTATAGATTTTAAAATGAGGTTAATGTAATTTTACCTTCTTATTTGCAATCAGATCTACTAATCTTAATCAGATCACTTATGCTGTAGGTAGTAGCAGGGATTTTACTGGTAACGTAAGTATTCTTTTGCTTGTATAACTTGGATATTGGAGCTCACCTCATCTCTTAAGCTTTGTAACGTGTTTTGTACTTCGTAATGTCGTCGTAGTCTATCGTTTAAAGTATCTCTGATTCTAGTAGCTTTGTGGCAGTCTTTCTAGTGAATGAATTACCAGAATTAACAAGACTCCATTGAATTTTCCAAGATAGGCATATGTTTCATTGGTGTTCGTTATAAACGTTGAAGTAATTTTATTTTGCTAGGGCATTTAAAATAGTGGTAGTCATTTTTACAGCGTTAAGATCAAGGTCAATACCATGACTATCGTAAAAGCTCTTTAGAGTAGATAAAGTTTCTAAAAGAAAGCCACGATTGCACTATTATTCGAGATAGTAAACCAACGTTAAATATATTTTATAACCAACACTATCAGTCGAAACAATTGGTCAAGTTTCTGTAAGTATAAGGTAAAATTGACCAGTTTTTTGTCCGAGAGTATAGTCTTCGTTATTTACGCACACTGAATTCACGACTTAACATAATTATACATACTTTGTCATTAGGTTTTTCATCTGGTTCAGCCTTAAGAACTTTGAATCTAGGTCTAATATTTATAATGTTGATAATCAATTCTCAGTCTCAATACTATAAACAGAAACAGAGGATTCGTCTTAGTGTCTGTAGACAGCATGGTATTACGGCTTTTTTTTTTTTTTTTTTTTTAGGTGGGAAAATCATCTTATGACAAATCCCGCTCTTGGGCGGAGCGGAAAGTAGTGTCAGACTTTTACTGACTAAAAACCCACTCCTGTTCCTTCTTTGCCTTCGTCCCAGGGCCCCGGGTTTCGCTTTCACACTACCCGTGGCCCCAGTAGGCTTCGACCCTGTTGGGCCCCTACGATTTGCTGACATCTCCATGAGGCGCGCGTGGAACAATACGCGCCGTCGACGACTTGGGCTTGGTCCGGACGGTTACCGGACGATCGGACGGCGAGCCACCCATTGCTCGCCGTCCGCAAGCCCTCGCCTACGGTGGCCGGAAATCGGGATCGGAATCCCGGCGGCGGTTGGGGCGTGAGGACCGTTGCCTCACGCGATCGGCCGCCTCCTTTGCTAGCATTACTGCTTCGCAGAAGGAGGCGACCGCCTGCCACTCTTCCTCGCTCCGGACCATGGCCTGTACCAAGGCCCGGCGCGAGAGATCGCCGCCGCCGATCGCCCCCACGAGGACACGGCGTTGCTCTGCCCAAGCGGGGCACACCTCCACCGTGTGCTCCACCGTGTCCTCCGGGCGGTCCGCACAGTGGCGACACCCGGGCGTCTCTTCCGCACGAATTCGGTGCAGGAACTTCCCGAACTTACCGTGTTCGGTGAGAACCTGCGTCATGCGGAAGGTGAGGACGCCGTGAGGTCTTTCCAACCACGCCTCAAAGAGGGGACTTACCGCCATAATTGTGGCGTGCCCAGCACTGGGTCGCGACAGTCGCTGTCGCCATTTCTCCATGAGAACCCGCCAGAGCTCTGTCCGCCATGCTGCGACTTGTCGCGGCAGCGGAGTTTCGCCCCGGCGTTGCATCTCCATGCGCAGATCGTGCATGTGAGCAAGGCCTGTTGCTACCAGATCCCATGGTGGCTGTCCAGCAAGGAGGCTCGCCGCTTCGCGGGAAATCGTCCGGTATCCTCGCACCATCCGTATGGCCATGACCCTCTGGCATGCGTTCAGCCGGGCCGCCGGCTGCTTCCGCAGCGCCGGCGCCCATACCGGTGCGCCATAAAGGGCCATGGACCGAACGATTCCTGCGTAGAGCCTCCGACAGGAGGCGTCTGGACCCCCCAGGTTGGGCAGGAGCCGCCCGAGGGCAGCCCAAGTCCGATTTAGTTTGGGAGCCAGACGTCGGAAGTGCTCCTCGAAATCCCATCGGCTGTCGAGAACGAGTCCCAGGTACTTCATCGTCGACCCGACGCCGATGTGGACTCCTCCTACCGTTAGTTGGGAACCCGGTGGTGGCGCGTTCCGAGGACCGTGAAAGCACATGGCCTCGGACTTGTGCAATGCCACCTCGAGTCCCAACTCCTGGATCCTGCCCACGACTGTCGCAACCCCGTGTGTCGCTAGTTCGACCGCCGCCTGGTACGACTCTCCCCGCGCCAGGACCAGCGTGTCGTCTGCGTAGCAGACTACGCTGACCCCGTCAGGGAGGTCGCCGCGCAGCACGTAGTCGTATCCGATGTTCCACAAGGGCGGCCCTAGTACCGATCCCTGCGGAACACCGCACGACATCTCTCGGCGTTCCCACTCTCCCTGGTGACCAGGGTAGATGATGTACCTGTCCGACAGGTACGCCTCGACCACACGACAGAGGTAGTCGGGCGTCCGGTGATACCGGAGTGCCCTCCTAATGCTACTCCAAGGCAGGGAGTTGAAGGCGTTGGCGATGTCCAGAGACACCGCCACGACACACCTGCCCTGGGCCACCGCATCCCCCGTCGTGAGGGCTCGCACGCGCATGATGGCGTCCACCGTGGAGCGCCTCCTGCGAAAACCAAACTGGCCGTCCGCCAGATCCGGCCCCACCCGTGTTAGGTGCGCGACCAGGCGGTCTGCAATTACTCTTTCAAAGAGCTTGCCCACCTCGTCGAGCAGCACAATGGGCCGGTACGCGGACGGAGAGTCCGCAGGGCGCCCCGGCTTCGCGATGAGGACCAGTTTCCCAGTCTTCCAGCGAAGTGGGAACTGGCCCCTCTCCATGCATGCGCTGAAGAGCCCTCTTAGTCGAGGCCCGAGAGCCTCCATGGCCAGGACCCAGGCCTTCCCAGGCAAGCCATCGGGTCCTGGGGCGGTATTTTTGGCACTCAGCCTTCGTACCACCACTCTCATCTCTACCTCGGTCACCTCTGGAGCGTTGTCGTCGTCGTCGCCATCGTGGTCCGCGTCGGACACCGCTGGTGGCGGAGCCATGGGCGGGGGAGAGTGTTCCCCTCGCGTGGGGAACAGAGTGCTCACCACACCCTCCACAAGCTGAGGCCGGAGACTCTGCGTTAGCGGGGGAGCCCAGGGGCGGAGCTTGTCCCGCACCACCTTGTAGGGGCGTCCCCATGGGTCCCCGTTCAGAGTCCCCAGCCACACGTTGCGGGCCTCGAGTTTGGCCCGCCTTATCTCCGCTCGGAGGGTGCGCTTTGCCTCTCTGTATCCCTCGTACAGCTCCGCCTCTCTGGCCTCCGCATCCGGTGGACGGATACGGCGCCTGCGGTATCTGGCATACCGGCGTCGCGCGATATTGCATGCATTGCGCAGTGCCGCAATCTCCGGCGACCACCAGTATACCTGGCGCCGAGCACGTCCTGGATGGACTCGGGGCATTGCCGCGTCGCAGATTTGCGACACGGCCTCCCGGAACCACTCTGCCTCGACGTCGATGTCAACAGGCCTGTCCGGTGCTTGCACCCAGGCCTGTACCGTCGCGGCTTCCAGGAGGAGCTCCCGGTCCATCTGCCTCAGCGCCCACCGCGGACCACAAGGGTTCTGTCGGACCGGCGCGGTCGAGGTTTGGGCGGAGACGTCAAACCGGATGTACCGGTGGTCTGAGTACGTCTCCACCTCCTCCATAACACGCCAGTCGACGACACGCGGCGACAGAGCGGGGCTGGCGAACGAGATGTCCACCACTGAGTCACCCCGCATCCGCACACACGTGGGGACAGAACCCCGGTTTAGGACGACCAGGCCTGTCTCCAGAGCCCAGTCCTCCACCATCCGACCCCGCTGGTTCGTGAACCGGGAACCCCAAGCCAAGTTCTTGGCATTGAAGTCCCCGCACACGACCACGGGAAGGGAACCAAACCCAGCGACGACGGCTTTCAGCTCCATTAGGGAGATGTGAAGTTCACCGAGAGATCTGTTCGGGGACAGGTAGACGCCCACCACTGCAATGTCCCCGAACCGTGCTGCCACGCAACCCCGTCCCCTCGTGATAGCCTCAAGGGTAGGGGTACCGGCGGCGGCCGACGAAATTAGGGTCACCGAGCCGTCCAGGTCCCGCACCCAGTCTCCCCTGGGCAGGACATAGTACGGCTCGGAGACCACGGCGATATTGATCGACCACTGCGCCATGCTCTAGAGCAACAGATCCTGAGCGGGGGCGCAGTGGTTGATGTTCGCCTGGAGGAGACGCAATGGAGTCACTAGTGACAGTCCATTACAGTCTCCTCCCGAGCCCCCCGTGAGGACCCCACCGCGGCGGGTGCGGCGGCGACAGCGGCGGCAGCCAAGGAGGTGGCTGCGGCGGTGAGTACGTCCGGGTGGATGGGCCTCCGAACCTTGCCCTTGGCCTTGGCGGGGGGGTCGCAGGACCTGCTCCCAGCCCGGTGGTCGGCCGGCTTGCCTGCCGCCGCACATGCGTAGCAGTGCGGCGTTGCACGGCATTCAACGGCCTTGTGACCAGCCTGACCGCACTGGTAGCAGCGGTCACTGCGGTCCACCTCCGCGGCGCAATAGGCCCCCACGTGGTGCCCTACGTGACAGCGGTAGCACCGCAGAGGTCTGGGCTCCAGCAGTTTTACCTGCGCGGAGACCCAGCCCACCAAAAGCCTTCGGCCTTCGCCCGTGATGGCTTTGGCCGCCGACACGGGGCAGCTAACCGTAACGGCTCGCATGCCCGTGCTGTCAGCACGGATGGTACCCGCTCGCACTTGATCGGCCTGGCACCCTCCCGTCCTGACGACGGCGGCCACCACCTCATCCACCCTAACGGAGTCATCCAGGCCCATGATGCGCATGTCTATGCACTTTGTGGGCCTGGACACTCGGACCTCCTCGACGTCCAGGGACGCTCTGATCCTTGCGGCCAGGGCGTCCGCGGCAGAGCCACTGTCCGCACCAGGGACCTCCAATATTCGGGCCCCGGTTGCGGTGCGCCTCATTCGAAAGCCTTCAGAGGCTCCGAATTCGTCGAGGTGCTCCACCACCGCCTGCTTCGCCTTTGCCATGACCATGTCATAGTTCACGCCCTTCTTTTCCGCAGCTGGCTGTAGTGTAATCACTACAGCTGCGGAATTCGGGGCGCGAAGTCTGGCTGCCATGGCCCGCTTCCTACGCTGCTGTCGCCGCTCGCGCTTTTTCGCCGCTCTAGCTGCCTTGCCCGCCTTCCTGCTGGCGCCGACAACCGTCCATTCGGCGCCAACCGGGGGCATTTCAGATAGACGCGGCCTAGTCGCCGCCGCAACAGGAGCTCCTGCTGATTTAGCAGCATTGGCCGCCCCACCCTTCGGGGAAGGAGCAGTCTTCTCCTGCCGCTGCCGCTGCTTGGTCGCTGGGGCCGGCCTCGCAGGCTCCGACAACACGGCCCCGCGCCCAACTTGCCCCGACGGGCCCGCCTTGGGCGCAGCAGCCGCGGCCGCGGCGGCGGCGGCGTACGTCACCGCCCTCTTCTGGCCGGAGGCCGCAAGCGGGGGGCGCAGCACAATGCCCTCCAGGACAGCGAACTGCCGCTGGACCCGCTCTTGGAACTGCTGCTGCTGCTCCCGCTGCTGCTGCCGGAAGGCAGCCAGCTCTTGCCGCAGCAGGGTCAGCACCTCATTCTCTGGCTGGGGCAGGGGCTGCGACTGATCTTGCCCTTGCCTGCGTCCCCCTTTTGGCGCCACCTGGGGGCCAGTTCCACGGAGACCGGCTAGGTCCGCCTCGAGCCGCTCAATCCTCTTGTTGAGGGATTTTTTGAACGGCTCCAGGACGATCCCCAGTGCCTCGGTTATTGAGGTCGTGGCCTGGGCGATGGATCGCCTCTTGGAGACCTTCTCCCTCTTCTTGGCCACGCCTGTTATGGCAGCTGCCACGATCTCCGTGAACTTGGTCAGCGCCTCCTCCATGCCTTCTGGCTCACTGCCTGAAGGCTCCGGCTCCGAAGGGCCGGCCTGACCACTGGGTGCCCCGGGTTGGTGCCCCTCCCTGGCGATTTTGAGGGATCGCCGGGTCACTTCCTCGTTGGTGCGCCAGCTCCCCTTTCTCGTCTTTCGGCCCGCACCCCGTATAGCGGTGGAGATTTTGCGGGCCAATGCACCCAGTTCGTCATCGGAGGAAGTCCTCCGGCCATCCCCCAAGATGGGGCGTTTGAGGAACTGGGTCGTCCTCCAGGAGGTGAACTCTTCCACCTCCATTCTCTCTGAGTTGGGCGAAGACGCGGCATCGGAGTCCGACGCCGCGTCTCCGCTCACTTCCCTGAGGCCGAAGCTCCTGCCGGCCTCTGCAGGACCCACCGGCGCAGCGGACGTGCTGGGAACTGGTCCCAGGGACTCCACGCTACCGGAGAGTGAGCCACCCTGGCTCTCTGCGTCCACGAAGGACGGTAACAGATCCTTGTGGGATCTGGCGCACTCTTTGCCCCCCCCAGAGTACGAGGGGCAGACCAAGCTCTGCTTGGTGAGGGATTCTCCTCCTGCGATGCAGGCGGTACCCTCCTGGGGTAATAACTTTTTAAGATGTGCGTCCATGATAGTGCTGAACTCAGCTTTGCCTTTTTTGTGGGGTGGGGTCCCCAATAACCACGTTCGCCATCTTGGTCACGTCTGATAAACAGACGCGTACCCGAGGCGAACCCACTCTCCCGAAACCACTGTCCAAAAACACCAACAGCTGTTGGTGCCGATGCTTCTGGACAGCGCACCCTCCGTGGCGGTCCGTCTGGACTCCGCCTGTGTGTTCCTCTTGGTCTGGTCTCTCACTTGAGGCCTTCCGGCATGAGTAGCTCTACCGGCATAGCCCTCAAGATCACAGAGACACGCAAGCCCCACCACGACGACAACGTGGGAACACAGTTGGTGGGGATGGTATTACGGCTTAAGGTATCGACATACGCGTCCCAGATCTTACACTCTCAATGGTTAACTAAACTCATGAATGTATAGCCACCATATTGCTATACGTTGTGTGGCGTCTTATTTAGTCAGGGTTCTTTACATTCACTATTTGAAACCATAATATAAAACAAAACTTAAGCGTTTAGAATAAAATTGACTCTTCAGCTGGAGAGCCCATGGGCTTAATTGTACTAATATTTCCCCTAAATCTAAGGCCCCAGCATCTGTGTGCAAATTCGTATCAAGTTAAGGTTATAATAATGATGCTTGAATCGCACTGTTTATCAAACTTTATTTTAATTTGGAACATTTAAATTGACCCGCCACTCTAGTGTATGCATTTTAAATCTATTTTCCTCTTAACCGAATTATAATAATATAATATCTAGCTCAAATTAAATCTTTTGTTGTCATCATTAACTTGGGGACCGACTCCGATTTCAGTCTTGACGATGGTCATGTAATATTATTATTTATAACCTACTTGTAAAATAAATATCATTTAATTGATGTATATCTTTTGCGGTGATGTCTGTGCATAGATTTGTTGATGATATAGTCAGAAAGAGACACACGATAAATACTCTCATATAAGATCCGTCTATACAAATATTTCCAGAATGATGTGAATCTATAGCTGAATTTGGTTGCGCAAGGCAAATTCTAAATCAATTTTACTGTTGAACAGTACAAGATTCTTGTGAAAGGATAACGTACCTTTACAAATTGCAATGGATGGTAACTCAAAATCTGCCCAATCTTTAGACGAGTCTGCATAAACTTTTGACTGACAACTAATACTTCTATATCGGATTCACGCAAAAGACTACATCGCTGTTAAAATCTATATAATACCCAATAAAATTGATCATTTTATTTCTACTTGTTTGTAAAGCGTTTGATTGTCATCAATATCCGTATATAAGCACTGATTTGTCATAAAAATATTCACATAAGTTTCACCTTAAGTCGTACCAGCTAACATTTCTGCTTGAAACTGACCATAATTCTGCTCATTAGAAAAACTATTGTTAGTTTAGTTTACCACTTCGTCACTAAATACTACACTTTGGTAGGGTTTCGTAACATTTATATTTTCTTTTGGTAAGCCTAGCAAGTTTTTGAGACAAAATGTATAGTCAGTTTTTGATCCTATTTGCATACAAATCAATTACAAATACTCTTTCTAATCCAACTTTAATACTCTCAAAATTTACTGGAGTGATCGAACTCCCGTATCACATTATTCTAATGTTTTATGTTCAAACTTCGATACTTGGTGGTGTAGTCGACGAAGAGGTTGAATTATAACTTCTGCGCTTCCTTCCAGATCGTCTCTTTGCATCATTCCTCTTCGAGTCTGTTTTTTTCGAAACAGGAACTATCCGTTTGCTCAATAAGACTGATAGTTTTTCTTCTGTAGTCCTGACGCAATCGGACTCCAAGGCGCTCTTGATGATAATTTCGTCTGCATTGGGCACACTTAACCCGAATCTTTATTGGCTCACTTGGCCTAGTCCAATGTTACATGTGGCCAACTCTAATGGCACACTTGGCTTCAAATGGCGCACTTGGCCTCAAATGGCACACTTGGCCTCAAATGGCACACTTGGCCTCAAATGGCACACTTGGCCTCAAATGGCACACTTGGCCTCAAATGGCACACTTGGCCTCAAATGGCACACTTGGCCTCAGATGGCACACTTGGCCTCAAATGGCACACTTGGCCTCAAATGGCACACTTGGCCTCAAATGGCACACTTGGCCTCAAATGGCATACTTGGCCTCAAATGGCACACTTGGCCTCAAATGGCACACTTGGCCTCAAATGGCACACTTGGCCTCAAATGGCACACTTGGCCTCAAATGGCACACTTGGCTTCAAATGGCACACTTGGCCTCAAATGGCACACATGACCTCAAATGGCACACATGGACTTATCTAACGGCACATTTGGTCTCATTAAGGCTCGCTTGTCTTCTTCAAAGGCACGTTTTGACCTCGTCAAGGCACGGTCGGCCTCATCAAGGCACGGTCGGCCTCATCAAGGCACGCTCGGCCTCATCAAGGCACGCTCGGCCTCATCAAGGCACGCTCGGCCTCATCAAGGCACGCTCGGCCTCATCAAGGCACGGTCGGCCTCATCAAGGCACGGTCGGCCTCATCAAGGCACGGTCGGCCTCATCAAGGCACGGTCGGCCTCATCAGGGCACGGTCGGCCTCATCAAGGCACGGTCGGCCTCATCAAGGCACGGTCGGCCTCATCAAGGCACGGTCGGCCTCATCAAGGCACGGTCGGCCTCATCAAGGCACGGTCGGCCTCATAAAGGCACGGTCGGCCTCATCAAGGCACGGTCGGCCTCATCAAGGTACGGTCGGCCTCATCAAGGCACGGTCGGCCTCATAAAGGCACGGTCGGCCTCATAAAGGCACGGTCGGCCTCATCAAGGCACGGTCGGCCTCATCAAGGCACGGTCGGCCTCATCAAGGCACGCTCGGCATCATCAAGGCACGCTCGGCCTCACCAAAGGCGCGCTCGGCCTCACCAAAGGCACGCTCGGCCTCACCTAAGGCGCGCTCGGCCTCACCAAAGGCACGCTCGGCCTCACCAAAGGCACGCTCGGCCTCACCAAAGGCACGCTCGGCCTCACTAAAGGCATACTCGGCCTCATCAAAGCACTGAAATCAAATCAAAGCGTTTATTTCAAATAAAACATTTACACACTCCAGACACTCTTGAATTGCCAAGGCAGTCAGTCAGTCAGCAAATTGACGGTAATTGCATATTCCAAAGTGTAGATCTCTATGTGCAAGGAAATCCATTTACACCCTAAATCCACAAACACGGTTTCATATTTTTTTTCGCTTCTAAATTCAAATTCATTTATTGTTTTTGTGGTGGAAATTCAGTTCATAAAATTATTATTGTAACATACCCATTAGCGGTACAACATTTAAATTTACAATTTATTATATTTCAAAAAGAAACGAAAATTATCATAGCACACAAAGTAATCCAAGGCAACATAATGACAATTACTGCTATGGAAAATAGGTTAATTATTACATAGCAATTGTCTTTTGTCATAATTTAGCATTATGCATGATCAATTAAAACAAATAAAGAAAAAACAACCCAATTTAAATATAGGAACTAAAATGAACCACTAGTAGTTAAAGAGATGTCCAGTTTTAACTGTCAGCGTTCGTTTACGAACATATCAGTACCACTCAGTTCACACATTTGAAGGGAACCGAATGATACAACACACGCGCCACCATTAGTATGAAAATTGAGTGAGTACTTATAACAATTGTCTAAAATAACATTAGTACTCTTGAAAAAAATATATCGATATCATTTAGCTTTAATTTAGGCACACATAACCTAACATTCTTGTTATCACTGCACATATTTGTAGACTTTTTGTAGGCATGTACCACTTCTGAAATGTGATGAATCATAAACTTCAAGCTTCAGTTATATAAATATTTTATTCACTTTGATCAACACAATTCCATATTTATCATTCTATTAACAATCATTTCCAAATACACGGATTGGTAGGACATGTTCACTGTTCAACAACTCAAAGCAGACTGACTGTCCAGAATGACAGTTACAAGCTCAATGTTTCCCCACCACAAACTTTCACAAACACTCGGTCCGACCAATCAGAGCAAAGTAAACAGTACGAAATATCAATTGACTAACTAATATACATTAGGGTTTATCAATAATTAACTGCAAGTAAATATTTCATTTTAACAATTATAATATATTTATACAAAACTAATACATAAACTCTAATACCATAAATCATTACTTAATGTCTACAACAAGTGCCTTATGTTCATGTAACTACTAGCGCCATCTATCGCTTATAGATGGAAGTTGAACGATTTATGAATATTTTCTTTAAAAATCATTACAAGAAGTAATGTACAAATACGGCTGAAAAGCTTATTATGAATTAACGCTCTTTGTAAGAAGTTTACCAAACTTACTGTTGGTAGTACCGTTTTTTAAATTAATGTTGGTCATTATGTTACTATGCGCAGGCTTTGTATGCAATATATTTAATTTAGAAGGTCATCGCTGCAAGGAGACGCCGTACGTCTCCTTGCAGCGATGCCGTCTCAGGTTTCATACCTTAGCCTACGTAACCACGATTCTGCATCCATTAGTAGGGATAGATTGCATCGATGGATACGCGACACAACATCGATACAGTCGCTTGTTTGTATAGATGCAGTCGCGTGTTAGTGGTGAACTTGTTGCGCAATAATCATGTGTTGAAAAAGTTGTCGTTGGAGCCTCTCCCTTGCTATCTCAAACTCGAGGTATACTACATACAAACATTTTATTTTGTTTAAAATAAAATTAAGAGTCAAAGTTTTTCTAAATCTCCCAGTTTTAAATCCATTGTGGACGAATTCCATGCAGCCAGCCAAGCCGCCAATCATTCCGCTTGCATCGAATACCTAATTACACGCGAGCAGTTTATAGCGGCCGTCTCGTAAAACTATGATATACGGCGAACGTGCTGCGTGCGTGTACATACACGTGTGTGGACGTTCCGACGACAGTCCCGGCATGAGATGAAAACAGTTGTGTTAATGCATGGAGTCGAAGGATCAGTGGATGGTTTCATTCAATTCTAAATTATAATTTAGTGAAAATAGTTTCATGTAATTTCGAATTATTTGTAGCACAGTTTATATAGCACAGTGGAATCATTTATTATAGTTAGTTTAGCCGTCGTCTGTAGCCCTCCGCCCATGTTAGGAAAACAAACAGAATCACTGATAAAAACCTCGTTTAGCTGAATAACTGGAGAAGATTGGAATAAAATACCGGACCATTTAGTAAATATAGGAAGTAAATATAAACAAATAGATCATATAACAGAAGACGTATTGAAAAAATCATATAATTTATAGGTGTTGACGTCACCACTGATACAGAATAATCCTTAGAGGTAGTATTTTTGAATTGAGTATTGTCACTTGTAAAGGGTCGCCTGTAAATGTCGTAACGTCTGCCGCTCTGGGGGTGGGTGAGCATCTCAATATAATTGTTGAGATTTCTTTGTTAGTGTCAGCTGCCATTTGTAGTTCTTTGACAGTTGTTACGGAAAGTCAGAAGCCAATTAAGCAGTCTGCTAGGGGGTATCGTGTTAGTGTTACTGGGTTGTGGAGGTGGGATGAACAGTCGCTTTATGTAGGATATTGATAACTGGGTACTTCCGGTGTCATTGATGACCAACTCCAAATACAGTTAGGAAGGGGCAGATTGAATAGATAATTGTTAGAAATCTTAGGTATTTTAAGAAGGGAGTCAGTGAAATCATTCAGGAAATATTTTCGTGGAAGCCCAAAAGCCCCCATCAAAATGTTCACATAATGACGCCATATTATATTTTGTTCAAACTGACATTTGTCGCCGCCATGAGAAGCTAGAAGCGGCCACAAGCCACTTATGGTCGGTGGTTGCTACTTTTTTTAAATGGACTCTGACGAAGAAGGTTTAAATGCGCGAATGACGTGTGGCGGCGTTTTGTACCGGCGTTTAGTGGCCGGTTCGGGCCACAAGAAGAGAGCAGCGGCGATTTGTAGCGTGTGGCCGCTACTGGCGTCAACCGTGTGCGGCGAATCCATATAAAATGTATGAAATATGTGTATGTGGCGGCGTTTTGTGGTAGTGGCTGGCCCGTGTGCGGCAACCCTAAGTCAAAGGAAAAAATGTGTAGTATTTGGATGTTTAGGTGAGCAATACTTTAAGTTTTAAGAGTTGGCAAGGCGATCACAAATAAGTATTAAATAGATATACGAGTATATGTTCTGAATGCAAAAATATCAGCAATCGAGCCGTAAAGCCACACTAGGAATTACTACTGTGTATCGTGGGTGCATTCACTAACATGGCAATTCACACATAAGTGCCTGAACAACTATCTGTAGCCCATACAAATATTTGATCAGAGCGGGAATCGAACCCATGACCCGCAGCGCAGCAGCCAATCGCTCAACCACTGCGCCAACCGTGCCGTCATTCAATTACATTGAATTGCAGATGGAACGGACGGCATGCATTCAATATGCGCGGTCAGACATGGAAGATGAGAGTTGCACATGGAACGGACGGCATGCATTCAATATGCGCGTCAGACATGGAAGATGAGTGTTGCAGATTGAACGGACGGCATGCATTCAATATGCGCGTCAGACATGGAAGATGAGTGTTGCAGATTGAACGGACGGCATGCATTCAATATGCGCGTCAGACATGGAAGTTGAGTGTTGCAGATGGAACGGACGGCATGCATTCAATATGCGCGTCAGACATGGAAGATGAGTGTTGCTGATGGAACGGACGGCATGCATTCAATATGCGCGTCAGACATGGAAGATGAGTGTTGCAGTTGGAACGGACGGCATGCATTCAATATGCGCGTCAGACATGGAAGATGAGTGTTGCAGATGGAACGGACGGCATGCATTCAAAATGCCTGCGCGAGACATGAAAGATGAGACTTAACCACAATATCGTATACATTCAATTCATTTTGAAAGTCGCTGAATGTTTGTCTTTGATTAGTATTCAGCGTATGCGGCTGCCTATCTCGCGACCAGCAACCTGGGTGACGTTTCGTGATAACGTGATACCCACTACAACAAATATGCATATATTGTTAGAACAGGTTATAGTAGGTGATAAAGAACTTATTATTATTATATTTATTTATTTTTTACATGATCACAGCATATACATTTTACATAATACGTTGTATGCATTTACGTATGTTTCACCATAGTGTCACAGATTAAAGTATATTATATAGTGTCCTAATTGATGCATTTGGTGACAAAAGCTAGATTTTTAAGAAAAAATCAAATTCACCAACCATTAAATCAAACGCACAAATAAAACACTTTTTTGGTTGTGTAGATGCTACAACCAAGAAAGTATTTTATTTGTGCAGTGATTTAATGGTTGGTGAATTTATTCGAGGACAACTTTTTCTTGTCACGTGAGAAGCGTGTTGAAAGCAATGTGCTACATAATGGACGCTGATGGTTATCTCATGCCACTGTGCCATACATAGGTAATTTAAAATTTTACTCGTAATCAGGGATACATTAAAAATCAGTAACGCGCCATCGGAGCCGCATAGTAGGCACGTCACCATCATGTCTCTGCTGGTGGTGTGTGAGCGAGTGAGAGGCGTCGGTCGCGACGTGGCTGCCGTCGTAAACGAATCCGACTTTTACTTGATTGATTGGCGGCGAACGTAAAATCCGTTACAACATTACACACAGAGAGCCCACCTCAGGCCGAGCCCAGTCGCTCGCTCTCAGTTGTGGTTTTGGGATCAATAATGTTGTTGTTTTTGCTGTCGTCGTTGTCGTGGTTGTTGTTGTTGTAGTTGTCGTCGGTGCGAGCCGTAAAGCGTCCGGTTTACGAATCGGTCTCGGTTTGAACGTAACTGGTGTCATTTCATAATTTTCTAGTTCGTCTGGCATTTTAAGTGACAATTTGACCTTAATTAGTGTTAGCAATTTTAAAGCTTTACTTTCTAGTTCATCTATCGAGAGAATGAGCTCGGCTATTACGGCTGGGTTCTCTATTAACATCACTAATGCCTTTAAATACAGAATAAGATACCAAAATTGGTTTTCTTTGCGGTCTGGGTGGTTTATATTATACAAAACAAAGTCGAAAGTATACATAAAATCGCCACGAACTTCTTTCCAAAAATTCTGATGCCTCATACTATTAAAATTTTTCGAATTGGTATAACAAGTGGAAGGATACTTTCTTGTCTCAATTCTTTGGTAATAATGACAATCATAACGTTCCGTTTTGTTTCCAGGCTTGTGATATGCTATAAAGTCCCCCAAGTTTACTCGTCTTGTCTTTGAGACATTAACGGGCAGATCATTTGTGTTTTTCATCTGACTATACCATCTATATTTAATTACACACATTTTGTTCCACAGTATAGTATTCTCAACTGTTGTCATTGACGTATTCTTTAGAAGACATTGTTGAAAACTCGAGTTATTGTAAGTAATCAAGTTCAGTCTTTGGTAGTTAGATAAAACGTTATCATGTGGGGCTTCATTTCTGGATGGGTTCATCAGTGTTTCGTTATCATGTGGGGCTTCATTTTTGGATGGGTTCATCAGTGGTTCGTTATCATGTGGGGCTTCATTTCTGGATGGGTTCATCAGTGTTTCGTTATTATTTATCTCCTTTGCTGAACAAGTCACAAAAATAGTGTCGCACAGCATCTTCAGGGCGAGACTTAACAGTAGAGCGTAAAGCGAAATTCGCATAGTAACAACCCATGATTTTTTTTCCATTTTCAGTTTAGAATGTAGTACCACTCGGCCAACGAAAAGGTTCACTAGAAACACGCATAGTATCATGATGAGGGCACAAGATGTTCCGTTTGTGCGCCAGTAGGTGCAAAGCGACCTGACTGAATGCACGACTTGCTGACGGCCGCTGTGCACTAGCGGTTTTGGGTAAAGTGATCCATGTTGGCTGCTTTTTATAGCTAGGCACGGGGGTGCTTCAATGCTTTGGTATAGTTCATTGTTACATGATTCTAATATAAATAGTCGTATGACACATCATCTTTGTCACCACTCATTGTTCACATGTTGTAACATACTTGATAATATATAATTCCTTTGATATTACATCATTAGGAAACTTATCGTTACCTATAATATTATTACGTGTAAACATTTAGTCGAAAGATTAAATTAAACACCTATTCTTCTAATCTTCTTCTTTTTCTATTTAATAAATAAAATTGTAGTGTCTGTTTGTAATACCAAATTATCATTTTCTACTAAATGCATATGAAAGTATATTCGGCAATCATTACAAAAATGGAATTTGAAATCAAATATACGATATATTAGACTTTTACTGACTAAAATCTAATCTTCAGTTGTGTTGCTTCAATTGCAATATGTGGCAGTCCTACAACCTAGAACATAATAGCTCCGCGCTCTAGTTCCCTATCAAGAAGTATTGCTCTCTAACTCTATTTATTAAAACTTCATGCAAAACAAAGGTACAAAAGACCACATCACAGAGGTAGCATCTGGTTATAACGGAGTGCCTCTCTAACAGGCAACTCCACGGTGTAGGGTATTGAAGGCATTGTCGATGTCAAGAGACAGTGCTATACCGTCCCCAACCCTGGATACCGCATCCGCATGGTTAGCGATGTCGAAGCAGTCTGCAATTAGGTACTCGTTCAAAGAGTTTACCCACCTCGTCAACCACCATGATAGGCCGGTACGCAGACGGAGAGTCTATAGGGCGCCCTGGCTTCCGAGGACCCATTTTCCCCATCTTTCAATGAAGTGGAAACACCGTTTTAATTTTGTCAGAGTTCTGCACCAGAAGTATAACTAACGGGACCCTGTAGCTAAGTCCCTGATCCGACAGACAACCGCACGGAAACTAACATAACTCACGACTTGCTTGCCAAGGTAATAACATGTTCATAATAGATATTATCCAACTACAACAAAAATCAAGTTATCCTAAATACCACTGCAACAGCATCAAAGTTTTAGCGCATTCAACTTAAAAGTGACTGACGTAAATATGTTACAACCAACTTGTCGGCCAAGTTGTTGGCCAAGTGGCGCGGCCAAGCGCCAAGAGCGGGCTCTAATTACGAATAATGGCCGAACTCTTAGACGAGTACAGCGCGTCGTGTCCTGAACACAATGAGCTATAATTGCTACCGGCTGCGAAGCCTTAAAAGTAAAAAAAAATGTGACGCTACTTCGAAGAAGTGGTGGTAATAATGGTAAGGGTTAGAAGAGAATGATTTTAGCTGCTATGATGAGTTCATCATACAGTACATATTTTTCCTGACTCTATATGTTTTTGGGCCCTAGTTTCTGTTCCATCTATCTTCTTTTTGGGATTGTGCTTAAAATATGCTTCAAAGCGACACATTATTGATATTTGTCACAAACGGTCCAATAACACAAGATCAAGTGACCATTCTTGAAGAAGTTGTTTCATAATAATTCTATTATCATTTCGTAATAACAATATCAAAAGTAATGTTCGGAGGATACCCAAACAAATTTAATTAAAGCAGTTAGGTTCAAAATAATTTGAAAGCTTGTTTCTCTAACCGTACGTCATTTATATCTCACCCCTTTACTTGGACTACGCTAATGCCTGCGGTTGAATTATTTAAGGAACTATGGCATTAGCATTCAGGAGAGCTCATCAATTACTTGGTTAATTTATTTATTTTTTCACGATAACAATGCACTATGCGACTCATTATACCAGTGTCTTGAGATTAAATTCAGTGACTGAATTGTTTATATATTTGTTTCTTTTGGCAGCTTGTGTATTGGGTTGTGAATGTTTTCCTATAATATTATAATATTTATTGCACATTTAAAGTAAACGTGACTTCACTTTTATAAAAATATAATATATACCTACTCAAATACAAGTGTAACTCTGTGTATTCACGACTTTTATATATCCAGTATTTGTGTAGTACATTTTAATATCCAGTGTTAGTGAGTGTACGTTTTGATGTATTTATAAATATATAAACAAAAAAAAAAAAAAAAAACTTAAGCATGTCTCAACCACCGCAACAAGGTTTTGTTCCTGAAAAGATTCAGGAGTTCAATCGAAGGGCCTCTCAAGAAGTGACAGAATCTGTTCTTCAGCCAAAACTACGTCCTCAAGAGACGTCAAAGAAGGATGCCCATTTGAACGGGACTGACAAACAACCCGAAAAGCTTGTCAGAGACGATAAACCAAAGGTAGAAACCGGTTACGCGTCCAGACAGAACCTAGAGAGCAAGAACCCGTTCTCTCCCAACTTCTACAGGAACAGCCGGCCTCACGGCCACTTCGAGATGGGGCCGCGTGGCCTGGACTACTCTCCTCACCGAATGGGACTGGACTTCTCTAACCGACTTCGAGATTATGCTCCACAAAGGTCTACTTCCATCCATGGCCATGAAATGACCGATGCTCCCATGAAACCTGAGTATTTGGGACATCGAAGTCAATTTGGCAGTCAGATCGTGCCGGGTGGAATTAGCCACCCCGATGTAGTGTTCAGACACGACTACTACAGCCAGATGGGGTTCTCACCACCGCGGGCATCACGCTTCTCGTCGCAGGAGTATCTGAATGCGCCGGCGTGCGGCCGCTGGCCCGACTACCGCCAGGAGTACCGCCAGCGCCGCCGCTCGCAGCAGGACCTCCACTCGCTTGGTCAAAGCCCTGAAACAGGTATTTATACATTTTCTACATGACTATTAAGTAAGTAAAGGCTTAAGAGGGTCCTTTTTCTCTCGCCTATCATCAACATCGAGCATGGTTTAATAGCTTGTTACTTCATCTAACGCAATCCAACGCGATGTCTGACGAAAAGGCAACGTTTATTCGGTAATTCCGTGATTTACTCGAATATTTTACAAAACTTGTTCTAGGAAATACGTGTTTTTTTTTAAACCCTTAAAAGTTTTTGAAAAAAATTGTCGTCATTCAGAATCTTGATTAAAGGCCAAAGCAAACTATTGGCATGTTTTACTTTTTTCTTTTCACTTGAAATTAAACCTTGGTTATATGTTAGAGACCAATACGAGGAATCAATAGCACAAAGAACCAGGTCTTTAAACCGTAACCGAACGTAGATACGTATAGAAGCATTGCTAGTATATTTTTGTCAGGCGTTACCTATTTTCGTTATATTATAATGAAAAGGTTTCCATTGATTAAATAGATTAAATTGGTTATTACTGTTATATTTTATCCACACTCGCAGTTTTTCATCACCAAAACTAGTAAAAAAAATAAGTGATAAACGAATCGAAAAGATATGCGTTAGTGTTGTGATAGTGATTGACACTATTTAATGCGTACTCACCATAAAAACCGAAACTAAAACTATATTTAACAATAGTAAACTTAAAATATCAGTTATACAGTATTTTTATTTAAGAAAAATAACGCCTGATAACAAACTATAGCAATATACTAAATAGTCTCTAACTTCGTTTGGTTACGGCTGGTAGACATTTTTTTTGCTATTGATTTATCATACAGTCTTAAGATATGGCCTAGGTTGCACTTTTGGCGAAAAGAAAAAAAAAATCATGCCAGGAATGTAAGGGAAAAGTTTCATTCCCCTTTGCAAGGCTTCTATTGTCATACTTTTTTGACTTTTTAAATTTTTGGGTAAATTATGAAGTGTCAAAATTCATGCAAAATAGCAGATTTTCGGACATCTTTACTGGATTAGTTTTACACAAATTTATAAATTGATTTCAATAGAAGCCTAGATAATATCCACAAAATACTGTTTCCAAAATATCTAATGAAAAATGTGTAATAACGTCATAATCGTGTAAGAGCGGTTCTATGAAAAACAGTGAAAACAGTGTATGTCGAGTTGCATCTTAAACAGTTTCTCAAGTTATGCCATCAATTAATCTAGACTAAATGAAAACTTCGAGTAGCATAAGTGGCAATGTTACCATACGGCAATCCGTTTCCTATGGCTCTTATAAAATTCTTATACGTAAAGAAAAAGCTTAAGGTGCGTCCAAACATTGAGCGGCAAGAGCGTGGCAGGAACACGCGGCATGGCCAGGAAACAATTCTGCCGCGCTCTAGTTAGGACAATCCGACGAATGTTTGCGCGGCAATATGCGAGATACGCCGCGCATTTGAATTCAGTCAGTCTGAACCTAAACTACAATGAAGACGTGTATCAGTGTTTTAGCTCTGCTTATTATTCAAAAATAGCGGAGAAGAAAAAAAAATCGTATCAAAACAAGAACATGCTGGATGAAACCATTTTACCAGCGGAGGACACGGAATTTGGAATCAATTAATTACGAAATTCATTTTAAAACACCACAGTTTTTAAGAGTGTCCTTGGAAGAATTTGAACATTTACATAGCTTGGTTGAGCCGTTTATCAAGAAAAAGGATACGCATTGGCGTGACGCAATCTCGACAAAAGAGAGACTTGCGATAACTTTGCGATATTTAGCAACAGGAGACTCATATTCTACTTTGCAATATTTGTTCTGTGTATCAAAGCAAACAATATCAACAGTTGTTTCCGAAGTGTGTGACGCCATAGTGGAAGCCCTTAAAAAGGTGGTAAAGGTGAGAAAAAAAATGAAATTTGTTTTAATATTTTTTATTAAGTATTACACAAAAACGTGTTGCGCCGACTCCAAATAACACGGGACAAGGGCAGGAAGATGATGATATTAAGTATTACACAATGAAAAAAAAAACAAATAAGACTGTTTCTAAGCATCCAGATCGCGAATTAGCTGGGTCAATCCGGATCCATTATCATTACTGTTAGATGCTAATGAGTCGGATAGATCAGTCAATTATTGTGCTGTGGAGTATCCTGGTCTCCTTTCTTCATGGTAATGTGTTGTCTGTTGATTTAGCAGTGCCATATCAGCATCAAATATAATATTATTAATTGAATGTTTAACCTGTGCCAGTGTAACAGGGTCATATTTTTTCAATTCGGACGCAATATGCATACCAAAAGCAGTATATGGATCATTAGTCACATCGTTTTTATTGCGAATCAATTCCATGGCCTCTTCTATCATTTGATTCTCCGCATCACTAATATTAGTATCTTCATTTTTGCGCTTTGCTGGTTGTCTTTTTAGGGTTCCGTAGCCAAATGGCAAAAAACGGAACCCTTATAGATTCGTCATGTCTGTCTGTCTGTCTGTCTGTCTGTCTGTCTGTCTGTCTGTCTGTCTGTCCGTCTGTCCGTCCGTATGTCACAGCCACTTTTTTCCGAAACTATAAGAGCTATACTGTTGAAACTTTGTAAGTAGATGTATTCTGTGAACCGCATTAAGATTTTCATACAAAAATAGAAAAAAAGCAATAAATTTTGGGGGTCCCCATACTTAGAACTGAAACTCAAAATTTTTTTTTTCATCAAACCCATGCGTGTGGGGTATCTATGGATAGGTCTTCAAAAATGATACTGAGGTTTCTAATATCATTTTTTTCTAAACTGAATAGTTTGCGCGAGAGACACTTCCAAAGTGGTAAAATGTGTGTCCCCCCCCCTCTAACTTCTAAAATAAGAGAATGATAAAACTAAAAAAAATATATGATGTACATTACTATAAAAACTGCCAACGAAAATTGGTTTGAACGAGATCTGGTCAGTAGTTTTTTTTTAGTACGTCATAAATCGTAAACCGAAGTACGAAATTCAGAAACGTGGTCATACTTGCGCAAGCCAAATATGAACCTGATACAAAGATTATTATTATGTTACTTGCTGCTACGGAACCCTCCATGGGCGAGTCCGACTCGCACTTGGCCGGTTTTTTTTTCTATTTTATCAGATGCTCTTGAAGATGCACTATTTTCAGTGGCCTCTTTGATATTGCTATCCGCATTGACAGACGGCCCACCACAGTTCTGTAACAGATAAAAAAACTTTTATGATTGCTAACAAAAAAATAGATACTTTTCAGTTACCAAATACAGAAGAAGAGTGGCGGGCAGTTTCTGAAGAATTCGAGCAAAAGTGGAATTTTCCTCATGCTATTGGTGCTTTGGACAGCAAAAACGTCATTATTCAAGCTCCACATCGAAGTGGCACGGAATATTACAATTATAAAAAGTTTTTTAGTATAATACTACTTGCATTAGTAGACGCAAATTACAACTTTATTTAAGTCAATGTAGGCTGCCAAGGTCGAATTTCAGATGGAGGGGTTTTTAAAAGTTCTCAATTATACCGGAGCCTAGAAAATGATCAACTTCATGTACAAGCATTTGCGTTGAATCAATACACAATGACAGCTTTTTCAGGAATCCATGCGAAAGGATTTTGATTACCTATAATTGAAAATCCTTTCTTTCGAAGAAAGGATTTTCAATTATAGGTAATCAAGAGCACGTCGAGTAGTCGAAAATGCTTTTGGGATAATGTCATCAAAATTTAGAGTTTTGAGAAAAGCGATTCTTTTAAAACCAAGTTCAGCCAAAAAAGTAGTTTCAGCAACTGTTTACTTGCATAATTTTCTACGCAGAGATAACTTACTTAACTGCGCTGAAATGCAAGTGAATCAAGAAGTAACTGCCACACAAAGCCAATTTTCGGGTACCTCTCCCACAGATATTCGCAGTTTCTTAGCAAGATACTTTATAACTAATGGGTCGATACCATGACCGGATAATCATTAATTATTCATTTTTGTACAAAATTACGAGACGAGACGTGTCGATAGGATTGTTCCTGGTCACGTAAAAAGTTAAATGCCTCGTAGGCAAACCATTTTGACTTGTACGACTGATTTCTACCTGCAAAATAATTATTTAGCTTTAGATATTGTATAATTTGGCATTTGATTTAGATATAAAATTTGATAATTAATAAACACAACTATACGTAATATAGTGATATTACATTTAGTTAATGTCACAATGACTTGTGTAATTCCTAAGTTTACTAATGTTTAATTATACCTATGAGTATGTTTGTGATTTCTTTGTTTTTTGTGCACATTGTAACACACATATTAAGGGAATAAAACTTACCTGATCCAGTCACAGTGCTTTCCTTTTCTCTATTCCTTTCTCGTCTATATGACCTTAATAGACTTTTCATTTTGGCCTTTAATTCCCTTTTTGGCAATTCAAAGTTTTGGGCTATTTTGTCCCAAAGGTCTTCGCGTATATTTTTATTACAATATTCTTTATGTCGAGGATTCCACAACTCGTTAAATGAGCCATATAATTCAATTAGTCTAATTGATGTTTCATTGTCCAATTTTGAGAAGCGCATACGCGTACGTCCAGACACGATTACCGATGAACGATACTGAGCAACCGTCCAAACATAGCGCGGCACGCCGCGCGCGGCAGCCGCGCACACTTGCCGCTTAATCTTTGGACGCACCTTTAGGAAAAGATTTTAAATATACAAAAACGAATATTATAGATTGCTAGGTAAAAACTAGCAACAATAAGTTAGTGGGTAGAATGGAGATGGGCATAACACGAGTACACCACACATGTACACGGGTAAACTTTTTTGGTCTTTTGCCCAGACAAAGAAGTCCAAGTCATACTATCTGAAATGAAACATGGTAATTCGATAGCCATTTACGGAGACGAGGTCTGCAAGCTCTTTGCAACCCATTTTTCATCGAATGACATATTATATGCTTAATTACAGGAAAGTCGCGAATATCCTCAAAATAGTTTAACTCTGGTCAAGTTCTCTGAAAAATACGTTTTAAAATCCCTTCAAAACTAAATGTGTTTCAAGGGTTCACAGGACTGGATGTTTTTCTCCACCTCTATTTGTTACAAACTGTGCAAGTAGCTTAGTCCTTCTACTTAAAATTATATTGAACCATTCTATTGAATCAGCAGAATTCCCATCCGAAAAGAAAGAAGTCAATGCAGTGCCGATCTTCAAGAAAGGCGAAGCGTAAAAATTATCGGCCAATGTCGATTCCATCAGTTTTTCATAAGGTTTCTGAATCCCTGATGTGTCCTCTTCTAACATCGCTCTTTAAAATGGAACAACCTGCATGTATCACCAGCATGAATTCTGCACATAATGATTCACCACCATTAACTTAGCCTTTTATGTCAATGACCCCAGCAGACTATTAAGTCTAACCACAGTCATTAGAGTGTCGTTCACAAATTGACTTCATTTACACAAACTTCAACAGTGCCTTCGACAAGGTTGACTACAAGATGCTGTTCCAAAAACTTTCAAACCTCTGCGTATTCGGCTAGTTTCTTCAGTGATTCAAATCTTATTTGAACGAAAGAAAACAAAAAAGGTGCATCAGTCTTCCTTCTATTGTTCTATTGTCGGAGTTCCTCAAGACTCTCATATGGGTCCGATATTGTTCCTGGTATTCGTCAATGACATCGTGAACTGCATCAAATACCGTGAGTGTTCACTTTTTGCAGATAATGTCAGGTTGTACAAACTAATAAACTCAGCCAGAGACATACCTATCCAGAGAACGGAATAATTCTTCATGTTGAGAAGCGTTACCACATGACCTTTACAAGGAAACGAAATATATTCCCATCCTCGTATTCCCTGAATAGTTTAGACTATTCAGGGAATATGACCTAACGCTTATACACAAGTATGATGGTGAGGCGCACTAGTTTATTAAGAGCCTATTCACTCTAGCCTGGAAGACACCTACTTAAATAATAATAATATATTATTATTATAATTATTTCTTATACAATTAACAAAGGTGAATTCTGTAAGTGCTGTGTACACTTATACGTGAAGAGATCGTTGTGATGATCATATATTAACTATTCGTTGGACTGCGTAATAAATAAATAAATAAATAAATCAATATCGTTCGCGATAGAATTGGTTCGTTAACAGATTTATGTTTGTACAGCGGACTTGACAAACATTTTTATAAATTGGCTACGCAATGCCGCCCCGCGTATTGATCATACATTTTTTTTCTTTGACGAATGACCTATCTAAAGGACCCAAGAACAGTGGAACATGGACGCTATTAAAACCAGCCGAACGGAATTAGATGAAACATTGATATTTTATTTGCTCTCAAAGCATTCACCAACGTATAAAGACTGCGAAGTTATATATTCAGGTATTCAAGGACAAAGGTACCTAGAGAAGCTTAATTTCTTGAACTTTAATGAATTTCTAAAGAAAATCTGTTTAATGCAAAAACCGTCTTTATAGTTCCATCAGAAACAAGTTTACTGCACCGAGCAAAAAGACGTAGCTCATTTAGAGATACCTGAAAAGTAATTCGACTTGTTTTGATAAAACTCCCAATATTATATGACTATAGCTTCGGCCTACATATTCTAATATACCGGCCATATGATGATCATATACCGCTCGAATAACCAAAAATGTTGGCTATATATATATTTGTATACGTTAACTTAATTTTGATATAGGTACAAAAACATTCTACCGTGGTTTCACCCCGTATTTGGTTACTACTCCACTCCTATTGGCCGTAGCGGGATGTTATTTAGCCCTTCTTGATAAATAGGCTAACCAACACAAAAACAATTTTTCAATTCGAACTAGTAGTTCCTGAAATACTAGTTGAACTATCGTAATTATTATTATTTTTTTCAAAATTAAGATTATATTTATAAGAGGTAAAATTTGATATAAATATTTTAATTCAATTAAGGGTAAACTTTTTATACATATTATAAGCTAAACATATCATATTATTGCTTTTTAAATTTCATCTACAGTAACTGTAATCCAAGCTTTTTAATAATTTTAACGCCCCAGGCACTGGACCATTGTTTATTATAATGGATATTCTATAAAATCTGTATCTGTATTAAATGCGAATTAAAAATGAAATGTGTTTTAGTTCTATTCATATGAACCATGTTTGTAACAATATTATTGTAGCGACATCTATGGCGTCACAAAAAGAACTAATCCTGCATCGCGCAATCACAGTTCTCCGCACGATTAGAATATATACGACAGCCCGAAATCATCTAGCGGGCAGTAGCCCGCCAGACATAACACCCGTCTGGCCGGAGGATCCTCCCTTTTCAACGGAGGTTTGCGGGACTTTACTCTCTGTTACGCATAACTCCAAACTGGTGACCCACGACAATGAACGTCAGCGCAGCCTTCGTGCAGCTAGTACTTCGTGACGTCATCATCACTTCCTCAAGCTTTCGAGCAGCAAGCCATACAGCCAGCACCCACGGCTTTAAAGGGTATCCTGACCCCCAGCATGCCTACCTGGTCATACCTGGTCTTCACCCTCAGCCTCATCGGATTAGGCGCACAATGCCACATTCGCAAAATGACATATTGACGCAAAATGCCACATTTGCAAAATGATATTTCGCAATATGCCACACTAGCAAAATGTCACATTAGCAAAATGACACATTCGCAAAATGTCTTTTCTCAAAATGCCACATTATCAAAATGCCACATTAGAAAAATGCCACATTATCAAAATGGCACATTCTAAATATCTATTGAATAGCATTGATTCTACAATTTGCTTGTAATCAAGTAGTTATCAAAGTTTTCGCTAGGATAAGTACTGTCATTACACTGATTTTTAGGGTTCCGTAGCCAAATGGCAAAAAAACGGAACCCTTATGGATTCGTCATGACTGTCTATCTGTCCGTCCGTATGTCACAGCCACTTTTTTCCGAAACTATAAGAACTATACTGTTGAAACATGGTAAGTAGATGTATTTTGTGACCCGCATTAAGATTTTCACACAAAAATAGAAAAAAAAAACAATAAATGAGGGTTCATACTTAGAACTGAAACTCAAAAATTTTTTTTTCATCAAACCCATACGTGTGGGGTATCTAAGGATAGGTCTTCAAAAATGATATTGAGGTTTCTAATATCATTTTTTTTCTAAACTGAACAGTTTGCGCGAGAGACACTTCCAAAGTGGTAAAATGTGTCCCCCCCCTGTAACTTCTAAAATAAGAGAATGATAAAACTAAAAAAAAATATATGATGTACATTACCATGCAAACTTCCACCGAAAATTGGTTTGAACGAGATCTAGTAATTAGTTGTTTTGTAATACGTCATAAATTGTAAACCGCAATTTACCTTAGTCCCTCAGTGCGCGAGTCCGACTTGCCCAGTTTTTAGATATTTAACTTGTGAATAAACTGACACACCTTCATACATTTTTAATAAGTTTTTTTAAACTAATTAAAGTATTCAATGATATATAATACAAAAAATGTATCAATAATTCAATCAATGTATCTTACATGCTATTCTGTAATCTAGCAGTTATTAAGTTTTAGCCAGATGGCTTTTCATAAAAACATACTAACGTCCAAATATTAAAAAAAAATACTGAGTTCGAAGTGACATTTTGGCATTATGCGAAAGTGGCATTTTGCGAAAAGTCATTTTGCGAAAATGGCATTTTGCGAAAATGGCATTTTGCGAAGATGGCATTTTGCTAATGTGACGTTTTGCGATATGGCGTTTTGAGAATGTGACATTTTGAGAATATGACATTTTGCGAAAATCCAATGTGTCATTTTGCGAATGTGGCATTGTGCGCCTAATCCGCCTCATCAGCGACCATGGCGAAGCACACTGCACCTTCGGCCAGTCATATGAAGAGCCACGAAGAACCTCTCCTGGTCGACGCCAGCAGTCAAGCCACTACGTCGCACAGCACCGCTCCGACTCACTGGAGCTAGCAGCATCATCCCGACTCACTGGGACATCATCACCCCGACTCACTGGGGCATCATCCCGACTCACTGGGACAGCACCACCCCGACTCACTGGGGCATCACCGCAGACAGTTCCGACTCACCGTGAACTATGCGGCATTCGGTTCCGACCCACTGGAACCAACCTACCACTGGCCTGGCACGCATAAAGAACCATCGATCTCCGATCTCCGGAGGGGAGTGATGTAGCGACATCTATGGCGTCACAAAAAGAACTAATCCTGCATCGCGCAATCAAAGTTCTCCACGCGATTAGAACATATAGAACAGCCCGAAATCATCTATCGGGCAATTGCCCACCAGACATAATATCCCGTCTTGCCGGAGGATCCTCCCTTTTCAAAGGAGGTTTGCGGGACTTTACTCTCTGTTCCGCATACCTCCAAATTATCAAGGAATGTTTTGTGTGCGCCGCCCGACTCGACCCATAACATATGACTACCTCCTTCTAAAATACCTATCTTAGAGAAATTATGCGAGATACGATACGTATGATCGCCATTGTTGATCAGTACACATTATATTGCATATACATTTTTTTTACCAATCAGCTGTAGCTACACAACCGTCTCTTGCCAAAGAGAAGAAAACTGTACGAAGATGCTTTTGCGGCACGTTCATTTCAAATGTTTTTTTTACTGTGAAATACGGACGTGGCAGCTATCGATAATAAATTGTGGTGTGTAATAATTTATGTAGCACTCCAAAGTCGGCTGGTAGAAAATGCCTCAGGCATTGAGTCTGTTTTTGTAACTAGTTTCTTACCAGTGCATACAATTTTAATAAATACATTTTATTTTACTGGTGTATACAAATGATAACAGCACGGTGTATCTCGATGAGCATTCTATTCACAAAACCTCACCCTGCTCATTTGCGGCAATGTATAAATCGAAAAGTCTTCACGTATTATTTAAAGTATTATTTTTAAGTTTGAATAAATACAATTATATCCCCATTATCGTTGTCTTTTGAATAAATTAAAGTTACATACCTTAAAAAAAAATATTAATTTAATGCTGTAATTATTATTACAGCATTAAATTAATATTTTTTTTAGAGATATTTCTCTATTCTGTAATCGTATTTTACATATTATTATGTCATCAATCTCTTTTATGAGTTATGTCATCCTTGTCTCAAAAGTGAATGCGGCAATTAGTAAACGTGTATTTTTGAGAGACAATTGTTATGGTTAAGACACAAGTCTAAACTTACAAGTGTTCTACGTATGAGTTTTTACAGAAATGATAGCATGTCTTTACTAGTTTCCCTTCTACATCCCTTCCATGGTTGCCCGGTGCTCAGGTCCCGGCGGCGCGCCGGCTCGCCCCTCCTGCGCCCGCCTTCATTCAATTTTAGTGCGAATGTTCCTTCGGACTGGCGGTTTTGCTACACTAACAATATTTTATTTTGATATCATTTAGGCGCTGCTGGGGTAAAACATTACTCATTTTGGCGTCTGTTTGAAATTGAAGAGAAACAATTTTGAGTTTTCAGAAACATCATTAAAACAATAATAGAATCAGGATTCTTGGAAGTGGTGGCTAGATGGGATGTTTAAGAAAAGCTTTTCCGCTTTTCCTGATATCGATGTTACAGAATTAGTTTAATCAATAGCCCTTACTGTTTCGCTACAACAATATACTATTCCAGGACTAGATTTTGATGTGGTACACGGGTACGTGTACCACATCAAAATCCGTTCAACCGTTTGAGAGTGAAGAATTAACAAACATACACACAAATTGCCTTTTCATTGTGTTCATTTGTATTGTGTGATTCATGATAAATTATAGATATTTATTTTGCAAATAGATTTAAAAAAAATCTTACATGCGTCAATTTATACTAGATTAGGCTAGTTGGTTAACTAAAGATGAACATCACAAAAGAACACGTGTATTGTACTCGTACACAAGAAGTAACTCAACATACATACAAACAAGCTCAACAAAACTACCCAAAAACAGAAACTTGAGTACCGTCAGAAAGTAGCGGAACAGCAGCAGCGGCGGCGGGTTAACATTGACCCAAAGATGGTTGTAGCGCGCGGCCGTTGACCCGGCGCCGCGTATCGATCCCATTCATGCGTGGCGCTCGCTGCACGTCACCTGCTGGCGCGCGACGCCAAGCTGCTGATGAGAGGAACTCTTTATAACGTTATTGCTCAAATAACAGATACTTCTTAGATGACTACCACTCCACTGCGGATATAAAATTAGAAAATAGCAGATTCTGAACTAATTGTGCTCCATTGGTGTAATCGCTGCAAGGCGTTCTGAGTGAAGTTCAAATAAATATATATATTAGCTGAAAAAAAATATTATAGAACCATATCTCAGAGCCCCTAGATATGACTTATTTTAACCGACTTCAAAAAGGAGGAGGTTCTATGTTCGGCTGAATGTTTTTTTTTTTTATGTGTGTTCACCAATTTCTCGGTCAATTGTGGACCGATTCTGAATTTTTTATTTTTTATTGAAAATTTATGCTTCCGAATTGGTCCCATAGAAATATTGTTATGATCTGATCATTAACTTCGAAGATATGGAACAAAACTCTTCATAGGATCACAGCAGAACCGTCGTAATAATTAAAATTGCTTTGTTTATACGTGTAGTCGATGACTGACTGAAAGAAGAGGAGGAATATATCGAACTGATCTGATGATAAAGCCTGAAGTTAGGCACCGGAACTCTGTAATAAATTAATGTAATCTAACCGTGTTTGGGATTATTAGAATTGTCATGAGATGCACTCTGGCACAGAATAAGAAATAGTACAAGTACAGAAATTGCACTCCGTGATAGCCAACATACGAATTTAAACCTACTAACAACAGCGATAATGTCCATAATACATTGCACGGCACGAACACGACCTTGATTTTATTAGCCTACCAGATCCAGTGGCGCTCGTAACGAATCAAAATGCACCGTAAGTCCGCGTGACGAGAGTCTCTTTTATTATGCCCGTTATGCGCCTTTGAACAGGCCGCTCTTTTTATAGGGTTAGGACTTGTGTGTTTTTGAAAAATGTGAAATAGGTACTTACGTTTTATTACATAAAATATAATCAGATTTTCTAAAATTGTATGGTAGATAGGTACCTAATTGATTTCTACCTATTTACTTATATCCATACTTTAAAAAATATTTTTTAAAAAGTCATCTCATAGAAGTGTCAAGAGATTGTTTACATTTAGTTAGGTATCTAAACAAATGAAATAGGTAATTAAAATGAAGTGTATATGACTTTGTTGATTTTGTATGTGCGTTAGCTTTGCGTTCATATGTAATATTTAAAAGGTAGGTCGTTTAAAACGTTATTATACATAATAATTAACATTTTGTAAGATATAATTCCAATTATGTTGACCTTGCATTAGTAAGGTAGTCACTAGTACTGGGAGGTCTACTATATGGAATGATTTTAAGGTCATTGACTCGTTTACGTGAAAAATGTCGCAAATTACTTGAAATAAAAACTCGATAGAATATTCGATAAAGAATTCAAAATATTTTTTGTTAGCACGGGTCAAGCGGAAAATCGAACACGCGTGTGGCACTCTACCGAAATAAGCCTCGCAAGAGAGGCCGCGGGCGTAAGCAGATTTCTATACCTATAGTTAGAAGTGCGCCAGGCCTGACTCTGGCTATAAGGTATTTAAGTTTGGCTGGGATACTTTTTAGTGGTGGTACCATAACTAAAAATTGTAAAATAAAAATCTTTTTATATAAAAAAAATACAACCGACTTCAATGTAAAAAAACACTGAAAAGTACAAAATAACTTTAATTTCGGAAGTCGGTGTTAAATAACGAAGAAACAAAACTATTACAGAAATACCGACTTCCGAAATTAAAGTTATTTTGTACTTCTCAGTGTTTTTTTTTTACATTGAAGTCGGTTGTATTTTTTTTTATAAAAAGTTTTTTATCTCAGTAAAAAAATGATGTAGGGTAGAAAACTTTCATTATGTATTTTTAACGTACGCGGGCAATTTTTTTTCCTACTTTTTATACTGAGAAAATAAGTAACATCTGGGGGCTCTGAGATCTTGATCTATAAAGGCTGTAAGGTAGATGTTATCTTTTACACGTGTTTTGTAAGCATTTTAGTAACTTGTTGCTCTTGTTTTCATTTAAACAATTTAATGACCTCATACCAATTGTCTCGAACGATCTCTATAAAATAATTCGTCGATTATAAAAACTTTATCAGTAATCATTTTAAGGAAAAGATGATGTCTTAGAATGGGCATGCAGGATTTTCTGAACTAACTCAAATTGAAGTGTGGACAAATTTCAACATTTTATTATATCGCAGCATAATCAATTGAATAAAAAATTACAGCTGTTTCAAAAGTCCAAAAATACTGGTAAAAATGATAATATAATCAAAACATTTTTGTTAAATATTTACGTTTCTGTGACCTTCTAAGTTATATAAATTATATTTTACTATTGAAACTAAAAGAAAATACAAAATCCTAAGTCAATGCTATCAACTGTCGTGCACGCAGTGCCCTCGCACGGAGACCACTCTCAATGACGTATAAAACTTAAGTTAGAAAAATGTTTTAATAGACCGAATGCGATTCGAAAAGCCAAGTAACATGAACCGTTGAGGAGTGGCTCGTGCGGAGACGAGCCTGATTGCATTTATTTTGTTACAGTGTTTCTTGTCAACAGGAGATAAACAATTAATTTTATAGATTGAGTATTTTGCAATAAACATTTTTGTGTTTTGAAACTGCTTTTATATTTAACTAGCTGCTGTCACCACGTCATAGTAAACAATTATCCCAAGTTAACATACTCCCTGGATAAAGTAAAATAAATGAAAAATTAACAAACATACGCACACACACATACGCACACACACTCGAGAATTGTCTTTATAATATTAGTATGATTGATCAGCACCATGGTATCTTCGAATTAAAAATGTTGCGGATAACTAGGCCTTTAATTTCGATTACCTATCTGAAAAGTAGTGCAAACCCAGGGTTCGTACAAAATTGCGACTTCTTCTTTCCCTTTAAACGAAAGTTACCTGTGTACTATGAACTTGTTAGTGGTTTCCCGCGGCAGCGCCAGCCGAGGCTTTGTTGTCAAATGACGAGGTTAAAGCAATCAGGGCTAAGTTTTAGGTGGACTAACGTCACAGAAGCTGACGTATTGACGAGATGTGCTCTCTTCAGAAAGGTAACGGTTACGATTTGAACAGGCGTCTACCTATTTATATATAAACTTACCTCCTGTAGCTTGCTTTGAAGTGCTCATACAGTTCATGTCCTCTCCTTTTCCTGTCTATTTATAAAGCAGTGTTGTTAGATGATTAACCAATAGCTGACACATGACTTGTCGTAACTAATAACACACTTTTGTCGGCACTAACTTGTTGACTAATTAGTCATCGATGGAGACCTTTTGATACTTTTAATACTTGTAATATTAATTATTTTTGCTTTTCCTTTTTAAATGTAATTGTGA
Organism: Mythimna impura; assembly: GCA_905147345.3. Taxonomy (NCBI): domain Eukaryota; kingdom Metazoa; phylum Arthropoda; class Insecta; order Lepidoptera; family Noctuidae; genus Mythimna; species Mythimna impura. The sequence goes on along the minus strand of LR990362.1, from coordinate 26,396,009 downwards.
ATTTAATGTGAATTTTGAAATGTGTTTTATTTTACTGAAACAACTGAAAACTGGTTTGATTTGATGACAATAACATGTCGCTGTTTTTCGAGAAGTATTCCTTTATTCCGTAAACGTAATTTTTTAGTTAAATTGACTTACGTGTAACTGTGACTAATATAGTCGGTGATAATGTGTCTAATTCATCATCATTTTAGCTTATCACCACAACGACAGATCCCATGCGTCTCGCATTTAACGAGTTCCTGCGATCGCCGCCAGTTCATTAGTCCACCTTGTGTGAGGCCGTCCAACGTTGCGTCTTCCGGTACGCGGTCGCCACTCACATTTTTTCTGCGAGCAGTGTGCCCTGCCCACTGTCTCTTAATTTTAGTGAATGTTCGGGTTATGTCGGTAACTTTTGTTCGCCTGCGGCTATGTTCGTTCCTTTCCGTTTTTCATTTATTTGATTAATCCGTGATTAAACTTACAGGTACTAAATATTCTGCAGACTAGACCAGCAATTCTACAATAAGCTGTAGATCCATACATACATCCATACATACGATACATTCAAAAGGAATCGTCAAAATCGGTTCACATTTGGTGAAGATATCGCAAAATAAATTATAAAAAAGAAATCAGATTTTTTTGGAAGACGGTTAAAAACAATATGATACACACATAAAAGCAACTACGTAATGTTAAGTACACTGCACAAAAAAGATTAGTTAAACTTTCCTTTTTAAAATTACGGGGTAGCACAATTCAAACCCCAGCGGTTGGGGACCAGGACTCGACATGGGGAACATGCTATAACAATGAGATAGCTTGGAAGCTTGCAATAATAGTGTGGCTCTCGCTATGTAGTTATGTTTCATAACATTTTGTCGTGTCTCTGCAGTCTCGAATTTCGTATTCTGATTTGATTAAAGCGGGACTACACGATGTTGCTTTGACCCCGGATGCGCTGGGTCATGATTTGAACGTAATGAGACTAGTTGGCGTCGTAGTTTTGGCCTAGCCAATTGAAACTTTAGTATTTGTAATATAATTAGTCTAATGATATTGATGCTGTTCAAGCATTGTTAAAGGAACTATCAAATAAATGTTTTTCTTTCTTTAGTTTTTGGAAAACTTCAACATAGATAAAACTCCTCGCTGGTTCTTTGAGAAAACTTTCTGTGCGGATTCACTTGGGGAGTCTCCGTTCTCCTGCAAGCGACCATCACATACCCATATCCCCGGAAAAAGGATAGGTTTAATAAGATTTCTGTATAAATTTACTTCTTTCTTCTTAGTCGTGCACTCTTGACAGAGTGGTCTTGGCCACGTCTCGGTCGAGTCCTGTACCACCGACTCTCTCGCGAAACGACGCCATGCAACTCTGTGTTTAGAAGCTTTGGAGTTTTCATTAACGCTGCAGTGTGTCACAGATTTGATTAGGTCCATCTACCGTGTTGGAGAGCGTCCACGTAATCATTTGCCCTCGACTTTCCCTTGCACCACCATTCGGTTCATCGAGTCCTTGTTACGGGTGATATGCCCGAAGCACTTGAGGATTCATCTTACTTACTTTTTATTTAAATTTACACAAGTACATATAATAAGCAAATACCTTCGCTACAGCACTAATTGATCCGCTCTCATTCATCGCTACCTCGACGGCGTGTGCGGCGTCGCGGCGATGCCGGCCGCTCATTAGTGCTATAACAATAACGCGTACTTACTGCTAGAGCTGGTGCCGGCGCGGGCTCGTTAGCGATCCTCATCGGCTCAGCGTTGCTAGTGCGAGGCGTAGATAGTAACGTGGTTACTTGAAGGGCTGAGAGGTATTTTTGTGGTAATTGCTTTTGTTTGAGGTAGTGCTTATTTTTACGTGTATTTTTATTAGTTACTTAATTCGCTTGTAAGCCCTGCTGGTGGTACAAACATAATATTAATTGGTAGACCATAAAATTGCCCAGTGGGTAAGCCTATCTAATATATAATTGAGACTTGGTTGACAATGCGATATATGTGTATCCAATTCACGAAGATTTTCGAAATAAAACTAATACCTTCTTAAAAATCAATTCCATTTAAAATAGTTGTTAAATAAAATATTTTCTACTGTTTCTATTGTCCTGCAAATGCGTGGTTATCTTACTAAGAGGGGCTATCGAACTGCGACAAACTTGCCGTATCAGTATCCAGCGACTTGGTCCCTGGCCAAGCGCATTTTATGTCTGTCGCACGACTTGGCGGGAGTTGGCCCAACTCGCCAGTTACTTTTATTCGAATATCGAATGCACCGATTTCTTTTTTTGAAAATGTTGGGTATTGAGTTTCATTTGCGCTTCTCAAGTAAGTACTTTTTTATGAACTTCGCATCGTTTATACCGCGTACATCGTAGGATTGGAACAATTTGCCTGCTACGGTCTTCCCATCCGATTATAATTTAGGTATCTTCAAGACTAGAGTAAATAAGCTTTTAATAAACTAGTGTGTCTCACCATCAACAATTGCATCTCCATCAGGTGGGATCGCAGTTAAGCACTGGTTTATATCAACTAAAAAAAATCTTATTTTATTTGTTTGTTTCGATTTAGTCCCATCTCGGCACCCATAAATTAATTCAGCATGCTCACGACTAATTCCTAGCTTGCTATCGTCTACTGTCCCTGTAATATTATAATAATAATACAGGGACAATAGACAAATAATATATTATTTTTTATTTATTTTTAAACCTAATATATATTTTTCAATGATGCTTCTAGTCTAGCCAGAGGCTGTTCACTTCATACAATGTAATAACTAAATCAGCATGTTCGTATAGCCTGAAGCTCTACCCACGCGAAGCTCTACAGTCGCTATATAGTAGTTCCATAACGTTTTGTCTGCGATGATGAGAGAAAAGCTAATGTTCACAGTCGAAAACTATGTCGTAAAAGGAGATAGCGCCTCGAACTACTGAACAGGCTCGCTATGGTAACTGTATATAGACTAGTGAGCTTTGATTAGTGAATTATCTTACCTTTAATGCAATATGACTATATTGCATTATAGGTAAGATAATTCGGATTATTGACTATATATTGATAGACGGGATTATTGACTAATAATCCCGTCTATTAATTTCTTTCTTGGCATAATATATTATATCCCACGCTCTCTGAAAATTTCAACCGTCCACCTATTGTGGTTCACGAGATATAGTCCGCGTGCAGACAGGTGGACAGCAGAGGCATAGCAGTAAAGTTCTGTTGGTTATCATTCGGATACGGAACCCTAAAAATTAATAATCCAGAAATAAAAGAAAAACGATAGAATTAAAAATCCTCGTCTTGGTTTTATTATTATTAAATGTTTCGAGAGGAAACAAGGACCAGTTTATTTTCCTGTTCACCTCCTCAATCGAGAGGAGATTGTAGAGGGGGAGGGGGGGGGGCGGAGGAGCGGTGGGAGGTGGTGGTGGCGAATATGATGGTGTTCAGGTGACGAACGACCCGTCAGGATCCTTTATTGAACCCGATTTATTACGGTTTCTGTTTAGGATGAGAAATCACTTTATGTCCATAAATACGTAGGTACTTTGGATTGATTAACAAGAAAGTTTTTGAAAATAGGTAAAAATGTAGATATAGAAAATTAATTTGGATGTTTCGCTTGACAGTTGAATGAGTTTTATTCATCAGCACAAGAAATGGACAGCCCATAGACCACGGTCCTGAATCATAAATATCTTCTATAGCACAACGTTTGATCTGATAGTTTTGTGCAACGCCTATGATGTTATATTACAAAAGAAAGGGTACATCAATGCCTTGGACTTCCACCAAATCTCTCGATATCTGTACTGTCGAAAAGAACAGTGTTTGAAGATTTTTTTATTATTGAACATTTATTTTAATCGTGATTCAAAAGTGTTTAGGGTTGATAGCTTAATTTCATTTTCAAATGAGTAAAAGACAAGGGTGTCAGTAGCTTGACACACAACAATCAAGTAAGACAAAAGATATTCAATCAACAAATTAATTTGAACATCTACTAATTAAACAGGCTAAAAGACAAGAATCTGAGAAATTCGCATAGCAATAATTCGCGTTGCCTTGCTAGCAAAGCTAATCAAACATGGCGCCTTCACAGCCAGCAATGGATGCTGCAGGTAATAATAATAATACCTACGTACAATCGACTTACGAGAAATTTAATCACTTTTGAACTTTGCACGGTAAAGGAGACAATTTTTTTTGGGCCCACTATTAAACGGTTACGTTTATTAATCATATTACACATGGAAAAAGTGATCATCTTATTATAATTAACAGACCAAAAATTATATAGAAATCTAACCGGAATAATGAAATAATAGTAAAAAAGTGTTACGGTAAAAAATGCTTGTTTAGGAGCGTTTTCAAGTTTATTTTAACGTGAAAAAAAATATATTACTACAGTGCGCAGCGGTGACATCGGATTTAAATGCGTTTCAAGAGATAATAATTAATTGGTACAGCGAACTTGTTTTTAATGCTGTTATTAACGGTTAACACAAATATCAATCAAGTAACGTACTTTAAAAATTACCGTGGAACGAAACGTAATTAATAGCCCGTTGCAGATGCTCTGTGGTCCAGTTTCAATCAGTTTGACAATGACAAACAACTAGTGGTGGGTCGTTGTCGAATTTTAGACGGACGAGACGTAACCGTTTTGGCGACGACAAAAACGGTTGCAGAAAACGGTCGTCGTCGCAACTGGTTTGAAGACGAAACTATCGTTGAGTGAAGTAGTTGCAGAAAACGTTCGTTGTCGCAACTAGTTTGAGGACGGTAATAAATTCTGTACTCGTCGCGTCGTCGTTTCAAAACCAGTTATTACAATGAAAAATGAACTTTATGACTATAAACATAAAATTCATTTTTCATTGCAATAACTGGTTTTAAAAACGACGACGCGACGAGTGTGATAGTTGAAGCAATGGATTTTCGACCTTATTTTCTTAACAGTAAGATAACAATTCGCATACAGTAATTCGAAGACTGGTTTATGCAACGAAGACTGTTTGGTCGCAGGATGGAAAACGGTTGTTACGTTGCAGAACAAAAAACGGTCTTTGAAAACTGTTCGTCGTTGATACTCCCACCGCTACAGACAACATTATTATTGTTTCCGATTACTAGATAGTTGCATGTTTCTTCTGTTCTTTTCGTATTTTTATTCGAAAGATTTTATGAAAATGGCATCTGTAGATACATGCATAATCCACAAAGCCGTTGTATCAATTGTGCAGCACGATTTCAATGGAATGTTGAATACTGCTCTTGCTGGATACTGTTGTAATTGTTTAGTGGGCAGACGCACTGTTGGCTGCTGTGCATATGTGATGTTTATAGTGTGGTTTTTATCTTGGGCGCGGCATCAAGGTGAGGTTGAGCCACCTGCATCTTTTTTAGATGAAATACTGCTTTTAAGAGATGACTTTGAAAATGATGATGATGAACAGTAATAAATACTTGTGATGCTATAATGTGTTTTTTTTTTCTCCTTACACAACCAGCATAAAACACATCACCTTATTATTTTAGATCTACAGTCAATGGCCGGCAAAAGCCGCGCTATTTCGAAATGAATACATCTACGCATTTTCATGAATAAGTCTATCAAATCGTGTAAATCACATCAAAGTCTGTCACGTAGTACAGACGTGACTTTGTTTTATACTGTATATTATTGAACAGTGCACTATTTTAACTTAAAATACCAAGGAGACCTATCCACTCATTAGACAATCGCTCTTGTGAGATTTTAGGTTATTATGAGAGTCATGTTTTGACTGCCGTATTTCACGGTACTCCAGTTAGATAAAGTTTTGCCAATATTACCACTGTAATCTAGAGATTATAATGAATAAACTAACGTGCATTTCATTGCTATACGCCACAATTTGTGGTGGGCCTATTCCCCAAACAAAAAAAATTGTCTCCTTTGGTTTTTCATTTTTGATGTCACGGCACGTAAGAACTATTTATGTTGTACCAATACTTAACTAACAAGAATAAAAATATATAAATAAAATACTACAGATATTGATGTTGAATGATACTTGTTGATGAATAAATAAACTAATACTTAGAAGTCACTTAGGTATATAATGTTTTTAGACGCTGTTCTAATTTTAAACGACGAAGAAAATGATTAACTAAATGAATAAAAAAGTTTGTTTATTTTGCTGTGCTACAGCCGCCATTTTGACACTTAGCGATATAAAAATTAAAACTGATTTAACTCATTTCCTCCAACTTTTAGTTAAACCTGGAATAGCTGTAACAGGTTTATTATTTCATGAACTATGAATTGAAGCACTGTTGGCCAAAGTTTGTATGAATGGTGGCCCATACCCTTTATGTTTTGATTTCTATAGAAGCCTAAATAATATCCACAAGATAGCTGTGTATCCAAAATATCTAGAGAAAAATGTGTAATAATCACGTAAGTGCGGTTGTATGGAAATGACCTCGAGTTGGCCGCTCTTAAACGTTGCTATTTGCTCCATTTATTGTAACGTAATGGATATTCGGCAGTAAGGCTAAGCTTCTGTTACCGAATTGTAATTTTATGAAAAGGAAAAATCTGTGGGCAATATTGATTAAATGTACTGGCTGATTTAAGCCACCAAATGTAAGGACTTTTATTTGGATTTATTTTTACTCTAACCTCTAATCTGGTAAATTCACCGCTTATCAATCTCAATAACAGAACAATTTTTCCTCCAGCAATATTACTCTAACGTAACGAAAACCCATCACCATAAGCAAAAGAAATCCAGACATGTTTCATTCGACCTTAAAATTTTAGTGTAACTTCAAATACTTATGTCCAAGCTCAATATTAAAGATCGAGCATTTCCAACACATTGCTCTACAAGCAATATTGATCTCTAAGACCTTTTCATATGGTTGATATTAATTTGGTTTAGGAAAGCTTTGCGCCACGAGCTCAATTCACATCGACCCATCGCTGGTTTCTTACGATTTTAGTTTTCTCATATAATTGACGTCGTATTTTCTAAACATGTCTGTTATATATTTTTGTAATGTCGGACCATCAGAGCTTGCTCTGAGCGCTCCTCTTTTCCTTTTAACCTACTTAATCATTTAAAGAGTGGTAAAGTTTAAAAAAGTTTGTTTTTATGAGAATGTCTGAGATTTATCAGCCCATTTTTTGGCTGAACACAGAATGAATATTCAATAGCGTTGGTGTAACAGTCACCAAGGTTCATGTTAACAATGTTCATGTTGTCTTGGCTTTCTATTAACTGTGTTGTCTTTCCTGTTATTTATATTAACTCGGCAATATAATACGTAACCGTAAAACACCATACACGTAACAAAATTAACAGGTTTACGACCAAAATAAAAGTAACATGTATGAAAAGATAACCGCGTTATGCCCGACTGTACCGCCATCATGTAGGTACACATGCACGTGTATGATTGTGAACAGCTGTGTCCACAGTGAAGTCACAGCAGTATCTCAACGCCGCAACATCCTCTAGTATGTTTTGCTATAAAAACGAAACAAAATCGGGGTCGTTGTTAAGTCATAAAACGGAGGAATGGTAGCCATTGACCGGTGTGACGTCATAGGTTCATAGTAACCTGTGCTAAAGTTATTTCTGTTGTCTCATGACGTGGATTTCTATTTCAATGTCTTTTTCTTATTTTGATAAGAATGTAGGCTATTGTATACAATGACGTCTTTCGTTTTTTTTACGAACAAAACATGGGAACAATAAACTTGATCAAAAGAAAACAAAACACTTGTATTGCCATCCGTTGTACTTTTACAATCTGGATTGCCAGTTGATTTTATATGTTATAGGAAAAATAAATAACTGATATAAAACCAGCAAATATTTCTGTTTTGACACATTACCGTTAAACCAATTATCTTCTGAGAGACAACAGTTGTCTCGCTAAACATTGCTCGCTCGACGATCATCGTAAACCATAGAGAACGCGGGTTTATAGCATTTTCACATTTATTGCATTACTAAATTAGATTAGCTGGCACACGATGTTATACACGGTTAAATAATGATTCAATATAAATATTTGAAATATCTAGGCAAAGCGCTTTCAAGCTGAGTTCTGTGGGACTGGTTATTTCCCGAGGCTCATCGTGGACCACAGCAGTCGTATCTACTTGAATTTATTTATTTTATTTTAGGGTTTACAGACTTATCAACAAATGATATAAAAACTGTTATATCACCAAATTGTTCATTACATGTCTCCACACAGATAAAAAAATCGATAAAAAGAAAGTACATACAAGTCAATTAATTAGTAACAAGAGAAGTTATTTATCATTGAAAAAGTCGGTGCTATTTTCCGTTTTATTAAAATTAAGTGCACTTCTTATTGAAAAATTGTTTTTTTCCAGGTCAAAAGTATACACTACACTAGTTGAGAACTTGTGCCAAAATAATTTTATTAATAAAGTACTGTGGCACTAAGTGTTGTGACACTACATACTGTGACAACAAGGGACTGAAATACTGAGTGCTGAAACACTAAGTATTGAGACACTAAGTACTGTTATACTGTGTAGGTACAGTGACATTTAGTACTGTAACACTTAGTACTGCGACACTAAATACATACTGTAATGCTATATACTATGACACTGCACACGAATCGGTACTTTCACAGAGTCGGTATTTATCGGTTCTATAACAAACATTCTGAAAAATCAATTTTACCTTATTTGTAGCGACGATTGAGTTTAGTATAAAAGTTAGTGTTATACAAGCGTCAAACTAAAGAATGTTCAATTATAAATATTTATCGACATAGGTACATTTTACCAACTGTGTTGTTTTAAAGTTGTGTTATGAGTAAGAATAGACATTTTACATATTTGATATTAAAAAAGTATTTGTTTTCATTGTTTCATGAATAATGAAGCGATGAAAAATTTTGTTATTTTACACCATAAGGGTTGATGAAGGGTGTTGAATGCATGAAAACGTGTAGTATTGTAACAGATTGAATCAATCTTTTGACAGTTCGGTTGAGAATCAAAGGATTGTATATTTATTTATTTACATGGGTATATTTGCCTAAGCCATTACTATCCAGAGTTTAATTCATTTAAAATTTCATAAACTTTAAAGACAGGATATTTTTTTAATTATAAATAACCAGTTTTTATTACGACGCCATACTATGCGCAGATTGCTGTTACATCTCCAGTTTCTTTAGAAAGCAACAAATTTAATCGTTTAAAGCTTTTACTTTTATGATTTATGCGAAAATTTCCTTCACAGTGTCACGAAAGTTCCCCAGTTCACAATACTTCTCTACAACGTTGTTTACAAAAGCGTTTTCCAAACTTTAAATATAACAAGTTACTTTTGTCACAATCATTAAAATTTTCCGACTCCAAGTACACAGAAGCGGTCTTTATAATACTTTTCATTTAATAAAAAGCGTGAATACCAATTTATTTTTTCCCCGAAAACCAGCGTAGTTGGTAACTGGAGCAGATGACAATAGTGCACGGTCCACTGGGCAAACGTCTGAAGGGATATCTAACAACACGTTTATGTTGTTCACATTGCATCCCGGCTGATAACCGACTTCACCAACTGTTTACCCATTGCCCGACTAGTTTCAGAATCATTTACTTGAATGGAAAACAATACAATACATGGACATAAAGAACTAAGCCTTAATAAATTCAAGTCATTTGTAAAGCGAAAACTTTTTTTGTTTATATTTCAATTGTGCTTTTTTATATTCTTTTTACAATTTGACTTTAATAATTAATTTTTACAATTTTGCATTCATAATATTTGTTTTTATTTTAAAAATTGATTTTATTTATTTTCTAAATTAATTTTTGACATAAATATTTACTTTTTTAATTGTTACATTTTTCTACACTTTATTTTGTTTTCGTTTATGATTGTGAATATGAGGACTATGTGGATCTTTTTTTTTTCTTTTCAGTTATTTTGACGTATGGCTGGCAATTTTTTTTTTTAGGTGGGAAAATCATCTAATGACAGATCCCGCTCTTGGACGGAGCGGGAGATAGTGTCAGACTTTTGCTGACTAAAAACCCACTCCTGTTCCTTCTTTGCCTTCAAAGTCAAAGTCAAAAGTTTTTTATTTCACATAGGCCTACATGGACACTTTTAAAACGTCAGAAGCTAGTGCATGGTTCCGAATTGGTCGTTTACTATGGAGAAAAACCGGCAAGAAACTCCATGGTTACTCTTTTAAAAAAATTGTTGTTCTTACAATATTTCCATATTACAGTATAAGTATATATTACGAGTATGTAAGGACAGTGTAGACCGGTTCATATTGTACTAAAAAGTACAATACAAATAATCATAATAAAAAGTAAGTCGTAATAGGAAGTAACCTAATAATTCGCGGAGTCTACAGTGTTCTCACATTCACATTATAAAAAAGAGGCTATATAAAAAAAGCAAGAAAAATAAATAATTACAATTATCAATAAAAGAGACGTTAACAAAATAAATTACTAACGAATTTATGGTGGTTGGCGTCTAAAAATATTGCAAAAGCAATGTGTTAGAAAAAAAAAAGAAAAAGTATAGGTATATTACAACAAATGTGGAGCAGTTAATAGATAGGTACATTTACTTAATATTATGAGTTACCAGGGGGCCACATGTGCAGAAGCAGTCATTGCCAAACAAGCGTGTCTTCGATATAGTCTTTAACCTTGTAATACGCTTTTTTGTATTAGTGTGTTTCTTCTCAGGGTACCGAACTTTTTTTTTTTTTTTCGGGTAGGAAAATCATCTAATGACATCCCCCGCTCTTGGGCGGAGCGAGAGATAGTGTCAGACTTTTACTGACTAAAAACCCACTCCTGTTCCTTCTTTGCCATTTTTTCCAGGGCCCCGGGGGTCACTTTCGCATCACCCATGGCCCCAGTAGGCCTCGACCCTGCTGGGCCCCTACGGTTGCTGACATCTCCTTGAGGCGCTCGTGGAACACTACGCGCTGTCGACGACTTGGGCTCGGTCCGGACAGTCACCGGACGATCGGACGGCGAGCCACCCATTGCTCGCCGTCCGCAAGCCCGCGCCTACGGTGGCCGGAAATCGGGATCGGAATCCCGGCGGCGATTGGGGCGTGAGGACCGTTGCCTCACGCAATCGGCCGCCTCCTTTGCTAGCATTACTGCTTCGCAGAAGGAGACAACCGCCTGCCACTCCTCCTCGCTCCGGACCATGGCCTGTACCAAGGCCCGGCGCGAGAGATCGCTGCCGCCGATCGCCCCCACGAGGACACGGCGGTGCTCTGCCCAAGCGGGGCACACCTCTACCGTATGCTCCACCGTGTCCTCCGGGCGGTCCACACAATGGTGGCACCCGGGCGTCTCTTCTGCACGAATCCGGTGCAGGAACCTCCCGAACTTACCATGTCCGGTGAGGACCTGCGTCATGCGGTAGGTAAGGACGCCGTGAGGTCTTTCCAGCCACTCCTCAAAGAGGGGACTTATCGCCATAATTATGGCGTGCCCATCAGGGTACCGAGCTAGGAAACACTGGCTTCATCTAGTTTAAACTGACGGAAAAACTGACGTGTAAAAGTGTTTTTAAAAAACCTATTTGCAAAATAAATATTAATAACATTATCATGACGGTCGCTAAATGAAGTCAATCGTTGGTCCCAGCCGTGATTTGTAGACCTTTGACAGTCACTACAAATAGTCAGAAGTCAGGAAATCTGACAGCAGTTTTGCCAAGGGGTATTATAATTATTATACTCTTTATTATACACCACATAAACAAAAAAATACAGGATAAACATTATAAAAAATAAGTGTACAATGGGCGGTCTTATCGCACAGGGCAATTTCTTTTTTTGGATGGACTGAACGAAAGGAATAGATTTAGGGCTCTCAGTGTACAAACATTAGAAATAATACTAATAAGACATCGGGTATCGTGTCACCCAGTCACTGGGTTGTGGAAGTCAGTCGCTCAATGAAAAATATTGGTATCCAGCAGCTTCTGGTTTGACTGGAAGCCAACCCCGATATAGTTGGGAAAATACTAGACGGATAGATTCAAAGTCAACGTGATAACTTTAGTACAAAAATTCGAAGACATGTGATATACACCAACCCACACTGGGCTCGCGTACTGGATTTTGGCGTTCGTTAGTGATCGATGATTACAGCCCATTCCGTCTCCTAGGGAGGAGGCCTGAGTCCCAGCAGTGGGAAGATTATAAGACTGATTATGTTATGTACAATACGTTCCAAATAAGAATAGGATCGATTGACAGGTAGTGACGACACGTCATACTGTCAAATCGAAGAATTATTATGGAGAGCAAAACAAGAAAATTTCAAAATTTAATTTATTTACGAACTGTGAACGAAAATAGTTTAATCAGAATCCAGTTCTTCAATTTTGCTCATCTCTGAGTTCTTCTATTTTGCCCAATTTCTTGCGATTTGACAGTATGACGTGACGTCACAACATGGCGTCGATCCTATTCTTATTTGGAACGCATTGTACGTTGTGATAACTTTAGTTGAGTCTGTAAAGAAGTCTGAAGGTAGGTAGACACACAACAAAGAAGGTGTAAACATTCAACAAAGAAGGTGTAAACATTCAACAAAGAAGGTGTAGACACTCAACAAAGAAGGTGTAGACACTCAACAAAGAAGGTGTAGACACTCAACAAAGTTTACAGACGTTTGATATTAACTGACTCTATTTGCCATTACTCGGTATGGCAAAAATAGTAAATTATGGAGATCGAGACAATCAACTTAGAATCTTGATGAGGATAGGTAGTTTTAACCCAACAAATGTTATTGTAAATCTTCTTTCTGGTATGCTATTCAATTCATCCATCTTCTCCTATTCAAGCCTTACTACATCTACCATTTGATGTAGAGGATCCTGAGTCTGATGTGAAATAAAACTGTTTACTGATTCTTTAATAGTACATAACATTATAGTGACGTATTGGTTTATAGTCATAATGTTCCAATAAAATATATTGAAGCAGTGTTGTATTGCTATACTATTATTTATTATGTTGTGCTTTGGGTCGCTGCGAATTTATGTTGAAGTTTATTATATTTATACGCGAGCGTTTTATTGCTGCAAAAAATATGTATCCCAGCGGCCGATCGGAATGACATGTGGAATTTAAAAAAATGTGGCATTTAATAAACTTTTTTTCGGTGATTGGTTGGCAGCATGTTATCCACTGGTTTGCCTGTAGGACTACTCGTTTTCCCAAAAACTTACATGGAGTAAACGATAGAGCTGTCAGTTTCGCTACGTACTATGCCTCAGCCACATGAGCCGTCGACTGGACAAGATGAAGTAACTCATTAAATAAACCTAACAATAATATAAGTGAACCACTAAACATGTTAAATGATGTCCTCTCCTTATACATAAGTAAAAAGGCACTAATCACCCCAATTACTCAAAGCTCCGCGGTGTCAGACCGTCCACTAGTTTCCTACTGAAATTTTCACGCACTGGTGTTACTGGTGTCATTTTCTATCTATCTCAACGTTTGCCATTCAAGAAATAAGTGAACGAAAATTTGTTCTTAATTATCAGTTAATGGTTAAGTAATTAAGACTTATACACATTCGCTTATTTCTTGAATGACAGAAATTAAAATAGAATGTGACGATGTATACGTCTTATTGCTCGTGGCTGACTATACAAGACTGGCTTCTGCCAGCGGCTTCGCCCGCGTCAAAATAGGTTTCTCTATACAAACTTCTGACCCCCGTTTTACCCCCTTAGCAGATGTCTACACCCAATAAGGAACGTTCCTGCCAAATTTTAAGTTTGTAGGTGTTATAGTTTCTGAGATTTCGTGATTAATCAGTGAGTGGTATTTCGCTTATATATACGAGTATATACCTAGATTTTTCTATAAATTTCACATGGCACAGAAAATAGTACGAAAAGCAACTATTAGTTTTGAACCAATAGTTTTTTTTTAAGATGAAACAAGAAACTATTGGAACAATGAAATATTGTGACGCAAGAAAAACGTTATTACCCAAGATGTACGTAACAGCAAACGTTTTGAAACTAAGTTTGCTTTAAGCTGTCACTAATCAATCAATATAGCTTACTCAGCTTATCCTAAATTGAGTATATTAAGCTAACACATTACCTGTGAGACTAATACTAATCTGTAATCCACGATAATGGTCGACCTTTGGCACTACAGCATGAATCATTTGGTGGGCAAAATTATAGAAAAAAATATTCAATATGTACTGTGTGTTGTATCGAATGTGAAAAAAAATATTATTGTAAGTGTCTCAATGTTTTTTTTATGAGGTACAAGCTTATGCCCGCGGCTTCCCCCGCGTACATAAAATATAGCCTATGTCACTCACGAATAAAGCAGCTTTCTATCAATGAAAAAATTTTAGCAATCGGACCAGTACTTTCAGAGATTACGACACACAAACAAAATAAACATAAAATACAAATTTTACCTCTTTGTAATATTATATAGTGTAGATAATCAATTTTAATGTGTAAAAAATAATAGTTGCAGTTAGAGGCTTCGACCGCGTGATGTTAGAAAATTATTCCAAGGGTACTCTCGGGATAAAAAGTATTCTATGTGCTATGGCAGGACATTCTCTACCCGAGTACAAGTTTGTAGGTGCTATGCCAGGACGTGTTCTACCTGTGTACCAAGTTTCTTTGAAATCTGTTGTACAGTTCAAGCGTGACAATGTAAAAAACACATAAACCTATTACCTATTAACCTATTTATAATATGGTGTGATCATCGATTAATGCTTATACAGCCAAATACCTTGGCATAACTCTCAACTCTAAGCTGTAATAGAAAACTCATGTTAAAAAGAAAAGATAACAGTTCGACAACGTAGGTAACGTTATAAAAGTATTCTGGAGGAAAAATTACTCAAAAGGAAATCTTTCTTATCATGATAGGTACCTATATAATAAGATAATACTATACAAGCTTATTCTGATCTCACTTTGGATGTAGATAGGTACTAGTATCTAACTTTGGGGCTGTACTTAACGGAGCTAAGTCAAAATAATGCAACAATTCCATTATAAAGTACTCAGGGATGTTGTAAAAACATCCGGGTAAAAGTCTGACACTATCTCCCGCTCCGCCCAAGAGCGGGGGATGTCATAAGATGATTTTCACACCGAAAAAAAATCCGGGTACATAAAAAATGCCCAAGCTCACGTACATGGACTTCACCGACATGTGAACGTTGAGGAAATCCAGCTGCTGCGAGACAATACGGACCTAGTGCGTACACCAAAGAGAGGTTTAGTATCAAATTGTCTAGCAGAACTTTTCAGTACAATCGTAGTATATAAGATAGATATGCTCTTTATTGTACTACACCATAAAAAATACAGTAGGAGGTTAAAATTAATGGGGTGTAACCATGGGTGGTTTTATTGCTAAAAGCGATTTTTTTACAGACAATCTTTGAATGGATTTGAACAGAGAATGAGAAAAGATACGCAGGCAGTTCGTGATGTACTATTTATTATATACGAGTTCAAACCCAGCCAGGCGCATTAGTTTGTGTGATTTATTTCATCTCCACTGCTCTCAAAACGGTGAAGTTTTTGGTGAGGAAACCAACTTGTCCTAGAAAAAAAAATTCTAAGCCATGTGACATCCACCACCAACCCGCACTTGGCCTGCGTGGTAGATTACGGCTCAATCCCTCTCATACAGAGGAGGCCTGAGTCCCAGCAGTGGGAACACTATAAGGCTGATTACTGATAAAATATGATAACTGATAAAATACAATAGGTACATATAGGTACACCTCTAATTTTTAATTAGTACAAATATTTAAAGGGCTTATTAGAAAAGGTCTCGTTATTATGTCAAATAATATTCATAAACAGCAAAGTTATTAGAGTTTGTTTATATCCCAAAATGTCACTCAATTTATGGAAATATTGTACAGGCTATTATGTATGAAAATCAATGGAAAATCATTGCGCGTAGTATTTTCTAGTAGCATTTGTTAGGAATAATTGATTCAATTATGAATTTACCAATTATGACAAATTTTTGTGGTCAATTTTGGGATTTCGTTTTTATGGGTACGGATGGACCCCCTGTTTTTTGTATTTATTAAAAAATAGGGGTGTATAGGTGTATATGAAAGCGGCGAAATTTTTAGGTACATAAACTTAATGACATTCAAGGAGAGGTAATCACGGTAGTGATTACCTCTCATTGAATGTCATTAAGTTTGGAGAGGGGTATCTCGTTGAATGCATTAAGTTCCTTGACCATATTTTTAAAAGATGGTAAAATTTAGTACTTGCCTTGCTGGCGCGGGTAAGGTAAGCTTTCCATAGCACTATTAGTACTGTACAATAACACTGCAGTACTTGAACTGAGAATGACTTTTTAGAGAAATTTGTTTTCCGATGACCTGAGATATCTAGTATGTGATATTAAACCACAACTACGTGTGTTAAGGTATAATTTCCCAAAACTCAGTTAACTACTGTATTTTAGAGCACTAAGTATGCATAGATCAACGCGATGCAGACTCTAGTAAGATTCCTTTTTCTTTCCCGATTACCATAACCTTTGAGGATAAAACTTCCCCATACCTACCGAGCACAGTAAGGTAATTGGCTGCAAGTTTTCTAACGTTGCCTTTATAATATATATACGCCGTTTTACTTCGCCAAGATAACGTCGTGACGGTATAAATTGCGAGGCGTGCGATAGTGCCCCGCTGACTACCTACCTGTACCCCTAGCCAAGTTTATAATTCGCTAGCGAAATGTATGGGAATGACATCATCTCATCGTTAAGTCACGGGGTCAGAACAAACGAATAGAAAATTCGTAGCCAAGTTCACATCGTTCAAAAAGATAGAATCAATTTTTATCGTTTCTACAATGTTCAACGCTACATCCTTTGTTAAAATGTTTAAATGGTAGCCAAGACTGATAACAAATAGAGTATGAGGTCTGTGCTCACTGTGGCGGTGGGCAGGCGCTCGGGGCAGGCAAGCGACACCTTTATGCTTTTATAGAGGTGGAGTTAAAAGATCAATAAATAAGATAATGGTTTTAGTTGCAGATACTCTTGGTCAAAGATTTCAACAGTTTCTGTAAGCGTAATGCAATCTTAAATTATTGTAGGTGTACCTACATACATTCTAATACATATTATAAAACTAAGTCCCTCACGGTGTCTGTCTGTATGAACACGATAAACTCAACTACTGAGTGGATTTTCATGCAGTTTTCACCAATAGACAGAGTGATTCATGATAAAAGTTTTGGTAAAAAATACTTGCATATTATAGAGTAGAGAAAAGCCGAGAATTCCAAAGAATCGTAACACCCGTGTGGAGCCGGGGTGATTCGCTAGTCTTGTATAACAGTAGCTTCTGCCAGCGTGAATGTCGGAAACTTATTTTTTATTATTTTTTATTATTGATAGGAAACTATTTCAAAGAAACATACTCCCGGAATAAAAGTCAGTTCTATCCAAATCTGTTCAGTCATTAAGACGCAAGAAGGCATCAGATATGATTTTCAAACCAAATGATTTTTGGGTTTATTTACAAGCATGAATTTTGTGATCAGATATAGGCAGCGGATTAAATTGCATATTCCATCGAATGGATGTAAAAATGAAACCTTCGCAGCAAATCCTTTGTTTTAAACTGTAGAGCTTTTAAAGGGCCATTTAAAAGTAGTGTTTAAAAAATATTAAGATAAGTTGTCCGCATGTTCGTGCGTAATACTCGTAATGCGTATCTAAAACAGGTCATCAGGTTATGGGTCAGTTGAAATTGTTTAACGATAGGTATAAGACGCGACAGTGAACACATGGACAACACGACAGCTTGCGCGGGTAAGATGACACTAACTTTCAGCATGACTATTGTAGTACAAATGTATCTACTAACACAGGGGTAAATACATTGCCTTGTTACATCACCAGCAGCTAAAGTCAACACGTGTGCTTCTGTGAAAAGCTTGCACGCAACTCTCACCTCCCACCATTAGTGCACCCGAGATAAGTATATAAACACTACAACAACAATACAAAAAGTAACGCCTTTAAACTACTTACTCCTCTCATAACAAAACAACATAATACTCCAACATGCACCGTCCGAACGATTATCCTGCTTACCAAACAAATAAACATAGAATCACCTACTAACTCATATTTATTACAAAAAGGAAGTCAGTGATAAATAACGAAGAAACAAAACCAGAAACGCCGACTTCCGAAATTAATGCTATTTTATTTATTAAAAAGTCGGTTGTTTTTTTTATTTTTTAGCAAACGGTTTTTCTATTTTTCCCATTTTAGTTGTAAGAAAGTACTTTGTACTTTACGATAAGTTCGATTAAAAAACGTTTATTTAACTTTACTGCGTTGAAAAATTCCCCGCTTCGCCACCCTTTGGTTGATACAGATTTTTTTGAATGTGCCTAAATCAAATTGGTTCAAACTCAAAACCCTGAACGGATAATTTCTTTCAAACTCATAATTATAAAACACAGATCTTCCACAACTCCACACAAGTAGGCGACGTAGATTATCTCACCAGGAACGTAAGCTTATTACACGGAATGGGTCCAAATCGGAGTCTATGCCCCGATTTCTGATTTAAGCATTTATCTGCAAACCTGTCAAGCATGCAAGGTTTGAGACGTGCTTACCTCAAAATACTCAATTCAGAAACTGGCCCTAAGAGATTTAACAGCTAATTTTCAATTAAAAAACTATTCATAAGCCAAGACACGAAAAAGCTGACCCTCGATGGTTTGGATTAACAAGATACCCCTTCCTTCCAGATAATTATAACACTAAAGTTTCACTACTAAATAATTAGTTAGTAATGTAACTTACAATTAATTAATCCGAGATCTGGTGCCTTGAATAAATTAATTGTAATAGGTGTTAAACTAAGACTACAAGATTCCTTCGTATTAGTGAGTTACAGGGGGCTGAGCTCTCAGGTAACCAATATAGAACTATACAGTTGCGATTACAACCTCCATCTTTCTTTAAGTCGGTTAAAAGTACAAAGGATACCTCCCCTCACTATGCGGAACCCACTAAAGTTACATCTGGATTTAGGGAGTCTTTAGTTAATAATTAATCGGACGAAACCCTAGAAGGGGACCACTTGAGCCAAGTTTATGAGAGTCAAGAATTTTAGGGCTATACTGCTCAAAAGTATGAGTTGTTGAGGAAGTAATCGGTTGCTTCTTTCACCAAGATATCTCTAAGTAATTGTAAATTTATATAAGTACGTAGTAGTTGTTTAAATCTGTGAGTGATGTGCACGTCTGTAATTGGTTTGTTTACACGGGATTATTTTATGAAAGTTTAATGTGATAACCTTTAAACAAATTGTTGGCGTGCCTTATTAGCAAAAAAAAAAAAATTGTGTTTTTTTTTACATTCTTTATTTGAAATAAAATAGTGCTTGACTGCGATCCCACCTGATGGTAAGCAGTGATGCAATCGTTGATGGTGAGGCACACTAGTTTATTAAGAGCCTATTCACTCTAGCCTTGAATACTCCTAAAGAACTAATCAGACGGGAAGACCGCAGCAGGCAAATTATTCCAGTCCTTCGATGTACGCGGTATAAACGACGAGGCGAAACGCTTAATTAATAATACTGCTACTATATCCGTAAACTAGATTCCAACAATATCTAATAACTGGTATGATAGAATTCAATGCGGTATCCAGAGTAAATGGTCATGTTTGCTCCGAGTAACATAATACATGGAAGTCTCACTATAGAAGTCCCGTCTGAATGATTTTCATTTGAAAACTTTCAACCAAAATAAAGTAGTCCACAGAACAGCTCATAATCCGTTTGTTATTCCACTTAATATATTATTTTACTAAATAAATAAAGTTCCCAGCAGTATTTATTCACGTGTATTTTGACACACAGAGTTGAGCTCATTGAATTTAGCGCAAACAATAACTTTGAGCTAAATTTAAATCTAAGCTCGACGGATTATTTGAGCTGTTTGTGATTCTATTGTACCTTTGTTTCCAAGCGATTCAGTCGACGCAGAGGGAAATTATTAATTTTTCTCGTGGAATAATTTGCGTTGTTTATTATAAGTGGGAGGTGGATTATGAACCTGGTAGGTGTTCGTGTGTAAATTCTCTCACGTGGAAAGGCTGATATTGATTACAATCTCGTGGTATCTTTTTCTAAGACAGTAATGACGGGTACGTTGTGATTAACTCTGTGTGTGGAAATAAGAGTCTTAATGAGATTGATAAATTAGCTTATTATAGATTATCTTCTATAAATATAAATAAAATTGAAGCGTCTACATGACTTACTGCATATGTAAGTACATTATGTTTAAAATTTTTGTTATCTGTGTGGTCTCTCTGTTTGTTCCGGTTAATCTCTGAAACGGCTACCCACGTGAAAGTAGAAAATTGCCCCAAGGGGACATATCCCGGGATAATAAGTAACTCATGTGCTGTGTCAGGATCTACCCACCTACTTCATTCGAGCGTGAAGAAGTTACGAATACACTCGATACACACACACTCACAAATTTTCGCCTTTATAATATTAGTGTAATGAAGCCGATTTATTTAGATAAGCAAAATATAAGGTCATCATCTGACTAAAAAAAATAGTCTAAACGCAATATCAATCCTCACAAAGTTTAGTAGCTCAGCTACCGACTGTTAAAATCTGTTCAACTTTCTTCAGATGTCTTTCCACAACTATACTTTTAAAAGTCACACTTACGTGCTGGCCACGGACAATTCGCTATAGCGAAAATTCGCGCGGCGCGACCGGCGGCGCGTCTTGCGAATGAATCAAATGTATGGAAATGTACTGGGCATGCCACGCGCAGCGGCGACCAGCGAGACGACCGGGGCCAGTACATTTCCATACATTTGATTCATTCGCAAGACGCGCCGCCGGTCGCGCCGCGCGAATTTTCGCTATAGCGAATTGTCCGTGGCCAGCACGTTAGTAATAGTTTTAAAAGCCGTCTGTTGTGATCCCTCGCTTATACACTTTTCAATACATTTGCCTTCTTGAGTTAGAGATGCGACTATGTCAGACGACTTTGGATTAAGTACATTGGGGGAGTCATGTTAGTCCGTTGCCACCTTAAGTATGGCTTCTGAAAAGATTACTCATGGTCCTAGAATGCAACGGTAACTGAAGGAACATAGTTGTGTTTTAGTCAGTAAAAGTCTGACATGATAGAGCAGGAGAAGTCACTAGATGATTTCCCACCTTTAAAAAAGTCTGTTCCTACTGACTAAATGGATACCGCGTTCGCGATCCGTGTCCTAATCCGGTCATGGTCTATCCGTATTCCCAGTTTCGCCCAAATCCGTTTAGCCGTCGAGCCGTGATTGATTAACAAAGTTCGAGACTTTCTCATTTATTTTATTTAAAATGATACACCGAGTTGTAGAGTTCTCAGTATATTAACTCAATGTATCATTTTACAGAGCTCGACTTTTATTGATGGTCCAGTTTTTTAATAAATTGTTAAATTATATTCTAACTTCATAAAAATAGCTTCACACAATGAAGTGAAACTAAATGAAAGCTTATAAAAGTAACAAAGCAAGCAAATACTTTTTCAGAAAAGTTCATCCTCGCGCAAAAATTGAATAAGAAAAAATATTTCATGAACAGGAAAAGACATGAAACCTTTTGTTACCATTACCTAAGAATTCTCGTAATTTGAGCCCTCTCTCTTTTATCACCTCGAAAACGGTTACTTACATAAGAAAAAGTTACAAAACGCCCCCTGTCGTCCTTTGGTGAAATTAAAGTCAGGCTATTTTGGAAGTCGGGCTATTTTGCTAAGTCGGAAACGGCTCGAAATCTCAGTGCTATTAAAAGTCAGTAGAATATTGGGCAGGTGAGAGGAAACAATTGAATTAGTTGTTATGACGATTACGAGTGCTTGTTAGGGCTGACAGCATATTTTTTTAGGTGGGAAAATCATCCAATGACATCTCCATCTCTTGGGCGGTGCGGGAGGGTGTGTCAGACTTTTACTGACTAAAAACCTACTCCTGTTCCACATAGTGTTTATTTTATGATGCGTACAATTGTACCTGCTTTTTTTTAAAATGTAAGCAAATGTGTTGAATTCTAAGTTTTTTTAGGGTTCCTTACCTCAAAAGGAAAAAACGGAACCCTTAAAGGATCACTTTGTTGACCGTCTGTCTGTTTGTCTGTCAAGACCCTTTATCTCGGGAACTCGGGGAGGTATGAGTTGAAATTAAAACCTTGAAGGTCTGCGGTCCCTTGAAGCTGTGAAAAAATCAAACTTCTAAATTAACGAAAAAAAGAAACGGCCGTTTATGTCGCAATAAACGTATATTTCGACACTCTCAAGAAAATCAAAATTCATAGGGTACTCTCCGTTGACCCATAATACTGAAATTTGGCATAAAGCAAGGTCTTATAGCACAGGTAATTCTGAAAACAGTAAATTTTCTGTTACGGCACAAAAAAAAATGCGATTCGGAAAAATCTTCGAGACACCATTCGGGAATTGAACTATTTACATAGATAAGTCTGTACGGAACCCTCAGTGCGCGAGTCCGTCCGACTCGCCCTTGCCCAGTTTTCTAAATTAAAATCGAAACTTCTTTACACTTCCTTCTTTTTCCTTCCTTTATTTTTCCTTTTTTTCCTTTTGTCTCTGTTCTTTTTTGTAAGCAAACCGTAAATTATTATACGTAACCAGGAATATGTAAGTAGGTACCTAGGAAAGAAATCAATCAACTAACCCAACATCATTCAAATAATCTAATTGAGAGCCAACCTTAATCTTTTTGCGAAAGAAAGGTAAGATAGACGATGACTTTTGGAATTTAGATTGTTACAAGACCCAACCCTACATCTGCCGGTGTCCCTAATTTGATTGCGCAGTTATCGACGAGGTAGACGACGGCAGCGCCTCCAGCGGACAGAGCGGGAACAAACTTTGTTTTACAAGTAATCTAGCAAATTGCGGAACGATTGTAATGATTATTTCGACCTCACTTTGTGTTGTACATTATTAGGGTCTAGTTTGTGACAAACTTCGACAATATTGTTCATGGGCGATTAAAGAAACCGAAATAATAGGCACTAAAGATTGAGTAGACTGATCAAACTGCGTTCGAATTATTTCGTTGAAATATTATAATTTATTTTTTAAGTGATATAAACTAGTGCTTGACTGTGATCCCACCTGATGGTAAGCAGTGATGCAATCGTTGATGGTGCGGCGCACTAGTTTATTAAGAGCTTATTCACTCTAGCCTCGAAGAAACCTAAATTATAATCGAACGGGAAGACCGTAGAACTCAAACTGTTCCAATCCTTCGATGTTCGCGCGTCGTATATACGACGAGGCGAAACGCTTAGTCCGGACCGTAATTCCCCAATAAGTTGACAGGAAATCTGAAAACTGATCTTTCTTAAATATCTAATAGATAAATTCTCTTGCGTAATTGAAAAGATCTAAAACTCAGCCACATCTGGTTATTGAAAGCCACAGACATGAAAAGATTTCATTTCCAATGTAAATAAAGACGTATTTTTGTTCCGTAAGTCTGAGCCAAGAAGCAGTCGGCCCTTTCATCCCTTAGGCACCTATTTATCATATCCCAGCCTCCAAATATTTTTCTTACCTTTGCCGAAATAACACCGATACATACAAATTAAGGGCCCTCAGGGATAGCGGCATTATGATACATGCAAACACGTTTTCCCGGGTGACGTCATTATTAGGTTAGTCCGGGTGAAGTAGCGCGGTTTGTTTGTTGTTCTCCTCGATGGCCGGTGCGTGTGGGTTAGCTGTGATGGGTTATGCATGTTTGGTCTGTCGTCTTGGTGATCTGTGTGTGAAGATGGTAGGTAATTAGTGTGAGTCCATATCTTAAAGCCGTTTTCTTTCTTTGCATCTGATCATTAGTGCAAGATGTTGTTTAATATGTACTATAGAAGTAAAGAAAACCACCGACCTACAAACTGCACTTACGACCTATTATGCCTACGCTCACTCATGGCTCAGCTATAGCATAATAATGTGGGGAAATAGCACTGACGTGCCTACGCTTTTTATTCTCCAAAAAAATTTAATTAGAATCATTGTTAACATAGACCAAACAGAAACTTGTAAACCTTTTTTCATAAAACATAAAATACTTACCTTAACATCTATCTATATCTTAGAAATATGTAAGTTTGTTAGGAAATACATTACTTTTTTTACAACTCGTGCAGATAAACATCCCGACCGATCAGTTAGATATAAGAATATGTTAATATTACCCTCTCTCTCGCGCATGAAACTGCATTCAAACAGACCTTATGTCATGTCAGTAAAAATATATAATAAACTCCCAGATGTTCTAAAGAATGAAACTAGTGAAATATCATTCATAAGTCAACTCAAGCTATAATATGCTTTTTTTGTTAATATTTATTAACAAAAAAAGCATATTATACACTACATGAATATTTGAATGACATTAATATTAATTGACATGGATAATTAAATAATAAGTAGTATGTGATCTCAATAATATATATAATGACTTAACCTGGAAGATTTGTAATATTTAGTGTGATTAATTTAACAGAGCTATTTTATAAAATGACATTGTTATTATTATTATTTTTCTTAATTTAAGCTAATGACATTATGGTAAATATTTCTTTTATTAATTTAATTCAATTTTATCATTTTAATTTAATCTTTTGCTGTGCCCTTTTGCTGTGCGCATAAAAACTTGCACATGGTATTCATTGACCTCGAAAAGGCATACGACCGGGTACCTCGTGAGGTTCTGTGGTGGGCCCTTAAGGAGAAAGGTGTGCCTGGGAAGTATGTGCAGTTGATCCGAGCGATGTACAGTCGATGCAGTACCCAAGTCCGGTCTACAGTGGGCACCACTGGCAGCTTCAATGTGGCTGTCGGCTTACATCAAGGGTCGGCTCTCAGCCCTTACCTCTTCCTGATGATAATGGATGCTCTGACGTCGGACATTCAGGAAGAGGCTCCCTGGTGTATGCTGTTTGCCGATGACATTGTGTTGGTTGCCGAGAGTGGCCTAGAGGTCCAGAACAGATTGGAGGTGTGGTGGCACAGACTGGAGAGTGTTGGCCTGAAATTGAGTAGAACCAAAACGGAATACTTGTTCTGCGATTTCGGCGGTCTCTCCAATCCAGTGCCTTTATCTCTCGCTGGAACACCCATACCGATCTGCTCCGACTTTCGGTATCTCGGGTCACTCGTGCAAGGGGATGGTGAGGTAGACCGGGACGTAACACATCGGATCAACGCAGGATGGATGAAATGGCGACAGGTCACGGGAACAACTTGTGACCCACGGATGCCCTCAAGTTGAAGGGTAAAATCTACAAGTCCGTGATAAGGCCTGTCATACTGTATGGATCAGAATGTTGGGCTGTGAAAAGGACGGATGAAAAAAGATTGCACGTAGCGGAGATGAGAATGTTAAGATGGATGTGTGGTGTGACGAGAATGGATAAAGTGAGAAATGAGTATATTAGGGGAAGTTTGAAAGTGGCGCCAGTGACTGAAAAGTTGAAAGGGAATCGTTTGTCTTGGTATGGTCATGTGAAGAGGAGGGATGAAACGCATGTTACTAAAAGAGTTATGAGTTTAAATGTGGATGGATGGAGAGGGAGAGGGAGACCAAAGAAAAGATGGATGGATTGTGTGAAGAGTGATATGAAAGAAAAGGAAGTTAGTGATAGTATGACGAGTGACAGGGCAGATTGGAAGAAAAAAACATGTTGCGCCGACCCCAAATAACACGGGACAAGGGCAGGAAGATGATGATGCTGTGCCCTACAGGGTCCATAATTGTAACTTTAAGCAATAATGTAACATCTCTAATGACATTATGGTATGCAAATAAAGATATGAATATGAATATTTTAAATTCCGTTTCCGTGCCGTTTCTTTTATTTCCTGCACTTAACTATTAAGAAGGGAAACAATTGTATGTGAGTGAGTGATTGTATTAGTTCTTACACCAAAACCGGTTACGAAATGTTTTCCATCAGAAACTAAAGCCATACGTTAATATTAAGCCAACCATACCAACTTATAAGAAAGCAACTCGTTGAGAGAAACCCGCCTCGCTCCCGCCTTGCTCCTGTTTCGCTCCCGCTTTGCTCCTACCTCGCTTCCGTTTCGCTCCGCCTCGCTCTCACTTCGCTCTCGCACTCGACACTGATATAAACTTCAACAATTTATTTATCTTCGCAGAACTGCATTTTTTGTTAGTTTATTTATTAGTTTCCACCTCAAACAGTTCAACTGTTTGTGCTCTATCTTGTTTAGATATAAAACATCTGTTTTGTGAGATGCAAGGCCAAAACTGTCCGTGTAGTATTTGAAAATGTGTTTATGTGTCTTCACTTGAGAGGTAATGAGCGAATGAAACTAATTAGATGAGCAGAAAGCTGGATATTCTTATTTTCTTAGCAACTTCTGAGAACGCTTGTTACGTTCGTGATCTTGCTCCAAGATGTTTGTTTAAAGTTGAAATTGTATCGTGTGTTTGGATACAATGCTGATTGCTTCGTAGTTGATTGTATAGAGTTAGCGAATGCAATCTTGTAAGAAAACTTCAATACCGGTATTTACGGAACTGGACATTGTGAATTCTGCGGGATTTAAACATTTTCTGGATCCCTTGTCATGGGCTTGTCCTTGTCATTGCAAATAAAATAAAGCATAGCTTCGATAACAAAGTTATAGTAGGATTCATTGTTTTGTCAGCAAAACGAGTTCTGACATTGCATAAGTATTATATGAGCTGCAGCAGGAAATGCTTGTTTTGCTTCCGCGCTTGTAGGACGCGGCGCGGTGACGTTATACGTTTTATACAATTGAAGGCGTGTGTGCCTTTAGCCTTTACCTGTGCCTTTTAGTCCACTCACTCTATCTGATAGAAAATAGTGAATTTTCTTCCCTATGAATTTTACTTCTTGTTAATCCCGCCTATCCGGTGCGGGATTTCGTACAGTTTACGACCAGTATTATTCCCGCACATTGCATGTGGGTTCCCGGTGTTGCACTCCCTTAAAACTAATGTTGTTCCTTATGCTATGATTTCTTCGTCAACTTTCGAGTCTTATTTCAATTTTCGTACGCAGACAGGAGACATCGATAAAAATTCCCCTGACCAGACGATGACCCACTTATTAGAGCGCCTAAAGTATCCGTACATCGGCACTTTGCAGAACCTAAAAACCGTGGCAACCTACTGGGCTCAAAAACTTTTAGGGAAAAGAAAACCATTGATTCGAGCAGAAGAAGAACCGATAAAAATATACAGAACTACAAGTACATTCAATTCAAAACTGTTTTCAAATAATAAACCCAAGCTGTCAACTTTCAATAGATATCTGTCGACATCGATGTCCGTACAATCCCATCTCTAACAGACAACGAGAGCGGGGATATTCAACATTTTCCATTTTTCCTCGGAGCGATATTACGTACACTTTACAAACAAATAACCTTCAGCGTATTTCCCTTTATTTCCGATGCGAAACAATTCGGTAGCAAATCCGGGACTTATCTGGTCGGTAATGCAATCGGGGTTGTTGGGTATTACCCGGAGGTAACTAGCGTGCTGGAGGCTGGAGTGGCTCTCTAGTGCCGCTTATCGTGGTGCAGCGTTAAGAAATAGAAATAGACACGGTTTTTGTTTTAACAGTATAATGGAGAATTATTCTACGTAATTCTCTGGTCTGTCTGAGCTCGCCTTTTGTGTAAAATAATTACCGTGAGTAAGTATTTAGGTGAAGTGAACTGCGCACAAGCAATCGTTCCATCTTTTGCTGCGGATGGTCAGATATGAGAGAAAAAATTTTTAGCGATAGCGTGACAGGTGACAGGACAGAATGAAAGGAAAAGCCTGTTGCACCAACCCCAAATAACACAGGACAAGGACAGGAAGATGATGCTGGGGATTGTTAGCACACTATTGACATAATAGCACTATGCGTTTTTAATTGGTAGTTAAAATAGATAACGTACTACTTAACAGCAGTTAATCTGCTTAGTAGCGACATCTTTTTATCTACTAATACTGTAGTATGGAAATATTGTAAGTACAACATTTCTTTTTTAAAAGAGTAACCATGGAGTTTCTTGCCGGTTCTTCTCCATAGGAAACGACCAATTTGGAACCGTACACTAGCTTCTGACGTTTTATAAGTGCCCATGTAGGCCTATGTGAAATATAAACTTTTGTATTTGAATTTTGAACCTGATCAATCAATCTGCCTTGACTTTTCCCTCTTGGGCGGAGCGGGAGATAGTGTCAGACTTTTACTGACTAAAAATCCACTCCTGTTCCTTCGTTGCCTTCGTCCCAGGGCCCGGGTTTCGCTTTCACACTACCCATGGCCCCAGTAGGCTTCGACCCTACTGGGCCCCTACGATTTGCTGACATCTCCCTGAGGCGCGCGTGGAACAATACGCGCCGTCGACGACTTGGGCTTGGTCCGGACGGTTACCGGACGGTCGGATGGCGGGCTACCCATTGCTCGCCGTCCGCAAGCCCGCACCTACGGTGGCCGGAAATCGGGATCGGAATCCCGGCAGCGGTTGGGGCGTGAGGACCGTTGCCGTTGCCTCCCGCGATCGGCCGCCTCCTTTGCTAGCATTACTGCTTCGCAGAAGGAGGCTTCGCCCGGCGCGAGAGATCGCCGCTGTCGATTGCCCACACGAGGACACGGCGTTGCTCTGCCCAAGCAGGGCACACCTCCACCGTGTGCTCCACCATGTCCTCCGGGCGGTCCACACAGTAGCGACACCCGGGCGTCGCTTCCGCACGAATCTGGTGCAGGAACTTCCCGAACTTACCGTGTTCGGTGAGAACCTGGGCCGTGCAGGACTGAAGTCTACTGGCGCCAAGGGTCTGCTTCTGAAAAGAAGACTCGGCCCTGGTACGAAAGGCAACGAAGGAACAGGAGTGGGTTTTTAGTCAGTAAAAGTCTGACACTATCTCCCGCTCCGCTCCGCCCGCGAGGATGTCATTAGATGATTTTCCCACCGAAAAAAAAAAAACTATGTTCAGGTTGGCTTCCATTCTAAGCAGATGCAGCTGGATACCAGTATTTTACTTGATCAACTGCCTATCTCTGACCTCCACAACACAGTAATTGGGTATCACTATACCCCTTGGCAAGTCTGGTGTCAGATATTCTATCTTCTGACTATAATCACAAATGATAGCCGGGACCAACGGCTCAATGTGTTTTCCAAGGCACGACGGAATCTCGGTACGTAAAGTTGGTCCCCATCCACAGAGTAATGTCACCAAGTGTTGCTTTACCTTGGAGGTAGACTAGTGCCGCTGTTGTTACTTTAGCTCCTCTTTTTGTAACATATAGGTACGTAATTAAATTGATGACGCCTCAAAGAGGTGTCGTATCAAATCGTCAAATCGTAGGGGTTCAGAAGGGCCGAAGCCTACTGGATCCATGGGCTGACTTCCGAAAGGGAAACCCGTGATCACGTGAAAGAATATAGGTGTGAAAAGTCTGACTTGCTTCGCCCTAGAGCGTGAGAAGTCCGTAGATGATTTCCCACCTCAACAAAAAAAGGTCAAATTTGCACCGAAAGCACACATAGGACATCGCTATGTAATTGTTATAGAAACTTTTTTTAAGATCCTTGAAAGGAAATTCAAATTGAGTATTCGCTACTTCAATGAACAACACGTTTTAGAGTACTACGAGAGCTAATCATAAATTTTACAACAGAAAAGTATATGAATCACTGCAGTAAACAAGATAAAAAAAAATATGTTATTCTTCAGGATAAATGCTAGATAAATAGTGTGTTCAAAACAGCAGCTAATTATTACTTGCATAGCTTCTATTGCGGGCCTTGAGCGCGGGGACCGAATCTAGAAATTCCGTAACGAAAAATATACCTCACGCTCCCCACTCCGACGGGCACGGAGGTGTGGCTTGGAGGCCGACAGAGACCGAACACCTATTTTAGAAAAGTCGTTAACGACCTGTGTGGCGCATTGGTACACCGTTCTACCTATGTTGTCATCGTGCCTCGAGTTTAAATCTCGGTCAAACAAAATAGTCTTTTTGTATTATAATAGATTATAGTAATGTTCTATGATAACAACTGAACATACTTGTAGCAATTTATGAAGTAAACAAGAAAGAAAAATATTTGTTTTCTTATCGGTCACCACGCTCAAAAAGTGTAACTTGAATTAATAGCAAAGAAAAAGAAATACTGCATAAATAAAATAAATAAATAATTATAATTGCATAAGTTGATACAAAATGCTATGCAATAGCTTTACCGCGGCAGTCCCCGAGTGCCACACTTATTTTTTTTATTATTGATAGATATAAACTAGTGCTTGACTGCGATCCCACCGGTAAGCAGTAATGCAATCGTTGATGGTGAGGCGCACTAGTTTATTAAGATCCTATTCACTCTAGCCTTGAAGACACCTCTGTATTTGCGCATCTCTTTCTTTTGTATGCAGTCCAAGGGTGAACGCGCTTTAGGTCGTGTAGTCCTCTTAAACATATAAATTTTATCATATTGCATAGGAATAGTAGCTAGCACCTGCTCCAACCCTCTGCAAGTTAACTCGGAATAAAATTGCAATAAGATAAGACGTTCCTCTGTAAGTGTTTGAAAACTTCGCTGTTTTACTTAAAGCAAGCAATTCTCCCAGTGCACCGAGTAGAATTAAAAAGTTGTCACCTTTTGTCACGTTAAGGTAAATCTGCTATTTTTTAGGAGAGAATGAAAAAGGTACAAGATTTTGTTTTATCATCTCGGAAAATATGTGGAAATTAAATTCAGTGAGATAAGGCTGCAGTTTTAGTTTGTACCTTAGTAAAATTCAATAAGTTTGGGTATAAACATAATAAGCATAGTCAGCCTTATAATGTTTCCACTGCTGGGACTCAGGCCTCCTCTCTAGGAGTGGGAATGGACCGTAATCCACCACGCGGGTCCAATGCGGATTAGCGGATTTCTTCGAATTTTTGGTTCAAGGACATGCCGTTTCCCTCACGCTCATTTTCTACACCGTTTTGAAATACATTACACAAAGTAATGCGCCTGGCTGGGTTTGAACCCGTGACCTACAACTCGTAAGTCGGGGCCGTTACCACTGGGCTACCACTGCTGAGGATGGATTGCGTTACCCAAAGAAAGTTAAATCACACAATATCTTCAAAATTTATCGCCATATAATTTTAAATACAGCTGTTTAAAAATATATGGCTATAAATGTGTTAACTAGTTAACCAGGGTTAACCGCGTGCTATGGTTGTCTGCAACCATAAAGTACAAGAGATATTGCGATAGTCTGCTTGCAATATTAAAGTAGAATGCGACACCCCTCGCTTATAAACGGCTGTGAAGCGCCAACACGGGCAAATTTTGTATGCTAACCATTGTTGTACTGGGTACGGCGCGGTGGGGTGCGAGCGGAAAGAATTAGTCTGTGGCTCTAGTAGTTATTCTGTTATCGTACTGATTTATTATTTAAGTTTCTAAATAAAGATAGAGGTCTAGACTTTGGAATCACTGTGGTTTGGTCCGTTTACACTTTGCTGTAACACAGTTAAGTAGGTACAGTCAGCAGAAAAATATAGGTACGAATAGACAGCTCAAAACCTTTGTAAAGAATAAAAATTAACCTGTATTTGAATTCGTTCAACTGCTACTATCGTTTAATGGATTCTGAAACAACCTCTAAAAATTTATATATTTTTTCTTGTTTTTATTTTTCGGAGCTATTTTTATCTCATATTTTTGACGCTAACTGTGTCATTAAGGTATTACTCAAAATGTACATATTATTAAGGAATATTACTCAAACATTGCCTACCATTAGACCAAACGTTTATTAAACCTTCCATCTCGACCGCTCCACCGCAATAACATGACTGGTCACAATAATCTGACAGCGCGTCAAACGGCGCCATTTTGTGTCATTACGCCACTCGCGGGGACCTGTGACGTGTGACGCGTGGTACACATTAACAACATTAATTGCTTTGGGACGTGGTGATTCCTGTATTAGGAAATTTTGTATTGCTCTTTAATGAAGCTAGATTTGAAACCATTTCGGAAAACTAAACTATGCGTGTTTATTTATTGTGTTAAAAGCAGCAGCATAATGTCGATATCTATTAGGTAAGGTGATGGTACGCCCTATTCAATGAGGGTGTTCATGAAAATTCGCACCACCAGTTGGCGCCACTTAGCCGAGATGCCTTTTCCTTTGAAAACGTGTACATGACGTTGACGTCTAACTAATGTCATTAACATAAGCGTTTTGTCAGGTACCTGGACCTGCCGCCTCAGCACTGCCACCTGGTGAACGTCATTTCAGAACACCCTCATTGATCGAAGCAGCCATTCAATTATTGGTAGATATAATAGGATATCTACCAATAATCACACTAATATTATAAAGGCAAAAGTTTGTGTGTGTTTGTTACACGCTTCAACGGATTTGTATGAAATTTGGCACACGTGTAGACCACGTCCTATAGTAGCACATAGGATACTATTTTATCCCAGAAGTATGTTCCTTTGAGACAATTTTTTACTTTCACGCAAGTGAAGCCACTGGCAGTAGCTAGTAATTTGTATAAAAATACCTTATCACAAACTCCGAAACTGTAATTTAAATGCTCCAGAAAGCAATAAAACCTAAGCTGTAAGTAGTTTAATTTCCAATTCAAACTCGGACTCACTGTGACACCTGCTGCAGACCCATAAAAGATTTAAAAGTCATCCCAACAGGCTAATAACAGGCGGACACAAATCCGACGCAACTGGGGACAGCGGGGGACAGCGGGGACATTTGAGGACATCGGGGGCCTTCGGTTATGTGTTGTGTAGACGTGCTTTGGGTTTTTGTACGCCTGGTACTGGTCCGTTATTTACGAAATAAAATGCGGTATTAAAAAAATACGGTTTTTGTAACTTTAGTTTATGTTTTGTTTAGTACTTAAGGGGGATTCTCCAGGGTAGCTTGCAATTACTTTTTCATGAAATAGAGAGGGTGGTATTGATGATTTTAATAATTATAATTCCTTAGATAAATACTTGTTACGGCCGCCAATCATATTTTTATCAACGTGCAATTTGAGAGTGACTTGCAAAATGCAAAAAAACTTAAGAACATTTTAATTTCGCTTGGTGGGGCCCAGAGTGGCCTGGAACATCCAACCTATGTAATAATTATTTTATTTAATGAAAAATCGTTCGTGTAAAATGTGAAACTGACATTAGCATACTACTAGAGGTACCTACATTGTATAGAGCAATAATGTAGCATTAGCTATTACAATATCTACGTGCTCACAAAACTCTACCAAAACATACTTTCCACGAAACAAACGAACCCCTCCTACATTACTGCACAAATAGTAAACTATAGTAAAGTCCACGCCATTAACGAACTATTGTAAGTATGGAGGGTAGTATTAATAAAAATTCAATACTACGCTACATTTGCCACCCCATATACGAAGTTCAGGGGTAAGTGTGGCTATTTCGAACCAGACAGACGAAAATGGCGGTGAATTTTAAAGGGGTGGGGTCGGGTCAGGTTGTACACAGGTAATGGAGATATTTTGTGATTTAGGTTGAACGGGTCAAGGGCGGTCGAAAGCATCGTTTTTTTTTTGTTAGGAAATAAACTCATTTTTTTTTAGAAATACTGTAGGTATTTAAAAGTAAAAAAAAAAAAAAAAAAGTAAAACGATAAACTCATTTCCTGTTTTTATATGGAATTTTTTTTAGGTAGTATATCATCCAATGACTTTTGTCGCTCTTGGGCGGAGCGAGAGAGTATTTCAGACTTTTACTGACTAAAAACCACTCCTGTTCCCTCTTTGCCCTCGTTTCAGGGCCCCGGGGTTCACTTTCGCACAACCCATGGCCCCAGTAGGTTTTTTGCGGTAGGCAACAGCGCTTCTATGTGACTCATAATTTAACAAATAGGTTTGTGGTGCTCGATACTTTCTACATACAAATACAATTCAAAGCATAAACAATTAAGAATAAATAATTAAATAATTAAATAACTTCTCTACTTTAAAGCACCTCGCAGCCTCATGTCTTCCACCTGATTACAATTTCCCAGCCGCCACGCGCATGACCACGAGCGCGCACAACGCGTTGCAATTAACTCTAGTGCTATACTTTACGCCGCGTCGTCCCTATTATATGAAAGGGTAAGAAGGCTCACTCTACACAATGCGGGATAATTTGACGCAAAAGCGCGAACAATCGACTGCAGTAGGGTGGAGACTTTTATTTCTATTGTATGAAACTGTTTCGTTTAATAATGGCCTATTGCAGTCACTTTTTTTATTATTATTATTAATGATAGGCTCGCGTTTGACCACCATCTCACCTGATGGTAAGCGATGATGTGGTGGACGATGGAGCACGCTTGCCTAGAAGTAGCCTATTCACTCTTGACTTAAAGACCCCTAAGTTGGACACCTAAAACTCTTTTTTAATAACAAGCAAATTTTTTTTTAGGAACCCGTTTTTGGCCTTTTCAGATTTCCGTACCCAAGGGTAAAAACGGGACACTTTTGCTATTACTCCGCTATCCATCTGTCTGTCACCGGGCTGTATCTCATGAACCTTGACAGCTAGAAAGTTGAAATTTTCAGTGATGTATTTCTGTTGCCACTATAACAATTAATATTAAAAACATAATAAAAGAAATGTTTAAGTGGGCTCCCATATAACAAACGTGACTTTTTTGCCGTTCTTTGCTACGGACGTTACGGAACCCTTGTTTGCGCGAGTCCGACTCGCACTTGGCTGGTTTTTATTTCCTTGTTTAGTGGTCCAAAATCTAATAAAAAAAGACCTTTGTCTGGATAGTTTTTCAATAATCACTTTAGGAATTGTAGAAGTTATTATTTCTTTCTTCATAATTCTCAGCGCTACATCGCCGATTTTTCAGTATTTGTATGTGAATGATTGAGTTGTGCCGGTTGTGATGTGACTGACATGTGTGTAGAGCTGATGTTCTACTACCTACTTCTAGAGACTTAACGAGACGTGTGATCGGCATCGTAGTACGAACTTACCTGTTTTCACTTAAAACCACTCAGGTTTTCCTTACTTGTTTACCCTTCTGTATTTAGTTTCTCAGTGTGGTAGTGCCAATACTTTACACCCGAAGCCTATTAGCCATGTTTTTTATTTACTGCCCGCACTGGTTGACCGTGTGGAGTTAGTAATGGGTGATGCGCTTGAGTTGGCCAGCTAGATGAGTGCTCGTCATGAGGATTTATAGTGGTCTGCCGCGGTGCGATACACTGGAGTTTGTAGCTGTGCCTTGACAAAACTTTCCATTTTCTTTTGTTTATTTTTTCAGTTAAATTATTTTTTAATCTGAATAAATTTTTTCATGGTGTCAAAAAAAATTGGATGAATCACATTAACATAGGTACTTGTACCAAGTTATACCAAGTCCCATACGCTGCGGAGACCATGGCTATAAATTGTTCACAAATGCTGAATTTGGATTTCTGAGAAATAAATCATATCAAAATTCTTATGATAAACCATAAGCCAACCGTCTACGCTACACCGTATATCCGATTCCACATTACAACTCCCCTCAATTCCTCAATCGCAGACAGCATGCCCAATTAGTGGGTACATACACTCTTCAACCCCCGCCATTAGCGGTCGCGTGACCGCCGCCATAAACACTAGATTAGCATATCTACCGCGCCGCCTGCGCTGTGGCCCGACACGACTTATTAATTGCTTTCTACCAAACTATAAGAGTATTGCAATGGCGAGAGAATTGCAGCGTGCGGTAAGGTTAAGTGTTTCGAAGTCCGTTTTAAAGAGTTGTGAGTTTGTGGTGGTGTAAATTTAGGGTTAATTTATAAGTTTTGGTTGTGAATAATAAAGTTAGTCTTTGTTGGTTGTGGTAGCCTTGAAGTATACTTTACACCTAGACTTGATTTTAAAGTTTATTTAGTTTGAAAAAGAGGGACAAAATGTGCCTCTTTGCCTTTCATTCTAATCAGTTAGTAGTTCAACGAACGAAAAGACAGACCGACAATCCGTTTCACATACAATTACTTCACTAAACGTTTTTCTTCACCCTATTTGTATAAATCTTTCCTCAAAGCATTATCCTCATAAATAACTAAACATACCAATATACATTATGAATCACCGTCCATTTCGCCCGTTCCTCCCCTTCCATTATACCAACCCGCGCAGTCGCGATGCGGTTTACACCGGTTTATACTAGTTTATACCGCAGACGCGAGCGGTGAAATCTGACCCTTCGTCTGATACCCGCCATGGTAGCTACTGTTTCTGACAAACCCTTCATGTCTACGCACAAAGAGTTATGACGTCGTTTAGGCAGATATAGTGGGGTTAAAATTTTGTCTCGTAATTCATGTTTTCCAAAGGAGTAATGGTTGTGGTGAATTATAGTAGGTATCTATAACTATATTTCATCAATGTTATCAATGTTACATAAGTCCCAAAACAACAGATCATACTTTATTACTTCTACAGTTAGGTATTCCAGATTCAGGGAACTACTGAACTGCGTCGGTAAATAAGAAAATGGGAAATCAAAAGACTGTCCGGGCATTGAACCTGAGATCCAACTTATTTGGAAAGAGAAAGTGAGGCCTTCCTTTCTATTGCCTAGCTGTGGAACACAATAAAGGCTTCTAAAAAACTGCCTGTCCTAGCAATCAAACGCTACAAATATATTCATTATTATTTATGTATTAGACATACATACACATACAGTTATCATTACGGACTAACCCAATGCGATACACAAAACACTCATACATACTAACATAGTACAAAATACTTCATCTTAGCATCATCATGTTCATCCGATGTGTTCACTTTTGGTCATGATTTCATTAAACGTCAACAAATGTGTAGAGGCACCCCCTGGTTTCTGAATTATTAATTTGAGGTTGAGTATTTGTTAAACTCTACTATAGGCAATGTTTGGCGTAAAATTATATTTTAATGTGTTCGTAGACATCAAAATACATTTCGATGCAGAAATCAGCCTTAAGTGTTCGAGTTCCAGCTAGTTTTTTTTTGTTGATATAAACTAGTGCTTGACTGCAATCCCACCTGATGGTAAGCAGTAATGTTGATGGTGATGCTCACTAGTTTTTTAAGAGCCTTAAAGACATCTAAATTATAATCGGACGGGAAGACTGCAAGCAAACGGTTCCAGTCCTTCGTGTTTGTTGTAACGCTGGCAACTTTAAACATTATTTTCCAATATGGCTGCAATATTCCACCGTACTACATTTCCGTTCCTAAGCGCGTCTGCATTCCTTCCGGCTGATCTGTGAGTCCCCACAAAGTGCAGCACGCGGCGGCGGCGTTGCACTGACAGTTTCAATTAACTGCATCGAGGCACACCTATAATTACAGCTATTTTTATTTGTTTACAGTTGATTAAATATTGTTTGAGTTGTTCTAAAGCAGAAAATGCAGAAAGAGGGATATTACTTCCTTACTGACATCGCAGTTCCTTCCCCCTCAATTTCAGAATTAAAAATTTGAAGTAGCATGATCTCCTCGTAAAAAGTTTTTTTTTAGTAAATCTGTTTAAATGTTTAAATTTAGACTATGGACATTTTAAATATGTGAATATTTTGCACACCCGTACAGCTACGAATTGAACCTGAAAAAGGTTGCTTAAATCAGTCTTATGGGGCTAATTTTGGGCGCGCCATAATCATGGCGGCAAGTCCCCTCTTTGCGGAGTGGCTTGAGAGGCGTCATGGTGACCTCATTTTCCGCATGACGCAGGTCCTCAGCGGACTTTGTCAGTTCGGGATTCAGGAGGATTCAGGTGGAAGAAACACCCGGGTGTCACCGTTATGTTAACCGTCCGGAGGACACGGTGGAGCATACAAATCATTGGAAAAAAGGGCTGATTTTACAATACTGAGATATCTTTTATCCAGTAGGTATTTATTGAAAACTAGCTGACCCGGCGAACTTCGTACCGCCTTAGCGTAGCAATGATGCACTACTTTATTTTGTTGTACTTATATTTTTCAATATTTCTGAGAGATTTTCTTAATATTTTTTTCCGTAAGAACCTTCTCCTAATAATAACAAATACAACAAAAAAAGAATTAGTGAAATCGGTCCAGCCATTCACGCGTGATGCCGTGACCAAGGAAAACGGGTTTCATTTTTATATATATAGATGGCAGTTTGACAGCTTTGTTATAATAAAAAACATGTGAAGCAGATATTTTTATTTTACAGTTAAAAAATATCTATATAATAGGATGTCAATTAGTATCTAAACCTTGAAAAAAACCCTTAAAAATCGTGTGCAAATAATTTCAAGTTTATTGCTGTGTGTGTACGTACAACTAAAGTGACCAGTGTCCAGTGTTGGTATCAGACCACTTACCTCCTAGTGTACAATCGTATGAGCTCATCACATTTCCCGCTTATCTCTTCAAGATTAGTCTTTCCTGACACAGCGCTTGTTAATTGGTGTAGAGCCCGCCAATCAGGACACGCACCGCGGTTACCGCTGACGCAGCATGCTGACGGCGATGAAGATGATTGGTGTTAGAGCGTCGTGTAAACTGATTAGTCGCGCTGATTGGTGAATTTGTAATTAACGGCTGGTTACTATTGCGGCGTACTGATATTGTAAACTTAGATTAGTTGTGTTCATTGATGCAAGAGTTGAAATGCTTACGTTCAACTCAATTCATATAACAATATACAAAACGCTTTGGTTTCTTATTTAATCCGCACAACGCTGCGGTGAGCGGTTAGCGGTGTTGGATACATAATCGTATGAAAAACGTCTAGTTTGGGCCGAACTAGACAATTAGTATGTCAGTGTCTTATTTAAATAATTTGCAAAAAGCACAATGTTTTATGTGTTTCGTTGGGCGCTAAACGTTTAGCAATTTGTTGTGCAAGTGAGCATAAATGGTAGATTCATAGCAATAGCCATAAATGATCACAACACAGAGGAGACGAATTTTATTTAAAACACATGAAATTACTTTGTTCTTGAGAAACCAAAAAAAAGATACTCAAAATAGAAACATGTGAACAGGTACATTAAAAAGTCACTACCAAGCAAACTTGGCTGGAAGGCGTCATACCGCGAACTTGAATTAACTGCCATTGAGTCAGTCAGTGGGTGGCCGTGTTTCCGACGTGGAAATATGGCGCGTTTTCCTGAACCTTCCCATGATTGAGGAGCCACTTTCACCCCATCGCGCCCTGACTGTACGCTTGTACCCTGTAGAGGTGCGACACGTCGATACCTGCTTAAATCACTATTTGTTGTACTGTGGACAGAAACAATAGAGGTGTTATTTTGTTGTGAATTGTTTTTGAAGCATGGCAGTATGAAAGCAAAGTTTGAAAAGTTTTATTTTTTAATAAAAAAAAAATCGTACGTTCTTACTTTTACTTACCTTAGAAGTAGTAGTTGCCCAGAAACTGAGCCTTAAATAGTGAAAGATTGATAAAAAAAACAATAAGTAACTAAAAACATAATAAAACGCACGTACTTTAAAACACTCTAAAACAATAGAGCACATAATACAAATAACATGTAATTAGCATTCGATAACAATATATCGATATAGTTTGGTCTCCCCACAATCGGGTCGGTCCCATCAATCCGTGGCGTCATTAACCCATAAAAGCTTCCACTGCCACTAATGTCCCCCACAAAGAACGTTTATTTCGACCGCCTTTGTATTGGGGTCTCGTCGCTACTCGTGTCGGGGACTTTGGGGAAATTGGACTACTCATGCTGGTGAAATTACGGGCTGTTACTTGTAATCTGTCGTGGTTTCATTAAGGTTGAACAGTGTTAATTAGTTGTCTAGTAATTTTTTTTTATTGCAAATTATTAAGGCTGTCAAATGTCATGTGAAGGACATGAAAGTATTGGGACTACACGAACAAAACGTTCAAGATGTCAGACATAAATGGCGTCACATGATTGGAAAAGCCGACCTGGGCTTTCCTGGATTAATCTGATGTACTGTACTGTGACTTGATGCAATTTTTACCCAAATGAATCAAAATATCATCACATTCAAAAGTCCATCAAACAAAGGACCAGCACCTAGTAAACCCGTCACTTATA
The DNA here is from genome assembly GCA_905147345.3 of Mythimna impura. Taxonomy (NCBI): domain Eukaryota; kingdom Metazoa; phylum Arthropoda; class Insecta; order Lepidoptera; family Noctuidae; genus Mythimna; species Mythimna impura. Next base: position 26,355,722 of record LR990362.1, on the reverse strand, counting down.
ACAATTCATGCACATAACGGAATCATATTTAACCCTCGTCTCGCTGCACGCTCGAGTACTTGGCTCACTCTGCCATGCACTCATTTATTCATGGCCGTACTCTGTGTTTGTTCTGCGTACAGTCAGAACAGAAATATATTGTTTAGCAGATTGACGCTCTACGAGAATTTGTCGTCTTAAGATTGGCAAGAAATGAGATGTGATTTGAAGATCATGTAGGTATAATTTAAAATGATAGTCAATTTGCTGAAAAATTTATTGTTCTAACTGAACATCTTTGAGGGGTAAAGCTAAAATAAATCAGAGAGTTCTCTGAGTCAGTAATTGTTTGGCGATCGATAAAATAGAATAGAGTTCCCAGCAACTCATTGCTCGCCCGATCCAACGGTGGTCAGAGCCCTGCGACTCTCGACACCCGGGTTGTCTCCTATGGCGGCGGCTGGAGCGTGAGGATATCTGTCTCCCATACTGTTGCAGCACTCTCCTTCGCTAGCAATACTGGTTCGCAGAAGGAGGGTACCGCTTCCTATTCCCTCTTGCTCCAGACCATGGCCTGAATCAGGGCCGGGCGTGAGAGTTCACCGCCGCCGATTACCTCCACGATGACACGGCGGTGCACCACCCATGCGAGGCACACCTCCACCGTATACTTCACCATGTTCTCCGGACGGTCCGCACTATGGTCCATGTCTAGTGACGACCAACGTTAAGCGGAAAGTGAGGACGCTGTGGTGCTTTTCCAGCCACTCCTTAATGAGGCTGCTTTGTTTAATATCTATTATCTATATCGTTGCAGCATGACCGAATATATTTCAATCGATATTGGTAATCAATATCCGAGATATTATTGAACATCTCTTAACATAAGAATAATAATTTTCATAACTTTAAGAAGCCATTTCATCCATTGTGTATGACGATTCTGTCATACCGTCTCCCCTCCAAACATCAAACATAATTACCTACCCATCCCAACTGTATCATGCGTATTAGTGTTCCTATTTACCCGTTACTCATTACTAATGCCTGCCAGTGTATTCCCGTGTACAATCACTGTTAGTTTGTCAGCCGGCGGAACAGATCCGACGGTGCTCGGAAGCGGATCGATATCAGCTGAGGTACGGCACTACGACTGTTTAAATATTGTGCGGTTTCAGTAATTTGATTTATTGCTTCAGGTGACGAATTTATATGGATGGTCTTGTCATGTTCAGAGGCTTGATATATTGCTGAAGAAAATTTGTTTGTGACGTTTGATTGCGAATAATAGTAACGTTAACTCTTAGATTCGCAGTTTTAATAGGATGTATTTCTAAATCTAAATCTAATTAGCCCCTCATGTCTACTACTGGGTTGAAGCTTTCCTCTTCCTTTGCCACACACGTCTATCCTTGGCCATTGCGAGCTCATCTCTCCACCTGTGCCATGGTCTGCCGCGGGGTCGCCTTGCGTTTAATGGGACCCAATACGTGACTTTTTTAGCCCACAGATCATCTGACATGCGGTAGACATGTCCGGCCCAATCCCACATAAGAGTAGCAGCTTTTCGCATAACATCTTTGAGTCTTCTGGTTCTTAGTCTTAGTGATTGAGTTGTCTATGAAACTTCAGCAGAGGTCCAGGCTTGATGTTTATCAGCGAGTTATGAAGCGCAGTATCTTGGGTTCAAATTTCAGATCGCATAAGGAAAACAAAACTGCACACCAAAACTAAGGATGTACAAGTTTTGAATCTTTAAAACACAAGCCAAGTGATATTTAGAAACGAATGTTGATATTGAATTGGAACAATCGCAACACTTAGCACCCGTTTATCACTTTTGTCATATTTTTGTGATAATTTTCGCAAGTCGACACCTAATGATTTTCAAATCATATTTTACAATAATGAAGCTTTTCCAGCAAAAATAACTTGTTATTATGTCTTGCTGAAATAATAAAATTGTAAATAAATTAAGCGTCATCTTCGTCCGTGTCGATTGTTGAATAATTCAGTGTTGTCGACAATTTGACGTCGCCGTCGTTGCAAGGTCACGTCACCCTGACAGCTCTCTTTATGAGCTTATTGGGTTCAGAATGTGACTGAGTTGTGATTTTTTTTTATTAAAATGTAACGGAACGTTAATATGGCATCGGATATTGGCATATAAAATTTATAATCTGGCTATATTTCTATTTTTTGTTAACATGTAGTTTTTCTCTGGCGAAGAATGAAACTTGCTTAAGGTGGGTCTAAGCTAGAGGAGCAGAGCACGAGCCGAGCTCAAATTCGTGTAGTGTGGACCGACTCTAGAGGAGCCGAGCACGAACGACACTACACAAACATGTATAAACAAATAAATATTTACTTACGTATGTGAGGTCGGCTCGTGCACCGCTCGTGCTCCACTCGTGCTCCGCTCGTGCTCCGCTCGTGCTCCGCTCGTGCTCCACTCGTGCTCCGCTCGTGCTCCGCTCGTGCACCGCTCGTGCTCCGCTCGTGCTCCACTCGTGCTCCGCTCGTGCTCCGACCGTGCTCCGCTCATGCTCCGCTCGTGCTCCGCTCGTGCACCACTCGTGCTCCGCTCGTGCTCCGCTCGTGCTCCGCTCATGCTCCGCTCGTGCCCCGCTCGTGCTCCACTCGTGCCCCGCTCGTTCTCCACTCGTGTTCAGCTCGTCTACCTTTACGGCCGAATACAAGTACTGAAAAGCCATTTAAATATTTAGGAGTTGCGTAAACTTTTGAACAGCTTGAAAACATTAATTTCACGTCAATTTTGCACCACTTAGTGCAAAAATCGTATTCAGAAATGCTACTCGACGTTGTTTATCTGTCAAATCAATTGTCAAATTGATATAATTATAAGTTAGACAAATGTGTCAAGTTGAAAGGAAATACTACAGCAAAAATTTGTCTTCTAATAAAAGCATTTTGCTATGATCAATTAATATTTTTTTATGGTTTTCCCACTTTAGCTTGGTTGATTTTCGAACTCTTATGTTTCGGACATTGATCCATTTGTAACAATAGTTTAAGTTCTATATTTACTTTGCTTATATTATATATTTCAGACATTGTCCATATGTACATAAAATTAAAATCAAGCCAATTATAACATTACCTACAGAAATAGACATTAAAATTGTATACACAATGTTGGATACAATTATATTAAATACAAAATGTCATAGATGAGAACAAAGTGTTTTTATCAATACCAGACTCTAAGAAAGTGCTATAGTGGTGGGTCGTTGTCGAATTTTAGACGAACGAGACGTAACCGTTTTGGCGACGACAAAAACGGTTGCAGAAAACGGTCGTCGTCGCAACTGGTTTGAAGACGAAACTATCGTTGAGTGAAGTAGTTGCAGAAAACGTTCGCTGTCGCAACTAGTTTGAGGACGGTAATAAAATCTGTACTCGTCGCGTCGTCGTTTCAAAACCAGTTATTACAATGAAAAATGAACTTTATGACTATAGAGATAAAATTCATTTTTCATTGCAATAACTGGTTTTAAAAACGACGACGCGACGAGTGTGATAGTTGAAGCAATGGATTCTCGACCTTATTTCTTAACAGTTTTTTTTTTTTTTTTTTTCGGTGGGAAAATCATCTAATGACATCCCCTGCTCTTGGGCGGAGCGTGAGATAGTGTCAGACTTTTACTGACTAAAAACCCACTCCTGTTCCTTCTTTGCCATTTTTTTCCAGGGCCCCGGGGGTCACTTTCGCATCACCCATGGCCCCAGTAGGCTTCGACCCTACTGGGCCCCTACGGTTGCTGACATCTCCTTGAGAGGCGCGCGTGGAACACTACGCGCCGTCGACGACTTGGGCTCGGTCCGGACGGTTACCGGACCACCCATTGCTCACCGTCCGCAAGCCCGCGCCTACGGTGGCCGGAAATCGGGATCGGAATCCCGGCGGCGGTTGGGGCGTGAGGACCGTTGCCTCACGCGATCGGCCGCCTCCTTTGCTAGCATTACTGCTTCGCAGAAGGAGGCAACTGCCTGCCACTCCTCCTCGCTCCGGACCATGGCCTGTACCAAGGCCCGGCGCGAGAGATCGCTGCCACCGATCGCCCCCACGAGGACACGGCGGTGCTCTGCCCAAGCGGGGCACACCTCTACCGTATGCTCCACCGTGTCCTCCGGGCGGTCCACACAATGTTGGCAACCGGGCGTCTCTTCTGCACGAATCCGATGCAGGAACCTCCCGAACTTACCATGTCCGGTGAGGACCTGCGTCATGCGGTAGGTAAGGACGCCGTGAGGTCTTTCCAGCCACTCCTCAAAGAGGGGACTTATCGCCATAATTATGGCGTGCCCAGTATTTCTTAACAGTAAGATAACAATTCGCATACAGTAATTCGAAGACTGTTTGGTCGCAGAATGGAAAACGGTTGTTACGTTGCAGAACAAAAAACGGTCTTTGAAAACTTCGTCGTTGAAACGCCCACCGCTAAAGTGCCATGAACTTGTATAAAAGCGCTAAAGGACGCTATTCTTAGTTTTAACAAAACCTATAAAACTAAGTTAGAGTTAAATTACTTATTAGTCTTTTAGGCTAGATTGTAATCAATGATTAAGAACTTGTTCTTAATATTTAAGGAAAAAAATGTAGGTATATAATGAAAATATAACTCACCTTACCAAGACAGATATATGTATAGGTACCTACTCGACAGAATTAAAAAAAAAACCTATTTATAAACGATTAAAAACAAGTGCGTGTACATCGCACGGTTGACACGGGTCACACGGGGGTCGTGTCTACATATGTATAAACATTGCCGTGTTTGTTAACCCTCCCGAGTGCCCGCACGCGCTGGTCAAGTATGTATCAACGTTTATTTACTTTGTTTGAGTCACATTGCGCCCATCCTTCTTACGTCAGAGGTAACTGACCGCTGATAAGGGGGTAATGGATGAAATTGCTTAGAAAAAATCGCTGATCGTGTTAAGCTTTATTGCGTTTTTTTATTTATACTTTTTTTTTAAATGATATAAACTATTGCTTGACTGCGATCCCACCTGATGATAATCAGTGATGCAATGATTGATGGTGAATCGCACTAGTTTATTAATAGCCTTAGCACTCTCTAGCTTTGAAGGCTCCTAAATTATAATCGGAATGGAAGACCGCATCAGCCAAATTGTTCTAGTCCTTCGATGTACGCAATATAAACGGTAACGAATACATCATTTTCCTGTGTACTTAGTACTTTCCTAGAAACGTGTCTGTTAATTTAAGTACTTAATGCATTTAATTGGAAGTCTCCAGGCTGTCTGATTTCTTCTTAATCATCATTCAAAAAGCTGTCCACAGCTGGAAATAGGCCGCATCGACTAATCCTGTGTTAAAATAGTTTTTTTTTATAATTTATAGGTTCGCGCTTAACCACTATCTCACTTGATGGAAAGCGACGATGCGGTCGACGATGGAGCGCGAGCGGGGTTAAAATAGTTATGGAGTTTTAAAATCACCAATCAACTCTTTTTTTTTTCTTTGGGAAAATCATCCAATGACATCCCCCGCTCTTGGGCAGAGCGTGAGGGTATGTCAGACTTTTACTGACTAAAAACTCACTCCTGTTCCTTCGTTACCTTTCATACCAGGGCCGAGTCTTCGTTTCAGACGTAGACCCTTGGCCCTAGTAGCCTTCGACCCTGCTGGGCCCCTACTGTTCGCTGACATCTCCTAGCGTTTAACAAAGCGACTCAAGTTTTCAATTTTCCCCTCAAACATTGCAATTTTTTCAAAGGAAACTCTCGAGTGAGAATAAAAGAGACACAATGAAACTCTTATAAACGTTGTATTTTTTTAGAAAGTGTTCCCCCTGGCGACATTGTTCAATGTTTGCCTCAACACGGAAACTGTTATGTTTTGTACAACAGTCAGTTTAGCGGCCATTTTGTTGCGAAATTAATTGTCATAGTAATTGTCCATTCATCTGTATATATAAGTTACAGTTAATTTATTTAATCAGATAGAAAGAAAAACTCAGATTTAAATAAATTTCTTAAATAATTATTGAATTGCAAAATCAGTGTTGAAAGCAACATTTGGTCTATGGATTAATTAATAAAAATACACATGACGCGGCGCCGATTCTTCTTCTTCTTCCTGCCCTTATCCCAAGTTACACGATTTTTTTCTTTCATTCTGTCCTGTCAGCCGTCATACTATCACTAACTAAAGGGAATTAGAGAGTCTTTCATATCACTCCTCACACAATCCATCCATTTTTTCTTTGACATGTATACCTACTCAATTCTCTTTTAGTAACATGGTATACCATACCAAGACAAACGACGCGGCGACAATTGAAACATTTAATTACTGTTGTAACGAAACCTATTAAGATCCTGATACTTTAGATCCCTTACACTAAACTAACGTGCACCTTTCTACATCTAAAATTAAACCTGTCCCAGTTAAATATTTGAAATCCGCTTTATAGTCGTACGCTTTATACGTCATACTGGGCGTGCAATATTAATGCATTTTTGTCAGAGATCCGGACACCCGGACACCGCCGGTTTTCGGACGGTAATTATTTAAGATAGCGCCCTCTGCCGGACAGCGGTGATTCATCGCGGAAATGTAACAGAGCTTTATTTCCGTGAAATCTGTGGCGTGTTTAAGTTTAAATGCGAAAAATTTTGAGGATCAACAATAAAGTTTATTTTTTGGCATTTTTGTGGGTTGTTGTGAAATGTGATTTGCGTATTGTCTCATCCTTCTTTTTATGTCATGCAAGTTTTTATTAAATTCGCACGATTTTGCCTCCATTCGGGGTAAAGCTAATGGATGGCTTAAACCATTCATCAAGTTTGCAGATGCAAAAGATGTCTTATTATGAAAAATTTTAGTACTAGGACAGTTCGAATGTGTACCTAGACGTCAAGTTTCTCAAACAAAATCACAACGACACTTCAAAGCATCCTCACATCACTAAACCGTCGACAATCTCGCGGTGTTTAGAGAGTGTTTCCACAAGACGGACGAACAACAGCGGTCGTTTGAGGTGCGCCTGTGACGTCACGGCGATGACGTCTCGCACAATGCGTCGCGCGCTCAAAGCGCACACACTCTCATTTAGCGCGCGACGTGTAGGGGACGTACCTGGGAATAGATGATGTTTGTTTTTCTACCTGTTTGTTGAGGACAAGCTGGGACACAGTTAGGAAGTTGATTTAGACATTTTTGATACTTACTGAGGTAGGTGTTACTGTCTGGTTTTTGGATTGTGAATTAAGAATTAAAAACTGGTCGAACCCTACTTTAATGCCATATTTTAATAGATTTTCATGGTAAAGTAGAGTTTTATACATATAGATCATTATCATCATTATTTCAGCTGAAAGACGTTTACTGTTGGACATAGGCCTCCCCAAAGCGTCGCTATAACGACCGTTCCTGTGCGTCTCGCATCCATCGAATTTCCGCAACCCTCACCTGGTCATCGGTCCACCTTTTGGGAGGCTTTCTAATGCTGCGACTTCCGGTACATGGTCGCCACAGACGGTGGTGGCGCCGTCGATATAGGTACTCAACTAAAAATTTGTAATTTAGAACCCGGGGCTCAATATTCTCGGCAAAAGTTCTGGGAACCAAATAGTCCCCACGTCTTCGTATGAACGTTGTAACACGCGTACGTCTATAAACTTTGTCTACACTATTCTCATTACACACAAGTCTCAAGTTCGGTACAGAATCGCTGGTCTAAGAAGACGCACTTAAACGACAAAAGAAAACAATATTTCTATTCATATCCCCGGGGAGTCTCGGACACAAGTGGCCTTTGTCGTGGCGTGACGTCACAACGTGCTATACAAACGTTTCGTTCAAGTTTCAGTTGGGACCACACTGTACCTACCTACCTATAATGTTTTGATTCTTTTCTTTAAGCGTAGACCCAACGCTAGAGGAGCCGAGTACGAGCGGAATACGAGGCGAGCTCAAATTCGTGTAGTGTGGACTGACTCTAGAGGAGCCGAGCACGAGTTCTTCTCGTGCTCGACTCCTCTAGCGTAGACCCTTTATATTATCTCACGGCTACTGAATTTCCGTCCACACTTTTCAACAAATATAAATTCTTCGCAGTTTCATTATTCTGTGTCTGTAATCAATAACTGTGTGGAATGTTTATTACATTTTCCTGTTTTCTTTTTGTTTTAGGTAATATACAGTTTCTACAAACTTCAATACTGATGCCAAATCGTAAGTTGTAAGATAAGTACTCACAATTGTGAGAAACCACCTAGTGCCTTATCATGACGTGTTAAAATGTCAGGCGTGCGATTGAGAAAGAGGGATGGAGCTATATATGTCACCGTAAAATTGTAAATACCGTAAGATTATAATCTATCTCGCGAAATTGTAAATGATCGAAAGATTGTGAACCGGAACATACTGCTTACAATTTAACGCAGTATTTTTCGGTAGACTATAATCTATCGAAGTGAAATTAGTAATATTGTGAAATGGTATAGAACGGAACGCATATCGCGTGGTGATTGGTTGAACGCCATGTGCTCCGCGCCGCCATATTTGTTTGTCTATTCGTTTGTTGATTGTAAATTGATTTCGTGTTGAAAATAACTCACAGTTTTAGAATTAGCTAGCTATATGAAAATGTTGTGGAAATAAAATGAATCGGTGATTAACAAATGAAGTGCAGTTTCAATGTTATATAAGTTAGTGTTAGTCACTTAACATAGCTAGCACAGAACGGCCTACTGTAAGATCGACTAATCAGGGACAGCCTTCGGATAGTTGACAATTCAACGCGTGACAGATTGTGATTTAACAGTTTCACTTGGATAGATTATGATCTATCGAAAAATAATGCGTTGAATTGTACTGTTCTCAATCTTTCGATGGTTTACAATCTCGCGAGATAGATTACAATCTAACGGTATTTACAATTATACAGTGACAGATACACCCTATATAGCCCTACCTATTAACCACCCTTTAAATTAACAGTTCAGTTTAGCTCGTCAAATAGATCGCGTTAAGAGCTTGTGCTAGGGCCACTGTTCATATTCCTATAAATAATTTTTACGAATTGCTATTTTCGACTCTTATGAAACCAAATAGTCACAAATCTCAAAAACAGATGGCGCTGTTCTAAACCGCCATAAGTGACATAATTCTCCCGCTAAGGGTGCACATTGACCGCCCCGAAATAAAAAACATCGGCCTGTGTAATACTCCACATACTTCACGATACCACCCATAGGATGATAATGGGGATGATTGATGGAGCCGCGTCGTGGGATTTTGATCAATTATCATTATTTTTCCCCTACAGATTGATGATGGCATCAAAATTAAATTATTTTAGAAGTTTGTTATAGAACCGAGCAATATCATTTAAAAAGGTGAGTCTTTGATGGAACTGTTGGCGGAAAACTTTGAAAAATTGTTAAAGATAAATTAAAAGGTTCAAACTCGAATTAATTGGTTCATTCAAATACTGTCTACCTGTCTAGGTAGGTGTAGGTTCGCATCACTATTTTCCAACTCTAGTTATTTCTCGCTATCTCATCTCAGCCGAAAATTCAACTGTCTATAGAAAAGAAAACAATAGAACAGCGTTATAAAAGCATTTCATTAAAAAAGATAATTGGAAATCAGTGTCGGTTCACGTAACGACACCGTAAAATGTCGAAAGTCGCTTTATATTTAAAATAATCTCTCTACGTTGACATGACAGACAATGAATTTTTAATACCCTTTGAGATTTCAGAAGCAAAAGAAATTTAAAACCTATTTTCTGCCTTCCGCTAACACTTTGTGAAAATGTACTGGGATGAGTAGGTACCCACTGTTATTTATATAAACTGTATTGTGTTGGAGTACTCTATTAGTTGTAGCGTATAATAAATAACAAATACCATGTATGCGCACCAATAACACAGAGTAAATAAGTGAAAACAAACAATATCCCAATTAGAGGCAGCACACAGTCGACACGAACTAGTTTTGTTCCGCATAACGTCCAATTTAAAGTTCTCGACACTTATAATTGCGTGCGACGTCGCTTGTAATGTGGAGGCACTTTGTTAACAAGTATGTAACTTTGTGTCTGTATTAAACCTCATTGCTACTGAACATACAAACTTCAGATCTTCATTTTCACTGAGAGATATTTGTCCCGTATGTCACTCAGTGAAAATAACAGAGCATAAAAATCTTGGAACATGTGAAAAATAATCTATGACTGTTATAATAGCTTTTCACTAAACGCTATGACATCAAAGATGAAACGTCAAAAGTTATTTAAACAAAACGCTGTCATCTTTCAACAAAAATTACACAAGAAATCAGAACTGAAAAATAAAACATAGCCCATAAAAAGCGAACAACATATAAAAAAAACACAATATAGTAATAAAACGAATCCATGTGAATAATCCTTTGAAATATTTGGCGGCGTATTGTCGGGATGTCCCTTCCCTAGCGCGTGACTAGATTTCCAAGATGGCGGCCGCACAAACACGCGGGATAACATATTTTTTGGCTAAACCGTTAATTTTTGGGTTCTTCTATATTTTGAAACTTAATTTTTGTGTTAAGGTTTATTTTTATAAAATTATTTTATGAGGTACGAAGCAGAGAAAACTGATGTAAACTAATGATGTTGATGAAAGTTGTAAAACACCTTTTTTAATCCTATTTTTCACACAACCATTAAGGTAAAACATCGTGGAGATTTTCACAATTTCTTTATAAAATAGAATGTTGGATAAAATCTTAAATTGAAATCTAAGTTTTCCGGTTTAATGAAAGTAAACAGACTCGGATCAAGCTAGGAAGGATTATAGGATTGAAAGCAACGACTAGGTTATTTGATTGTGAAAGTAGTTTGTTAAAAGTGGTATCTATTACATATATTATATTTACAACCTAACTGGTGATCCGCTTCAGCTTCGCATATGCGTGTTACAAATCTTTTAAATTATCTGCTTTTCCCTACTATAAAATATATAAGGTGTAAAAAAATTAACTTTAAGAATTTCGAGGGGACATTGTACTCCTCATTATGAACAACTTTTACTATGGGACCAAACCTGAAATAGCGAAAAAAAAATCAGCTGCTCCATACGTTTTGACGAGTTATGCGAACATAAACGTAGGGAACAGCTGATTTTTTTTTTCGCGATTTCAGGTTTGGTCCCATAGTAAAAGTTGTTCATAATGAGGAGTACAATGTCCCCTCGAAATCCTTAAAGTTAATTTTTTTACACCTTATATATGTTACCTATACATCAATGTATAGGTACTCATGAATCAATCTGTCTTTTGATGAAAACCGCAAGAAAATCCGTTCAGTAGTTTTTGAGTTTATTGCGACCAGACAAAGAGACATGATGATGCGACCAGACATGAGACTTATGTAAGGATAAGGTCATTTTTGTTACGTATTAGTGCTTTGTTTTCTATCCTCTATTTTAATGAGAAATTCCTCAAAACCGCATAAATAAATCATCAGCTATTCACTAACAGCCATAAAACAGCACCCCTTTGTCCTTATAACAAAAACTGGACAAGTGCGAGTCGGACTCGCACACTGAGGGTTCCGTACAGACTCATCTATGTATATAGTTCAATTTCCGAATGGAGTCTCGAAGATTTTTCCGAATCGCAAAATATTTTTTTTTATTACGGAACAAATAATTTACTGTTTTCTATACTTTTGCTATATGACCTTGCTTTATGGCAAATTTCAGGATTAGGGGTCAACGGCAAGTATCCTATACATTTTGATTCCCTTAAGAGTGTCGAAATATACGTTTTTTGCGACATGAACGGCCGTAACTTTTTATTCGTTAACTTAGAAGTTTGACTTTTTCACAGCTTCAAGAGACCGCAGACCTGAGTATATGGTTTTAATTTCAACTCGATACCTCCACGCGTTCTTGAGATCACGGGTCTTGACAGACAGACAGACAGACAAACAGATGGACGGACAACAAAGTGATCCTATAAGGGTTCCGTATTTTTCCTTTTGAGGTACGGAACCTTAAAAAGCGCCCGGTGTGACCATTTTCCGCCACCGCCGCCGGCAAAAAGGGTTGCCAGCTCATCGACTGAACACAACAGCAGATATTTTCTTTTCATCTATTTCGTTTAAAAAAAAAACTGACAAATCGAATAAAAAGGGTTTTCAGTTGTAAAATAGCGGCGGAAGCGAATTTGAGGACGAAATAAAACGGAATAACAGCCTCCAGGATGGTGAGTCGAGCCTTTCGTATAGCCTCTCTGGATTACACCGACTAATTTTTGTTAGATGAATAATTTTCTAGCTACGAGTATCTATTGGGTCGCCATTTTTCAGGGCAGCGAAGGATATTCCTGATACCTTTTACCTTAAAGTATTGTTTGTTTTTAATTAAAATCTTTCTTCTTCACTGTACAATCAGGAAATCTATAAAAACGGGGACAATGTTACGAACTAGACGGGTATTATGAAACGTTACTGGTTATTTCGATTTCTAAATAATTTTGATACAAATAAAACTCAGTATTGAAGTTTCAAAGTCTTATTTATGCTAGGAAAAGTTCTACATAATTTTTTCTTACATCAAGCCAAGCGAGCCATAGTGGTCTCATACGAAGTTTGTTTTGCTAAAAATAAGTAAAGAGTCTCAAGATGTTTCCCTTATAATCTGGTCCTCGAAAGTGCCATAAGCTAACATACTAGACTTAATAAGAAGGATACGAAAAACCCATCTTATTCACGGTACACTGCATAAGCAAGTGCCACGCATATACTTAGCATAAATATTGTGAGAGTTTCACTTTCCGTCACGAGCTATGGTCGCCCTACGCAAGTGCGCTCCGTTCATTATTCATGCATTTTCATGGAAATTTACTATACGGCAGATTTTCTAGGGTACGGTAGGCGTTTTGTTTAAATGGTTACGGAAATAGAAAAGTAAATGTTTTGGATGATATATTAAGGGTTGTATATGGTTTGAATAGTTTTATATTTTCTTTCTGAAAAGTACCTTCCTGATGCAATAGATCATTATGATCAATTGCATCTTTCAAATCTTTCAAAATCTTTATTTCTTAACTAAATAGTTTACATTAGCAGGTTATTGGAGCCTCCTTTTAAGCATGTAATGCATCAGGAACGTACTTAACGTACGGTTGCTGTAACGTACGTTACGAACGTACTTTACGGCTATTTACTATAAATAGAGTAACTCGGACAGATTTACACACTACTCCTTATTGTACACGCTAGTAAATATCAATTACAAACTAAGAATTCTAACTAAGAAACTGCTTCGTCCGCTGCATACCAACTGCGTTCACTCTAAACAGAGCTAAGTGAGTTAGTTCGAAAACGAAGGCTCTGTTCACCACTGAACGATTTCAGTTTCTTTTTGTTGTATATAATGTAAATAGTACACCACTAACTACTCTGTCAGAGAGTGGCGGGCGGTCGCCTCCTTCTGCGAAGCAGTAATGCTAGCAAAGGAGGCGGCCGATCGCGTGAGGTAACGGTCCTCACGCCCCAACCGCCACCGGGATTCTGATCCCGATTTCCGGCCACCGTAGGCGCGGGCTTGCGGACGGTGAGCAATGGGTAGCTCGCCGTCCGACCGTCCGGTAACCGTCCGGACCGAGCACAAGTCGTCGACGGCGCGTGTTTCACGCGCGCCTCAAGGAGATGTCAGCAACTGTAGGGGCCCATCAGGGTCGAAGCCTACTGGGGCCAATTGTCTGATTCTGAAAGGAAGACTCTGCCCTGGTACGAAAGGCAGCGAAGGAAGGAAGGATGATTTTTCCACAGAAAAAAAAAACCTACTCTGTCAAACCTATCCAAAGGTGGTCTGTAAAAAAATACTTGTAGCGATAAGACCGCCCATTGTTACACCCTATTAATTTTAAGCTCCGACTGTATTTTTTTATGGTGAAGGAACAATGAACAGAATGTATAAATCTTCTATCTTTTCTATATCGACGAAAAATGGAGTTTAGTGTATGAAATAGAAAAATCATCTGAAGCATTGATGATATACTATTAAAATAAAATGAGTCATAATTCTTTCCCTGCATAAGTCTGACTATTTGTGGCATACAATAAAATGACGCTATTACTATACCTATATGAACTTTCAAATGACTTACGCCACAACTTGAGTGCGGGAGGACGGGTACGGAGGCCATACAAAAATGTCCTTTATCCTTTCCAAAGTTTTTCGTTAAATGTTTTTATTTCTTACAAACAATAGTATTATAACCACATTACCATTCCCTTTATATTCTCCAATCAGTATAAACGAGTAGGTAACAAGTCGAAGTTGGTCTAAGTTGACAACTCCGAGGCGTCGCGGCTACAACTTGTAATTGCGTTCGGTTTCGCCTGTAATCGCTTACTAACGGATAACAGAGGTGCTGCGGTCGTTGGGAACTATGTTAGAATGGATAATTACGTTTGTACGATCATTTCATTCAAGTGTAGGTTAGGATTCCTTCACCGTTTTGAGATCATCGACGTTAATGTCGTAGTAAGATTTTAGAATTTATCACTTCATGATTTGGCCAACTAAAACTGGCCAGATATGTCAATCCACGTTTGGCCATATCATTAATGTAGGATTTCTGAGCATCAAAAATCTTATTTTTCTTTATTTTTAAACCACTCAGAAGAGCATATTTTAATGCAAAATTAGTATTTTTGATGGAAAAAATGCATATTTATAATACATAATACAAAACAGAAATACATTGAGGTATAGTGGCCTAGTGGATAGTGGGTGGTGAGAGCAGTGGTGGCCGAGCGGTAACGGCCCCGACTTCCGAGTTGTAGGACGCGGGTTCAAACCCAACCAGGCGCATTACTTTGTGTAATTTATTTCATCACCACTGCTCTCAAAACGGTGAAGGAAAACATCGTAAGGAAACCCGCATGTCCTAGAACCAAAAATTTGAAGACATGTGACATTCACCAACCCGCACTGGGCCCGCGTGGTGGGTTATGGCCCATTCCTTCTCTTAGAGAGGAGGCCTGAGTCCCAGCAGTGGGAACATTAAAAGGCTGATTATGCTTATGCTTATGCTTATAGTGGACTTTTCCGGTGGACAACGTACCACCGTACCACCGTACGTACCAACGTACCACCTTTGTACCTATTTTTCTGTTTCCTTCTTCGAATCTTTTATTTCTGTGTGTGTACATAAATTGTTAAATGAATAAAAAAAATAAAAAAATAAACGTAACTATTTTACGATATGATCAGCCTTGCTTGACCATAACATGAAATAATCATGCGTTTAGCTATAATAGCACCATTTCATGAAATGGCCGGTCATATCATGAAGTGATCAATTCTAAGATCTCGCCACGAGATTGGCATCGAACCCATTACCTAAATATCGTAAGTCGGGACTGTTACTACTAGACTACTGCTCTATAACTTACCAATCATAAACTTCAATTCATAAACTACTTCACCCCCAGTATCTGGTTATTGTCGATATTGGATTTGGCGTGGCGGCCACCACGGCCAGGTGTTGTGCCGGACTCGTAAATCTGACGACCCGGGCCCGGGACGACGACCCGTGATAAATTATAGAGGGATTTTAAGTGAGGTAATACCTTGTATAGGTTTAGTAATTGATACCGACGTAAAAGTTATTAAAATCATCGCTATGACAACGGAAAAATCGACTTTTAACAAGCTAACAACAACATAACAAGCTATAACTGTAAATAATAATAATTTATTTATTTCTCAGACAACTTTAGATCCACGGGTTAGTCACTAGAAACTTAAAAACTATGATAGAAAGAAAAAAAAAATACTTTGAATGTACCGTAACACTATTTAACCAAAGTAGCTTCAAAAAATTTGGTCGAGTAGAGGATATTATTTAATATATATCGGTTATAATTTAGATGTTTTCAAGGCAAATAGGCTCCTTATGTATGAAGCAAACATAATAATTCACTCGTTCCGTTCAGGTGAATGAAACTCTCAGTCACCGTTCGCATCCTGCCGGTGCAACACATTGCCTTAAATTTAATATTTTTGTACCTTGTGCATTATTTAAATACAGTCCACTATAAACTATCAATTTATGTGGTTTTATTACCAGCGACTGTGGTTTTATTACCAGCGACTGCCACACCTTATAAACTATTGTGATTCACCATCGTCGATTGCATCACTGCTTACCGTCAGTTGAGATCGCAGTCAGGCACTAGTTTATAAACTAATTAAAAAAAAATGTGACCAAAAAATAATATTTATTTCAAATAAATTATACCCATTTACTGGGTTGTGCAGGTCAGATAGGCAGTCACTCCATGGGAAGCATTTATATTCAACTGCATTCAATTTGACTTGAAATCGACCGCGACATAGTTGGGAAAAGGCCCGGTAGGCAGGTGGTGTGATAATATTTAATTTTTTTTTTTTTTTTATTTATTTAACTATAATTTAGGTGCCTTCAAGGCTAGAGTGAATAGGCTCTTAATAAACTAGTGCGCCTCACCATCAATGATTGCATCACTGCTTACCATCAGGTGGGATCGCAGTCAAGCACTGGTTTATATCAATTAAAAAAAAATATATATAAAAAAATACTGTTTCTTTTATACTTCTATACAAATATTTTAAAGAAGAAAGATTGGTATTTTTGTTTGTAATGAATAAACACCAAAAACTATTAGACCAATTTAAAAAGTTCTTTCGCCAGTAGAATGCTACTTTCTCACTGAGTGACGTAGGCATATATTTGCTACTATCACGCGGGCGACGTCGACGCTGCTGGCAAAAGCTCCGCGTCGTATGTATATCCAAAATAAGCTAATAAATGGCTGTTTTAAATTTTAAGTTTTTCCAATTACTCAGTTACATTGTATAGCCCCAATTAAAAGACTATAAAACGATTCTATAATGTGTGAGAAAAAAAATAAAATGTCAATGGTATTAAAAGTAAATTCATTCAACTCATAAGGCGTCACCACAGTATAGATATATGGAACAGTACGGAAACTACCTACAAATATTCGAAACGGCACACTTATACAAACATACGCATCGACTAGACTCCTAAGCGTTTCTCGCGGTCCTGTCAGTAGCGAATGCCGCTTAGGAGTCTCGTCGATGCGTATGTTTGTGTGAGTGAGCCGTTTCGAACATTTGTAGTGTGTGTAGTTTCCGTACTGTTCCATATATCTATACTGTGGCGTCACTGTTAACGCCAATGAGGCGAGGCGTGAAGGGCGCGCCCGCACGCAAAATAAAATTGCCTGCCAGCCGGAAAACCCTTGTTACGGCGGTCACGTTTCGTTGTATGAGATGAGGCAGAGTACAGATGCCTGCACGCTAGAATTATATTATCTATGCCATTCTTTTTTATGATATTTATAACTAGTGCTAGATTTCGATCCCACCTGCAGCGATGCAAGCGATTATGGTGAAGGGCACTAGTTTATTAAGAGCCTATTCACTCTAGCCTTGAAGACACCTAAATTATAATTAGACGGGAAGACCACAGCAGGCAAATCGTTCCAGTCCTACGATGTACGCGATATAACCGACGAGGCGAAACGCTTAGTCCACCTTCCGACCATTGTCAAAATGAATCTGTTTGAACAGTTTTTTTTCTTTAATAACTTGAAAATTATTTTAGTAATAGTATTATTATAGTTATTTATCTTAGTCCAGATTCATTGTTCGTCGTCTTCGATGGCACGGTTGGCGCAGTGGTTGAGCGATTGGCTGCTGCGCTGCGGGTCATGGGTTCGATTCCCGCACGAAACAAGTGTTTGTATGGCCTTTTTTGTGGTAAATCGTCTGATGACGGAGCGGGAGGGCGAGTCAGACTTTTACTGACTAAAACCCACTCCTAGTTCCTTCGTTGCCTTGCGTTCCTGGGCCAGTAGGCTTCGACCCTGCTGGGCCCCTACGGTTTGCTGACATCTCCTTGAGGCGCACGTGGAACACTACGCGCCGTCGACGACTCGGGCTCGGTCCGGATGGTTACCGGACGGTTCGGACGGCGAGCTAGCCAATCCCGGTGGCTGGGGCGTGAGGGCTGTTCGCTCGCGCGTGCGCATGCGGCCGCCTCCTTTGCTAGCATTACTGCTTCACAGAAGGAGGCGAACGCCTGCCACTCCTCCACGCTTCGGACCGTGGCCTGTACGCGCGGCCCGGCGCGAGAGATCGCTGCCGCCGATCGCCCCCACAAGGACACGGTGGTGCTCTGCTCAGGCGGAGCACACCTCTACCGTATGCTCCACCGTGTCCTCCGGGCGGTCCACACAGTGGTGACACCCGGGCGATTCTTCCGCACGAATCCGGTGCAGGAACCTCCCGAACTGACCATGTCCGATGGCCTACGAATAGGTGTTCCGGGTCTGGGTGTCTTTTGTATGTGAATTTACGTGTTTGTGAACACATCCTCGATCAGGTGTAATTCCTAGTGTCGGGCCAGATTTCTTATACAATAAAAAAATATATCTCTACAAGATTGACTTACATTGATGACCGCCACTCTTTTGGCATTTCATGAAAAAGTTTCAAACTTTATTATTATGGAATAAAAAATGGGTAAAATGATTAAAAGAAAATTACAATGTTCGGCTTAAATTACAAAAAGAGTAGTGACTGAAGTCTCAAGGGTTGGCGGTCTTACTTAGACAAATTACTTCAGAAACAAAATAACAATTTTATACTCGAAATTGCCGAAACTTATCAAAGAAAAGTTTTGAGGCTTCCACAAGTCCGTCAGGTACATAAATACCTATTTAAAAAGTAATACTCAAGCCTCAGAAGTGAAGGTGTGCTGTTTTAAGTTGATTTTAATACTTTTAGAAATTTTATACCGCAAGAGAGAGAAATAAAAGTTGCGTTATCTATAGGTATATAAAAGGAGAAACTGACTGAGTGACATCAACGCACAGCCGTAACTACAGGGTCTAGGAGCATGAAATTTTGCACAAGGTTTCCTTTTATGACGTAGGCGAGCACTAAGAGAGGTTTTTCCAAAATTCTCCCCTTAAAGGGAGGACCTACTTTTTTTATTGTTGTAAACTAGTGCTTGACTGCGATCCCACCTGATGGTAAGTAGTGATGCAATCGTTGACTTACACGCAACACTTGGAGCACACGCTCATAAGGCCATTTGGAGTGCAGAGGTCAACTGAAGGAGCACAGATGGGTTTTAGTCAGTAAAAGTCTGATACTCCCTCTCACACCAGCCAGAGTGGAAGGAATTATTTTATTTGTCGTAATAGGTTCAAGGGCCTTACCATGGCGTGTTAAAATGTGAAGCGTGCGAGCGAGAACGAAGGATGGAGCTACACACCCTATATAGCTGCATCATTTTAACAGAAAAAAAAAAACAAACCAAAAAATGTCGTGAGGTGGTCCTCAAATGGATCGCGTTAAGATCTCGTGGTACGGCTTCAGTACTTTAAGGCCGCGTTCCTACTTTGTCGTGCCGGCAGATAATCGTGTAGTTATAAGTGTCGTAGCTTATATATTTAAATGAAGGTGTTTAAGTATATAGGACGACACGATTAAATGTCGACTACTACTTTATTACGACGACTACAGATGTCGTGACAATGGGAACGGCTAACACGAAAGTAGTAAAACAATAAAAAATTGTCAAAACTGAACCGTGTTGTTGCGACAATCTGTCGTGGCCAAGGCCAAAAGTTGTTATAGTGGGAACAGCTACAGACGATAGTCGTTCGGCGACAAATTAACCGTTACGACATAGTGGGAACGCGGTCTAAGAGATCAATTACCTCTTGTAAACAATTACATACGTTTCTCCCTGTAGCGATCATAAATAAAAATTAAAACTATAAATTATCATGTTGGATAATCACACAATGTTTTGTATAGGTACACATTAATTGTGCGTACAGCTAAGGGGTTGAACTTAGGGGTCTTTAAGTCTAGAATGAATAGGTTACTTCTAGGCAAGCTTATTCCATCGTCGTCCACATCGTTGCATACCGTCAGGTGAGACATGATCAAGAGCGACCCTATCAATATTAAAAAACTGGGCAAGTGCGAGTCGGACTCGCGCAGTGAGGGTTCCGTACAAACTTTTTTAAAAATTGATGTAGATTAGTGCTTGACTGCAAACCCACCTGATGGTAAGCAGTGATGCAATCGTTGATGTAACTTACCTATGTAAATAGGATTTTCCCGAATGGAACGAAACATAATTCGTAGGGTTCCGTTTTTTCCTTTTGAGGTACGGAACCCTAAAAATAGTTTTCATGAATGGTATTACAGTACGAAATTCCCTGACAATTTAAATAGACAGTAGCTCCAGGCACGCAAACACAGGAACACATTTATAGAAATAAAATAATTCGCGTGAAGTGTGCCTGCAGACGTTTATCGGCGATAAACAAGTCCTGCGCTAGCTAGTTTACGGCTCTCGCGAATTTAAAACGTACCTGTAAGTGCTATTTATGTAATATGCAGTTTATCCGTTCTATTTTTAATGTATGCGGTTAGCAGACTTTTCAGTATAAACGTTAAAATATTATGAGTGGCTAAAAAGATTTTTACTCGATTTTAAATTAGGGTATCCATGATCGTAAAATATTCAGAATCGAAATGTTTTCATTTGCTTTTTTTATCCATCTTCATACAGATATATAATTCTTCTGTTCTTGTGTTGGTCACCTAACTCCTCCTAAACGGCTTGACCGATTTGGATGAAATTTTGTATGTGTATTTGAGGAGGTTTCTGGATGGTTTGAAAATACGATTAAGCCAGGTAGGTGACGCTGCAATCGGGTTCTCAATTGTCTTCTCTGACGAAAAGCCAGATTTCTGGCAGGACAACGTCTGCCGGGATCGCTAGTTATAATATATGTTAAATCGTGCCTAGATTTGCCTGGCTAGTACTATTTTATTTACACAAAAATAAAACAAGTCACAACTGTTTTATCCAACAAAACTGTCGATATTTTCTCGTGACAAAACAACAGGACATACGTCAATAAACAACAAAAAACACTGCAAAACCTTCCCTCGCGTAAGCTGCTTTGACATCAAAAGAGTATTCTTCAAGCAATTCTTTCGCATCATCGCTTGCCTGCCGGCTAGTCGGACGCTTCCGAACGTTACCGAGCTTTTCCGAATGCCATCGAAAGCCCGATGAGACGGAACTGAATAACGTAAAAACGTTGTCTATTCTTTGCATCGGACTATGAGCATTTTCTTGTATAATTCAGAATATAGGCGATCAAAGCGTAATTTAAATAGTATTTGACGCAATATTAAGCATTCCCCAAAATAGAGTATTCCTAATGCTCCGTCACTTGGTTTTCTAATCATGTGATATATGGGGATGTGACCCAAATATCTGACATGCTTTTCCAGCGGTGTATTATTTTCTACTATAGCACATAATTTGGTGTGTTTATTTTTGTACAATATTTTGTACTAAATAACAAATAATACTAAATAGCATTAAAATTGGTTATGAACTGAGGCAGCTATTGGCATTTCAAATATTGACATGAAGAAAAATGGAGTTAAAGTGGGAATATCTCGCTATTTCTTTTGTACGCACGCAGCCTAATGGCGGTCACGTCATATTTCAGTATGTACATTCTTATTCTGTTACTTGACATTTTCCCCTTCCATCAGATTTGAAAGGTTTCCAATTTACTTAATACTGAACGGATTTTAATAATTTATTCCGTTTGCGAATTTTAATAAAGTTACTTTGTGAAATAAAAAATATGTGAGGCGGCTACCAAATTCTGATAGTATTAAAACGATTTAAACTTATCAACGCTACAGCAAACTGTGCGATAATTTGGTTTCAACATTTGGTTAGATAAAGGACACGCGAAAACGTGTAATTAATGGAATTGAGCCGGAATGCTCAGGTGCTTAGCGTTTGTCGCATTATCACTGGCTACCGTGTGCAGTGGGACGGAACGCGAAGTTATTACGATGTTAGTGGCGGGTTGGCATCGCTTTGTGCTAGCCAATGAGTCGGTGTGGCTCGTTTCAACTAGATTATCGCTTTTCAAACTAGGTAGAATTAAATTAAGCATAAATGCTTTAAAAATAATAAGCTGGACAAATGAATTTATCTAATAAATTATGTGCAACTAACTGCTAAAAAAATGGCCTCTTCTATGGATCTAGATTTCTCAACCTCAAATCTTTTTTGCAATTCATAATGCACATATCAGATGGTAAATATTAGAATGCAAACAATTATAAATAAATAACACTACAACGCAACAAAACAATAACAACCAACATGTTACGTGCGTCACTACAAAGGAAAGCGCTGACACCTAGGCACAAGGCAGCGCGAGCGCATCGTCACTGTTGCTACCGAACGAGGGAATCTGCTGACACAGACCATGAGGCCCGAGGACACCGTCACCGTGACCGCGCCCGCGCACTTCGGATCCAACCTCGATCGAGTCAATTTGCTATTTTATATAATTGTAATTTTTATTGAATTAAATTAGTTTATAAAAAAATCGGTTTTTTTTGAGTCCTCCGGCAGTAGCCTACGTAATTAACACAATAATAATAACAACAACAATTATGAACAATTATGTTTATTCTATTTTAATTATAGACTCTGTTGGACTCAGTAATTTTTTTAATAGTAAGCTATAAGGAGAGCGCCTAAATAAGTATTAATTTTTTTTTTGCATGCTAATAGAAATTAAAAAAGAAATTCCAAAGCTAATATACAAAATTTGATCATTCAATCACTTACTGACGCAGACTTTCCTTAAACCACATAAAAAGAGGAACAACCTCCCCCCCCCACCCCGCTCGTCAGTAAGTGGCCCGTGATCCACGAACCCTGCAGCCTGGTCATCCATCACCTTCAATATAAGCTGTCGCCTCTTGCTCGTGTTCTGCTTATTTTATATCCCTATTGACTTGGAGACTTTACGGAAAACTACATGAATATATTACGCAAAAGGGTTCTTTATAAACTGAATTAGTTAATTTATTTTAAGATTAGTACAGTTTAAGGCCGTTTTGACATTAAACGATAACGATAAGATATCGTAAGATTAGTAGGTTCATACCTCAACATCGTCAGGTATTGAGACTCCACAATATCGTGTCTGTGTCGTTGTCGCCTAGTGGGAAAGTAGTTATGTTAAATCAATTTTAGGTAGTATTTTAGAAGGCAAAAGTTGATATTTAACTACGATTAGTTCGTAAGAAAAACCAGAAAATACGTAATACACAGTGCAGAAAATAGTGTCTTCTTTTCTGAAAACTAGGTTACTGCGAGGCTGCAACTGACAGGCTATCAATATGTCTTCCCACATGATCTTCCAAACAAATATGTTAAAATGTATAACACAAGCTTTAGCGACAACACACCAAAATAGAAAATATTTTCTTCTAACACAGAAATAGCAGTACACTCTAATAAATAAAATGGCAAACTTTCAACAAGACAAAATCAGATATGTCTCGTGTTTGTCATATAATTTTGTTACTGATACCAAACAATAAGAACTCCCAATTCTCAAATTAGATTTATGGAGTATCGACAATATATATTTTCGCAAAAATTTCACCTTCCCGACATTTTTAGGGGGTGTTGCTCTAGATTTTGGACATTTTGCTCTAGTGTATTATTACTTAGTGTGAAAAAATTAATGGTGCTTTCCACTTTTGTATGCATCAGATTTTGGACCGGATTGTAGCGTTGTTTAAAATAATATTTAAAAAAATATACTACCTGTTATACATTGCTCGTAGAACGGATGGTCGATGGGGGCGAAAGGTTCTAGAATGGCGACCGCGCACCGTAAATCGCAGCGCTGGAAGGCCTCCCACAAGGTGGACCGATGACCTGGTGAGAGTCACGGGAATGCGGTGGATGCAAGATGCACAGGATCGGTCGTTGTGGAGACGCATGGGGGAGCCCTATGTCGAACAGTGGACGTCTTTCGGCTGAAATGATGATGACTGCCTGTTAACTATTCACAGTTCCGACGAGGGTAAAAACTGCAAACGCAGTGGAACAACGTTACCGTTTATTTAATTAAGATGTCTGCTCTTTGGTAATAATTTAGATATTTAAACTAGTTAGATGTTAGTTTTGTGTTGTTTTTTAGTAAGTTTAATCGCAGTATTGTTGAATACTTTTAAGCAATAATAAATTAACTTACTTCAAAAATATTCGTATGACACAAATCAAGATAATCAAACCTATTATCCCACTTCAGTCCCCAACAAATGCTTACAAAGCAAAAACAGGTCGTCGTTTCTTATACTCCACATTAATAGGAGCCCATTACGTTGCTGCGTATCTGTCACAGTCCATTGCTGGCCCGCTTCGCTTCCGTCTCGTACTCGACCGCAATCTCGCGAGACGTGCACAGCTGACAAATTGAATCCTACCCGTTAGGGTCGCCACGAGATAACGCACGTTTTTTTGTGGGTTGGAAAGGATTTTGTCGTGTATTACTTGGAATTTTCTTGACCAGTTGAGATGAAAATAAAAGGAAAATGTAAAAGGATTATATATATATACTTACACAAAAATCGGAAGCCAATTAAGAAACTGTCAAATGCAGTAACCAATATTGACTCGGAAATTGAAAAGTAATTTGGAGTTTGACTTTTGCTGTTTTAATTATAATAACGATTATGTCTTGTCCCTTATTCAGAATCTATAATAATTTTAGGAAAATCCAACAACTTTTCTGGCCGTATTCCAAAAAATAATAAAAATAATGAATAACAAAAAAAATAAAAATAATAATATTCATCAATATTTCTAGAAAAAAAAAAATGACAATAAATTTCGGCAATAATCCCGTGACACATGGTCACCGTAGCTCGCTGATTGGTCGGTTGTTCGGGACATGTTCGGCGAATCAATCGAACCCGACGCTCCTGATTGATTGGCCGAAGCATTAGCTCGGCTAATATGCCGCCTATTCGCGTTCACTGCCATTTATCAATCCAGTGGTTGATTAGATTTTATTCAGTGCTGATAATGTTTGGAGTGCTAAGTAAAAGTGGGGATTAAGTAAAGTTAACGTGTTTTTGGATTTCGGTACATAAATAAAAATCTATATTAATTTGACTAAAATATATTGTATTATCATTATCATCAATGTATGAATTAAAATAAATATTAATTAACAATACAACATTTTCTCTTTTTAACTACAAGGAGAGTTCTCTAACTCAATTATCTGATAGAAAATCGATTTTTAATTGAATGTGCCCAAAATGTCTGCTGTTGATTGTTGACGGGTAGACGGATCACAAAAACTTGTAGCATCTCAGTCAATATTAAAGTTTAAGTACCTAACAACGCAATAAAACAAGCGATGAACTGAACACTAAACACGATTTCCAGTTAAATGCTGACTAGCTACATAAATGTGACTGATAAGTTAGTGTAAATGTGTTATAAAGTTATGATATTTTAAATACACTTTTTATCTATAGAAATGAATAACTTCCTTCAAGAAAAAAAAAAATACAAATTACCATTTCAGTTGATGAAAATTTGTATGAGAGATAGATCCAATTTCTTTTTTAATGTGACTTTCTTGAAAAAAATTTATCATTTCTATTGAAAAAAGCAGTATGTGCCACCTATTTACGTTACAGCCTGTATATCATTTCATCTTCATTTCCCACAATGGAAAATAAAACTGCTTACATTAAATTTTAGCAATCCAAGTGAATTTGAAGTAGGTACCGCCTTTGTATAAAGATTCAAGCCCGGGCTACAAAAATACGCATAATCAATAACCTTAGCCGAGCGACACCGGGACTCCAACACGCCGGGAATCGGGGAGATACCGGGATTCCGGGACTCAATAAGATAAATTAATTCGACGACAATCGGAACGAGCGAGACGTGTGAACTCACCTCATTACTGACTTTTTGTGATTCGTGATTTTCTTCAATTGTAACATTTTGTAATGCGCTGAATTTAGGAATTTTTTTTTTGTAATACAATGTGTGACTAATGCAACGCACTTTTTATCCCATGAGATACTTTTCCCACGTCAAATTAAAAAGTATCACTGGGATTAAATAAAAAAATAATTATTATTAAAATGATTGTATTATATATTAAGTACATGCAATTTTTTTAATTACTTACATATAAAATGAAAAAAGAAAATAAAAACACTTTTTACAAAAAAATACAACCGACTTCAATGTATAAAAAACACTAAAAAGTTCAAAATAACTTTAACTTCGGAAGTCGGTGTTTCTATAATAGTTTTGACTCGTCATTATTTAACGCCGACTTCCGAAATGTTATTTCGATCTTTTTAGTGTTTTTCTTAGATTAAATTCGGTTACGACCGACTTCAGTGTTTTATTTTATGTAAAAAAAATATTTTACACTTTTTAGTTGTGGTGCTACAACTAAAAAGTACCCATCAGCTAAACCTAAATAGTGTGCAAGTTCTATAGCTATAGTAAGGTTTCTATAGAATTTAATCATTAAAACATTGCATGACAATTCCATTAAGCCAAGCCCAGGCCATCTCGCTTCATCATCAGATCAGTTCGATCTTTTCTTTCAGTCAGTCATCGACTACACGTATAAACAAGCTGTGGTCCTATGAGGTGTTCTATTCCATATCTTCGAAGTTCACACTCGGAAGTATAAACTTTCAATCAAAAAAATGATTTTCAAAATCGTTCCACAATTGACCGTCAAATCGGTGAACGTACATAAAAAAAATACATACAGCCGAACATAGAACCTCCGTTTTTTGAAGTCGGTTAATAATAACTATGTATATGGATCAAATAGAAACTTGTTATTTTCTTCAATCTATATCTTCATTGCTTCTCAAATTAATGTGCCTACTGATTAATTCAATTACGTTGCGATGACGACGAATCATAGCTGCCAGATTAATATGCAGCCAAAATATACATTTCCACTTTTAATTAGGATCTCTTTTGTTGAGGGTGGGAAATCATCACTTAACTCCTCGCACTCGGGTTGAAGCGAGAGGGAGCGTCTTAATTTCACAGACTAAAACCTCCAGTTGTCTTTTGGGTTCCAGGGCCACGGTAACTCCATTTTCCACGTTATTTTTGTTTGATTTATGTTTGCTAGCAGTACACCGCAGACTACCTCCTTTTTAACCGACTTCAAAAAGGAGGAGGTTATATGTTCGGTTGAATGTATGTTTTTTTTTTTTTTTTAAGTATGTTCACCGATTTCTCGGTCAATTGTAGACCGATTTTGAAAATTTTTTTTTTGATTAAAAGGTTATGCTTCCAAGTTGATCCCATAGAAATATTGTTATGATCTGATCATGAACTTCGTAGATATGGAACAGAACTCCTCATGGGATCACAGCAGAACTGTCGTAACAAGTAAAATTGCTTTGTTTATACGTGTAGTCGATGACTGACTGAAAGAAGAGGGGTAATATATCGAACTGATCTGATGATGAAGCCTGAAATTAGGCACCGGAACTCTGTAATAAATTAATTTAATCTAACCGTGTTTGGTATTATTAGAATTGTCATAAGATGCACTCTGGCTATAAGGTATTTAAATATGGCTGAGGGGTACTTTTTAGTGGTGGTATCATAACTAAAAAGTGAAAAATAAAAAACTTTTTACAAAAAAAAATACAACCGACTTCAATGTAAAAAAACACTGAAAAGTTCAAAATAACTTTAATTTCGGAAGTCGGTGTTAAATAACGAAGAGACAAAACTATTATAGAAACACCGACTTCCGAAATTAAAGTTATTTTGAACTATTCAGTGTTTTTTTACATTGAAGTCGGTTGTATTTTTTTTTGTAAAAAGTTTTTTTTAGTTTAAGCTCTTATAGTCCATCCTAAGGTTGTCTGATAGATATCGCTGTCAGCGATAAGACCGCCATTGTACCCATAGATTTAAGTTTCTGTGAAATTGTTACTATTTTGATGTACAATAAAGTTTATTCTATTCTATTCTATTCTATTCTATTCTATTCTATTCTATTCTATTCTATTCTATTCTATTCTATTCTATTCTATCCTATTCTATTCTATTCTATTCTATTCTATTCTATTCTATTCTATTCTATTCTATTCTATTCTATTCTATTCTATTCTATTCTATTCTATTCTATTCTAGTCTATTCTATTCTATTCTATTCTAACTCCATGCAGTAATCCCATTGTAGGTCTATAGGATTGTTCGAAAACGTTAGCGTGGCCCATATCTGCTCCCACCCTGGGCGGAAACTTAATAGGACGTCTAAAATTAATTTATATATTATTAATTATATTTTGCGTGTCATTCATTTTCTAATTGCGATCAATTCAGTTTCAATCATAATTTTCCGCGTATTTGTTACGAAAATAGCAGATTGTAATTAAACAGATTCATATTTTGTGTTCGTCGCTCTTTGATTCTTGAAATTGATGATATTTGATTGAATCGAACTGTTTTCAACTCATCAATTCATGGACTAGTTCAACTAAAACTGTTTATTATAACTTAGTTAAAATCGCTGTTGAAACAACAGCTGTGTTTGCGGTTAATTTAATTAGAAAACAAACTGAAACTTCAATATGAAAACAGTTCATGAACAAACATATTTCACTTCATTACAGTAAAAGCCTTTTCGAGAACCCCAGCTCGACCACAATACGTCCAAGCAACCAAATAAGTTACATTGTACGTCTCTCTAATTTACTGTCCCTAATATTCCCTTTGCGAATATCTCTACTAAAGTGAGGATCAAAGGAAAAACACATAAAAAACCTAACAATATTTTTCGCTATAGGAAAATAAAAATGCTATGAATTCGTAAACGACACACAAATTATATTTTATTTATAAAGTAAAAAGTACAATGGCGGCCGAAAAAAAACGGGGCACAGAAATAATCCGAAAGAAGTCCTATGAATAATGAAATGGCGTTCAGGGGCTCTGACGTCACGACCTGTGTTGCCAGCCTGGGTATGACATAGTGGCCTCACAATTTATACGGACCTTTATATGAATGTTTCCATGGTTGCTTCAGGACTCAAGTTTTATTTTTGGCTGAATCATGGCCGCCCCGCAAAATAAGTTTTATTGTCTAGCTTCTGCCACCGGATTCACCCGCGTGAAAGTAGGAAATTATCCCAAGAGGACATAGTCCCGAGACAAAAAATATCCTACGTACTATTCCAGGTCATGAATATTTTACCCGTGTGCCAAATTTCATCCAAATGCGTTCTTACGTTTGACCGTGAGTAACAAACACACACATAAAATTTCGCCTTTATAATATGTGTGATTTATTAACACTTCATCTATTACAAAACAAAGGCCTAAAAATGTCTAAGGCAAGTCCAATGCCTAAAGGGCCTATTACACTACGCGATATTCAGCACACGATATTCAGACTGTCTTATTTTTTGTTCCGAGTAAGACCGGTCTAACCCTTATTATACTACGCGACATCGACTAAGACTATCTGAATATCGAATAGTGTAATAGGCCCTTTAGACATTCTTTACCAGTCAACCAAGGGTGGTGGAGAAGCAACATGGCAGGTGCACAAAAAGTAGAAAGTACCTATAATTAAGAAAGACATGCATATGAAAGTATGTATACCAATATAAGTAGTTAAAATATAAATATGTTGTAATATTTAACTAAATTATTTATAAAAAGTAACAAGGAAAGAGGTATTTTTTTAATTATTGATAAGCTCGCGCTTGACCACTATCTCACCTGATGGAAAGTGACGATGTGGTCGACGATGGCGCAAGCTTGACTAGAAGTAATATATTCACTCTTGACTTATAGACCTCCAGGTTGTAGCTCAGAGGAAACAGACTCCGGCAGGGAATTTCACTCTATAGCTGTTTAGCTCCTTAGCTGGTTTATGAGACGACTCTGGTATTTATGTAGAAGAGGATTACGCAACTCCCGCTTAAATGCGTACTGACTGATGGTTTTATTATTATTGACGCAAGTGAAATTGTTTGCTGAAGACAAAGTCGGGCGTCATTAGCGGCGCCATCGTCATCCGAACTGTCTTTTAAACTATGTCAAATTAACGTTGTGCCATTTCTGGGTCATTAGTAATTACTCAATGAGCCCGTATCATTCTTTATAAAATATTTTTATGTTTTTGTTACCTTTTATCGTTTCGATAACTTTCTCTATAATAGTCCTGAAATATTAGGTAATTGTTGTTATAAAATAAAAATCCTAAATAAATACTCGACTAGTCCGTATACACGGATTCTTTTAATACTGATAAATATGTTAATTCAGTAAAACAGTCAAAACAGTTCAGTAAAAAACATCATGGCTATATTTCATACGATTGTGCTTTCTGTGAGTCATGTGAGACAGCGTATAGCCTTCAAGCTCAGGGGATAGGAAAGCCCGGGCTTTGGCGGCCACTGGCCTGGCTGACGCGGAGTTAGTCTGACGTGGGCTCTATTTAGCCGAAGGTAAACAACAGCTATGCACAGTTCTCCAATTAGATTTAATTTATAAGATAATTTTCAACATGAAACCAAGCATTTTCTAAAACTGTTTGTAAAATAAAACTTAACTTTAAAAGGTAAGATTAATGAAAAATTAATTACACTACTTTTAGAAAAGCGCAAACTGATAGGTAATATCAGTATACTCAGAATTTATTTAAAAAGAAGAAAAGGTATTCCAACACCCAAACAAAACATTTTTCTTCTTCAACAAAATACAATTCAGACTTACTATCGAATTTTACAATACCGCTGAAAATCGTGGCGTCCCCGGACGATTCAGCCCTCTCCAAGCTTTACATTTCCGAGTGCTCCCGAGTCCTCCCGATGATGGCCGATTTTTCGATCTCCATTTATACAGGTTTATTATTGTTAACTGAGGTTTACAGCGGACGAGGCAGTCGGTAGCCTGTTTAATCATTGTTATTGAATTATAATTACTGTGTTTCCGGTCGAACGGTGGTAGTAAATATTTGAGGTAGTCGCTGTGGGGCGGCGATATTTATCTACGTGTGGCGTCGTGTGTTACGTTACCGAGGCGTTTCGTGGAACTTCAATAGTACCCAAATTAATCATACTTTGACTGTGTAGGCAGATACTTTATCAACGCGTTTGTGGCTTGATCGGTTGTAGAAACATTAATGCTTTTTGCGTTTTGTTAAAAGAAAATCTTTTTTGGTGACTCACCTACAATCTTGATGAGGTTTAATCGTTAAGGTCTTTGAAATAGGTATCTCTTGAATGAGGTAGATGTTATCTTTTTTGTGATTCTGTTGTATTGAAATAGTGTATCATGGTGTTTTACATATTGGTAGGTATCTACTAGTTTAAATTGGTAGGTACAGTATTATGTGGTAAGGCTAGAGCCTTACCACATAATATTAATAGGCTCTTAATAAACTGGCGTGCTTCACCATCAACGATTGCACCACTGCTTACCATCACGGATCGGAGTCAAGCACTGGTTTATACCTATCATTTAAAATATGTTGTATTGAATTATAGATTTTATTTATTTAAATATTATAAGTAGGTTTTTGTTCTTTCACGCTCTCCGTATAATAATATAACAAAAGCAAAGTATTATCAAGTGAAAAGCGAAATCAATAAACCCAAAAACATCCAACGTTTACAAATCGCAAACATTTAACAGAGCAGCTAATCCGGGACTGCTAAAGAATATCGCCAGCAATTGCCGGCGATTGCCATAGATTGCCATGGAAATACAGTGCCGAGCCCCCGATTAATTGGCGTCGTAATAAGCTGTCCATTGCCATCGAGCGCAGACATTCGCGATATAAATGAGAGATTCGACGATTCGGATTTAAAATCCATCGGAGCGCTTTCGCATACAAATTATTTTGCAATGCAGTGTACGAGTGTACACGTATCGCGAGTTCATTTGTCACTATTGTCGGGATGTAAAAGTATGCTAGAGGTTCCGATGGAAAAGGATACTGTTTTATTTCAGTATTTTCAGGCAACATTCATATGAAATGTTTCCATTAATAGTGTTTAAAATATGACATGGACTTGCCCAGTAATTACTTAAAATGTTGAACTCATTGTATTAATTATGCCTGAATGTATTTAATCTTTGCCTGTCTATGTTATGAAAATTTATATATATTTTTGTTATTGAATATAGTACAGTACAATTAAAACCATTGGCTCCGTCACTTGTCACTTAAGGTTCATTGGAAGACCAGAACTTTGCTTGACTAACTAAACAATAACTTACAACTTAAACTTTGCTGGACCAACTAAACAACTTACAACTTAAACTTTGCTGGACCAACTAAAAAACTTACAACTTCAACTTTGCTGGACCAACTAAACAACCTACAACTTATACTTTGCTGGACTAACTAAACAACTTACAACTTCAACTTTGCTGGACCAACTAAACAACTTACAACTTAAACTTTGCTGGCCGTACTAAACAACTTACAACTTAAACTTTGCTGGACCAAATAAACAACTTACAACTTAACAACTTTTCTGGACCAACTAAACAAATGAAACTATTTTTTATTTTATTTTCATTTGTGTGTCACCTTATAGTTTACCTGGTGATTGTTGCCATGTCACGACTGTTTCTTTCTTTCTTTTTTTACCCATTTAAACTTGTTTCTCATTCAAAATGTTGTGATACAGAGTATTGATGCTGTTGTGTTTCATCAATTAAACCAGAATTTACTAAAGCAGACTATCAAAACTAAACAGAAAGAAGTTCTGACCACTGCTGACAAAAAAAAACCGAGAAAGTGCGAGTTGAACTCGCGCACTGCGGGTTCCGTACAAACTTTCCTATGAAAACAGTTCAATTACCAAATTGAGGTACGAAGATTTTTCCAAATCGCACAAAAAGTTTTTCTTGTGACATAACTACAAAACAGTTTTCAGATTTTTTCCTATACTTGTGCTATTAGAACTTGCTTCCTGCCAAATTTCAGGATTCTAGGTCAACGGGAAGTACCCTATGAATTTTGATTTTCTTGAGAGTGTCAAAATATACGTTTTTTTGCGACATAAACGGCCGTATCTATTTTTTTCGTTAACTCAAACTCAGAAGTTTGATTTTTTCACAACTTCAAGGGACTGCAGGCCTGAGCATATAGTTTTAATTTTAACTCGATACCTCTACGCGTTCCCGAGATAAAGGGTCTTAACAGACAGATAGACAGACGGACAACAAAGTGATCCTATAAGGGTTCCGTTTTTTCCTTTTGAGGTATGGAACCCTAAATAACCATATAAAATCCTCTGCCAATCACGCTAAAAACGCCGCTATTTGTATCACACAATTTAAAAGCTGCCTGAAATGGAAGCCGTGAAATAATTGTAGTATAAATAATAAATAGTTCGCATTTGTCGGCCGGCCACTCCTCGTAAATAATACCTCGGACGGGATTGAACTGCCAGCCCGAGCGATATACGTGTCATTTGTGACGTCATTTAATTCACTTTTCCTATAAAACTTTTTGCAGGCATACTGGCAATGATTTTTATTTTTGATACGAATGGATTTTACGTTGTTGCGTTAGTTTTAGTGTTATTTTATTTGTTTTGTATTTAGTTTTAGGGAGAAAAAATTGTTTAAAACAAAATCTAAATGTTTTTTTTTAAACCGGTGCTTGACTGTGATCCCACCTGATAGAAAGCAGTGATGCAATCGTTGATGGTGAGGCGCACTAGTTTATTAGCATAGCATATTCAGCCTTTTTAATGTTCCCACTGCAGGGACTCAGGCCTCCTCTCTCTAGGAGAGGGAATGGGCCGTAATCCACCACGCGGGCCCAGTGCGGGTTGGTGGATGTCACATGTCTTCGAATTTTTGGTTCTAGGACATGCCGGTTTCCTCACGATGTTTTCCTTCACCGTTTTGAGAGCAGTGGTGATGAAATAAATTACACAAAGTAGCCTATAACTCTAGCCCTGAAGACATCTAACGTTATTCTCACTGCAAAGTGTAATTTCTGCTATCGACTTGCGTCTAATTAAAGACACTGGTCTTATTTTTTCTTTGGGTGGTATATCTTTAAATAACTTCATCCGCTCTGTGTGGTGAAGCGAGAGGAGGGAAGTCTGACTTTTACACACTAAAACCCATCCGTGTGCCTGGTTCTGCCGAACAATCCCGCAAAAGAGGTCTGACGTCAATACAAATGAAACCTTCATGTTTACAGTTCATAAAAATAGGTATATTTTTTGATATTATGTAGTGGTTAAAGGATTGCAAACTTTGGTCCATTCCACCCCAGGATCACTACATGTAGAGTTCACCGACGATCTAAAACTTTGCCAAACCGGCCGGTACCCTCACTACGTCACAACACGTGTAATGATTGTCAACACTTGTCCCTCGTCTGTTACCTACGCGACCAAGATAATTATATGATTATGGGACAGCCTCCTTGCGATTAACACTCAAATTATGAATCCTTGTTAATCCAGCTGACTACTTACTGCCGTAATGGGATGCAATAAACTGTTTCTTGGTAACTGATGGCTTCTCAAACACAACCTAAAGTGCCTGGCCCCGACCGTGAGGGAACGGACATCCTCAAGCCCCAACCACAGGAGACGCCTTGGGTGTAAGGAGTCGTCCGCACTGTAGGACCGGACTTGCGGACCACGAGCAATGGGTAACTCGCTACCCGGCCGTCCGGCCGTCCGGTCGTCCGGTAAGGACCAAGTCAACGGCGTGTAGTGTTCCATGCATGCCTAAAGCAATGTCTGCAAAACCGTATGGGCCTCAGAGAGGCAATGCCTTCTAGTAGGCATTGCCTCTCTGAGGCCCCTACGGCCACGGGAAATTTCCGAAAGAGATACTGTGGTCCTATAACGCAAAAGGTGATTAAAAAGTCAATAAAAGTCTGACACACTCTCTCGCTCCCCTAGAGCGGGAGAACTCATTGGATGATTTCTCACCTGTAAAAAAAACCTAATTTCTGTCTAAAAAAAGAGACACTTTTGAAAACATTTTAAAATTCAGCCTTGTTTCATAATTCTGGGGTAGAAAATGAGAAAATAATAAGTTTTCTTTTGGGAATGAACATGTGCCGTCTATAATATAATGTCTACAAAAAATGGTAACAGCATTTTTACGAGATAATTACACGCTGGTCGATAGCAAGGTACTCGCTTGTGTGGTGTGTACGTATGCTAGCCATCAATATTTGCTTGACCCTCTTACTATTAAAGGTACACTGTTTGGCTTCCCACTTACAACTTCATCATCATCATTTCAGCCGAAAGACGTCCACTGTTGGACATAGGCCTCCCCCAGGCGTCACCACAACGACCAGTCTTGTGCGTCTCGCATCCACTGGATTCTCACGACCCTCGCCAGGTCATCGGTCCACCTTGTGGGAGGCCTTCCAACGCTGCGTCTTCCGGTACGTGGTCGCCACTCCAGAACTTTCGTCCCCATCGACCATCTATTTACAACTTTTATACCTAGAATTTAACCCGTCCTTTGTCGGCCATGTTAACAGTCCCCAGCGAACCCAAATTAACATTCACTACAATAAGCGTCCTTTTATTACCTCCGTACTTTTGCATGCAATCACCGAAATTAGGGATGCTCAGTTCGTAAAGGGGTGCTCCAGTGTTGATGTCGCCTGCAACCCGGTTGCACCTCCCCCCCCCTCCACATCTAATTAACTTGTTCGTAACGTTGTCTTTTTTAGCACCATCCCCTTTTGCTATGACATTCAATTAAAAAGCCTTTGTTTTTTTTAAAGGCAATGGCGTTTATGTTCTTCAGCTTATTTTTTATTGTAGGCAACAATGTTTATAGTAAGATAGGATCGCTTTGTTGACGTGTGTCTTCCTCGTTTTGGCGTTTACTTGGTTACTTGCCGGAGGCTGTTCTCGTATAGAGAGGTATGTAAGTATAAAACGGGCAATAGAATATAGTAGCAATGTTCATTCCACTTTAACATTAATCTGCCTTCTCGACCTGTTACCAAAGTTACGGATAAAACATGTCAGGTTCCAGAAACGCCTGTTACCTGATGAACTCTCTAAGCTACAACTCTGCAAGTTCACTAACTTATCAAGTTGTCTATTATGAATAACATTTCTTAGAGCCAACAGAATTTTTAATTACTTTAAAAGGTCTGTTCAAGGAAAAATAAATATTTTGTTGATGAGAAAGATTTCCACTTTTACCTTAATACCTAATCAAACATAAAGCGAACGTGTTCTTTCTCAATCAAGCGGCCTTTTCTAAGGGTTTAATTAACTAAAAGGGCGGTATCGCTAATTGTGATTCGGTAATTAAACCATAACGCGAGCTTTTTACAATCTCTCGGCTTTCAGCACTCGGTCACCGAATAGAAAAAAACACAGAAGATCAACTTCACAAAATCAATTAATGAAAAAGGCACACGCACAGATCTCTTTGTGCGTGCGCCTGTTTTAGGGCGTGTGGCGATCTCAACCAAATGTCGCTCGTAAGTGCGCGTGCACTTCTGAGGCCCTACCTAAACCCTAAAACTGAACTGTTAAAGGATTAAGCTATATAGGATGTATAGCTCTATCTCTCATTCTCGACACGTCATAGTAAGGCTCCTGTACTGTACTTGAATCATGTCTACGAGTATGTGTTTCCGCTCGTTGTGTAGAGCTGACCTTCTGTACCCATATCTACTTTGTTCCTCGACGACCATTCCGGCCCGGTTTACCAATACACTTGAATTTTAGGGTCTAATAGGGCTGTTGTGGCACTAAATATTTCGACCCTTTTTGGTGATGAGTTTTTACGAAGTAATTAAATAATTAGGTTATAGCCTTAATTTATTATTATTTGTGGACATCTTCAATTATCTTCACGTCATGTTGCTTAGAAAAGGAAGGACCATTTCTTCGCTATCAACGACTTGATTAATCTTCGTCTAAATTAGGTATCTAGTTTTCCCATCTGCAAACATCTGATAACTTGCCAGCTAATAAGGCCTCAGTATTCCGTTTATTTTACGTAATTAGGCAAATGATGTAACCAGCGGCGACGGGGGATTCCTTTGATGTCAGTTGAGGAACCTTTTCTACTTAGTAATTGGTGTTATACCGACATTGTCGACTGTGTCAAGCCGGCTTTTTATTTCATCTTAATATTGTTGTTGTCAAAAGGAATCGTGTCGCAGATGTGGATACACGTTGCGTGTTACAATTGCCAATTATGTTTGTGAAGAGGGCAGAGAGTTTTCTTGTTTTGTTTTCTTTGTATCGGCTGGCAACACCTTGTGGGAAGTGTGATTTCTTGCTCGGTATATCCTACTTTGGGCCTTTTCTACAGTGTTTTCTAAAAACTAGGATAATACTTTTAATACGCCTGCGTAGCAAGTCACTGTTATCAGTCGTACTCTGGTAAGTCATTTTAAGTAAACATAGTCATAGGGACATGTGCAGAAATAAAATGCCATATAAAAGCAAAATTCAAATAAAAGTTTACAGTTCCATGATTCAATAAAAACATTTAAAAACATAAAAACTGTTCTAAATTCCGATATCACAGTGTTGAGGCGCGTATTTTGCAGCTGTTGCAGTTTATTTTTTTTTATCTCGTATGAATTGTTGTAACGCCATAGTATTTTTTACCGATAAAGTTACATACGTATACTTATGTGGCTTTAGATACTGTTTACAAACTCATCGGGGTAAAACTAGCACCGAACGAATGGAATAAATATGTGGTTGTTAAGTCAGTCATCATTTGTTTTTTGCTTGCTTGTTAAATTTCAAATAGGTTCACTTGGTGCTGTTGCTCTCTGAAATGGCGGCATCACGGCCTGACTTCACTCAATGCTGAGAACAGGCCTAGCAAATATTAGGTACGTTATTCTGCTCTGTTAAGTACATTTAACTACTGTAGCACTTAACGCCAAGCAAAACTTTCCTTGCCCATGCACGTGGGCATAGCCTTTGCATATTCATAGACAAAAAAACTATTCCTTTTAAAACTAAAGGAGCTTTAGTCGGGTGCAGTGGACCCCCCTGGCCAAAAAGTGATCAATAAGCGGCCATTTCGGGTTAACCCTCTGACGGCTACTAATAGCGGCCTGTTGACGGGTCGATTAGACCTCGTTAAATAAAGATTTCAGGCTCACCGGCTTCGAGCGAGCTGTCGTATTTTTTTAAAGCCTCTAACAATGTGGGAAGCGCTGTAAAATGATTACGTGCGAAACGGTTTATTTTATGTCAGTCGCACCTGGCTGGCAGAAAATTCAATTATAATAAAAATGATTTATTTTATAACTCATTGAAAACTGCTTTATATGAATTTTATTGAAACTGCTCCAATCAGAAACGTCTGACTGTAATAATATTACTTATAATTTAGGACTGCAACTTAATTCCTGAATTGATAAAGAACGAAACATAATATGTATAAAGAACTCAACGGTTTGCTGGAAGAAAACTCAACTTTGAGTTAAGCTCGCCTGTGTACGTCACCTTTGTTATCCACTTATTTTATAAGTTGTTATGATGTACAATAAAGAATTTAGAAAGAATTAGCTTCTGTCTGTGGCTACGATCGCGTAAAAGTAGGTTTCTTCATAAAAAATTTGGACCCCCGTTTCATCCCTTTAGGGGGTGAATTTTGGTAAATCTTCTCTTAATGCTCGCCTACGTCATAAAAGGAAACCTTATGCAAGATTTAACACTCCTAGTACCAGTAGTTTCAGCTGTGTGTTAATATAATAATAATATTTTTTTATTTCGGACAATCAAGATAGATAGATAGATATATTCTTTATTGTACACCAAAAATACAAATTACATTAGGAACTTAAAATTAATAGGGTGTCACAATGGGCGGTCTTATCGCTAAAAGCGATTTTTTACAGACAACCTTTGGATGGATTTGACAGAGAAGGAGAAAAAAGATACGCAGGTAGTTCGTGGTGTACTATTTATATATATACAATACATAAACTAATACATTTCATATAATACAAACAATGTATAATATATATATATTTAAATATATAATTATGAAAGCAAAGAAATGATGTACGTAATGACGACATTCAAGAGGAAAGGTAGTGATCCTTAACCAAATTTTTAAAAATCGTGAGTGTTTGAGCTTGCCTTATTGACGGTTCTCTATTGTGTCACCTAACTTTTTTATCCATAATTTAAAGTGCCATAACTTTTTTTATCCTAATCATCATTTGTCCGAATGATAACTTGCCCGAACTTAATGTCACATAATATCACATTCTATAAAATTGTAATCCCTAAATATAATATGTCCTAAATCCGTTTGTCATAAATATTACAATCAATAATATATAAAAGACATAAAACCGTTTTCAATAAAAGTTATAAGTCCTAAATTCCAATTACTTAAACGTATCTATACAATAATTATTAAAAAATTATTGTATTCGTTTAAGTATCATTTTGTTATAATTAAAAAAATATCTGATTTTGCATTATAATTTTTTATTATACATAAATAAATATATTATATATGTAATCAATAAAGCAGTTGATTGTGAAAATGTGATTTTTGTAAGCAAGCAAGCATGCAGCATGCAAGCAAGCACGCAGCATGCAACATGCAAGCAAACACTCAGCATGCAAGCAAGCACTCAGCATGCAGCATGCAAGAAAGCACGCAACATGCAAGCAAGCATGCAGCATGCAAGCAAGCATGCAACATGCAGCAGGCATGGTTTCTGTCACGGCTCCGGCGCTGCGGGGCTCCGGCGGTTCCTCGCGAGTTTATCGTCGCAGATGGGTTTAACGCTCACCACCGCAGCTTCGGCTTGCTGGCCGGCTTCGCCGGCCAACCTCAGCCGCGGCGGCGAGTGTTACAACCACCTGCTTCTCACCTTGCGGGCCGCCTCGCCCCTCTGCGCCTACGCGATTTTAAATTACACTCTAGGGGTAGGGCAGACAAGACTGCGTGGAGTCGGATTTACAGCGATTCGTTTCTGTCAAAAAAACCTAATTTTTAGCAAATGTTTTAGCACTAAAAAATTTATTATAAATGAACATTTGGAATAATACACATTATTTAACATAAAACTTAGGATATATGATTTTAGGTCATGTAAAATTAGGAGATTCAATTATTATAGTACTCGATATTATGACAGAATACTTTTAGAACTAAAGATAATTATGTTAAACAAAATTTCGGGATTTTGAACATTATGGTTACTGAAGTTTATAGCAAACGTGTTATGGATAATGATTTTCGGACAAACAATTTTAGGAGAAGAAAGGGAGTACCCTTATTGACACGGGCAAAGCATTCCACAGCCGCACTGCTTGAACTGTAAGCGACTTGTCATAAAAATTGGTGGAATGGCTTGGCATCTCTAGCCCCAAGTTTTCCGATGACCTGAGATATCAAGTGTGTGTGAAGAGTCCATAAAACATTGCACATACAGAAACAAATTACACACACCGAAACAGATTACATATACAGGAACAAAATTATATTGATATGTCAGTCGTTTACTTTCTAGTAGTTTCGGCTGTGTATTGATATGCCAGTCAGTTTCACCTTTTATATATATAATAATAATATATTAGATAAGCTTCTGCCAGCAGCTTCGGTCGCGTGAAAATAGGTTTCACCATACAAACTTTGAACCATTGTTCCATTCCTATAGAGGGTGAATTTTGGTAAATCCTTTCTTATCGGATGCCTACGTCATACAAAGAACATACTCTCCAAGTATCAGGTCTTTGCGATTAGCGGTTTAGGCTGTGCTTTGATTCGTCAGTCAGTCATTCAGGACAAAGAATTTTATAAGTGTAGATTAAATTAATCTGATATTTATCGTATAAATTTATAATAACGCAGTGCATACTTTATTACCAATATATTAATATCTATGTATAGTTTATGTAGTGCTATGTGTATTATTTCTATTTCAGCGAACATTACCGGTTTCCCGGTGTCTCAGACGAGCGCCCCGCTCTTACACTTGAGGTCTCTGTTAAAAGGTTCGATGCTTGAGTCATACAAATAACTGAGGGCTTATCGTTCAATCGTTACATAACTTTTAACTGGAGAATAAAATATGTCAGCTAGAAATGATAAAAGCCATATTCTATTCTTTAATGATTGAATAATTAGCCCTAAATAATTTTGAATGAATCATAAGTAACAAAAAATAAAGTTTTTAGCTAATTAAAAATAATTATTAACAGATTTTGGGAGCGTTTTTTTTTTACACACAATAATAACAATTTAATAAATCTATAATTTGACTCTTTAACACTAAATAATCATTCATAATACGGTATCTTTCCTTAACTTAAAAAATAAAAATCTTTATAAAATCACATAGTTTTACTGCACAGTGCGTTCACTTGTCTGACCGCCCGGACAAAGTTGTGTAGTTACGAATGCGACGATAATGTCCCGAGCGTTGCCAAGTTGGTAATGATAATGATGACTTCGTGCCTGTGTCGCTTATGTGTTTACCGATAGTTACTTTCATTAATATCTATTGAGATATTGATAACGCGCCCACATTTCCCAAAGGGACAGGCTGAATATTAACTGAAACCATTGATGGGGCTTACACATACATTGATTACACATACATTGATGGGGCTACATTAATGTGACGATTGTCATTAATTTAGAAGCATTGATCGAACTCAGAATCTTATGCTTAACTTGGTGGTGCAGTTGTCGCAGTGGTTGGCTGCTGTGCTACGTGTCCTGGGTTCGATTCACGCACGAAAAAATTGTTCGTATGACCTATAGTAGGTAGTGGTTTCGGGTCTGAGTATCTTGTGTAACTTTATATGTTTGTGAATGCACGATACAGGAGTAATCCCTAATGTGAGCCAAGGATATTAGAAGAAAAAACTGCCGTATTTTCAAACATGATACCAGTTTTATGAGGTATTGATTTTCGTGATTCATCAAAGAATCTATTCAGTAATTCTTATTGCTTAGATGATCCGCCTCCTGGTCTGAATATGACAGTTAATTTAAATGCAATATACTTGTTGTTAAGTGGACAATTTTAAAGCACCTGTGTTGTAATAAGATTACCAAGACTTAAACAGCCCCAGGTGGTCGTAAAACTGCACGCTAACCCGTTGTCACCCTCAATAATCCTATACGAACTGTAGGTAAATTAAATGACGCGGTCAAAGTAACCAGCGTGTGGAGCTGCCGCACAGTGTGCCGCGCGCTCGCTCCTGGACAAAGTTTAGTTGTAAACTAAAGCTAAACGACCACGGTGTCCCCTTGCGTAGTGTAATTAATTTTGTTTTACGTTGTCGTGTCGTATCACTGGGCTTTTTAGTAGGTGAGCTGCTGAAATGTCGGTGAAGATGGGATATCTTGTAAGATGAATGGATCTAGTTTTAGAAGTTAGTGGGTAGTTAAATTGTTAATATGAGTCGAACTATTAAAATTGGGGAGGCATTATTATTATTGTTGCTAAAGTTTAATATCATGATCAACCAAATGTATGAAAATATATGTATGTTGATTCTGATTTAATTTTATAATCAGACTAGGTACTGAAAAAATTTAAAGTCTTTACGTATTTTATAGAAAATACAATTAACATAATCCAATTTCAGATTTAAAAATTGTAAACAAAATTAATTGACTTCTATCGATTATAAATAAAAACATACTTATAGGTAATTAATTAATCTTTTACTTCACACAGTTTTTAGTGATCACGTAAAATATGGTCGTTACAATTGAAAATAAACATTTGTTGGGTACTAACAGAATTGTGACTTTATGTACACCGCAGTAATGCGACGTCGTGAAAAGTTTTACTGCGTCGTAAGAAGTAAGTCCGGGGCGTAAACTTGTATTATTGTTATTTTATTCGTATTCACTTATGTTTTAACGAGAGAAGAGGCTGTAATTTATCGCAGCATTGGTCTTTGGTTCCGGCTGGAAAATTGGAACCTGTTGTAGGGACTATTCGGATAAGACATAATACCAACATTAATTGGATGGCGATACTAGATTTCATGCTAAAGTTTTGTTTTTGTAATCTTCTTTGTATTGTCATATTGTCACACATAATTTAATTTTTTATCAATGTCATATTATTGTGAAACTATACTCCATTTGTTTAGGTAGTTAATGGATAAGACTTTTTGTTTAAAAAAAAACCGTATAAAAGTCATACAAAAAATATTTAAATTTATTTAATTACCAAACAACGGTATAGGTAAATAACAAATTGTAAACATTTTTAGATGCAATTTTTAGACAACTTTTAGATAAAAGACATGTCAAGATTGTTTAAATTTAGTTAATTAACTAAACAGATGGAGTATAACTCTCTTAGTTTTGTCGGTCCGTTTGTTACCTTTTCACGGAGTTTTTAATGGCGTTTTACATTCTTTTTAGCTATTATTTAAAACAGTCAAAGAGTACAAGCCAAGTCTTATTCAGTTTACTCTTCTTCTTTTCGAATCGGTGGTAAACTTCTTAAATAGTTTGGTTACCTTAACTGCAGCATCGGTGACACTTACTAAGTCCTCTAAAGTGCAAGTGTATGAGCACTTGGGGCACTCCAACGTGTACCTCATGTTCTGAATAGGGGCATCGCATTCAACGGGTGTATAAAAACCCATTTCGCCAAGTTGTATTTGTCTACTTGGGTGCGCAACTGATTTATTGCTTTCCATATAGGCCACTGCAATTTACGTCCAGGTGGCAGATGTTCCTGGGGTTTCAAGAAATCGGATGGTGGTAGATGATGTTCTTCTCAAAGCTTGATTCTTTCTTTAGGTGGTGGGTCTTGGATGGCTGTTTTGTGTTCGAAGAGGGAATTGGATACTTAGTTTTTCTTGTCAAGCACGCATGCAACATCCCTACGTACAGACTGGTGCAACACCAGCCAACGGTTAGAGCTTATTAAGTGGGGATGGTTTAATCATCCCGTGACTTAAATGCTTGTGTAGATCGGTACCACACTAGGCACGCGAATTCGCTAGCAGAGAGGCATAAGGAATTAAGGACCTGTCAGTTGTACGAAGAACATCGGATGCTGCTGATCTATACGTATCAAACTTATTGAAATCATAAATCCTATCAAGTCTTCATAAAACGAAAACCTTTTGAGTCACAGCAATGATGTCCAAAACGTTAAACTAACTTTATTCTGCACACGATTTCAAATCCCACGGCAAACTGCGAACGAAATATGAAACTGACACAGTATTCCACTTGGCATCACGTAACGACCTTAGTGCGACACTATTTGACTCAGTGTGCATCTCATTTGCACAGAATTTTGACCAGGAACATCGCACCTCGCAGCACTGGGGACTGACTTTTTAAGGCTGCTTTTATTTCAGTG
Source organism: Mythimna impura (assembly GCA_905147345.3). NCBI lineage: Eukaryota > Metazoa > Arthropoda > Insecta > Lepidoptera > Noctuidae > Mythimna > Mythimna impura. The sequence continues at coordinate 26,311,404 of LR990362.1, read as the reverse complement.
TGAAATTATTCTTGTTGCAGATGTTGGGGTGACTATTTTAATCTTGAATTTATCATGTTTCCATTTATTTTTTAAACTTTAATGCAGTTTAGCAAATATTTAGTCTTTTTATTTATCTAAGTATAGTTAATTAATAATAAAGACGAAAGATTTGAATTTTTATATTTTTGTTTGTAATAAATAAATTCAAAAACTACTGGACCGATTTAAAAAAATCTTTAACCAGTAGAATTGTAATTTATCACTGAGTGACATAGGACATACATATAATATTATCTACGCGGACGAAGCCGCGTGCAGAAGCTAGTTAGAAAAAATACGTGTTTGTTTTCTTATTAAACAAATATAATGTTGGTAAACAAAGCGGTAGAAATATGACAGAATCTGTCCAAAAATAATATTTTAATCACCCGAAGTGTTTCGCTAGGCTGACATGAAAGACGGCGGTCCTCGGGAAATATATCTTCATTCTAATATTCACATTTCTAACTCAACACATCAACTCATTTTTAACTAAACTCACCCCCTTTTCACGACCATTCAAAATCAAACCTTATTGCTAACAAAGTAGAGTTGATATTATCTAAATAAGGTTTGAGTTTCAAATGCATGATATTTAATTCATAAACGTCATACATCGGTCTGAGATTCTAATGTTTGTGTTTAGATATTATTTGTGAGCTTCGTGTGTTGTGTTGAACTAACTGTGTTTCATGGAACATGGCGGTGCTATCGAGCTGGAATTGAAAGAAAACAACATGTTTGAGCGTGGAAATTAATTAGATATTTTGTATTAAGAAGGCGGACGTTTGTATGAATGATTGTTACTTCTTCACGCACAAATGACTAAACGGATTTCGATGAAATTTGGCACACGGGCTGACCAAGTCCTGTATTAGCACATAGGATACCCGTTTGCCCCGGGAGTATGTTCCCTAGGGATAGTTTTCTACTATCAAGTGAGCCAGTAGCGTAGCTAGGCGTGGGCAAAGTGGGCCCTCGCCCACGGCCTCGCACCCAAAGGGGCCTCGCGTGTGCGAGGAGGGCTCTAAAGACGAAGGTTTTGTTTTATAATTTATAGGTTCGCGCTAGACCACTTTTTCACCCGATGTTAAGTGATGATGTGGTAGAACTCTGGATTGCGACAGCTGTCTCGTTTTCGAATTAATAACAGAAAAAGGACTCGCTGATGCGCCTTCGCCCACGTCTAAATTAGTCCACGCTACGCTTCTAACGTGGGCGAAGACACTGGCAGTAGCTAGTGAAGTCAATAATTTTTTTTTTTAATAATATTCACACAACTATCACACAACGCCGTCTTGTCCCAAGCTAAGCAGAGCTTGTCTTATGAGTACTAGACAACTGATAGACATACTTAAATAATTCTAAATACATACATATTATAGACAAATTACACCCAGACACAGAATAAATTATTGTGTTCTTAACACAAACCTTTGTCCTGGGTGGGAATCGAACCCACGACCTCCGGCATAGCAGTCAGGGCCACTAACCAACAACCAACAGGCAAGTCAATTAATTTCAATGATTTACATTGTTCAGGTCTGTGAAACAGTAACTCACTATGAATTATCATGCTTATCATATTTGGAATTTTTAGAATAATAATGAAGATCGTAAATACTTTTTTTGATTTTTTGTATTAAATCTTGCGCAATGCTGCCAGTGTCTTATTGCATTGTTTTTTAATCACTTTTTTTTTCATTATTTATCTATATTGTGCTCACGTAATAGAAACAACAAGAAATATGTAACCGAGATTATATGTAACTAATAATATGATTTAAAAGAGTGTACATGGAGTTTCTTGCACGTTCTTCTCCATAGAGGTCTACGCTTTGGAACGTGCAATTTAGCTTCACTTTTTTTTTGGACTGACCGACATTTGACTATTCAAAAGTGTCTGTAAATTTTCTATTTGAAATAAATGCTTTTGATTTGTTTTGATTTGATTTGAAAAACAAAGAGCTACGCTTTTTATCTAGATATTGACAATATGTATGCCAGTTTTCTAAACCTAAATAAATAACAGTTCATTAGAAGAAAAAAGACAAGTCAGAATACTCAACAGATTCGTTGATCTTCCTATAAACACGTCCATTAAAACGTCAAAATAATGTTTCCAACCTGAAGCAGCTTTGTTTGACACATTAAAACAAATCTTCCTCACAAGAATCTTATCACTCCCACTGTGTACTTGTTCAAAAGCAATTTACTTTCAACTTATTCCATATTTACTATCTTTCTTGATCTACTAGATAATGGTACCCTGCAATCTCCCACGCCACATCAAATCTCGAATGAAAATCTGTTTTAGAATACATTGCGGGTTTCCTTCAATAACATTACTGAAGACGTGCGTCTAAACCCGCAATGGAAAACCAACTTTGTCGGCTCGTGTATTTTCAATATCGAGTTGCGTTTCACAGTACGAATACATTTTGTATCAGAATATGTGAATAGATATTTTAATATACATGGTTTAGTTTGACAAACCGGTCCCTTTGGGCGTCTCATACAATATCATGTATATTCCTTGATACAAAAAACATACATTTGGGGTTCGTAATATGGCTGTTTTTGTTGAGAACCTTGTAAGTAATTCTTTTGTTAAGAATGTGTTGAGAAAATTCTGTTATTATTGGTTGGGACCATATATTAAAGGAAAGGGCGAAGGGGACAGTTTTTTGGGTTCTCCTTATCATAAGCCTTTCATACATAATGCGTACAAGTATTTTGTTAAGGGTAAAAAGGTATGAAGACATCCCTTCACGTTAATTCGCAATATATCCGATCCTTTTTTCCCTAAACTCAAGAAAATTGTAATAATTTTCCTATAAGTATTACAAAGACTCATAATCATAATACCTATTACCACAATAGACTTTATTAATTATCTCGCTTAACCGGCCTTGATAAAACCTACAAACCTTTTCGTCTAAAGCTACTTAATAAAATTACTAATTTAATTAATTAGGTCCCACCGTCTCGGGCTCTCGTAAAAGGTGTACCTACAGCTCGTGAGTAAAACCACAAACGGTATCAAAGGTGAAATAAAAAAGCCAGTAAATAATTAAACTGAAACCGTTTCAGCTAAAGACTCTTCAGAGACAGGAAAGCAATTACCTTAGTTTAAATTGAAAAGTGCTCATAGTCACAATGAGGGACAGCTAGTCACCGTTTAGCTGACAAGATTATTTTATCTTTCATCATTAAAAGTCATAAATGCTCTTTGTTGAGAAAAATTATTTATACAGAGAAGAATTTATTCATGGATTAAGTATAACATTTTACAATAACGAGGGTTTTTTAAATTGACGTTCACCAGATGGCAGCACTGAGTCGTCAGGTCTAGGCACCTGTCACAATGCTTACGTTAATGACATTAGTAATTAGGCATCAACGTTAACTGTTAGACGTCAACGTCATGTATACGTTTTCAAAAGTAGAAGATCTCCTGGCTAAGTGGCGCCAACTGGTGGTGTGAGTTTACCTGAGAACTCTCATTGTGTGGTCCATTCTTTAACGTTGCCTTTCGTGTTTAAAACAAAAATAATTTAATTTTAATTAAAAACTGTAGTGCTACTTAGTACTAAAGTAATTAATTATCTGTAGCTGGATTGACTTTTGCAAATAAATCTTGTAACGAACCGGCTGCTTTTCCTTGCGCTCCCAAACATTATAAAAACTATGTCTACGGTCTACATACAGTCACCGATACGTGAAGTCCCGTAGTGGCGAAATTTCGGTCTACGAGGACACAAAAATTCCGTTTTTGTAAGTAAACTAAAGCTGGACAAAGCCCTCGTCTGTCTCCTTCCAAACCTATCTTACGCAATCTCTGAATTTATTTAATCAACTTTTGTGTCGTTGTCCACAGTAACTGCACTCCGTGAGCACTGGGATGAAGCCAATGCGCGAGTGCTTCAACGCAAGGCGCAGCTTGATGCCATGCTGGGCGACTCGCAGCGCTACGAGGCGAGGCGGCGCGACGCGGACGCCTGGCTGTCCAGGATGGAGGCCAGGCTGGCCGCCATGCAGCCGCCGGCCAATACTGCCGATGTGCTGGAGATGCAGCTTAGGGAGCAGAAGGTATGTAGAAGATATTATTTAATCGTAGGTGAAATGGATGCCAATTGTTTATGAGACATTGAGCCAATTACAGGATCTCACGGGTAAACACAGAAAATTATCAAGTACGATAACAAAAAAGAATATAATCAGTTGACTACATTTGGTGACGATAAAGAATCAGGGTTGGCAGATAAATGAAAGCTTAAGTGCGAGGAAACTTTTCTAGTTTTTAAATAATTAGGTAACTAAACCAATCTTTTTAGAACGTAGTAGGTACGTACTACTGAGTATTCATACGTTGGTTTTATGTATTTCTTTGTAAAAGTACTTAAATAAATTACTATGATATTCATTTTGTGAATAGGTTTAAAAAAAAAAAACACTTTTACACGTCAATTTTTTCGTAAACTAGATAAGGCCAGTGTTTCCTAGCTGACTACCCTAACTCAGAAGAAATACCGAAACAAATTCAGGGGTTAAAGTCTCATCCAAGCAGTAAACTCTGTAGTGCGTAAAACATGAGTATTGTAAAACTTAGCTTATATAGAAAGACCATAGACAATCAGGACTCTCAGCATATTATCGGTTTGAAAATAACTTTAACTCCAGACGAGTTTACTGTTCTGTTTAGTATGTTCCGACAGTTTCGCTCGTATGTATTCATTCATAGCATTTTTCTGCATCTAAGTAATTTGTATGCGTATCGAATACCCATTTAATGAAGACATCTACAATATATCAATCCTCCAAAATAAACAGCCTTTCTTGGACAACATATAACTTGTCACCTAAACATCTTCAGAAACCCTATTTCCAGTTTCTCAGACATGTAGACTAAAGTAATGTTTCCATAATAAAAAGGTGATAAAACATCCCTGCGTGAACAGCGCGCCAGTCTGTAGTTTTGTATTAGGTTGATAACGTGACTCGAACTGTAATCATATGCCACAGAGCAACATAACGCCGTGGCGGCCATTGCTATAGACGGAAAGAAACACGGCATACACAGCAGCAAACATCGCCCTTTACATTAACCTTTTGAGTGCGTAATTAGAGACACAATAGTAAGACAATGGCGCGTGAACGCCGGCGTTAATGCGGGGATCAACAGCTTAAGGAAAAGAAAAAGGAAAGAAATACAACAGTATAACTTTAATAGTAACTGACTAATGAAGACTGTGCTCACGACTCGTGCCGGTCACACTACCTGCTATAGCATGCCAATGTCATCTTGGTTCCGTTGTGAAAGCTAGAGATGAAGCCACAGGATAAATGCATCTTATCTGAATTTGAGAGCAGTGGTAGACCAGTGGGACGGCTTCGACTTACCGAGCTGTTGTTGCAGCCAGGCGCATTACTTTGTGTAACACCTTTGCTCTCAAAATGGTGAAGAAAAACATCGTGAGCAAACCGGTATGTCCTAGAACCAGACATTCGAAGACGTGACGTTCACCAATCCGCACTGGACCCTCGTGGTGAATCATGGCCTATTCACTCTCCTAGAGAGGAGGCCCGAGTTCCAGCAGTGGGAACATTATAAGGTTGACTATGCTATGTTATATGCTATACAGGTACCTTCAGGAGTTGCCAGCGCGGCGATTCCTTGCTCTGTGGTATCGTCTGAGTGTGAGGTGCATGCGAGAAGATGTAGTGAGAAAATGTCGGGTGTGGTGTAATGGATTGTGTCTGCTATGGATCTGAATAATTTTGGGGAGGTATTCAGATTTTGTAAAAATTGTACCAGCTTAGCCAGACGACGAGTCATTTATCAGAGTTATACTTAAAGAGTTACCTTATTATTGTTATTAATGAGTCTATACTTCTTCCTTCACTCCCTCTACTTCTCACAGCTAGTTTGGTGATGTGGCCCGCTTTCTGATGAAGCTGCAGTCTAGGTACTCTCACAATTTACCTACTACAATATAATCAATAGGTATCTACAGTATGATTTTCATTTAGAGTCAAAAAACATTGTACAATATTTTCGTTCGTCTTTATAAGATGCAAAACTGAATAAAAACGTTTTGAGATACGTAAAATTCTACACATATTCCCATGAATTTCCGGCCTTCGAAGTTTATAAACGTACATAGTAGAATTTGTTAGGTATGAAATGTCATACCTCGCCATTTTCTATGCCAAGTAGCCTCAATGCTAGATCTAGGCTTCATCTTTGAGACCTTCGCTATCTTTAGTTACATTCATGTATATCTACTAGTAATTCTAAAAATAAAAATAAAAATATGTTAAATTTCACGCTTCTTCGCTACGCTATAAGCAAAGTACCTTTTCACGTATCAATATGAAGATTCCACCTATATTTCATGAATTTCTCATCCCTGTTTTCTCTCTATAACATGATAATCTCGCACGTATATCATGTAACATTTCTCTCGACACACTAACATACGCCGTCTCCTCGCGTTATCTCAGCTCACTGCGTTCGACGCCGCATTGTCCCATTCTCTGAAGTCCTCTCTGCATTAATATCATCATACATATCTACCTATCTGTCAATACTTGTCTGTTTCTTGCCAACTGTCCGTGACGTTCTCTGAATAGGCTGTCAATTTATCTGTACTGGTTCAAATTTCTTCGAAATGTCGTAGGCCTGTCGGAAAAATGTCGTAATTGCCTTTTCCCTTCAGGTGGACTGTCAGTTCCACGTCATAATTCATAATACGTCAAGAACCTTGAGACAAAGAGAGGAATTCTTTCAGCCAAAACGCTTGTTGAATGTTCACAATATTTGGTACAGATTATGCGGTATTTTGATAGTGCTGACATTTTAGACATTTTTGTATTTTTGGACAATCGTTAACACTGATTCATTGTCACATTGTAGAGATAGACCATATGATCACACATATACCATGTCTACTGGACCATATGATCATATTTAATGTTTTCTTTATGAGCGATGTGACAGACAATTTTACGGAATTGTTCGAAACAATCACCGCGGTCCTGAAACGCAAAAAGCAACCGAACGAACACAGGTGGACTTTAGTTAGTAAAAGTCTGACACCTCGCTCCACCCAGAGTGGGAGACGTTATTTGATGAAAGTTGTGTATCGATTTGAAAGGTTAACTACATAAATAGTCAACCTTTCAAATCTTTACACAACTTTTGACAAAACATATATGTAGCTAACTAACTATACGCAACGATGTCTACAATATCAAAGATAAATTTTAGATAGGTACAGATTTTGTAATTTTATTTAGTCAGAGAATGGCTTTTTCCGGTCAGTTCGTTAACTGGCCTGAAAAGGCTACAAAGGAAAAGGTGTGGCGTGTTTGACCAGGAGTTGGGTAGAATAGAGTCCACCATAGAGAAAAAAGAACAGAAACAAAATTGACTTTCAAGTTTTGTCGTTTTTGAGCTCATTCTTATATCTATGGAATCAAATTAGACTAGTCGGTAAAAATTTGAATGATAGTATAAACTTGATGTAGTTACTTGGTATTGTGATAACATAACTGTAGAATATATCTACACTGATATTATAAAGAGGTAAAGTTTGTTTTTATGTTTTTTTGTTGGTAATCTCTGGAAGTACTGGTCCGATTGCTAAAATTTTTTCACTGATAGAAAGTTGCGTTATTCCTGAGTAACATAGGCTATATTTTATGCATGCAGGTGAAGCTGCAGGCAAAAGCTAGTTACCTATAAGATATTTCTAGATTTTAGTACCGTACTGAATTAAATGAAGATGGAACGTGTGAGTAAAGCAAAGGGTTGAATTAAAATGAGAAATATCTATATTATTTATTTATTAAACTATGTTATTTATGAATATATACCTTACGTATGATACAGTCGGGAAAAACTGTGGACATCAACTAGTGGTATAATAAATACAAAATATACGATTCAGTAATATCGACATGAGGAAAATGATAAGTCGGAAATCCTTCAGTAAATAGAGGAGATATTTTCTCGTTCATTCCGTTCAGCCGTTCGTTCGTTCAGTCGTTCAGTCGTGATCGGATTCTCGACACATGAATCTGTTAATGAAAGCTATTCAACGACGCGACACACATGTTATGTGAAATATTCAGAGAAATATTGGATTAGAGATTCATGGGCGAAGATGGTTGTCAGTTTTTCAAGTGACATATCTAAATTAGAAGATTTTTAGCCATCCTTTGTCTATCGTCATTAGCGTCTTAAGAACATGTTTTTTTTTTGAAGTGGTCATCCAATGACATTTCACGCTCTAGCTTATCAGCTCTGCTGCCCCTATATCTCTTTGAAGAGCGCGTGGAACACTACGACAACTCGGCTTCGGTTTAGACGGTTACCGGACGGTCGGACAGCGAGCTACCTATTGTTAGTCGTACGTAAGCCAACGCCTACGGTGACTACGGTAGTAGGGTGTAGAGTCGGGAATCCGGCGACTGGGGTGTGAGAAAGTCTGTTTCATCACGCGTGCGGCCGTCTCCTTCGCTAGCATTACTGCTACGCAGAAGGAGGCAACCGCCACCGATTCCGCCTCGCTCTGGACCATTGCTTGTACCAGGGTACGGTGCGAGAGCTCACTGCCGCCGATCGCCCCCACGAGAACACGGCGGTGCTCCGCCCAAGTGGTTCACAGTCCACCGTATGCTCCACCGTGTCCTACGAGCGGTACGTGCAATGGTGACGCCTGCGAGCTCTTTTAACCTGAATCCAATGCAGGAACCTCCCTAACTTATCATGTCCGGTGAGGACCTGCGTTATTCAGAAGGTCAGAACGCTGTGACGGCTAGACACTCTTCAAAGAAGGGACTTACCGCTACGATTACGGTTGGCGTCTCCAATGTCACAATATCGCTAACAATACATTTGAATGAAGCAGAACACGCAACGAAAACTTACCAACTTAAGATAGGGAGAGAACGAAGGCTATGGTAATATTAGTATCTTAATACAGATAATTATGCGATCTTTTGCCTTAATTGGGGAAGAAATGAGAACATTTAATATATATCAATTATCGTATATTAACCGTGTGTGAAGATTAAGTTAGTTAATATAATATTTTAACTTATATGAAATACTATATTATCTTCACCTTGTATGTGTGCCTTAAGTAAAACAAAACCCTCCCCAAATTAAGCTAGTTTCATGTAACATAGACACGTTTTATTACTAAACTTTCCGAACATTATCTTGAGTATACCCCTTTGCGTACAAAAACTTGCTGCAATACAATTTCTTGTGGAATCGGCAAAAATATAAACGTTGGGGTTAGTGCCGACGCCAGCGGAAACTTTGTACATTTGCATAATTACCGCGACGATACATACATACAGACGAATTGTGCGTAGTTATATGTGTAGGCAGGGAGTAGACACACCTCCTTGTAACCGAGTCTGTTTGTGTTGAGCTAACTCTGACGTAGAATGTCTTAATATACGTTATTACAGAGCTGGGAAATTCCTTGATGCTATTTCTTAAATGTTATCATTGGCTAATTTTGTATAACGTGAAGAAAAATATTGAGAGATCATCACCTATAAGGTGTTACACTCCTTTTGTACAGTTTGGATGATTTTTAATAGACTCAGATTGTGCTTATTGCCCAGATTACGATTATTTTTTGACATTCTTATTTATGTAAGCTAAACCTACATCTCAAGCACTTTCTAAAATATTTATTTTCAAACTGGCTTTAAATACACTTTTACACGTCAATTTTTCAATCAGTTTAAACTAGATGAGACCAGTGTTTCCTAGCTGGGTACTCTGAGAAGAGACACGGAAACAAACTCAGAGGTCCAAGTCACATTTAGAGTACATACAGTAAACATGTAATGGTCACTCATTTTCCTAAACTCGACTTAATCAAATTGATAGCTACAGTGTGTGATTCATTGATACCCGAGAGACATTTTATTCTACTTTCATAGCGTCTGAAACGATTGAAGTGGAGGAAAATCATTTCAAAAGCACTCAAAATATAGTCCTAAAAGAAGCTTTCTGAATGGATCCATCGGACAAACCGACGTATGGCAAGTATCCACCCTTACGTTTTTGAAACCTCTACGTTCCGGACTAAGCGTTTCGCCTTGTCGTTTATATACCGTACATCAAATGACTGGAACAATTTGCCTGTTGCTGTTTTCCCGTCCGATTATAACTTAGCTGTCTTCATGGCTAGAGTGAATAGGCTATTAATAAACTAGTGCGCCTCACCATCAACGATTGCATCACTGCTTACCATCAGGTGGGATCGCAGTGAAGCACTAGTTTATATCAATTAAAAAAAAGGAAACCCCAACTTTCAAGAAACGCCTCAACATAAATTCAATCCCATAATATTTCTTGACGACGTAAAGGCAAGCCATATTACCCTTAAAACATCCATATCTGGCGGTGCTCGCAAGCGATATTACTCACAACTTAGTTCAAGTTACTTGCACGTTGCTATAAATCCTAGTTAATTGGCGCCGGCCGCGGTAGAACCCTTTAATATTCCACTTTGCATGGGAACGGGACTTGGTGGTGTTTTACGTGCATCCTGGAAGTCTAAGTACTGAGATATTGTTTATCTTTGCTGTAAGTTTTGTAATTACGCATTTGGTATAATTGTCTTAGAGTAGAGTAAGGGCGCTAAAACACCAAGTTGTCGAGCGATCGCGGTACCGGCGCCGCGCTGTTACCGCACCGCGCGCTTTGTATGAAAAAAAAAGCGATCGTCCGTGCACAGTACGACTAACGCACCGCTACAGTACTGCAGCCGGCCGTCAAAAAACGCATAAATTGAAGGCGCCCTAAGATTACAGGGCCAACGTTCTCGGGCCGATCACCCACCAGATGAACAGACCTCAATAAATTATCTTCGAATTGTTCACTCATTACACACAGTGTTACGAATAGAGAGAGATGAAGATGTCTCGCAAAAGCTGCAACCAACCTCCCAGGCGATCCGTGACCACAACCACTCTGGAAACTCTGAGAAGAAGAGATAAGTGTCGTATGTAGGGGAGGTTAGCTCAAAGCAGCCACCTTAACTTTGAGTTCAAAAAAATCACGTTAATTACAGATTTTTCAAGAAAATAATATACTACTAGGTAGATAATTTATTAAACTTCTATTATGTGTAAATCAAATTTTCCCAAATGTTAAAATTACTTTAAAATTTGTTTATTACGAAAATTTGTCTAAAAACCGCTTTGCCCAAGAGCCTGCCTAACACGGCCGTATGGGTAAGGGCAACGTGGCCAGCATAAACATCCACATGAAATGTATAGTTTCTAATGGCATATTACATCGTTTTTGATGAAATGAAAATACAAAAAGTTTTATATTAAAAATAACGATTTCTGTTATCTTCATATTAGTTTTCAAATCGTAATTACTTAAAATACCCTCAAACGAAATAGATTCAGTTAATTTTTTTATTTTTTTATTCATGTTCGCTTTGAACATAATAAGTCTTAAATGTACCTAAATAAACTAAATATGAGTCATCAAACTTTAAAAGGATATTTGATGGCTACAAATTTGACGGAGTCCCGATTTTCCTGAAAATCTGTAATAACCTTAACCCATGACCCCTGGTCCTGGCATGAGTCCTCTATAGTTGTTGACATACAAAATAAAAAGAACAATAAATAATGTATTCTTAAAGATGAGTTTTGTACATTTGTTGGTACTTTTATTCGTAGTTTTACACACAGCAATGAATTCACGTGATACTTTGGAATAGTCAATATATCAAAAATTAATCTTGAAATCTACTATTTATTCCAGCAAAATTAATAGATTTCACGATTCCTATAAGTACCTTGGTCACGCGGACAAACTCACAGACAAACATTAGTTAACAAAAAATCATAACTTATTAATATATGTTTCAATTAAGGTAAAGCGATCAGTAGGCCGCCAACTTATAATTCCAAGTCAATCCAAAAATATAACACTTCAAAGCAACCCATTTTAAGAAACGGCAATTTCATACTTTAACCCCTATTATTAGAGATTTTGTAAAGTCATATATCATAAGGCAATTTCCACTAACCCCGAACAGGCGATAGAGGGTAGGAGCCCGATGATGCCTGTTGGAGGGCTGCGGGATTGTTTGAAAGAGTTACCGAGGCCATAGGACGCAAAGGGAAATTAAAATAACACGGGTAGGTGTTAGTCAGAAAAATCTGGCAGTCCTTCTCGCTTCACTGAGAGCGGAAGGACTGAAGGAGTTACTTCAAGAGGTTCCTCAAAACATTCGAGGAAGGAGAGACAGTTGTTATTGGTATCTAACTTTTCTCATTACGAACTCGGGAGCCAATTAAAGTCATGTTAAGAGTCGGTTCACAGTTAAATAAAAGGAAATCTTTAAGAAAACACGATTGCTTCAATCAAAACTTCAAAGCAGCGTATCTTGGAAAACATGACGTGACTGTAACCCAACGACTAAACTTTGAATAAAATTAATGTTTATAATATAACTGGAGCAATTTAATTACATTAATTATGCCTATCACGACGCCGATCTTTATTGCTACAACCAAAGACATTTGTTTTGTTCAACCGTCATAACTTCCGTTTAACGCCATCTATTGGTTAACGTTCGTAACCGATTTGTACCGCGAAAACTTGTAGAGTTCAGTCACTAGATGGCGTAACTGTTAAAAGTGTATATTCTTTTTACTTAATTGGTTTTTGAGTATTTTAATATCCTGTATCGAATAATCATTTTTTTTTTGTTTACAGTCATTCCACGCTGAAGTTCATCAATACAAGCATCAGATCGAACTTTTTGGTCAGCTGACACAACGCTTGATCGCGGTGTATCGCAACGATGACACAACTCGTATCAAACGCTCCACAGAGGCTATCAATCACAGATATAATGAGCTTAATAACAGGTGAGATGACTTCAAAGTATTTATTCATGATGAAATGAAAAAATCAGAATTCTAGTATCTTCAGTTGCAATTAACGCCATCTTTTCACAGTGAGTTAGATGTTTCAAACAGCGCCATCTAGTGAAGTATATACGTAAATTTGGGTGTTATGTTTAATGTTGGACTGTACTACCCATGGCCTTTCAGTATTTTTGTTAAAGGAAACTAGATGGCACAGTTTAACAAAAGATAAAATACTACCGATTCTACTCAATACATAAAATGCTTTTCAAGAAGTTGTAATGAAGAAAACATTTAATGTAGGATTGAGAGCATTGTTCTATGTTACCTTAATAATGTAACTGCTGCTGCTGAACTGTAACATTTAAATTAACCAAATGATTAATATTCAACAAGCTTCAGGCTGTTTAAACTAACTCATAAATATTCACCTTAAGTCACCGAATTCATGAATATTTCATTCGTAAACTTTAATTAAAATAATAACTTTAACGTAAACTCTAATAATAAAATCGTTTGCTTATGACTTTATCATATTCTGAGATGAAATATTCAGCTCGATCAGTAAAAAAGTAAACAATGTTCAAAATGTTATACTTGGGTAACAACCCGAATTGTATACATAAAATCACATTCGCGAAAAAAATTGTTTAGCCTAAATGAAATAAACAATTGCCTGTCTTTGAAATTACCTTTTTTTCACAGTATTGTTGCTCGAGGCAAAGCTCTGCATTCAGCAGTTTCATCACTGCAGAACTTCGACCGGTCACTGGAGAAATTCGTCGCGTGGCTAAGCGAGGCGGAGTCGTTGCTGGATGCTGCTGAAAGGGATCCTCATCTGTTAAAGGTAAGATTAGATTTTAATGTTAAAATTGCCGGACACTGAATTTCCACAACAAAGAATAAGTAAAAACCACTTACGATGAAACTGTACGATGTTAAAATCTAATGCTATAATATTCCACACTTTTACATCGTACTTTAGCTTCGCAGTGTTGTTAATAGGCCTAACAAGATACATTTTCGTTTCGCGACATCTATCGAAAGTTTCGTGAACTACGAAAATCTCAGGGTTGTTGTTAATTCTCGCGCGCTCTGCTAGAGGGCTACTTCTTAGGGAGCTTACATTTTCTCCGGGGAGTATCATTGCAAACGATTCACAGCGCCATCTCTGAAAAGTTTACCGTATTACATTGCTGCATAAGTCTCGAAGGCTTGAAAAGTTTCCGCTTTTGCTTTTCCGGGATACAGATACCGCTACGAGCGAGTTTCTGTTATTCGTAGTTCGTCATGTTCTCGTATACCTTTATTTGTATTTTGTGAAAATTCACCCCAACCTAGATACACTTACTGGGTAAGTGTACATAATATGGTATAATATGATGTCATACAGATTACAAAATAAAAAGTCTTTTTTCACAAACACATTTGTGCTTGGACATTACACCTTGACTTAGTTGTAATTGATTTCGTTTTATTAATTAATTAAAATAAAATTATTAAGTTGTTCTTTGTACGCGCTAATCTCAGGAACTATTAGTTTAAATTGAAAATTGTTTAAGTATTGGAGCCCATATAACGAGATTACATAATATCATACTACGACCAAAAGAAGTAGAGCAGTAACTAAAGACGCGGGTGAATTCGCGGGACGCAGGTAGTTGTTAGAAGAAAAACCACTCAATTTTGAAATTTCTTGAGGGCTGTAAACAAAATTCCGTTTCAAACATAAGCAGCATACAGTAAACCTTTATCATGAACCACATTCAATTTATTCGGTCTCAAAAGCAAACATAATAAATTTATTTGAAGTGTATTGTAACGTAACGCGATCAAGTAACTTGTAGGCAAAGTAATCTAATCTAGGCACAAACGAGAAGAGGCGAACTTAATACAATTCTGTTTCACTGACAAGTTTGCTCTTTGCTTTAGAATAGCCAAGAAATAATTACATTAGAAGCATTTTGAAATATTGTGTGATACAAAATACAGTGACTGAAGAAGAATAGACAGTAGTCTAAGTTTGTGGAACATTTGAAATATCGTGATTTGAAATGTTAAATAAAAGTTTGTATTAATAATGTTTTGATGAGCCAAGAGATCGAGAGCTGATCATAATCACGCCTGGTGGTAATCTATAAATAGTTGCAAGTATTTTATGAAAAATGTTTATCACGTCATAATATTGAATTTAAGCCAAACCTAATCTCTAAAACTCTTGTTTTAGTACCTCTTGGTACTACCCTCTTGCCTCGATATATGGCGTTGGTCGGATTGTATAAGACACCTCGGTAATAATTAATAAATGTCTACGTTCTGAGTTCGTGGTGTGGTTTTATTACTATAAACAAACTCTCGACTCGTCGACAAAACAGGGCGAAAAGATCTTCGATGATCAGTGTTTGAAGAGTGAATGGTGAATGACACTATTGTGATGTTTTATTCAGAATTGTTTGAAACAGTTTTTTTTCTTTTTTGCCGCGGTCCTGAAACGCAAAGGGCAATTGATGGAACAAGGGTGGGTTTTATAGTCACTTAAAAATCTGACACTCCCTGTCCCATTCAGACTGAGAAAACTTATTGTTTTGATAATTTTTTACCGTCAATTCACTAGATTATGTAGTTTTTTGACCTATCTAGAGTGTACTGATTCAGTTTATTTGGGATATACATATAGAACATTACCGCAACTCTCCTACCTTTTTAATAAGTACTATTTTAAGGTTAAGGATTTAATTTAATTTGTGATCAATGTAAAATCTTTCATCTTTACTAATATTATAAAGAGGAAAGATTTGTATTTCTATTCACACTCGTTACAGTGTTATAGATAGACCGATACTAAAGATTCTTTCTCCAGTGGAATGCTACTGTATCACTGATTGACGTAGGCATACGATCACGTGGGCCAAGCCGCTGGCGGGGACTAGTACAGCATACATTACATCAACATTTTATTTGTTCACTTTGCCACTTCATAAAGGTTCCGCAACATAACTTGTATAATTCCTCTGCGTAGTGTTGAGAGCGCAAGGAATGTGCTTCATGAAAACTTCCGTCGATTCTGGGAAATTCTCCAAGAATCTTGTGTGTTCGCCACGGGGTTACCGCGGGGTTACCGCGGGGTTACCGCGGGGCTAAGGGGTTGCCACGTGTTTTAATTCACCATCCCGCCTTAATGGAAGAGTTCCCTTTGATTACTTAAGCGGTTTACGGAGAAAATGTTCGCGTGTATGTTCATTGTGATTGCTCTTACTCTGTAGATAATGTTTGAAATGTTTTGGGTGAAATTCTTAAGAGTATTTGGGGTAAAAGAGTGCAATCTTTTACGAAATTTATTTTGGTTTTGGTTTGAAAAGTAATTTTGTAGTGATGAAAGGAAAGCTGTTTTTTTTTAATTTTACTTTTGTGACTCGAGTAGTGTTGTTATCTACACTTCGCTCAATCAGATCAATAGTCTATATGCCGTAGGCAAGCATTACGAAGGGATTTATGGAAATTTAAGTTTTGAGCAGAAGTTATTGGATGATTTGCCACCTAAAAAATGGGTTTCAAAATTTGTATGAAGAAACCTAATTGCACACGAGTGAAGCCGCTGGCAGAAGCTAGTGTGTTTATAAACCTTATTGTATGTTGGTTTCTTAAAAATATATCAATAATACTTCTGTACTGACTAGCCCACACTGGACCCGCGTAATGGATTACGACGGCCCATTCCCTCTCCCAGCAGTGACAAAACTGATATGCTTATTCTTATGATCACATAAAAGTTCATCTCATTTGAAAATAATCAATTTCATCAAAACTCTTTTACTTACCAATAGTCTTGATTGTAGGATACAATGTATTATGTTGTTTTTGTAAGCGTCTCATGTTCGTAGCCCGTAGCACTGCTACGCCGTAGCAGTTGGTTACGGCGTAGCAAATACGCCGTAGCGGAGATTAGTTTTCCTGCTTTCTAGTAATTCGTAGCTCCATGCTACGTGAAAATGTTTTAGTTCTTTTTTATATTTGTTTACGGATCAAATCATAGAAAAGAGATGCAGTGTTGAGATAAAATATGCAAGTCTGAAAAATAATAATAAAAATAATATTTTAACGGTAACATGTAGGTGATACTTAGTGTGAAAATGTTACAACAGATTATTTCAACTTGTACATACTCGTAGAATCAAAAACCCTTGTATACAGTGATACACTTCATATTGGTACGTACTATTATTAGGGTTCCGTACCTCGAAAGGAAAAAACGGAACCCTTATAGGATCACTTTGTTGTCCGTCTGTCGGTCTGTCTATCTGTCTGTCAGTCAAGATTCTTTATCTCGGGAACGCGATGAGGTATTGAGTTGAAATTAAAACTATACACTATGGTCTGCAGTCCCTTGAAGCAGTGAAAAAATGAAACTTCTGAGTTAACGAAAAAAAAAGATACGGCCGTTTATGTTGCAAAAAACGTGTATTTCGACACTCTCAAGGTAATCAAATCAAATTCATAGGGTACTTCCCGTTGACCTAGAATTCTGAAATTTGGCATTATAGCACGAGTACAGAAAAAATCTGAAAACTGTCAATTTTTAGTTACGTCACAAAAAAAAACTTTTTTTGCGATTCGGAAAAATCTTCGTAACTCAATTCGGGAATTGAATTGTTTTCATAGGTAAAGTCTGTACGGAACCGAGCAAGCGCGAGTCGGACTCGTGTACTGGGGGAGTACACGTGTCCGACTCGCGCTTGCTCGGTTTTTTAGGTAGGTAATCATCCAGTGTCTTATCAGGCTCTAAGCCGGAGCGCGAGGGCTGTTAGTGAGAGATGTTAGACTTTTACTGAGTTAAGCTATACCTATGTTCCTTCTTTGCCTTGCGACCCCTGGACCCCTAGGTTCCCTTTCGGACTATCCATGGCCCCGGTAGGTTTGGCCCTACTGGGCCCCTACGGTTTTGCTGACAACTCTTTGAGGCGCGCGTAAAACACTACGTGCCGTCGACGACTTGGGCTCGGTCCGGACGGTTACCGGACGGCCGGATGGCGAGCTACCCGTGGTCGTGGTTTGCAAGCTCACCCCTAAGGTGGCTGGATCACAATCTTATTGAAGTCACAATAAGCCTTCATAACCGAAAAGAAACCGCGCATTACGCACAGATGAAATATGTTGAAAATTTTAATAAGCCCAAGATGAATGCGAAAAATATGCTTATCTAGACTTATTCCTTTAATAAACAGGTTCTCAGTTCATGGTACGCTATTTTAGGCTGACAGTATTGTCTTTTTAGGAATGATGAATTCATAAATAGTATGTTTTTTTTTCATTTAATCTATGTTTTAATGAAATATGGAGTCGATTTCTAGGCATATGGTATTTTTTTTTTAAGGTGGGAAAATTTTCTTCTTCTTCTTGTATCGATGGTTTTCTCTTTCCTAAAAGTTTTTGGGCCCAGTATGTTGCCACGTTTATAGCGGTGTGAGTAGCATTTTTAAGGTCCTTCAAAGTGTAGATGTAGCGACACTTTGGGCACTAATAGGTGAGCCATCGTCTGTTCAGAAGCACCGCACTTGCACTAAAGTCAGAGGTTTCTATAATCCCCCATTTTACCAGGTGGGAAAATTATCCAATGACTTCTCTCGCTCTAAGGCGGAGTGGGAGGGCGTGTCACACTTTTACTACTCTCACTATCGGCGCGCGTGAAACGCTACGCGCTGTGGACAACTCAGGCTTGGTCCGGATGGTAACCGGACGGCCGGACGGCGAACTACTCATTGCACGTCGTCCGCGTTCCGCCTACGCCTACGGTAGCTGGAAATCGCGGTCGGGGTCTCGGCGGTTTAGGCATGAGGATGTCGGTTCCCTCACGCGAAGTGTATGGTAGCATTTTACTTGCTACGTCGTTGCTAGATGGGTAGGACGCAGAACTCGCATTAATGGTGAATTGTACCAAGTCTTCCTTAGAAAATGTCATTTAAAAAATGGATTTATAATTTATTGAACTATCGTTTTTCGCCTACAAAACTGTATTTCTGCTTCGCTCTGAGATAAACCGCGGGTATTAAATCTGCCTCTGTACTTTTGTGTGTATAAATTTATTTATTTATTTAATCAATTAATTACAACGGTTAAACAACCAATTACAGTAACTAAACAAAAAGTTTTAAGTTATAAACAACATATACTTTCATCAATTCCTCTCACAGTACTTCTGAAATACCAATAAAATCATCTTCCATTCATCCGCAAACAGATCGTATAAAGAATTAAATTAATAAACTCATATAAGACAAGCCAATTATATATTACTAGCTTCTGCCTGCAGCTTCGCCCGTGTCAATGTAGGTTTCTTTATACAAACTTTGGACTTCCGTTTCATCTCCTTAGGAGATGAATTTTGAAAAAAAAAATCTGAATTGAACCTCTGTGCAAAATTTTAGCGTTCTAGGTCTAAGGGTTTAGGATGGGTAATGATGAGTAAATCAGGGCTTTGCCTTTTATTTCGTATATACAGATACGCTAAAGTAACAGTAAAATATATAGAAATTAAAAATGTCCATGTACAATAGTGAGCTTTATTCACCTTGTGTGTTAAATTTATATAAATAATTGCACAACCGATGTAGCACTCGAAATGGAATAAAATGTTTGTTTCACAATGATTATTTCCTCCTTATTCTTGCTTTATATTTATTAGTTGAACAATCAAACTGGATCGCAGCTTATCGCAAACTTCCCTACTTTTAAACACTTCGCTCGAGTTTATTATTAACTTCAACTCACTCGCTGTGTTTGATAGCTTGAGTCTCGATTATTCATTTTCTTGACTTATCGTTTAAATTTTATTATATTTCTTACAAAATACATATTAGTGAAATAATAAAAAGTTATAATAATCCTAAAGGTTAGGGCTCCAAAAAGAGCAACCTCGTCACAAGACAAGCCCTGTTCAGGAGTACCGCTTTATGAATCAAGTTCTTCCAGCAGCCTAATGGGAGCCTTCTAAGATGTTGGTCGAGGCTTGTGGCTATTGAGCCATTGGCTGATACGACTATCGGTACAATGCTAGCCGAGTCTACATCTTATACTCTTGTGAGATTTGTGATTCTTGATAGCTTCTTATTATAAGCTTTTTTAACATTAGTGTAAAGTTTAACATTTGTTTTAAAGTTTTCTGTATTTTGATGAAGGATGCATTAAAGATTTAGAGGCTTTTGAACCTCATCAGCAATGTTAATCGGATCTGTAACCTTGAAATGCGATTTGTAATAAGGCGTGGTTTGTCGGGCGAAGGGTATAGATACTCGTAACGATTCAAATCACTTAATGTTAGTACTTCACTATAATCTTACTTTTAGTTCTCATAAAATAATCACTACACAATAATTATTACTACAAAACAGGCAACACCTGCGTGCATTTAATTTAATTTATGTGTAATATTATGACTTTTTCAAAAATTTTATACGTTTGTTTCAACACTGACGACCTTTTTTTTAATTTAACTTTGTTATTTTATCGTGAATATTTAACTTTATTTATTTACATAAACATGTTTGAGATTTTTTTTCCTTAATAACATAACTAATTATATATTTCTATCTTTCAGGTAAGTCTCATTTCCAACCTCCCGAGGGTAAGTCAAACTAAATTTATTACCATCAACTTGACGAAATGTTGCAAAATGTCAACAATGTGATTTTTTCCCGAAAACAATTGAAACGGGACGTAGGAGGAACTCTCGAGAAGGTTTTATTAAAACCTTAGACAAGCGATGAGCTGTGGATGTCCTTCACGAGAGGGCCTTCGCTCGCTGTTTGATAAAAATATTTGTAGGACTGTTCACAAATATTGCCGAATTTTTTATTTAAATTGTCGTGGAAAACGACATCTTGGGTACCTCTGAAGTTTCTTTAGATCTTTATATTAAGATACTAAATCGACTCAACAAATGCAGTTCCAGTTTTCTTGCAATATCCTGTTTACTTTATGCAAAACTTAGTTGTTCGTACATATGTTATGCAAAAAATATTATTTTAAAAAACGTGCTGCTAGAAAGCTTCTTTCTTGAAACAGCACGACAATTCTTCAAGAGTTTCGTGATGTGTGAACCATTAAATTAGTTCACACATCACGAAACTGCTGATAAAATACCTTCGCAAAAGACCTGAAAAAGCAATATTGATAACTCGATAGCACCAAGTAAATGTTGATCAAAAATACTCACATACCGCTACGGATACAAATCGTAACACTCAGCGGCGGGGACGGCTACATCCGTCACGCTACGGAGAGCCCAAAACAAACTAAGAATATCTGAGGTATGGATGTCCTTATGTTCTCGTCTCAAATCAAATAAATAAAGTGGATATGTTGTCTTCAGCTAAAGTGTTTGCGATTTTTAGGGAAACAGAAACAGGGAACAAAACTACAAAAAGGGCAAACTGTCTATTGTATTATGAATATTTATTTATTGATATATAGTTTATTGTACACTAAGGTTACAATTAATAATAAAATAATGAATACACACACACGTACATAACATTACGTCTGTGTTATCAGTAAGGGTGTGATATTATGGCTGCACCCATAATATTTCTATAGATATGATTAACAGTCATGTAGAGTAATCGTGTGTGTGTATCCACGTACCGGAAGACGTAGCGTTGGAAGGCCTCCTACAAGGTGGACCGATGACTTGGTAACGGTTGCGGGGGTCCGATGGATGCGAGACGCACAGGACCGTTCGCTGTGGCGACGCTTGGGGGAGGCCTATGTCCAGCAGTGGACGTCTTTCGGCTGAAATGATGATGATGATGATGAGAGTAATCGGGAGAGAGCCGTGTGCTATCATCCAGGCATAAGTCTACACTCCAGGCTGCTACTGAGAAAACCCTATAAGCATTTTCTCGACCCGAGAATCGAACCTAGAATTTCAAATTAAGCAGTAGCGCTGGCGATCTCCAAGTCAAAAAAGCAGTTATTTAGAACCTAGAAAGTACTTCCTTTGTACTTCTGAGCGTATTTAGGTTCTAAAAACATAATTGTCTATGTATAGTTGTTTACGTAAAATAATTTCGGTCATTTAGCAATAGGCCCGACCTTGCCAGCCTTCTCAGTTAATTTTCTTCCAAAGATATTTGTAAAAACGCGGACACTTCGCCCGCTTCAGGCCAGTTCGTCCGGTTTCAGTGTCCGGCTTCAGGTTTTTGTTTCACGTCCGTAAACCGAGACTTATTACTTCAATTATTTTTCGGACCGTTTTCTTTTTTCAACATTTTCTGTCTTCATCATGCTTCTGGAAATGAGGTCAGATTAGGATGTCCTTTTCATTTACAGAGAATTAAGAATATTGATCGCCATATCTGCGTCTGCGTTCCTAAATAATTATATGCATTGTATTTGCAGTCAGATTTGTCTTATGTAAGCCTAGATACTACTCTAAAACACTCTGGTAGGCACTTGCTCTAGTAGCTTAATCAGCCATAAAATGTTCCCACTACTGGGACTAAGGTTTCCACTCTAAGAGAGGGAATGGGCCGTAACGGATGCGGGCCCAGTGACGGTGACAATTTGGGGACATGTGACATAAACAAGATATAAAATATCTCCGAATTTTTGATTTTAGGACAGGCCGGTTTCTTCACGATGTTTTACTTCGCCGTTTTGAGAGCAGTGGTGATGAAATAAATTACACAAAGTAAAGTTTGGCCTTGGTTTGAACCCGTGAGATACGACTAGTAAGTCGTAACCTTTATTACTGGGCTACCCTGCATGTTGTTAGAGTTCTGCAAAATGATGCTAAAAAGCAGAATTTTGTGAGTGTGAATAACCATTCTAATTATAACGTCCAAGGAAAAAGGCAGAAGTGAACTCATATTTTGCAAGTTTTGGCTACCAATAAAGGACGGGTCTGTTACTAAAATTAAAATAATTTTAGTCTACAAATTTTGTTGATATACAAAAGTACAGCCACATTATAGGGGCAGTTTGCTGCTCCATTGTGTACCAACACATTTAGGTTCGCGATCCGTTGAAAGCATGCAGTGTGATCGTTATCAGCCCGTATGTACTATCTACGATACCCTGATAACAAAGCTATAGCAGTTTAAACATGATATGTACCTAGAATATCTGTTTATGGTTATAAATAAGATTTGAATGAAACTCATCGTTTACTATATTTATTTATTTATTTATTTATTTATTTATTTATTTAACGATTTATGTACACACACACACACAAAAAAGATTAGAAGAAGGAAACAGAAAAATAGGTACAAAGGTGATGCTTATTTCTAAAGAAATCTCTTCCAGCGTACCTGTGAAAGGAGAGTTGGTAGAAAAAAGATATGTAGACACCGTGTGTAACAGTAATAGGAATCAATCAATGACATACTTCATGATGATAGAATCAATGACAGAATGTTGTCCTATGTCTTCAAAGATTGACAAGGCCTATTTAGAAAGGTCATGTGTCGTAAGTTTCTAGAATTTTTTCTGAGAATCTTTAAAAATAAAACCTAGGAGATAACTACATACAACTCACAATAACAGTAAAGAAGCACTTAATTTTCGTTTAAGGGTCTCATAAAACTTGCCTTTAGTTCGACAAAATGGAATCGAGGGATTCAGTTTTTCTTGTAACAAAATTACCATAACAATAAGCAAAATCAACTCTCGTACACACCAATATTATAAACTCCATAACCGATTAAACGCACGCGTTCCCAACCACACCCTTACATTATATACATAAATAAAACATAACCAGCCACATAATAAGGGTGCTTTTCCACTAGAGATGTGCGAGGTAGCTAGGCGGTGCAAGGTTGCGTGGCGAAGCTTTGGAATAGTGTAGCTGAGTTGAAAGCGCTCCTTTTCAACTATATAGAAGTGGAATTTGGTGTAGTGGGGTGAGAGGGTAATGGTATATTCCTCTCTTTTTTTATACCTTTCCCTACTAGCCTATTTCCAGCAAAGCAACGCTAAGCCTGATAAGGAGAATTAAATTGTCTCGTTGGAGGATATTTTCCTTGCGCAAAAAAGCATTTTAGGGCAAAGAGCTACACGTGAGTTTAATTTGTCGGAATCCGTTGGGGTCGATGCCTGCTTGCTGGATTGTTTACAAGTCATCGAACAACTCAAGGAACACGGTTTTACTCAGTGAAAGTTTGTCATTTTCTCTTGAGAGAAGTTTGACGGGGCTAGGTAGGGACGATACCTGCCAGGATTGCGGATTGTTAGAAGGAGTTACCGTAGCCCTCGCAATAAAGGACAACTGAGGGTACACTGTATCAGTAAAGTCTGACACCTCTTCCCGGTCCACCCAGAGCGGGACAAGTTAGTTAATAGTTTTCCACTCGCAAAAAGGGCTAAATTACACAACGTTACACGACGTGGCTTTGTAACCTCGCAACGCACTAGCGTTTAACACAACTTTGTTGTGGAAATAACCACAAATGTTTTCACAGCGCCGCTTCGCATCCTCGCGCCTGCTACCTCTTACATCTCCGGTAGACACCCCCTAAGGCGTCGCCCATAGCCGCGTCTTGTCGTGCGTGCGTCAAATAGCTGACGTTCATGCATAATGCGCATATCACGAATATTAGGCACAAGCACAATATTAATATCGGCAGCCGCACACCTGCGATGCATATTGACGTGTGTTATTGCGTTTTATATTTCGGTTGGTGCCCACCATACTCGAGTTGGGTTGCAATATGTCGGATGTTGGGTATACGTTGTGTACAGTTTTGATTTGTAGTTTGGTAGCTTGTTTCCAGTTTATAAGACTGTATTAAATTTATTGAAAATATTTAAACAAGGTATTTTTTTTCGCTTCTTGAGAACATCTCTGGAAGTGATGAATCAATACAAATAATTGCACTATTGCGATTGTGAGATAGATGTCTTTATATCTAGAAAAATAAAATGATTTCTATGTAATAGGCTACTAGAGAAAATCCACTGGAAAAATCTAGTAATATGACAAGTGCCAGTTGAATTACATCAACTTAAATCCATAATCTAGGGGACTCTATGGTCAAGATTGAATAGGTCACTTCTAGGCAAGCGTGCGCCACCGTCGACCGCATCATTACCATCAGGTTAGTTAGTGGTTAAGCGAGATAAACAAAATTAAAAAAAAAAAAAACATAACTTCTATAACAAAAGATTTTCAAGACTAAACTAAATGTGACAATAAAGTTACACAAAAACGCTTTTTATTTTTCCTCATTCAGCTCCAAAAGCTCACATTTTATATTTAAACACTGCATTATCCAGTTACATTATTTTCTCTTGTTTTATCCGAATTTGGACGAGCGTCTGAAATTAAAACAAGTCAGATGCGGGCGGAGCCTGTAGATTATGTAGGTACGTATGTATCAGTATAAGTAGGTTCGCTTCATGCTCGGTAAGCAAATATTTTGATGAAACGATTGTATGGAACAGAGAGAGATACTCGAATAGTATCTGCGCTTAAGCGTGGGTATGTTTTAATGGTAATTGTGGTATTAACTTTGTGATAAATATTCAGAATACTCTATTTTTTCATGTAACATATATTATACTCTAATATGTGTCGCGGGTTCGATCCCCGTACGGGACAAATATTTGTATGGTCTACAGGTAGCTGTTCTAGGTATGGGTGACGCGTATATGTGAGTTTACATGGCTTGGAACGTGTCCACGATACAGAAGTAAGTCCTAGAATGTTCCGTTAAAAAAAGATTTGTGCTCATTAGAATTATTCGGTTCTCAATTATTTATACTGGGTAATTAATAGAGCACAAGTCAGACACGAGCAGTGGTGGCCGAGTGGTAACGGCCCCGACTTACGGGTTGTAGGTCGCAAGTTCAAACCCAGCCAGGCGCATACTTTGTGTAATTTATTTCATCACCACTGCTGTCAAAACGGTGAAGGAAAACCTCGTGAGGAAACCGGCATGTCCTAGAACCAAAAATTCGAAGACATGTGACATTCACCAATCCGCACTGGGCCCGCGAGGTGGATTACGGCCCATTCCCTCTCCTAGATAGAGGAGGCCTGAGTCCCAGCAATGGGAACATTAAAAGGCTGATTATGATAAGTCAGACACTAAAGAAGATCGGTGGCACGACAGTCAAACTTATACCGAAAGCATTAAAAACATTAAGTACTACATAAAATGCAGGTATCAAAATTGTAGGATAAAGTTTGTGCCCATATAGGCACTCTATATCTCTAACTGACCTAATTCCCAATACAGTTATAAGGAATATACGAGGTCTGCTGGAAGGCGATCGCTCGTAAAACCTCAAATTTCTTTACGACTTCAACTCCCATTGCCGGAGGAAGTTAAAAGAGGTTCAGTCGATAATAGGAGACCGCTCATCGGCTCGAGTTACCGCCCTTCGGTTCGGCACAATTAACACAGCCTTCGTAAGAACCTTTTAATTATACGCCTTCTTAAAGTTGTTAAAAAATCGTAAATTTGGGTATTTAGATCTTTTTTCAGAGACTTGATAATGGTTTTTATAAGTAAAATGGATAATATTGATTCTTTTTTAACGTTACGTCGTTTCTTACGAACATACTCTGGGTAGCATGGCCAATGATCATAACAATGAACCATCTGAGTAGTATTAGCCATTTTACCCACTCTTGGCAAGAGAGATCGGTGATGGCAATTTATTTTTATTAGCGGACAAGAGCACCCTACTGCCCATACCATCAAAGTAATTCTTAGCTTTGTATTTTAAAACAAAGATAAGCAAGGGTCGAGCCTATAATTAGCCAGCAAGGGGCTCATTAAATTAAAACAGAAAGAAGTCGACAAATATTTGACTGTCATCCTCTGCAAATAAACAGCACAACTGTCAACAGAGGGTTGAAACTGGTTAAATAGAAGTTCCACTACAGACGGATTAGCTGTATCAACTGCTAATGAGTACTTAACTCTGACCTATGACATGACGACCGTTTTATATACAAACTAGCTGCCACCAACGGCTTCACCCGCGTAATAGTAGAACATTATCCCAAGAGAACGTAGGTACTCCCGGGATAATCATCCCATGACATAATCTATCCATGATCCAAGTTTCATCAAAATCCGTTCAAATGTTTAAGCGTGAAGAAGTAACAAATATACATAAACGCATACACACACCCACAAACTTTCGCCTTTATAATATCAGTGTGGTTAAAGTATTCATTAGTTCAATATACATACATATAATAAAGTGCCTACTTAATTTGAGATTTCCTTACCAACTGTGATTAAATTACATGTATATAAAACCGAGACGGATTGTATGTAACCGATGTATATAAAAAAATATGTTAACCTGTATTTTCGTAAATTGAACCAGCGCTAATCGCTTAACCACCGCGCGAAACGAGTTGTCAAATTGACATTTACTTCAAGTAATAATTAATACAAATGTACAGTCTGCAACAAACATGTCATAACTATTAAAATAAAACAGGCGTATCATTTATCACACCCAACAGTTTTCTACTGACTCACTTGAAAAAAAAACATTGTATAAAAATCTCCTTCAGCCGCAAACTATCGTCGAAACATCGCATGTATTCTCCAAGATCGTTTCGCCGCAAGTCGACACATTGCAAGTCCTCGCAACTCCCACCCGCCACAACTCGGCAACTTTCCCGCACTCCTTGTTCACATGAATCCTCTTTAATCTCTGAGATATCGTCAAAGTCTAGGTTTTCTTTTAAACATTCAATAACACTGGAAGTTTTGTCGGTTCTCTGTAAGAGTTTGGAATGGTGCTTTATCCGAGTCGTGTTGAAAAGGCGAGATGGTTTTAAGATGATATGGGTGACGTGATTTTGGACGCAATAGATAAAGCGACTGACTGACTGGTAAAAACGGGACTCTATTACTAAGACTCCACTGTTCGTCTGTCTGTCACCAGGGTGTATCTCATGAAGCATGATAGTAGTTGAAATTTTTACAGATGATGCATTCCTATTGCCGCTATAACCACAAATACTAAAAACAGAATAAAATAAATTGTGTAAAAAATAGTTGTATAAAGTGGGTAATAGGGAATATGCATGAAAGAAATATTTTGTTAACTAACCAGTTTAACAAATAAATATACAAAAATAGAATATTAATTGTGAAAACAATATCAAAATTGGTAGACGAGCAAACGTGATAAATTTTAAACAAATATATATCGTCTCACCAAGAAACTGTTTTTTATGGGAGCCGTACGGGTGTCATGGCCTTTGACGTTAAAGACCGTGTCGGTATAATATTTATAACTTCGTTGTTTATGAAGATATATTTCATGTTTGTTTACCAGAGTTAAAAAGTATTTAATTTAGATAATATAAAAATTGCATGCATATTTCTTATTGTATGTGTGTTTTTCTGAACAAAGTACAGACCGACGTATTTCTTTTAGACGAATTAACTGGTATTGTCAAACGTGGCGAGTATTAGGTACTCGCCACGTTTGACAATACCAGTTAATTGCAATATCTTGATCTGAATCAATCTCGCTCAAATCCTTAAACAAAGCCAAATAAATAAAAATAACTTTAAAACTCAAAGTATTAATTTTAACTAATCCAATCCCTGGCACTTTTTAAGTTATACAAGAAACAAGAAATAACTGTTCACCGTCGATTTTTTCTTTTCTCCGCTTGTGGTGCAGAATTCAAATATTTTAATCTCCATAGAAAATTGGCAAGTGTCGCGTGCAGTCCAGCTCGCAGGACCTCGCAGGTGCTCGCAGGTACGACACCAACTTTGTGCATTAAAATGTCGTTAGCAGCTTATTAACATTTCTCAATTGATTCTATTCAACTTTGGTTGGCTCACTGTAGAGGAAGTACGGACTTCCTCGTCCATACTTGATCAAATATTTTGCATTCTTTTAAATCTTTTCCAAATAAAAACACAAAAATTTTCAAATAAAATAAGAATACCCAGCGCATTGCCTTCATTAAACGCCGCAGTCCGAAACTGTTCCTTCCAATACCCACTTAAAGCGCCACAAACGATACAATAAAACTTAAACTACAGCAATTACAAAATGTAAATGTACTTCACATAGGAAAAGACAATACAAACATAAAATGACCTATTAAAAACTCGTTACGTCACTCTATTGTTGTTCGCCATTGTCTCCCGTTGCCATGGCGACGGGGTCTCCTAGACCCCAGGAGCGGGTATGGCGGTACCCCAAGTTATTGTAGTAAATAGCGCTAATGGAAAACTATTTGTACCATTGTCTGCTTTTGTATTAGCTGCACAATACAACACAATAGTTAGTAATATTTTTCGTTCGGTTTCGGATCACTGGGTGCTTGACTAGCTGGATGTTTGTTGTTTATTAGTTGGTTCAGTTTAGACGTTAGAGACTCATTGTTAGAGACATAAACTTCTTTGCGTCTGACTTTATTAGTAGTTTGCAATGTTATTATTACAAGGCAAAGGCATCATTTCATTTCCGTTAAAGGAAAACAAGCATTAAACATCAACTGTGGCTCAAGTCAAACTTAGAAAGTTTAATGAAGGATTTCTACAAATAAAAACTGCTAATATTATATTTTATATATAACACAATTACTACAATAACCAACCTACTTTTCTTAAATAACGTTGAACAGTAATTTATAGACTTAAACGAAATCATACTATTATTATAACCACTGAAGCGCTCCATCCTAGAGTGAAAGAAGTCTTCGAATGATTTCCCACCTTTAAAAAAATCAACTTATTCTATAATTCCAAATAAAAATGACTGTTTTGCTAAGTGCAAAACTCGAAAATGATTGGAGCAATTTCCATGAACTTTTTAAAGCTATTTTTTTCTTTATGAAATTCAAACTAATTCTAGTTAGACAGTATTAGGGTTAGTTGTCAAAATACAATAACTTCTAACAGAACGTTTGTTAGGTCAGCCAATAACAAAATACTAAATATTACTACCAAGCACCGCCATTACATTACACAGTTTCAATTGAACTCAGTTGCACGTTGAACTTCCAAGCAGCACGTCACTCGATGTTGTCTTCGGGACAGTGCAGCATAATTATGAATATATTAACACAAGACTAATGAGCCAAAGGAGCCTTCTTTCATTGTTTATTTAATGTTTTTGTTCGTCAACAATGAATTAAAGGAAACTACTTTGTGTATTTAAAACGGATACAGTTATGAAAGTTTGTCTGACGTCTAGGAGAGTATGCAAAGTTTATGTATTCTTGATACGGTTACCTTTGTGAGCTAGTGGAATATACTCAAACTGCACAAACTGTTTACTTCTAAGTCTAGTTATAGATGTTGTAGGAAAGTAAGGTATACTTAAACACAAGCTGATTTTCAAGGAGTTAGTGATAAAGCTAATATTATAAAGGCGAAATTTTGTCATTACTCCTTCGCACTCAAACGCAAAGAATGGATTTAGATGTTTAGCACACGGGTAAGCTAACTCCGCGATAATTTTCGACATTCATTCAAACGAAACCGCAGATGCTTCTACTTAATATTAACAATTTTTCATTCGACTGAAAATATTGGTATCAAAGTCTCACAAACCTCCGTTGAAAAGGGAGAATCCTTGGACCAGACGAGTATTATGTCTAATCAATGTCCGATAGTTGATTTCAGCCCATTGTATATGTTTAATCGCGCAAAATGTTCTTCTTATTCATAAATATATTCCTAAGAACTGTCACCCCTAAGGCCTAACCTAGAGACGGCCAGTCAGCCGGCCGCCTTTGCCAGTCGCCAAACGTGTATCAGTGCCTTTAGTTGGGAGCATTTTTCACTTCATCAAGTGCTACAGATTTAAACTGTTAGTGCTTTTTCAACCTAAAGTATTACCAATCATTTAAAAGTCACTATTAAAACTACAGCAACAATGTCAATAAGTATCATCGACTCAAGCCAACTCTTGAAGCAATGCCCTTAATAACACAACATCCCTAACTGTAATGTACAACACACAACTAACACCAGCTCTAATTGGCGAGATAAGTGATAAACTTGATAACTTACAAGTAACTAACACGTCGATGTGTCACGTCTGTGCGTCAGTCACTTGTTAGTCACTACTATTACCGACTTGTTAGTGTTACTAACATTGCTAACGTTCGATCGAAACTGGCGTTGTTTGGAAGTTTCTCTGATAGTTTGTAAATGTGTTAGACTTTTACTTGTTTGATTTATCGTGTTTTTTTGTAGGGATTGACCATTGCGAGCCTTGATATATCTTTCTCTTCACCACAGTTGGGTGTAAAGAATTTTGATCTAGATATTACAGGGCTATATTAAAATCTGTTATTATAAGTATATCTAGCCAATGTAGCAGTCGATGTAGCGTTCGATGTAGCGGTCGATGTAGCGTTCGATGTAGCGGTCGATGTAGCGGTCGATGTAGCGGTCGATGTAGCGGTCGATGTAGCAGTCGATGTAGCGGTCGATGTAGCGGTCGATGTAGCGGTCGATGTAGCGGTCGATGTAGCGGTCGATGATGCGACACTTAGGGAAGGCTTATGTCCAGCAGTGGACGTCTTTTAGCAGAATTAATTTATAATAAATAAACCTAAAGTTAGCAAAAGTGCAGAAATCCAAACACCTGGTGACACACATAGTCAACCAGCAACATACTATAAACAGTTGAAGACTCACTTATATTAAAATGAATAACCTCGTTCACTATAAAACTGGTTCGCGGATTACATTTTCATTCAACTATTTACATCTCCGCTGTTTGAAGCGTTGCAGCACTGCTCAGCATTCAGCGAAGCCTCCCATCTTGCCTATAATTGGGTACTCGACGAGCTTTGAAATGCTGATGCTTTTTTGACGCAATAGATCACTTATAGTGTTTTAAACAAAAAACTACAATATTCATTTATTTCAGACATCGCTCGACGTCATATTATGGACGTAATACAGTTAAATGCTTCAATGAACATCATGATAAAATTTAACATGATCACTATTAGCGAGCGCTTTATCGAGTGAGATGTGTTGTTACTATCGAGTCGAATACATGTTACTGAAGCATTCATGTATTCACCATTTATACCTATATATAATTAGCGCTAAACAGCATTCTTCTTCGTCTGATGATGTATCAGAGACACAATGGTGGATGTTTCACCATCATCCTTACCTCTCATCTCCAATTATTAGAACCTGTGTGGCAGTCCTTTGGCGTTTTAAATGCTCATATTTTATAAGCGAGCTTCATCAGAAACGTACCCTTGGAAACACCAAAGAATCAATCATTATTACCAATCTTAAGTCTACAAAATTCGTTTTCTTTACCGGCTGTCCTTCAGCAACAATCCCGGCGTCCCAGCGCGCTTCGTCTCTCTCCGTCGATTGAGAACGCAATTACACGTCTTGAGAGCGAGTGAACGACTGATTGATCACCGTCTTGTTTGAACGCATTGTACGAGAATGAATGAGTTGGAGACTTGGCGCCGGTTTTTGTAATATTTTTGATGGGATGTTTAAGGTTTTGAAATTGTTGTATTTATTTATTTATTTATCTAGAAAGAGCTTCCGCTAAGTATATGGTACTAGGTTTATACAATCATTAATTATCATCATTTCAGCCGAAAGACATTGATACAAACACACGTCTACTGTTGGACATAGGCCTCCCCCAAGCATCGCCATAACGACCCGTCCTATGCGTCTCGTCTACCTTGTGGGTTTATACAAAAGTAATGATTATAATTATAATCTAGTATTTCTAATAAAGCAACATAAAATAATGATGATTACTTTGGGATTACAATGTCTTTACTAATAAACACTGAACAAATCAGTTGCATAGGTCATCATTTCAGAGTTAAGGTGAGTAAAGATTATCATTTGAATGGGTAACAAATTCAATTGCTACTATCTGGTAGAAGAAACATAGCATTTGATTGAGATTCGTTAGTTATTTCACAAGAATTCCAAGTTCAAGTTATTGTACCTTTGGAATAGATTGAAAGAGACTGGACCCCACAACACACGGAATTCTAGTGTGGGGTTCAGGGCTTCATCTAAATTTGTAAAATTTAATGAGACAATAAATAATTTTTATTTTTTATTTTATTTATTAAGAATGAAGTATGAAAATGAGAGACCTTAAGAGTTCTTCGAAGAAAGTTTTTGCGCAAGAGTGGGACGTCCACCATGTAACGGTGGCGCATCATCTGGTGGTAATCTGTAAAGAAGCTAAATATAAAAATGAAGAAAGACAAGTATAGTAATATTTTTTCTGATAAAAACGATGTTATTTTAAATTTCCTAGCGATATTAATGTTGCTACATCTCATCTGCAAGGTAAGTTTGTTCATCCAATATTTTACAATTTAATCAAAATATTTTTTCTCGCTTACTGCCAACTAAGTGATCATTTATCATAGTCTTATTTATATTTCCTTCGTAACTCATAAGGCAAGCATCAAGATTCATGCCGCGAAACTATATCAAGATAAATAGCAGACAAGAAAGCTGTCGCCTAAAATGAAAATGTAAAAACTTATGCAATTGTTCATTGTCCATAATAATTATCTACTGATTTGTGAGCGGTGGATGCGAGACGCACAGGATCGGTCGTGGTGGAGACGCTTGGGGGAGGCCTATGTCCAGCAGTGGACGTCTTTCGGCTGAAATGATGATGATGATGATGATGATTTGTGATATTATGAACTAATATGATGGATGGACGGAAACGGCACGGATGGTACAGTGGTTAAGCGATTAGCTGTTGTGCTGCGTGTCGCGGGTTCGATTCCCGCATGGAGCAAATTATTATATGGCTTCAGATATTTGTGCCTGGTCTGGGTGTTTTGTATATGTGAGTACTCCGGTATCATGGGTGCGTTTACTAACATATAAACATGTTAGTAAACGCACCCATGATACCGGAGTAATACCTAGGGAGTAAAATCTGTCGAGCGTGCGAGCGAGAACGAAGGATGGAGCCATACACCCAATATAGCTTCATCCCATTAACGATTCAGTTTAGGTCATCAATTGGATCGCGTTAGAGTTCATGAAATTAAATAATTTATTTGCCATGAATGTAGGTACAAACATATGGTGTTAGGAGAAGGATCCAATACATTCTACTTTTTAGAGAGACATTTAACTAATGTCAAATGATTAAAATAGTCAATAAAAATCATTCAATTTGTAAATTCATTCAGTGGTAAACAATATCAAAAATAACTTAATAATTAGTCAATAATACAATGTCAATAATATGTTAATATAGTCAATAATACAATGTCAATAATAAGTTATTATTTAGTCAAATACTACAATCAAAATCTGAAAAAAATATAATTTAAATTGAAAAATTAGAATCATGAGGAAAACCGTTGTTTATAAATAATCATATGAATTTGTCATTAAAAAATTAATATTTTGCATAATAACACTTTTCAACTGGCAATTTATTTAATTCCTTTCGTGGTGGCCTCTGATGCGGCTATTATTATTTAACCACGACGTTTAGCCACCGACGATTTTTTATATTCATGATGAATATTTCATTAAACCATATTGTGAGTAACTCAGTACTTCACTTATATCAAACTCCTCACGCATGGCTGCCCTCTTTAATTCATTTACAAAATACCTCCTTGCCTCAGGCACCCAAATTCACCCCGCTGTTAATTCAAAGATATCGTAAATTGACTTACGACCATTTTGCCGACGCGATTTACTTTCAGACTCGAATCCAAATTGAGTGTGCTGACGACTGGGCTGCAAAGGGTCTTATGTGTATTATAATATTAAATCATCATTTGCCCCACTATTTGCCAAGGCCGTGTTACTCGCCGACCTATGAATTACAACGTTTGCGTTTGTAATTTATGCGTGAATTGTGTGCTAAGTTTTGTTCAGTAGAACAATTGTACTGTGAAGGTCTCTAGATTCGGGTATTTGGACTCTGTTTCCTTGTTTAAGTGAGTTTTTGTTATGTTGATTACACGTGCGTTAGATGTCGTATATCCTTAATGTTCCTCAAATGGCTACAAAGGAATCTCATCCTTTTAAGAGAATATACGAGTATCTAAATTAGTACAATAACTAAGTGTTGCTTTCTAATAATAACCACTTGTATAATGTACAGTGAGGTCCGTAAAATTTTATTTTTTATTTTTCGGTGGAAAATTATCAAATCACTCTTTCCGCTCTGGGTCTACCCAGAGAGCGAGTGCCAGACTTTTACTGAGTAAACCCCTCCAGCATTCCTTTATTGCCCTTTGCGTTCCAGCATCACAGTACCTCTTTCGAACCATCCCGCGACTGTAAAATAGCCTGCGTTCCATATAACATTGTTACAGTCAATTTGATGGTCGATAGGCAGAACAATTTCGTCCGTGCACATCTTTTCTCTATTTTTAAGACAATACGAATCTTTATAGCTACTAAAACCTACTACACAGCCTTAAATAAATAAATACAATAGTTGTGCAAGAGCGTCGCCGAAACAATCGGTCGTGTTGTCACACATTCCGGGAATAGTTGCAATCGTCTGGGACAGTCGACGTCAGGCGCGGGGCGCCGGGGTGTGCCACTAGTGTTAGTGATGGGATTGGAACTTTGAGTTTTAGTTTTTATGGTGATTTGAGACAAACCCAAGTGATATGGGTCTAGGGCAGGAAGATGATGATGATGATTTTAGTCCCGTGTTGTTTATGTTTTCGGATTTATACCATTAAACCATACAGTGCACAGTAAGTTGATCTATAGTTGACTATTCATAGTTATATGACTTTTTATTTAGTTGCGAAAACTAACAATTTTGTGGATATATATTTTCTTGTACGAACCATTCTATGAGTTTTTACAGGTGTTTGTAAAAGTAAATAAATAATAAAGTTCCACCTTAAAAACCTGAAACCGATTTCAAAGACTACCTTCGTAATCGACTTCAGTTTAAGAAGTGATATAAAATTTTAGTTCTCAACTAAAAACTTTATCCATAAAACTTCCGCTTTGAAAATATATTTAACAACTATAAATAAGTTATGTCATTTATTAAACGCTTTATACCAAAGAAAAAAACACTAAACCGTGCTGGGAAACTCCGTTGCAATTATTCTACTTTCGTAAACATTCCCGCTAAAGTTGGAATATTAAAAATTTCTCCCTCAAAAGTATCGATAAATAAGTGGAAAGTTTCCCGTTGTTTCTCAGCCCTATTTGCGCAGGAATTCTGCCCAGTGGGCCGATTATCCCTTTTCTGGAACACAAATTGATTTATAGTTTCATATGAAAATTGCGTCTCACGCATTCCTAATATGGTATTAAGGAATTACGAACATATACGGAACCAAAGCATTTTTGGCTAGCTGCCCTTTGATCTCAAGATCCCTTCTCTCCCTTGATTTTGTTTATGGCTGGATTAAAAAGGGATTTTCTTTGAGACTTTTTTTTTTACTTAGGACGTGGTAACGGATATGGATGCTGTGTTTATCCCCGGGATGTTTAATAAAACATATGAAAATATAGAGCTTAGCCCCGAATAGGCTTTTAGGGTGAATGGGATGAAAATACCCTGAAATTGTGGGGCTTATGTAGGAAAAAGTATAATTTCGAGACCGGAGAGAATTATTTCCAGTCCTTTATCATCATTTGTTTTCCTCTTAATTATTTCGTGAACAAAAACACCTAATAGAGAGCTCAAAGAACCCATAAAGTCTGTACTTAAAAGCCATTAATTTATACTTCCCATAAACTAACACTGCTGGTTATGAACCCCGGACGATCGATCGTAATTTTATTTTGAATCACCGCTCTTAAGTTCCGGTATATTTAGATTTTAGATGGTAAGTAATACTTTAGATGTTTAAAGTTGAATGAGAATAAAGATAAAGGGTCTTATGACTCAAAAGCGATATCTGTTCTATTATTATTTTACTGGATACTTCGCGATCACTCGTTGAAAGGGGTGAGTGTGACTTCTTTGATTAAATGGTATAAAATCTTTAATATGTAGTACGCTCAGTGATAATTTTTTGTAGCTTCTGAATGTCCAACCTCCCTTCAGTAAACGTGATGTCCAGTACTCACGCACTCCCTGCACGGGAAGCTGCTTTGGTCGGAAGTGGGACCTTAATATATTGGTAGATATAATTTATGAAATTCAAACTCGCAACATTATACAGAATGATTTTTACAGTTCGGCTCTTGAAGTTTTAATTTGTTGAAAAAACTCGCTTATGTACCCAAATATACCACTTAAATATATAAATGCAAAATTTTGGATGTATGTGTGTATGTTTGTTAGTCCCTCACTCTAAAACAGCTGAAAAAATTTGGATGATATTTGAGACACGGGTAGACATAATCTGGAATTGCACATAAGATATTTTTATCTCAGGAGTATCATCACGCGAGCAAATCCACTGACATAAGTTAGTTTCCTTATCAATAAAATCTATGTACACTTAGTGCAGGACGTAAGCTCTGTAGTATATGTCCAAGTACTAAACTGCAGAAGTTTAAAAACGAGGATCGTTTGTTAAAGGGTAGTAATTTCAACTAGTGCAGTGACTACACACACACACACACACGGAATCGACTAGTTCGAAATCTAATGTCTTTTGCTTCCTTTAATATTCTTTTTAGAAACTTTGCCCGTCCGTAAACAGTTCGGTACATAATGAAAACGGACCTTTTCTTTTCGTTTTCTTTATTAAAAAATGTGAATTTCTCCTGCATCGGTACTCACATACACCTAGGTCTTAAATATCCATTTTTGAACAATTTTATAAATCTACGAGTATTTATTTATAAAGAGTACTATCAGGGTGGATATAATATATTGAAAGACTTTTGTGCTTTCCATTATTACGTATATTGTTAGAAGTACTAAATGTTATAATTTATAAAATGATTTAGTCCGCCTTGCGGTTTGATAGCTGTCCTGATTTCTCTGACATTAGAAAACAATCACTTTTTCTTCTTATCAAATACAAACGCCTATTCTATATAAAAAAATAAACCTTATAAACTATAATTATCTTGCCAGTTTGCAAATTAATAAGGGGAATAGCAGAAATGTGATATCTTTCGATATCACAATACCTAATTTTTGTGTTACGCAATATTCAACGTACCAATGTATTATTTTGATGTTCAGTAAGATAGTATGACGCACTTACTATATTAAACATCACTGTTAAACTATCTATCGCTTGTAAGTATACCGTGACACCACTTCAAGCTAGTACACAAAACCACCATTTGTAAATAAACAAATAAAACTGACATGCTAACCCGCCACATCCAAATCGCGATTCAAAACACACAACATTAAAAACTCATCCAGGAATCGATTCCGTGTGGAACGCGCCTTATAAATAACCCTTCCAATGCGCACCTATTTATAAAGGGCCCTAAAAATCGGTATCGGCTGCTCTGAAACTGAAATAACAACACTTGAGATGCATTACAACGGTACAGAGTTCGTTGCATCCACTCGAGTGCTAAGCGGGCTAATTTATCATATTGTATGAGTTTCATGTACTTGAGCGATTGTTAGGTTACGGTTAAGACGTTGTTGTTCCTTGTGGGTTTAGTGAGATGTGTGGAGAATATATCTGCCACACAATATTATCATATAATTAAAATACTAATCCAGTTACTACGATGGAAATATATAGCTTAAACTGACATGCAAGACACGAGCTTTGTTTTTTATGGAAAAGCAAATAGACTTTTTAACTCACTTTATTTATACAAGTAGTGGTCTTAGTTATAACTATAATATTCAAATTTCTTCTTAGAACCTTAGTAAAACGTTGTTTATTAACTTTTCAAACTTTCGAACCAAGTTATTTATTTTTATTAACTTGCAAAGTAAAGCTAACACAACTAAGCTTCACAACATCATCAAACCGTCCACAGTCTTTATCAATCTTCTATCGTAAACACTTTTCACAATACATATTTTAATAGCGCGTGAACAGGTACAGCTATAATATACGAAGCTGTAAATCATAGCTTAGCGCGCCGATACAGCGGGCGGGGCGCGGAAGCGGCGATATTTCAGAGTGACCCCCACTGCGGGCGCGAGCATCACCGCCGGTCTGCTCCACGGTGACCCCCACTGCGGGCTGCACGCGGGGGTTGACACACGTGGCCGTTACTGTACGAAAGTTTCCAAGGTATTGAAAAAATGGGATGTAGTGTTTATGAGAAAATAAAGTTTTGCTAGGTTTTCCGTAAGACTTTAGTTATGAACTTCTACTCTGAACTCAATTTTGGGGAAAATTTGATGTAGTTTAGATAAAAATAAACTGCAATGTAAAAAGTTTTTTTTAATTAACTGTTTCACAAAAAAAAACCTGTCGCTGTTTTATAAAATACGAATTTTCCGATATCTAGTGATTTTCAGCTTACCGTTTTCCAAACCAATAAATAACATCAACATCGAATTCGTTACAAACACCGATACACACGTAACTCACGCACGTCCAAAACAAACGAGCGCCGGAAAAAAATTGTCCACAAACCAAAACAGAGAGTGCGTCGATGCAGAGACGGCTGGGATGCAGCGTCGCGACGCCAGTCGACCGGCGGACGCCGCGCGCGACGCCCGCCGCGCCATGTGACGCGCTGCCGGGACACGCCGCCATGACCGAGGGGGCGGCCCGGCCCAGGCCTCCGCCGCCCCGCAAGCCCGACTCGCTAGCACTCGCGTGGCCGCGCTGGGAGGACCCGCCGCCGCCGGCGCCCGACAACCAGCGCCCCACGCCCGCTCAGCTCAAAGACTTCGATGGCTTTAGCCCCTATACGCCGCCGAATCCAATACAGAACGACCGGCGTCCGCGACGACCTCAGAGCGTGGTGTCTCCCAGACCCCCAGTGAACCACCTGGCGCGCCGGCCGCACTCCATCGGCTCCGTGGACGATGAGTGGGGCCCGGTACCGCTGCTGGCGCCCGTGCCGCGGCGGCTGCGGCCCGGCGCGATGTGCACGCTGCCGCGCGCCAGCCTGCTGCCGTCCTCCCGTAGTGACTATCAGTTGCAAAGACCGGCGATTATGACGAACGGTTATGGTGCCGTGCCGCCGTCCACCTCGCGCCGGCTGTCGCTGCCCGGTGGTGTGCAAAACCCTCCGAAGACGTCGGCGACGTTCCACGGGCTGTCGGCGCTGGTGGGCGCATACCCCGCACTGGGCACGCCGTGCACGCCCAGCACGCCGGCGGCAGTGCGCGAGGCCGTGCGCCACTTGCTGGCACAGCCTCGCAATGGATTCCCCATCATGGATCAAAAGTTATCCCTGTTCATCGAAATCCTGGACGCTCAGGAACGATTTTCACAGGTAATGTGTGTTTCAGTGCTTCTGATAAACCCTGACAGGTAGATCTGAATTATAAGGTAACATCCTTGTTTGCGCACATTTATTTCGGTCCCATACGTTTTATCCGGTATCGCGATATTTACATCGGAATTGTCACAAAAATATTCAATGTGTGAACAAATATGCAGAAAAGGTTACAATTTATTAAATAAAGGCGGTCCTCGAAATGGTTGAACGCTAAATTGAATTGGTTGGGACAGTGTTGTGATAGTGTTAACAGCGAAATTAATTGGAAGTCATTACTGGCATTAGCGGGCGATAAAGCCGCCAAAAAATTAATTGTTCGGAAAATGATAATGATTATTCAAAAGCGGCATCCGTTGTTTTCAGTGATAATGCAAATTCGGGTCGTGTTAGGAGTTAACTTCGGGAGTGTCGGAGGAAGTTGTGTTCCGTCTCAATCATCCCGCTGAGAATTTATAATGCTTGCGAATACAATGTTATATTGAATAATCCAATACATGAGTCTGCCCTCGTCACAAGTTCGAGTCAACACTTTGAAGTTTGGAAAAGCTTTTAAAATGTTGAAATGACTGAGACAGTGTATTGTTGGGAGGAGTTATAATGTATGGAGCGTATTAAGTCGTAGTGCTAAGTTAAAGCGGGGGCTTGTAAGACATTTTGCTCATAAAATGTGAGATGAGCGTTTTCAGGCGTTCAGCCTCCCGGCAGAATGTAGGCATGCTTTTGATACGTGTGTGTGTGTAGGACGTATGTTCCGTATGTGAAGACAAGTTTCGGCATTCTGTTTGCGAAACTCGGCTACTGCTACGTTTGCACATATATTGTACTCATAATCACGGCAAAAGTATTGAGTGCGATTCGAAGGCTTTCGTTCATTACTTTCTGGAAAACTGTGCAAAAATGAATGGAAATTATGAGAATATGTTTCTGTTTATAAAAGCTCTGAATTTTTGCATAGTGGTAGAGTTGTCTAACTTTTCATCGAACTGAATAAATCGACGGATTCTGTGAATGGAATACAGTATTTACTTCTCAAATTTTTGGCGTTTATTGATTTCAGTTTAATGATTGATTGTAATATACTTTTTTAATAAAATTAGGTCAAAAAAGATTAGCCTCTGAGTAACATCAGTGATAAAACACCAAAAATAAGAGCAGCTATTTCACTTAAATAAGATCACTGTCCTCTAAACTAGGAAAAAATTTTGTATCTTAAAGAACAGTAAATTTTAAATGCTTTGATACAGTTTAGTAGATATGAGTGAACGCAGACAAGTAATAACATGTCATCACATCCAGCTGCATCCCATACTACTTTTCATACATGAAGCTCAAATATGCATATCAATATTATCAATACAGAAAAAATATGTACTCAAATAAAAACATATTTCAAATTCATTTTAAATTGATACTTGATGCAGCCTCCCAGCAGAACCTAACATTCTCCGTACAATACACCCCATTCAAGCTCACCACCTACCAATTAAAATAATGTAATTCAGAACAAAAACTCGTCCGTTTGACAATATTGAATTCAATTAAAAAGTACGTTCTAAAACACTTGGCTGAAAGAACCTGAGTTCAGCCCCCACAGTATTGTCGGCTGAATTTCATGGCGCCCACTCGACCCGGTTTGGAAGAGGCTTTTGTTTCAATATGAAAAATTACTGAAACTGAAAGAACTGAAATGTTGGGGAAAGTATTACATCTTGTGTTGGAGATGTTCATTAACCTTCGCGTGACATTGTCGAGAGGTGTTCCACTCGGGGAAGTGAATTTATTTCTAATGAAAGTAAAAGGGAAGATATTTTGTTACACATCTCAGTATTTCCCAAAAGCGACTTTATTAGCTATTTTTTTTTGTCAGATATTTTCAATCTTACAGGAACCGTACATTTTATGGAGATATTTACAAAGTAACCTGGCTTAGTTTTCAGTGATAACAAACAATCCTACCTATAATAATATTAGTTTAAATGAAAGTTGAGGGAAAATTAATGAATACTATGACTTAAAAGTCCATATTATATTAAAGTAAAAACCTCAACCAACCTCACTCTTCTACACAAAACTCGATTATAAGTAAACCTCTATAAGTACACTCAAAACTGTGCGCAATAAGTATAAACTTCGTTCCTAATACCGCCTAAAAACTTCACAGACTTGCGTCTGCTAAGTCCTGGATACGGTTCAACTTAAGTTGTAAGCTACTAAGCCTCATCCAGCATTAAATACATCCACAGAACAAACTTTTGTAATAAAGCTATAGATTTGACATGAATAACACTATTCATGAATAAGTATTCATGATTTTAATATACCTCTGTCGGGAGTGAGTCGGTGAAATGTAGCGCTACGAATTTCGTAGCACCGTAGCGCGTAGCACCAGTTCGTAGCCATGTGCTACGAATAGGCTATAACTATTTTACTCGGGTTTAATGTATTTCGAATCCTCGTTGCCTTTTGGGGGATAGTGAAATATGACCATGAGTACATGTTCACGACTCTTTGCCTGGGAAGGGCAGGCAGGGATCTAGGTTATTCACATTGTCGGATTAAGAACGCTGAACTGTGTCCTAGGGTTGTTCTGAAAGTACCGTAAAACGGGGTGAATAGAAACGCAGGGGTTAATAGAAACAAAACTTTGGTTTGGTTTTTCACTTTGATACCATATTATCGGCTTCTAACAAAGTATCGACGTTTTAGAATAATAATTCATTAATAAATTGATATAGTTAAATACTGCAAAAAATATTCAAATGTCGTGAAAATACCGTTTGAAGTTTTGTTTTTATTCACCCCTGAGTTTCTATTTACCCCATTTGACTGTAGTTAATTCTAATAAGTTTTATTTAATCTTAATTGTGTGATAGTTGTGGAATATTATATTATATTATATATTATTATTATTAATTAACCTATTCAACTATTTTTATTTATAATTTATTTATTACATTTAAACGCACCAGGAATTATCTATATTTTATGTCTATATTATCTTTTGTCATAGCTGCGTTCACATACATCCAATATATACTCATATATCCAATAACAATTAGATCCATAACAACTATCTGTAAGCCATAAAAATACTTGTTACGTGCGTGAATTGAACCCGCGGCCACGCAGCACAATAGCTGGTCGCTCAACCTCTGCGCCAGCCGTGTCATTTGTCAAAATCAAGTCACAGAAGTAAATGTTATTTATCTATTTACTAATATAGTTTCATAAATAAAAAGAGCGACCAAATGATCGGTCTCATCGGTCTAAACTGAATGTAACAAATCCAATACACAATATGAAATAATAATCACTTCCCGCCAGCTTGGTACAACTCCCATATTGCTTTAGTTACAACTTTTTATTGACAAAACTTAGCTAAGCTTTTTATTTATTGTACATTTCTCGGTAAATGTTATTTGATGGATTTGTTAAAACTTAGTATAAAGTAAATGTTATGTACATTATACTCGCAGTTTGGAGTTCGATACTGAATATATTTAACGGAGATGAGTTTTCAAGCATTTCAGAATATGTTTCAACTGAAAAAACAAAAGTTCAGAGTTATGAAAAACATGAACTTAAAGTAAGTTTATGTTTTTCTAAAGAATAATCTAGTAATATCATACAGCAAACCTGGAAATACGGAACATTTACTAGTACCTGATCTTAATGATACTATACTATATTTAAATAAATCTTATTTTATAATTCAATTCTTTATTGCTATATCACATATGTTTCAAAAGATCTTGAAACTAGTAAGTTATACAAATGTACATGGACCCTG
Source organism: Mythimna impura (assembly GCA_905147345.3). NCBI lineage: Eukaryota > Metazoa > Arthropoda > Insecta > Lepidoptera > Noctuidae > Mythimna > Mythimna impura. The sequence continues at coordinate 26,267,343 of LR990362.1, read as the reverse complement.
TCGGGCACAGCAATTGTAAGTAGGTAGATTTACTAATTAAAGGAACAAAGTTAAAACTAGAAAAAAAAATTTAATCGAATATCTTTTATTTTTTTTTATTAATGATAGGCTCGCTTGCAATCTTCTCAAAATATTTTCACAAAGTAGGTAGATTTACTAATTAAAGGAACAAAGTTAAAACTAGAAAAAAAAATCGAATATACAAATCTTCTCAAAATTGTGCACACCTACCACAGTGTAGTCTTTTTAACCTAATGGCTGACTAATAGAGAATGCCTTGTTGTACTAAGTCTGCCTATGTACATAAAGTTTAAATAGAGAAACACAATACAGTTTAAAATGAATTACGTAGTGAAATTTCGCAGACAAAGTCTACTAACGTTTGTTGACCCCGTAGAATTACTAGTTAAGATTATAATTTTTCGTAAAATATCGATACTTCATCACATTGGCGGAGTTTAGCTAAAAAAAAATATTAGACCCTATAATTCTAAATACTAGAAAACTCACACAAAATTACCATTACATTTCTAAGTTATAGGAACAGTCCTGGCTCATTCTCATATGAGCATCATAAAAACCTAAATTCCTATATTCCATAAAATCTGTTTTTGCAAAACAACTACGCAATAATATTATGATATCGATAAATAACACAGGCCTACATCCAGATGTTGTTTTCTAAAAATAAGACTAACTTCAACAATAACAATACTCGTTAGCAATGTGTACCTGATATTGTTCAGTATTATTTGTAAATGTACCTTTATTATATAGTAATACTGGTGATTTGCCGTGGTTTTTCCCGGGTGCCAATTCTTTACACAACATACCTAGTTCATTCACGAATCAAAGCATTTATTTGAAATAAACCATTTACAGGCACTTTTGAATTATCAAGAAGTCAGTTAGTCAAAAAAGTTATGCTAATTGCACATTCCAAAGCGTAGATCTCTATGGAGAAGAATGTAAAGGAAAATTTCCATTATATTAGTGAAAACTGCATTAAAATCCATTACGTGGTTCAGGAGGTAACGCTATTATAAGCCGACAGACGCGGACAGCGACTTTGTTTCATTTTACTACTTGCTTCTGCCAGCAGCTTCGACCGTGAGATAGTAGCAACTTATCCCTAGAGCACATACTCGGGGGATAAACAGTATCTAAATCTGTTCAGCCGTGCGAGCGAGACGAACTAACAAACATACACTCATAAAAATAATATAAGTGTGATTCACTAGTATTGGTGTCATTTTCTCATGCCTTATATTTTTAGGAATAAGACGAACTTTGAAAAAAAAATATGGCGCTGAACCAACTATTTCACAAATAATGCTAAGTAAAATGTATCTGAAATCTCGGTCAACATACGTCGTAGGCTATTTTACAGTCGTACGAAGGGTGGCATTAGGGGAGGGGATCGGAATAAACCATTGCCATGTTTAGAAGGGAGAGCTGAAAAGAGCGATTTCAAATTATGTGGATCACAGACATTTTGAGCATCTTGTTCAAAATCACTACTCTTTCTTTTTACCCTTAAAAATAAATCGGAATCTTTATGAAATGAAATAAATTTATCTGTACACAGGTACAACATAGTATGAGAACACATTCTGCTACAGTAAATATAAGATACAAAATATTTCTACATCACACCAATAATAAGAAGACGAAAATTTGTGGATTTGTGTATGTTTGTTACTTTGTCATGCTTAAACGGCTGATCGGATTTGGATGAAATCTGACACACGAGTAAACCATGTTCTTTTTTTAAAGTGGGAAGTCATCCATTTTTTTCTCCAGCTCTGGGTGGAGCAGGAGGACGTGTCAGATTGTTACCGACTTGAACCATACCTGTGTTTAGTTGCCATTTGCGTCCTAAGGCTACAGGTTTCCTTTTCAGAAAATCCCCGCAGCCCTAGCGGGCAACGGCCTTGGTAGTAGACCATGTTCTGGAGTAGCACATTATGATGAGAGTATTTTCTAATTTCACATGGATGGAGCAACTTGCAGAAGTTACGTCATATATATCACGAAAAATACATAGCATTAGTTTTATTAATTTGCCTTTAGATTTTCAGAAGTTGAACATTTATGCATAAACTCAATAATTTGTAGATTTCACAACACCATCAGTTTCCATCCAAGTTCCGCTATGTTACAAATATATAAAATACATAGAAATAAATATAGATATGAATAATACAGTAGGTGCCGGTGACGACACCGCTCAGGCTGCATTTAGATATTACGCTGAATATTCGAGTGCTTGCCATCGCATCCAGCTTCCAGGCGTAGTTCACTTTATTTAGTTCAGTTTAGACGCCGAGGCCTCGTCAGAGGTTTTATGGTGATTTAATATCAAACTGGGTTTATGTAAGACGTATCGAGGTGGCTGGTTGTGACCAGGCAACCTAGTGTGTAAGTTTACTATGTGAAAAAGTTTTTTTTTTACGAGCTTTATTTAAGCGTTCTTGTGGTCTTTCCTATAGGAACTGTTCATTTTTTAACGATAAAATATAAGTCAAATGATATTGAACTAGATTATTGCCTATTGCACTTAAGAATAAAGCAGCTTGCTATTAGTGAAAAAAATTTAGCAATCGGACCAGTACTTTCAGAGATTACCTACTACAAAAAAAAAAAACAAACTCTACCTCTTTATAATTTTTTATTTTTATTTATTTATCTTTTTTCCAATAAGGTAAGTAATAAGCTAAGCCCCACAAAACTGTTACAATGGTTTGACTGTGGGGTCGGTGAGTCTCTAGACATACTTAAATGTACTTAAAACTTAATATTATTTAAACTTACACTTATTTAGCTAAAACTTAAAACATTTCTAAATAATATAATTTTAATTTACGTCTAAATCTATTTGTGTTTGTCTCCTTATGTCTGCCGGCAGAGTGTTCAATAGATATGGTATTCTCTTGTTTAGTGTTCTGTCACCAAAGTAATTATTATTAAATAATTACTTATAAATTATAAGTAATTATTAAATATTAGTGTAGACTTACGTTTGACCACTATTTCACCTGAAGCGATGATGTGGCCGACGATGAAGCACGCTTGCCTAGATGTTACCTATTCACTCTTGACTTAAAGACCCCTAGGTTATAGCTATCAGGAAACCAAAACTGAGGCTCATAGACAAAATACATAAATAATGATCTTACAAAGTAATATACTAATACATATTATTTAAAAAAATATAACAACTAATTTATGAATTATTATAAGCAACGCATATCGAGGTGGGTCTGTGGATGGGTAAACATCTTAAAAAACGCGTATGTAATATGCGGGTGAAGTTATTGGCAGAAGCTACAGTAGAAAATATATAGCTTATGTCACTCAGCGATGAAGTAGCGTTATACTGGAGAAATAATTCTTAAAATCGGTCTAGTAATTGTTAACTTTATTCATTACAAACAAAAATACAAAAATACAAATATTTTCTCTTTATAATGTTAAGTAATTTAATTTATTATTTAATTGCAAACTTTCTAAGTTATGCATAGACACTTTTGATTTACGGAAAGAAAACATGGAATGAAACTACCAGGTCAGATAAGCTGACCGCAACCAAAGTGGACATTCTATCCTTCTCTATTTTCAAAGAGCTTTTTGACTTGCAGCGAGACCATTGCAGCCAGTCATGTTTTATTTTTTCTGTTGAGTGCAAAAGTGAAAAATAATCGGTGCTAAAAATATGTAGTTCCTAATTTTTGTTAAATTCCGGTTTACAACATTCATTCATCATCATTTCAGCCATGTCCAGTCCATTATTGGGCATAGTCCTCTCCCAAATGTCGCCACAACTACCGGTCATGTGCGTCTCATATCTATTACGGATTTCTGCAACCCTCTGGTCTTAACTTAAATCTGTTGTACCAAACAACCCGAAATAAGTAAAAGTAATTTAAAAATGACGAGGAATCTTTTAAGATTCTTTCTTATCCACACGTTATCTTCGACATAAAGCTATCCTCCTGTATACAGGGTAGATGAAAAGAGTCAATATAATGTCGTGGACACTCTGTTTGTCCATCTTGCACCAAAGAAAACACGGTACGGTGGCACTATCCGTCCCCAGCAATTAGTGAAGACCGATACTGGGTTTTATATCACACGACAACTTTACTGTCATAAAGTTTCAAGACATACTAAGTTTTCAGTAGAAGTCTCTCTGAAGAGGTCTAGTCCTTGTTATGTTTGAAATTTATTGAATTTTAGTTTCCAATTTATAAATAAATTATCGACTAATTGAGCAAGAGGCTTAGGCTGGCTGTCCGCGTAATGGGAAAACCTATTACAAAAGTGAACAATCTGCCTTCTACTATAATTTAGGTTTCTAAAAGTAAGTCTGATTGAAAACATTCGACAAGTTTTTAAGTTAAATATTTGATGAAAATTAAAACGTTAAAAATAAATAACTAGCATTCAGCACATTTACGCACCTACAGTAAAGAGCAAGCTATCCCAAATATAATGAATAACTTTTATTAGTATTCTCACTCAACTCAAAACCGTAACAAAATCCGACGTAAAAACATTATTCAGGAACACATCACTCATGACTCCAAACAGTCAAATCAAATTATTCTAATTTTCAAACAAAGCCACACGTTTCATGCATAATTCCCTTCAAACGCCAAACTTAATGAATACTCTACGAAACAATGCAATGGGTTCCGGCATTCCTAAAAAATCCATTTCAAAATCTGACTACGGTCGGAATTTCGAAATTCCCGTATCGTATCGTGGTCGTGTCGTATCGTGGGTTATAAAGGGGAGCTCTCTCGCTAAAAGCAAGCGTGGCTTTTTCTATTTTGTTTCGTTTGAGTTAAAATTAGTGCGCGTTTTAGCGGCCACACGTGCTAGTATGGACAGAACTAATGCTTTCAAACTTCAGGCTATTCTTATTAAAATGGTCACGTTTTTGAGAGAGAATTTTCAAAATACGTATGCATACCACTCGCGGATGTTTTCATGCTAGAGTAGATTGATGTGAACATTCCTTCTGCTGTAGGTTTTTTTTAAGAGTTGAAAAATCATCAAACAACTCCTCTCGCTCTGGTAGGAGCGGGCGGGAGTATCAGAATTGTACTATGATCAGCCTGTGTTCCTACAGTTACCTTTGACGTTTTAAGGTTGCGGTAACTCTTTCAAACAATTTCGCTGCCCTGCAGGTATTTTATTCGAAGATGTTTTTTTACCTTAACGACCTAATTAGCCTTATGTTACATTGTGCTGTTTGCACTATCCAACCCAGTACCAATTCAACTAATGTAAATATGCTGCCTATGCTTACAATAGTGACTATATTTCAAGATTTCGTTTTTAATATCGGAAATATTTAATTTTTAATGAATAATAACATGACAATTTCAGGCTTACTTACAGACAGTCTCACCTCCCATACCTCGTCTTTATTAATATAATCTACGATGTGGAATTGTTTTATTTTGATTGACTGGTCTCGGTCTACTAAAACTTCATAGTCGATGGCTCTAAAACTCAATGATCTATCACGACATCTCCACCCTATCATGAATCATAATATCCTTCCCCATCCGACGTCTAGTTCCCAGCTTTAAATAGTTCCCTAATAACAGCCCATCCACAATTTATTATCTCGTTAGGAACGTTTCTTCTCAACCGAAGCTCGTCGAGAGAAAAATTAAAATTTATTCTTTCACTGAACTTTAATCCTTTGATGAACGCTTTTTGTAAAAAGAAAAATATCTTTACGCTTGCTTTGCCTCATGCGAGTATGAGTAGAGGTAATCGGGTGAATGATTGCTTTGAATGCATCTTAGGTTATTTTTCGTAGATGTCGTAAAATTTCATTGAGCAGAGCATGCTTATGTGTAACCTGTACGGGATGTACTTCAGATATAATCATACTAGCTTCTATCAGTAGTTTCGTCCACGTTCATCATCATCATTATAATAATATCAGCGGACAAATGTTCACTGTTGGACGTACCCCCCTCCCAAGTGTCGCCATAACGACCGGTCAGTGCGCCTCGCTTTCATTGGATTCCTGCAACCCCTCGAGAGGGTCGAGGTTATCGGTCCACCTTATGGGAGGCCTTCCAACCCTACATCTTCCGGTACGTGGTCGCTACTCCAGAATATTTCGGCCCTATCGACCATCTTTTCTACGAGCACAATGCTCTGCCCACTCCTACTTAATCTTGGTTCTCCTGTAGATTTCTTCATTTCTGATGTGTTCACGCAAGGAAACTATGAGCATAACCTTTTCCATTGCCCTTTGTGTGACTTTAAGTATTACTTAACTTTGGAAATCGCCCACGTTAAGATAGAGTATTATCCCAAAGGGACATGTCCCTGGGATAAATGTCCCTATTCAAAACTGTTAATCCCAAACGGAGCGTGAAGAAATAGAAATAAAAACTTTCGCTTTCATAATATTAGTTACAGGATGGATTTTAGAGAGTGCGCGCAGGAATTACATGACTTGATTCCGCCATCACCTTTCTACCATCGGACAACCCGATATACGGCAAGTGTTCAGCCTTTGTTGAAACATCTTCGGTCCAGACTAAGCGTTTCGCCTCTTTTATACCGCGTAAATCGAATGACTGGAACAATTTGCCTGCTGCGGTCTTCCCGTCCCATTAAAATTTAGGTGTCTTCAAGGCTAGAGTGAATGGACTCTTAATAAACTAGTGCGCTTCACCATCAAACGATTGCATCACTGTTTAACATCAGTTGGGCCCGCAGTCAAGCACTAATTTATATCGTTTAAAAAAAATGATGAGTGCGTGATCTCGCTCTGTTGATTGACTAACAAATTGAAAAGCTGTATAAAATGGTTAAGGAATCAGAGTATTATACAGTCAGTAATTGATATAATAATCCCGTCATTGTTTCTGACAGGTATGGGAAGTCATGGGGGAATATAGCTGTCTATTTCTCAAATAGCATCGTATACTGTCATGCTTCATAACACCAGTTGTACATCGGTCTTAGACACGTAAAACTTGTGAACAGAATGATGTTGGATTTATATGACTGTGGAACGAAAGATCTTTATATATGTCGCATCAAGGGTGGCCGAGATGTGAAACATCGGGTCTTCATCACGATCCGACATAGTTCATGGTAGGTGTGGGCACTGACTTGGGTACTCGAACGAAAGATAATTTGAATCAGAACAATTTTATTTTGATAACGGTTTTACAAAAGGAAACAAACACGTGCGTTGGTACTAAGCGTATGCCGAGGCTGTCCGAGGTAGAATGCCGCACTTCTCAGGCTTCCCTCCAGTCCTCGCATCCCTTCTACCGACGATCGTGTCCAAGCGGTAGGGCGCCGCTTGCATTTCCGGTGACGATATTATTAGTTTACGGAACTAATTGTTAGATGGCGCTGTCCGTCGCACCCTTGCACCATCAATCCACGACATATATATAATTCTTCTGTACCTAACTTCTCGCTGAACGGCTTAACCGATTTAGATTAAATGTTGTGTGTATATTTGAATGGTTCCCTGGATGGTTTGAAAATACAATTGAACCTGTAGTTGGCGCTGCAATCGGGTTCTCATTTTTTTTTTCCAAAAAACCTGCTGTCGGGCAGGACAACATGTGTAGGGACCACTAGTTTTTTTATAAAATTCTATTATGCGTTACCTAATCAAATTATGTTTTATATATTCATTTTAATTGATATAAACTAGTGCTTGACTGCGATCACACCTGATGGTAAGCAGTGTTGCAATCGTTGATGTACACTGTATAAACGACGAGGCGAAACGCTTAGTCCGGACCGTAGAGGTTTCAACAACGTAGGGGTGGATACTCGCCGTACGTCGGGTTGTCCGATGATAGAAATGAGATGGCGAAATCAAGTCATGCAATTCCCGCGCACACTCTCCAAAATGCAACCTGTAAAACACCGAAAGACTGATTATTCAAACACATACGTACAATCAGTCTCTAGTTCCCAACTGCGTTGGGGTCGGCTTCCAGTCTACCCGGACGCAGCTGGATACCCGTGTTTTACATGGAGCGACTGCCTATCAGACCTCCACAACCCAGTAACTATGAACCCCCTAATACTCTTTGGCAAGACAGGCGTCAGATTTTTTTCGCTTTTGACTCTCCGTGACATCCGTGACCAGTGGCTTAACGTGAACGTTAATGGCTTAACAAGGCACAGAGGAGTTTCGGTATCTAATGAATGGCCACCCATACAAAGACCGGCCTCTGCAAGTGTTGTTTTACTTTGGGAATCGACCCCTGCATCTCATGACTTGATGACATCAATAATCTTGTTGAGTAGGATATCTTTTCAACCTATTGCAAGAACGAAGGAGGTGGCCGCACGCGTGAGGAAACTGTCATCCTCACGCTTTAGCCACCGTAGGTGTGGGCTTGCGGACGACGAGCAATGGTAGGAAATCGTCCAGACCGAGACTGTGTCTTTAGATGATTTCCCACCTCAAAAAAGGCCTACTGCAAGCAGTCTATAGTAAACACTGAAAACGTACGTCCGCACGTTTGATGCTAACAACCCAATACACATCCTCATACTTATTTTAGGGGCAATAACAGCGCACACTTAGTAACAGTATGAGCCTATCATCGCCGCCGTAAACCCGCTCATTACACCGTGTTTATTTACCCATCACGCCGTGGTTTTTCCCATAAAGTTGCTTCGATCGCCGCCGTTGGCAGCTGTCCACAGGATCGTGCCAAAATGCGTGACATTATACTCGTAGCAGAGTAGATGTGGTCATTGTCATGCCTATAAGGGAATTACTGACAGTATGGCTGATTCAGTCGTCATTTTCTTGAGTTTCAACTTGACTATAGAGTCAAGTTTACATTCTGTCAGCAATTACCACAGTTACCAATTACGACGGCACGGTTGGCGCAGAAGTTAAGCAATTGGCTGCTGCGCTGCGGGTCGCGGGTTCGATCTCCTGCTCGGAACAAATATTTGTAGGGCCTATAGATAGTTGTTCCGGGTTTAGCTGTCTTGTGTATGTGAGTTTACATGTCTGTAAATGTATCCACGACACAAGAGTATGTATACATAGTGCAGGGCAATGTTTTCATAAAAAAAAACTCACCACTAATATTAAAGTGTAAAATGTGTGTAAGTAGCTTACTCCTTCATGCTCAGCGTGCTCAAATTGCTAAATGGATTCGAGTGAAATTTGGTACAAAAGTTGACCATGTCCTAAAATAGCACATTGGATGGAGTTTGATCCCTTGGGACATGGGGCGTAGTGAAACCACTAGCATAAGTTATTGATTGATAAAACCCAAAATTGGATTGACATGCGTTACCTAAATGCCACCACATGGTCAATCTCTTACATTTTGAGCTGTCGTCTATCGCTATTGATTTTGTGATGTTGTTTAGAGCTTCCGAGAGAAAAAAAACTGGGCAAGTGCGAGTCGGACTCGCACACTTACGGTTCCGTACAAACTTACCTGTGTTAATAGTTCAATTCCCGAATGGAGTTTGAATGATTTTTCTGAATGGCAAATAATATTTTTGTCACGTAACAACAAATTTAGATTGTCGTGACACTAATATTATAAAGGTGAAAGTTTTTATGTCTGTGTGTATGTTTGTTACTCCATTACGCTCAAACCACCGAACGAATTTGGATATTTGGCACACGGTATACCATGGCGTGGTAAAGAGCACATAGGATACTTTTTGTTTCAGAAGTGTTGTCCCTGGATATAATATATCCGAGTGTGATCGCTTGGAATCATTTTCTTCCTTATTTCCTCAATCACGCAGGTGAAACCGGTAACAGAAGCTCTAATAGTATTTTTGGCAATTATTCATAAACTTCAAAATTTTAGCAGTCTGACTTTGTAGTCGTCACACAAATGACACATATTATTGTCAGCCAACATTTCTGGAACACTAAGTTAGCACCTGCACAGTCATCAGACTAATATTTGTCAGTCAGCACCTGCATAGTCATCACACTAATATTTGTCAGCCAACATTTCTGCAACACTAATTTAGCACCTGCATAGTCATCAGACTAATATTTGTCAGCCGACATTTCTGCAACACTAAGTCAGCACCTGCATAGTCATCACACTAATATTTGTCAGCCAACTTTTCTGCAACACTAAGTCAGCACCTGCATAGTCATCACACTATTATTTTTCAGCCGACATTTCTGCAACACTAAGTCAGCACCTGCATAGTCATCACACTAATATTTGTCAGCCGACATTTCTGCAACACTAAGTCAGCACCTGCATAGTCATCACACTAATATTTGTCAGCCAACTTTTCTGCAACACTAAGTCAGCACCTGCATAGTCATCACACTAATATTTGTCAGCCAACTTTTCTGCAACACTAAGTCAGCACCTGCATAGTCATCACACTAATATTTGTCAGCCGATATTTCTGCAACACTAAGTCAGCACCTGCATAGTCATCACACTAATATTACAAAGGTGAAAGTTTGTGAGAGTGTGTGTGTATCTGTTGTATAACTTTGTCACGTCAAAATTGGTACACGGGTAGACCACATCCTGGAGTAGCACATTCTCTGTAGTCTGTCTCCCACAGACTCTGTAGGCTCTCACCCTCATACAAAATACATACTTTAACTTAAATATGTGTGACAGCTTTACCTTTCAAAGGTAACAAATAATGTCAAGGAAAATAATATAAAAGCTTTTTCCAATTGTATCAATACCCAATTCGTATGAATGTGTGGTTTAGTTCACAAAAATGTTATTATGTTATTGTTTATTACCCCTACGACACCCTGGAGGGAGATAGCCGTAATAAAATTATAGCATTTTACTACGTGCCTCGAGTTTTTCACACGTTTTCCTGTAAAATATTGTAATAGGTGTGATTATTTGAATTTGGTATCATTTATGTATCGTCTAAGTGCTTTGTAATCACTAAATAATTCTGCTTACGTTTCCAAAAAAGTCGATAATATTTTTATGACTTTTACAGACTGAAGTCTATCGCTTGATTATAAAATATGCAGAGAAATCAGTAAACTGACTAAAAAGCATACTAAATAACCAAATAATAGAAAATAGCTGCCATTCACTTCATTTATTCAAATAGACCCGATAAGGAAGGCTGAGAACTCCATGATAAATATCATCTTCATTCAGAACTCGCGGTGACCAGGATTGGGAAGGTGACTGTAACTGTAATCGTGTCAACAATTTACGTTTTGGAGCACAGTGTAGTGTTTCCAACTTGGTCTGTTAATTATCACATAGTATGCTGTGCTCCATAGCACGCTGGCAAACCTTGAATTTGTATTTTGGATTAATTATCTTTCTCTATTAAAGAACTAATTTCTCTGAATGAAGAATCAACTTCCAAAATATACAATTTTAACGTTTTCCTCTTGAATTAGCTGTCATTAAATAAGTATTTCATGTTTTAATTACCTCATAGATCATTTTTATTTCGACACTTCTTTGCGAGTAATAAGATACTTAAAAGCTACTCTCATACTAATTTACTGATGGAAATACATTAAGAAATAATAATATACAGGAACACTTAAGAAGGCTTTTGATAATTTTTTTAAAATTAGAGAGATCAAGCCTTAATTTTTTTAGAAAAATATTTTTTTGAAATATTTAAAAGGCTTTTAGACTTTGAATTTTGTATCAGGGATAACGTTTGACGCAAAGTGAAAATATTCGGAATTAACAACATGACTTTGCGGTGGTGCATGTCAATCCCATTTCATATAAAAGAACTAGTAACCCAGTGGTAACGGCCCCGGCTTTGGAGTCAAGTGTCGCAGATTCAGACCCAGGCAGGCGTTTTTCTTTCTGTAATTTATTTCACCACCAATCCTTTCTAAACGGTGAAGGGAAAATCATGAGGAAACCGGCATGTCCTTGAACCAAAGTTTCGAAGACATGTGACATCCCACGCTGTGGTTGATTACTCGACTGCATTCCCTCGTATATGAGGCCTGAGTACCAGCAGTGGAAACATTATAAGGCTGACTAAGCTATGCTATGTGAAACTATAATACATTTGAAAATCTATTGTCGTTGATAGAACCTGCCTTTATATAGATAAGGCCTGAAGATTTTAATGCCAAATGTATATTTTTTTACTATAACTAAATCATCATAAACCCTTTGCTATGACGTCTTTGACTGCCTTATTGGTCTCTTGGTTGCAAGCGCGACTGCTGAGCGTATAGTATTGGGTTCAATACCCAGGTCGGGCAAAAAAATTATATTGTTTTTTTTATTAAGAAATACTCTGTAGCAGTCCGGGAATTGAGAGGTGGTGGTGTAGTATTTGAATGCTTCGGAAAGCACCTCAAGCTTTTGGTTCTGCGCCTGATCTCTCCACTGTTTTGTTGGATTGCCGTCCGTAAATAACATTCAACTAACACTTTTACACGTACATTTTTCGTTAAATCAAACTAGCCCCTACCTTCCTTCTCAGGGTGGTTAGTTATGACCACCCTGAGAAGACACACCGAAACAAACTCAGAGGTTAAGTCTCTTCTAAAGTCCATACAGTAAACATGTAACGGTTGGCCTACGTGATCGAAATTCAACTTGAAGTGACGCGTTTGAATTTCGTTACACTAAAATAGCGAGGTACCTTACCGAACTTGACCGATATCACTAACAATCGAAATGAAATCGTTACAAAACAGTTTTAATTTAGAAAGACGTAGGTGTTACAGCAACCATCAGACAATTCAATTTTTTCAATGTTTTCCTTTCAAATTGTACAAAGACTGACTTCAAAGAAGACATTCCTTCCATACATCTTTATTTACAAAGTTAAACACTGCGAGTACCAAACAGCTGCTAGTCAATAACCAACCTTATTTCAAATGAAAAAGGTTGAGTTTAGCTGAGGCTGGTTTTATCAAGTATAATCGTAAAGTTGTGTTTTATAAAGTACAGTCGACGAAAATGATTCCCAATTACTAGTGTCCCCACATCTTGTTCCCCTTAATTCCTTTGTGAGAGTGGAATTAAAAAATAATACGCGTCGTAACAGGCCGTTTGATTAAGAGCTTTTTGATACGAATTTATTTCGAAAACTTGAAGGAGCTGTAATGAGATTGGTGCTGAAGGAATTGTATTTGAAAATGAATGAAATACTGGTTTTTATACTTTGAATATCTAAATGAATTTTAAGTTCTTTTGATTAGTGTAGTTCCCTGCTAAGCGTTAAGCATCAGGGTCAATTACTTTAGTCCTTAGTAGTTGCTCAGAATTTTTGTTTATGTCCAATTAATCTTTTTGCTAATTTTGTTCAGCTTCTCGTCAACATTAATGAATACACCGAATAGCAGAGAATCATAAACCATTTAGTGTTTTCTACAATTTTCCTGGAAATATGTTTATACTGTACGGCATCGATTCGTTACTTTTCAGCGCGGTTTTCATTCGATCCGTCTTTATTAGCGTTGGTGACGCGCCAGTAACTATATTTACTCGCACATACAAACAGCTCTGTTGGATATTTGTGTGCCCAACTGTACCTGGAACTGACAATAATGGATGTTGTCGTGTGTCGATACGGATTTATAAAACACTATTAAAAGTTTTGAGAGAAATTCTGAAAATGCATGTTTTGACTTTGTCTTTTAAAATCTACTAATGGACTAATGGAATGTTATTTAAAATCCATTTTAGTGTGGTATATAAAATAGTTAATTTAAGTTTCTTTTATGTAGAATTAGTTTTAATTTGACGGCATGGTTGGCACAGTGTTTGAGCGATTCGGTGTCGTGGGTTCGATCCCCGCACGGCACAAATATTTATATGACCTATGGATAGGTCTGGGTGCCACACCCACGATATAGGAGTAATAAAAGAGAAAAAAATTACAATGTTTCAGGAAGTGAAAATACGCATGAATATTTATGAACAAGTTTCACTATGGGACCTACTCGTAAACATAAAAACTTTATTATACTTATATTATTATCTTAAGGTAAGCAAATATCCACCTCCTCAAACAGATGGGATGAATAAAAAGTAACAAGACTGAGTAACTTCAAATAAGTAGGTATATAACTATAACATACCAGGTTGGCTCTTCCTATAACCATCGATAAGAAAAAAAATACACGACCTAGTAGCTACGCGATTCCTTTTACAGATAAACTTGATAAAATACTTTCCAAACTCCTGCAAAAAACCTGTCAATAATTTCACCCCAAACTTAATACCCAACAAATTATTAAATAATTTAGCTGCGGATATTTTTTCGACCTAAAAAACGGAATAACATGTATACAGGCGTAATGATCCGTTCAACGATTTTGTTAACTCATCTCAACTGACCGTTTTAGGCAGACCTTCCCTGCCCTCCTTCCTTTCCACGTTTTAGGTCTTTGAAGAGGATTTTTTTGGGGAACCGTAGGTCAAAGTATACCGGTTGATATGTTACAAATTGCGTAAACAAGTTTAGTGGGTGCGTCAAATAAGACTGATGTACTTTTAACTTGGATATCAGAAGAGCATTAAGTATTTTATGGCGATTGAGAACGATAACGTGACGATCAGTATTTTTAGCAAAAATGATGCCTAGATAGCCGATTAGGACCAAAATAGCGTCTTAGTAAAGCCCTTAAAAAGTTTTTTTGTACTTTCCTTGCTATCAGGTTAGACAACCTAAGGTAACTAAGCTTGAGGATACTTGAATTTAGTTCACAATAACTTCATATTTAGGGTTCCATACACAAATATCATCACCCTATCACTAAGACTCCACTGTCCATCTATCTGTCCCCAGGCCGTATCTCATAGACCGTGATAGCGAGACAGTTGAAATCTTCACAGATAATGTATTTCTGTTGCCACTATAACAAAAAATATTAAAAACAGAATAAAATAAATATTTAAGTGGGGCTCCTATACAAAAAACGTGCGTATTTTGCTCGATATTAATAATAGTTAAAATATACTAGTGCCTAATGTTGTATAGGTAATGGTACGGAACCCTTTTTGTGCGAGTGCGACTCACACTTGGCTGGTTTTTTGCGAATCTCACTTCCCACCATTTTGCCATAACCTGCTAAAGATAGCTAAACTGCATCTTCCGAAACCGCTTTAGACGCTGCAGTATTAATACCTTTTTGGGCATCAGATAAACAGGTCATTTCAAGCCACGTACAAATGTATTGCTGTTAAAAGTTGCAGCGCTGCATACGTTTGAGCAGATTACCGGTCCATTACTTACGTCCATCGAGAGAGTACACTCTTTAGTTAGTGCTTTTACACGTTAAGAACTAAATATGGCTCAGTTAGGTACTGTGTTTGTGGTGAAAATATTTTGTGATACAAAAATGTTTCGGGTTTAGCTTTCTGACTGTTTGTGACGGCTGTCTTATTTGCATGATCAATGCCTTCTGGTTCTGTAATTCTCAACCTGAGTATTTCTGAAATAACCTGAGATTTTGATATGTTAATAGTAAAAAATAATAACATCGCTTACGAGACATGTTTACT
Organism: Mythimna impura; assembly: GCA_905147345.3. Lineage (NCBI taxonomy): Eukaryota > Metazoa > Arthropoda > Insecta > Lepidoptera > Noctuidae > Mythimna > Mythimna impura. The sequence goes on along the minus strand of LR990362.1, from coordinate 26,251,837 downwards.
TAGAAACTTATTTTATGGTCTCTCGCCGGGCCAGCGCGTGAGTAGGTATCAGCTGAGTCAGTGCGGTCAATGACCGCTATTTTCGAATTACTTTTTTTAAGTTTAGGTTATAAGGTTATTTGTAAATGTAATTCCAACATTTCTTTCATACTTTCATAGGCTTAAACCATCAAAACGCAGAAAATAAATCATATTAAACAATTTATAATTCATTCAAATTAAAGCACTTACTTATGTTATTTACACATGATACAATTCAGATTGAAACAAAAGCCTTCTGGGGTATTTAAAAAATTGTAATACTTATTTACAATAATATCCAATGAAAAAGAACCTATTGTTGAACCCGAACACACGTATTGTTCGAAGTAACCTCCGCCTTTTTTCAGATATAAACATGCACGTTTAAATTAATTTGCATTACGTTTGTTTACCACACTGTAGCTATGGAACAGTTTTGCCAACGACATTATATAATTTTAATTGGGGTAGTATTTAACTGTTCCTCAATGTATTCCTATTGTCTAAAATAAAAAGTGCCTTTGTTTCACAAAAATACTAATTTTGTAATGCTTTTCTGGGTGGTTAAAAAAAAAATAACCACGAAGGCGATAGCGGGGTCGGTGTTTGCTCGCTTCGCTCGCTTACTACTATATCCCGCCATCTCCTTCTTAGGTTAGAATGTCTGAATCCCCAAATCCCCTAATAATTGTAAAAAGTCCAATCTTACATTAAAGATAAGGTCAAACATTGGTGGAAATATCATCAAACGTTGACGTTCAAACGATCTGGCCAGTTTTAGTTGGCCATATCATGAAATGCAATCATTTCATGATATGGCCGGTCACATTATTAAGTGATCAATTCTAAGATCTGGCCACAACATATACATGTATAAAGCTTTAAGTCAAAACATATTTTTTTTCCAGCAGACCTGCGAAAGGAGAGATTAAAAGAAAAGTAGACAATAGTGTGTAGAAATATAAAAAGAAGAATTGGTGAAATCTTAATTCAGCTTCACTTTTTTTTTTTGACTGACCGACATTTTGACAATTCAAAAGTACATTTAAATGTTTATTTGAAATAAATGTTTCTGATTTCTGATTTCTTAAATTAAAGTAATAAATACTTATATAACTATATCTTATACTAAAAATAAATACATAAAACATATACACATTTTTATTTTTAGCTCGGTTGCTTTCCTGATGGGTGACAAGATAGATAGTCCATGACTGTTTCAAAAATGTTATTCTTAAGACCGCATTTGTTACTTATTTTTTCTAAGTTAGATTTTCAGCGTATTGGTATCTTGTTTTAAACTTAACATCTGTCTGACTTTTCATTATCATTGTTATGATAACGACCAAAACAACCGTCTCTCCAAATGAATGTTCTTCATGACACACATCCCTATCTACATACCTACCATCATGAAACATAATAATGTCACTTAGTGCTACACTTGGCGTAAGTGAAGTACACTCGAGAGCGCATCAGACGACCTTTTTGACAAATTATCATGTCGTTTTGAGCCCGTGATGAATGGCGCTTTCCTGACGATTTTGTGAGTACTCGTCATTTTGCTGGAGTATGCTGTGGAAAGAGTTAAGTATATGAATGATGGATATGTTTATACTAGTATAGGTACTTCTATGTGTTGTCTATAGATTAGTTTTAAACTAAGCTCTCTTTGAACTATTTTAAAAACTTGATCTAACTTTTTCAATATGATCGCTTACGTCATATCGTCCTATACACATAAGACGTAACACTAATATACAAAAAAATATTATATTAGGTTCGTAGAAACAAAAGCCGATTCTTAATTTATTTACGTCTATGGACGATTAGATAAACAAGAATGTTTTGTCTACCATTTCATCGATATACAAGAGTAGGCAAAAGCTTAATTAATCATCACATTTGTAAGTTCCACAAAATATATTCATGTGCTAATAACAGGTATAAATGTCATACATATTCTCTACCAGTCAACCATTAGGTTATATAGATCACTGTGGTACAATAAAAAACAGTTACATATACTAAAAATACACACATATATCCTAAAATATAATATACTAGCTTTTTCCCGCGGCTTCGCCCGCGTACATAAAATAAATTATGTCAGGGTGTTTAGGGAAAATATGGAGGTGTATTAGAAAATAAAATTTTAGCAATCGGACCAGTACTTCCAGAGGTTACCTCCCACAAACAAAAAATCATAAAACAATCTTTACCTGTATATAATATTAGTGTAGATAATATAATATAATTTAAGTACCTAGTAGTTCCGGGTTTTATGCTTGAAGGAAAAGTAAGGTCATATGAAAAGGAGGGATGAAACGCATGTTACTAAAAGAGTTATGAGTATATGTATGTACGTGTGGACGGATGAAGAGGAAGAAGAAAGCCAAAGAAAAGACAGATGGATTGTGTGACGAGTGATAGGGAAGGACAGTCAGTGATAGTGAGACGGTTAAGAGGACAGACTGGACGAAAATAACTTGTTGCGCAGACCCCAAGTAACGTGGGACAAGGGCAGGAAGATGATGATGATGCTAGAAGGAAAAACTGCTCTCAGCTTTTTTGATTTTAAGGGGAAGCAGAGGGGTTACACAGTTCTTAGTAATTACAACTTTAGAACAAATTCCCATCACCCACAATAAAATGCTTTCTCGCCAAAACATACAACTTTACAAAAACGCTAGATAACACAATTTGCATAGTGAAACTAACATAAAATTTCGTCCATTCTTCAAGTGTTCGCCAGCGGTACCCAGGTGCATACTTGCGAGTTTGCGAAAAAAAAGTCGCGCGATTTTTCAACGCCACTCGTTCCCCGTCGTGCTGGCGATTTCGTGCAATTGACCTAATTATGACGTCGTGAAATTCAGCGCTGAAAACTGTTTTAAAAATTACATTTTTCAGTTTCAGCTGAGCTCGGCACAAACTATTTAATTTTACGACTATTATATTATTATGGTTCTTTTTGAAAACGAAACCGTTTCTTAAATGAAAAAGTCAAAGCTTCTGAAATATTTTTTCAGGTCAGCACCGTTTTGGCTGGTTTCTGAAATTAATCCTGAAGAAGGTTGTCAGCCTACAGTTGGTTCGGTTTTTTAATTTTTTAATTTTAAATATCCTTATCTTAATTTGTTTTCCCGAAACTCTCAAATTTAGTTCCCTCTAACTAAAACGCATAACTACGAATTAAACCGCGCCTAGTCCACTTTGACTGGAATAAGATGCACCGCATCCCCTACCATTTGCGCTCGAATATTTGATTAACTAGTAACAAAACGTTCATCATTTATTCACAGTCGGACGCCGTATAATTTGTTTAGGCCCTCTCGGTACCACCGAGATCTTCAAAGGGATTACGAAGGGTACTCGAATCAATGTTATAAATGGCTTGGTTGTCAATAAATGTAATGTTATTAGATTTGAGCGTTTGTTGTTTGAATTCAGTGCGGCCAAAAACTCGTGTTTCATCTGATTAAATTATGGTGTCATTGTGACATTGTTGATTAATATTGTGGCCCTTTTAGCTGAGTTGGTTTCATGATTGATGTTTCATTTCAATGACGCCAAGGTTTGTATTTGATATTATTACTTTAGCAGAACTTTGGTCTCCTTATTCAAAACTGACAAGCGATTTCGCCCAAATTTTCATATAGAAAATATAGCGTATATCACTTAGTGATAAAGTAGCATTCTACTAAGGATTTTTTTTTCCTAATCGGTTCACATGTTTTTGAGTTCAATCATTATTGCTAACAAAAATACAATTCTATCCTCTTCATAATATTAAGTATACGTTGTATTCTTTTTACTAGACAAATACTTGTTACTATTTAAATACTTTATTATACACCTCATAATGTGGACAGGATAAACATTTGCAAAAACTAAGTGTATCTCTTATCTTAGGATGGATTGAACGAAAGTAGATAGACCACCATCAATTTCCTTACAAAAACCTCATAACAATCTCGGTTTTAATATCGACAACATTTGGTACTAGTCATTTTGATGACATAGAATATTCAGAGGCCGAGGGGAGGGCGTCTCATTAAATTTTAATATTCTCCTCCGTATTTACAGACACCCTTGTAATTGAGCGTGTGACGATGTTTTAATTCATTATTCCTTTGTTGCTGTTGCCTTGATTAAAATTGTAACATCTTGTAAGGGATCGCTGAAAGAGGACAGTGAAATAGGAACTGAAACAACATTTATGTTTCGTCAGGATATTATACAACTAAATTATTCTTTCTCATCTTTGATAACAAACAGTGAGTTCAGGTCTACATTATCTGTTTCTCTATCTGTCTCTGATATTATATTATCTAGAAATTCATCAGTTATATCATCTCCTCCAACAAGAAACTCATTGTTAAATGATTTCAATGTAAAACCTGATAAGCCTCGCTCTCAATCTTGGGTCGATATAAAGGCTTTTTGTGACCCTCTCGCAGTCACCGGTTCATTTGTCAGCGGGTATTTCTACGTTGCGTTTCTCGGTTTTGGTTCCAATTTATTAGCAACGATATATGTACATGGTCATATATAACGTCCGAATATTCTATGTGACGAATGCTTTTTATTATTTTCTTGATAGAGGAAAAATTGTGTGCGAGCCGAAAACGAAAGTCAACATTAAATGTAATCCGATGTGTTGCTTTAAATAATAAGTTAAAAACCGAAATATGTGAGTAATGTTATGTGTAAACATCAATGAGACCGCTAGACATTTGGTGAAAGTATAGTACACTCCAATACTAGTTGTAAAATGTTGAGAGAAGCTTGTTCAAATATGAAATTCTGATTAAAAGTTTTCAATAAGACATTCAAATCCAATAGCGGCCGTTCATCACAAAGTTGAAATTTATAGCAATAAACAAACAATATGAAGTGACACAGTTTATTCTAGTTGCGACATAACAGGAGGGGAAGCCTGCCTGCCGGCGACAGCGATGGAACCTACCTGTTGGAACTTTTTGCAATCGACCGATGTAATATCCATTGCAATCTGTTCGTTATTTAGTGGCTTGCCTGCCAGGGTAATCACGGAGGATCATGTTTTTTTCTTGACTTTATATGAATGCAGATGTTTCTATTGAAATGGAAGTAGTTTTATAAATGAAATACTGTTTTATTGCGACTTGTTTTAAGCTTGAGATAAGTGAAGAAAACAATTTGTCGGAGCTCGTTTTCTATGAAGTTTATTTGTTTGTAGGACTTAACGTAGAACTATTACCAACTTTTAATTTTATGTTTACTAAATCAAAGATCTCAGATAAATAAAAGATCTCTAAAGTTAATTCACAACTCTTATAATAAGTAATATGAAATTCAAAAATATCAAGTTACTACAATTTAACGCATTTTGCAGTACGAAACTGTAAAATAATTCCTGATTTTTTTCGTTTATCTAGATGATATGATGCTCGCATCCAATAAAACCAAACTAATTGATAGAGGAAACCTGCTCATATTCCTTGTCTGCGTTCGTAGTGTACTTTATTTTTAATTTCCTGTTCGCTCGTGCCGGATCCGGAAACACGCGTCTCTCGCACAACTAGGCCTATTGTTATGGAAAAATGATCATATGCTTTTCATTTTTATAGTTTGGTGAATCCTTTATCCTGAGTATATGTTTGGTATGTTATATGTCAAGTATTCTTGTTATGTACTATCCAAATATACATCCAAATCAAAGTAGACATATCTATTATTATTTGTAAGTCGATATGTATAAGCATACAAGAATGAAAACAAGCACCATTAAAAACTTTACCTAATCTGAAAAATAACTCAAGAGTTTTTAGAAAAAAAAAGCTAATATTAACCCCTTCCTTTATGAGGAAAAACCTGTGTTAGTTCTCTAACGGAACACAGGCATCGTTAAAATGAGTAACAACTACAAAGTACGACGCAAAAGAATAGCAGAACTTGAGGAAGCAGATAATGATGGTCATCAATAATCACGCTGCACTCGTTACGGTGCTAGTTAGTTACGGACAGGAAAGATAGAGAACCTGTTCTTTGTATTCTAGTTTTCTATAGGTATCGTAAATATTGAAGAAGCTCTTAGGTTTTAATATGTATTATTATGATTTTGATAAAGTAGAAAAGCACTGTTCTTTTTTGAAGTGTGAAGTCATCCAATAATTTTTCCTATCCTCCTCCTATAGGGCCTATCCATTTTTTACTGACTACACCTGTGTTATTGAGTTGCCCTTTGCGTTTTTGGACCACGAGTTTTCTTTTCTAAAAATCCCCGTGGCCCCACCAGGCATCAGCCTTGCTGAGCAAATGTTTGAAGAGCGCGCTAAAGAAAGGAAAGGCAGTGTATTCTGTTAAAAAAAATACTAGTATGAGATATTTGTGGGTACTGACTTACAGGGTTCTACGCTGTAATATTTTTGATAGCACACGTTTTCTTAATGAACGATTAGATAATGTAATCAAAACTGACTACAGACACACAACTAGAAAAATAAATCGTGTAGCTAAAGCAACGTAAACACGGAACAGCTGGCATACTTTATTTATCATCATAAAAGCGCGTCTTAATTACGTTTAACCTATTAATCTTTTCATAAAATTAGGTAGGTAGGAAAATAGCATCGTAATGAGAAATGAGATGTAAAAAGATCTGACGAACAACAGATACTCTGTATAATGAATGTGACCTTGATGGATGTAGTTCAGAAATTTTAGAAGCTTCAAATAAAATATATGTAAAAGTGAGGACATCAAATATTTTATAATAACTGATTAAAGATGCAAGTTTTATCTTGTTAGAAATATCTAATTATAAATTGATTTCCACAAGTTTTATTGATCGCAAGAAATATCTTCAGATAATGTCATTGTCCATTTTTAAACTAGTAAAATTACAAAACACTTGCACTAACATCGACCAACTGCAGCTAATTCCAACAGAAGTTAGCCAAACTTGTGTCCAAACAAAAAGCTAGACGAACTTGCAGGCCGTGTGTCCCTCGGGCTAGAATGATAACTTCATAACGTGATTAGTCACCCGGCACTCGCGCCAGTTGTTCTATAACTTGTTCCCACTCGCGCCAGTAACTCGTACACACAGTTGGCGAATTACTCAGCCATTATCACTGGCTGCCATGTTTAGGCTGTCTAGTTTAATGCTGGATGTATTGGTATCCGTAAATCGGTGAATTTGTACTGGCTTTGCGGTTGCCAATTAACTTGGCCTGCTGGGTAACTGTGACTAGTGAAATGCCCTAACATTGACAGTCCCTAGGTTGTGGTTATAATAAATATAGTAATTTACAATACTAGAGTGTGGGACTCATAGGCCTTTGTCAGAAACTATAATTATAATCTCTCAGTTCCTTAAGGAGTTTTGTATTCATCCTTGAACAAAAGTCGCTACCAAAATATCGGATTTAGGAAAAGGTAAACATAAAATTGACTGGAAGGTGACTCACTATTATTGAAGAATTGCTACTAACGAAGATACCAAACTGCCATAGTGGTCACAACTGAAAACTACGTAGCGATTGCAGTATTATTGAAAACAGTAACCAATTCTGAAGCACTACATGCAAGAAGTCACTGCAATATTGATTCTGTGATAGTAGCTTCTGTTGTAGCTTCAAAATTACTGTCTCCGTAGTAATTCTACAATGTAATATCCAAAGCGCTGCTGTGCTTGAAATTGGCGTAATAACTTAAACGTGGTTAGCGTCCAACTTGTTCGTTTGTTCGTCAACTTAGTTCGCTTGCCGTCTTGCCTGTGTGTTCTCTGTTGTTGCTTAAGTGATTGGTTTAAGTTAAAGAATGAGTTCGTCTTGAGATGAAGCTGGATAGAAAAGAGTAAATCCGGTCTATATTTTATTGTGGTCTAGATTTTTATTCTTGGATGATGTTTTTAATTTAGCTTTGTTAAACGTTTGCTTTGTTTTTCTAACACAAGTTTCTTTATAGTTAAGTGAAACTTGTCCTCTCTTTAGTGCTGGATTTGTTTTCTTGATATTGTTAGAATTGTCATTGTTCTATCAATTTAAAACTCGTCACCTATATGTTGTTTTAAGAAACTATAATAATTACTCTTTTTTTTGCATTATTAACAAGCCTGCACTTGACTGTTATATCATCTGATGGTAAGCAGTAATATGATTGTCGACAAAACATGCTTGCCTAGGTTGCAGCTATCAGCAGGAAATTCCACTCCTTAGCTCTAAGCGCAAAGAAAATGTTACCAAAAAGTTTTGTGCGTATAGATGGGATGTCCAACATGAACAGCTGGCGAATAACTGTACGTCTAGTGGTCTGAATGAAACATGCTTGGTGGAATTAAACTATGTAATTTTAACGAACGATCCGCGAAATGCAACGAATACAAAACTGGCAGGCTAGCATGGATGCTCAGCTCTTTGGAACTGTGACTCATTGTCGATGATCCTTTTGGCTCGTTCTCATTTAATTCAAGGGTATCAAGCTGGTATCTGACAAATCCGTCCCAAAGATGAGTGCAGCACTCCATACACACGATCAAACTAGAGCTTAACAACATATACCTACTTTCCATATATGTATAAACCTAACTCATATCTAGATTCTAGAAATAACTATCGATATCCATCGGAAAATATTTCTTCAATAAACCAGCGTTATTCCCCACATCGTCTTTAAGTAAATAATTGCTGGGTTCCTTCCATTGAGGTGTCAACATGACGAATGGGGCAGAGCCGTCGATTTCTTTGTGCTCAGATTATAAAGAAAATTCTCCGTTTTCTACTATTATTGAAAATGTTATGTGTTGTTAATGTTATTATGATGTAGTATTGAAATTTTGCTCTTTGTTCGCTTTGTGGTCGGGATTATTATTATCGAGTTAAGTGTGGGGTTTACTGGGATTCAGAGTAATTTAACGTACAGCAATGTATATATATTTTATTTTATTAGGTAAAGATTGATGTGCTTTCTGTAAGGACTTCATCGACGGCTTGACGACGGTTTTTATTAACGATACCGAGATTTCTATTTACTGGTAACCATCTCAGTAACTTTCAATTTGAAAGTTCAACAATGTTCGTTGCATTTTTCAACATAGTTGCCGAAAAGACGGGTTCTGAAAACATTGCCGATCTATAAAAATAAAAACCTATTTTGATAGCAACTTTATGACATAATAACCTAGATAGCTATTAATACAATGTCCCAGCAATGCACAGTTTTACTGCAGAAAATAATAATCGTCATAGTCCTGCTGCCATTTTATAAAAGTTGAAGGCAATATACGAGGCAGGGGAGGACGGGGGAAGATATACTGTCGTCACAATATAATAATTAATAGTAAACTTAGTCTTTGTTCTTCTTTCGTATGGAAACAATTTTACAATGAATTATAATAATATTTTGGTTATTATGTACTTTATTACTTTATGTACCTCATAATGTGGATAGGATAAACATTTTCAAAAACTAAGTGTACAATGGGCGGTCTTATCGCACAGGACAATCTCGAATGTGCTGGAAAGAACCGGACGAATCAAAATGGAAACCTTGTCTTCACTTTCCGAAATTACCTACACGTCTAAAACAAATTTAATGTCAGGTCACCAATCCCCTTTGATGCAATATTTTCGTATAATGCTGTAGTTATAAGTAATTTTTGTGTACAAATTTAAAACGAACCTTCTACGTTTTACTTTGTGTTGTCTCTCTCTTCACTTTAAACACCAATACTAAGATATTGTCCGTGACACTTGAGCGCCGGAGTAGCACCTGTCTAGAATTGTATTAAGTTGCGGACTGGAGCTGAAAAGTGGGTCAATTTCAGTTATGGCGGTACACTGTAGGGAGATAATTCAGTTAGTTTTATTGTTATAGAATTTACCAAGGTGAAAGATGTATTTTTGTAGGGGACACTTGATTTCTTAGCAAAAAATGTAAGGTACCTTACATTCTTACAATTACAATTAAATTACAATGCACCACTCTCATCATCATCATCGTCATCATTTCAGCCGAAAGACGTCTACTGTTGAACATGGCCTCCACCAAGTGCTTACACCTGTATTTTCCGGCATTTCAATATTCCCTTCTTTCTTAACCAATGATCTTTGAATTCACCCCATCCATCATTGTTTCTTTGATCTGCCACTACTTTTATAACCACCCAAATTTAACAGTTATTTAGCTGCATTCTGGTTGGAAGCCGACTCAAACACAGCTGGTACAAGACTGTTCAGATTAACCTTCCTAAACACCAGTGTTTCATTGCATTTCATTGCGATTATTATAAACCCCATACCACACATACATAAGCAGTCTGGACACTGATGTACAGCGGTGCTCAGCCGATGTGTTGTTGCACCGATATTTCATGGCGGGTCACCGTGATTTGTGTTAGCTAATGTGTTAACTTTAGAGAAAGATTGTATAAGAAACTTATTTAGTGTACCTAGATATAGTGTAGCGGGAAGGTTTTAAATAAAACGACCAAAACGGGTAACACACCCTCTATACTTTTGCCTTGACAGCACACAATTATTACAAATATCATTTAAAATAATAATAATTATATAGTAGCACTTACTCCGAGATGTTGCTTACCCCGAGAACTGGAATGGAATGTGTCAGGACAGCGCAGCGCGTTATTTTATAACCTTGTCAACTGTCATAGCGCTGAGCTGTCAAATCGCATAACGTTCCAGTTGTCAGTGCAAAATAAATACATCTTAATGTTGCCAATACAGAAAACAATCACAGTGTATGCAACCAATCATAAAAATCGCTAACAGTCGGCCATCCGTATTACAAATACGACCTCGTATGTGAAAGAATAAAGAAATTGGTTTTATACACAAAATAATGAGAGAAGAAAAAAAGAATAACAGCAATAAAGCAAACAGATATCTATTACAGTAGCGAATAAAACTTTAGATTATTCATACACTGGTTGCTGTACCTAGGAACAAGACTAAACATAATTATCAATTTACCAATTACTATTTAGACACAATTGATTGCATTATTTAGTTGTTATGTAAAAGTAGCAGCAATTGTGTATACATAATTTTACTTTGTTGCTCAATAAATATATATTATTATTATTCTTACAAATCATTATCTTATTCGTTATACAGTCATTAAAAAACAGGTCTCTAAAATGTCCTGCCTCTACTGATTCAAAGATTCAAAGCATTTTATTTCAAATAAACAATTTACAGGCACTTTTGAAATGTCAAGAAGTCAAGTTACAAATCTATGTTACTTATTTCTTGTCGCTATCATGTAATGACAAACGTACAGGCCCCTCAAATATCCTGCCTCTAATGAAAAACAAACAGGCCCCTCAAATGTCTTGCCTCTAATGAAAAACAAACAGGCCCCTCAAATGTCCTGCCTCTGAAGAAAAACAGGCCTCTCAAATGTCCTGCCTCTAATATAAACAGACAGGTCCCTCAAATGTCCTGCCTGTAATGAAAAACAATCATTAGTAAATAAACAATTGCCTGACAAAGCCAATTGGCTTATCCTGAACAGGCCCCTCAATGGTCCTGAACAGGCCTCTCAATGGTCCTGAACAGGCCTCTCAATGGCCCTGAACAGATCCCTCAATGGTCCTAAACAGATCCCTCAATAGTTTCTGTAAATACCCTTTGATTTTGATATGGCCACTCAGGCCAGGTACATGATAAGTTTCAAGTGCATGTCACAATAACATCAATGATTTACCTCAACCACAAAATTTCACCCTTTATTTGTGAATCATTGACCAACAATGACTGTTTGTTTACATTTGATATCAGTTGTAATCACTGACCCGACTAAAACGTGAGGGTATATATTTAATTTACTCTTTTGGCTCTGATTAGTTTTTATTGAAACTCCAAATTTCGATACAATAACTCATCAAAATGCGAGATCACGAACTATGAAATTGTTTCGTCTATTTTATTTCATTCATTAAAATTACCAACTATTAATTACCAGTAGGTACGCTGTAAATACCATCACTTTTAAGATACTCAAGGCAACTTCAGTCTAGACTACTTTCTCTTAATGTAAGAATAATAGGTTTTACGTTAATCACTTATTTCGTTAACATAATTTTAGATGTGGGAAATCAGGTACACTTCCGTAAAAATAACCTCTGGTAATCAAAATATTCATAGACATTCTATACTAAACAAATTACAGTGAGACATCTTTTGGATGTTACCATTTTATTTCAAATAAATAAATCATTGTATCCCTCCATGTCTCTAGTGAACAAATTGGGAGTTATTGTATTATATTTATCCACAATAACTCTTTACCATACCTAAAATACTCAACATTTACAGATATTTAGGTACATCCCCCTGATAAGACAAATCTCTAAAAAGAAATCAAAAATGCCTACAAAAGGCTTACTGAGTTTAGAAACTACTTTTTGCCGCACCATATGATTTTCCATGAAAATTACTTCCTATAATTCAATCAATGCTATCCCCTAAGTTGGTACACTAAAATTAGTAATTCATGAATATAATTTGGAAGTGCTCTGGGAGCCATTAAATAGAATTCACATTACATTGCAAATTCTGCAGGACTAAAGTCCAAATCAGACATTCGAGTTATTTACGAAGCTTAGCGATCATGTCCTCAGATGTCTCTGCACGAATTACAATCTCGTACGAAAATTTATTACGCAGAAGGTATTGAAAATATACTTTCACTAAATCCATTTCGATAGTTACTTATATTCAAAGTCAATCTTATTTATTTGGTCTTCTAACTTTATATAGAAGATAAAACCGTTATGAAGTTTCAAACTAATCTCAAAAGGCAAGTATCCAAGTTCGGTAAAATTCATAAAACGTTTGTTTGACGGCAGTGTTACGTCAGTGACATGACACTGCCATGTGTGACATGTCATGTCACCACTTTTATTGTAGGTCAATATTAGGCGTGAAAAAAGTGTGTCATCTTTGCGATTGGAACATATTATATTATTTGGAACATTGGCTCAAAAGATACAAACGGATCATTTGAAACATCGGTTCACGAAACACAAACTGAACATTTGGAACAACAGCTCAAAATATACACACTGAGTCATGATCTGTTAAGTTGCGTCATATACACTAAATGTTTTATTTAATTGAATTTTGATTTGAGAATAATTTAAAGCAGAGGTTTTTAGTTCAGGTCATTAATTATATGTACGCCATTTACGTTATAATTTGAATTTTTTTAAAGACTGCTGGTCACTTAAAGTAAAGAGTGTCTCAGTGTTCCAATTGTTCCAAATGATGCATTAAAATTTAAAACATTACTGATGTTCCAATCTTTCGGAACACTAAAATATTTCGGAACAGTGAGTCGGTTCAGTAAAAAGAAGTAGTCCCTTGAACACAGTACATTGTATACTCAGTATGTACTCCCTTTAAACCAAAGAGATTTAAAGAGATAAATATAACAGAGCGGCTATCAGAACAAATGTCTTAGAAAAACTGTCGTCCTATGTCTCATTGACGCCATCTGGCTTTGAATAGCAAACACGCGAATTAAATTTGTCAAAATTTATAATTATTTAACTATCACTCGGTAGGTGGCCAGGGGCCTTACCATGATAATGTTAAAATGTCAGTCGTACGACCGAAAAAGAGTGATGGAGCCATACACCCTATATAGCTCCACCCCCTTAACAGCTCGGTTTAGGTCGTAAAATGGATCACGTTATGAGCTCGTGGTAGAGCCTCAGTGTGTGATAAAGGTAAGGTTAAGCTTTTCAGCAATAGATGGCGTTATCACAAAATCAGCAAATGTTCAAGAACTATTTTATAAAAATTATTGAATTTTAATTAATTAATTCGTAAATACAAAAAATATTTACAAAAATAAACCGAAGTTAGGTTCAGTCATTTTATCATAACAAGATTTGCAATAGCGTAATGGGCAGTTCGGCATATCTTCTCAGAAAATTATTTTCTTTTAGTGCATAGAGCGGATACAAACACGACTTGACGTGTAGGAGCGTCATACTAGACTGAGCGACTTATGACCACTAGGTAATAAGTATCGGATCACGATTTTGTTCGCTATGTCCTGTCTATTGGTAGTATAGTCTTTGTTTTAAACCAAGAACAAACACATTCTTGGTACCCTACATAGCACAATTGATAGATATTAACAATTGAACAAGAGCTTTGTCTAAACCTAGCAGTTGTCAATAATGAAGCTATCCCAACAGCATAACATGGCACTGTGCGCTCTCGTGCCTCATTTGGTGTTGTATTTTGTAACGGAACTTCTTTTAACCTATAGAGTATACGAGCCCCTTGGTGTAGCACCACATAAAAATATTCTGTAATTACTTGTGTCACTTCTCCATTTCCATTGATACCCACATCACTTTACAAAATAAAAAGTATTTAATCAACAACAAAGATGCATTAGGACTCAACACTATCGACAACTGCCAACCATATTTTATTAAATATTATATTGTTTTAATATTCTGCCTTGCTTATTTAACCATGAGTATTATTATTTATTGTCACTGTTTCAATTGAGCCAATAGCGTTGATGCATATGTGTATCATACGCCTGGCACCTATAATATTAAACAAAGTGCTGAAACTTTTTTTACACTTTTTTTTTTTTTTTTGTATAGTAATTTAATTACTTGCTAGATTTCCTCTTACTGTGTGTTAACTCCTTCATTAGACAAAAATGTCATTTTGTCAAAAACAGTTTCTTTTTTAACTATGTTAAACTATGTATTTGGCAACTACTTGTGTTCAATTGGATAATATGCAATTGTATATTCTTCGCACCACTACCTATGGCAAATTATATAGGCCATCACCTTAGACATAATGTTTTACTGTACTTACTATTCCGATTTGTACCAACTACAAGCTCATGTTTTACAGAATACCTATACATATTAAAAGGAGTTTCACGGAAACAAGGTTTGACTATTAATATTTCTACATCTAGAGTTTTTCCAGTAAAGCGATTTCTCTGGTGATGTAATAAAATGTTATTATTAGCCTACCCTTCTGCCGCTTCTAAGAGCAAAGAATCTATTTCAGCACCATTAGGCATACTAGATAATACTCTTCGTCACCTGGTTTCAACTAAATGGGTAATACTAGTAGGTATGTAAAATCACTTTAAACTGTAGTAAACAGTAAAGCATATACAACGCCAGTTCCAGCATATGTGAAGCCTGATACACGTGGGTAGCATTTTTATGTAAAGAAACTATGTACTAAATTTCATAACGGTATCATGTAAAATCACAAAGTTATAAGCTTGTTATGTTACGTGGTTGTCCGAAAAATACATGGTCACCGGGCCATCCAGGTGACTGAGGGGTTGTTTTGCTCCCGCACCCAGCTGTGCGCTGGTGCCTAATGCCCGCTATGACCTGTGTTGTACTTAGTGTCGGTGGTGTCCAACTTTATACATTGGTGTAAAAATTGTTGGAATCGATTCAGTTACTAATTCTGAACAAACTATATTCAGCTTTCGCATATACCAAAAATAAAGCTGTATACAGATACACCCTTTTGTTTTATTTGAAAATACCAAGAAGTTATATTTGCATTCAATGTTTGCATAAAACTCGGTAAAGTCACGTGACCGCGTGTGACGTCATTTTACTACGCTCCGCTCAGTCGCAATTCGCCAGCTGAAGTGGAACTGTTTACTCGCGCAGTATTTAGTTTTATTTTATCATACAAGGATTCGAAAAAGGGACAATCAGATAACCTACCTAAAATACATTAGAATGGTTACTCATTATTTAGTGACAAATAATGTTTTCTTTGCCGTTGAAATGTAAATCTGTACATTTTGGCACAACGCATGATTTTCTAGTATGAATATTAGACATTTAGGAAAAATAATAAATTTATAAGTTATAGTGAAACGTAAGCACAGAATATCTAATAACGCAAGGCAGTGGGAACGGACTGAGCGAGCGCTGCACTATGAAATCAAGGGTCAAATGATCGGTCATCGCACGCTCACTTTAAAAATCTATAACTTGGAATCTAAAGGTATCAAAATATCGATTGAATCTGAAACTACTGGTCCGATTGCATTCACACATAGAAAGCCACTGTATCCCTGAGTGACATAGGCCACATTAATATGTACGCGGGCGATGCCGCGAGCAAAAGCTAGGAGGCATTTGCAATAAATGTCAGACTATCTGTCAAAAGGCAATCCATATAATATTAATTTACCTAATTTTAATTTCAATAAGTGTCAATACTATTAACTGTCCTCTTTAGTTGCATTTAGATTATTCCTAATCAAAATTATTACTGGTCTGCTCATTTTCTTTATAAGTAAGCTCAGAACGCAGGTCATGGTAACAACGATTCATAAGTTGGTAGATATGTTTGCTACGGTCATTCAACAGTGATCCAAAACCGGTCCCTAATCCATCTGAACACACCCTGAGTTGTCCTTAGGTACTCAATAGATTAACATACGTGTGGTATGGTAATACCTCCAGGGTGTAGCCCTGGCAAAGCACGCGTGGTGGTGTGGTAGTACCTCCAAAGTGTAGCCCTGGCAAGGCACGTGTGGTGGTGTGGTAGTACCTCCAGGGTGTAGCCCTGGCAAGGCACATGTGGTGGTGTGGTAGTACCTCCAGAGTGTAGCCCTGGCAAGGCACGTGTGGTGGTGTGGTAGTACCTCCAGAGTGTAGCCCTGGCAAGGCACGTGTGGTGGTGTGGTAGTACCTCCAGAGTGTAGCCCTGGCAAGGCACGTGTGGTGGTGTGGTAGTACCTCCAGAGTGTAGCCCTGGCAAGGCACGTGTGGTGGTGTGGTAGTACCTCCAGGGTGTAGCCCTGGCAAGGCACGTGTGGTGGTGTGGTAGTACCTCCAGGGTGTAGCCCTGGCAAGGCACGTGTGGTGGTGTGGTAGTATCTCCAGGGTGTAGCCCTGGCAAGGCACGTGTGGTGGTGTGGTAGTACCTCCAGGGTGTAGCCCTGGCAAGGCACGTGTGGTGGTGTGGTAGTACCTCCAGGGTGTAGCCCTGGCAAGGCACGGGTGGTGTCAGAAGAAACTCATATTGAATTAGGTAGTACAACAAAAGCGATAAGCCTGAATATTTTAAAGTTCACCATTTTAGGGTGTTGATCCCCGCATTAACGCCGGCGTTCACGCGCCATTGTCTTACTATTGTGTCTCTAATTACGCACTCAAAAGGTTAAAGTACACATCACTATGCCCGCTTAGATAGGTACTATTTTATCAACAACATTGTAACGGTGCCTACATACGTAGGTACTTTCAAAGCAAAAGTAGAAGATGCAGTTTAGGAAAAAAAAATCGCTTGTGGGCGGGATAAACGAATGCATTTAAATAAACGACTCGTTTATCCCACTTCTGAATTGTTAGCTAATGTGTTAACTTTAGAGAAAGATTGTATAAGAAACTTATTTAGTGTACCTAGATATAGTGTAGCGGGAAGGTTTTAAATAAAACGACCAAAACGGGTAACACACCCTCTATACTTTTGCCTTGACAGCACACAATTATTACAAATATCATTTAAAATAATAATAATTATATAGTAGCACTTACTCCGAGATGTTGCTTACCCCGAGAACTGGAATGGAATGTGTCAGGACAGCGCAGCGCGTTATTTTATAACCTTGTCAACTGTCATAGCGCTGAGCTGTCAAATCGCATAACGTTCCAGTTGTCAGTGCAAAATAAATACATCTTAATGTTGCCAATACAGAAAACAATCACAGTGTATGCAACCAATCATAAAAATCGCTAACATTTGTGTCTCTATCTGTCTCGGTTGCCATGACAATGTGCGTATTTTACCCAAAGTACTTACGCATGTACCCCTTGGATGTGGTGTTTTATGTCAAGTTGAATAGTTAATATCGAGGTGAGATTAGAAAATATTATAGTGTCGATGTTTACTTTTGTCTACTTTGCTTATACGTCAACAGAAGATGAGGCATTAAGATAGTGAGCAGTAGTTTCTTCTTGTCTGTTTTCTATCAGAAATTGCGATTATCTATCCGCTTAAGAATCTGTGATGGTGAGATGAGACAATTACTACAAAGTCTCTTTCATATGGTAACACAGGAAACGTTTAAAGGCTTTTAAGGAACGATATAATGATGCACTGACACTTAATAACCTCAATAGTCTTCGGAATTACATTTTTTTTTAAATTTTGTCTTTAAATGCGAAGTGACCAGCACAGATGTACGATCGTTAAAATATTTTTACCATACCATATAGGGTTTATATTTTAACCTCGGTCACATAACACCTTAACATCCAATCGGAAACAAACATTAGATCACAGTGACATGGTTGAATTTTGTACGAAAATTTTACTTGGAAATTATATGTGGCTGTTGAGACGATACATATTACAAGAACGGACGTCATCCATCAATGTATTGTACATTGAAAGTATTAGATTTATAGATGGACTGCGCAGTAGGTAATATCTTTAAAATGAACTTGTGAAAAAGTAAAGAAATAATTTTCATGAAAATTGTGGGTAATATATGACCAAATGTCGATAATAGACGGGAAACCTATATATATTGGACTAGTTAACGCCGTCTTAGACACTGCATACAGCGCTCAAAATCAACATGTTTTTGACGACTTAGACTATGATAATGTTGAGAGGTTTCGCGCTATTATATTGTTTCCATATTTACATAAATACTAGTTGCTAGTTGAAAGTAGCAAATTGTCCCAAGCGAATATGTTACTGAGATAAAATGTATCCCATGTGCCATTCCAGGACATGTTACATACACACACATTCACAAACTTTCACCTTCATAAAATTAGTGTCTTTTATGTACACCTAAATTAAAAGCGTTTAACCTTCAAAAAAAAGCCCTCTCTTAGGAAGACTCCTTAGCAGTCTTTTAGCCTTGGGAGGACTCTCAGAAAGGGTTGTCTTAGCACAGCCTAAAAAATGCCATTTCATTCAAGGAAAATAGAAATCTCGTGAAAAGAATCGTGAAAATATCCAGTTCTTTATAATAAGTAACAGCTACAAATATCTCAACAACATCTCAAGAAAATCTCTCTTATCCGCCTGAAAGGAGTACATTTGTGATTCATTCAAGATTTATTACTTCACACTAGATGGCGCCACCATCGAATGTACTAACACCTGGAAAATAGCCCGTAAAAATGGCTTGCTTGTAAAATAGACCGTAGAAATAAACATAAAAGACTGCATAAAACAGTTTATACGTAACACATTAGTTTGGCTTCAAAGTATTTACGCTGGAAATATTATAGAGACGGGATTTTGCTGCATTTTGCATGTCTGAGATGATAGCGAAGCTTTTAACATAGATTTGTATTTTCTTTTAGAGTGAAGACGTCACTTTGTTACCGGCACCCGTCGAAGTTAGATTATAAATAAGCGTACCTATTTTTATCTTTCTCTATGATAAATGTTTCGTGAAAGGTTTTATTACATTTTGTCTGGCAGTTTTTTTTAATTATTAATATAAATAGGCTCGCGTTTGACCACTATCTTACCTGACGGTAAGCGATAATGCGGTCGACGGAGCACGCTCGCCTAGAAGTAACCTATTCACTTTTAACTTATAGACCCCTAGGTTGTAACTATAAAGAAAGACAAACTCTGGAAGCGAATTCCACTGCTAAGCCGTACGCACAAATCATCACCATCTCATCTGAAAGACGTCCACTGTTGGACATAGGCCTTCCCCAAATGTTGCCACAACGAGCGGTCCTGTGCGTCTCGCATCCATTCGATCCCCGTGTCCCTCGCCAGGTCATCGGTCCACAAACCACGCTCAAATAAAGCTTTAAAACCACTGTCTAATTCTTGTAGCACTTTCCGATGTAATCTTAACTCCTTGACATTGAGATAGGCAAATCAAGGTCTTGTGTTGTTTCTGCTCCGTGTGTACAAGTTACTCACATCTTGCGAGGTACCCTTCCCTCTTTTCATGCCATATTACTCTCTGTAGAGATCCTTTCTCCTACTATACAATAGAAAGTACTTGATACTTAACGTCAACATGTTTTCCGGACCGACAGACATTTTATAAATAAATTCTACGTTCGGAGCTCACAAATACAAGGTGATGTAGTATCATACTAAATAATATAATTAATATCAAAATTCATGCCCCGCCCGGAGCAGGAGTGAAAACAAGAGCGCTGAAAGCTCATAAATTATATATTCTGGACACTTGGCGATGCAGCGATGTTAAAACAATTGGAATTTTTCAACTACCTTCCATATTTTTGCTTCTTATTGTATCTTTTCTCTTGTTTTCTTTCGTGAACATCCTGTAGTCGCTATGATTTAGTAACGGATTATCTTGTCTTGAATATAGAAAAGTTTTGCAAAGAGGTGAACTCTTCGGTTATAATATAATATTCTTAAGTAAAGTGGGCTACAAGTTTCTTGCACAACACAACTCATATATTTTGCTGTTGTTTAAAAATAAATCGTGGTCTCTTTCTTACATCTTCTTTTCGAGTTTAAGCTAAGCTATACTTGATACTTGCATAAGACTGCATTTAATTGCAGCCCAAATATTACTAACTAGCTGATACCGTGGCTTTGCTCCCGTTTCTATCTCAAAAGAACTACGCATTTCCTAAGATACAAGCCTATGCTTTGTATCTATCTATGTTTTAGCTTACAAACAAAAAAATTCAAATTAACATAAAATTAGTTTATCACTTGAGCTTATTAAAATTACTGGTTTCAGATGAGGATTCTCTCTGTTCTTAAAATAATCTAAATCCTAAACAGTTCTTGTATTTATTTCAAAGGACGTCGCCATAAGAATTCAATGTAAGTTTTGAGATATAAAATTCAAGTGGTTGCTTCTATTTAAAGCTGGCTACAGTTGTCCGCGACCACCGAGTGTGGCACCGCGCTACCAGCGACTAGAGACGACACACTTCAATACTAATATAATGTATTTATTATAAATGGTAAGGAAACTTTTTTAACGAATAATGTAACCGATATACGGAGAGGCCATATCCTGGAATAGGACAAAAGAACTTTTTATCCTGAGAGTATTTTTTGTGTTGAAATAGATTGGATCTTAGAGATGGCCTGGTATCCAACTTTCACGCTGGTGATGCCGGTGCCAAAATTTGTGAATGTAGTCCATAGTTCCCAGGGCCCATCTACTGTGCACTGAGCATAAGTCTTCGCTATCGATTCCATAGTCAGAATTGAAACGCGCTGTCTATATTATAAGGTTCATGGTAACACTCACTATCATGCTTACCCCATTTTTAGAATCATGTCCTCGAACTCGACACCACATCGAATCATCTGAGGCCAAGGGTTAACTTCCGAAAAGGAAACCGGTGGTCATGGCACACAAAGGGCAAAGAAGGAACATAGGTGTGGTTTTAGTCAGTAAAAGCCTGACATCCTGAGTCAATAGATGATTTACCAGTCCAGTAAAAAAATATACAATCATAAAATTGACAGTAGTAGCTTGTTCTGCATTAGAATTAGTCTGAATTAGTCAAGTGGTATTTTTTCCGTTTCCATGGCAACTGAGTTAGAACATGGGTCTTTTTTTTTTGGAGGTGGGGACATCATCCAATGACATCCCTCGCACTTGAGCGGAGCGGGAGATAGTGTCAGACTTTTACTGACTAAAAACCCACTCCTGTTCCTTCGTTGCCTTTCGGACCAGGGCCGAGTCTTCCTTTCAGAATCAGACCCTTGGCCCCAGTAGGCTTCGACCCTGCTGGGCCCCTACGGTTTGCTGACATCTCCTTGAGAGAACATGGGTCTTGGTTTCCGGACCTCCAAATTGACTTAGAACATGGGTCTTGGTTTGTATATAGCGTTGATAATGCCGCCTCTAGCAGCAGCTGTCGAGGTATCTCGCAGTTCTGTGTTAGGTTGGAACCAAACAAGGAAAAAGTTCCGACTTCTAAACTTTGGGCTAGTTCGCTTGCATTGAAATGTTTGTATTCAATATGCATTTGTATTATTCATATTTGTTTGGTTTCTCAATCGGTTTTGTTTGATATTTAAATGTAGCAATACATAGGCACTTATTTAAAAACTTTATATTAGTTGATACTCATCCAAATTTTTGTTGATCTATACTGCTCAATGATATTTTTGGTCTGTGCAAAATGTAAATGTAAATAATTTTTGGCATATATTTGGTATTGCACTCGTATGTTCTTTGGTCGACTTCTGAAAGGTAAACCCGTGATCCTAGAACGCAAAGGGCAACTGAAGGAACATGGGATATTGATTTACCACATAAATAAAGGCTATAATGTCATAATAATATAAAAATGCTATCTAGATGTAGCATCTAATCATTATAAAAATATATTTATATTATCTGACTACTATAACTGTGAACTGCAAAATCAGATTTCTGTTTTAAGTATAGAAATATGGTTAATTTTGACTGACCTGTTGGTCTAGTGGTTAGTGGCCCTGACTGCTATGCCGGGGGTCGTGGGTTCGATTCCCACCCAGGAAAAATGTTTGTGTGATGAGCACAATCATTTGTTCTGTGTCTGGGTGTAATTTATCTATAATATGTAGATATGTATTTAGAAATATATAAGTAGGTTTATCAGTTGTCTAGTACTCATAACACAAGCTCTGCTTAGCTTGAGACTAGACGGCGTTGTGTGATAGTTGTGGAAAAAAAAACTGATCCTTTACTGTCTCTTGGTACAAAATTTAAATTTAATTTAAATTTAATTTATTCATTTTAAAGTCATCTATTGTTGTAGGCGTACAATAATCGTTTTTCATTACTAGAAAATGTAAAGGATCATGATAGATGTCTAGTAAGGACAGCTTGGTTTTTGTTTCCGTTTTTTTTAATAAGTTTGTCAATAAATGTAGGTCGATGTACCTTTATGGCATATTTATGTGGCGCCTACTATAGTATGGTGCCGTTATGTTACAAAGCAGAAGTAACTCAATCTCCTTCTACAGTCCAACAGTAAAACCATTCCACAAAAATCCGTTTCCGACTAATCGCAGAGCGACAGTCGTCCACGTGTATCCGGTCTATCCGTCGGACACTTCCCGAATATTTTTTTTCTCGTTCCCCTCAAAAGAATCGGCCTGAGTTCCCGCAGTAATTACTTACTCATTTGGTTCCTTTGATTCTCCCCACCCGGTTTTAACTTGGAAACTGAAGAAATTCTTATATTTTTGATGAATATTTTTTTCGAGTATTGTTGGATTACTTTCGAATTTGATGAGTATGGCGATGAGATGAGTATTTGAGGGTTAGAGTTTAATCAACGATTGAGGAGATTACAAAAATATGATAGGTTCGGGGAAGTTTTACTTGCAATCTGTTTGAAAACTCGTTGACAAAGCACTTTCACTTTTGTTTTTTTTTTCAACCAGAGTTTCATTAATATTTATAGTCACTGATTCGGTGTCAGTCAGAAACTTGACGCGGTAGATCGAGAAGGAGATGATGAGACGAGTAGGCTTTCTACCTAAGAGATTGGGATCAGAATCCTAAACACAGAGAAATATGAGAAAAGTAAGAATGAAGGTTTTTATATTGCGTGTGACTTACGGTTCATAATAATAACTAGCAAGCCAGCCCAGCTTCACACTTGTGTGATTTATGTACACAGACCTTCCTCATTTATAATTCTTTCTGGCAGAGAAAACTGCATCAAAATCTGTTGTGTATTTTGGACTAAGTAAACGTACAACCAGATGGAGCTAGACAGTGATGTTATTCACATTTTTTTTTTTAATTGGTTAGCTCTCGCTTGACCACTTTCTCACCTGATAGAAAGCGACGACGTGGGCGACGATGGAGCATGCTTGCCTAGACGTAACCTATTCACTCCTTGTAGCAATCAGGAAACACAGATTCCGGCAGGGAATTCCACTCCTTAGATAGCGCATCGCCATACGTCTAGTGGTCCGATGGTGGAACGGACTTGGCGGAATAAGTTATGTCATCCGTAGAAAACCAACAGACTAGTATCTCGGCGTAATAATAACTACTCTTAACAAAAATTATAACCCTCAACACACATGACACAAGTGTATGAACTAAACGGGTAACCCTCGCAGTGCTTGCGGCCGCAGCGACCACATATCGACAGACGGCCGCGCAGACCACGCTCTAATGAAGCCGCCGATGTGGACCGTAATCACGCCACATTTGCGCCACACACTGCGTTTTAACGAAGACAAACCCACGGGCTGTGGGCAAAAATTGTTACATGTGCTAGTATGGCTGGGTTGCGAAGAGGTTTTTTAAAAAAAAGGCCATGGGCAGGCCATTCCCAAGCTACAACAACAAGCAGATATGGGCTAATAAAAAAAACCGGGCAAGTGCGAGTTGGACTCGCGCACTGAGGGTTCCGTACAAACTTACGTATAATAATAATAATTTTTATTTAAAAAGACAACAATATGGTCCACTTTGTTAGTAAGCTTAAAATTACTTAAAGTTAGTGTTAGTATAATAGAAAAAGAAAGAAAGAAAAGAAACTACAAATTTACAGTTTTCAGATTTTTTCCTAACCTTGCCAAATTTCAGGATTCTAGGTCAACGAGAATTAGCCTATGAATTTTGAGAGTGTCGAAATATATGGTTTTTGCGACGTTTGATTTTTTCACAGCTTCAAGGGACCGCAGTCCTGAGTATATGGTTTTAATTTCAACTCGATACCTCCACGCGTTTTCGAGATAAAGGGTCTTGACAGACAGACAGACAGACAGACGAACAACAAAGTGATCATATAAGGGTTCCGTTTTTTTCCTTTTGAGGTAC
Organism: Mythimna impura; assembly: GCA_905147345.3. NCBI lineage: Eukaryota > Metazoa > Arthropoda > Insecta > Lepidoptera > Noctuidae > Mythimna > Mythimna impura. The sequence continues at coordinate 26,227,015 of LR990362.1, read as the reverse complement.
GAAACCCTAAAAAAACACCACAAAATGTGACTTTCCTTGTAAACTACATTCGCGTAAGTTGTCTAGACAAAATTTGTTCCTAGTAAAATCCACCGGCGTCATCTATTCTTATTAACACAGCACCACCGTCCCTAAAAGATCTATTCTGTACCTCGTATCTAAGTAGTCTCGTAACCTTAAAAGCACATCCATGTTTGACACTGACTCTAAAAACAGGTAAAAGAGATACAAAATTAACAGCTTTATAGATCAGTGTTCTGTGAACTCGCATTCGAGAATATTGAACCAGCCGTCATCATCAAATAACTTCTTTTGCTCTAGGTGGAGCGAGAGGGATTGTCAGACTTTTACTGAGCAAAACGAGTTGTCATAATTAGTATTGCAACCTATTGTATTTAGATTTTGATGGTGAGAGAATTTTTCACTAGTTCAATAAAAGGTTTGTTAAACAAGTTTTAGGCCCCCGAGCCTGGGGGCCCGGAGGCACTGCCTAGCCCTTCGGTAGTTATGCCTCTGTGTTGAACATGCAACTACTTTCAGGATTATTCTCTTTGACGTTGAATGAACCAGCTTAGTCCAGAAGTCGACATTTTCCAGTTGACATACCCATAAAGGTTTTATTTAGAAGGCCCTTAATTTCAGTTCACTGGACTCGTAAAGCTAATACGAACTGTATTCCGAACGTTGAAAAATCACGTGTACGGACAATAAGTTCCACTTTTGATTGCAAAACGTTGGCTGCAATATTACTAACGTTATTAACTAACCAGGTTCACAGTATTTACTTTTGCAATTTTTGCTACAAGAAAATTAGCTGTGTCAGGGCTTCTTTTTATTTCCCAGCGGTTACTGTAAGAATATGAGATGAAATTAATATTTATTTATGGAAATGGATAATTAATATAACTCAATATAGTCTTGTAGTGTTTGCGAAGCAGACTCTTATATTTCTGGGAATTATTTCACAGAAAAGGTAGACCGACTAAATATTAACAAGTAACCCTTAAATGCCGCATCATGATCTCACGTTGAGTAGGCAGGCCGCAAACTATCGGGTGTTTCGGGCCCGTCGTGTTGTATTGTAGTGGCGTCAACCCTCTCGCACAGGCGGGCTGCGCGACCGTGCCGCGGGCCGTAGCGGCCGCGCTAATTAACCACAAACAAAAGGTGGCCATTACTCACGCCGCATCCCTCGCTGATTTTATTCAACTTTTACAATAAAACACGCCATTTTGTTTCGTGGAACATTTTATTGTTAGCTTTATTGTGGATTGCGGGATTAAAATTTAGTTCAATTGTTTTAAACGACCTTGAAACCGTTTTGGTGTTGTTAAATAGTTTGCTGTGATTATACTATGACATAGGTAGATCTTTTTGAAAGGGATAATTTTATTGAGACATCTCAAAAGAATAATAGTGGGAGGATTTAATAGAAAATATCTTTAATTCCGTTAGGTTGAACCTGAAGAGATATTGGACCGGTCGCATCTGTTACGGGATCGATAATATGGACGTCTCATAGTGAATGCTTTATCGGAGCGAGGACTAGTTTATATGGAGGAAGGTCTGTGTAATCTCTACTTATCGAGTGATCGAGCCTGATGATCGTATCGCAGTACCGACGTGTATTATGAACCCCAATAGTATCATTTCAAAAGGGTTTATGCAATTATAACCTTCTTGGGTTACTCTATACGAGACTAGATGGAATACGAGATGCTTTTCAATTCATTTCAAAGTACGCTATGTTTTATTTCGCATTGAATAATTTGCGCATTCCTTTTAATTCCGTAACTGCATAAATGATTATTTTTAAATACACATATTAAATAGGTATAATAATCAAATCAATACATCAGTAAATACTAATAGTCAATTGTAGAACAGTTGGCTGATTTTAATTACAACGGGCGCCCTCTACTGGAGTTGCGGTAAATTATAATTCATCGTCGCAAAAATAAGTAGATGAATGTAAATGAATATTGCAGAGAGGGTACCTACATTTGTGCTACTGTGTTTTGTTTGAAAAATGTCTAGAAATGGAGTATAAAGTTACGTAGAACGGAATTCTGAGTAATGCTGGCGGAATTTCTACATTTGTCGGAGTCTGAATATAAGTTACAATTACTGTGGCTACGTCTCTTGAACTACTATTTAGCACGGTCATCTAACATTTGTATAAATAATGTTTCAAAACTCGTTACTTATTTGTGAGAACATAAGTGTGATTTTTATTAAAAAAAAATAGATTTTTTTATGATAATTTTCTTTATGAATTTAATAGTGCTTATGATTTTCTTATACTTTTTTTATATTTTCTATGATTGTTAATGAATATGCATTTTTAAAACTTTTTATGAACTCTTGTGCATTTTGTTTTTTTTTTTGGAATTTTTAATTAATTAAATTAAAAATTTTAAATGAATTTTTACTGTAGCTTAATCTATAATATTTATTGTTTCATGCATGTGGTGTTTACCTGTAAGTGATTACTGCGCTGAAGTTTAATTTTATATATGTGTTATGTTGCTGTATTCAGTGTTTACAATCGTTGGTGAACCTAATTTAATAAATAAAAAAATAAAAAATAATAAGGGAAGTATCTCAAGTTGTATTTTGCACTTTTAAAACTCGCATTTAAATTATATCTCTGTTGCAAACTTATTGAAATTCCTTTCGTCTAAACCATGCATACGCATCAAAGTAAAACATCACGAATATGTAAACTATGTAATATTAGAAATAACCGGAACAATAGCTAACAATATCGGGCGGTCTGCGCTATCTGCCGCCAACGACTTGCATACAAAGTGGCCACATTATTCCACCAGCAGTTGATTTTATTCATACCCAGCCTCGCTGCATTTAATTCATTTTAATTCTCCGTCCGTCCAGTTGCGGCCGACAATTTTAATTATTAACTTTAAAATGATTTACCTACCATTTTAGGGTTAAATGGATGAACCTTTGTAAGGCTCAGCTGTGGTCTAAACTGTGGTTCGTTTGTGAAGTAATCTATTTTTAGGAGCACTGGGGTTTGTGAAAGCTTTATCATATTATATATTTTATCTCGTCGCGTTGGTGGATGCTTTGTTTGTGATCGTTAGGCCGGTATAGATAATAGAATTAATGATATTGTTTGAGGGTTTGAAAATCAAGCAAGAGGAAGGGATTAATTAATGTGAGGGTGGAGATGATAAGTTAATATCATGAATTTTAAGTAACTTAATATATTTGTCAAGGTTACTCCAAAAACTCTTCAGTAAATATTTAAATAATTCTTGCCTGCAGCTCAAGTAAGTTAAATATAAATATTTCTACCTTTTTAAACGCTCCACGGTCAGGACCCAATGAAATAAAATCAACAAACCAAAATCTCATTACATACTGCAATTTCATGGATTTCACGAAAATCTTTTCAACAAGATAAATAATAATTTATTCGTACTCAAATTAATGCGGTAAGTTTAATTAAAATGAGGTATTTTTACCGCGAAACTTAATTTTATCCACTTTGTAGAACTAGTGTAGGCTTTACTGCTACTTATTCGAACATGACACGAGCGATTTCGATAAACAGGGTCACTTAGACCCCGAAACATTATCGCGGTCGACAATGGTAATCGACGAGCGACACATAATAACCAAAGCAGACCTAAAAGGGTTTGTGTAATGGAGCAATTGCCAGTTAATTACGCGTGTGGGTCTCACAGACCCCGCCTCGTTTTTGTAAGGATTAAATGTTTTGAGAAACTAGTGGGCAATCGAAATGGAGGGTTTGTGTTTGTGAATTGGGAATAAGTGTTTTTGTGCACCTATTCAGATTAGAAAACAGGGTCTAATTTTCCGAGGGAGTAAGCAAAGGTGAATAACACACTCATATTTCGCTAATAATAAGAACAGCCTCAGATGCCGAGGTACAATTTCCTCCCGAAGTCTTACCTTAAGATTATGATTTAGGGTCTTGTGAGTAGGCTCTTAATAAACTAGTACGCTTCACCATCAACGATTGCATCACTGTTTACCATCAGGTGGGATTGCAGTTAAAAACTAGTTTATAATACTTAAAAAAGGTCTGTTTGTGGATGGGTGGCCATCTAAATAAAACAGCTCGCAAAGTACGTAAGGTCTCGGAAAGTGCGTTAAGCCGTAGATTCCGGCTGTCATTTGTAGATCGCTGACAGTTGTTACGGATAGGCAGAAGCCAGCAACAGTCTTCCCAAGGTGTATCGTGTTACCCATACTGGGTTTTGGAAGACAGATTGGTAGTCGCTTCATGTAAAATAGAGGTATTCATCTGCGTCTGATTAGACTTTAAGCTGACCCTGACATAGTTGGCAAAAGACTAGGCATATTGCTTTCGTGAGTTATGAAAGTAATAACGTCAAAAAACATAACTAAGCATAACAAAAACTCTCTCGTAATTCTGAGAATTTCCTAATGGAAGGAAATTTCTTGTCCGGGGATTGAACACAGCTATCACATTTATACTGAAGCATAAATTTTTTAAGTATATTGACAAGCGTGAAAAGCTCCGAAAAGTGTCAAAATCCTCCCCTCCTTCTCCCAAATCAACCTAAATAAAGTCTTAATGATTTTGTTCATCTCAATCAGCGTATCCGTAGTTTCAGCGGTCCATTCATCCAGAGCCGGCCGGTACAATTTTAGTTCGCTATCGACCCGTCTGCTTTCATCTTCTTACTAATACTATATGTATGTATTCTGTGATATGTCGCATGTCGCATTGTTATTTTGTAAATGAGGGGTTTTTGTGTTCAAGATTCACTGCAAAGTTCAAGATCAATGAGAGTAATAAGCGTCTTAGAGATTTATTTGTGTTTGAAAGGCCCTCATTTGACCATTGCCATTTTTACATAGTCAATCTGACAACAACACAATATTATAACATTTCATTTTTTTTATGCACCTGCCATATTATTATCGTTTCTTCACCACCCTTGGTTGACTGGTTGAGAATAATTAAGATATTAAGTCCATCTTTGTACTTTTGTGGTGCATGAATATTCATTCTTCAGGAAATTATCAAATCTGCTGACATTCTTCGACTGCTGTATTCCTCCCGTTTTCATTTTCTTCCCTCTCTTTTTGTTGCCTCTATTGATACTTTAATTTGCCAAGTTCAGGAGTCAAAAACAGACGACAAACGTTAGACTTCCACTATTTGATGCGCAACTACCAAACCTAAGGCTGTAAAGCAGACTCAGTCTTCTAAAAACCGCCTAGCAGGAAATTTCCTGCCGAAACGTGCTGCAAACTGTGATAGGACTTTTTTTCCTCACTCTCTGACTTTATCACACCATATGAGTGTCTTCGTGCAGGGTTTGACCTTCGGTGGCCCTCTTGCTATCTTGACAAAATGGCAGTAGGGTTTGGATGTGGAGCCGAGTTGCAAACCATGCTGCATATTCTATTTTGCTTTCTTTCTGACGATGCCCAAGTGCGATGCCAAAGTGGCAACGTAAATATTATCGTGCCAGTGACTCTAATCTTTAAACCACTGTTGTCTGTGTACCCCGATAGCTAGGGGTCTTTAAGTCAAGAGTGTACTCCATCAATGACCATATCATCACTTACCATCAGGTGAGATAATAGTCAAACGCGAGCCTATCAATTATAAAAATAAATAATATCCGCTTATTCAATTCTACTAGCTTTAATGCTAAATCATCATAACTATAGGCACAATAAACTGGATGCAACGTAGTGATTACAGCTGCAAGCCTGCGGTTAATTTTAAAAGCTGGGTATAATGCAGACTAAACCGACGGCTTTGCCCGGGTAACACCGGCACCGGGCAGACCCGTGGCTAATACCGTAACACCCGGGTAATTCGTCGCTAAGATGTTTATGCCTCTCCATTGGTTTTTTGTTGACTGCGTTACATATATTTATTTTTAAGTTTGCTTAAATTGCTATTGCTTATTTCGTTAAAATGATGCTGGAAATAATATAACTTGATCTAACTCAGGGTAGGCTACCATGTTTTGTTTTTATAAATATTTATTTACATTGTTCTCACAAAATAGAAGCAACAAAAATATGTAACCGAGATATTTGTAATACATAACATAATTTAAAAGACTATTCATTGAGTTTCTTGCACATTCTTCTCCATGGAGATCTACACTTTGGAATGTGCAATTAGCAACGTTTTTCTGACTGACTAAATTCTTATGGTTTATTTGAAATAAATGATTTGATTCTTGTTTCTTGAAAAATAATAATAAAAAAATATCTTTATTATTTCCATTCCAAAGTCAAATTTGTGTATCAAATGTACCTACTTTTCAGGAAATCTTGGACTTTTATACAGCTATGATGATATTGTCAAAAATAACGTCATTTCCTAGATTTTTCATGTTCATGCTCACTTAGTATCATATAACAATGTAATGCCAGATGTAAACAAACTTTATTCCTAAAAAAGAAAAGAATTTCATAAACTCAAAAACACTTACCATATTTCCGACATCAAAGTGAAAATAAAACAGTTTTATTTTGGTATCAAGTCAAGGTAAGCGATATTACAATGTTTTAACTTGGGGTAAAGTCCGGATAATATGCGTAATCTCCGGCTATTAACGTTTTTAAGGATAATACCGGCACGAGCCGGATCTGAACAAGTCGATTGAAAATGCTAAGGAAATGGAAATTTTTATTTTGAGAGATAAACGAAATAGTTATCGTCATAATGAAGATTATGTTTTTTAAATGACGCCCTGAAGACACAAATATTCGTTTCGAAGATGTTTTGTTAAACTAATAATGTTCAAAACTTTACTTAGGTACAGCAAACAAAATTTGATCTTAAACTATTCTGTATCACATTTAAAAAAAACGTACAGATAGGTATATATAATCGCGGTATAAGTAACCAAAAAATGCTTCTCGATATATTTGCGAAGACTCCAATGAGTCTACCGTCCAATCAGAAGTGATAATTTATAATAGTCGTGTAAATAGATAATACGCTTAATGTGACTAATAAAACACATACTCAATCTGTCCTATGTCAAAACGTGTTAGGTCAATGACCTTATTTATTATAGTAGTGATAATTAATTGATATAAAATTTATTTACATTTAAAAATACTAACTATAATTACAATAAAATAAAATAAATAATAATAAAAACCCTAATCTAATTACAACTAACTAAAACTAAAATATGGCGTCAAAAAACTCTTCCACATCGCTGTCGACTGGTAATGTGCCCAAAAGACTGGCGGCATTGCCACGCTGTATGGCAATGCTTATCCTCTGTCCGAGGTAAAAGCCAGCCCTTGGGTCACGCGAAGTGTCAACTAGACGTTTTGACAGATCTTTATACAACTTGTGAGCACTCGGACCCCACGAACCAAGAGTTTCAACCCCAAACGGTTCGAAAATATAACTTCCAACAAGGTTATTATATTTTCGCCGCTTGAGGTTCTCCGCAGCCGCAGCGGCAGCACCAGCACAACACGACGAGTTAGGAAGATGGGAAGGCGCAAGAGTATCGACACAAGTAGCGTCCCATACTAAAGGCCTACCCATCTTCCATGGGAATAACGACATGCCGTCCGGTCTCTTGCCATCGTCGCGTGCCAGGCCATGGGGTTCCAATACGGCTGGAACGCCGACGGAGACAAGAGCACGTCTGATGATGTCGTTGATATTCGCGTGTCGTGCTATGCGACCCGCACTTCGGCTGCATGACAGACCGTGGTGTCCGAGGCTGTTGACCACTTCGCCACAGTGACAGCGATAAGGAGAACAACAGGGAGCGCCTAGACGTAAGGAAGCAGCGAGGCGGAAAGTATTATCATCGAGCAAGGTGCCTATGTTCGACGATGGTAGTGCGTGAAGCCAGAGACCCGACTCCCACTCTCCCACAGCCAGTAGGCGCGCACGCTCCGCAGGAGCAGTAGATGTTTCAATCAAGTTTTTTCGAACTACTTTGCAGAGCGGCTCATCCCACAGTCTTTGGGAAGATGGTTCATCGGGCGGATTAGAATTCGGGCAAGCGAGTCTCCAGGTATCTATAGCCTCGACGAAGCACGGCACATTGAAATCAACTAGTGAGGGAGATAGGATATTCCTGATTAATTTCTCAGTGCCGTGAACCGAGGATATAAAGGCTGGTAAACTAATACTAGTAATTTTGCGGACGCCGAGGCCACCCATACGGATAGGAAGGGAAGCTTGAGCCCAAGCTCGGTCATCCATGGCCACGTTTAAAATTAACGTAAGAGTATGCCAGATAATTTGGTCCATTTTTTCCAAAAGATGGGGGTGTTTCCATAAATGAGAAGCGCGAAGGAAATATGTTAATTTAGGGCCGAAACAGCAGAAACGAATTATGGTGATGGCCGAATGCATGTTAATTTGTAGTAATCTTTCCGAAATATCATTAAAATTTTGAATTTTTTCCTCAACAAAATTGGAAAAGGAATCCTCGAAAATAGGAGATCCAAGGAGACGAAGAGAGCTTTTTTCAATAATTTTAATTTCTGGGGCTATTGTGTTAAATTTGGAAAGAGTCAGTTGTCTGTCGGTACTGTCGGATAAGAAAAGTTCACATTTTGAAAGGTTTAAATCAAGTCCTATCAAATTGACTGAAGTTGATTTTTTAGGAAAATTAAATCATTTAAAACTGTGTCTGCATCGCCTCCTAGGGTTCCGTCGTCGAGATACCAAACGTTGAATTTGGAATTTAATTGTCGAATAATTGGGTGAATGGCTAAACTGAAGATCACTGGCCCGAGGGGATCACATTGTTGACAGCCAACAGCGGATTCCAAAAGGTTGTCCCGATATAGTAATTTAGATGGTTGTCTACAATAACATTGCCAAAGAAAACTAAAAATTTGGGGTACTTCTTTTTTAGATTCTGTCAGCAAGGTGTCCCTATTAACCGAATTGAAGGCATTTTTTATGTCAACCTTCAGGATGACCCCTCCTAAATTAGAATTTAGGTAGGTCGACAAGGCATGTACGGCAGCCTCGCAGCCCCCTTTGGAGCCGAAACCTAGCTGCAGGGGCTGAAATTTTTTCGAAACAGCCTCACCATAAAATTTACAGCAAATCTTGGCTGCCATACGCCGGTAGGTAGTGCCCACAGCAATGGGACGGATGCCGCCATCTCTCTTGCGTAGGGCACATAAATTGGCCCCGTACAGAGTGTCGATGACGGCCTCGTTATTGATATAAAATAGATTAATACAAATGAAATTTGAATAAGCTTACAAATAATAAACCGTAGCCCCTTTGTGAATTGTGACATTAATTAGTGACTTGCATGTACCTAGGTACCACAATATGTATCGACGGAATGGGAATGGACCATGCTGAAATCATTTTGGAATGAGCAAACATAAATAAATTATGTAACTCAAGCATATAAATACTTATTATATTCTTAGTCAATATTTAAATTGTGAATTATTGACTAAATTTAATGAAAGAAAATCTACTTTATGAATACCTTTGACAAATAGCAGCCAAATTAAGTGGCAGTACTATCCGTTGCCATGGTAACTGGATAATTAATTGTTCACACCTGTTAAAATTTATTTCGTAGGCTCTTGTATTAGTGATAAATTGCTTAATTATTAAAATATTTAGTCTTTTGACTACATTCATTAATTTTGTGTCTGTTCTTTTCAGGTAAGTCCTGGTCATTATGAAGATTTGAGCAGTGATAGTTCCGTAAGTTACTTTTTGGTATGTGATTTTTAGAAAAAAAAACTTGTAGTTTTAGAAGTATGCGGAACAGGGTGTTAAATCCGTTGAAAAGGAGGAGAAGGAAGGTGTTGCTCGCTGGTCCGGTAACTGCCCGATAGTTGATTTCGGGTTGTTGTATACATGTTCTATTCGCGCGAAGAACTCTAACACCCCGATTTCCAGCCACCGGGCCGAGCCCAAGTCGTCGACATCGCGTGTTTCACGCGCGCCTCAAAGAGATGTCAGCAAAACCGTAGGGGCCAAGAAGGCCGAAGTCTACTGGGGCCATGTTCTTTCTTTGCGTTGCGTTCCAGTACCCCGGGTCTCCCTTTCGGAAATCAACGCATAGCCCCAGTATACTTCGGTCCTACTTAGCCCCTACGGTTTTGCTAACATCCTCTTATGTCTTTTCGTTCCTTCTATGTCCATCCATTCTGTGTCCTCTGGGTGTAGGTTCTATGTGGAATTGTCATTAAGCGAATTTGACATTCTAAGAAGTTGATATTGTGAGAAGTTGACATTAGGTATGCGAAGTTGTCATTGTGAGAAATCGACGTTTTGAGAAATTTACATTATGAGAAGTTGACATTTTGCGTCCGGTTGACATTTTGAAAAGTTGACATTATGAGATGATACGCAATGTAGAATTGCGAATTTGAGTTCCTATGTAGTATCATAGATGTCGCTACAGATAGCTTGCCCTTCCCAAACCTGAGTTCAGGTACCGAGTCATCAATATAATGTAGATAAATAATCGACCATTGATCTCTTCACTCACACAATTTCGTACAAAAATACCACTTAAACCACAACAAAAGAGAACCAGCCAATATTTACACAAGACAACTACCCATTCATCGCGTCAATTCACCCGCCACACAAAAGATAAGCACATAACACAAGTTATATGTGTGTCTGTCTTTCTTTCATTCCCACGTCGCTAAGAAATTATTACCGAAATATAATAGCGCTCTTGTGAGGAAAACACGTAATTTACGCCTCTAAAACAAAATAGGAAAAGCGGTTATAACTAGCTGTAACTGGCTATTACTGCTACAATCTGGTTATATCCGGAAATCTCGCCAATTATATTACTGGACTTTGATGCGGATTAGTAAGGTGTTGTTGTTTTTATACTGTTTTTCTATTTATTGTTTTCGCGTAAACAGTGAGCATTGGTAGCTCAGTGGTAACGGCCCTGACTTATGAGTTGTAAGTCGCGGGTTCAAACACAGTCAGGCGCATTACTTTGTGTAACTTATTTCATCTCTAATTTATAGCATTTGTGTAATTTATAGCTCTCAAAACGGTGAAGGAAAACATCGTGAGGAAACCGGCTTGTCTTAGAACCAAAAATTCAAAGAGATGTGACATAAAACAATCCACATTGGGCCGGTATGGTGGTGGTCCATTCCCTCTTCTGGAGAGGAGTCTTGAATCCCAGCAGTGGGAACATTACAGGGCTGATTATGTTATGGGGTTCATAGTTTTGGTAATACAATAAATAAACAATAAACCTACCCCATTGATTAAGACTATGTAACTAAACTAATTTAATAGCCTATTATTACTCGTTAATTGGCATAGGTATCGACGTGATTGACGCTGACTAATTTCGAGGATTTTCATACATACAAATAGAGCATTATTATTTGAATTTAGCCATGAAGTTCATCATCATCATCATTTCAGCCGAAAGACGTCCACTGTTGGACTTAGGCCTCCACCAAATGTCACCACAACGAACGATCCTGTGCGTCTCACATTCACTGGACTAGTCTAACCGAAAAAATATTACCTTCTATTTATTTTAAGACTTTCAAACCCATAACACGATTTCCTGCTTAATTCTGCTTCAGATATTATCAAAAGTTAAACATATTAATAAAACAATTTTTTTATTAGCCACCCCATTTAATCGTGGTACCTAAATTTGTTTATAAAAAACTCTGACAGACGCAAGAGACTTTCACTCATAAACTTTGTAAAAGAAGGTCGGTATTTGCTTGTGTATAAAACCAGGGGTACTCAGCACGGGGTCGAGTCGGTGTAAATTTTTAAAATAATTATTTGAGTGGGCTGGTAATTGGGTTCGCAGTAATTACTGTCTGGAACCTGAAGGCTTCAGTAACTGTGTCACTGTGCCAAGTTTATGATTCCACGTGTTACCTAACCATTTCATAATATGTTGTTATTACTTCGTATAGAGGTAGGCCTGCCCAGATTATTAGCTAACTTTGCAGGGGAACAACTTTCTATTTTATGAGAAACTTGTGAACAAGAAATTTTGGGAATTCTTATTGGGTTTATAAAGCTATAATACCTATAGCAGATGCTCAAAATACTTCAGTTTTGTGTACTTACTTTAGTTTTATTTGTGCAGAAAATTTACCATTTTTTACGCACGTAAGGGAATTTTAGTATTAACTACGAAGTATGATACTAGCTAAGGATTCTTCGTAATACCGGTCTAGACCGGTCTCAAGTTCCAAAGGTATGTTTACAAACAAAGTAATCGTCTCTATTTCCGATGTTAGCCGACCAACACCGATAAAACAACCTCAAAATTCGTCCCCACCACATAACGCAACAAAATCAGAGAAAATTACATAAAAAAATACAGCCACTAAAATAAATATATACAAAACTAAAACACACTTTTAAATTCATGAAAGCAACGGAGATGTCATTACACAATTCTGTATGTTTTTATTGGACTATAACTGTTCGTAGCAACCTGGTCCTGCAACAGGTGACTTCTAGCCATAAAAACTTCCATCGACCCCCTTTTGACCCAAACCTCACTAAATAATACAATATCAACTTTATGTCCTACACAATAAGGTTAGGTTCCCATTGTGTTTACAAGTTGATTAAATGGGGGAAATGAAATCTGTTGTCTCATATTTGGTTGGTTTTTGTTCAGCAGACACCATCTTAATAATGGAATGAAAAAATCTTTAGAGCTTGAATTTGCTTTTAAAATAATGACGTTTTTGAGGAGATAACTCTGTTAATAATAATATTATGCAATGGATAATTAAATATTTCAGTCACTTTACGGAACTATAATGTAATTGTTTTGCTGGGTACACAACCAATTGATAATTTGGATATTTTACCCAGTTTTCGCGACTTAGATACTTCTTGCACGTAAGCATAACCAGTCTTATAATGATCCCACAACTGGGACACGCGAGCCCAGTGCAGATTGGTAGATGTCACATATCTTTGAATTTTTGGTTCTAGGACATGCCGGTTTCCTTAAGATGTTTTCCTTCACCGTTTTGTGAGTAATGTTGATGAAATATATTACACAAAGTGATGCGCCTGGCTGGGTTTGAATCCGCGACTTACAACTCGTAATTCGGAACCGTTACCACTGGGCCACCACAGTTTTGCATATGGCGACACTCAATCAGCTGTTTAACATTCCATATCCTAAAATACTACCTTCATTTAATCAAGCAAACTACTCGATCTCTTTCTGCCAAAAAGGCCTGCGCTAGGACAATATTGTGCGCACATTACGTGACAATGAGCGAGGCAGTCGGCCTGGCTTATATCGGGCTTATTGTAGCCCTTTTTATGTGCCCTGCTGAATTACAGTCGCATTAGGAAACCGATTTGTTGCCTGTAGCGCTGGAACGTTCTTAGCCTGTGTTTTGGGGTCATTTTTTCAGATATGGGATTGAGAGAGTTTTTTTTTGTTCTGAGACTAATATGTCTGTCAACTTGATGTTGGTCGACCTCATGATTCTATTAGTCTATATAGTAACGGTGCCAAATTGACTATCGGTATATCGAAGTGCTGAAGTGTTTGTACAAAAACGCCATTATGTCAGTCCGACTACGAGACCAGACCTCGAAACCTATCCTCTTGCAGCGGGGCGTGAGGCAGGGAGACGTTATTTCTCCGAAACTGTTCACGGCAGCAATGGAGGATGTCTTCAAGGTTTTGGAATGGAGAGGGCTAGGCATTAATGTCAATGGCGAGTACATCACTCACCTTCGGTTTGCCGACGATATAGTAGTCATGGCTGAGACTACGGAGGAGCTCATTACAATGCTTGGTGACCTCAGTAGAGCTTCCGAAAGAGTGGGACTTAAAATGAACATGGACAAAACCAAAGTCATGGTAAACAGCCATGTAGCACCCACTCCTATCAAGGTCGGGGACTCTACACTCGAAGTTGTAGACGACTACGTTTACCTGGGACAGACGGTCCAGTTGGGAAGGTCTAACTTCGAGAAAGAGATCAATTGTCGAATCCGACTCGGCTGGGCAGCGTTCGGGAAGCTGCGCGGTATTTTCTCGTCCAATATACCAGTGTCTCAAGACGAAAGTCTATGACCAGTGCGTGTTGCCAGTGATGACATATGGCTCCGAAACGTGGTCGCTTACAATGGGCCTCATCAGAAGGCTTAAAGTCACCCAAAGGGCAATGGAGAGGGCTATGCTCGGAGTTTCCTTGCGTGATCGAATCAGGAATGAGGATATCCGCAGGAGAACCAAGGTTGCCGACATAGCACGAAGAATCGCCAAACTAAAGTGGCAATGGGCAGGGCACATTGCTCGCAGAACAGATGGCCGTTGGGGCCGAAAGGTTCTGGAATGGCGACCACGTACCGGAAGACGTAGCGTTGGAAGGCCTCCTACAAGGTGGACCGATGACTTGGTAACGGTTGCGGGAGTCCGATGGATGCGAGACGCACAGGACCGTTCGTTGTGGCAACGCTTGGGGGAGGCCTATGTCCAGCAGTGGACGTCTTTCGGCTGAAATGATGATGATGATATAGTAACAGGGCTTCGTCTTTGAAAACTAGAAAAGTAGAAGAATTTGTGATGTGTTGTTAAGTTTATTTTGCAAATATGAGTACAATACAAGGTGATATTACAATAAAATATTCAGCCATTGGATAAAAATGATTAAATAAAAGAAAAGACGCACATTTGATACATCACACAAATTATATAGATTACTGCACAATACTTTTGTGAATTGTTTCTTACACTACTGATAGATTCTGTTTCTTACTTCTTTTTTATATCGAGTTCATCAATAGTATAATATAAATTCTTAGTTTTTCTTTTACGTGCCTGTGCAGTGTGCAATCACCTCCTGATTTTATTGAATAATATGATGATAAATACCATTAAGTGTTCAAGGATATCTTTTAGCATTTTCATTAGTCATGAGATATTTTTCCACACCACCAAAACTCCGATTTCCTCCAACATACATTTATAAGTACTTTAATGTGTTCCTTACATCTTTCACCAGAAGATTAAGCCATCCCTATTCTCAAGTGAGCATCAAGAACAAACAAACATTTCCCTCCCGACATTACTTGAAGTTCCAACGTCAAATGGAACGTAATTATCATGTAAAGTTGAATAGAACCCGTAATTCTACGTAATTGAATAACTTGCTCCTTCATATTAGCTTATAGTTAATTATATATTATTATAATTATCTGATTCTCGTGTGAAACTAACTTATACTAATTTCTGGGCGGTCTAAGTTGTGTGGGGAGCTTAATAGCAATCTATTTTGTAACACTTTAGGAGATTAGAGTAGCCATTCAGGTTAAAATATTGGTACTTAACGTGAAATTGTTCTGAGGTGTAAATAAACTCATTTTCTTTATGTTAGTAGCCCTTATTTAGTTTTTTTAGTAGAAATTACGAGGATTGCAATGTTGTCATTGAGCTGGTATGCTAACTGAGAATGTATCGCTTAGAAAAAGAAAAGCAGCTGAGTCGATGAAATGAAAGTTTTATTTTTACGCAACTTATTCTCAAAAAACAAAATCTAATACAACATTTCAAACGGAAGTAAGACTTACCTGCATTTTTCCCACAAATAGAGCACGTAAAAGCGAAATTCTCTCTAAAATTAGGTGAGAATGCACAATCCAGAGTTTACCTTATAAACGAACGCGAACGCATTAACAATACACTGTATAGTGGGGGTGGTTTCCTACCTGGTACACCTCCTCTTAGCCCCCTTTAGCCCCCCGAAATTATGTCGTCAGCCGGTTAACTGGATTCCAGCATCTTTACCGGAGTATGCCGTGTTTAAAATTAAGCTGTATTTTGAAATAAATGCTAGTCGCTTTCGAAATAGGATTTGTTAGTGGATGCTGTGGCTTTGCGGTGTAGTTGTAGTAGATGTTCGCGATAGTGTTCTAATTTATTGTTCGGTATTTATAGCAAACGAAGTTCGTATGAATGTAAAATGGTAGTGACGGCTAATTACATTACTATATACCTAGTACAAAACAAAGTCGCTTTCTGCGTCTGTCTGCGTCGTTGTAAGGTTTTTGTGAACTTATAATTTGCACCCGAGCGAAACCGAGGCGGGCCACTAGTATACTAGTTATATTCAGGCAGCTGTTGTTTGGCAGACGATTACAAATGACGCATGCAGTTAGGAGGACCCTTCCTGAACCGTCTTTCTTCAATGTGAGGATGGTTCAAAAGCTTGTCGTTCCATCCAACGCAATGTTTAATTAAGAGGCAACGCGAAAAAAGAGTGATAACGCCAGAACGCTCTGTTGTACTAAGTAATTCCGTCACACTCGAATATTGTATTTTTTTTTTTCGAAATACTTGTATTTTTTTTTATTTTAAAAGTATCTGGAAAAAAATTTCGTCATTTAGAATCTGGATTAAATGTCTCAATACATATATTTTCTTTACTTTTTTAATTTATGAGTACATTATGAAGTGTCAACATTCACGCAAAATAGCAAATTTTTAGAGGTCTTTTCTGGGAAGATATCTGTGTTTCCAAAATTTCTGGATAAAGATGTGTAATAACGCCATAATCAAGAAAGAACTGTTGTATCGAAATAGTTGACAAAATGGATAACTTTTGCATTTAAAACACACAGAAAAGTTGCGTTTTAAGGTTATAGTTACACAGCTAGCAACAGTCTTTTCACATTTGTGTTGATTCCATTGTACCTAGTCGTGCGTTTGTGCTCTCACAAAACTTTCCTCACGAGCACAGTTTCCTTGCCTTAATTCCTAACTTCCATCGTTACGAACAGAAAATGTTTTCATCTAAATACTTGGCGACTAAAGTGCTTGTTCACCGAATTTTTTTCGCCAGTGTTTCGGACATTTCTTGTTTTCGACACGACGATGTAATTTGCTACTTTTTCGCAAATCATCTGGGCTAAGCACAAGGGTGAAGATTCGACAGCGGCGCCCCCTGGGGAATTTCTAATGAAACTTGTTTACTCACAGCGACACCTGACGGTTTTAAAATGAACTAATTAAAGGAGGCTGCGAAACTTTAAGTGCTATAAAATGTTGAACGTTACCGACATTTTTTTATGAGATTT
Organism: Mythimna impura; assembly: GCA_905147345.3. Taxonomy (NCBI): domain Eukaryota; kingdom Metazoa; phylum Arthropoda; class Insecta; order Lepidoptera; family Noctuidae; genus Mythimna; species Mythimna impura. The sequence continues at coordinate 26,209,932 of LR990362.1, read as the reverse complement.
GCTTTGAAAAAATAAGATGTTTTTCTTAAAGAAAGAAAAGTTGTTGGGTCTGCTGATATTAATACAGTTTGATGGGCTTAGTTTGTTTAGGCTTGGTCATTAATTATGTTTTTTATGAACTTAATATACCTAGTGGTTTGAGGCCGAATTCTAAAGTGCTAAAGACAGTTCTTGGGCCTTGAAATATAACTTTTAAGTCCTTTTTCATCCATTAAAATGTGTTTTTCCGCTGTCCTAACTTGACTGATTCAATCAATTTCCTTGTCATTTTACGAGTACCTACTTTGTTCTATTATTAGGTACTTTTAAGTCTGAAAGTTCTTTACTTTTAAGAAAAACATTTAATAGGTTTATCTTTAGACAAACGTACGTGCATCCAACCAATTATGAACGTGTACCATCCCCTCTGAATACAAAAACAAGGAAATAACTCAACTGTACGAGTATGGAGAAATACTCTGACGTATGCTAAACAGAATAAAACGCAACACAAGATTCTGTACGTGATGCGTTTCGTTACTGCTCCATATAAAAATATTTTTGGAATTTATCTACATTATTTTCGTTATCTGAAATGTCGTCGTTGTTGTAAATTTTGTCAATGCTTTAAAATTAGTACTTGTGGCTCATATCCTAGACTGTAATTATCCCACGCCTCCCATGGAATTTTCTTATAATACAGATACTTTCGTATCTGTTTTTATAGGTATACGAAGATTTGCAATCTCAGACATACATGTATTTTGCCATATTGCGTATCAAATTATTCAATTGCATAAATTTTACCACAAGATTTTTTTTTTTAATCTGTATGCATAAAAGGCAAAGTCCTAATTCACTCACTGACTCATCAACGCCCGGTCAAAACCCTTGGACTTAGAATAAGAAAGGATTTTCGAAAATCCACCCTTAATGGGATGAAATGTAGCTCGCCCTCCGAACGTCCGGTAACCGTCCGGACCAAGCCCAAGCCGTCGACAGCGCGTAGTGTTCCACGCGCGCCTCAAGTAGATGTCAGCAAACCGTAAGGGCCCAGCAGTGTCGAAGCCTTCTGGGGCCAAGGGATCGCTTCTGAAAAGAAAACCTGGCCCTGAAATGAAAGGCAACGAAGCAACTAGGAGTGGGCTTTAGTCAGTAAAAGTCTGACACGCCCTCCCGTCATTGGATGATTATCCACCTAAAAAAAAAGGGGGGGATGAAATGGGGGTCCAAAGGTTGAATGGAAAAACCTATTTTTACGCGAGCAAAGCCGCTGCCAGAAGCCATGTAGATTTAATATTTTCTTTAGGTACAAAAAGGAATCTACAAAAATTTAATATTGTTTTGTATGAAGAAGCAACAAGACCATTCTTATAACCGCTCGATTAAAATCCCTCGTAGACGCGTTTTGTGAAATAATTCGAATCTGCATAGCATTACAAGCCTCCCAGTTTTATTACTATTGATTCGCATAAAGTCACCGAGCAACGGCTGTAAAGGGCTTCTTTAAGTACCATACGGTTTAACTGAAGGAAAAGGTTTTAGGTTTAAAAAGAAACATTAAAGATTGAAGGTTCTGTAAACTTATCTTAATCTTAAATGATTAAATTTGTCTTTAGTTCAGGTTAGATTGTTGATGCTACATAAAAAATCAAAAACGGCTCGAGAAACGTGGCGATTGACCCAAAATCCCATTTTCTTTTTGAGTTAGGAAATCATCAAATAACTTCTCCCGCTCTGTAGAGCGAGAAGGAGTGTCAGACTTTTATTGACTAAAACCCATTTTGCCCTCCAACCTCAATGTATATATAAAAGGAGAAACTTGCTGATTGACATATCTACGCACAGACAAAACTACTAGAACTAGGAGCGTGAAATTTTGCACAAGGTTTCCTTTTATGACGTCGGTGAGCACTAAGAGGAGGTTTCCCAAAATTCACCCCGTAAGGATAAGAAACGGGGGTCCAAAATTTGTATGGAAAAACCTACTATCACGCGGGCGAAGCCGCTGGCGAGAAACTAGTCGACATATAATTTGGTTAACATTGAATAAAGTTCTTAACAGAGATATTTAATTTTCACACCAAGGTTTTCTAAATTAAAAAGAATGTTAGAAAAACAAATTATAAAAAATATAAAAATACAAACGTTACCAAACTTAACAATGTTATTTATAAACCCGGAGTCAACAAATTACCGCTGTGTGAAATTAGGTGTCATACCTAATTTCAACTCTTAGCTTTAGTATTAATTCCAAAACTATTGTTACCATACCTGTTTGCGTTTATATAACAAAAGTAATAGGATATCTTTTTGAGATAAGCATTGTTCTCTTTTCTACCAAAATACGTTCATACACGAAGAGGTTAGGGGTCAGACGAGAGCTCTGCACATAAAATTATATGTATTTACGTAACAGTACCTTAGAGACAGGTAGGCCGGCCATGTTAGGTATATCTATTGTTCTTTATCAACGAAGACAATGGGGTAGGCGGGTACCTACGTGGAGAAGGGAATATCAAAGTTGATATACAGTAGCTAGAAAGTGTTTGGACCACGTCTTGTGAAAATTATATGGCTCATTGGTGCAGGAGAAATAATTTAAGGGAGAAGTGCATTTTGCAAGTCTGTGTTAGGTTAGTTAATTAAAGTATGATTAGCGACTGTAACAAAAACCTATAGCTTTACTGATTTATAGTTATTCTAAAATAAAAAGTAAAACTTTCTCAGTTCATCTAACCCTAATGAAAATTTGAATTGTGCGGGCTACCTCAGTGCTTCCCCTTTACGGTGATTTTTTTAACTGTTAGTGTGTTCGATTCTGAGGCAACACCTGATAAACATATTTGTTCAAGCTTCAATACATATTAACTGTGTTTTTCGGAATTTCAAGTAAAAGTGATTCAATTTTCTATAATTATCACAGTATTAAAAATATTGTTAGTTAGTGGCACACAGGTAGACCGTGTCCTGGAATATCACATAGAATACTTTTTCATCCCAGGAGTAGGTTCTACCAGCTACCATCACGCATCACTTTCTACCATACGATGGCGAAGATGCTGGCATCATTGAAATGCCAAAGATTACCACATACTGACAAAATTTTTACCTCTTTAAATATTGCTAGTTTAAATTTAGTAAAATAAATCGAAAGATATTTTTTTTTTTTGAAAAACACCTGAAAATGCCAACTTCCGCCAACCGCTGAAAATAAAAAAAAAATTCAAAGATAAAAAATTCGTTTCTTTCTCTCAATTCTCGTAATTTCATAGACGTTTGGCAAGGTGTTCCGTATCAGGCGCGCCTCCCCTCTAACGAGCTGTCACACAGATACGCATCTGAAGCGAAGTTGAATTATTGTTCCAACTTCCCCTGATTTTAGTTATGTGAGTATTAGAGGAGATATTACGTGTAGGTGGATGTAATTTGTGTGGGAAGGACAGATAAATAATTCGTACATTAGAATTGTTGGAGACTGGCAACACTGGGGAATGGTTTTGTGTTTGCAACACATACATGTCAAGTCATTTGGGAGTTTTTGGCGGGATTTCTTCGAGTGAAGTTCAGTGGCTGTTTTAATTATTCGCAAATTAATTCCTAATGATAAATGATAAATGATATTTATTTTGTAAATAGGTTTAAAAAAACACTTACACGTCAATTTTTTTTTTCGTCATTTCATTTCATTAAACTAGATGAGGCCGGTGTTTCCTAGCTGACTACCCTGAGAAGAAACACCGAAACAAACTCAGGGGTCAAAGTCTCTTTTAAAGTCCATACAGTAAATATGTAATGGTCAAATCATATGAGAACCATGCAGATTTGTCTGAAATGGTCTTTTGAAGAAAGAACCTTACAGATTTGAGTGGTAATGGATATTGTGATGTAAAATTGGTGCAGTTTTGTATCTCAAATATCTGCGCTACTAAATAATATGTGAAATCATTGGTACAGGCGCGATTTCGGTAAAATGGAGCTGAGAATTTTATTGTAGCGTTGACTACCTCAGCGAAGTTTCCTGAGAAGTTTAACTCTAACATTTGTTTCCAAATATTAGAAAAACATTAGAATGTGTACATCCATATTCTAAAGGTAAACAAATTAACCATTTAGAAATATACAGGGTGTCTTTGACATCGACGCCATGAATAAATAAAATACCATGGATCCAGTACATGATTCTGGACCCTTCTGGAATTTTTCGTCGGATTTTTCCTAATTTAAAAAAAATATTTATGTTTTTTTTTTAATTTTAACGATTTTACACAGTTTAAATTTAAAATGTACAGTTTTTTTTTAAAAAAAATAGGAAAAAACCGACGAAAAGTTCCACCACTGGGGTGTCCAAGAATGTCATATACTGGATCTGTGGTATTTTATATATAGGTTTTGTGCCTCGATGTTACAGATACCGTGTATACCACCGTCCACCACCGTGTGTCTCTATTATTCTTACTGAAAGACTGTATTTATGATTAAAAATAATCATCAAAATTTTTGCCGGGTAGATGGCAATATGCTTGCTATTTTTCATGGACTTAAAACCTATATATGAATAGCCATTTTCATTCGAGGTGGGAAACCATCCAGTGACTTGTGCTCTAGAGTGGAGCGAGAGCGTCAAACTTTTACCGACTCAAACCCATCTGTGTCCTTCAGTTGTCCTTTGCGTTCCAGGACCACGGTAACTCTTTAAAAAATTCCCGTAGCCCTAAAGGGCATTGTCATCTATAAAATATGTAAATACATAGCTGGAGCGTTCTTCGATCAGTAAAAAAGTGAGATGGAAGCGTATTTTGTCCACTAACAAATTGAAAAAAAAACAGCCCCCCTAGCCAAGTTGCAAACGATAAACGTGAACGCTTAGTAATCTCCAATTGATTTTCAACTTTATACCTAAGAGCATAAAGTTGAAAATCTATTAAAGACTACTGAGCGTTAGCGACCGGAACGAACGAAAACACTATGTAATCTTCAATAGATTTTCAACTTTATATCCAGTAACATAAAGTTGAAAATCTATTAAAGACTACTGAGAGTTTACGTTTATCGTTTGTGACTTGGCTAGGGGGGCAGAACCTTTAAAGCAATTTAATAATATTTGGCATATATTTTACGAATACATTTGATATAAAAGGAAATTGAGAAACAACGTGGAAACAACACACTACACACACACTTCTACCGAAGTCATCGGGGATTACTTATAGACGTGATGTTGTGTTACATGCCAAGTTTTTTTTTAGATGGGAAAATCATCTAATGAGCAATTATTTAAACTACTTTAATAGAACTGCCCACAAAGATCAATTTCTAAAACTAGTCTCTTACGGATTGTTTCTCCTTAAACAACTAAAAAGCCATCAGGTGACCTATCTCTCACCGGTTAGACTTTCACCTACGTGACGGAGACGTGAAAGTTCACGAAAGGCAATCATAGACAAATATGTTATGTCAATACCAAAAGTAAATCCCCTACCTATTCGGAGATCGTAAGCCGCTTACCAGTACACTCAATATTTTCTCATATTTCTGAATCAGCAAAGTTCCTAGCATTTAATAAAATAACATCTTACGTATTACACGAACAATTCGTATTCGTAGCTGCCCTAAAAAGAAAAATTATCACCTGTCACATATACAGGACGTTACAAAAAATAACACATTCGCTAAAACGCACGATGTCGTGTGAAATCGCGCAAAAACGCGCCGCGTCGCGAGTGAGGGGGGGGGGGGGGGGGGGTTGTCAGCTGTTAGACAAATGGCGTGCTTACTTAGCCGCCTGCGTTTTTTCACTGAGACTTACATTCGGCAGCGGCCGTTTGTACGAATCGTGTCGATTTGATAGTTTTTTTAGGAGAACCAATGTTCTTATTTTGTAGAAGTATGTTCTGTACTTAGCTAGTGGAAGGTTGTGTTAAATTGTTCCATCTATCTTGAGAATAGACTTTTTGTAGATTCTTGAGACAAGAAATGTAGGTTAACGAAGACTATGCTTAATAGTATTTTAGTTCATTATAAGGTTGATTGATGGCACAAGCACTGATTTCATATTATTTAAAGTTATAAAGCAGTTGTTGTAGTACTTAAATATGAGAAAAAAAACAAACCTAATTAAACACATTTAATAATCTACAATCATGTTATATTCCTTGAGTTGCTTCTTAGCGTTCTTCCTCTCTCCTGAATTTACTGTAATTAACCGACAGGGTTTATATGATATTTATTATACCATCTATGTACAAAGGGAATGCAATAAAATATTGAGTTTTGAGATCTGCTAATTGCTGAGTAGGCTAGTTACTATCTAGTCAAATTCAAAGTATCGCAAATCATATCCAACCCTACTACTTAAAAATTGAGCTCAACAGCTTTCGTAATTTGACGGAACATTAAAACAGACGTCTTCTACGATTTACTCAACATAAAAAAATTAATTCAACAAACCTTTCAACAGGTCTCTGGGCACTTCAAAAACACCCTCTCGCAAACTTACTCCATTATTTAGTATCAACCTGTATATTTCGGCAACCACACGGTGTTAAACCTTACTAGCTGAATAATAAAGTCTGAATTTGACTGCGCAACTGTAAACAGTTTACGTCTTGAGGGAATTGAGCCAAACTTTAGCCATTTTGAGGTAAGAAGAGAGTATTAGTTCGACAAGTTTAGGAGGTTTTCAAGTTATCTCGAGCGTTTAAATGCTGTTGAGGTAAAATGGACCGTTTTAGTAGGTGTTAGGATTGAGATTAGTTTGGACGGGGATAAGGTTGACAAACAAATTTTGCTCGCTGTGAAGTGCTGACGCAACGAATGTGCTTCGTGTTTATTTTAATTGGTGATTGTTTTTGCGAAGCGTTTATCGAGCTCTCGAGCAATGTTGCTCGATTTGAAGTCGCTGTTGCACGACTTGAAGTCGCTAATGTCGCTCGATTGGAAGTCAGGACACGTCGGGGTGCGCTTGAAGTTCATCTGCTTGATGCGAAGTGCGAATTGAATTGTTATGGTCTTTCGTGTTGAGTTTGTGTTTAGATTAAATTAAATTAAAATTACGATAGAATTCCATTGATATGTTTTCATTTGATCTTCGAAGGGTTTTGTTTTGCTTTGGTAGGTTTGTTGTAAAATATTAATAAGGCATCATATCCATTGTATTGCAGGGACCACTGATTTAATTTTTAATCTTTTTTTATGCATGACATTGTTTTTGAAATGTATTTACATTATTTAGACCATCTTAGTAATTTTTTTGACACATAATCCATTGCCAATTATTTATAATTACAGTGCCATTTATTGATAGTTTTTTTTTTCTATGTAAGTAGTTTATCTGCAATAATATTATAAAGAGGTAAAGTTTGTTTTTATTGGTTTTTTTTTGTTTGTAGGAGGTAATCTCTGAAAGTACTGGTCCGATTGCTAAAATTGTTTTCACTGTAGACTCCGCGGACTCATAGATTTTTTTTCTATTTCGATCATCTTTTTTTTATTTTACTTATTTGGTACTATGACTGGTTTACGCTGTTCTCTCATACCTATTAATACCTATAGTAATATGAAACTATTCTAAAAAAAAACATTTTTTTTTAAAAGAGCAACTTGTATTTCTGGCCAGTTCTTCTCCATGGGAAATGACCACAGAACAGAGAAAACGACTAATTCGAACAGTGCACTAGCTTCTGACGTTTTATAACTGCCCGTGTTGTCCTATTTGAAATAAAGTATGTATTTATTTTTGAAATAATAAAACAGGTTTTTGAGTTTTCACAGGGATTATGTTCTTCAATCAAGTATACAATTAAATATAACTAACCGTTCGGAATTGGCTTTCTTTTGTAAATAGACTTAAAAATATTGACAAAGTGGTGTTAGGATTAATATAGTTCAGTTCTATCCCAAAAATAGTTTGTACAATATTTAGGTCACGAATAGAGCACCTAATATAATACCTATTAGGTAATATTGAATAATGCCTATAATAGGTACACAAGTATTTCTACGTAAACAAACTTTAATCTTAATTACCAGACTATTGTGAACATTCTACAATATTTGTGAAGTTCTTGTCAGCTTAATTTGACAAGTTATTATTTATTACCATCAACTTAATTAGGTTAGATAAATGTTATTTTTTTACATTTCTCTAATTACAATTTGTAATCAAATATTGTAAAGACACAAACTTCTAATATTGATTAGCTTGAAAACAGGTCAAAATTTTGCATTACAGTAAGGCTAGTTTTTTTACTTCAAATTCTCAATTCGGAAATGTGTGTAAGATACCTACTCATTGAGAGGTTGAAATTATTCCATCCTTTTTCCTATTTTACTTGTAATAAAAACACAACAAAATATAGTTATAGACTGTGTTGGTTGGTGCAGTTTCAATTGTTACTTGTTAAACATTACACATCACAATATCCTCTAGGAATCAATTTGCGAAGAATTAAAATAGGCACTGAACTTCAATTGAATAAATCCCGCAAAAAAAAAACTGTTAAGTATTCATATTTTAAAATCAAGTAGATTTTCAAAAACCCAGGTATACTTGGCATAATCCTTAAATGATAGAACCACAAAAGTAAAGTATACTTGGCATTATTCACGTTTCACAACACTAAAATGAAACACAAACCATCTTCACGAAACACGCATCAAACCTATCCTTTGCACACCTCAATTGAGCACTATCCCTTAAAAGCTCATGAGCGGATCCAAGCTCTACCAGTGTTTAATGAGTGGTGCAAACTGTCTACACACTGGCCCACAATGGTAGGCTGTGGCCTGGGAATTTTAATGAACGGCGAAGTCATTACGACATGGCATGCGGTAGTAGGTATGCTGAGGAATTCCGCACTGATTTCGTCCTACCTATGTGTTTGAGGGTGCTATTGTTTTGTTTACAACGGGAAAAATGTCTTGATGGTAAAAATTTCTCTTTGTGGTAGGCATCATTGGCTTGCCCTAATGCCTAAACTGTTTAAAAATAAAAATATATATTATACTATTCAATAATGAGTAGTCAAACGATAAGAAACAGGAAATAATATTTTATAGGTAGAAGGTTTGGTTACACTTTCAGTAACCGACAAGAAAGGGTAAAATAATATCAAATAACTTGATGGAAGGTTTTGTTAGGGGGGAAATCATCCAATGACTTCTCCCGCTCTATCGTGTCAGACTTTTACTGACTAAAACCCACTCCTATGTTCCTCCTTTGCCTTGCGTTTTAGGTTCACTTTCGAACAACCCATGGTCCCAGTAGGCTTCGAACCTGCTGGGCCCCTACGGTTTTGCTGACATCTCTTTGAGCCGCGCGTGGAACACTACGCGTCGTCGACTACTTGGGCTCAGTCCGGACGGTTACGGGACGGCGAGCTACCCATTGGTCGTCGTCCGTAAACCCACGCCTACGGTGACTGGAAATCGAGATCGAAATCCCGGCGGCAGGGACGTGAGGAAGTCCGTTCCTTCACGCGTGTGACCACATTCTTCGCTAGCATTACTGCTTCGCAGAAGTGAGCGACCGCCCGCCACTCCTCCTCCCTCCGGACCATGGCATGTACCAGGGCCCGGCGCGAGAGGTCGTTGTCGTCGATTGCCCGCTCGAGGACACGGCGGTACTCCGCCCAAAGCATGCACACCTCCATCGTATGCTCCACGGTGTCCTCCGGGCGGTCCATACAATGTTGGCACTCGGGCGTTTCTTCCGCACGAATCCGGTGCAGGAACCTTCCGAACTTACCATATCCGGTGAGGACCTGTGTTTTGTGGAAGGTGAGGATACCGTGACGTCTTTCCAACCTCTCCTCAAAGAGGGGACTTACCGCCATAATAAGGGAAGGCAACTTAGAATAAGTAGCATTAATAAGCTTGTTCATTATTACCAGTAAAAGAGAGTTTAAAATATAAACAAATGAAGCAATTTTTATTAAGCTTTCAACGAATGTGCTTTCCGTATCAGCAACCATTATTTACCACAGCTCACCTTATCGGAGCGAATAAATAAAATTAATGTGTGCCACCATTTTAAAATTAACGATGTCATCAATAAGGTCTTTTCAAATGTGTATTATTATCATATCGGTTTGATTGGGAGAGGGTTGTAGTTAATAGTAATGCTGTAGGGGTTCTGCTCCAAGAGGTTTTAATGACATAAGGGACTCTACTGTCAATGTTGTCCTACTAAACACGAAATTAATTGCCGTTTTCAATATTGTGTAAAATTATGCAAAAATATGAAACCCTCCTGTTACTGTGGATAGATTAACTTTACCTGAGTTTCATTCATTTTGTGATACAAAAATGTCAAATGTCTTACAGATAGGCTAGAGGGCCCGAAGAGAAAAGTTAGTAAATCATAAAATTTTATGCTTACAAAATCTAAAATGCCTGTTTATTTATTTATTTAGGATCTCCAACAAAGGATGTACACAATATCTGTATCTTATAATTAGTGGTTCCGGTATCTTGTTGGTGTACTCCTTCACTTATAGGAGACCACAGCATGCACAAAAATATTTTAAGCAACTAAGCTAACAAGAATAAAATTAAATATACTTACATTACAAACATGATATAAATCAATAAAGATAATAATACTGAAAATTGAAAATTGATTGAATAATAATAATTATTATGATAAAATTGGAATTCTAATAACAATGAATAAAAAATAATAAATAATTAATCTAATATACATTAAATCTTGTAAACATTTCTTATACTTTGGCTGTTCTAACAAACCTATCTTAAATCAAAGGCTTCCACAAAACCAATCGCAAGTGCTATAATAAAATAAAGCGACTAAAACTGAAAATGTACTCAAATGTAAAAAGGTGACGGCTGGCATTTCAGCTTTTTAATTCTCCTTTGAGGCGCGTCCAGACTCAAAGTTAGTCGCAAATCGCATTACGGTCTGCCTTTGTCAAGCCGTGGCTGATGCAGACGTCTATACCACTTGGTGTTTACTCCTGCCAGTTGATTCTCTGATTTGCTGAAGGCATGACAATTTAGATTTCGTTTAAAGAGAAACTGATGATTGTCAAATATTGACAAAGCGAAGTATTTTTGTGTTCTATAGAGAACCTTGGTCCTTTTCTTAAAAAAAACAGCTCCTATAAAATAATTGTTAACACAGCACATACGATTTGGAAAAAAAATGGCATCTTGTTTCCTTTCACACTCAATACAACATGATCATAAAGGTAAATAAATAATTTAACCTCATTCTCGTTTCTAAAGCTCCAAGGAGTAATCTCGATGTAATAGTAATAAAAAATGTACTAACCAGAGAACAATTCCGAGCTCCTGATAATTTTCTTATAGCAACGAGTGTCAGTATTGTTATTGCAGCCATAATTTTCAGGCGCTCATTTGATACGGGGCTAATATTTCTGAATTGTTAGGGTATTTTATGGTAAAAATGTCTGCTGTTATTTTAGGATAATAGGGTCGCCGATTTTGCAAACTGTCTCCTTACCCACTATAGTTTGCCTCATAATAATATAATCTCATCCTAGCTTGGTATTTCATTCCTCTATTTTTAAAATTTCCGTTCTTATTCTGAAGTTGCTTGTATCGAAACCAGATTTGAGTTCAAATAAATTTTAAAAAAGTGTGTAAAGGTCGAGTTTAAACTTGTGTATTTTTATCACAGTAAAAAGGCAGGTATGAAAAGTATATTTTTTAATAATTTTCCTTAACTTACGTAAAGGTAAACAATAATTCAAATAGGCAATGTCAAAGATTTGAAATAGCAAGGGTAACTTCCACATGCATAGAGTACTTACATAGATTAACGAAAATATTCAAATTATCGATTCAGACTGTATGGCGGTGCGTAACGGACGTACACGCCGAATTAGGTCGGACAGTACCCTCATCTCAGCCGGCTTCATAATTACTTCTCCACGTTAAATTTTCATTGCCCTCTCCGTAATAATATGAATATTAAAGTAAAAGGTCGGAACTAGTGATGTGTAACGACTCCAGTCCCGCCACACGTGTCCCGATTTTCCGGGACTTTAATTCCGCCATGACGTCTCGTTGGGGACGCTCAAATATTCCGTTTTCTAAATGTCACCGTTCCATGCTTTATATTTTGTGTTTTGATCCGTCGGTGTCGACTGGCTTTGTTATTCATTAATCCACCTACGAAGCCTTATTTTCATCATACAAGCCGGAAAATGTTTTACGTTTTTCTTTTGGAATACGTATACAGCGTAGGTTTATTACTTTTCAGGTCACGATATTTCTTTGAACCATCTGTTTCGTCTTGCAACAGGGTGTGTTACCCCTATCAAAATATCGCCTACTTGTTGTTTGGTTCAAAGGAAAGTATGAAAAAAGTGAAGCTTTACAATTCTTTCCACATCGAAAGCGTGTAAAATACGTGTCTGATTCTTTTGATAACTTTTTTGTGTGGAGTACAAGCAAAACAAGTTATCACAATAACTTGTTCCTAATTATAATGGGAAATGTAAAGTTCCGTGTCAAACAATAAATCCTTTTATCCTTTTGTGTTCCCAGCGAAAGCCCGTAATGTGTCGTGTAGTTACAACACTAGTCGGTACTTATTATAATATTAATTAAATTACGTTTTAGTGCTTAGTTTTACATTTTGTACTCTTGTTTTACTTTACGCTTAATGAAAATGATTGTGTTCATTGTTATTTTAACTCTCAGGTACCTGGCCTGTTGAGGTAATAATGTGGTTACTGTTAGGCTTTTCAATGTTTGACTTTAGATTAATATTCAAAACATTCAATAACGGTTCGGCAGTAAAATAGTTTTTGATTCTTTACATTAATTCATCATGCAAACAATAAATTAATGCAATAATAATATTTTAACAACCGAAGCATTTTACAAGCGCCTGCATATTTGTTTAACACAAACGCATTCTGCGGCGCCAAGCGTCTCTGTATGCCGTTGCTATAATAAAATGAATAGGCGTTTTAGCTTTTTATTTTACTGTTTTTTTTTTTTGTATAATTAAACAAATTTTCCCCGTTTAAAACTTTAAATATGTAAGTAGAGAATATACAGTAAAAAAAAAATGTAACTAGCTTCTGCCAGAGATTTTGCCCGGATTATAGTTAAAAATTATCCTAAGGGATCGTACTACTCTCACGATAAAAATGTATCCACTTTCCTTCTCAGATTCAATCTATCTTGACTGAAATTTATAAAAATGGTTTTGCGGATCAGACGTGAAAACGTAGAAGACAGACAGACATAGTTTAACCTATTGAGTAAGGTGATCCTGAAGTAACAGTAGCTAATAGGTAGAATTATGGACATAGGTAAATAAAATGTAGGTAAAAAAAATTTGGTGTTAACAGAACTTTTTCGAAATCTCCATATTGTCCGCTATTGTTTGACGAACACATATTAAAATGTCTGTTTAATTATTCCATAACGAACTCGCCCTAAAAACAAACGTTACATTGTAAACATGAAGGTAATCTCAAATAACAATAGCCAATAGCGAAGACCCGTCAAAGTTAACCCTGTGACCGCGCGTGCTATTTATTTACCATCGCTAATCCGCCGTGTTGGTACAACCGACCCCGACCAATTTAAAGAGAACAAGCCTAATCCGCCCTTTGTAATGACCCAACTTGGGGTTTTAACCCTTTCAAATACGTAGGTACGACTTTTTCCACCCCCTTTGAATCTATACCAGTTAATTTTTTATTGTACCACTTTATGTGGGAATGTCGTTACGATTATTACGTGACGTTTGCGAAGTTTGGCGGAAACGCCCGAAGTTGAGTCTCGGGTTGATAGTTACAGGGTTGTGATATGTCACGGGCGCGGTGATTATGTGGTATTCATTAAAAGTTGTTGTTTATGAGTGTGGATGGTAGGAATTTTATGTTTGAGTTTTAGAAACTATGTGTTGTGTTTAGGGTAGTGTTTAATTTTCTGGTGCCTAAATATTAAAAGTTTCATGACGTTTATATGACCAAAAATAGCTGAAAACTAATTTTAGGTCAAAATTTTTAAGAACTTGGATTAGACTCGTTATTATTTTTAACTTTACCTAATTAAAGTGTTTATGATCTTTTTGTGTAAAAAACAATCAAATACTTTGACTCGTCGAAAAGTCGAATCTATGCAGATACACCCCTAAACACAGGTAACACAAAAAAATTCAAGACTTAATCCCTTACTCGTACTCACCTAGTTTCAAAGTGACCAAAACCATCTTGTTTTACAGTTGACTAAACTCTAAACAGCCCTTAACTCTTGATGATAAGGTGGAAGATCCACTGGCTTACTGTTTTGGCCTGTGGTTAGCAAAATGGTGGTTCTTTGAATGATACTCGACACAAAGGGCGCCTCTTATACGTTCACGGGTACTTTTAAATAGTGACCTTGACACGAGGTCTTTGTAACTTAGAACTGAAGATCTTTTTCATTTTAAAAGTATACAGCGAAAGATAGAATCTTTTTGTCAATGCTGAATTCACAGAAAAAAAATGTTATTTCGTGGAAATGGACCCGTCTTGAAGGATAAAAAATGGACGATTTATTGGCACGTCGTTTTTCAGAAGGTGGTTTACGAATTTTAAAACTTTTGTTTGTGATTTTTGTTTTGTTATTTTAGGGTTAAAATAAATTTAGAAAGAACATTTATAGAAACGTAAAGAAGCCGAGCGTACAGACTCGACGTTGATAGCGCAACTGACTGACGTTAGCTACCGCTTGCTAAATTACTAGCCGTTAACAGAACTTTTAGAACCTGGTAGTAAAATTTCACTAAGAAAAAGTAAGTAAAAGGATTTTTTTTTTCAAGTTGTACATAAATGTCCTAAATATTTTGATGAAAACACAATTGTTCGAGGAAACTTACAGTTTATTTAGGATTTAATAAATCACTTTTATTGTTTGGACAAATAATATAATATTAACTTATCAAAATACATATATTTATAAGCTACAAAAAGTTTGTCCTCTTGCTACATTAAGATCTTAAAATGTAATGGAGAATCGCCGCATGGTGAAAATCAATTGTCTAAGTCGGCCGCAAATGACTAAAGTCCAGCCGCATGCGACTGGTGACTAAAATCGACCAAGGAACCCATGTAAATACCGACCGACTTCGGTATATCGACACTACCAAACCTGGCGAAGTCGTGAGAGCAAAAAGTTCACTTCTGCCCAACCCTTCAGGAAAAATAGACTTAATGTTATAAATAAAATAAAATAACCTTTATTTCGGAATAATTACATTCATAGTGGGTTAGTAAATAAAGCATCTTATGACTATGTTAGTATTATAACTACTCTGTAACAAAATTACTCCGAGAGATGCATCTCTTAATAATGCTATGCACTATCGGATAATCATATCTCTCAGTTATGATTATCAGGATGGAGTGGGAGCTGGCCCACATTCTGCAGAGCATTGAGGTTGATTTCTGCCTAATAATGGCATGGAAGCCATCAACGTGATTTTGCCTGAACATAGCAGATGCACTGCAGAATCGGGGCAACCCCAACAGCATCCTGAAACTGTTGAACCGTTATGTTTTCACTAACTTATTTTCTACCTCCCTTTGTTCTACAGACAGAGTCAATATCAAAGCACCAGCACCAAAGTATTTTGCAAACTATCTGTCTGTTAGAACAACTAAACACACCCAAAACATACAAAACTTGAACCCGAGCAAAACAGAAGTTTCCCCACCTAAGCTAGGTGAGCTATACGTAGGGTTTAAACTCAAAGATGGCGCCGACACCTAGGATCTCTAGATCGTGTTGAACTTACAATCACACTTGTGACAGTTTCGAACAAAAGCTGTAGCTGGAGATATGCTATAGGAAGATAAATGACGCTATAAAGTATAGGTGGTTGCATTAGTGGCTACAAAAGTACTTGCAACAGCTTTAATAGTAACTTGTAGTATGGGAGATATGCTATATAGAAGACAGTCGGTGTTATAAAATAAAAGTCATGAACTAGAAGTGGTCAGAAATTTGCTAGTCAGCGTGGCTGGTTGTCTGACGTACAAACGAATCGCTACATAAAGGGCCCTTACTATGACGTGTTGAATGTCAGTTGAGCGAGCGAAAATGAGGGAAAGAGTTATATACCCTATATAGCTCCATCCCTTTAACAGTTCAGGTTAGGTCGTCAAGTGGTTCACGTAAAGAGCTCGTGGTAGCGCTTCAAGCTCTAAACAAGCTGAATATAGCTCTTACAAGTGGCGTGTCTGTATAGAAATCAGATCTGTGACAACAAATGAAGGCCCAAACAGAGTGGTATTATGACAGCAGCAACGATAGATAATTTTCTTGAAATTAGAAAATTCAAGGTCGATTTTTGTTTTTGGAAAAGAATATAAAGGATTTGAGAGTATCTATACAAGTTTTCGGAGCATATGTAAAATAAGTCCTTTTTTATATCTGTGTCTCTGAACAATAGAACCGAACAAGCACTTATATTCTATTAACGAAATATTAAAATTAGGAATTCTGGTATCGCTTGTGTGGTTATCTATACTTCTATATCTAAACATCTACAAAGAGAAAAGATTTATATTTTTGTTTGTAATTATTCATTACAAACAAAAACACAAAAAATACTTAAAAACTACTGGAACAAATTTAAAAAAATATTTCACCAGTAATTGGCTACTTTATCACTGGGTGACGTAGGCTGTATATTTTCTACTTTTACATGGGCGAAGTTGCAAGCAGCGGCTAGTTGATCATTAAGGGTCTCATTGTCTAGAGCGTCAGTACAGCTCTCCAGTGAGCATCAGAGAAAAAGAAGAAGATGACTTCAGCACTGCACAAACTATACAGCCAGTTGACTAGTAAACATTTTGTAAATAACACTTATATCTTCGCTGACACTGCAGCAAGTCCTAAAACCTCGCAAGTGGCAACTACCGACGAATCCCAATGACAAAGCGACGAAGACAAAAGACGACGCGACGAATCGCAAACGTTCGTGTCGCTTTGTAAAGCGACGTCGCCTTTTCGCCCTGTAGCTTTGTCGCTATCTTCGACGTTTGGGCTATGCTTTGCTGGAAAATTGGGAATCAAACGAGCTTACCTGTTAAGCGAAGTCTTGATTCTAATTTTATGAGCGCCGAAACTGAAATGCAATTCTATTATTGTTCACATAATGTAGTAATATTTTCATTACGGGTCAAAGGATTCGCAAGTTTAGATATATATAAAAAAATACAATCAATGTATCCTGGCAACACCATCGCGTCTAGATGTCACTTACTTTAGAGATTATAGGACAAGGAACAAGCTGTCTTTTGGACAGATTTGTTACCGCATACTTACATTCACTATTTCCCTGTAAGGATAACTGTGAGTTAGGTAGGTTAATTATTGCAGCTTTGGGGCTATTAACTAGTGGTGGGTGGGTGATTGCATTTCAGTTTCGGCGCTCATAAAATTAGAATCAAGACTTCGCTTAACAGGTAAGCTCGTTTGATTCCCAATTTTACTTCGCGCCGAAACTGAAATGCAATTCTATTATTGTTCACATAATGTAGATGTTTAGAGTTTGCTGCAATAATTAATTGTTACGCTATTGTTAGTACTGGTACTATCAACTCAAGTGCGGTTTCTTTTTATAGTAAGATATGAGTTGATTTCAGTTTTCCCTAAGGTTTTTTTGTCGCTACAGTCATACGTTCTTGCTGGGAGTGTCCCAAGGTGTTGACTAGACTATCCGTTCATTTTTTTTTTTTTAAAGTATTGTGTGACAAGTATTCTCGTATTGTAAAAATATATTTGATTCATTGATAGGCAACTGATTTAGATGAGAAGCATGTTATCTTCAACAGGGGCAGTTATAATACCACGGTGTGAGACGTGTATTGTAATTAATTGGATTATTCTTAATGAAAGTCACTTATGACTTACTAGCTTATTTTAGAAATATTATATCATTACTCTCAGTATATTTTAGTACTTACTTGGTTATTTGTACATCATCGTTATATGTACCTTGCCAGGGGCGCCGATTATGAGAAATAAACAGTGGGTGCCGAGCACCCCTGAGAATAGACATCAAGAAACAGATAAGTAATCGCCTTTTAGGTTACGGTTACATTATAATATTTCTTGATACTAAAAACTAGTTTCATTTTTATAAAATGATTTCATTTTATATTTTTATCGAACATAATTAGTAATTAGGTACGCAGTATGTAAGTAGGACATTTATTTATTTGTCGGTTGATCAGTGTGCATTTTTCTTCTCACACTTCGCCACTTTTTCGAGTCCATCAAATGAGCATGAGCACCCATGGGGTTTTCTAAAAGCCAGCGCCCCTGTACCTAGCCGTTGATGTCGGCTATATTACAAGGTCATTATTACTAAATGTAATCAGACAAAAAGTTACTTTGGTTTTATAATACTGCTGTTCCTACTTAACACAAAGACAATTTGTTGAAATCTATTGAAGCAGAATAATCTCATTAGTTGTTTTTATCATACCATAGTGATGTTTTAAATGTCACTGGGGGTAATGTAATTACATTACATGCATCATATAATTAGCCTTGCATTAAGCAATGCAATTAGGTACATGCATTATATATTATCACATTCATCATTTTCGTTTCAAACGATAAGTATCTATTCACATCTAAGTTATATTTGTGTTGACATTGTAGGTGACTGGTATGGAAGTCTAGCTTATCGATTTTATTATTATTATTCCGTTTGTTCATTTAACATAACATATAAATTATATTTTATTATATTAAATTATTATTATTATTAATATTATTATTATTAAGTATTACAATTTTTTTTTTTTTTTTTTTTTCTACTGCATGATACAGCTAGTATACTAACGTTTATTTCAGCATGTATGTGTATACTTGTATATACCTGTATGTATATGCATATGGGTCTATCTAAATATATGTAAATACAATTATTTTATACTTATGAAGACCATTTTATGTCATTTTTTTGTGCCTCCCGAAATGGAAGTTAATGCGATTGTCTTTCTCTGTCATCATAGTAGTATTTTTGTGTCACAGTTTATGTTATATGTAACGAGAAACTTTGTTTTTTGAGGGAGGGGTTTATGTCATGTCGATGAAATGAACTTCCTGCTAGGGACTAGATACCTAGAGAAGTTGTATGGTCACTGACTTTTCACGAGGACCTGTTGCACTAGTTGGTCCCCAGCATACACCCCCCCCCCCCTTTTTGTTTCAATGCAATTTTACTTTTGTATTGGTAAGTTAAGTACTTATAGTTTTGATGATACTAGTAATTCAAATGGGGTAATTCATTGCCTCAATTAAGTAAGTGTATTTTGAACATTCAGTCCCACTTAGCTATTTTAGAGAATAAAGAGGAGATAAGATATGTTTATTCTACCTGGATAAACATGAAATAAATTTAAAAGTATCAGCCAAAGAAAAGACTAGTTTTACTGTAGGTCATGTGTGGACCGGGTTTTAGCTGCACCGTAGACAAAGTTGTCTATTGCATTTCTGACACTGTTTGACAGTGACAACCTAACAAAGTAGAGAGAAGCCATAATTTCACCATATGACTTATGGGATAGGTACATATAGGCTTATAGGCATGATATTAAACTGTGTTCAGCAAACCATCCCTGTTCCAAAATTGGTGGGTATGCCATGCATGTTTTGGGAATGTCTGAATGATCTAACATAAAATCTAACATTACATTTCTTTACCAAGTGGTAGATAGTTGTCTACTTTTATGTTAAATTTTTAAGTTCAGGAGTCATGTATACTGCAAAGTAATTTTTCTATTAAGCGCAGTGAGATTTTTTGATTGTCATAGAAGTGAGTCCTTTGTGAAACAAGTTGCTTTGGTGCACACTTTTTGTGTCCCGTGGCATGAGAGCTCTTATGTGCCAAATGCATCAGAAGTAATGTTTCCATGACAAGGCCAGTTGTCTAGTCATGGGAAGCTTGTTCCTAGGTATTCCCTATAATAAGGCAATTTCCCTCCATACAATATTTGATTTGAACACAGAAAATATTGTCAATATAAGACAATTGCTACTGGAAATGTTATATCAGTGCAGATCAAATTAAATCTGAATCTTGTTATTTCTGTTTTGTTACAACAAAGATTTCCCTGTTTATTCATTTATTAGGAGCACCAACCAGGTAAGTTTTTACAAAAGATTTGAATTTAGGTTTAGTTCTGTGCAATTATGTCAATAGCAGGCGTACACGGTTTGTGTAATTTGACATTCATTTATATTGAATTTTTAGTTTATTGAGTGATTTAGACATTAAGTACGAGTAAGGTAGATACCTCATACCATTTTGTTCTAACAACTATTTACAAATATATCAGCACATATTTCATTATTTAGTTGTTGTATATCATTATAAGTTTATTGCTGACTTACTCCCTTGGGGTGATTATAAGTAAGTAGGGCTGGTGGTTTTGCCCGTCAATATTATTCCCTTCTGCTTTCAACAGTGAGAAGTTACTTCTTCTTAAAATCAATGGTAGCTTCCTCAAACCGCTCAGCCCAGCGGGTGGCCACACCAATTGTGGCATTGGTGTCATACATCAAGTATTCCAAGGTGCTGGTGCACGGGTTCTTCGAGCCTGTGAGGAGTTCCTGTAATTCTGGTATTGAAACTTTAGAACCTTATAATTTTATTCAGGACTGCTGGTATCAGCAGAGGACTTAACCTGCGATTTCCTTAGGTTTTGGTTCCTTAAAAGTTAGCTTACATGCTCTTTGAGCAAGGTTTTTACTATAAGCTTAAATACTGAGGATGTGGAATGATATGCTGTACCTATGAATTTAATCCGTTTAAATTATATCAAGATTTTCCATAGATATTATTACATGGAGTCATATCATAATCAACACTTACTGATATTTGTTGCTATAAGTGAACATATCATTTGTAAATTGTTGATGAAGTATTCATGTCACTTAGTGCTTAGATATATATCATTGTGAACATCTCGTGTTCCATGGTTTGTTTTTGTTTTTATTATTTTGAATATATTGCAGGTCAGTGTACAACATAACCATAAGGAAATAATAATATTTCTATTGAATAGGTCTTTACTATTTAACTCAGCAAAAAATAGGTTTGATAATCGGCCACTGTTATGCTCGCACTATGGCAGTATTTTCCACCAGCATTGTAGCCGGTGAGGGTGTCAATAATTCTGCCTTGCCTTCTCCCATGGTTTTGGGTTGGCTTCTAGTCCAACAACTGGACACAGGTGGGTATCTACCGGCAATCCGGCTAGGTACATTGGATTAACTTATGACAGTTTGGAATATCTCGTATTCTTTAGCATTACTTTGGAAAGTTTATAATTTACATATTAGGCAGTATAACTTGCCACCTTATGGTGGTTTGGAATATCTCGTATTCACTAAAGGAGTTTGAATGTTTTGTAGCGATCTACACATAGGTGGTGTACTGTTTTTACACGAATTAATAATACACAGATGGGTAGTATGAACTTGGCCTTCTCGTGACCTTTATAGGCACTGATAAAGTGGAGCACGTCGAACTTAGTCTTTTTGCCATTTTTGTTCTTTGGATTATAAATGAATGGGACTCACCTGCTATAACAGATGCATACCAGATTAGCAACGTAGAGTAACGAAGCCAAGAGTATCGCGTACTAGTCTGGTAGCTTACAATCAGTTGGCGCGTAAAAATTAACGTCGCCAATGGTATCTCGTACCCTGATTGAATATTGAACAAGGCCTCGGACTCGCAAGTCCGAAAAACAGCACTCGCTATGATCACTTAGTGCCTCCGCCATTGCCCGATGAGGATCGCGTCCTCGATGACAGGTTTCAGGGGCCTTTTCAGACTAGCAACGTAGAATAAGCCGCTAAGAGCATCACGTACCAGTCTGGCAGCTTCCAATCAGTTAGCGTGCAAAAACAACTTCGCTAATGGTATCTCGTACCCTGATTGAAGATTGAGCAACTTATTGCTTTGGCTTTTGCTGGATATCGGTTCTTCATCCTGTGTGATTGTAGATTCAAGGCTTAAATTCGACACTGAAATTCGTTATTGCACAATACACTTTATAGGTTATCACTTGAAATTTTGTTATTTTGCTAAAGAAGGAACTATTTCATGTATTATAAATGAATAATAAGATGTATCACTTGGGATTTTGTTAAATTGCTAAAAAAATACTATTCCATGTATCTTAAATGAATAATTAGATAGGATAAAGTTTTTTCCATGCGAAACTTTTACCGCAAAAAAAAATAAGTGACATCTAGACGCGATGGTGTTGCCAGGATACATTGATTGTATTTTTTTATATATATCTAAACTTGCGAATCCTTTGACCCGTAATGAAAATATTACTACATTATGTGAACAATAATAGAATTGCATTTCAGTTTCGGCGCGAAGTAAAAATATGTTTTATTGGATCTTGTTTGCTGTTGTTGATTGAGAATTAGTTTTGGTGTTTTAATCGAAGACGTATAGTTCTTATGATTGTTGTATCCAAGGATGTTTAATAATTTAAGTTAGATTAAGGTTTCAGGATTTAGAACAATAAAGACAGATGGACGTTCAATTCAAGTTGTCTAATATAAATCTGAAAACCTTTTCTTTTTATAGGCACATACGAGTGTTTTTCGTGGTATGGTCATGTAAAGACGAGGGATGAAACGTATGTTACTAAAAGAGTTATAAGTATACATGTGGATGGATTGGGAGGGAAGCGGAGGCCAAAGAAAAGATGGTTGGATTGTGTGAACAGTGATATAAAAGAAAAGGAAGTTAGTGATAACATGACAGGTAACAGGAGAGAATGGAAGAAAAAAACGTATTGCGCCGACCCCAAATAACACGAGACAAAGGCAGGAAGATGATAAGGCACATATTGATAGAGTATATCGTACAGTAACTCTCAAAAAGAAAATTGTACCCAGTCTAAACCACAACATCATTAAAAATAAAAGAACCATAAAAACATTCATCGAACTCGCAAAACAGAAAACACTTCCATTCGAAAACACACGACAAAAATACAAACCAAGAAATGTATCTTAAAAAATCAACACATACGTGTATTTGAGGGACATTATTCATAAATGCAAATACGGGCTTAGCAGCAAGTCCGTGGGGATTCGCACGGGATCGTGGGAGATCGGGGAGGATCGGCAATGATCGTGGGGGATCGGATCGCGGTGGATGGCGCTGCTAAATGACGCGATACCTTTGCATCTTGGGATTCGTGGATTATTGAATATTTTTAAGCTAAGGGACGTGTGTACAATGCGACCGTCGGATGTTACCGTTGAAAGAGTTTTTGAGTGATGTGTCTTTTTGGACGGCTGTGGGAAGTAAGGTGCCTGGAGATTTATCGGTAGGTAATGGATTGTATATATAAAGTTATTGACGAAGGGGACGTTTTTTTTTTGGAGGTGGGAAATCATATAATGATTTCTCGTGCTCCAGGATAGAGGGATGGACAGAGAGCCATCTAGCGAGTCAGAATATTACTGACTAAAATCTAACTATGTTTGATCAGTTGTCCTTTGCGTCCTAGGACCACGGGTTGCCTTTTCAGGAATTCCTCATGGCCCTACTGGGCATCGGCCTTATTAGGCCCTTACAGTATTGCTGACATCTCATTGAAGCGCGCTTGGAACACTACGCGCCGTCGACGACTGGAGCTCGGTCCTCACCGGACGGCCGGACGGCGAGCTACCCATTACTTATTTGTCCACAAACCCATGTCTACGATGATCGATGTTGCTCTGCGACTCCCGATGCCCGGGGCATCTCCTGTCGCCGTGTCTAGGGCGTGAGGATATAGTACGTTCCCTCAGAATGTTGATAGATGTCAACGCGCTGTTCTTTTTCTAAGCGTCTTTTTAGTGTTTTTTTGTCATTCTAAGTATAAAGATATAGAAACGACAATACAAGTCTGCTTTTAAAAAAATATGCATTCTATTTGCAGCACATTCATGGACAAGTTTCAATTAGTGTTATCCCAAAAAATATCACACCTTTATTGTTGGCCTTGTTTATTAACACCGTTCCCATCAATATCCACTATATTCTCTTCATCTAATCAGTTCCGTACACTAACTTTTATCTCTGAACCAATAGCTCTAAAAATAGCCCAACATTCGCCCATAAAGCGTCAAAGTCACCTTGAGACAATCTCATAGTGTAGTCCATCAATTTGCGTCTTTCGACGACACCGTCGCCTCTAAGAGCACCCCTATTATAACGCGACAGAATATCGTACGCGCTCCGATAGTTACTAGGAAGAGTTTCCAAATCGTATAAGGCTTTTAAAATAGGAAGGATGGTGGATAAGGGGTCTGAAATTGGTATTGTTATGGAATAAATTGGTGACTATCTTCTTGGAGGGTCTCGTGACGAGCGTCCTGGGGATTTTCTTTTACTATATAAGTCTATTTTGCGAACGTTACAGTGGAAAATTGATAGTTTTCTCATTGTAATGATATTTGGGTACAGTTATCGATGTGATATACTTCTACTATTTTTTTTTTATGTAAAAAGAAATATAAAAAATAATTGTCACTGGGACAAAAAGTAAGTAGGGATTTATGTAATGTAGAGATTTATGCCATTTAGCCTTTAACTTAGGTATGTTTCCATCACTATCTTGCACATGTAGTTTCAAAGTTGGGCTACGGTAACAAAAATAACGTTTTTTCGGTCACTAAGTAATAATATAGTAGTAATATGTTTATACATCTCAGCTTAAGATATCCAGTCAACATTTTGGGTAGTAGTGAGCACTGTCCTTAGATCTACTCTCTCATGACCTGTCGTTTCATTAGAGGTCATGGGATAGCGGGCCTATATTCTGTAGGTGAGATCTATCAAGTTATCATGGAGATGGCCTGTAACGTTTATATTCCAGTATTTAAATGTAGCCTTCCAGCTAAATTTAATTGTAAATACCATGTTGTATACCCTGACACTTTTGGTGTGCCAGGCTTTATTACATAAAATATCAAAATGACATCGTTTTGTGTTCAAGTCTCTGTTATGAACGCGAGCGAAACCCACATGTTGTGATCCTTTACACGCGTTTATTAAAGTTTAAATATAAATATTTTTCGAAATACTATTTCTGTTAAACGTTTTGGATAAACGGTTTGTAATATTTTAAAAGTGTTTGTTTTCCGGAGCAGTCAAATAATTGATTTATCGAGATAAAGTTTACTATTTATTTAAACTTCGTAATACAGTAGTGGTAAGTACATAGGCGCCTTAATGAAACATGGCATTTACTACCAGTGAATTTTTATAATAAATAAATAATAAATATTGGCAATAGAACGAATAAAATAAATATATATGCTAAAATAATAAACTAATAAATATCAAATCAAGCGAACAAGAATAATATGAATCTTAGAATCTCTAACTATCTTTAAATCCTAAAAAAACTGCTGCTTTTTCTTAAAACCCTATAGATTGACAGCTATTTCTTGTGGCCCTTTAAAAGGTACTGGATTCCCTGAGGATAGTCCTGGCTGTGCAAGATTTCTTACTTACCAAACTCCCTCGGTGGCCGTATTTGTTGGAGGCTTGATGGAGACCTGGGATCTCCGGTGGAACGCTATGTCACCATAATATAGCCCAGTACTATAGCTTGTCATGACGCTAAAAATAACTCGTTAATCAGCCTAAATGTAATTAATTCAATGACGACATATCGTTTCTATTTATGAGTGTTTTAAAATAATCTTCTTATGTAGGAGGGTAAAAATCTCGTGTTACAGTGTTTATATCCAACTGCTCCAAAACAGTTTGACCGTTGTTTATGTGTTGTGTATATTTGCTTGATCTGAGAATAGGTTGTTGACAATTTTCTACCTTCCTACCCACGCCATCTTTTTTTATTGATAATTTATATGACAGAACAACATTTGCTGAGTTAGCTAGTTCTTCTAGCATATGTTAATGAAAACTACGTCATTCATCAAGTAGTTTCTATTTTGGGCCTTTTCCGGCTACACACTTCTTTTAGATTAGGAAATCATCATCGAAATTCAAATGTTTTTATTTCACATAAGCCTCCATGGGCACTTATAAAACGTCAGATGCTAGTGCGTGGTTCTAAATTGGTCGTTTCCTATGGAGAAGAACCGGCAAGATACTCCATGGTTACTCTTTTTAAAAAATTGTTATTCTTACATCAAATAACTCTTCCTGTTTTAGGTTATGTGAAAGGGAGTGTTAGACTTTTACTAATTCCTATGATCGTTCAGATGCGGTTTACACTTCAGGCACATGATGGCTCTTTCGTACAATCGCGCCCGTCACAAATAAAATGTCTATTCTACATCACTACTACCTAAACACCTGCTAATATTCCGTGGGTAGCTCAATCCTCACTTGACATTTTACTCGGTCGCCTTTAATACACTTTTTCTGTTTACATACGTAGCATATTCTCCAGGATCTTGACTCCCAAGGAGCGCGAATAAATCCTTCATAATCAAACATGAGCCGACATTTACAGCGCATTTCGCTGCCACAGCAGATTTTTTTAATATTGCCAATGATTAAGGCTGCCACAGTAAGCGGAGTGGTGGGGTATGGGGGGGGGGGGGGGTATTTATTAAAAAATAACTCTGATGTAAAAGCGGTTTAAACGCGTAAACGTGTAGCGGTGAGCGGTCTCAAGTTAGGAGCGGAGAGCGGGTTTGATTCACAATCAAGCAGAGCCGTCAGAAGCGAGCTTATTAATAATTAAAAT
This sequence comes from Mythimna impura, assembly GCA_905147345.3. Lineage (NCBI taxonomy): Eukaryota > Metazoa > Arthropoda > Insecta > Lepidoptera > Noctuidae > Mythimna > Mythimna impura. The sequence continues at coordinate 26,183,197 of LR990362.1, read as the reverse complement.
ATGTATTTAAACAAGTTTTAGTGGTTTACTGCAGTCGACAAATTATAGTTGATAGACGATAATTTTAAAACCTTTGCAGATCTATACCTACAAATTAATAGTAGATATTCTCATTGGTAATATCAATAAATTTGTCCCATCACTTGTTGATGTTACCTACCCAGGTAATGTTGTTTAATTACTATTGATAGGCTGGCGCTTGACCACTATCTCACTTGATGGGAAGCGAAGATGGAGTATGCTTGCCTAGAAGTGGAGAAATATAATAATAATAACAATGATAGATTCCACAACTATTACACAACACCGTCTAGTCCCAAGCTAAGCAGAGCTTGTGTTATGAGTACTAGAAAACTGATAAACATACTTATATATTTCTAAATACATATATATTATAGATAAATTACGCCCAGACACAGAATAAATGGTCGTGCTCATCACACAAACATTTGTCCTGGGTGGAAACCGAACCCACGACCTCCGGCATATCAGTCAAGGCCCATTAAACCAACAGGCCAGTCAATATGTTGTCAAAATGGCTGGATTAATGATCTGATATTATGACCGCTATGTCTACGATTACAATAGCAGAGCGGCAGAAGTCCTTTAATGATTTCCCACTTTAATAAAAAGAATCCTGTTGTATTTATAGTTTTCCCTCTCTCCTTTCAAAGTTAATATACGTGTCCGTTTTCTTTCAGTAGCTAACATTACCTGCTGCCTCTCAACACTTAACCCAGTGGCATAAACAAACCCCAGTTATGCGTAAGCGCTGTCAAAGAGCCGACGCGGGGATATTGAACATTTTTGTACCGACTGATTAAAATAATGTTGGTAATTTTGTGAGACTTTCCTTTCAATGTCTTTTTGATGTCGCTGTGATTTTTGGATGAAATTCAACATCGTTTTGAGGTTGTTGTATATTTTTGAAACTCTGGGTAATCAATATTTATTGAATTGAATAGTGTCACATTTTACCGTCCTGCTGACTTGCCATTTTACTCAATACTTTATTGCATTCCATATTTTATCTACTGCATCAACTGTATACAATGTCAGAGAAGTATTCTCTTTTATGTCAGTTACTGGGTTGGCGGCTGTCAGATCGGTAGTCACATCATGTTGTGTTAGAGTTCTCCGCGCGATTAGAACATACACACTCCGAAATCAATTATAGGCAGTTGGCCGAACAAAATTCAAAATTCAAATATTTTTATTTCACATAGGCCTATATGGGTACTTATAAAACGTCAGAAACTTGTGCACAGTTCCAAATTGATCGTTTCCTATGGAGAAAAACCGACAAGGAACTCCATGGTTACTCTTTAAAAAAAAATGAAGAAATATTGTAAGATAACCATTTTTTTAAAGAACAACACCCGTCTGGTGGGAGAATCCTCCCTTTTCAGTGGAGGTTTGCTGGACTTTACACTCTGTACCGCATAACTTTATAAACTAACTGGCATTCAGATGAATCTAATTATACTAGAACCTGATCCCGAGGCGCGTACTGTTCCACGCGCGCCTCAGGGAGATGTCAGAAAATCGTAGGGGCCCTGACAAGGGCAAGACGGGAAGAAGGCAACGAAGGAATACTGACACTATCTCCCGCACCGCCCAAGAGCGAGATTTGTCATTAGATGATTTTCCCACCTATCAAAAAAAAAAAGAAGGATAGAAAAGGCTAGGCAGGTGGTTAATTTACTTAGATGATTCCGCTACACCTTGGTGAAGAATTTTTACAGCTGGCTTTTTACTCTACGGTCCGGATGGTCTGGTTTCACCTCAATAGGCTCTTAATAAACAAGTGCGCCTCACCATCAACGATTGCATCACTGCTTACCATCAGTGGGATCCCATTCAAGCACTAGTCTATATCAATAAAAAAAATATTTTCTATAGCCTAGTTTGTACCAATATTAGTGTAGAAACATTCTTCTTTATGTCGATAACAAATATATTATAGCTTTTACCAATCAATGTTAGGCTAAAGGTCACTCTGAGAGTAATGGAAAGGGTCGGTGTGTGTGTTTCCTCCATTCTGTTTATTATACGGGAGTGGGCGTTTAGGCTTCAGAAAGTTCTGTCTAATTGTTATGTGATTTCAGTAAAGTAAAAGGTTGGGAGAGAGGACCCACCGGGCCTGACCTATAAGCTAGCTTGTAGGACGATTGTATAGGTTACCTCATTGAGAAGGTTCCTGATTTCCTGAAGTTGTTACTGCTTAGCAACTTAGTAACTTGTATTTAACTTGTCAGTTTTTTATAATATTTTGATCAACTTCCTGTTGATATTTTCAGTTGAAATTGTACACTACTCGCTTAATTCTGCTAACAAAACATATGGTTTGTCTGACTATGATTCAACCGTGAATATAACCTAGGTTGTTGCAATGTTAGATAGTTGGTAGGCTTGCGTTGGACCACTATCTCACTTTACGGTAAGCGATAATATGGTTGACAATGAAGCACGCTTGCCTAGAAGTAACCTAATCGCTCTTGACTTAAAGCTCCCATGTTATCTATCAAAAAAACAAAGACTGCTTCTTGTAATAACCCACGCTGAAACTTCATTACCCAGCTACACGCCTGCCTATTCCCTTTCCCTCATAAGAGTATCAATAAAAGCTCTCGAAAGTAAATAAAGTGCGATAAAATCAGTTTTCCGACCGACACCGTCACTTATTAGATTTCGTTCGACATCGGAGCTCATCTACTATCAGTAAAAAAAGCCACTAGTGCGAGAATCGAATTCCTTTTGTAAACTAGCAGGTATCGGTAACTTTGGATTACCATAATGGAAAAGTTGGGGAGTAGGGGATTTAGTGATTTTCGTAGGATATATAGAAGTTTGGTTTTTAGGTAGTTATCTAGTGAAAAGTTTTTGTTCGTGGTTCCAATTATAAAAATATGTGTAAATGAACAAGCTTCTATATGTTTGGGTTTTATAGGTCGAATCTTCTAAAGAAGTTAATAATTCTAGTATGTAATGTTGTGGTTATTACATTGATTTTGTTTTGTATACGTACTAATAATTGTAATATATATTGTAATATCGCTTTTTTTCCCTAATAAAATATAATAAAATAAAATAAAATCCGTCAATGACGAGCGTAACACTAATGGTCCTGGTGTTTCGTTGTCAGCTTATTAACTACAGGTCACGGGTTTAAAACATAGTAGCGATGTGACTTTTATTTTTACTCTTTAATATGTATTGTTTATGTTTGACTTATCTGTCATGACTTGTTTGGGACAAAAATTGAGAGCAATCCTCGTTTTGGATAAACGCGTGGCTCAATATGTACTTATAATTTTTTTGGAATGTGAATATTTTGGTTACTTTGTCTGGATAGTCAACATTTATTGAAATGAATAGTGTCACATTTTACCGTCCTGCTGACTGGCCATTTTATCCACTGTATACAATGTCAGAGAAGTATTCTCTTTTACGTCGATAGTATTCAGAAGCCTGAAAACATTTACTGTTGCAGAATACGAATGGTTCCATATGCATTATTTTTTTTTGTTTGAGAAGAGGAATTTGCCCAACAGCGAGACAGTAACAATCTAATAATATTTTTTATTCGAGCTTCAGAGTTTCATGGCACGCAATAAACATTTTTGATGGCGTTGACCATACTTATAAAGTAATCCACTTTCCTTTTATTTCAGTGACTTGGCCCGAATAGTAAGCAGCTCGTACGTAGGGCGGGCTATCCGTCAAGTTGTGTCTACTGGAGTGGGTAGTAATGATAAAGTTAGGACTAATACTTTCATTGTGTGGAAAGGTTATCAAAAGGTGAAGCTCAAGTTGTACAAACAGAAACTTGAAAGCTATTCTAGAGGTTTATTTCATCAGTTTTAGGCCTTTTGTTCAGAATAGATTTAGAAAGACAGAAAGAATATAAACCTTTTATTTGGCGACATTTACCAGGTACTAGTCATTAGAAAAAAAATTACCTGTGTGCCTCATGGCTGCGCAAAAGGTTCATTGTTCAGTGGGAAATCATATATTATACATTAACTCAATAGCGTTTTCCCAAATGTTGACTCCCGTAGCCTTTCACAAGGACCGTGGAATTCATTGGGTTATAAAGTAGCCTATACCTAGTACTCAGTAATATCATAAGTATAAATTAAAATATTATAGAATCTAAACTTGCTTAGTGTTCAAGAGCAGGCCTATCAACAAGAAAAAAAAGTCAATCAATATGCTCATTCTTTTCCTAACCAAATCAGGGTGGCTTCTGGTTAAAGCTGACAGTATTCTACACAGAATGACCTATTCGACCTCCAAAACCCAGTAACTTGTAAAATCATACCCCTTGACAAGACTGGTGTCAGAGTTTCTGGCATCATCATCATCATCATCATTATTATTTCAGCCGATAGACGTCCACTGCTGGACATAGGCCTCCCCCAAACGCCGCCACAACGAACGATCCTGCGCGTCTCGCATCCATCGGATTCCCGCAACCTTCACCAGGTCATCGGTCCACCTTGTAGGGGGCCTTCCAACACTGCGTCCTCCGGTACGCGGTCGCCACTCCAGAACCTTTCGGCCCCAACGGCCATCCGTTCTGCGAGCAATGTGCCCTGCCCATTGCCATTGAGTTTCCGGCAACTGACTCCTTATTAATGAATCTGTAAAGATCTAAGAATGATACCAACGGGTCAACATGCTTTCTGTGGCACGGAAGAAACACGTTTTTTTTTTTAAATTAATCTAAACTAGTGCTTGGCTGCGATCTCACCTGATGGTAAGTAGTGATGCAAAACAGACTTCAAATCCTTAAAAAATAAGCTATGACACTGGAAAAAATGTCTCTAGTCAAAAGAAACAAAGTTGAAGGAATTACAGAGAATAAAAAAAAAAGAAAAACGTAATGTCAAATAAAACCTGCAAATGCCTGGCAGTAAGTTAACGGAACAAGCAGAAACTGGGACAAACTGCTCCTTTGTATATGGACCAACGTTTCTGTGTAAGGACAGAACTGCTCTCAGGATTGGACCAAACTGTTATATGTATGGGTCAAATAGATCGTGTACGGGGAGAAACTTTGTATGAATGAATGTGCACTGGAAATAGTAAGAGAGATAGACGGTTTTATGTACAATATTGTAACATAATTGTGTTGATTTATTTGATCTCTATTTATTTTCTCTCTCATCCATCTATCCTTGTTTATTCTTTTGAATTTAAGATTATAGGGTTTTCGTATAAGGAGCCTTATCATTTATAGAATAAAACACGGACTCCAGCAGGGAATTCCACTCCTCAAATGTACGCATAATGAATGTGTTCCCAAACGTTTTGTGCGTGTGGGTGGATATCCACCAAGTACCGGTGGCGCAACGCCGTGCGCCTGGAGGTCCGATAATGGAACAGGACACTTCTTCTCGCCCCACCCGGAGTGAGAGAAGTTATTTGATGATTTCCCACCTAAAAAAGCTTTGAGATAGATATCAATATATCTAGAGAATTGATCGTCAAAAGAAGTCAATATTATATTGTCTATAATATTGACTTCTTTTGACAATCGATTCCCTAACCTGTACACTGCACAGATAATAAAAAAATACGCGTATAAAATGTATCTTTACATCAAACATGACGCTTGAAGTGAAAGTTAAAATCATAAGCTTGCTTCTGATGCTTGTCTGTCATACGTGTAACCTATTTAGGGGTTGAAACTAGTCCGGGCAGCTGCATAAAATATTTATGAGCGATGCCGAGCGAGGCAGAGGCAACGCACGGCGGACTTTTAAAGGAGAATGTTGATTTTAATTATTTTGTTGCTGGCTTTTTTTAATGTGGGGGTGAAATGTAGCTGGGGTGGAAAAAGAGGTCAAAAATATGTGATGGATAATTTTGCAGGAAGTAAAAGTTAAGTTTAGTATTGCTCTGAGAGCCTTATGAATGAAGGGAAAGCCAATTGCCTTGCAGAAAAGCTAAAAAGTATGTATGTATTGAAAACAATACGAACTAAAAAATGTCATGAAATAGCTTTCTATATTTTTACTGCATAGAGAGTATAGGAACTTAATTTACTACTCTGCTCTCATAAAGAGAAGAATGAACTTATCGTTAGATTTTTCATTGAGAATTGAATAAGGTACGATTAACAAATTCATTTAATCAACTGAAACACAACATTTTAAAAGCTTTTGAAAATACGATTAGCCTTTTCTCTCGTATCACGTTGCGATGGAATTTTTACATCTCTTTCATCAATTTTCCCTCCACATACTTACAAACGAAATAACTCACACATTTACACACGCAATATGATTAATTTGAGTGTTGTGACGTCACGTCATAACGTCGTATTAGCATACGTCAGTCCGGCGTGTGCCGACAATCTATTAAACGTAAAAACTGCCCCCTGCGCCGCGGGTACGCATACAATATTTATGAGATACTCTGCCAGCGAGATGAGATGTGGTCTAAGCTAGAAACGGCAAGCGATTTACTTTTAGGTTTAAAATTTAAGTGTCAAAATGCTCCTTCTGAAAAGATCGACACACATTCACAGAAAAAGATTTGAAGGGAAGAAGGAAGTTAGGCTATAATCTGCAGCTAGTAGTGGGACATATATCATGGGAGTTATTGCCATCTTTACAGCTTATGTTAAGTTAGATCAAGACATTAATAGTTTTTTGATATATTGAGAGCAAAATCTCAGTTTTCATGCGAATATCATGCTAGGTAGTAGGTAAGATAGTCTTCACAAGTAAAATCTTGAAATATGATTTCATTATTACTTAGAAATAACAGTGTAATATACGAACCGTGGGCTTGCTGCTTTTGGCTTAATTTGCTCATTTCACTACAGAATTTTCCACTTAATTCTGTGTCCTACTTTTCCGCTAAGCCCCTCTAACTTGGGCTCCCAAGTTGAAGTGGTCTCGGATTCAAGTTAGGTCAGACACGATCCGTCTCGGGAATCATGATCCATAACTAAATCTACCAAGTTGACTGAAAACTGCCCGTTTATTACTTCAAGCTAAATCTTGAGATAAAACGGTGTTATTTTTAAATGAAGTTGTTTTAAATTTGACTTCTATTTAAGTTTAGGGTGAATGAAGATGACTGGACTAAAGTTTTATGGTTAGACAAAGTAAACCACAGGATGACATTCATTAAAGACTGTAGATAATTATGTACTGTTACACACGACTTTTTAATATTATTAATAATAATAATTTTTATTTTTTTTAGTGTTGGGAAACGTTTTAAAAAAATGTTTCATCAAGTATCCAATGCCAATATATATGTATGCCAATTGTAGAGTAATTTTCGTGATTAATATATTTTTTAGATTCAATCTTATTCAATTATTTAGTTAACCTTAGCTAAAATGTAGAAAATTCTTAAACTCTTTTACAAATACTCTCCCTTAACTCAGTCTGGCAAAAAGGTACAATAACCCTATAAACAGCCCCCATAACTCTACTCGTACCATAAAACAAATAACACATAATAATTCCCCTTTACACAACACCTTCACGCCGTCAACTTGAGGAACGGGGGTGGGCACGCAAAAAATTAACAAAGTAACGTCTACAAAATAAAAGGAAGGGTCGCGTCGTATTAATATAATGGTGGAGAGCTGCATTTACACCGTTGTGTAACACAGGTATGAGCGACACGAGAAAAGAGTTATTTTGTGCATGATTATGATTATTTTCTTATTGAATAGCAATTTACTCACGACACACGATGTGACGCATATTTTTCGCCATTATATAGATTGTGATTGTAAGCTAATTTTAAGATTGTGTCATTTCACGTTTTGTTTTTCTTTATTTGTCTTTCTTTCTTATTTGATATGTGTAACACACACCAGCAGGGCAGTTATCATAGACCAATTATACCTTTACCGGTTTGCAGTTTGATCCTTGATGTATAAAACCATTTTACCTTTGCTTTTTTTATTTATTTGAGGTAGTTTTTAAAAAGCTTCTCAATGCAAAACGAACTCATTTGTAAGAAGCCTACAACTCACAAATCATTGACTCCGTTCACTCAGGACTTTTCCAAAGCAACGCAATCGAACCACAGCCTATCCATTACCGACAAAACATGGACGTACAAGTTACGCACCCGTGTAACCACGTCCATGTATAGGCACCTCGTATTTTACGTCCAGATGTCCTCGGTTACTGGTTGTTACAGGCCTGCGTTGCGCCGATAAAAAATAACTGTTCTCTGGAACAGTTATTTTACGTGGTATGTTGTTTTTCGGAGCAGTTCCCGCGTTATTGGGTATGCGATTATTTTGACGGATTGTGTAGAAAAATAAGGAGGTATCGTATGGTTATGGAAAATTTATATTTGGGATTTATTTATGTATTTTCTTAGGTATTTTTAGAAATGAAGTTACCAAATGCCGCTGAGAAAATAAGATTAGTGGTATTTTTTTACTCTTTAATACCTCATTTTTTAATGATTTATTAGTATAAATACTAGTGGCACTAGTGTGCTTGAAGTTGACTGCGATCCCATTTGTTGACGGTGAAGCGCACTAGTTAGACCCTATTCACTCTAGTCTTGAAGACACCTAATTTCTTAAGGCGGCTTGTCAGTAACCTAATGTGTATTATTTATTGTTACAGGTAAGGCAGTGTTTTTAAACCGCAGTTTGTTAAGAAAACTAAAAAAAAATGTAAGTCCTTACAATTAATGTTACAAACAGGTGCAGATTTGTTAAACTCGTCCGCTCTACATATTTATTTCAACATTGTAATTTATAATGTATATGTTACATCAATTGGATAGGGGTTGCTTCCTTCGTTACAGAAAAAAATTAAAACTTTAACAGGTAAGTTTAAATTCTTTTCACAAAGTTGGTTATAGTAGTAAGTTAGCTGATAAAAATATCCCAACCGATTTTTAGAGAAAAATAAAAATGTTTCCACCACGAGCAACGCTAACGCTTCTCATCATGGTAACCGCATGCCGAGCGGGATGTACACAAACGCGCAATATCGTGTAGTCATCAGTCGGTAGACATGACTTCATTAAGCCTTCGGGCAAGCTCGGCCATGGTCGGCGTCACTCGACCAAGTTCAGCGTCACTCGGGTTTAGCAGTTGACGAGGAGTTTGGGATACAAGCTTGCATTTTTTAAAGGAATTTGGGAAAGGGATCTTCATTTGTTTGGGGGCTCTGTAATTATCTTGTTTGTGAACTGAGGCCTGAGCCCAAATAATTTAATGGGCAGTTTTAACACAGGCTAAGTCAAGGTGACAAGTACCGTCTTAAGTCAATCAGTTGAATATCCGTATTTTTTTTCCCTGAAATATTGATCAGCTATTAAAGTTTATTTAGCGCGGTTAGTGTGGTTACCCGCTACTGGGAAAAATGTTTCACATTAACTATAAGAATAATACAACTGGCATTTTATAGTAAATAAATTTTTTTAAATCAATTAATTAACAAAATAATATCAATGGCGTTTCCTGAAATTATGCCACCATAAAAATCTACGTTTTAAAACATTTTTTTAAGGTGAGAAATTATCTAATGACATCTCCTGTTCTAGAGTGGAGCGAGAGAGCTGGGCGTGTCAGACTTTTTCTGACTCAAACCACACCAATGTTCTTCAGTTGACATTTCCGTTCTAAGACCACGATTATCCCTTTCATACTTTCCCGATGACCCTAACGTTTTAAAACGTTGTTTTTTATCTTTTAAAATAAATGTTATAAATTCGAGTTTATAATAACTCCACAGCAAAAAGCCTTTGATCTAAAACCTAGATAGCCAAAGACTACGTATATTCCAAACTCAAAATAATCGAAGTCCCACAACAGATCACGGCTCAGTTATTAAGGTCCACGTACACGACACGTCGTACGATGCAATCGAGCAGTACATGTACCCACTGGGGACCGCTGATTGGTTGCCTGAGCCTGATGACGTCATACGCGTATGTGAGCTACCGTGACGCGAGCTTAAATTAAACGTTGCGGATATTGTGTGGTTTGCGTAAAGGATTTTAACTGGCACGGCTAGATAGCAACAGTCACATGAATTGATCTTCAGGTTTTTTTTTCTTTATTTATTTATAGGGGCGTTCACGCATAGCGTATGCCAGTCCCATCGTATCCTAAACAATTGTACATCACAAGACGTTCGCCATAAATTCAAACAAACCTTTCGCATCGTCACCATTCGGTTCGAATAGAATGCTTACATATGTTCTGTTCAAATTCAGGGACCTTATCCAATTATTTCTATTGGACTCATATTGGACACATTCCATCAATAAATGTTGTAGGTTCTCGACAACTTCACATTCCTCACAATATTACGTGAAGCAATTAATTTTCTTCATCATGAAGGCAAATTTTTTGCATGGAATGTGTCCAGAAAACTGATTGATACTGCTCATAGAGATCGATGAGCAGTATCAATCAGTTTTCTGCTAATATCACTATTCATGAACCAGGGCACGTGAAGAGGCTCACTCTGGTGAACATAGACTAAGAATTGGGTAAAATAGCAAACTGAAAAGACTTGTGTTTGAACGTTTAACTTACATAATTAAGTCACTAGACAAAAACATAACATAATAATTATGTATCTTAGGTAAATTGAATAAGATAAATGTTACCCACCCACGAAAACATTTAAACAGCCAAAATATTTAAAAAATGTTTTCAACTATGAAATATGAGACAAAAACGTTATACAGCATTATTCATACTTATCATTGTAGTATAAAAACAAACTTCCCTCTCGTCCACACTTTTATTTTTGGTGCCATTTTCACCCTTGTGTCTCAAAAGTTAAGGTTCTTCACATTTTGTCAGTTACCAATATTATTTTTGTTCAGACCCTACTCTGAGCATCCCACAAATGAGAGTTGTCACCTGTGATACGTAAAAATAGAAATATGTAGCGGAAAAGTTTCGCCAAGTTTTTTTGACAGTTTTACTAAGCCTTATTATATATCTATTTGGGAGCTCTTTGCTGTCAATGAATTTACCAGAATCACATTAAATTTGTAAAGCCCTTATACTAAGTTTTTATATAATAATATGTTACTCCTTCAGGCTGAAACTGCCGAAGGGATTTGTATGAAATTTGGCACACGAGTGGAACACGTCCAGGAATAGCAGATAGGATAATCCCGGGAGTATTTTCCCTTGCGATTCTACTTTTACGTGGGCAAAATCGCTGGCAGAAGCTATATTCATCATCATCATCATCATCATCTTCCTGCCCTTGTCCCGTCTTATTTGGGGTCGGCGCAACACGTTTTTTCCTTCCATTCTATCCTGTCAACCGTCAAGCTATCACGAACTTCCTTTTCTTTCATAACACTCTTCACACAATCCATCCATCTTTTCTTTGGCCTCCCTCTGCCTCTCCACCCATTCACATGTATACTCATAACTCTTTCAGTAACACGCGTTTCATCTCTCCTCTGGCAGAAGCTATATTATATTAAAATAAAATATGCGTTGAAAAAATTTCACCTTTTGTTTTATAGTGAGCTGCAAAAAGTTTTAATAACAGCATGAAAGTAGTCCAGTTTTCCTTTTTCCTCTCATTTAAGGAAAAGTTATACAACTACCGGGAAAGCATACTGCAAAAACCTATATGAAAAGCAGAACGTTCAATTTCAGCGTAATAACCAGAGTTGATAACACTTTACATTTTTACTTATACGCAACAACGAAAAAACGGTTTCAATTATATTCTTTTTCTTTTTCTATTTTGCCCAGGTTACCAACATAGACTATGCATATGAGAAGTTGATTACATTTTTAACACCTATTTTACTGCTAGCATTTTTTTTTGCTAACCGTCTTTTGTAAACGTGTATTATGCAAATTGTCTATTACAAGCAACGAGCTGCACATTTATGGGTTATGCGTGGAAGTTTGACAACACCCTGTGAATGTGAGGAGAAACAGATTGGCGAAGGGTGTTTGTGTCTGAGGGGTTTTAAGGGGTGAAATTCTTGTTAACAGAGGATTGAATGGAAAGTTTTTTTGTTTGTGCATTTGGTTTTGTTATTGCTCTGTAAAAGACGATTTAAAGTTATCTAGTTATTGAATTGTCTTTTTTTGTATTGCCAGCCATTTGTGATTAATGCAACTTCTCTTTTTATCAGAATTTATTTATTTATTAAATACTTTATAATGCACATAAAGGTACCTTTATAATAATATTAGTACAGAGGCGGACTTAATGCCTTAGGCATTTTCTACCAGTCAACTTTTGGATTATGCAGAAAAATAGTGGTAGGTGCAAAAAAAAAGAGAAGAAAAAAAGGCGAATACATAAAAGTCCAAATGAACGGTACATACAATACAATTATCTATCTATATATATTAAAAGAGAAACAGACTGACTGACTGAATTCACTCTTCTAGTAAGTTCTTAAACTTGCTAAAAGGACTTGTGTCTTAAACTACAAATTCATTTGATTCTGGTCACCGCCAGCATAAACCCTCGGTTTCAGCATTCAACTCACCTCACACATTCAAAAAATAAACTTCAATGCTAAAACGATGACGTTACAACACTCAAACAACTCCAAACTGGTGCATTACAAATGCACTTGCACGTTATTGTAAACAACACAAAAAACGTCTTTAAACCAATCTGTATAAAGTCCACTGTAACTGAAAATTAATATTTTGTATCTTGTACTGAAAACCAAGTTACTTTTACTGTTAGTTTACACGAAATTGGACTTTATTTTGTTGTTCTTAAGGGGATAACATGTGTTATTGCAGCTGAGTATATTCGGTGTCTCATCACATAGTTGTCTGTCTGTCTGTCTACGTGACAAATTGTGACCAGGGAACGATTAATGGTATTATGATGCTTTGTAGATTTATGATCTGATGTGAGATAATGGAAAATGATGTATGACTTTTTGAGTGAACACATGGAACTATGACTACTTCAATGCATAGTGGTTAAAAGCATAACTGCTGAGCGTGGGACTCTGGGCTCAATCCTTGGGCAGGTTATAAAATGTTAAATTCTCAGTAGCAGTCCAGATGTAAAAATTTATGACATTTGGCAAATATGATCGTTATACTATCTGGAAATTAATAAATATAGGCCAAAGAGAGAGACATCATAAAATCTACAGGCAGTTCTATGCCAATTATGTTATCATTTATTAAATGTATTAGTTATAATTATGATAAATAAATTTATGTTAGCCCATTTAAGTGAAAATATAATATAATACATCCAAGCCCCGGCTGAGCTAGTCTTTAGAAAAAAATAAAACAAAATTTCAATAGCGGTTTATTTTTCAACCAAATGAAATAAACCGATACCTCCGACGCATGAAGTCGTAACATATTTTTGAGTAAATATGTTTTGTAAAAATGTAAAATAAATAATAATAATTATTTCTTATTACATCCAGCGTCTGGTACTGTGATCTTAATGAACAATTACAAAAATGCTTTTCTTGAAAAATGCATTTTTGCCTTTCGACCTAATGCGTGGGAGGTATCGAAATACTCCCCCTGATAGGAGGAATGCATCTTCTAAAGCTTATTGAACCTGAATGGCGGCAGGTTCTTCTCCAGCTCTGATTCTGAGACGCTAGAGGATTCCTTGTCCGTCGCACTTAGCGTTTTGCTGGCTGTGTCAGTATCGTCATCGGTCAGCGCCACTTTGTAGTCATAGAAGAAATGGTGGTAGTATGGAAGTATGCCGATCTTCGTACCGTTGGGACATCGATGATCTGATATCTTGGTGAACACTGCCAAAGGAAGACATAGGTTAAGAATAAACCCTTAAATAAAAAAACTCAAAATTATTTTGTTTCACATAGGCCTACATGGGCACTTATAAAATGTCAGATGCTAGTGCTCGGTTCCAAATGGTCTCCTAAAAACCATCGTAATAAGGTTTTGACATTTTTTGTGTAAACAGCATTCTTTTCGCCAGTGTGAAAGTACATAATTATCCCAAGGGATAAAAAGGATCCCATGTGCTTATCCAAGACATGATCTATTCGTATGCCAAATCTATATATATAAAAGAAAGTCGTGTTAGTTACACTAGAGTAGTAGGGTAGAGTAGAGTAGAGTAGGGTAGAGTAAGGTAGAGTAGGGTAGAGTAGGATATAGTAGTTAGTTGACGGGAGCGAAGCCGCGGGCAAAAGCTAGAAGGAATTATGCTGTTCTGGTAATGCCAGATGGCGTTATCCTTACTTATTAGGCGGTACGAAGTTCGCTGGGTCAGCTAGTTATATAATATCTAAATTGTTTCAGCGTGAAGGAGTAACAAACATACAAATATACACGCTCACAGACTTTTGTCTTTGTAATAATAGTGTGATTAAGTGTGATAGGATCGAGTTTGACCACTACCTCAACTGATGGTAAGTTATGACGGAGCACGCTTGCTGGGGACCAACCTATTGTAACATGCTAAGTAAAGGTTACATTAGCTCTAATTGAATTTTCGAAAAAGGCTTGATACTCTTGTAAAGGCGCCAATTGATCAGCCATAACAGAATCGATGTCAAAAATTCAAGGGACTCGTAACATTTTGTTAGTGATAGTAAAAGTCATACATTTTTTACTTTTTAAGCATAGTATCGTTGATTTATAATTTTAAAACTTCTAGTACTCACTGGTCCCATCCTGGCAGTTCCTGTAGTGCATCATGCAAAGACTCTTAAAGGACCTCCTGGCTCGCTGGTAAGCCCCACAGATCCATTTGATAGAAGGGTCTCGCCATTTCTTCTGCATGTCCTCTGGGCACTTTGTGCACTTTCGATGCCACTTTCTCCTGAAATTATACACCGCCTTATTGGCAAAGAAAACTTTTTATGTAACATTGTTAAAAAAAATAACTGCCAGATTTTCTTGCCCAGCTATGACCATTGCAACCCATAATTAGTATACTATACCCCTTTGCAAGACTGGGATTGATATTCTGGCTTATCATTACCTTGAAGACTATCAAAAAACTACAAATTATAGCCGGGACCATCGTAAAGAATATTAGTTAAAACCTGACTTGTGACTATAAAAATACTATTTCTATATTACATTAACGAGTTTCTTATACCATCCTTTGCGTTCTATAGTTGACTTAGGGTCTCGGTCCTTTTTCTTCTTGTTTTTCTTTAATCCTTCGCTCTGTGACGAAGACGTGTCTGATTCCGAAAATTCTATATTCAAAGATTCTGATGCGCCTCCAATTTTATCTGTCGATCAAGTTAGAGCAGTAATTATTGTATCTTGTGTAAAGTCATACACACAACACATGGAGAAAATTTACTTCAGATCTAAACATCTGAATTATCTTAGATGCCTTGTCACATGAAGTTGTTATGTATATTTTCCAAACTGGCAGCAGAATATTTTGGTGAATTACTATTTAAACGTCTCTGTATAGATTTTTTTTTTCACATTTCTATTGCCACAAACTAAACCTTCTACGTAAGTTAAACTTACATGCTCCTATTTCAAGATCTGTTATATTCTAAAGGTGGCATTGTTCACAGCCAGACTTAGCCAACAACTGAGCATAAGATCCAGACGCTTCTGTGCCTGTCTCCTCCAGGATCTACCATCACTGTCAAAACAATGCAATTTCCCATCTCGCCGTCGGACAAATTCTTCCCCTTCCTTACAATCCTTAGTCACTACTCGGTCACTGCCTATCTCTGTACCTTGCGTCATGTGAACACTTACATACCTTGTGCATCATCATCAGATGACGTGGACTTGTCTTTGCGTCTAGTTTTGACTCCATTTATTTTATTATTTTGGTCTTCCACTACGGTATCGTTGGATACAGATGCTGTCGCAATTTGTGCTATAAAAAATTTAGCCGATAATTAACAATAATCATCCTGATCGAATTTCGATCATGGTGGTCAATTTTAACAGAGATCTGCCAAGTACGAAGGAGATGTTATAGTGCACACAAGCGTGTACGCAAACACAAGTGCATTCTCTTTTTCTTTACTCTCATAGTTCGAAGGGATGACAATCTGACAGAACCGTAGAGCAGTCAGGCGCATGACCAACACCACCACAGAGTGTCTGTCACACCTTGGGGCTGTTACAAAGTAATTCTTAATAGGTAAACATCGCTTTTGCCCGACCTGAGAATCAAAATTATGATAATTACATAGATAATGTATTCTCATATCCTTAGTTCTTAGTTTTTTTTATAGATATTCAAAAATCCAGTCAAAATTAACTATAACAAAGCAAGTTGTACAGAGTTAAGTCAAAGCATGTCGATTCTTACAAGAGTTATTAATGGTTATAGTTACAATTATTTTACGAATTGAAATCACATGCATCTATTTTCTTAACATAACTTTGAAGAACTTACCTAAAACCAATACAACTATGAGGCTGGCCACTCTGCGAGCCATGGCTTTTCGTCAATCATTTTATACCCTTTTGTAAAACATGTGCAGAAACCCATAAATCTCAGCCATGGTAAATTTATATCCATTCGATTTGAGTTTTTTACGATACAAGTTATTTTGTATTTTCATTTTATTTTTATTGCGTGTTATTTTTATTATTTCATACTCCAGAATCCCATCTCCACCGATACGGTGCAAGGAGATTACTTTAGATATCTATATATATGTATAAAAGCGAAATATCACTCACTGATTAATCATGAAATCTCCGAAACTATAACACCTACAAACTTAAAATTTGGCAAGTAGGTTCCTTATAGGGTGTAGACATCCGCTAAGAATTTTACGAAACTCCACCCCTAAGGGGGTAAAACGGGGGTTGGAAGTTTGTATATAGAAACCTACTTTTACACGGGTGAAACCGCTGGCAGAAGCTAGTAATATAATATAATATTTCACACATCGCCATCTAGTCCCAAACTAAGCAGAGCTTGTGGCATGAGTACTAGACAGCTGATAAACATACTTATATATTTCTAAAGACATACATATTATACATACATTACACCCAGACACAAAACAAATTATCGTGCTCATTACACAAACATTTGTCCTGGGTGGGAATAGAACCTACGACCTCCAGCATAGCAGTCAGGGCCATTAACCACTAGACTAACAGGCCAGCCAAAAATAATAGGTGTTGATGACTACCTTACTTTTGTATGAACATGAATCTAAGGCATTCTCTCGATAAAGACTTCCATGACGACAGCTGCGCTACTAGACCAATGAGAAAAAGTATTTCGTGATATTATTTACATTCAAAGAGCAACTGTCTATTAATTGGACAACTGAACAAAATATATGGTTCATATTTACAAGTATAAACATCATCAAATACATAGACAGGTCGTTTTAAGCAGGTAGATTAAAAAACTACTTTTCAACACACTTGCTCAGAAAGTGACTCTTATTGCACTGCACTTAGGTATATAATGGCACTCGTTACCAAACTGTGACATTTTGATTACCATTACGCACTAGTGCTATAATGTAGTTAAAAACTTTTTGTTCAACCTCTTTGTTCGCAAAACAAACTTTGAATTCGAATAAAATTCCCATGAGGTTATTGCGTTCAATAGTATATACTTATCTACTTATTTCATCCAATTTACAAATTAAAATGGACAAATTTAACTTGTACAGACAATTTATTGAATAAAAAACATTTAGTAAATAAATCGTACATCCAAATAAAATTTGATTTTTTTTGTGATCTATGGCCGCCATTTTATGATGCGCGCGGTTTTTGGAGTGATTTTTTTTATTCCAGTGAAGTTCAGTGGCTGTATTAATTAAATTAAATACTACAAAATCATTAGCAAATGTTACATACAGTGTATCTAAAGCGCCATTTCAATTACTTCGAGTGAGTTAATTGAATTAGAGAAAACCGTTTGATAAAATATTTTTATAAAAATTGTACTTTGAACCCGACACCTAGCTCCAAGTGGTGAGTAGAGGCACTAAAAAACAGTACTACCAACTGATTACATTGAAATACACTGACAACTACTGCCATTCTGGCCCCAAGTGGTGAGTAGCCGAACTAAAACCAGTGCTACCAACCATACCATAGACAAACTAGTCACCAGTGATACCATAACAAAAAATAAATATCTGGACCACTATCGCCATTACTACCCCAAGTGGTGAATAGTCAAACTAAAAAGTGTTACCAACAAAAATAATTATGGATGACAACATAACTTTCCGTAATGCTAGATTATGCAGATCAAGTTCGTTGTCTGATATGACTGCGGATAATTCTGCTCTCTTCGACACAACAATGATGAGTCTTCCAAATACTTCTTTATTAAATACCAGTCAAACTATTGAACTACAAGAAAAAGTTAAGCAATTATCCAAAGATTTACAAAGCGCACATCAGGAAATAGAAAATTTGAATTCCGAAAACTTTAGGCTAAAATCAGATTTACAAAGATATTTAAAAATAGTAAATGCATACAAAGAAATAAATGCTACTGACACAAAAAATTTGACGCCTCTTTCCACACGAAAACGTAAATCTATACAAAATCAAGTAACGCCTATGACGAAAAAAAGGCAATCTGTTGCAACAATGCAGGAAATAAAAGATAACAAACCAACAGGAGAAAAAAAAACTACACCTGCAGAAATTATTGAAGATACACTTGAAAGTAGCAGGAATCCAGAATTAGAATTAAACTTAAACTCTGCTATACAAATAAGCGAAATGTCTAGTAAACAAACTACTAAAAATAATTTACATGTTAGTAAAAAGGACAACCACCAACGAGCGCATTTATTATCAAGAAAAGACAAGCAAAGAAAGAGAAAACTGTGTGTACTTACTACCTGCAACTACTATTGCCCTGTGGAAATAATAGAAGATACCTTCGGCGAACACTTCGAGTTCTGTCATTATGTTACACCCAATTGCAGAATAAAGGAAGTACTGGCAAATATTACGAGAAAGGTTCAAGATTTTAATATGGACGACTATTGTATAGTGAGTATCGGAGAAAGGGAATTTAAAGATTCGGCTGACCCAATTGAACTTGTTAAACTAATTAGAGAATCTTTAAAACAAGTAACTCATACTAATGTAATCATATGTGTTCCAACTTACGTAAGAGGTGCACTTATTTATAATTATCGCGTAGAAATATTTAACAATTTATTATATATGGACATACAAAATTATAATTATGCGTATTTTTTTGACACAAATCGTGACCTATCATTGGAAATGTTTTCATATAATACAGGACAACTTAATAAACTTGGCATAAAGTGTATATTTAAAAGTATTTTTAGTCGTATACTTATTGACATTAAGAATTACCCAGTGAATTACGATGACAAAACTTTACCAATGTTAAAGGAGAGTGAAGCTCATCTTAGCGACTCTTTTTTTCGTACCACTGACTAATAAAACACAAAGATCTCAAAAACAAAAACTTACATTGTTTCATCAGAATATAGCCGGAATACTGAATAAATTAGATTTCTTTGAAATAGCTATTGCTGAGTTGACAAAAGAGATGGGGGGTATAGACTTTATATGTCTTAGCGAAACTTTCATACAGTCTGGCCATGAGAGCAATCTAAAACTTACAACCTATAAATTAGCTGCGAATTACTCGAGAATTACCAAAAAAAGGGGTGGCTCGTGTATATTGGTAAAAGAAGGCTTATCCTATATCCCACTACCAATAACAAATGAATTCAGTATCGATTATTGTTTTGAATGCTGTGGAATAGAGGTTCCGAGTAATAAATTAATATTAGTCTGTGTTTACAGAACTCCTGACTCTGATATAGGAATATTTTTGAAAAAATTAGAACTGTTGTTACTCAGATTAACTCGTACGAGTAGAAATCGTATAATAATATGTGGAGACTGGAATGTAGACCTACTAAAAGATACTAAACAAACTAGGGATTTAATATCGATATTAGATAACTTTAACTTGTTGTCACATATAAAAGTGCCCACTAGAAAAAAAAGCTGTATAGATCAAATAGCCAGTAATATCTCGGTCAGAGACATTAAAAGTAACATACACCATTTAGCCCTCTCAGATCATGATACTGGGCAGTCATTAGTTTTCTTTCTTGACAAGCCTGATCACCCGACAGAGATTAAAAAATTCTTCTATGAAGTGAAAAGAGATTACAACAAAAATAACATAAAAAAGTTTATTGATTGTATATCGGCTTTAAGTTTTAATGAAGTATATGAAGAAACAGACTGTGATATTGCTTTTAATATATTTCATGACTTATTTATTCTATTTTACAAATTATGCTTCCCAGAAATAATAATTAAAAAGTACAATAAACCAATAAAAAATAAATGGATCAGTAAAGGCATAAAACTATCATGCATAAAAAAGAGAACCTTATACTATAATTACCAACACAATGCCCTAAGCAAATCATATCATAAAAGAAGATACCTAACCTATTCTAAAATTCTAAAAAAATGCATATCGCATTCACAGTTGATTAATAATAAAAACTATATAGATAATTCTAAAAATAAATGTAAGGCGACATGGTCTATTATTAAAAATAATATAAATAATGACGAAAATTGTAAAAATGACATCAAGGAATTAATAATAAACAATGAAACAATTTCTTATCCTAATGACATATGCAATAAATTCAATAATTATTTTATAGAACTGACCCAAAAAAACACTAGCAATAATAATAACATAAATGATAACATTGACATTACTATTAACCCAAACAGTATTTTTTTGACACCGGTAATAAAACAGGACATAGTAAAAATTATTAACTCTTTGAGTGATACTAACGCAACAGGATATGACGAGATTACTACAAAAATTATAAAATTGAGCAAAAACATAATTGCATCGCCTTTAGCTTATATAATTAATCTATCATTTGAAACCGGAATATTCCCAACTACATTAAAACAATCCATAGTTAAACCGATATTCAAAAAAGGTAAAACCACGGACGTGGGCAATTATAGGCCCATTACATTGATACCTATCATATCAAAGATTTTTGAAAAAGCAATGTATGAAAAATTGATCATTTTCTTAAATAAAAATAATATACTTGCAGATAATCAGTTTGGTTTTAGGAAAAATAGTTCGACCTCACTTGCTTGTTTTACCTTAGTTAAACTTATAACTGAGGCCCTCAATAACAGAAGGTCTGTACAATCAATATTTTTAGATATGAGCAAGGCATTTGATTTTGTCCAACACAGTCGCTTACTTTTCAAAATGGAGAAATACGGCATAAGAGGCAAGGCACATGACTGGTTTAAAAGTTATTTGTCATGTCGACAGCAAAAGACAGTAATATCAAGAATTGACAACAATATAAAAAGAGAATATTGTTCAGAAGTTAAAATTAATAGTTGTGGTGTTCCACAGGGGAGCGTATTAGGGCCTCCACTATTTATTATATATATAAATGATCTTTGCAAGAACCTAAAACAAGATTGTACACTATTTGCTGATGACACTACTCTAACCATAAAATCTTCGAATAGAAATGAATTAGAAATTGACACAAACAACGAACTATTATGTGCTATAAAATGGCTGGAATGTAATAATTTGCAGGTTAACATTGAAAAAACTAAGTTAGTACAGTTTCAAACAAATAATTCCGTGATAAAACCTGCCAATATACAATACTCTAATACAATATTGGAACCAGTAAAATCAACTTTATTCTTAGGAATCGTTATCGATGAAAAATTAAATTGGAAAGAGCACGTGAAAAGAGTCTGTACACGACTGGACAAATTTGTATTTGCTCTTCGGAAACTGAGACGCATAGCCAATACAGAAACAGCTCTTAATGCATATCACGGATATGTATCATCAGTGCTACGCTACGGACTAGTGATATGGGGTAACTCAGTAGACGTAAACAGAGCCTTCCTTGCACAAAAAAAATGTGTAAGAGCGGTTTATGGAGCTGATTATTTGGAACATTGCAAACCTTTATTTAAATCGTTAAAAATTCTTCCACTTCCTTGTCTATACATTTATGAAGTTTGTTTATTCGTAAAGAAATATTCTCACTTGTTCCCATTATATGAGCACGTTTCCAAAAGAGTACAGAACAAAAATCCAAACGAATTAATGGTACCTAGACAAAGACTACATTTATACAGCAGAAATTCTTATTGCATGGCAATCAAAATTTTTAATAATTTACCTGCATACATCAGAGTGTTGCCTACTAATAAATTCAAGAAAAGTATTTTCGTTTGGCTTTTGGATAATTGTTTCTATTCAGTTAATGAATTTTTAAATCGAAAATAAGTAATAAATATTGACATTGTATTATTAATAAATATTGACATTGTATTATTAATAAATATTGACATTGTTGTAGTAATAAATATTGACATTGCAGTAATAATAAATATTGACATTTTAGTAGTAATAAATTTTGACATTGTAGTAGTAATAAATATTGACATTGCAGTAATAATAAATATTGACATTGTATTAGTAATAAATTTTGACATATTATGAATATTTTTTGACATTATTATAGAATTGTTCAATAATTTTATTTTTATTTTTTTTTCGCATATTACATTATATAAAATAGTTAACACTGAAATCATTAGTCATTTTTTAATTATGTCTGCAAAAAAAATACGTGGTCCATAAAGTTACTCATATTCATTTAAAACTGCCACTATTATTATTATTATTATTTTAAAATTTTACTTAATATTGCGTGAACTATGTGAATTTGCAAATTAGATACCTAACTTAATATTTCTACACCGGCTAAGGTAGTATATGTGATTCCGTCTAATATTAAGATCTTCATATACCATGTACTCAGAAATAAACGATTCTATTCTATTCTATTCTATTCTATTCTATTCTATTCTATTCTACATCCGTATTCTATTGTCACTACGAAAGACATTATCGTAAAAACTTTTCAAGCAAGAAAATACAAACGCAAGACTAGGCAGTATGATCAAAATACCTTAGCCTTCCTCTAGGGATAAATAAAAAAAAATGATGCGCGCTCTTATGAAAACAGATTTTTACCGCCATGTTTCAGAAATTTTTACTAGTTTTACTGGGTTTTACTGTTGTTTTCTTCACAAGTGTATTGAAAAACGTCGTATGACACACGTGAGTAATTAATGATTACCGTTCTTGGCTCTCTTAAGACCCTCGCCACGGCTCGGGTCTAAATACCGCCTCGACGGTAATCACTAACATTACACACTTATATCATAATGTACTATTAAAGGATGTCGAAGGATTAGGCATCAGGGCTGCGAGATTCTTCGAAAGCATCACAGCGACCTTAGAACGCAAGATGCATCTGGGTGGGTTCAACTAGTAAAACTCTAACACTCTCGCCTCACCCAAAGCGGGAGAAGTTATTTGGTGATTTTCCACCCTAAAAAAGGATTGGGTTATCAGAATAAAAAGATTTTTTATCAACTTATTTTACTGTTCATCAAACTCTGTATTCGTAGAACCAGCTCCGTCCATGCTGAGGATCATCCCTGCATTTCCGTTCATATAACTTCACGAACACTGCAAATGTTAAAACAAACTTTGAACACTGTTGGATGGAACACAATATGTGATTTCAGATTGTTGTATATGTACCTACATACATAGAAACCACAAAATGTTATTCTTATGTAGCAGCTAATAACTTGTTTATTTTTTATAAGTGTAACAGAGGAGTTTCTTGCCGGTTCTTCTAAATAGAAAACGACCCATTGGATCCGCTAACTTCTGACATTTTGTAAGTGCCCATGTAGGCTTATATGTTTCTATGCTATGACACTCACGTGACAGATCAGTTTTTTTTAAATACATCAAAAATAAATCAATTCACCTTATTGTAGTCCACTGCTGGACATAGGTCTTTCTGAATCTGCGCAAAAGTTTTCCGCCATCTGCATTCATTCTGCTTCCGAAACACGAACGGCAGAATTTGGCTGTTGGTACTTCTAAAGCCTGCCCCACTTCAGCTAGCTTACTTTCCAGGCTATATCGGTAACCAACAATAATTCTCTGATACTAGTCACGCACAAGACCGATCGTTGTGGCGACTTTTGGGGGAGGTCTATGTCCAACAGTGGACGTCTTTCGGCTGAAATGATAACGATGATGACTCACTAGTCCCATCCTGGCAGTTCCTATACCTCATCATGCATTCGCTCTTGAAGCTGCGTCTGGCTTGCTGGTAGGAGGCGCATATCCACTTGATTCCAATGTTGGTGTGCTTCTTCAGCATATCATGAATACATGGAGTGCAAGTCCGGTACATCTTTGTACTGGACAAAGAATGTTATGATTAAGAAGAAAGAGATCATTTTTATGTAGCAAGAATTAGCATTTAACAATAATAAATAGCAGATAATATCTTACACGCGTCTTTTTTCGCTTGTTTCCTTCGAGGAACCAGAGGATGTGTCTGTACTTGTGTCAGAATATTTTGAAAATTCACTGAAAACAATAACGGTAAAATTAAACTTTTTTTGAGTAACAACAAAATGTAGCGATTTCTCATTTGTGCCATTACCTATGAAGCTAGTAGAATGTGGTTGAACAAGAGGTTTCATTTATAGGCTGTCATATTTCTTCAAGCCATCTTCAGGTGTAGTAGAGAGAGTCGTAAGAAAAAAGTTTAATGTCAAATAAATATAGAAGCACAGTAAATGACTTCAGTAATGAATATGCGGTGATCAAAACTAAAAATAACTACCATTTTGTAAAACTTGCTTTAAGTTGATCCTCAAGCAAATATTGTGAACTCCTGCTAAACATTTCGATAATGTCCGGTTATTGCTGAAGCTTCTCAAAGAAGGTCTGACCGTGCGAAATGGCGTCGTTCCCCTGATTTATCTCATAGCGCACGTAAATAAATTATCTCATAAATAAGGACGGGGTCTTTTCGCTGAACTAGTACATTTTGTGTTAGCTAAATGAACGATATGGGTCTTTTTTGGGGTTTCAATAAGGTGCTACGTAGCAAAATTTAAATAGGACATCGTAATTTAAAATAAATTTTAATAACATAGCTACGAATCACGTTTTGAAGATTATAAAAGTAATAATCAGTCATCAAACCCATGTCTAGGTTAAACGAGGGACTGTGTTCTTAATAGTACAAAATTGAGATACGATGAATGTGATATTCTGTTGGCTTAAGATAAAATGAAAAAGTAGACCATGCTATGTTGATCTCAAATAACTAGGTATAAGCTCTGGAAGATAACTTTGACGATAAAATGATGCACGAGAAAGGCTGGACGGTGATGATGCTGCTTCAGAAATTATAGTACTGATTCAATTTAATGATGACGCTAAAGTGATAAGGCACAGGAATGAAAATAATTATAATGCATCAAAACTTATAGCTATAAAGTAAATTGTAAGTAAGTCAAGATAACAATAATGAAGCTGCTACAGAACTTACAGCGAAGAATCTTCGTCCTTCTCCAGCGTACTGGCCGGCTCCACGTTGGAGTTACCGCTGTAGTCGTAGAAGTTCGGGCCCCGATGCTGCGCATCATCAAACTGCGCCAGCTCCTGTATCTCGTCCATGTGCATCAGACTATATGGAGTTGTCTGGCATTTTGATACTGGAAGTGTTTTATTTTATCTCTTTTAGGTGAATCAATAGGCATCTGTTCGGTTGCTGCAACCTATAGTCAGCCAGAACATTACAGCGCGTAGGTATAGGTTTGTGGCTGCAATATCAACCTTAGCAAGCAGACGTTCATAGAATAGGATAGAACAGAATAGAATAGAATTTATTCGACGCAGCCAATACAATACAACTTCAACGACACAAACTAATTAAAAAAAGCAGAGTACAGAAATACACTACAGTTGCACCGGGCGTGCTCGAACCGAAAGGGTTGCCATCTCAGCAATAGCTGGGCGTCAGACACCCAGCACTGGTTTTCATCAGTAATATAGTAACTGTTGCAAAAGTTCAAAATATTTCGAATTGATAATGAGACACCATTTAGTTTTTTTTTTTTGACAATATTTGTCGCTAGTAGAAATCTCGCTGTTTCTAGACTGTCAAGTCTTTGTCTATTATACTAAATAGCTTTTTGAAAAGTTTCCAGTAAATATCAATTGTTTTCTCCTTTAACCAAACTATGAAGTAAGTGCGTTCGAATTTTACAGAACAATGCATTTAAGTTTTAATTTTATTTAAATCCAGATCATATTAGATTCATTCTACGCTCACAAGTGGAGATTCATACAAAATTCATTAGTAGCCAGAATGTGTATGGTCAAAATGCACATAATATTAAGCATTTATGTTCATACAATGCATAGGATTTATAATGATTCGATATCTTATTGGTGAAGGAGAATTAGGTTTACCTTTGTAGTTTAATTCGGTTGTACTGTAGGTCAGCCTGATTTATTAGTTTGGGATCTTGACCAGTAATTATTAGTTGAAGATTTTTAAGATTTATTTTATATTTTTACTTCGACTTTACAAGTAGGTACAAAATGCATGAATCATCATCATGACCATCATCATTTCAGCCGAAATACGTCCACTATTGGACATATGCCGCCAAGTGTCGCCAAAATGAAAGGTCCTGTGCGTTACGCATCCATCAGATTCCTGCAACCTTTTCCAGGTCATCTGCAGGATCCGTCTCAATGCAAGAATACATTTAGAAAATTAGGTTTAATTTTAGCAAAATTATTGTAGGAAAATAAAAATAGTAGTATTTTCGTTTACTGTATCAAATACGCGATTGTCTACCTATTATCAAAATTAGAATATCTCAAGGACTGTACATACCTATGTACAAAAATATCATACTCAAATGGAAGTTTTTATTAAAACGCAAGACAGCAACGGCATCCTTTCAGACGTTTTTACTTCAATACTAAGTTTCAAGTTATGTTCCAGAGTGATATCGTGAGGAGTAGAAACTGTATTCATTTAAAATATAATGGCTAAAACTTAATGAGATATGGAAAGCTGTCATTCTGCACGCTATGGGAAATTTTAAGTTCTTCCCTGAATGCTGTCTGCTCATTCACTTATCTCGATTCGAAATGCAATGAGTATTAGATGACTATATTGCGAAATATTGTTATAAAGATACGTAATTATAAAATGAATAAAGAATTTATAATCATCATCATCATCATCCTGCCCTTGTTCCGTGATATTTGGGATCGGCGCAATACGTTTTTTTCTTCTATTCTGCCCTGTCACTCGAATAAAGAATTTATAATAAGATCACAAAATCTCTTACCTTTTATAAATAAACTTGCAAAAATCCAGATTAACATTATTATAGAAAATTTTGAATTTGATCTAAAATAAAATTCACATTATTCGTTTCATTGAACAGCCTTTAAAGTAGGATTATTATTTTGAACAAATACTTCAACTTCAAATCGTTCGCATATTTTATTACTATTGTGCAAGTTTTTGTTCATATTTCAGTTTTTTTTAATGTTTCTATTTTTCAGAAGAATTTACGTCAATAATATGTTCAACGCAGCCGCGTAACTTCTTGTTCAGCAGAAAGTGATTAAAATAAAACATTCAAATAACGATGCTTTTCTTTTATTATAAATATAATTTAAAGCATCATATGCTGTGCACACTTCTTAAAACTACTCGTGTCGTCCATTGAAAGCCGTGTCGTCTGTTTCTTAAATATTATATCCTGAAACAAAAATGCTTTTATTAGTGGAAAGTTAATTAACTCTACTTAAACCATGTCTTTCCGTCTTGAAAACTTTGGCAAGTTTCTTGAAAACTTTAGAAATTGAAACTGTGTATTAGTAGTTATATATATATAAGGACGTAACAGAAAAATTACAAAAACAGATTTTATTATTCTTGTATGTAGTAATGTCGATCGTTAAACCCAATACGTTTCTGCTCGTAATCTCCAAATAAATAGGCAAATTGCATATTATATAGGGACCGGTATAACAACTAGTTTATATTCCTTTACTTATATATGACCCTCACAAGGGTCAATATAGTCATTGTATTATCAACACTTACACATTATTCATAATACATCACCGCGAATCGTCATCTGGTCCATCTGATGAAAAATTAACAAAAATAACTTGTTTATCAACTATTTCAAATAAAAGGACAGAAACAAGGTTCAAAGAAAGTACAGGAGAAATTCAATAACTAGTGAGGGCCCAAAGTTTGATTAAATATAATTTGCATGGCGGGCGTCCCACCATCTGCTCTCCTAATATATTTTTAATTTATGTCCTAAAAGTTGAAGGATCCGCACGGGATTACGGGGTGCGCTTGTTAAAAATTATACTAAAGTTTGGGGTTTCCTTCGTAAACATCTGTGGGCGTATGCTGATCTGAAGATGTATTTATATTTTAATCAATGGCTTTTGACTTTCGTTTGAAAATATTGGACAATACATATCTTGGTGTTCTGATACTAATATGGTATTTATGCATGCATAACTATAACATGTGATAGCTACCTTTACCAGACTTCGAATATGCCTTAGGTGCTCCATAGTTTTTCGCCAAATTCTGTACATCTGAAATTCGGGATGATGTTAACCATATTAGATTGTTTCCCTTTTCAAATCATCGTGACATTATGTGAAAATGAAGAAGATACAAAATGAAGATGGTACAAATTGAATGACATATGTATAAACATCATAAATATTAAGTAGTCGAGAAAACTCACTTGGTCCACCTATTGCTGGTATCGGAGGTTTCACATAATTTTCTCTAAGCTGAGGAGCAAATATGGCAGGTCTCTCGTAAGCTCTCTGATACATCCCAGGGTATGACGGTGCTGGAACCGTCTGGAATCTCGGATCAAAAGGCTGGAAGTGAGCCTGCGGTAGGTAGTTATTTCCTACCGGATCTCCTTGAGCGTATTGGTAGTTCGCAGGATATCCGAAATTGTTTGGTTTGTACTGTCCAATCGTATTAGCACTTCCAGGTAGGACTGGTAATCGCGGTGGGTATTCCGGATATTGTGGGTTCACGTATTGGGGTGCATAATTCGGCTGGTATGGGTAGCTAGATGAAGAGTCTACGAAGCCGGAAAATGGCGCTACTGGCGGTTGGTTCAAAGGATCAGCTGCTTGATTACTTCCAGGATAGACGTTCACGGATTTTGGACTGTATGAAGAAAGTAATGCTGATGGAGGTCTATAAGTGCTGGTGGTTGGTTGAGATCCGACGTCAGGGCTGTTCACCGTGATGATTGGTGCTAGATATGGCGTGTTGAAACCTGGAACATGTAAAATGCAAATATAAGTTATTGAAAAAAAATTTTTGGTGTACATGTTGTCAATTTTTTGGGAAGTCAAAATTCCAATCATTTTTGTATGCGCTACGGTAAAATAAACAAAAGTGTCAAATATAAACCTTCCAAACAAAATTGAAACAGTTTGGAACCCAGATTTAAAATTTTACGTCCCACTTTCCCAAAAAATCATCAACAATAAAACGAATTTTAACGTTGACCAATAAAACAGTGATAACAGAAGTGGCACCTGAATGGAAAACACAATTACCCTCACGCTATCACGTTCAGGGGTGAGTGACTCCGTTAAATGGACATCGAGGTGTCAATACACTTGAGGGGCAATCTATAGCGTAGCAGTTTGCTCGATGGCGCTCATCGCTCGCTTCGAACCCACCCTTATTGCGTTGCGTTTCTAAAACGATTCACCGTATTGGTTTTCCTCAATGCTCTCCTACTAATTAGGGACCGCTATCTCAGAGGACGATTGATTTATGTACCATTGTATGCTCCGTTATCTCCTATCAAAGTGCTACTAGGGTAGAGGACGGTTTACGTAATTTTTGGGTAAAGCTTTGTTTCCCCTCAAACAAATGTTTTAGGGGAAACGTTTTATTTAACAAACAGTTTTATCAAATTTTGTGTTGTTTTTGTGGACATTTGTATCGCGAATTGGGAATACATTTTCATAACTTCTTAGCTAAACTAACATTATGAAATATGCTTTTGATATTTGAATATTCCACCTTACCGTATCGGTATACTACTCCCGTTCCATCTTTTTTACCGTCACCTGTTTCTGCAATTTTGACGGCGTGTCGCAGAGGCTCGTAAATTTTTACTTTATTTGTTTGCTTTTAATGTTCCAGTTGATACGAGTTTTTTATTTCACCCTCTGTCACCCCCTGTCGACCGCCCGCACGTTGGGGCGCAAACGAGCGCAAACGGTGCCATCAAATCCACAGTTATCACGCATTTGCGAAACTTTTCAACTGCCCACCGAGTGCTGAACTTTGAATGGGGATCTTGAACTGACGAGTTTAATCTGAAATGAAAATTGTGGATCAATTTTGAGGGTTCTCTCTCATCTGAATAAATCTGTGTGAAGATAATTTGACGTAAGGCTTACCTATAAATAGTAATTGTTTACCTGGGAGCGCTGTAAAAAACGGTATCATTTTATCGATTAGAATTATGCTGATTTTATGGAGGTTCAATAATCAATGACTTTGTTATCTTACCTGCTTTGACAGAGTCTGGTGGTTCGATGCCTGAAAAAAATGCCAATATACGTTAAACAGAATAGTCTCTTAAGTATTTCAAAATAAACGAAAGGATACTAACAACAGGAAGGCTTGGTGTAGCAGTTGACTTCGACGGTAATCAAACCGACGGCGCTGGCTTCAGTGCACACGCAGACCTGGCACTCATCCCAGGGGTGCTGGAAAGTCTGGTTGGGGGGGTACGGCCGACAGGACTCGTCTGGAGAAACAATTTTTATGAAGATCTTGTTAAAAGAGATGACGGCAGAAATAAAGTGATACACAAGTTATAGATTGTTATTTTAATTAAAATCCATAAATTATCTTAACATAAAATTATAACTTACTGTTTCGTTTAGTTCAAGTGTCTTTTGATAGCAATTAACTAAAATAAAACCTCTACAAACATATTTACGTTACTTAGCAAGATCACTGTTCTGGCAGTGGAATTTCTATATTCTTGACGAATAGATTCACTTACGTGGTGATGGTCCTGGTAGGGGTCCAGGTTTAGGAGTCACAGGTAACTCAGCAACTGGAGAAATTGTCGTTATAGGAGGCCACGGTACTGGGGAAATCAAAATTTAATTGTTTTACTTAAGTCTTCAGTATCTGTACTCATAATAAGGTATACTCAGCTTAGACAGTCACAGACTCATACCTCACGGCGTCTTCATTCAACGTGGTTTGTTAATGGCTGCTTACTATGCTTGCTTCTACTTAATTGCACATTATTTTACATATTGGGCACTGTGATATTTATTATAACACTCTGAATAAAACTCACTGACTATTTGCAGAGATTCAATATTCTGATTTTTTCAATCAAAAAATTTATGATGGTGATTTCACAGCTCCAGTGTAGAAAATATTTCAAAAACTGTCATATTTATTATTCTGTGTAATGTGTCGGTATCTTACAATTTCTAAATTAATTTAATAATACAAATAATACTTACAAGGTTCCACCGTCACGACTTCTGGTAATGGCACTGGTTCCATGGGCTGGAAAGGTTCTCTCAAAGGTTTTGTCGGTAAAGGTTCAGGGGTCGGCTTCACCTGGTCGGGATCTACCGGAATCGGTAGAGAAGGTACAGCAGGCTCTGTTATTGGTTCCACCTTTGGAACTGTGGATAATGGATCATTAATAATAATAATATAATATTCCACAAATTTCACACAACGCCTTCTAGTCCCAAACTAAGCAGAGCTTGTGCTATGAGTACTAGACAACTTATAAATATATTTCTATATTTCTAATTACATGCATAATATAGATAAATTACACCCAGACACAGAACAAATGATCGTGCTCATCACACATACATTTGTTCTAGGTGAGAATCGAACCCACGACCTCCGGCATAGCAGTCAGGGCCACTAACCACTAGTTTAACATGCCAGGCTTTAATGATCATAATTTTGTAGTAATACATCAGAGAAAAGGAAGGATATATTTTAACGATGGCTGCAAAGAAAATGTAACTACTGAGATGAGACAGAAAACTCTTGTGTGCCATCTTTAAATAAACGGGGTCAGAAGAACGATGGTAATGGCGTCTAAAAAGATTTAAAAAATAACAAATATGAGTATTATATCGATGTATAGAAGATACGTATTAGAAAACTCACTACAGTCAGGGTGTGGATAGCAAGTTAACTGCTGTTCAACAACTCCATCTTCTGGTAAACTCTTGGCGCACTTGCAGAGCTTGCAAGTTTCAGTTGGATGGGGGAACAGCACGTTTTCGGGGAACTTCTCACAAATCGGTACTGCAAAGGTATATAAAGGTTATACATATCTGCCAATAGCATTTATCCTTTTCTCTCTACGTCTTCAGAGAGATCTACAGAAAACCGATCTTCTGTATACATTTTAATCTAAGCTGGTGAATTTCAATCAAAGAGCAGGTACTCTACTAGAACAATAATACTAGGATTTGGATAATTCTCATTATTTAGCAGCAAGAACTTTCTCTTCACGTGTTCGATCTTTACGGCTTGTATATTTTCACCGGTACACCTCATGAAGGAACTGGGGATACTCAACTAAGTAATGTTCTTCGTGAACACTTAACGTCACATAATGCATCCTCTGTGCATTGGCAGTTTACATCCAACATGAAATTCATAAAAATTGTTTATTTTAAGCTTCCTGACATATTTCTTTAAAAAAATTATACTGATTTATAATATCTATAAGAACTTACGTGGTATCGGCATGGGTACATCTGGTATCGGTGCTGAAATGACAAAAAAAATATTAAATATAACAAAACCCAACTGTGGGTTAAGCTCGCCTTTGTACATCAGCTGTTCAATTTTTAATTAATTGTAAAATTATGTACAATAAAGAATATAAGAAAAATATTTTGTTACTATTAGACATATTTTATTGGTTTTGTTATGCCTCTGACACTTACGGAGAGCTGTCACATCGGCAGGTGCAACTGAAAAGTTAAACAAATTGATAGTTACATAACTCTTTCCAGTCAGAGCCATGGTATATGAGACACTTCGTTCCAAGAAATTCTGAAAGTTACTCACTGCACTGGGGATTCTCCTTGCACTCGATCTGAACATCAATCTTTCCAGACACGAGGGTTTCTCTACAGATGCAAAGTTGGCAAGGGTGCAACGGGTTCGTGAAAGGCACTCCGGTCGGCAGAGGGTTACAGCGTGCTAAAATAAGAAAAAAGAGAATAATAATACATTCAATTCTGGAATTCATTTCACGCCCAGTAATAAGATCAAGTTAATTTGTAAAGCTTACAGCTGATTTATTTTGTTTCTTATTCACTTTAATATAACTAATTATACATTATGTTGTATTGATAATTAATTGGATTGTATTAATTCAAGTGTACAATATTAGAAATATTCTACTAAAACGTATACTAAATCCAAATGGTTTTAGCTACTAATATGAGAAAACTAAATTAAATTTGTGGTTTCATTACTTAAATCGTAGTAGCCTTTTCTTAAAGTAAAGTTATTAATCAATACGACAGACTGAGACAGCTCAGTTCAAGAAAGATCGTTAATCAATTTCAGTGAAATATTATTTCTAGATCTTGATTGGATTCCTGAGACCTGCCTTTGGTAAATTAAAAAGTCTGAGTTTTATTAATAGTATAATCTTTAACTAGTGACAACTCAATTGCTAAAACGCTAAAACAGATTATAAATAAAGTAGACCGTTATAAGACCTTCAAAGAATATTTCAATAAATATCTTAGCAACCAAACAAATATAGTCACTTTCAAAATTCTTTGATTTCGACTTACAAATTTTGGAATGATTTTAAACAATTATAACAATATAAGACCCCAAACACATCTGACCTCGAGTACACGATACGTATATTCTGACTATCATACATACAGGTAAAAACTGTGGTTACCTGATTCTGGCGGTGGAGGCAGCGTTGCGACCGGCTCAGGAAAATTAATTGGAGGAGGGAATGTAACTGGCTCCGGCGATGGATATACAGGATAAGGTTCCGGAGTAGGCACAGGCTGATAGGGCTCCGGAGTCGGCTCTGGTTGGGGCACAGTTGGATAAGGCTCCGGCATTATTGGTATAGGTTCAAAAGGCCCAGGAGTTGCCGGTTGAACTGTAATGGACTCTGGTAGCCGTGGAACGGGTTCTGGAAGCTTCGGTGGAGGGTTTTGGCATCCACCACAACTCGCACACACGGGTTGGAGGATGCCGTACTCGTTGAGGCAGATGCAAACCAGACAGTCGAGTTCTTGAGACCAAAAGTGATGGAACTCGTTTTCTTTTGTGCATTGTATTACGTTTTCTCCTCCTGTAAAAAATACGCTTTTTATTATATTATTTTTATCAAACAAATAAAGTAGTTATTTATGTAATTAAAAAAAGTTTCTTCAATTTAACAAAGGTGAAATAAGTATAAGAAATAAACACCCACACTTCAACTTTCATCGTTTAAATTACTCCAAGTTGTTCTGGTAACTTGAAATAAATTATTCTATTAGCTCTCATAGTTTTTCGAAACGAAGTATAATAAACTCACCAGGCATTTTATTAGGAAATACATATTCATGAGGCATTATTGCTCTGGACTTCGCGTCTGAAACAATTCATAATGATTAAATACTTTTATTCCGTATTCTGATGTCGTTATTAATTATTATAAATAAAATTATTACCCTCGAATGCGATCGGCGAACTTTGCCCGCCTGAAAAACGAAATATTTCAGCAAACAAATGGAAAGTTTTATTACGGACATTATTTATTGCTTCACGTATCGATGATATTTTATCTGTTGTCGTGTATGTCGAAAACATGCTGGTTAAAACATAATGATGTGGTTTAAATTGGTAAATGACGATTTAAAATGAAGATGATTGTGTAAATATTTACTTACTTGCAAACACGTCAGGTAACTTCTGTGCTTCGTGCTCAGCCGGATTATAACCTCCTGGTCGAACGGGTGATTCAGATGGGTAGTCATTTGCATACGGACTTATTCCCTGACTATATGGATTCGTAACACCTCTGGCAGCTGGTTTGTTATCAGGATATGTTTGTGCAGCCTCTGCCCCTGAAGGATATAACTGAGGATATGCACCACTGGGTGTGTAAGGATTATATTCGTATGGATCCCAACCACTCTTTGAAATAAGATCTGCAGTTAAATCATTATCGTTTTTAACTGGATTATTTTCACGTGATCTAGCTGCGACAGTATACGATGAAGATAAACTATCGTCAGAAT
The DNA here is from genome assembly GCA_905147345.3 of Mythimna impura. Taxonomy (NCBI): domain Eukaryota; kingdom Metazoa; phylum Arthropoda; class Insecta; order Lepidoptera; family Noctuidae; genus Mythimna; species Mythimna impura. Next base: position 26,147,945 of record LR990362.1, on the reverse strand, counting down.
TTAGGTCGTTTGCGTTTGAAATGGGTTGATATTCATAGGTAGTGCTTTTATCTTGAAGTTTGATTGTTTGGGAATTTTCGTCCCTGGATTGGACCATAGAAGGTTCGTAACGTGAAAAGTCCGACTCTGGTACTGGAATGGACTGATGCGGGTTGATTTCATCTTGAGTGAGAGTCGTTCTAAGTGATTTTTTTGGAATTGGTGTAGGTTGGTATACTCCATTATTAATTTGTTTCTGAGAGTAACTCGATTCAATGTATGGGACCATATAAGGGTAATTTGATTCGGAATCAGGTGAAGAAATAGCCTCATATGATCTACTTTCAGCTGGTGATTGTGATCGAGCAGAATTATGAATGAGATTATTAGAGTCAGATGAATAGATACTCTCGCTGTATAATCTAGCTATAGCTTCTTGTTGTTCATTACTAGGCTTTGGGATAGGAATAGGTTGATACTCTTCATTATCAGTATGAGCCTGGGGAGATTTAAGGTCTCGGTAAGGAACTAGATATGATTCGTATGGGGCAGGATTCGGATCAGGTTGAGGAATCGCCTGATATGGATAATTTTGACCGTAAGAATAGGACGGAACAGCACCATAAGACAAATTTGGTCCTTGATTATATGATTTTGAATTTTCTTCATATCGGTCTTCTTTTGATTTTATAATAGGTACAGGTTGATATGTCCCGCTATTACCTCGTGTTTGAATGGAACTAGATCCTTTATATGGAACCAGAAAACGTTCATATGGTGAGAAATCGGGATTGGGCACCGGAATTGGTTTGTATGGTCCACTATTGTCTTGTGTATGGGCAGCATTGGCACCAGATACCGGAGTATAAGGAAAATATGAAGGAAAAGCTGAGTGTGAATCCGATGCTGGAGCAGGTTTTGATAGCATAGATTTAGGCTTAATAATGGGATTGTTTGACTCACTGTCGCTTTGGCCTGGGTCCCGAGGGAAGCTCGATCCTTGGCTATACGGGCTCACATTAGGTTGAACATTATAACCTGGTTGATATAATCCATTATCTGCTTGGTATTGCACTTGACCAGTGCTCAATCCTGAGCTGTAGGCGTTATATGCACGATCTTGTTGGTAAAATTCATTAGCTTGGTTTTGCGCCTGTGCAGGGTTAAATCCTTGACCATAGGGGTTATAGACAGGATCTTGTTGATAAAGACCAGTATCAGTTTCTGGGTTTGCATTAGGTGAAGGTTGATATAATCCATTATCTGCTTCTGTTTTGTATGGATAGGATGAAGGGTAAGGATAGTTAAGCCTTTGGTCGTATGAGTCGCTATTGATTGCTTGAGCTTCTGCCTGTGATAAACTAGAGCCAGGTGGTTTGTAAGGACCCAGTTCTTCATTGAAAGGGTTAAAGGGTAATGCTGGTGCTCCTCTAGCTACAGCTGTTGCTTTCGACTGAGCAGAATCTGAGAAGCTGCTAGCATAAGCCGAAGCAGATCCATCTCCACTTGATTGGGCTACAGCATTACTTACTGCTGAGTCTGGCAAAAATAAAAAGTTAATAGTGAATATTATCTTAATACGAGTTAACCTAACTTATAAACGTATACTGTTATTACCTCTACGAGCATCACTTTGTGTGATATCTCCCGACCTCCCTTCATTGGCTCGAGAATTTAATTGAGCAACATCTAAACTTAATTCTGAAAATTATAATAAATCTTAAATTGGCATTTAGAGTACACTAGTATAATAATATAATATAATATATAATATTCCACAACTATCACACAACGCCGTCTAGTCTCAAGCTAAGCAGAGCATGTGTTATGAGTACTAGATAACTGATAAACATACTTATAATATTTCTAAATACCTACATATTATAGATAAATTACACCCAGACACAGAACAAATGATCGTGCTCATCACACAAACATTTGTCCTGGGTGGGAACCGAACCTACGACCTCCGGCATAGCAGTCAGGGCCACTAACCACTAGACCAACAGGCCAGTCAATGGATAAGTCGGAAGAATAACATGTTGTCTTACCACTTTTGAGATCACCGGGTGCTTCTAAGTCACCGCTTTTTCTTAAACCTACGTTTTCCTTCGCCTTGTCTTCGTCCTGGAGTGTGTTTGATTCTTTTAAAAACTCTAATTCTTCAGCTCTGCCTTCAGATAACAGGAAGGCTAGGAGGCAAATGCCTCCAAAGACCCCAGCCTGCATCCCGGCTTATTGGACTTGACCCCTAAACTTTTGATTTTCCAGTTACCATTAACGATAATTTTCATCAATGTGTTCTCGAACGTCTTAGAGACGTATTTATAAGAAAGATTATAATTATTTGTGATAACCATTTGACGTTTTTGTATTAGAACGGTCTATGATTTACGATGATTGTAATTGTCGCATGTAAGTGCATGTAATTCGATTGGTTTCGGAATAATTTATTGTCAAGCCGCGTCATATGGGCGACTGTAATTTATTTACAACTTAGTACCTATTTAGAAGAATATCGGGTTCGCATAGAGGAACAATATAGAACTAAATAATTAATTAAATTTTTAATGTGTTCGTACTTTAAAATGTATCCGTAAACTGTAAAGAGTTATTGTTTTTGGAAGAAAATAATTAATGACAACAACTATTCTGCCACTCTTGTGTCCTAAGCTTTAGATTTTATCGTTCGTTTTAGTCACTTATGTCTGTGTTTATATTAGTGAAACAGCATTAAATAAAACGGTTTTATACGGATATTAGTTTTGTATTTCCGTAGTTAAATTCTTGGCCAGTAACGATGATGGTAATTGAGAAAAGTATATACATAAGTACGAGTAATTATGTTTTTTAAAATTCAGAGTAAAAAAATTACCATGTGCAAATTGAGAACAAAAAATTGTTTTGAGTGTTTAAACTTAATTATGCTCTGATACTCGTAATAATAATGTTTTAATATTTTGTTGTATGTGGAAATTAAAATGCAGCTATATCCCACTAAATGCTTTATTATAAATATATATAAGTATGAAGTTTGCTCGTCATTTTCTATATGCTTCAATTAAATATAAACAAAATCGTATCCATATTCTTGCCATGTTCGTAGCGAGATCATTTTGTTGAGTTTCGATCTGTAACAAAAACAAATTGTCATAAATATTGATTTACGGTCTTCAGCATTTATCTGCATTTGATGCAATCCAAACCAATCCAATCTTTGATTTGGTCGAATTCAATTATTTAACAAGTTTATGAAGGTAGTTTTAAAAACACCTACATTGATTATGTTGATCCGTCGGGTACGACATAAAACATAAAGAAATACATGCATGTGTAAAGCAGCCCCAGTTATATTGGATGAATCAACCTTAATTTGCTTAATTTGGATTCGACCAAATCAAAGATTGGATTGGTTTGGATTGCATCAAATGCAGGTATTAGCAACAAAATAGTCAATGTGAATAAGTACTTACAGATTCTTAGAATTCCGTGATACGTGGTTATGCTCTCATTCTAAGCCTGTGCTTGCTTTGCTTAGCGTTGCGTTTTTTTCTCGATTCCTGTCCGGTAACCACGACATCGTCGGATACTTCTTCTGTCTCACCGGATAAACCAGTATCTTCATCACTCTCTGGTTCTCCACTTCGAACACCAAAGCCAGCGTTGGCAAGTGCTTGGGAAATAGCGTTTGATCCTCCGTAGCCGCCATAACCGCCACCGGCAGCTGCTGCTGCTGCAGCTGCTGCACTAGCGTCTCCATAGCCACCGGCGTTGGCTGCTGCGGCTGCCGCGGCTGCTGCTGCACTGGCGTCTCCATATCCACCATATCCTGAAGCTGCATTAGCTGCAGCTTGGGCAGCTGCACTGGCATCGCCATAGCCGCCTAATCCACCATAGCCAGTAGCAGCGTTAGCAGCTGCTTGCGCAGCAGCGTTAGACGCTCCCCAGCCATTTGCAGAGTTAGCAGCTGCTTGAGCTTCAGCTAAACTGTATCCATTTCCGTAACCACTACTTGCGGCGTTGGCAGCTGCTTGTGCAGCAGCATTAGATGATCCCCAGCCATTGGCCGCATTAGCTGCTGCTTGAGCGTCGGCTAAGCTATATCCTCCGCCATAGCCAGAACCAGTCACGGCGTTTGAGGCAGCTTCTGCGGCAGCATTGGATGAACCCCAGCCATTTGCGGCATTAGCTGCTGCTTGAGCGTCTGCTATACTATAACCACTGCCATAGCCTCCATTTGCAGCGTTTGCGGCTGCTTGAGCTGCAGCATTAGATGATTCCCAGCCATTTGCAACGTTAGCAGCAGCTTGAGCATCTGCTATGCTATAACCACCACCATAACCTCCATTTGCGGCATTAGCGGCTGCTTGTGCAGCAGCATTAGATGATCCCCAGCCATTCGCGGCATTAGCGGCTGCTTGAGCTTCGGCTAAACTGTATCCACCGCCATAACCTCCATTTGCGGCATTAGTTACTGCTTGTGCAGCAGCATTAGATGATCCCCAGCCATTTGCGGCATTAGCGGCTGCTTGAGCTTCTGCTAAGCTGTATCCACCGCCATAAACCCCATTTGCGGCATTAGCGGCTGCTTGTGCAGCAGCATTAGATGATCCCCAGCCATTCGCGGCATTAGCAGCTGCTTGAGCTTCTGCTAAGCTGTATCCACCGCCATAACCACCATTTGCAGCGTTGGCGGCTGCTTGAGCTGCAGCATTAGATGATCCCCAGCCATTCGCGGCGTTAGCGGCTGCTTGAGCTTCTGCTAAGCTGTATCCTCCGCCATAACCCCCATTTGCGGCGTTGGCGGCTGCTTGCGCTGCAGCATTAGATGATCCCCAGCCATTCGCGGTGTTAGCGGCTGCTTGAGCTTCTGCTAAGCTGTATCCACCGCCGTAACCTCCATTTGCGGCGTTGGCGGCTGCTTGAGCTGCAGCATTAGATGATCCCCAGCCATTCGCGGCATTAGCGGCTGCTTGAGCATCTGCTAAGCTGTATCCACCGCCATGAACTCCATTTGCAGCATTAGCGAGTGCTTGTGCAGCAGCATTAGATGATCCCCAGCCGTTCGCAGCGTTAGAGGCTGCTTGAGCTTCTGCTAAGCTGTATCCACTGCCATAACCTCCATTTGCAGCGTTGGTGGCTGCTTGTGCAGCAGCATTAGATAATCCCCAACCATTTGCGGCGTTAGCTGCTGCTTGGGCATCGGCTATGCTGTATCCACTGCCATAGCCAGAACCAGTCATGGCATTCGCGGCTGCTTGTGCGGCAGCATTTGATGATCCCCAGCCATTGGCAGCGTTAGCAGCGGCTTGTGCATCTGCTACGCTATAACCACCGCCATAATTACCAGTTGCGGCGTTAGCGGCAGCTTGTGCGTCAGCGATACTATATCCACTACCATAGCCAGAACCAGTCACGGCATTTGCGGCTGCTTGTGCCGCAGCATTGGATCCACCGTATCCGCCAAAGCTATTAGTGGCTGCTTGAGCATCTGCTAAGCTATATCCTCCGCCATATCCAGAGCTAGTTACTGCATTTGCAGCTGCTTGGGCATCTGCTGAACTGTATCCACCACCATATCCCGCGGCAGTATTAGCCAATGCTTGAGCAGCTGCATTAGCGCTTCCTCCTCCGTAGTTAGCTCCAGAGTTAACAACAGCATTCGCATTCGCATTAGCCCAGTCCAATCCGGAAAAAATGTTTCCGTAGGGTCCACTTCCAGTATTCGCTGACGCATCTGCTGATGCACTAGAACCACCAGGGAAACCTCCGTAGTTGAAAGGTCCAAAATAACCATTATAACCACCAGTATTGGTATTGGCCGCTGCGTTGGCTTCTGCATTGGACCCATGGCCTTGAGAACCTGCGTTAGTATTAGCTGATGCACTGGCTGAGCTCCAGCTTGATCCACTGTCTGGGTTGCCTGGGAAAAAAAATAAAACGATTAATAATATTTTGACTTCGTTAAAACCTCTGGCTGACTGTAGCATTAGACATATTGTTAAAGCAATTCATCCACCAGGAATTAATATTAAGGCACTTATCACGCTAATATTACAAAGGTGAAAGTTTGGGAGTGTGTATATTGTTAATTCGGCTCACAGGTAGACCAAGTCCTAGAATAGCACATAGGATACTTTTTAGGCCAGGAGTATGTTCCTTTGGGATAATTATCCACTATCAGGCGGGCGAAGCCGTTGGCAGCAGCTTGTCTATTTATATTATTATGAGCCTATTGTATCCCACTGCAGGGGGCCAAAGGCCTCCCCTCCGTTATTCCACTCTTTTCTGCCCTTAGCCACTTCTGGCCAATCCTTAAAGTCCTTTGCTTTATAAAAGTATAAATAATTTACACACACACATACGTAAACACACACACACACATCACAACACATCACATACATACACACACATCACACACACACACAAACACATCACATTACTAAAATGGCAATCTGCTATAATGAAAATTACGTTACATTTATGTTTACTACTCACCAGATATAAGAGGCTGTTGTTGTACTGTAACATAATGATGATCATAAATAAATATCTATATTTTATAAATATGTATGTATTTTCCTCCTAGCATGGGGGTCATTCATCGTGTATTTCTTACTTGGCCATTTTTACTTTTTACTTGTTTGTATTTGTGCACTTTTCTCAAATAAATATTATTATTATCGTTTATTCATTATATAAAATTATTATTGTTTAAAAATAACATTACTTTGACGTCAAAATGTAAAAATACAAAAAACAAAAAAATAAGTACTAAGCAAAAAAGTCGAATTTTAATCATAAAGAAATTTTGATCTGCCCTTTGGCCAAAAACAAACAATTTCATATAAATCAAGCTATTCATAGGGTTATGGTAGCTATTTTCTATTTTTATGACCTTATGAAAGCAGACTAGTGTATATTGACTATATCAATATTTTCTATTTTTATGACCTTATGAAAGCTGACTAGTGTATATTAACTATGTCAATATTCATTAGTCATTAACTAATGTGATTACTTACTCAAACAAGTCGAGTCAGGGTGAGTCTCTATGTAGACGTAATTGTAAACAACTTTGCAGACGTGGACCTGGCAAGGTTCTGACGGTACGTGGAAAGGTACCAGTGGTTGGTGGTTTCTACATTCCGGTGCTGGAAACATACAATAACATGGTTATTTTATTCAATTCCATGTTAAAAAAAGATGTTGAAATATGAAACGAAGAAGCTTACCTACGTATAAGATGACTGGTACGGGATAGTACTTGGTTTCTGTGAAGAAAACATGTCGATTAAAACTTTGAAATAGTTCCTTGATATTAAAACATCAATTTATTTAAATTGAAGACAAAAAATTAAAAGAAAGTATTTCCTGCTATTTTTAGTTAACCATAATTGTACAAACTATACCAAGTCTATCTGTGTAGTTCTTACCTCCGGGTACTTTAACAGGTACTGGTACTGGTACGATCCTGTCCTTGCCAGGAACATTGATGTAATGGTTCACTGGGTAAGGAACTGCTATCGGTGGTGATGGCACTGGAACTGGTACCTTTATTTCGGGGCCAGCTACCTGCTCGATGATCTTGATGGGTACCGGCAGTAACTTAGGTGATTGCTGTACTGCATATGGCCTGAATACAGAGATAGCCAGTCGGTCATAAATTTAAATATCTTTTCTAAAAGCCGAGAAGAGAAAGAAAAGATAGATGCATATAAAAAATCATAGTTACGGCAAGAAAGAAAGTAAATGTAAACCATACGTATGGAAGCTTGATTTGATGACCCCAAATGAATGGAGACCCACATAAACAAGTTCTTACCTATCGACGGGGTAAGGTACAGATATTTGCTTCTCAACGTTCACTGGGACTGATACAGGTGGTCCGCGGATATAGATCTTTTCAGCTGGTACCGGAACAGGTACGGGTACTGGTACCAAGATGTGTTTACCTGGTATTGGCACCGGTACGGGGTAAGGACGCGGTGGTCCTGGTATGAACATGGGAGGCGGACCTGGGGTATGAATTAAGATTATTTTAGTACGTAGTGATAATACAAAAAAAAATACCCGAAGACTATTTGTCTCGTATAAACGGACTCGTTTTATAGCAGAATCAGTTCGAGCATTATATATATAAATATATAATATATTATTCCACAACTATCACACAACGCCGCCTAGTCCCAAGCTAAGCAGAGCTTGTGTTATGAGTACTAGACAACTGATAAACATACTTATATATTTCTAAATACATACATATAATAGATAAAAGACAATAATAGGTAAAAAAAACTAAATACACCCAGACACAGAACGAATGATCGTGCTCAACACACAAACATTTGTCCTGGGTGGGAATCGAACCCACGACCTCCGACATAGCAATCAGGGCCACTGACCACTAGACGAGTCAAAATTTGCAGCAATGTCTTCAAGAATTTGTTTAGCAATCATTAATTGTGAGCCTTTTTGTTACGGATGGATTCGTTGGTAAGTAAATCGATTAAAATTGATTTTCAGTGTTTAGATCTAACTTAGAGAGTTTCACTTTCGTCAGTGGTTCACATTAACGTTGCATAGAGGGCATCAGTAAAACATCAATTTTCTCAAACCTAAGATAAATAAGGACATAACATTGTACGAATGGATACTCACAGTACAGGAACTGATCCTTGGGCTTGGGCTGGGGTGGTGGCGGTGGTGGTTGTGGTTTAGGTTGAGGTTCAGGAGGAGGAGGAGGCAGGGGGTGGAGGGGTGGCAGGGGTACCGGCAGCGGCAGTGGTAGAGGAAGCGGTGCTGCAAAAATAGTTAGAACATTTTGTGATACGCATTCGCGTATATACTCGTAGCAACTAATAAAAAACGGGCAAGTGTGAGTCGGACTTGCGCACTGAGGGATTCGTACAAATTTAACTATGAAAACAGTTCAATTCCCGAATTGAGTTATGAAGATTTTTCCGGATTGGAAAAAAGGTTTTTTTTTGTGACGTAATTACAAATTTACAGTTTCAGTTTTTTTTTCTATATTTGTTCCAAGAGACCTTGCTTCATACCAAATTTTAGGTCAACGGGAAGTACCCTATGAATTTTGATTCCCTTGAGAGTGTCGAAATATTCGTTTTTGCGACATAAACGGCCGTATCTTTTTTTATCGTTAACTTAGAAGTTTGATTTTTTCACAGCTTCAAGGGACCGCAGACTTAAGTATATGGTTTTAATTTCAACTCGATAACTTCATGTGTTTTTGAGATAAAGGGTCTTGACAGACGACAGACAGACGGACGGTCAACAAAGTGATCCTATAAGGGTTCCGTTTTTTCTTTTGAGGTACGGAACCCTAAAAATGGAATGAAGGTTTCTTTTTACATTTTTAGGTACAATAACTAATTTTAACGTCAGATTTATAAAAGAGAAAAAATTCTTCAATGCACAAAAAGGTATTGAAAAACAACTTTTGTCGCTGTCTTTAGAACTGGTGCACCAGATTTTACGTCACTGTGAATACGTATTAGTATCTGTGCAATTAATATAATTATAATTTATTCATCTGATTAAAATAAATCGTTACCTGGCGCTGGCTCTGGTTCTGTTAATAAACATTGCAATAAATTAGTTTTGTATTTATTTGCAGTGATTGTAATTTAAGTATTTAAATTTGATTTAATGAGTTTATATCTGGTGGTGGCGATAATAACAATATCCAAAGGTTCGATTACTTAAATAACAAAAAAAGCATGTGAATGTGTGTGAATGATTAAAAGCACGTACCTGGTGCTGGTGGGAATGGAGGGGGTATTTCTGTAAAGAAGCATAAATTTATATTAAGCTTAATAGACATTCAACAATGTATTTTAATTTATTTATTTTTATTGTGATAAACTATTACTTTTCTTAAATTATTACTATTTTGTAACGTCCTAACAAAACTATGCAATACAATATTTTCTTCTATTCAAGTAGTGCAACGTTCAATGAATATTTTAATGTATGAACCATATTTTTAATTGTTGAACCATATTTTTAGTTTTGTTCATTCACTTATTTCGGATTTGAATTTCAGCATCTAGCGACCAAAACATAAGAGTCACAGATGTTGTCATATCAAAAGATAATGAGGGACTTTCTGCTGACATGTTAAGTTATGCGTATAATAAATACCTGGTGTAGGCTCTGGAGGAGGAGGTTCTGTGAAAAATGCAATATAAAAAAAATAAAGCTTCATCTACAACAAATTCGATAAATTGAAACTCAAAAACACGCACCTTTACATCTAAGAGTAAATAGAGAAACAATGCTGCACGGTACAGTAATCTTTAAGTAAATACGAAACCTCGGTAGACAGTACAGAAACTAGCATTTCAATTTATAACAATAAAAGAAGAACAACTTAGTATAAATAAATAAATTTTCCAATACATTCCAGCATTTCAATTTATAACAATAAAAGAAGAACAACTTAGTATAAATAAATAAATTTTCCAATACAATTATTTGAAACAAGTTAAAGTTTTTTGATCGGTAGTGTTAAGTATTAAAAAAAAACAAATTCCATAAGATGAACGGTAGAATAGTTTTGGTAAGCGTAACAGTATTAGTAAACAATTCAACTGAAGTATTAAAAACAGAAAAACATGAAATAAATAAATTAAAAAAATACAATCTTAATTACCTGGTATCGGTGGTAAAACTATGTCTATTTCTTGATATACTAAAAAAAGAAAAAAAGTTTGAGTTAATCTTCCCAATTTCAATCATTTTTAAATATCATATAAATAATAAAGAAAAAAAATGTGTTTCAAATGTTATACCTGGTGGGGGAGGTAGAGGTGGTAGAGGTTCTGCAATAAAAAATAGAAAAAATAAACATAAACTAAACTACTAAAGAAAAGTTTCAGTTAATCTTTCCATTTTCAATAATTTTTAAATGTATCACATAAATAATAACGAAAAAAGTGTTTCAAATGTTATACCTGGTGGGGGAGGTAGAGGTGGTAGAGGTTCTGCAATAAAAAAATAGAAAAAATAAACATAAACTTAGTGTATAAAACAAAAAATATTATTTCAATTGTAATTTAAATCTAAACGATCTAAATTATTAAATGTAATCCGTACTAAAATTGAATAATATTTTGAAAAACGATCACATACTTATCTCTGACCTCTTTTGAATCTATGCTAACATTATAAACAGGAAAGATTTATATATCCATTACAATATATATATATATATTGTAATGGATAAACTCGGGCATACCGCTGCTAGAAGCTAGTGTTTGATAAGGCTATCAGTAGGTAAATTCTGAATCTTCTGAAACTCTAAGAGCCCACATGGCCTACGCTACGGCTACGACTGTAGGTCTACTCTATAGAAACGCAATACATAAAATACCTGGTTCCGGATGAACTATGTGCGGAAGTGGTTCTGTCAACAAAATAATTATCACGAGTTTGTGAATCAAAACAACAATTTAAAGAAAATGGAAGACAAGATTTTTAAAAGACAAGCCTCTTGAAGGACCCGCTAAGTCATTGAAGATGGAAGAAAAAATTAACCAATAAAAACCGAGGAATTACCTGGCACCGGAGGAGGTGGTATTATTATTTCAACTACTGAAATGAATACAGAGGAAACAAATTACACCAAAATTGTTAATATAACTTCAATGCTTGATAATGTTTATTTAGAATATAATATACCTGTTTGAGGTGGCAACGGTGTCGGAAGAGGTTCTGCAAAAAGAATTAAACCAAAATATAACTTTACCTTTGTAAATATTCTATGAACACCAACACCAGAATACAACAAATAATATCTTTTCATATTTCAAGATTCAAAACAAAGCCCAATGTAAAATAATCTTCAGACGTTGAGACTATTAAGTAAGAACTTTTTTTCACCTAACGGCGCAGGTGGCTGAGGCGCTGTAGAACGTTTAAATGAGTTAATATCAATTAGATATGAAGAGTAAAACAAAGGATATTGACATGTTTTGCAAAACATTTGAAGAAAATAAAACTCAATCATAATTTTATACCTGGAGGTGGATTCTGTGGTTGAATTACTTCTGTAATTAAAACAAAACAAAACAATTAGTATTCAACATTGCTTCAAAAATTTCAGTAGTTTAAAAATTAACGGAATAATCATCCTTCGTAAATATACCTGGTGGTGGTGGTGGTGGTGACGGTGGAGGAGGTACAGGAAGTAGGTCTGTGAAAATTCACAATATAAACTATAATATAGATTCACTACAACCACAAAATGATTTATAAATACTAACTTCAGAATCTAGAGGAAATGATGAATAGATAAACAGACTGATAACTACCAAAGAGCACTGATCGACAAGATCTCATTGGCATTACCAAAATTAAGTCTATAATACCAATAGGTACTGAATTCCAAAATAAAACGACTCTAATCAATCGAATAAAAAACGTCAGTAGGACGGACAGAAGAAAAATGAAACACTAAACTGTTACTACCTGGTGGTGGTGCAGGTGCTGCCAATTTTAAAATGAATATCTGTTATACAGTACATACAAATTAGAATCATATTCAATGTAAATATGGACCCTCAAATTATACCTGGTTGAGGAATTAACGGAGGTGGAGCCAATGGTAGTGGTTCTGTTGACAAAATAATGTAAACCAAATACAATGTAAACCAACTGAAACTCAATAATGGAATCGCTACTGACATCAATGCAATACCTGAAGATTCACACGAAACCCACGAAAACGCAATTGATTTTGAAGTGACTTCTATATTATGCTTTTAGAATAGCATTAAACCACACAATAAAAATAAGTTACTGCTAGAAAAAAACGCTGACCTTTCTTTTATTATCTATTCAAAATTATAATATAAGGAGTATTAAATCGGTTTAAGTCAAGACACCTTGAAAGGAAATATTATTATTCAAAGTGATTTTATACCTGGTTCAGGAAGTTGTTCTGGTTGAAGAGCTGATACAAAACGATAATTTTTAAATATTTATCATAAAACAATCAAACATCTAAACAAAGTAGTAATGTATGCCATTGATTTACCTGGCGGAATTTCAGGTATTTCTGGAACTAGTAATAAATAAAGAACATTAGGCCAGTTTTCCCTTTGATTTTAAATTCAATTTAATACATAGCCTAAAATATACCTGGTTGGATAGGCCGTGGTGGAGAAGGTAATGGTTGAGGTTCTGTGAAAACATCAACCAAAATATACCTTTGTTTTTGACAAATGATTTATTTAAAAATGAACCTTGAATTACCTAGATAGAGGTGGAATTGATTATGATGTTATTTTTAAGGTTGAGGCAGAATATAGTAAATTAGGCTACCATATTATCTGGACAATATTTTGAATCGTTATCAGCATTATGTGAAGTAAACAAATGTACCTGGTTGAAGGGGTAATGGAGGTGAAGGTAACGGAAGCGGTGCTGTAAATATTACCATAATATAACTAAGCCTTAGACCCCAATACTAGCTATAACAATAATAATATTATATCAAAATACCTGATGGCTGCAGTGGTTGTGGTGGTATTACTGCAAAGATTTTATTCATTAATTAGCAATATTATGCGTGCCTACTTATCCAGAGTCTAAACTTGATACATTCCAAAAATTGAAGAATCGAACTGCCGCTGTAAATTACTCAGAGGAATTGGTCGTGTTATTAGTTATGGAACTAATAAAGAAATGTGATTTATATTATAGGTAATTTTCAGTCATAGTAACAGGGAGAACTCCGTCTTAATATCATTGATGCAGATGGCTACCCCGAAAATGTTAAGACAACTAATTTAAAAGATGTAGAAGGTGAACTCAAATCATTAAGAGATTTTAATTACCTGGAGGTGGAATTGGTGGTGTTATTACTTCTGGAACTAATTCAGAAGAAATAAGTCATGCTACCTAAAATAACCGGTTAAATTTAATACTATTGCACTCTAAAAGTTACCTGGGGGCGATGGTGGAGCCGAAATCTCAGGTAGAATTATTTCTACTATTTCTGGAACTGATTGAGAACAAAGGATTTAGACTCTTGAAAAGCTTGAACTTAAATTCAATATCTATAAAAAGTTGACTTAAATGTACCTGGAAGTGGTAATGGAGACGGGGGTGGTGGTAGAGGCCCTGCAAAACGTTATTAGGATTTTTTTTACCCAACAAAAGTAACTCACTATGGGAATCGAAGCTGCCTTATAATTTTGATATATTTCATAATAAATAATGTTTATTTTGCAACACTTTTACTCGTAAATTTCATTAATTTAAATTAGATGAGGCGTAGCTGACTACCCTGAGAAGAAACACCGAAACCAACTCAGAGATTTTTTCTTAAAATTACTGAAAAGACTCTAAGTATATTGTGTAATTAGATATTAATACCTGGTAGTGTCAATGGTTGGGGCAGAGGTGTTGGAAGGTTTGATTATAAATTCGTAAAAAGATAGGAGACTCGTTATTAATTGTTCAGTAATGTTAAACCATTTTATACTGGTGGTATTATGGTTTCTATATTATCAGAACTAAGAAAACCCGCTAATACAATGAAAATTTAAAATTTATAACCGAAATGATACGGATAAATATTATGTTTGATATCTAAGGCATTTTCGGTGAGAAAAAGTAAAGTACCACATAATTGCGTTATTATTTCAGGGTATCACAATTTTGTACCTGGAGGCTGAGGTGGTGAAAGCGGAGGTACTGAAAAATATAATGAGTAAATTTTGAATATTGTAACCGGTAGGTGCTTACTTGAAGCAGTTGATAAGGGCAAACTCGGAGTGACTAATATTTTTGAAATATTTCGGACTGAAGTAATTGAAAGGTAAATAATTCAAGTTACCTGGAGGTAGATAAGGTGATGGTATTTCTGGAACTAATGCAGAAATAACATCAAATCGGGTATAAACGTAACTAGTTTGATTTTAAGTTCAATATAACTCGCAAAATTTAAAATGTACCTGGTTGCAGAGGTAATGGAGGTGGGGATAACGGGAGAGGTTCTGTAAAAAAGTAAATGTAAAAGAAAATATTCTTCAGAAGATTACAATAGTCATTTCTAGTTGTGGACAAATAATATTTACAGTTTTGGACTTCACTACTAGGTCGGACTTATCATCAGGAGTATCAATTAAATAAAAAGAGAGTAATGCATTTAAGCTCTTATGTAAACAATTATGGTGTACCTGGTGGTGGTAGCGGTTGTGGCATTGGTTCTGTAGAAATTGAATTTATAAATATGATTTACGAGTATTGATGTATATGATTGTGCTGAAAATTATACAATAGAAATAACGTCATTATTGAAACCTGGGATATGAATGCTCTTAATTTACCTGGAGGAGGAATGCCTGGCGTAAGAGGCACTGGAGGTTGGGGCAGTGGAAGTGGTTCTGTCAAAGAGTAATAAATATAAATACATGGCTTTCATCATAAATTCAAAGTTGAGTGTGCAGTTAAGGCATTATAATTGTCTATTCCTGGTGGTAGAGAAAGTGGCTACAGTAATTTGAAATAAAAAAATGATATATCAACTATCTTCGAGAGTAATAATAAGGAAGGTAGTGTGTGTGTTTTTTTTTTTTTTTTAAGGTGGGAAATCATCCAAATGACTTCTCGTGCTCTGGGTGGAGCGCGAGGGCGTGTCAGTTTACTGACTAAAACCACACCTGTATCCTTCAATTACCCTTTGCGTTCTAGGACTACGGGTTTCCCTTTCAGAAATTCTCCGCGGTCCTAGCTAGCGGGCATCGGCCCTGCTGGGCCCCTACGGTTTGCTGACATCTCTTTGAGGAGCGCGAGGATCACTACGCGCTGTTAACGACTGGGCTCGGTCCGGTTAATTACCGAACAGCCGGACGACGAGCTACCCAGTGCTCGACGTCCGCAAGCCCGCGTCTACCGTGGCTGGTAGTCGGGGTCGGAATTACGGCGGCTAGGACGTGAGGACCTTCGTTCCCTCACGCGTGCAGCCTCCTCCTTCGCTAGCATTACTGCTTCGCAGAAGGAGGCGACCGCCTGCCATTCCTCCTCGCTCCGGACCATAGCCTGAACCAGGGCCGGACGCGAAAGGTCGCTGCCGCCAATTGCCTCCACGAGGACACGGCGGTGCTCCGCCCAAGCGGGGCACACCTCCACCGTATGCTCCACCGTGTCCTCTGGGTGGTCCGCACAATGATGACACCCGGGCGTTGCTTCCGCCTGAATCCGATGCAGGAACCTCCCGAACTTGCCATGTCCGGTGAGGACCTGCGTCATGCGGTAGGTGAGGATGCCGTGTTGCCGCTCCAGCCACTCCTCAAAGAGGGGACTTACCGCCATAATAGTGTGTGTGTTTGGGGTGCTCTGTTATCTACATGTAATGGAACTTTTTTTGGCTTACAATAAAGAATTAAGAAAGTAAACTTGAAATATTCAATAAGGATTTATTTTATAACAGATTTATTGCCTTCAATCGAAAAGGAAATTATATGAGTAAAAATAAAATACCTGGAAGTGGTAATGGTGGCGTTATAATTTCTATTACTTCTGGAACTAATGAAAAATTATGAAATTAGAACCCTGTTTAAGTGGTTTGAACGGCTGACATAATAAATTGTAGTTATAAATATACCTATTACAGAAAATTTGGTCGGATTTGGTGGTGAAAGAGTCAACCGAAATATATCTTTGCTTTTTATAGTCAACCCATATTTAGGAAGTTCACAGTAAGGACATATTTGTAATGTTAACTTGTCGAGTATGGACTTGTAGTAGAGGTACTGTGTTATACCTGGTGAGGGGCAGTTTTCATCTCCAAAAATACTAAATCTTGTCAGTGTCATAATTATTATCTACACTAATATTATAAAGAGTATTAGAACTCTGACAGTACTAGTCCGATTGCGAAAATTTTTTCATGGATAGAAAGCTGCTATAATCTTGAGTGACGTAGGCTATATTTTATGTACGTGGGCGAAGCTGCAGGCAAAAGCTAGTCAGTAATATTTTAATTGATCAATTCGTCTATTTGTACTTGGCTACAATATTATAACGTCTTAAACAGTACCTGGCTGAAGAGGTGATGGAGGTGGAGGTAACGGTGGCGGTGCTGAGGAAATTTGAATCAAAATATAGCTTCACCTAACCACCACTAATAAAAATAATTCAGCTTTATAAATTGCTACAGATTTACGATATTAAATAATTACTAATCAAAAATGATCTCTGAATCTAATGAAAAGGAAAAGTATACATCAGAAATATAATTGATATAACCATGAAGGTTGAATCATTTCACATTAAATAATGGAAAGTTGAATTGTTGGAGTATTACCTGGAGGAGAAACTGGTGGCACAATTGTATTAACAACTTCTGCAATTAAATCAGAAAGAAGAAATTAGACGATTGTATGAATAGATTGAATTTGAAATGTTTATCTACAATTGCACAGTATACCAGATTGAGAAACCATAGCTGAAAGTAACGGTAGTGGCTCTGAAGAAAAAAAAGTAATCTAAAATATGATTTTGGTTTCACCTACCAAATATTTGAACCAAACTTTATCGTAACAGATGAGACAGTAATACGAATATATAATTATTGTACCTGACGGTGTGTGTAACTTCGGATTCGGAAAAAATCGCGTGTTAAAATCACGTAACGCCCTTATAAAAAAGATGTTCATCGTCGGATTAATATAAAATCAGACCGAGGGCATAAAATTTGTGTCTAAATGACTTTGCATTTAATTACCTACCACAAGTTTTAACATTAAACTTTACAGTTACGGGTTGGAGAATAATCAAAGTATATACCTGGCGGTATTATTGGTGATGGCAAGGGTGCTGCAAAAACATAACGTATCAAAATATTTTAAGTCCAATCCAAAATACAAATAAATTGATTTTGTATTTAATATGAATAAATAAAAAAATAAAAAAAAAATAGAAATAAGTCAAAGAGACTAAAAAGCTGACACTTTTAAGAAAAATATATGAATAAAATCAAATTATTACTCCTTATTACCAGAAAGGGGAATTCGTGGCGGCGCCGGTGGCAAAACTATATCAACTTCTACAACTAAAGCAGAGGGAAGAGATATAATGAATTAAATGTTTATATATTAAATCCGAAACCAAAGAAGTTCCGCTAATAAATATAATGAAAATTTAAAAGTCGTCGCTGAAATGATATGGTCATAAATATATCTGATATCTTAAGATATTTGCGGTGAGATAAAGTAAAGTACCACATGTTAATTGTGTACTTATTTTAAGATATCACATAATTTTGTACCTGGAGGCTGAAGAGGTGACAGCGGAGGTACTGGAAAATATAATATGTGTAATTTTTGAGTATTGTAGCCGGGAGGTGCTTACTTGAAGCATTTGATAAAGGCAAACTTGGAGTGACTAATATTTTTGAAATATATCGGACTGAAGTAATTGAACGGTAAATAATTCAAGTTACCTGGAGGTAGATAAGGTGATGGTATTTCTGGAACTAATGCAGAAAAAACATCAAATCGGGTATAAACGTAACTAGTTTGATTTTAAATTCAATATAATTCGCAAAATTTAAAATGTACCTGGTTGCAGAGGCACTGGAGGTGGGGATAACGGGAGAGGTTCTGCGAAAAAGTATAATATGAAAGAAAATATTCTTCAGAATTTTACACTCGGTTATTTCTAGTTGTAGAAAAATAATATTTATAATTTAGGACTTTGCAAGGTTTGCCTTAGCATTAGGAATACCAATTAGATGGAAATAGAGTCGTAATCCATTTGAGCTCTTATGCAAACAATTATGTTATACCTGGTGGAGGTAGCGGTTGCGGCATTGGTTCTGTAGAAATTGAATTTGTAAATATAATTTACGAGTAATAAGATTATGTGCTGAGAATTATACACAATACGAATATCCTCATTATTGAACCTGTTATATGAATACTCTTAATTTACCTGGAGGAGGAATGCCTGGCGTAAGAGGCACTGGAGGTTGGGGCAGTAGAGCAGGTTCTGGCAAAGAGTAACAAAAACAAATATATGGCTTTCAACGTAAATTCAAAGTTAAATGTTTTATTAAGGGATTATAATTGTCTATCTCTGGTGATAGAGAAAGTCGGTATAGTAATACTGGAAAAAAGTAACGTGTCAACTATCTTCAAGCATAATAATCACTTTGCATTTAATCGACCACCACAAGTTTTAACATTAAACTTGACATTTACAAGTTTGAGAATAATCAAAGTAAATACCTGGTGGTGTTAGTGGTGATGGCAAGGGTGCTGCAAAAAATTAACGTGTCAAAATAATCTAAGACTAATAAAAATATGTATTTTATTATGCGTCTATTCGGGCAAAATAAACATGTTTTCTGTTCTTTTTCTTTTTTTTCTTTCTTTATATGAAATAAGTCAAAGAGACTAAAAAGCTGATCATTTTAAGACAAATAAAAAAATAAATGAATAATATCAAATTATTACTCCTTATTACCTGAAGGAAGAATTTGTGGTGGCGCCGGTGCCGGTGGCAAAATTATATCAACTTCTACGACTAAAGCAGAAGGAAGAGAAATTATGAATTAAATGTTTAAAATTATGAATTTCATTATTATCTACACGGTTCAGACATAAATATACCTGACTGAGGAGCTGGTGGTGGTGGTGGTGATAATGGAAGTGGTTCTGTAAAACCAATAGAAAGTTCGTAACATTAAATTAAAGATATTTTGCTGTATCTTGTCATGAGTGCTAAAATAATAATATTATACCTGGTGAAGGAGGCTGTGGTGGTAGAGGTTCTGCAGAAAATTAATGTGTAAAATATCTATGTGTTGAAGCAGTGATACCATTATAAATTATTTCACAGAAATGTCATTTTGTTTAATATCAAGACTCTAAAGGTATTATATCATAATTAAAAAGTTGTGTACCTTGTGGAGGAGGAAGTATATTTGGTGGTGGATGTGGGGGTAATGGTGGTAATGGAAGAGGCGCTGAAACATAATCTTGGTCATATAATAATGAGTACTAAAACAATAATATTATAAATTTAGACTTTGAGCTCAAGTAAAGTATAAAAAATCTAGACCTTGAGATAGAACAACTCATTGAACAAAGTAAATGTAAGCTACCTAAAAATATATAATTTACCTGGTACAGGACTCGGTACGAATGGTGAAGCTATAAATAAACATGAAATTAAAATATGTAAATAATTTTATGTGTCACTAACGTCAAATCAATTGTGTTGCTTCAGGCTAATCGCAAACAAGGAATACATTAGAAACGAAACTAAGCTAACAACAACAACGCCCATCATTAAAAGATCCACAATTCACTTGACCGGCTTGAAAGACAAAAATCGACAAAAAATCATAAGACAATATGATTCAAACAACCACAAATGTTGTCGCATACCCGCTAACAAAAAGCCACTTGATGTATAAACTAAAGAATTACGAAAGACCAAAGACTAAAGAAACGACCAGATAGATCTAAATAATGACAAAGTAACTTACGCGGCGGAGGCAGTAAAGGTACGGCCTGCTGTTCTTCCACTGTGAAAAATCAATAACAGTTACTTACTGTTAACCTGCCTGGCCTGGTTACAAAAGTGGTGGAATATATACTCCAAAGATTTAAATCGACAAATTCATCCAATCACGTCAAAATATGATCGCGTATCTGTATCGTTTTGGCACAAGAGATATGCACAATATCGCTGCCATAGACATGCCATACATGGGATGTGTGAGACGTTCTCAGTTTTGGGTTTAACGATTTAAGCTTTGGACTATATACATAGAATAGTGTGGTTGCTTACGGAAGCACAGGTTGCAGGCTGCACACTTGGAGTACAGGAGTCCTGAAGTTGTGAAGCAGGCGCAAACGTAGCAGACGTTGTTCCTCTTCTCGTAGTACATGTCTCCTGCTGAGTTGCATTTGTGCACTGGCTCTGCAGGGAAAAGGAAACGCAAATTAGCGAATAACTTGGTTCGGGACCTGGCTGAGAATTTTGCCTGTGAGTTAGAACGAAAAGAAAGAAAGAAAAAGATTTTATTTTTTGGAACAAGGCGCTAATTTAGATTTAACAAATTATAAGTATATTATGTGAAAAATATGCGCCACATTCACGCAAAACGGCCAAACGCTCAGCATAATGCCGTGACCGCACGCAAAATGCGACGAGTCTACGGCACTGATTTTCAGCGTGGGCCGGTAACGGTATCGGGAGCTGTGTTTCGGATGAGTTTTTCCAATCAAGAATTTAATAAGTTGTCTCACTATTACATTAAACATAAACATATACCCATTCATTATGTATCCATTTAAAAAATAAATAAACATAATGTCAAAGACACTCTTTGTAAGCTTTTTACTTGAAAAATTTAAATTCATAACAAAATGCAAATATCACAACCCCTTAGGACTGAGTACTAAACATTAGAAAAAAAAAAGATTAAATAGAATACTTATCATCAACACTTGTCTGACAGCAAGTATTTATAATTGAGAATCAATATGAATATTTGAATTTTCCGAAGACTCGTAAGTCAATTGATAATGTCCAGTGTCATAGCATCCCTTGTGAGAATCATATTGCCTATAATAATTTTGTTTTACCTCGCTACACTGACAACCCTCCGAATGTTACAATAGTTGAATAAAAAAGGCTACCGTAAGCTAGGCATTTTGGATCAAACAACTCCGACCTTTCTTTGCCGGCATTGATGACCTCAACGTGATTATTGTGGGACTTACCGAAGCTGATCAGTTCTTCAGGGTTAAACATACGACTTTCGTCAGAGTCAGAGTCCTCTGCAGTTAAATCGGAGGTTTCATCTGTAAAAGATAGATTATTTAGTTGCATGAAAACCTTAATTGCTCTTCTATCTGTATTTGTTCTTTTCATTTTCAAGTGTTGGTGTGTACATAAATAACACACACACACATAATATATTCTATTCTTGTTCTGAGTACTTGTACTACATTGTTTCATTGTTTCTTTTCAACGCAGTAAAGATATCTTGTAATTTTTTT
Organism: Mythimna impura; assembly: GCA_905147345.3. Taxonomy (NCBI): domain Eukaryota; kingdom Metazoa; phylum Arthropoda; class Insecta; order Lepidoptera; family Noctuidae; genus Mythimna; species Mythimna impura. The sequence goes on along the minus strand of LR990362.1, from coordinate 26,125,917 downwards.
CTTAGCTCGGGAAAAGTCTTGTGGTTCCTTTGTCTGAATGTGTGACCAAATTTTCTTTTTTTCTTTTTAAAGCATAATTGTATATAGTACCTACCTTTCAAAATGCATACTACTAAGTAAGGAACTCTCGAATGATGACAATTACCTGATGATTCTTGTGAAGCTGATTCTAGTACATGTCCAGATCGGAGCAGCTCGGTGCTATCTGGTTCGGAATCTAAGAGCTCGACTGTCGAAACTTAATACAAAAAATGAAAAAAAAAAATTAAACATCTGTGATTTCTTAAAAAAAATAATTAAAATAATATAAATAACGCGTTATTAAGTAGATTTTTTTTTAGATGGGAAAATCATCTAATGACAAATCTCGCTCTTGGACGGAGCGGGAGATAGTGTCAGACTTTTACTGACTAAAAACCCACTCCTGTTACTTTTTTGCCTTCATCCCAGCGCCCCGGGCTTCGCTTTCATACTACCCATGGCCCAAGTAGGCTTCGATCCTGCTGGGCCCCTACGATTTGCTGACATCTCCATCTCCCGCTGAGGCGCGCGTGGAACAGTATGCGCCGTCGACGACTTGGGCTCGGTCCGGACGGTTACCGGACGGTCAGTCATTACTCGCCGTCCGCAAGCCCGCGCCTACATTGGCCGGAAATCGGGATCGGAATCCCGGCGGCGGTTGAGGCGTGAGGACCGTTGCCTCACGCAATCGGCCGCCTCCTTTGCTAGCATTACTGCTTCTCAGAAGGAGGCGACCGCCTGCCACTCCTCCTCGCTCCGGACCATGGCCTGTACCAATGGCGGCGCGAGAGATCACTGCCGCCGATCGCCCCCACGAGGACACGGCGGTGCTTTGCCCAGGCGGGGCACACCTCTACCGTATGCTCCACCGTGTCCTCCGGAAGGTCCACACAATGGTGGCACCCAGGCGTTTCTTCCGCACGAATTCGGTGCAGGAACCTCCCGAACTTCCCATGTCCGGTGAGGACCTGCGTCATGCGGAAGGTAAGGACGCCATGTGGTCTTTCCAGCTACTCCTCAAAGAGGAGACTTACCGTCATAATTGAGGCGTGCAATAATATAAATAACGCGTTATGAAGTAGATATCGATTAGCACAGCAGCAGAATATCGGACAAAGAAGGTGAGAGTATAGAGGTGTGTGTCAAATAGTCAACTATACTTGTATTCAAAGTTCGAGATAATTTCGATCCATTACCACAAAAAATCTCGACTTTAGTTTTCTAAATTTGAAGTTTATTTTTGTGTCCGAGAGTGACCATTGAAATTAAAAAATTGATGACAATGGAATTTGAACTATGTCGTATATGATATAGAGTTTGTTGTTCAAAGTTTCGATTATTATCTATAGGATTCTATATATACTAATATAGAAAGGCTGACTTACCGCTATCAGGCCGGGCTGTGACCCCCACAGCCAACAAGAAGAGAAGCCATAGGCTCCTCTTGATCTTCAACATTTTCATGGACCCTTTACTTGGACCCAACAGTGAGTTGCGCCCAACTCACCGAAGATACCGATTTCATCAGCTCCAGCACTATTTAAACCTTTTTCCTTAACGCATTGAAACGCATGCCGAATCAATTTGTTTATTAAATTCACAATAATATATAGTTTTTAATCTTATTTTTAATATATCGAAATTCTAAACGAAGCGTAAATGTATCTGAAAATTAATTAAGTATTTACGTAACTCTTTGTAGCTGTTGTTAAGTGAAGACATCTTCCTGAAGTTCTTGCAAACGGTTGTGGGTGACATTCCTGACATGCCAGGAAATGGGTCAATATGTCACTTGCACCGTGCTGCCGGCTGTCGCCTTTGAACGCAATAGCAGTCATATTTATCTTTTCAAATACACTTCGTATTTCTTCAGTATTTATTGAGTTTCAGAATGTTATATACTTGATTATTTAATGTACCCCATATATCTTCGGATATTACGTATCTATATTATTTACTATTGTATTGCTGTATTATTATAAATCTAAGCGTCTTTAAAATCATCAAAACAAATCGCCTTTTCAAGTTCAGAAACCATATCGGTTGTAACAAATTCTTCGTTTCTCTAAACAAATGTTAATTCAACCGTTGAACTTGGAAGACTGGTGAAAAGGTTTTGAATTAAATTCACAAATTGAATAAGTTTTAATTTCATCACTCCCCAAAGTATTTAACACCACAATGACATAAAATTACATTTAAAATGTCTGAAAAACAAGAGCAACAGTCGGGGTGCTTCGCCACAATGGGGCGGGGGCCGGAAACGGGGCTCCAGCGGAACCGGAAGTGCGACCCACTAATGACGCTCCGTGGCGCCATCTACGTGCAGCCTGCGTGAACCGTCACCATTGTTGTTGGGATGGAATTCTCCAAATGTGTTGTGTGAAATTTTAATGAAATAATAATATTATGAATTTGGTCAGGATGTGGTCAAAAAAGATACAACCTGAATTTTAGTATAGATAAATTATGTAAAATAATGTTAGTAATTTTCATGATAACCAATAAAAATCCTAATAGTCACACTCAGTTTTTCTTATAATTTTGTAAATTACCAGTAACCTACATAAAAATCCCATGGGAAATCATACAGTGCAATACCAGATTCAATTATCCAAAAATCATCCATAATTTCATCCAACAGTCCGAAATCCAATTGGATTCGAACAACAAATACAGCAAATACCAGAAAAATCTATTTGAAAACGAATCAGTCCCATTTGGCGGGAACATGATTGATTAAAACCAAGATGGCTGCCATTGTTATTGACAGCTGACATTACTGCGTTCGTCCAGTAGTTTATAAGATATTGATTTTATTTTATAAATTTTATTCTGACTGCATTTTGGGAAAAAATAATAAAATTTTACGAATACCAAAGTTATATTTATTATCAGAACTAAAATACACGGAATACTAACGTAGCAATATGTAGGTATTATTATTTTACTCTTTTTTTGTTCACATAATCTAAATTTTACTGCTTGGCAAACCCAAATATGTTCTTTTTTTTCTCCAAAACCATTAGATAAACATAGAAAAAGTATACTTACATATCATTACTCGAGTTACCTGAATTACTGATTAAAAGGCTCCTCTGGGAGCTTTTCCTTTGCCGAAGTTTCCTCTAACTAGTTGCTAAGTGGCAACATACATTCTATTTCAGTATGGATAAAAAGAATTCTGATTTTGAATACGAATAATAAGGATTTTTATTTATTTCAAAGGAATCATTTAGGTCTTTTAAAATTTATTTCAGTGGGAATGTGGTGGGAATATATTTTAATGACTGAAGAAATTGAGGTTTAGAAAATAGATAATGGTACTCTTTATTGTACACCATATAAAAATACATTAGGAGCTTACAATTAATAGGGTGTTACAATGGGTGGTGTTATCACTAAAAGTGACTGGGGCCACCATAATATGGCGGTTAGTCCCCTGTTTGAGACGTGGCTGGAAAGACCTCACGACGTCCTCACCTTCCGCATGACGCAGGTCCTCACTGGATATGGTAAGTTCGGGAGGTTCCTGCACTGGATTCGTGTGGAAGAAACGCCCGGGTGTCACCATTGTGTGGACCGCCCGGAGAACACAGTGGCGCATACGGTAGAAGTGTGTCCCGCCTGGGCAGAGCACCACCATGCCCTCGTGGGGGAGATTGGCGGCAGCGGTCTCTCGCGCCGGGCCTTGATACAGGCCATGGTCCGGAGCGAGGAGGAGTGGCAGGCGGTCACCACATTCAGCGAAGCAGTAACGCTAGCAAAGGAGGAGGTCACACGTGCACGCGCGATGCAATGGCCCTTGCGCCCGCACGTTTTTTAAATAATATATATAATAATAGGATGTCTTATGTTCTATTGGATACATTTTGTGCGTAGTTTCGATATAGTAACTAAGCTTTGTCTACCTCCTAAACTTTTATTGGTTTATTATTATCTATTAGTGGTTTTCGAAGAACAAAATATTCATGTTTCTTTCTCTTGTTACAGGTATGACATGAAACGTAGCATCGACATCATTAACCGAGGTTCAGGTAAAATATTTCTAGAAGGCAACCATATTGATATATTTCAGGAATATATGTAACTAAAGTCTGTTTTTTTTAACCTTTTGAGTAGCGTAATTAGGGACACAATAGAAAGACAATTGCGGTTTAATGAATTAATCTCAGATAATGACATGATAATTGACCAAAACTCCGAAAAATATTCTTTTTTTTTTCTGAATATTTTTGAGTCGACCCGTCATGTCTACTTCTTCTATTACTTAATAATCTTCTTACAAGTCACTACTTTTATAGCTATATCGTCTTTTACACAGTCTATACATCATGTCTTAAGTCTTACACTTCCTTCTTAACCATTTCATTATCATCATGATTATTGCAGCCAAAAGACGTCCACTGCAGGACATAGAACTCACTCAAGTGTCAATGAAAGTGCCATAACGACTGGTCTGGTGTATCTCGCATGGATCCATCGGAATTCCGCGACCCTTACCAGATCATCAGTCCACCTACAATTTCATGTTCTCACTCAAACCTTTCCTCACGATATTTCCCTCATTCTTTCACAGCACGAGCCTATACCACGATAGTTGATGTCCTCGCAGCTTTTTAGTCATCGGTGTCATCTTTAAATTTCCTTCTAAGTACTAATTGTTACACCTGCTACATAACCAGGTTTATTCTCCGTCCTTTAGACCCTCGTTAGTCAGTAAACTGCGCAGCGTCTTCTCCCCAGGGTAGCTGCAGGTGTCCTGATCAAATCTACATACGTAGGTTGTATGTTCATGCAATTTAAACTTTGCTGTTTACCGAGGTCAAGTTATTCTGCTGTAGAAGTTGGTTCTAAATCATTTGTGTGTGGAAAATTGTTATTGTTTGCACAGTTTATGTGTTGTTAATTTAACTGTTGGGTTTTTAATAAGGTCTTATAGTTTTAGGACTTAAAGGGTTGCATGATCTAGTCAGTCTGGAATCACCCATAGGCTTTTTTAGGGTTCCATACCTCAAAACGAAGGAACAGGAGTGGGTTTTTAGTCAGTAAAAGTCTGACACTAACTCCCGCCCCGCCCAAGAGCGGGGGATGTCATAAGATGATTTTCCCACCGGAAAAAAAAATACCTCAAAAGGAAAAAAACGGAACCCTTATAGGATCACTTTGTTGTCTGTCTGTATGTCTGTTTGTCTGTCTATCAAGACCTTTTATCTTGGGAACGCGTAGAGGTATCGAGTTGAAATTAAAACCATTTACTCTGCGGTCCCATGAAGCTGTGAAAAAATCAAACTTCTAAATTAACGAAAAAAAAAACAAAAAAAAACTTAACTGGAATTTAACTATTTACATAGGTATGTTTGTACGGAACCCTCAGTGCGCGAGTCCGACTCGCACTTGCCCGATTTTCTTTACTGGCTTATATCTTGGAATTGTACGTCTTTAATTAATTTATTACTCCAATTAATATCTAAACACTGTAAAAGTTACAATCGCTAGTATTACTATAATACGTCTTTGATACGCTCAATCATTTACTACTTTATTCAATATTTTTATAGTAACACATAAAAAAAACCTTTCATTACTTATCTATCCACGTAATATTTATCATAATCTCCTAATAGATCCAACATACAGCCTACTTTTCATAAATAACTCCTCGACTCATTTCAATTTTAAAAGCTCTATCAATATCACGAAATATTCCCGAATACCAGCTTTTCAGCGTTCCCCAACTGTTCCGAATGAACGAAAACTTTCAGCGTTTAAAATACCGAACGATACATCAGTGGTGCCATCTGCCGGCGCCATAATGGAAACTGCCAGAGTTAGCACGAATACATGATGGGGATATTCGTGAAAAGCAATTCAATAGGTTCAGTTTCTACTGGATTCATTTGGCTGGCTGTTTGTGGTTTTATGTTGAGATGTCATATTGGAATAGAGATTGATGTTGAAATAAACCTTTAAGGAAAAATAGTCCACCAGCCAGCGCTGCGGGATTATTCGAAAGAGTCACAGCAGCCCTCGAATACAAAAGGTAGCTGAAGGAAAGAGGTGGGTTTTAGCCAGTAATAGCCTGACACACCCTCTCTGTCGCTCCACACAAATCAGAAGAATGATTAGAGATCGGTGATTCACCAACCTTTAAAAAGAAAAAAAAAAGGAAAAATAGTTCAGTAGCTTTTAGATGTCGGATTAGCGATCGAGAACTTAAGTTAACTTAACCTTCTACAACTAGTAAGCATAATTATTATTGTACGGGAAAGTTGCTTAGCTGAACTCACAAGGTTACTTATATTTATTGTGTAAGCAGTGGTTATTGTCAGTTGTCAAAAAAAAACCATGTTTCTTCTGTCTTCTAAAAGAAAATCGTTGGAAGCGATCCAAGGCAATATTCCTTTACTTTCTTACATCACATTACATAATAGCCTTTCAACACGTAGACAAGTAACATAATTTTATTTTTTAAGCGACTTCAAAAGGAGGAGGTTCTATGTTCGGCTGAATGTATTTTTTCTTATGTATGTTCACCGATTCCTCGGTCAATTGTGGACCGATATTATTATTTTTTTAATTGATTGAAAGGTTAAGCTTCCGAGTTAGTCCCATAGAAATATTGTTATGATCTTCGACGGTATGGAACAGAACTCCTCATAGGATCACAGCAAAACCAACACGTAACAAGTAAAATTGCTTTGTTTATACGTGTAGTCGATGACTGACTGAAAACAGAGGGGGAATATATCGAACTCATTTGATGATGAAGCCTGAATGAAGTTAGGCACCGGAACTCTGTAATAAATTAATGTAATCTAATTGTGTTTGGGATTATTAGAATTGTCATGAGATGCACTCTGGCTATAAGGTATTTGTTTGGCTGAGGGGTACTTTTTAGTGGTGGTACTATAACTAAAAAGAGTAAAATAAAAAACTTTTTACAAAAAAATACAACCGACTTCGGAAGTCGGTGTTAAATAACGAAGAGACAAAACTATTATAGATACACCGACTTCCGAAATTAAAGTTATTTTGCACTTTTCAGTGTTTTTTTTTTACTTTGAAGTCGGTTGTATATTTTTTTAATAAAAAGTTGTTTTTCAGTGTAGCTATATAATTACGTCTTACCTGCTAACATTGTTTTAGTCTTCCCATAATTACCCCAGTACACGAGGTCAGTGAGCGCTGTACTGTTTGTGAACATGAAACTGTAATCACCTCGGAACACCCATGGGAATGCAGCTGGTCGCCCTTTGTAAACCACATTGTTCTAAAGTGTTCCTTAGGTATGTCATCCACAAACATGAGAATCTTGATAATTTTAGATTTTACAGTTTTGATGGTAGTCAGACTTCATAATAGAAGGTTCACAATTAGGTTGTATGTTTTTTTTTGTTTGTTACCTCAGAACTCTGTCATTTATGGACGGATTTGCAATTTTTTTTTTTCTTAAGATGATATGCTTCCAGATTGGTCCCATTTTTTCAAAACCCAGTTGTGATGATGGGATACATGGCAATATGGCAATCATAATTAGTGATTTTGGTACTTATTTTCATCGAGAAGTCAAGCACGGTTAAAAAGTACCATTTGATGAACAGGAACTGATGGAAAAGAGCAGAAATGGCCAACAGAACTTCACACTATGTGACTGTGAGTCGGTGTTAAATACAAATAAATAAAATCAGAAACACCAACTTCCAAAATTAAAGTTATTTTGAACGTTTTAGTGTTTTTTGTGGTGAAGTCGGTTGTTTTTTTTTTCTTTTTTGTAAAAAGTTTTTTATATAACACAAAAATATGCTACCCACATAAGTGTCAGCTGCACTTTTCATGACAGAAGGAGAATTACGTTAGTTGGTAAATATTTTGACACTTAACAAAAGACAGCTGATAGCTGATCTAAAAGGTCAGACTGGAAATGATATTTGAAAGACTTCGTTGGTAAGATTACGGGATTCCTTTTTTTAATTTCCCTGGAATACAAAATGCAACTGAAGAAATATTAGTAGTCAGTAGACGCTTGAAACTCCATTTCGCTCCACTCAGAGCGAGAGAAGTTATTTGTTTTTTTTTTATTGTTTCTCTAATTAAATATTAGCAGTATTTTAACATGCTAGACAAACTTTAAAGTTTCATGGTGAGAAACGCTCGTTAAACAATTAACTTCTGTGACATCATGCGACAGCAAAATGAGTTATTGTGGACATCCACCTCATAAAAAGGGTAGTTTTTGGTCAGTATAGAGTGTCACAGACTATGAACTCTATACTCATTATGTCAGGGCTATCAAGGCAATGAAAATGGCTCTGATTGGTTCGGTTTGGGCTGGTTTCAAGGCTCAAATCATAATATTCTATGTCAGTCTTGACTACACTGATTTTGTCGGCACTAAACTGCCCTACCCTAAAATCGATTGGTACAAAATGCCCGAGGCATTATGTCCGCCTTTGTACAGTGTTTATTACTAGTGCATAAAGTTTTAATAAATAAATAAATAAAAAGTGCTGCTTGTCTCATATATAAGTGAACTTTGGTAATAAAACCTTTTACTACCTACTCGTTTTAATTCCACGATTTTGCTACCTAACATAAACCATTTACCTGCCACATATAAACTAATATCAGAAGCAAACTGAGTAACAACAAAATGTTCATAATTCCTGGAGTATGAGAACTTTATGTGTAAATGTCGCGCGGATGCGGCGCGTCATTTGTTGCCATGTCGCTCGGAACACGCGACAAGGTAGGGTTGCCAGCATCGTATCATTTTATGTGGTGATTTTACTGAGTTATTGAAAAGGTTTTTCTAAGTTTTATATGAAATCGTCGCTTTGGGATGAAGTTACACATCGCGTTCTTCTTTGAGGCCTGCGCTTGTGTATGTATAATACAGAACTCAACATCAACGAGGACAAAAGTGCCACCATAGCTTCAAACTAAAAGTAGTTGAAACAATGACCTCTCCCAAGAAATTACCAGCATTTGTGTAATACACAAATTCACACAATCAATGGCAATGACTTTCATTTTGACAATTTGACAGTAATTATTCCGTTGTTTACGTATTCGAGCAAACAATTTTTTGTAAGAAGTGTGAGTATGTTTTGCAAATTAGGTGTTGGCTTAAGTTATTTTGAGTAGGGGTGCGACTTGGTTCAACATGGCAGATTTTGGTAGTGTGACATGGTGTGACAATTCACTAGACAAATACATTTCTTCAAGTGCACTTAAGCAGCCTTATTTATAAAAAAACGCTAACAAAAGGCCTAACAAATAAAAAAAAATAACTATGTGATTAGTAGCACTTAGCACGTTCTTATTTTAAAATATTCATGAAGGTTTTGAATTTAGAACACGCTAGTCAAAATATTAATGAGTATGGCTAAAGTGTTATTTTTTTTTTAAATAAGCTTAAAATAAATTATATTTAGAGGATTCTAAATTCAAAATAACAGTGCATCTCACTTCAATTGTCTAAAGAGCAAAACTTCCTTCAAATGATTAGACTTCCTTTGAATTAGTACACAGTTTGTTTTTATATTAATTAAGCCATAAATGTATATCCTAGGCAGCCCTGTATAACTTAAGTATTACTTGAAACTGTTTGCGACACCTCTGTTCCTTAACGCGGTAAATTCTGTTGCTATCCGTACTAGAGGTACAGGTACCTGCGCTTTTAGCAAAGGGAGTCTTTGAGGCGCCCGGAAATGCCTTAATGAGGAATTGTTATTGTACAGGGGTGCTTGCTCAAATTATCTCGCTCCGTTAGAATATGGAATGTAAGGCTGGGAGGTGAAGGTGTGTTTCTGTTTGCAGTTTTGACTGGATTATTATATTTTGTGGTGTCGGATCGCTTAGTTTTTTACTTATGTGGATATTTTGTTTTATAGTCAGTGAGATGAAACTAATCTAAAAAAGTTCGTGTTATAAAATGTTTCATATTAGCGCCTCAAATACCGTGTTCTGTCAAACACACTGTTCTGCTGAAGTTATAATAATCAAAAGGCCTTATTTCAACTAAAACTAAAAAAACTCAAATACTGTTTACGTGCCTGAAGTATTGAAATAATGAATGATAAAATCTGAAATTATTGCCAAGATATTTTTATTCATAACTTTTCAAGATTATCTTGAAGAAAGTATCTAGACAGCAGTCTGTTCTCACTTCAAGAAGTATTTAAAGCTAAATTAAATGTACTGTGAAGAAGTTAAAAGTCCGTTCCCAAAAATCTTGAACCGTTTTACACAAAACGGAGTAATTACAGTAATTAAAAATAGCATCTGTGTAATCTGGAGTGCTCCGAAGTGTCACAATTGTGCCTCTCTTTAGATATCTCGACGTTGCGACTCATGTTCCACAATCTGAAGGATCTTAAGACGCAATTTACGTTCTTACGTTGGTACCTCCCGTATTTTGTGAGGTTTCAAATATTCGCTTATTTTGTGAATGTGTTTTGTGAGGTTGTCATCTTGTTTATTTTATAAAAAGGTCAGAAGGAATCTTTATAAATTCCGCTCCTTTGTTATGGTAAATATAAATGAATACGGGTTTACTCTTTAGTAAAATGGTATCGTATAAAGATGAAAAATCTAGGCATGTATTCTGTCATCTCATCAGAAATGAAGGGGTCTTTTTTATTATTAATAGGTTCACGCTTGACCACAACTAATGGTAGGCAATAATGTGGTTGATGATGAAGCACGCTTGCCTAGAAGTAACCTATTCTCTAGAAATGACTTCTCCGGCTCTGGGCGGAGGGGGAGTTAGTGTCAGACTTTTGCTAACTGAAACCACCTTCTGTTGCTCCTTGCACACCTGGGCCAGGGTTTCAGTACTGATAGATAGAAAGATATATTCTTTATTGTACACCAATAACAAAATTACAATAGACTGACTTGACTGGCCTGTTGGCCTAGTGGTTAGAAGGCCCTGAGTGCTATGCTGAAGGTCTTGGGTACGATTCCCACCCAGGACAAATGTTTGTGTGATGAGCACGATAATTTGTTCTGTGTCTGGGTGTAATTTATCTATAATATGTATATATTTAGAAATATATAAGTATGTTTATCAGTGGTCTAGTACTCATAACACAAGCTCTGCTTAGCTTGGGACTAGACGGCGTTGTGTGATAGTTGTGGAATATTATTTATTTATTTAATAGGAACTGGAACTGGTTAATGTCAAAATCACATGGCAAGTAATATCGCCAAAAATATTGATTGCCAACTGTAAATTAAACTGCGATCATCCATAATAATTTCTAATACCACCGTCTATTGCTCCGTATATTGATTGATTGACATAATTAATTTTCTAATACATCTCCATATTTTCCCTCAACACTCTGTCAATGCTATTAACTAGACCGGGTCTACAATCAGCGGACCACGTTCCCTGCTGACCCTCATTAGAACAGCTTCCGTCACGGAAGGGCCTGTTCGATTCATTGGCACGCTATGTTTGGATGTCCTTTTATCGTGTTTGACCTTATTGTTAAACGAGAAACCTGACATAGTGGAGTAAAAGATTTGGAGCTTTCTAATCAAGTGTGCTAATGTATCTGCCTAGCCTCTTCATAACTATGTACTTCTATTTCGAAAACATAAGATTTTTTTTATTTTTTATTCTTGATAGGTTCGCGCTTGACTGCTATCTCACCTGATGGAAAGCGACTATGCGGTCGACGATGGAGCGCGCTTACCTAGAAGTAACCTATTCACTCTTGACTTAAAGATTCCCGGGTTGTAGCCATCAGGAAAAACAGATTCCGGCAAGGAATTCCACTCCTTAGCTGTACGCACTATGAATGTGTTCCCAAAACGTTTCGTGCGTATAGGTGGGATGTCCACCATGTACCGGTGGCGCATTGCCGTACGCCTGGTGGTCCGATGATGGAACGGGCTAGGCGGAATTAGGTTGAGGAGGAATGGCATTAAAAGCAAAAAAAAATGCTTATAATGCCAACTATTTACTGCAGCCGCTATTTATCATGCCTCCAACGCAATAAAAGTCAAAATCGATTGAACGGACAGTAAAAAGCTTTGTTTAAATGTGTAATCTTATTTCGACTGGAGTATAGATACATTTATTTTACGTAGAATAGAAACTTTATTGTACACCAAATTAGTAACAAAACTTAAAACACCAACTTAGTAATAATTGTTAATTTGACCTCCATAACCCAATAGAAAGTCAGATTTTTGTGCTTTCTGGCTATTCGTAACGAGGCCCAAGCGAAATGACATCCAGAACTAACTTAATAAGTGAGCTTTCCGAGGCACGAAAAAATCTATATATATAAAAGCGAAATACCACTCACTGATGATTAATCACGAAATCTCAGAAACTATAACACCTACAAACAATTTTGGCAGATAGGTTCCTTATAGGGTGTAGACATTCGCTAAGAACGGATTTTACGAAACTCCACCACTAAGGAGGTAAAACGGGAGTTGGAAGTTTGTATGGAGAAACCTACTTTTACGCGGGCGAAGCCGCTGGCGGAAGCTAGTCTTTCATATTTTACTAACACGATAAGGTAGAGATGTCAGTATACCTAAGTGACGAGGCCCGCTAAGGCCGATGCCGATGAAAGAGTCGCCGCGGCCTTGAAACGGAAAGGTAACTAAAAGAATACGGATGAGTCTTAGCAAGTAAAAATACTCCCACGAAATTATTCAACGATTCCCATTCAAAACAAAAAATATAGTAGAAGATTAATGACTGGTTCAGCCATGGCTTTTAGTATCTTTTATTTTAAAAAAATCCTCGCTCTTGTAGCTCAGTCGTTACTAAACGATTTTACTTTACAACCTTGTTTAAGTCACTTCCAGTTCGTAACTTATTATTATTTCGTGAAAGCTGAAACCGCCTCATGAGGAGAGGTAACACCACATAACGACTGTATCGCAAAACTTTATGATAGGCTTATAAGAACCAAGTTATGGAAGTTCTCGTCTGACATTTGCATGAGTAAGCATCTTTTTAGCTTGTGTCTTAAGACTTTAAAACTGAAGTGGTTTTGGTAGTTTCAGGACTAAAAGCTAAGAGGCTATGTGTAGTCTGTTGTTCTGTAAGAGGTCTATAAGTGTAGCTGGTTGTGGATAAACGCAGGGTGGATGGGGACCCTTAGTACAGTTATTTTCTATCTCTACAAGACGGCGAGTGTCCAACCTTACATTGTTGACATCTCAACGGTCCAGTCTTAACATTTCGCCTCGTAGTTTATACCTCGTTACATCGAAGGACTGGAACAATTTGCCTGCTGCGGTCCTTCCTGTCTGTCGTGTAATTTAGGTGTCTTCAAGGCTAGAGAGAATTAGCCTCTTAATAAACTAGTACGATAATTAAAGAGTGAAAAAGAAACCTCAATATAATTTTTGGCCTGACTAAAGACTAAGGTTTTCTCTTAACTCCCGTGATATTAAATCACAAGAATCGATCAGATTTTTCGACTAAAATGTAGCCTATGGTACTTTAAATCAGTCACTACTTACAAATATAAACACAGAAACAAACAAACAAACAACCCTCCCTCCGAAATCCAAATAACCGTCCGGACCGAGCCCAAGTCGTCGACGGCGCCTTGTGTTCCACGCGCGCCTCAAGGAGATGTCAGCAACCGTAGGGGCCCAGCAGGATCGAAGCCCACTGGGGCCATGGGTGATGCGAAACAGATCCCCGGGGCCCTGGAAAAATTTCAAAGAAGGAACAGGAGTGGGTTTTTAGTCAGTAAAAGTCTGACACTATCTCCCGTCCGCCTAAGAGCGGGGGATGCCATTAGATGATATTCCCTCCCGAAAAAAGAAAAAAAAACTAGTACGATAATTAAAGAGTGAAAAAGAAACCTCAATATAATTTTCGATCTGACTAAAGAATAAGCTTTTCTCTTAACTCCCGTGATCTTAAATCACAAGAACCGAGCAGTTTTTTCGAATAGAAAGTAGCATATAGCACTTTAAATCAGTCAGTACGTACAAACATAAACACAGAAACAAACACAATCCCTCTTTATAATATCAGTTTAGATGTCCAAGACAATAAGAGTCGTGTAACCGACCACCCCAAACTTGGACAAGACGCAACTACCAACTTTCCAAAAAAAAGAATCAAATGAAAAACAATTTGGTAACCAACAAAGACCACGAAGACACTTCTAAAAGATATCCAATACAGTTTTAATTAAAGAAAAGCCGAGAAATTAAAGTGCAGCGCCTTAATAATGTACAGTGGGTAGAATTACTGAAAGTTTCACAAGTTTTAATAAGGCGGCGGCAGGGGGCGCTAGTTGCAGGAAGGAAGCGAGCGAAACTTCCTGGAGCTGAAATATTTCAAGGATTGCTTTTGCACTAAAAGATTTTCTAGATGAGGCGATTTTCTTTTGAGTTCATATAATGCGTTTTTATTGCTAATTTTGTTCGTTTTGAAAGTTAATTAGTAAGTGATTCCCGCAACAAGCCGTGCCTCTCATGTTTCATCCAATAGATAAGTTCTTCCGAGATCTTTGAAACCTACTAGTTTCTGTCAGCAATTTCATCTGCGTAAAAAGAGGTTTCTCTCTACCTCTCTTACAAATGTATTTCGGAAAATCCCCTCTTAGCGCATGCTTACGTCACGTGCCAAATTTCAGCGTAATCCTTTCAGCGGTTTCAGCTGTGTGTTGATAGATCAGTCAGTCAGTAACAGTTGCCTTTTATACGACGTGCAACTGGAATAATGCACATTCTTATACACCCAATTTTACTTAAATGCGCTTAGGTAGTGTTTTTTGAGACATTAGTTATCCTTATAGTAGGCAAAAAATATGGGTCAGTATTAGTATCTACATACGCACACACAAGCACGATTTTTTTTTTTAAGATGGGAAATCATCTAATGACTTCTCCTGTTCTAGGGTGGAGCGAAAAGGGTCGTGTCAGACTTTTACTAAGTAAATCACACGTATGTTCTTAAGTTACCTTTTTCGTTCTAGAACCACGAGTATCCCTTTCATATATATGTATATAGGGTGACTGGTAATTAGTGACCGATACTTAAACACGTGATTGTACTCATGATTACAAACAACTTTCCCAAAGCAACTTTTTTTATATACTCTCTAGTTTGTTGGTACATTCACTGATTAGGTACGTACACCTATGAGTTTGCAAGCTGCGCGGGTGTTCTATCACGATTGTAGGTACGACGGCGTCACGCGGCTAACAGCTGAGTGGTCGCCGCGCCGGTCCCAGGCGCGCGCACGTATTTAAACAGCTGTTTTATTATTGTGATAAAACTAATGAGAATATAAAAAAATGGGAAAGTTGTTTATAATCATGAGTACAATCATGTGTTTAAGTATTGGTCACTAATTACCAGTCACCTTATATATTTCGCCATGGCCCTAGGAGGCATCGGCTCAGCTGGGCTCCTACGGTTTACTGACATCTCTTTGAGGCGTGTTTGGAACACTACGGGCCGTAGACGACTCGGGACATAAGCACGATAGTGACGCAATCAAGATTTATCACGAGTTTATAGAAATAGACATGTTGTATAAAGATTACCTATAGTTAAACGAATTAAATTTGCTATGTTACACACCTTTGTTACCTGTTGCCTGCCAAAGACACCATAACTGAAACTTCATAGTAGGGCAACGTTCCTACCTGTGTTGGGGAAATGCACTGACAGACTCTCGGCTTTTTTAAAATAACGTAACAAGTCTGGCGGCCACGGGCTCTATCATTATTATGGTGAGGTTAATTTTGTTTGTTTGTTTAGAGTTCCTAATCTCTAGCAAGACTAATCCAATTACGAAAACCCTTTCATCGATTGAAAGCTACAGTTTGACCGAGTACCATAGACTTTTCTTCTCGGAATATTCATGGTTCCTGTAGGTCGAGCTCGAGTAGTAAACTTTTGGAATAATGTTTTTAAATAAAACTATTTGTTCGGGTACAGTATACCTGGTTGGCAGACTGTTAGTACCAGACAGGATCTCTTCTCCGCTATAGAGATCCTTTGTTACGCGGGTAATTAGACTATTTTAATATTAATTTTGATTATGATTTTAATTTGAATTTTAATCTTGATTTCAAGTATAATTATGTTTTGAATTTTATTTTAATTGTAATTTTTAGGGTTCCGTAAACCTTACAGGATCACTTTGTTGTCTGTCTGTCTATCTTTCTGTCAAGACCCTTTATCTCGGGAACGCGTGGAGGTATCGAGTTAAAATAAACCATACTCAAGTCAGCGGTCCCTTGAAGCTGTATAAAAATCAAACTTCTAGGATAGCGAAAAAAAAAGATACGGCCGTTTATGTCGCAATAAACGTATATTTCGACACTCTCAAGGGAATCAAGATTCATAGGGTACTTCCTGTTGACCCAGAATCCTGAAATTGGGCATAAGTATAGGAATAAATTACTCTGAAAAAGTTTGTTCTTACGTAACCAAGATTTTTTTTTACTATTCGGAAAAATCTTCGAGACTACATTCGGAAGTTTAACCATTTATATAGGTAAGTTTGTACAGGACCCTCAGTGCGTGTTTCCGATTCGCACTAGCCCAATTTTTATTTTTCATGTTAGTTTTGGGTTATAATTTTGATTTAAATTAGATTGAAATGATGGTTGTAATAAGGATCAAGGCTAGAAAGATTATTATTTGTTATTACCTTGATTTTTATTTATTTATTTTTTTGAGATTTTTATATATTATTACCTTGTTACACGAATCTAGCTCCAACTGGGCAAGTCTTTCAAGTAACTCCTGCAAGTTATTTCCTTTTTGTTTACTGAGATTGCTTGCTATCAATAACGAAGTTTAATTTTCTTGATAGTGCAGCGCGTTATGAAAAGCGTTCGCTGCGCTAACAGCGATATTAAAAATGTAGTGTTTTAACGTTATTGTACCGTCTTGAAATATATGAAGCTGTATAAAACGAAGAGATAGAAGAAGTTCTGGTAATAATAAGTTCTATGAAGGTTAGTAAAATGAGTTGGTTTTAATGCCATTTAGCAAACACATCGTTTTTAATATGACAACATAAAAATGTTCCCATTTTGACTAGCTACATAGTAGCACTCATGACTGTCATTGAAAAATTCCAGTCACAACCCTATACCAGTTTTGCGTTATGCGGGAAACGAATCCAGGATCTGAACTTACCAACGAGCAATGGGTAGCTCGCGACCGAGCCCGAGTCGTCGAAGGAGCCTTATAGAGGCAATGCCTGCTAGGGCCACGGGGAATTTCTGGAAGGGAGACAGGTTCTAGAACGCAAACGGCAACACAGGTCTGGTTTTAGTCAATAACAGTCTGACACGCCCGCTCCACGTCAGAGCGAGAGAAATTATTGAATGATTTCCCACCTCAAAAAAATAAATAAACCGTTCCCAACATTATTATATAATAAACTACTAAATATAGTAAAACTGAAGAGTTCAAGTGTCGAGGTCGGCCGCTGTCGCTCTGTCGCTTCGGTCGCAGTTGTCGTGTCGTCGCGCAGGTGCGCTCCCGCTAACTTACTTGTTTCAAAACTTTCTGTTTGTGTGGAAAGGGAATTATTGTTTTGGATAAATAGAATAGTAATGGTGGAATTGTTGGGGTTACCAAGCTTCGCTGACTTGTTAAAGCATTCGCGGTGTCTGTCTGTAACTTGAGTAGAGCCATCTTGCAATAATCTGTTTTGGTTTGCTAACTGGATTTATTCATATACCTATACAACATAATATAATCGGCCTTGTAAATATACAATTGGTGCTCTTATTGCATTCCGCAATCTCTTCCAGGCAATCGGGACTAGACAGAGATGACAGATACAAAATGGGGCTGCACCTGGTGCAATTGTGCAAAAACAAGTTAAACAATTGGTTGAAAGACACAGTACGTGCTTAATACTAAATTAGAAACATACATACTAACTATACAGGCAAGATTTTTTTTTACAGTGACAAATAATATTCCCAATTCTTTCAAATATAGGAACCATTCGCTACGCCTTCTGTTGACACTAGAAATGCATTCTTTGATATGTGAGAAAGCATTCAGTATATTCTGATGTTTCCTTATAACATGTGGGGTTCTTCTGTAGTTTTGCTTCAAGTTATTTAAACCTCAAAACAAAACAAAAGTTTTGTGAAGACGCTTACTTAATTCGTTAATATTTTCGCTATCGACAACTCACTTCTAACTATAGGTCTTCCAATTTTCTTCAATTCCAATTCTTCCAATTTTTTTTTTCTTATCGCAATACTTATTGCTAGGGATTTATATTAAAATAAGCATAATTTTAGTGCTTTATACACGGTTGTGTACATGTATATCGTATAGTCCTTCTACTATATTTACTACGAGTACATTATATTCAAATGGCTTAAGCTATTTTAGATTAAATTTTGCACACGAGTGGATCATGTCCAGAAATAAAATATTTGATACTTTTGATACCGAGAGTATGTTCCATTGAGATAATTTCCTGCTCTCCCTTTCAATATCTAAATATATGGAACAACCGTCTATAACTAAACACACAACATAAAAATTCGTAGGTACATGGGTGTTTGGAATTGTACACAACGCCATTGATTTCTTACACGAACCCTTCCTAACAAATGGCCTCTGAAACCCAATAAGAATCCCGAAGAAAAACACACAAAATGTATGTTCAGCAAAATAAATAACCAAATAAAAGTTAGTGGCGTTATATTAGGAGTTTAGGGGCTAACCGTACCGCCATCTCTCAAGCCGACCAATCAGGTGAGTGCTTCGTATTTTATAGGAGTTAGTACTAGGTTCGATTCCAGTTTAAACGAATTATAAAGAGGCCAGATCTGTAGCTGTGACTGGGTTTTATTTTTTACCATTTATGAAACGGGGCTGATTCTAAAGGATAGGAATTTTTAATTACTTGATCGGTAGTTTTTACGATCTTTTTAATTGGTGTGAGTGCAATTATTAAGCTGAATTTCAGCTAGAAATCGTTTTACAAATGTAAATTAGGGTATTGTGATATTGATGAACTCCGATTGATTTAAATTAGTTTATGGAGCATGATGATATTAGCCTGTTAAACTATTTTTATGTTAGTAGTAAATTATTGTGGGTTTTTGTCGACTTATATGAGAAGAGAATTTTCTTTAATAATTTCAAGTAGCGTAAATAATACAGCAGGTTGTCCAAACTTGTTTAATTATTTGTAAAAGTTCAGTTCAATCTCAACTCACGTCTCAATTCCGCTTTTGATACTATTGTCACATAAAATAAAACTGAACCACTCCTCCGTACACGCAATGCAAGCTTTGTAAAAGTTACAACAGCCATTTTATTCCCCACTTAGAGTGCGGACCGGGCCCGTGGTTCGTGGCTAACTACTGCGGTCCATTGCAGAGCAACTTTGCTTGAATTGCAAATTCCTCTGCAAGATACTACTGTTTTACTAGCCGTGAGAGAGTTTGAAAGCATACCTTTACGTATGAAAAAACATTCTGTACATTTTATACGGGATTTTTTCTTGATTTAAATGTTATAATAAAGTATGTGGACTGTAATATTTATAAATTTGGTTGTAGAGTAAAAGTCTCGTCTAGTACAGAAAGGAAATATTCATTGCTCATTAAACTTAGCTATGCAAAGATTGTACTCATGACATTTCCTGAGATTTTAAACCAAAATAAGCTTCTTTTTTTATCTTCAATGCTTAGATTAATAAAATAAGTGCTAAGCTTTCAACGTTATTTTCAAATCTAGATAAAAACCACCCCTCAAGTAAAACCAAGACCTTTCTAATCAAAATGTTTACTCCATTTGGAAAAAAAAAAACTGCAAAAAAGAACCAAAATTTCCAATACATTTCGCAGACGTTACTTTGAATTCAATATCAGAGATAAGGTATCAGTAACATCCACTGTCATAACTTTGTAGGGCGAGGCCTTTCGGAGGCCATTCAAGTCCTTTGGAGGACTTGTCAGGCTTTTGTTTGGCCGAAAAAAATATTTTCCCCATCTCCGTTGAAAGGTTTCCAGTTTATTTATTGACGGGCTGATAAAAATAATTCTTTGTAACGCCCTCGAGGACTCAGTTTGTGTCCTGCGAAACGCTTAAATTGTGGTTACCATAGCTTCAGAAAATGGAAATGTTTTTCTTTTTTTTTCTCGTTTTTATTCGGCTTCTTCGCGTTTGTTTAGATTGTGATAGATTTATTTTATGAGGATATTTATTGCTTGTTTTTTGTACTGCTATATAGCGTTCTTGTAATTATACTTGTTTTAAGCGGTAAGTGAAGGTGTATCTTTAGATTGTGGTTGGAAATATATTAAAATAATAGCAATATGCTGTTTATTGATACTTTACACTATGTACATATGAAGCCTAATTACATTAATAATAAAGACAAAAGTTTGTGTGTATGTTTGTTTACTCCTTCACACTCAAACAGCTGAATAAATTTGTACGAAATTCGACTTCTTCTTCTTTTTTATCCGGCCCTGCTCCCTTTATATGGGGTCGGGTTTCCTCACAATTCTGAGCCAGGACAGTCTATCCTGGGTTGTCGATATTAGACCACCTGGTTAATGGCGGGCGGCCTCTCCCTCTCTTTTGTTCGTGTAAATTTAGGGCTATTTTACCACATGGTCTTTGCTACACCTTATTACATGTTTGAAATAGACTGTTTCCTGGAAAAGCACACATGAGTTTTTATTCCGGATTTTTTTTCGCTAAGGGAATGCTAGTATGTATGGATCTACCACAGATCATTATAATATTAATGTGCCCAGATAATAAAACCCTTGCTGCAAAGATCGTCCCTAACAATTTCCCTAGAAGATCTTTCGACACATGACAATTCAAGCATATCACATTATTACTATCCTCCAAACTACATAATTTGCGACGTCCTAGTGCTGAAATTAGCCGCTAGGTGGCCAGGTATCATTATATCGGTGCGCTGTCGGTTGAGAGCTCTCGAGAATGCTCCAGCTGGCTAGTTTGTACGCCACGGTGAGCGGGTTTGTGGACAGTCCTGATTTCAGTAAGTGGTTTACGTAATAATCTTTGTATCTTTTTTTTCTGATTTAAAACTACGCTTATTAGGTATTGTGTCACATTTTAATGACTGTGGGCTTATAGGTTACCATTGCTAAATGCATGTAGGTAAAAAAAAAGAAAAAAGAAAGTGCGAGTTGGACTGGCGCAAGAAGGGTTCCTCCCGTTTATCTATACAACATTAGACACTATATAACCTTTTTTAATTTTAATTCAATTTCTTCTAAATAACTAATACATTAATATGCTTAACTTAACCTAATTAAAACTAACTTATAAAATAAAAATAAAAGCCCTAAAGTACTAAAAAGAGCAATCTAAAGAATGGCGTCGAAAAACTCCTCCGCATCGTTGTTGACTGGTAATGTACCCAAAAGACTGGCGGCATTGCCACGCTGAATGGCAAAATAAAGTTATATTAGTTGTATAATATTACTTTTTTGGTGTACAATACTACTTTTTTGGTGTAATTACTATTTTAGTCTTAGTATTTGGTGTTATAGCGGCAACAGAAATATTACATCATCTGTGAAAATTTCAACAGTCTAGCTAACACTATTAATGAAATACAACCTGATGACAGACAGACGGACAGGGGATTCTTAGTAATAGAATCCCGTTTTTACCTTTTAGGTACGGAAATACGAAACAGAAAGTCTCTATTCCCCCACAAACGTTGGCTCCCACCCAATAACCCCGTGCCACCGTTATGTGAAAGATTCGCCACTCGACTAGCATCGACACTAGCGCCAGTACTTGTACCAGCAAGTACCTGCACTGTACTAGCCTGGCCTCTTGATAGACCGGCCGCTGGGAATAGAGGAGTGCCTTCTTTGCTTTTGAACCTTGTCAAAACTTTACTAGTATTCTTTTTTGATATTTTTACCTTGTGTTTGTTTTTGTTTTCATTGGAGCATGAAAAAGGTTATTGATTTCACTAATAAATAGGTCGGCATTTGATTGTTGAGCATTTTAGAATTTTGTTCTTCATGCGATATTAAGGTTGTTTTTTTGTTGTTAGTAAATTTATTTGTTTAAACTTTATGTATAGTTAGTAGTGGTTAATTTTTTTGGTAGTTAGAAAATCATGTAATGACTTCTCCCACTCTAGGTCGAAGCGAGAGGGCCAACCCCAAATCCACACATGTTCCTTCAGTTGACCTTTGCGTTTTAGGACCACTAGTTTCAGAAATTCCCCATGGCCATAGCGGGTATCGGCCCTGCTACAGTTTTGCTGACATCTCTTTGAGGCAAACGTAGAACACTATCTGCCGTTGACGACTGGAGCTAGGTCCTTCCCGAGCTGCCCATTGCTCACCATCCGCAAGCCCGCGTCCACGATAGTGATAGATAGGTCTATCTTTGATTTGATCAGCAGTTTTTTGCCCCAATTCATCACAAGTCTTCACGAGTCTCTCTCTCTTCTCGTTTTCTTCAAAATCGCTTTGATTTTTGTTTAGATAGAAACTTAAATTCGTTACTGTCAGTGAGCAGTAATTCAGAATGTATGTTATTAAATTGTTATTACATTATGTGGGCTGTGGGCGGCTACCTGTCATTAATACTCATTACTCGATGTAAGTGGCGACAGGCTGCTGATTGAGACATGGTCTTCTTGTCTGAAGTGGCATTTGTGGTGAGTAGGTCATAAGGGCTGTCAGTATCATGTTTTATATTGTGAAACTTTAAAATTAGAGACTTTTCGTTGTTACCGTATACTTTTGTAATTGAAGTTTATATTTCGCCACGACTGTGGCTTACTTTGGCAACATTCAGGCCAGAAAAATATAGTCTCAAACGTAAATATGTTTAATATTGATAAATGTATCACCTTTTTCCTGATTTCTGAACATTTTTCTTGACTTCGCCAGAAGGAGGAATATGTTTTAACCTACCGCCTTCCTTAAAAAAGCTGACCGTTTCCGGATTGACGCTTTTGAGATGTTGTGTTGGAGGGAAATGCTTGGAATCCGCTGGACAGAGCATCGGACCAACGACTCCATAATTGCCAAACTCAAGTGACCCATGAGACTGACCACCATAAGCCAAAGAAGAATCTTTGATTTCTTTGGCCACATTGCCAGAAAGAGAGGTGATAACCTGGAAAAATTGCTAATAACACGAAAAGTAGATGAGAAAAGACCCAGGGGCAGGAGTCCGATACGTTTTTCTTTTTCCGTGCTACACTGGAGACCACAGTCTGCGTCGCCATCCACATCGCCGTAACCATAACTTAATTCGAACTGTTTATGTTGTACTAGTCGTTTTAGTGGCTTATTCTAAAAAAAAAAGTGCTTTTTCCCGGCTTAACAATCCTTATACCATTATGACCATTATGTGCCTATCTGTCAATGACAGTTTTTTTATCTTATAATATAGAATAAACAAACATTTATTTGGGACAAACACAGCACAACGGTTACAGACACAAAGTAAAAAAGAATAAATGTACAGAATGCATCGAACGTACTTACCAGTACCAAAAAGGTAACCACCTCAAGATTTGATCATTACCAACATTATAATTTGTATCAGCCAAATCTTTGCGAAAATCTCACAAAACCCAACCAAAATCATATCTCTTACCCTATAATCTAATCTGTCCCTAACCCAAAACCCAGGTGTGCAGAACATCTAATAAACAAGCAAGCAGAGGGCGCCACCATACACGTCAAGCTTGACACGTGATTAACACTTGCCGCCATCAATCATCTTGGGAAAGTTGTCACGCCGCTGACAATCAATTATGCGAGTTACTTGCGCCAGTAGTGGAGCCAGTTTTTGGGCGAGTGTAGAATGTTGTTGGTCTTGTAAGGTCGGTTAATGATAGATGTGAATATTAGTTTTTTGAGGGCGCTGCGTGGGAGTTTTGGGTGTTTGTTTTGAATGTGCAGTTACTCGTATGTCTTTAGTGAGTTGCATTGGTGAGACCTGACCTCTTCTTGCTTGTCTATTCATCATAATATGTTGTGGAACATTTTTCCTGCTTGTTGTTTAATTGTTAGATCTATTTTTGCAAACTTTCGCTATAAAACATATTCTCCAATCAGGTTCCAGTTGAGGTTCTCTTCTAAGCTTTGCTAGTTTTTTGTCTTATCATTTCGTCCACTGCTAGACATAGGCCTCCCTTAATTGTCGTCACAGCAGCCTCGTCAGCGTCAGCGTCCTGTGCGTCTCACAATCATCGAGTTCTCACGACCTTCGCCAGGTCATCGGTGCACCTTGGGTAGTGGGCAGGGCACATTACTCGCATAGTTTATTAGAAGTAGCAGTGATCACTTAAGACTGACGATTCTTTGAGCTATGTAGGTAATCTTGTTTCTCCTGTAAATATTTTCATTCCTGATTCGATTCTCTAAATTCGGAAACTCCGAGCATAGGCCTTGTCACTGTTCTTTAGGTGACTTTAAACCTGATGAGGCAAATTTCTCCTCATCAAACGCAGCTAATTACTTATGTGTTATGTCTTCTTCAATTATAATTCTGTAGCTATTTTTCCTTAGCCTTTTTGTATCTTTATCTTCATTATTGTTGATCAATCTAAAGATTCTTTAAACAAGTACATAATTTTCAATCCCATCAATTTACAGCAAGCCTGCAGCATTCTCTTCTATCCTTATCTCCATAATTGATACAAGTTTACCATCATCTCGAGTAGCATCAACATCATAGTCAACTCCCACGCACCCATCAATATGTACGACCTTACGAAACTTTAGCTCATCAATGAACGATATTTTGTTTAGCTAACGTGTTTCTTTACTGTTGGTTTTTATTTATAGTGAATGTGAGTCGAGTTCTTGGTTGATGTGAGTGGGGATTGAGTCTCTCAATGAGATTTCACGAATTAAGTTTTTGCATTTTCTGTCTTCTTCCTATTTGTCGTATTGTAACTTTATTCTTGATATTAATTTTTGGTATAAACTATGACTAAATTTGATTATTTGACATGAATTTAAGTCATTTGTTGACCATTATATCCATATTATGGGAATTTTATTTAGATAAGTAAAAATCTACGTCAATGAAGAATTTTTGTTTTCATTATCTTTGCTTAATTAATTTTTATTTTTATTATAAATAAAAAATACATTTTTATTTGTATTGTTATTATAGTCTGTCTATTATTAAATTACTCTCTTCCTACTTTCAAAGACATCCACATTTGTAAGTACTGCTTAATATAGATTCTTTATTAAAGTCGACTATTTTAATTAGAGAGATCACCTTATATTAACTAGAGGTTATCAAATTGTAAAATTATAATCAATATTCAATCCTTTTTATAATTTGTGACTATCATTTTTGCATTGCTAAACTCATTTTTCTTCTTTTGTTTTTTTACTCATTTTGTCTCAACGAAAAACCTCTTTGTTAGATGGGATTATCAAATGACCTCTTGCGCTCTATAGTTAAGCGAGAGGGCGTGTCAGAACTTTTACTGACTAAAATCCTACTATGTCCTTCAGTTGTCTTTTGCATTCTAGAACCACGGTAACTCTTTCAAATATTCCCGCGGTCCTTCGGACAAATACCTCCCTCCTCCTTCCACCTGCGAGTAATGTATTAATTTGGTAGTAAATTATGTATATGATGTTAAATCCTTTGTTTCCTTCGATTTTCTACCAAATATTTATCATTCTGTCTGTAGCGGAAGGCGGCCGCTCCATCAATGGCTGCTTCTGGAACAAACAGATTGTTGACAAACACCGACAGAGGGTTGACCTAACCCTTTCTGTTATTAATAGTTTCCGTCATTTTGTAACGTTGTTTGCGAACTAATGTTCCTAAGATTAATATTATTCTTGGAATTCGGGAAGTTCTTGTCCGGTAGGGTCCGTTCTTGACCAGTATCTCACCTGATGGTAAGCGATGCGATATTGTGGTCGACGATAGAGCCTAGAAGTAACCTATTCACTCTTGACTTAAAGACTCTCAGGTTGTAGCTATTACAAAATAAAAGCTATTTTTCTTCTCTTAATCTCCGCTTTCGTAACAAGAAGGGATTTACAGTGGACATTTCTACTTTGTTCACCATGGCAATGAATGAATGGATAAATTCTGGTAACAGCATCTGTCAGCGCCTTCTCCAGCATGAAAGTCGTGGATTATCCTATGGGAATGTTATAAAAATCATCTTATGTCCTAATCCTACTTAAATATAAATGGACAGGATGGTTGGCGGCGCAGAAGTTGAGCGATTTGCTGTTACGCTTCTTGTCACGGAACCGATTCCCACCCGGAACAAATATTTGTATGACATACAGATAGGTGTTCCGGGTCTGGCTGTCATGTGTGTGTGAGTTTACATGTTTGTCAACGCACCCACAATACAGGAGTATTTTATTTTTATTTTTATTTGATTTAAACTAGTGCTTGACTGCGATCCCACCTGATGGTAAGCAGTGATGCAATCGTTGATGGCGAGGCGCACTAGTTTATTAAGAGCCTATTCACTCTAGCCTTGAAGGCACCTAAATTATAGTTGGACGGGAAGACCGCAGCAGGCAAATTGTTCCAGTCCTTCGATGTACGCGGTATAAACGACGAAGCGAAACGCTTAGTCCGGACCGTTGAAGTTTCAACAACGTAAGGGTGAATACTCGCCGTACGTCGGGTTGTCCGATAGATGGATGGATGGAGTAATTCCTAGTGTGGGAGCAATGTTTTATTGAAAAGAAAAAGAAAGAACGAAATCATGGTCTACTCGTGCACCGACTTTTCTACGTGCAGCTTTTGATGCTACTTTCACAAGAAGAAATAAGATAGATTTTAAAAGAAGAACTTAAGTAGATGGTTTTAATCTAATTTATATTTTATCTCGACTGAAACTCACCTGCTTGGTGCCTAGTTCTCACAAGCTAACTTCTGTTCTCATAGTAATGGTAATTCGTCTTCATTCATGAATCCGGAGCGTAGGTGTTCGACCGTTAACGTAAACTAGTTCTGATGATGTACCCATCTACTAAAATAGCGATACTACACATATCAACTTGCCAGCAACCTGTTCCAAAGGCTTTTTGTTTACGCTTTTGGTAGATATTTTTGAGTTCTAATATTTTGAGGTGGAAGTGGAAACAGGGAATGTTGATTTGTTTTTCAATATCACAGGTTTATTAGTGGACGTCTGCAGTCCGTGAAGGTGTATGCTTTTTTGAGGTGGTAAATCATCACACTTCTCCCTCTTTGGGATGGAGAGGGAGGGCGTGTAAGACATTTACTGACTAAAACCACACCTGTGTCTTTCAATTGCCCTTTGCGTTCTAGGAACACAGGTTTCCTTTTATGTTTCCCGCGATCTTAGTGGGCACGGCCCAAGTAGGTATATGCTAAGATATCGTTTCAATTTCATGTATTTTTTTGGTAACATTTACAGTTCGATACGTTGATTTTTATTTTTGTTGCATTGGACATATTTATTAGTGATACTTAGGTGTGTAGTGTTGTACACGGTGTTATTTATGATAATATATTGTTTCAATATGTGCTACATTGCAGGGCATTACAGTCAATACGGTACTTGCTTCATTATTACATAGAAATGAAAATGAAATGAATAAATGAATGATGAATATTTTAGATAAGTACTGCGTTTTTTCATTCAAATGAACAACATTCTTCAAGAAATTGATTTTTAGTATGAAAGGTGCAATTTTTTATTTTGGATTGACTGTGATTTTTATGACAACCCATTTTCATTATAGCTTGTACAATAGTGACACCACAGAAAGATACAAGCCACTCTAATCGCAAGCCACTGAGCTTAATCTATCAACATTAACGTATCTTCATTACTTTTTTAATTAATCCCTAAATAAGCTTTAGGCCATCTTTCAAAACTTCAATAGGAACTTCAAAAGCCAACATTCCCATCATACCACAAGTACATCAGGTTATGTAGCAACACTGACCCATGTGGGCGATAGGAACTGATCAAAACCTGATCTCGAAGATTTCACCACGAGGCCCTTTCGGACATCCCACGTTCATAATGTGTCAAAAAGTTTTCCAAATATGGACAGTATCATGTTACGATAGCCCATAGAGCTGTGTACGGTATTAAATAGACATTAAATATTTTAATAGATCCGTATAACATTAACTGTACCCATTGTGTGCCCACATAAAATGTTCCTCCATAAGGACTTAATTAAAGGACGAAAATTTCGGAGACATGTTGCATCCATTGAGCTGCATCGGGCTCGCGTGTTAGATTGCGAACCATTCCCTTTCCTAGAGAGCAGTCCTGAGAAACTACGGTGGGAACATTATAAGGCTGTTAATACTTTTGCTTTATGCTTAGATTTATATAGATAACCTTTTAAATCTTGACAAGAAAATTCACACTGATGTAATAAAATCTACGCTAGTTTTATGAGAATTTTATTGACTCCCATAATTTACAACTATATCCTTATTTTTTATTTACACGAAGCAAATTATTTATAATTATTATTATAATACTTTCACACGTAACTTTTGTTTTATTAACGTAGTATTATTATTATTATTATTATATTTGCACTTTAATTTATGATAGCTATAATTTTTAATGAAATAATTGTAATATACATGCAGTTCTTGTTTATTATCTACACACCATTATTTGCATTAATTGATTATTATTTCCACACAAGACTATTATTTTATTTAGTATACTCACTTACAAAACTGTTTACTTTAAACACAATTTATTATTATTGTACTTTTTGTTTTGTTATTTCTCTTTTTAAATGTTATGGTTACCCTGATTGTTGATTGTATCTATTGTAAAAATGCTTCAACTCATAAAAAATAAAAATAAAATGTTGCTTCAACTACACTAAATTATAGTTACATTATCAGTGACGACTTGTACAGTAATGTCTCCAATTTGAAAGGCGACTGCCCTGCCCGCTCCAAATCTCTCATTCTGTCCAATATGGTTTCTGATTATCAACGCTTTCAACTTTCCGCCACGGCTGCCACGTAATAATCGTGATTTATAGATTTAATTTTGTTTTCCTTTCTGTCACAATGACTATTGTAGCTTTGTTTGACTGAAAGTTGAATGATATAGGAAATGTTTCGTGGTTGTGTCTGGAAAGTTATTATAGATATTTTAATATTGCGAGTGTTTTTTGCGACTTCAGTCTAACCTAATTTGTTTTTGACTGAAAACAACTTAAGACTTTGAGACACAATATTAATTAGAAAAAAAATATTCATCGTATTTAACGCCTATTTACTTGGTCCAGCACAAATAATAATTGTCAGTGCCAAATAAAAATGGCCAACAGCTGAGTCATTTCCTATTTTCTTTTTTGAGTCCCACATTACGGTAGCCCTTCCTACATCAAACTTTCCTATTAACTACAAACTCACTACTAAATCTCTCTAAACACTTACTATAGAAGCGAACTCACCCAAAACATTAACCACTTCAGAACAACACTAATATTTAAACAACAATACCACACGAACTTGAGCATCAATAGAAAAGTAAAAGTAGGCCCAAATTCGGTCAAGCACGCATAACCTGTCTCACGATGGTCGGCGCCCACGACCGTGATCTGGGAATGTTACTACCTACTACCAGGTACTTGTCATGTACTTGAGGTACCTCTAATGTACCGGCACGACTGTATCTCTGATGGTTTCGAAGATAATGTTGGTGTTAAATAAAAAAGCTGAGTTGTGTAATTATTTTCACACCTATGGTTTGTTGATAATAGGATTAGTTTTTAGTGCACGGCGAGTCTAAAAAAGAGTAAAAAAAAATGTCGTTTAGTCTACGACGGCACGTCCTAAAAACAAATCTGAAAGATATAATTAATATGTAGGCACATTATTACAATTCATAAAAATCAAAAAAGGAATGCAATATTTTGCATGCATAAAATGGCATCATTTTTTTATTATTATTAAGTGCAGTCACATACAAAATTCATACTCGAGGGGAAAACGCCACAGGCGTGGAGCAGAGGCGTGGTGGTACTCTTCTTTAAGAAGGGCGATAATGCCCTGCTTAAGAATTATAGGCCCATCTCGCTTCTGAGCCATGTCTACAAGCTGTTTTCCAGAGTCATCACGAATCGTCTCGCGCGCAGGTTCGACGACTTCCAGCCTCCCGAACAAGCCGGATTTCGAAAAGGCTTCAGCACCGTGGACCACATACATACGCTGCGGCAGGTTATACAGAAGACTGAGGAGTATAACCAGCCTCTCTGCTTAGCGTTTGTGGACTACGAGAAAGCCTTTGATTCGATTGAAACTTGGGCTGTACTGCAGTCTCTCCAACGGTGCCAAATTGACTATCGGTATATCGAAGTGCTGAAGTGTTTGTACAAAAACGCCACTATGTCAGTCCGACTACAAGACCAGACCTCGAAACCTATCCTCTTGCAGCGGGGTGTGAGGCAGGGAGACGTTATTTCTCCGAAACTGTTCACGGCAGCAATGGAGGATGTCTTCAAGGTTTTGGAATGGAGAGGGCTAGGCATTAATGTCAATGGCGAGTACATCACTCACCTTCGGTTTGCCGACGACATAGTAGTCATGGCTGAGACTACGGAGGAGCTCAGTACAATGCTTGGTGACCTCAGTAGAGCTTCCGAAAGAGTGGGACTTAAAATGAACATGGACAAAACCAAAGTCATGGTAAACAGCCATGTAGCACCCACTCCTATCAAGGTCGGGGACTCTACACTCGAAGTTGTAGACGACTACGTTTACCTGGGACAGACGGTCCAGTTGGGAAGGTCTAACTTCGAGAAAGAGATCAATCGTCGAATCCGACTCGGCTGGGCAGCGTTCGGGAAGCTGCGCGGTGTCTTCTCGTCCAATATACCACAGTGTCTCAAGACGAAAGTCTATGACCAGTGCGTGTTGCCAGTGATGACATATGGCTCCGAAACGTGGTCGCTTACAATGGGCCTCATTAAAAGGCTTAAAGTCACCCAAAGGGCAATGGAGAGGGCTATGCTCGGAGTTTCCTTGCGTGATCGAATCAGGAATGAGGATATCCGCAGGAGAACCAAGGTTGCCGACATAGCACGAAGAATCGCCAAACTAAAGTGGCAATGGGCAGGGCACATTGCTCGCAGAACAGATGGCCGTTGGGGCCGAAAGGTTCTGGAATGGCGACCACGTACCGGAAGACGTAGCGTTGGAAGGCCTCCTACAAGGTGGACCGATGACTTGGTAACGGTTGCGGGGGTCCGATGGATGCGAGACGCACAGGACCGTTCGCTGTGGCGACGCTTGGGGGAGGCCTATGTCCAGCAGTGGACGTCTTTCGGCTGAAATGATGATGATGATGATGACATACAAAATTCGTATTATTTTTTTCTATCATCTTAATTTTTTTTTATGATAGTCATTTATAAATATGGAAAGCTAAAAACAATTTGTCCATATGCAAACTGTTTTTTTTACCCGGTAAACTACATTTCTTTAGAACTGCTACTACCCTCTTCTTTGGAGTACAAGGGGCCCCAGTCTCCATATCACCTTCGATACTGTATCGACACCTACCATATTGGGAGTGACTCCATCGATCGCTCTTGACACTATTCCACGTGAAAGCCTGTGTCGAGCCGTTTTCATGAAAAAGTTATAGCAGAAGGCTGAAAGTTAGTTGTCGGAAGATCACATGAAATGTTTTTATGGTTCCTTGTGTAAAGAAAGGGTGAACAACAGAACCCTATTGCTAAACCATGGGTGTAAAGTCGCGAGCAAAAAGACATACATTGTCACATTTTCTATATCTTAACTTCTGCCATTCAAGAAATGTGTGTACGACAAAAGAAATGTGTGTACGATAATTGTTTCTAAATTACCAATTTGATGGGTTAGTAATTAAGAACCATTTGTCGTACACTTATTTATTGAATAGCAGAAGTATAAATAGATTGAAAATGTGACGTTTATGTCCGTCTGTCTGTCAGTGAACTTTATTTTATAAACCGTATTAGGTAGACAGTTAATTTTTTTGTGTATATCTCAATCAAAGAAAAATATCATTTAACAAACAAGAAACGCGATTTTTTTTAGTTTGTGGTATCAATCCCTTTATAATCTAGCCAAAATTGCATTGGTTTATTCTTAATATTTTAATAAATAAATATAACCAAATTGGATTTTATCAATCCAATTTTCTCCAGATTATTCTCCGGATTATTTTTAGTCTTTTAATACATAAATAATTGCAAATATTTGTAAGTATTATTATAACTCCACGCTTGTGGAATAATAACTTCAGCAAAACATTTCAAAAACTATTCCAATTGACATATCTACCTGGAAGAGAGGTTGCTTACCTACGATTTTCTTACTCATGTTGAAAACTAAACCTTCTGCATTATATCCCTGTGTGATGTCATTTGTTTGTCCCCCTGCGGGTACGTGCGCTTTTCACATGCAATTTTTGAGGTGTTGTAAATATGCGGCAGCTCAGTATAATGTCACAATGGTGGGACGGTAAACATCAAGGATCCAGCCGCTTTATTCAGCGATGCAGCAGCTTTTTTGTATCATGTCGATGGTGTCGGAAGGAAATAAAATGTGGGGATTGGAGGTACTTTTACTTTCCTACTGGTTTGTGTAGTCTTGCGGTCACCAATCGGAATTGTTTAGCATTATTTTTTATGGTTGCACCTACATTGTTGTGGTTTCCTTATGTCTAGTAGTGGTTATTATTTGGAACTTACTTTCTCCACATTCTTAAGAGATGTAAAGTTGTCTTTAGAAATAAAATAAAATAGTTTCTTTTGCCCAATAACTTCGTGTCATACTAGCTTTTGCAGCAGTTTCTCCAGCGTGAATGTAGAAAATTATATCAACAGAACATACTCCCGGAAAATAAAAACTATCCTATATGTTAGTCCAAAACATGATCCATTCAGATGTTTGAGTAATAAAAATATACAAGTACGTAAAAACTTTTTCGACTATGTAATATTAGAATGATGTAATGTAATTTTTTATTAAATAAAAACAAATGTGGTCAAAATAACAATGCACTCAGGGTGCTATTGGGGCTGCCGTGGTGTTGCAGTGCGTCAGGGTTGTTTGCTGAGGCGCAGGTTGATGGCTTTGGTGCCATAATCAGGAAGAGATGCGCCTCCCTACTCACTCGCGTTCGTTGCAGCACCAACACTATACTGAGTGTTTTTGCAGATAGGTGGGAGTCCCCCATGCTGCATAGTAGTGTGCGGCTTCATGTTGTAATGTAGTTGTATAATTGTGTTGCTACTAACATTAGTTTTTAAGATATTGTTAATAATAAATATGGACCTCATCTGAAATAAATGTTTATTATTATTATAATACGGTGGTTATATTAGCTAAATCAGTAGACGCAAAGTCAGTAATAAGCTAGATACTAATGTTTTACAATGTTTGTTCCAGGTACTTACAATAACATTTCCATTCTCAACGATTACGTGAGTATAATCGAACTGTTAACTAATAGCGAGGCACAAAAACAATTGTTTTTCAGCAACCGTACAGTTGTTACTGTGTGGCCTTTTGAATATTTTTGTCGTCTGAATATTCAGTTATTTGTACTCACGTTTCAAATACAATGGTCCATAATTTAGTTTTAGTATTTTCATTGCAAATCTTCGATAGTAAACTTTGAAATGGCAACTGTTTCGACCTTATGATGTTAAAACATTCTACGGAGTCCTTTTTATGGTAGTCGTCTTCTGTAACATGCATAAAGATTTTTTAATTGTCCTCATATGATGTAACTTAGATGTCAGAACAGACAAAAATGATGCACAGAGCAGATAAATGATAGGATAAAGATTAAGAAGGATAAAGGATATCCTTCTCAATACAAGCTTAAAATATCGTAAGATTAAAACGTGTCTCTGTTTTGCTTGTCAAATTCAATGTTTTTCAAAAGACAGTTTTTTTAAAGGACTCCTAATCCTGCATTTTTGATTATTCTATTTATACCGAGGCGCCTGGCTTATAAATTCATCGTCTAACGGAAGCACAATAGGCACACTATTTCCATTAACATCAGATTCTCAGTACACATCAGGAATGAGTTCCTTTTACTTCCCTCTTGGATTCCCTGTAACTGAGCATTACTCATTCGCATGTGCGCCGGCTATTATAGGAAGCCAACTGTCTACATTTTATAGTCTATGGTAGCAAATTATAAGGCCTGTTTTAAGGTCTTAGCATGCTGTTGGCCAAAACCGTGACCTTTGGTGTCAAGGCCTCCTGTAGCCTCGTGGGCTTGCAAAGTGGTGGCCTCGAAAGAATCACATTCCAGTTCGGTTTAGTAGATCATTGTCTTGTGTTTTGTATCATTCGGTGAGATATTAAATTTTGTGAATACAGAATCGTAAGCAATAACAAGTTCTTTCTGATCCAAACTATCACAAGAAGTAGAGGCTTGGTTTTTCATTTTGTATTGATATCTTTCATAATTTAATTCTTTCTCTTATCACGATCACACATCTTTTCACATAATACTTAGATATAAAACCTATAATTAATGTAAATTTTAATAGGCAGTGCATCGCACCGTATCATTAAATTAATATTACCAATAAAATGTGTTATTTATGACTACACATAGTAATTATTCACGTATCTGATAGATCCGAGACACCTACACTGAGTACCACAGACAACCTATGAGTCTTGGACTTCTTTCCGTTTATAGCCAGTAAACTAAGTGATTTAAAGCGCTATTGTGTAGTTTACGTACAACAGTTCACGTGGGCGCGTCCGTAATTGTAAAACAAAGATTATTTTGTATGTTCATATAAAAATGTGACTTTAACCGCTAGATGATGAGCTTTTTCATTCATGTTATGTTGATTGATAAAAAGTATTTAAGATAAAGTATAATTAAAAATGGCTAAAGTTACAAAGGCATCAACCGACTGAATAAATACAAATGTACCCGACTTTTATTAAAATCTTGATATTAATGTATTGCTCTCAATGAAAAATACATTGACCTCATATTCAAACAAGAATAAAGATATTATTTAATTATAACGTTCAATTTCAGGAAAACAAAGATAAACATGGCGCAAAGGAAAACTGTTACGGACAGACGAATAAAAAGTGTAGACTATGAATAATTTTAATACGATACGATGCTGAAAAATCCAGATCAGAAAATAATATAAATCGCTGGATTATGCGATGCATCTATATTTCATAAAGCGGAATTTTTCCAATTTTTTTTGGAGAATTTTTTATAGTTTCATAACAGCGAATATCATGTCGACCATTAGTGATGTATCTTTTCTGTTTTGAAATGCAAATACTGAGATTTATTTCAAGCTAATTTTAAAGTAAAAATGATTTAAGAACGTATGCTTTTCACTTGGATTTTAACTGAAATATTGACCTCTCTAACTAAAATTAAAACTAAAGCCAATCAATTAAGTTCTAATGACAAACTTTCTTCAGTACATGAACTTATTTACTATACTGCCGCTCTGTACACAAAAATGAGCTTACTCTATGCCCCGTTAGTTGCGCAACTATAGAGCGGGACGGACGGACGGACGGACCGTTAGTCAGTCAGTTGTGGCCGCACGAGTGAGCACCGCATGTTAAAACGCACAATAAAAATCATAAAATCACTTTAGCACGCGACTGTACCGACTGTGTTTGACAGTTGTCAAATTTCAAAAATCGAACATTTCAATTGTATTTTTTTTTCGGACGTGTTCATTTGTTCGGTGTGAGTTTTTTTTTTATTCTGTGATTGTTTTTGTGTATTATCTGTGGAAAATTGGTGTTTATTCGTAAGTGTGCGTGCAAGCGAATGCAGTGATTCAAGTTGCATATAAAGGCGTCATTCATAGAGATGTGTCAATGGGTATGCGTACGCGCATTGGCCATTCAACCGCGCGTTGTTAGGTACGTATGTTTTTTGTTGTCATGACGAAACAGCTGGTTGTTACACGGAAGTAAAATTCACGAAAATGATATCATTGATGACTTAATGATGTTAAAGTATCGAAAATACACTCTCAATGGATGTACATTTGAAGTGGTTTCCCAATGTATTGGATGTTTAGCTTGTAAAGTTGTGGGCTAACGTGAGAAAACTCACAAGTTGATAACAAACACGGTGGAAGAGATAAGTAAGTATTGTCAGTAACACATGGACTGCTTGCAATGTGGCTGTAAAGAGCATTCACCAGTAGAGTACAGTAGGATACAGGAGTCTTATTTTTGTAAAACTAAAGCTCGAGCTCGCTTCTGCGTAGGAATTCAAATAAAAATATCTTATACGCATAGTGCAATCATTCTCAAAGCTTCAAGAATGATAAATATATGTTGTTTCAAATATATGTTGAGCAGGGATTAATCTATATTTTTACTAGCTGACCCGGCAAACGTTGTTTTGGCATATAAATCATTTTTAAGTAATGAAAAATGTTAAGGGTGGACAACCCTTATCACTAAGGGGTATGAAAAATAAATGTTGGCCGATTCTCAGACCTACTCAATATGCTCACAAAATTTCATGAGAATCGGTCAAGCCGTTTCGGAGGAGTAGGTACGGGAATGAACATTGTGACACGAGAATTTTATATATAAGATAATGCAGACAATGCAGGCGGGTCATCAGAAGTTGAACGTCTGACAAACAGGCTTGGCAAGGGATGTCGTGGTACCCGGCAACTGGATTGTAGGGTTCAGATAGGCATTCGAACCAAGATAAGTAGGTACCTACTGGCATTCTGCTGTATTGGGTGAGACGAGAGCCGGCCCTAACATAGTTGGGAAAAGACTAGGAAGATTGATGACTGCAGGTCATGAAAAAGTATGTGATTCAGTTTTCGCTATGGGTTGCTATTTTTGTTAGCCTGTTCTGTCCCACTTCTGGGCAAAGGCCTCCCTCCATTCCTTTCCTTGCTTCCTCTTTGCAGTTATGGTAAAATCTGTCCAGTTCATCCTGCGATCTTCTACGTGGTCTACCTTGATACCGTCTCGCTTCCTCAGGGCACCAACTTCGAGCTATTTTAGCCCATAATTAGTCAGGCGTGCAGCAGACCTGTTCTGCCCAGTCCCACTTGGGCAACCTTTTGAGGCACATGCTTCATCATCATTTCAACCAACAGACGTCCACTGTTAGACATAGGTCTCCCCCAAGTGTTGCTACAATGAACGGTCGTGTGTGTCTCGCATCTCTTGGAATCCCGCGACCCCTCATCAGGTCATCGGTCCATCTTAAGCAATGTCCAGCAATGTGCCACTTAAGTTTAGCGATTCTTCGAGTTACGTCGGCACATGCTTACTAGATTTAAATCAATGACGTAATTCCCAATATTTTTAACAATCGTCTCCTAATTTTTTGACCATTAGATGTGTCATTACTCCATCGTTGACCACCTCCAACCTTGTGTGTACAGTCAGATAACTAAATACAGTAGTCGACAATCTTAACCGCTTGTTAGTTTTTAGTTTAAACGTTCAAAAAACTTGGGAAACTCCTACAATGTCATTGCTGAGGCGATTGTTTTTGTATAATTAGTGTTTTAAAGTAAGGCTAAATCTGTTTTGTAGGTAAAAAACATCCAAAGAGCTATCAAATATTTGCTTTAAACATGTTTAAAGAATTTAACTTAGTTCTTAAGGCTAGTCGAAACACCTGCCTTTGATATAATTAGTGTCAAATATCTTATAGAGAAATAAACAGATTAACTTACTATCACTGCATCTCCTTCTAAAGGTTTGGTGATTACGGACTGCTTTCTTACAAGCTTACTTCACCAAAATGACGTTGATTTTTCACTTAGAAATTACCAATAACGTTGAAAAAGCTATATTAGTTTTGTCAGAGTTTGGCCTCACCAATTCTATCTCGCGGTCAGTATTAAAAATAGCTAGCACACACAGAAACAATACGGTCGTAAATTTACACACACACTGAAGATCAACCTGGCTTCATGAAATAGAATCTCTGTTCCCAGTACAATATAAACCTCTCTTTTCCCTTTTGAGGTAGAAAATCATCAGATAACGTCCTCCCGCTGTTGCTGGAATGAGAGTTAGTGTGACTTATACTAACTAAATCCACTTGTAGTCTTTCAGTTGTCCATTGCGTTCCTTGGCCCGGTAACTCTTTCAAACATTCCCTCAGTACATGTAAACCTCATAAGTTCCTCAGAGGTATCAGTTCTCTGTTCCAAAAGAGGCATTAGCGCTACAGTACGACACTCACACTTGGTATTATTATCGCATGCCTGTGCGTCTCGTACGGAACCCTTTCGCATGATTGTTCCACTCCACTTGGCCCGGACAAAGACTTGTTACGACATTCAATTAATACGTTTCCTTGTTTTTTACTCACGATCCCATTCCATATTGGTTCACGAATAAATGAATATTGGTGGTAACTGATACAGAAGTAATGCGGGGAATCTATTAACTGTTTGCTTTCCTATTTCCTACTACATAATTATTATTTCTTTAAATTTTGGCCTTATATAATCCCCAAAATGTGTCGTTCTAAAATTCTTAGCTATACGTAATGATTTAAAAAATCGATGTATAATAGTTTACACATGTTAGCAAGAGAAGCGAGGACTATGTCGTAAAAATTGCACTAAACCCGCCAGAACAAAAGAAAGGCAGAGGTCGCCCGCCATTGACCTGGTGGTCTAGAATCGAAAGAGACCTCAAGTTAGCCCATTTGCCAGAGCCCACAACCCAGGATAGAATATCTTGGCGGTTATTTGTGAGGATACCCGACCCCAATTAATGGGAACAGGAGAGGACAAAGAAGAAGAAAAATGATTTAAAAAATCTTCGTAGCTACCAGGAGACATGCTAGATAGCCTTTTTTTCAAAGGTAAATCATCCAATGACTCCTCCCGCTGTCGGTGGAGCGAGAGGTAGTGTCAGGAAGTTACTGACTAAAATCCACTTGTGTTCCTTCAGTTGCCCTCTGCGTTCCAGGGCCGGGGTAACTATTTTGTATCCTGCAGCCCTTGCTTGGTGGCCTGAAAATGAAACGGAACGTAATGAGTGTTATGGAAGATGAGTGGATTGAAACGTAAAGGTAAATGACAGATCTGAGGCATGATAGAGTGAAAGAGATAAAAGTTTGAGAGATACGAGGTGTGAAAGGGATAAATAATTTATGGTTAGGATGTAGATGATATATATGAAGGAGATTTGGAGAAGACAAAAAACGTAGTAGGAAATAAATAACGAAGTATAATAAATTTTATTTTTTTATTGATATTAACTAGTGCTTGACTGCGATCCCATCTGATGGTAAGCAGTGAAGCAAACGTTGATGGTAAATCGCACTAGTTTATCAAGAGCCATTTTGTGTGACTCCGATCTCACCAATCCCGCACATATAACAGAAACATAACCTGCGAAATGTGCCTGCATAAAATAAAATCCAGCCGCGAGTGATGTTATGTTAATCCTTAAAACACCTGTACTATGTTATTCATAGATTCTACCTCCGATACTAAAATGCCATATTCCGAATAATGAATTCCGTTCACATCCGAAGGCGCTGCATCAAAGCTGGCATACGACTATGTATGTAAAGCCGATGCTGCTATGAAAGCTGCTAGTTATGCTCGTCCTAGCGTACCAGGTTGGCATGTCCTAGTACTATGTATGCATGTCCTAACTACTAGGTAAGCCAGATGCATTGGAAGCTTGGATATTGTATATTAAATAGAGGCTATGCTGTCAATGTTGTGGCTTAGTTCCGTTGCGGACTTTGCTGAACTGCGTGCTGTAGTTCAAGTCGCATTCCGATACGTAAGTATGAATTAACGTAAGGGACATTATTACGTTTTGCGTAAAATACCCTTACATCAATCATCGTAAGGTACATTTTTACATTTTAGGTAAATGTCCCATACGTTATTTCATATT
Source organism: Mythimna impura (assembly GCA_905147345.3). Classification (NCBI taxonomy): domain Eukaryota; kingdom Metazoa; phylum Arthropoda; class Insecta; order Lepidoptera; family Noctuidae; genus Mythimna; species Mythimna impura. Next base: position 26,085,980 of record LR990362.1, on the reverse strand, counting down.
TCCAGTATCGATTTATTTAGATCTGGATTTAATTCTTGCTTTATTACTTACGTGTAGCTGCCAGCGAGTTGGCCCGCTTGAAAATAGAAAATATAATAGCCGGTCACTCATTGATAAAGGAGCATTCAACTGGTGAAAGAATTTTAATAATCGGTCTAGTAGTCATTACAGACAAAAATACAAATCTTTCCTATTTAAAATAGGTATTAGTGTAGACTAGTAGCTGCTTATGGCTTCGCCCGCATAATAGTAGAAAATTATCCCAAGAGAACATACTCTCAGGATAAAAAGTATACTATGTTCTATTCCAAGACATAGTCTACCCATATACAAAGTTTCGTCGAAATCAGTTCAGCTGTTTGACCGTGAAGAAGTAATAAACAAACAAATAAACGCACGATCTTTCACCTTTATAATTTAGTCTGATTACCGACCCACTTCTGCATCGCACGGGTGAGTTATACACCACTAATTTTTAATTAGTACAAATACTTAAAGGGCTCATTAGAAAAGGTCTTGTTATTATTTAAGTTAAATCTCAATAAATAATATTCATAAACAGCAAAGTTATTAGCGTTTGTTTATATCCCAAAATGTCACTCAATTTATGGAAATATTGTACAGGCTATTGATTATAAATGAAAAAATGACAATTAAAATGGAAAAACACTGCGCGTAGTATTTTCTAATAGCAATTGTTATGAATTGTAATGAACGTCTTCAAATTATAGGCGGAACAGTTATATCGTGCGTGCAAGCCGTAATTTCAATGACATATGCAAGGAATATGATTGGGATCCATTCACAATTAGTGTGAACTCGGCCAGAAGGTGTTTAAGCCTCAAATTCTTCAAGTAGCATTAGGTTTAATAGATTGTTTATTAGTTGTTTAAGTGCAAACCAAGGATTTATGCTGTATCCTACTTAACTAAAAAGCGAAACTTTTTTGTTTTTGTGCTCACACCTTTTTTAATTTATTCTAATGTCTATACCTACGTGAGGACTTGTAATTGGCTTTCTAGTCCTTTTTTTTGTCTGGTTTTATTAGCTGTAAGTCCTCCATGTACTAAATAAATAAATGAATAAATAAATAAATGATTGATTCTGAATTTACAAATTATGACTCATTGTCAATTTTGGGATTTCGTTTTTTTTTACTTTTGACTACAAAAATATGATCAGTAACGGTACGGATAGAGCCCCATTTTTATTTTTGTACTAATTAGAAAAGTAGGAGTGTATATACATTGGAAAATGGCATCAAAATCCGTTGCGCGGTTTTGGAATAATTAGCGGATTAACAGACAAACGTGGAAAGCGACTTTGTAATTGTAATGATATACCGGACTTGAAATTAATATACCAATCATAAAGTGCCTCTAGGATAGAGCCATAGACAAAATAATATCACACCTATAATCTCAGTAGCAGTACAGACAGAGATATATATTTTAACTCGTGAGACTATGCGTATGGACTGAACTCAAATTGAAACTAGAATAAGCATAATCAGTCTTATAATGTTCCCACTGCTGGCACCAAAACCTCCTCCACGTGAAATCAGTGCGGGTTGGTGGATGTCACATGTGTTCGAGTTTTTGGTTCTATAATATACCGGATTCCTCACGATGTTTTCCTTCATCGTTTTGAGAACAGTGGTGATGAAATTAGTTATACAAAGTAATGCGCCTGGCTGGGTTTGAACCCGCGACCCACAAATCGTAAATCGTGGCTGTTACCACTAGGCCACCATTACTCAAAGTAGATTGTTATGTCACTGTTTACTCTGTGCACGTGTGTGATGCTTCAAAGAATTTCTTAAAAGAAAATTTGTTATTAATTTGCAGGGGATTGAACTCGAACACTCAGCCGTCATTATTGCCACCAATAGATCAGCACCGCATTATTGCATTAATAGAAATCATATCAAAGTCAGCCATATTAGTAATTCCGTATAATTATCAAACGCTACTTACAAAACTATGTATACGTGTTTCCGTAGCTTCAATTAGATTTACATATTTCTGTAATAAAAGAAATAACGAGGTGCCATTACGAAATGTAAGCTACTGCAATTATTATTACGAATGCTGGGAGTTTTATTTGAATTCTTATTGGCTTGTTTGCCGTTGCCTGCAGCTCTGTTCATCTTATTAATGATTGATAATAACATTGACTTAGTACATCTCGGAAAGGTAATCAAACGTACAATAAATAAACAGAGATCAACATTATCATCATGATATGTTGATTTACAGTCTTCGGTCATACCTTCAAATATTATTTATATATTTAAATAATGTGGAAGACATACAGCTAAAGAGCTAAGGAGTGGAGCCGGAGTCTGTGTTTCCTGATAACTACCTAGAAGTTTTGAAGTCAAGAGTGAATAGGTTACTGGGCAAGCGTGCTCCATCGTCGACCACATCATCGCTTATTTAGGTGAGATAGTGGTCAAGACCGAGCATATCGATAATAAAAAAAGTAATAGAAGTTTATGTGAATAACAACGTAGTGGCTCGAATAACATTCAATCCAATATTTTGGACAAAATATTTTTTTTTAAATTCATATAAACTAGTTCTTGACTGCGATCCCACCTAAAGGTAAGCAGTGATGCAATCGTTTATAGTGAGGCGTACTGGTTTTTTAAGAGCCTATTCACTCTAGCCTTGAAGACACCTAAATCATAATGGGACGGGAAGACCGCAGCAGGCAAATTGTTTCAGTCCTTCGATGTACGCGGTATAAACGACGAGGCGAAACGCTTAGTCCGTACCGTAGAGGTTTCAACAACGTAAGGGTGGATACTCGCCGTACGATACGCCGATGGTAGAAAGGAGATGGCGGTATCAAGTCATGCAATTCCCTTGCACACGCTAGCATCTAGAATTGATCAAGAAACTACAAAATATGAACATCATGAACCTGAGTTTAAGGTCTCAAAACTTGTAGTAACTTAACAGTTTCACATTTAAAACCTTCATGACCTATGGCCATCTGCAATATGTATCTCAGTGCATTTGTTAATAAAGATTCCCAGCGCGCATCGCGTTAAGTACCGCGCTACATACACTATCGCCACATCGCGTTCGATACGATCTAGCGCTTCGACGTGCAACAAACAGAGCATCTGATGTGGTGTGACTTGTTTACATTATACGCTAATGTCTGTGAATGTGAGGTTTCCGTATTCGGGATAGGAGGAAATGATCATGTAAATATTGGTCGTTTTGACGGTAGTGGAGATATTTTGAAGGAGGTTGGAACATCGTGCAATAAACGAGCCGAAATCTTTTGACCATGGGATAAGTTTTTCTCCCTTTTCTGCCAAAACGAGAAAATGTATTTAAGCAGAAACATTTTTCAGATAGCATAGTAATTAATCCGTTTGATAGAATTACAATCATAATAATGACATACTAATATCATCATCATCATTTCAGCCGAAAGACGTCCACTGCTGGACATAGGCCTCCCCCAAGTGTCGCCACAATGAACGGTCCTGTGCGTCTCGCATCCATCGGACTCCCGCAACCGTTACCAAGTCATCGGTCCACCTTGTAGGAAGCCTTCCAACGCTACGTCTTCCGGTACGTGGTCGCCATTCCAGAACCTTTCGGCCCCAACGGCCATCTGTTCTGCGAGCAATGTGCCCTGCCCATTGCCACTTTAGTTTGGCGATTCTTCGTGCTATGTCGGTAACCTTGGTTCTCCTGCGGATATCCTCATTCCTGATTCGATCACGCAAGGAAACTCCGAGCATAGCCCTTTCCATTGCCCTTTGGGTAACTTTAAGTCTTCTGATGAGGCCCATTGTAAGCGACCACGTTTCGCAGCCATATGTCATCATTGGCAACACGCACTGGTCATAGGTCACTAATATTGCTATGTCATAATAATACCACTATCATCATCATCTTCCTGCCCTTGTCAATATTACTTGGGATCGACGCAACACGATCTTTTTCTTCCTGTCTGTCCTGTCACCGGTCACGCTATCTCTAACTTCCTTTTTTTCATATCACTCAATCTATCCATCTTTTCTTTGGTCTTCCCTCTCCCTCTCCATCCTACATTAAATAATACCACCATATTGTGTTGATATTCGTTCGTTTAAAAAAACTACCCTGTAGTTAAAAAATGCATTATTCAATAAACTAACCCTTCATTGACAGCCTCCTTTTAAGTATTTAATTAAAGCCCTCATGATCATAATAACCGTATAATTGCCGGGGTCATTCCGACGTGCGTGTTTGCGGACAATTGGTGTGGTCGAAAAGGTCCATCGGTAAGGGTTAAAGTTAACTTCTTGATTTATTAAATGTGTGTGTTTGGGGTTGAAAACCAGCATTTCATAATTGGATAGTTACTGTTAATTATTGTTTTCAGTGTGTTATCGTTTTTTGAATAAATAATAATTAAAGAATGTAATTCGTTATTTTTTCGTTGTCGTCATCATAATTACCTATTGTAGGGATTTGATTTATGCATAAATCGTATATCTTTGATTGTTATTAAAAATATGAATCAACAAACAGAAAAGAAAAAAGGTTTTAGGAAAGAAATATCGGTAGGTGTCCAATAAAGTAACGAAACTTTTTGGGATCTATAATTGTACCAAAGACATTAAATATTTTCTTTGCTCAAAACTAATAAAACCAGTGCTGAATGATAAACGCCTAGCAAATGCTGAGGATGTCACCCTTTCGGTACAGGCACGCTCAACGCATTCTGTACTTTTCTTCAACTTTGTGTTGCTGTGTTGTGGTACTGTGTCTATCCCGAATAAAAAATTCTATTTCTATTTATTTCTTACCCTGCCGGCCACCCACATATTTGTTTCGTTCTACAGTTCTGTCTATTCTTGTAATTGACTGCGAAGTGCTAAAAGATTTTCCTTTCCCTCTTACATTCAAACTGACCATCATCAAAAGGCAATATTTACTCAAATATCTTCACTCCATACCTCTAATAAAATCAGTAGAGCACTCCGATGGTCTTAGCCATCTCCTGGCCATCTCTCATCATTTATTTAAAATACTTACGTATGCCTTTTGTCATAAGCAAAACTCTAAGTGGGACCGATGTTGGGATGAAAGGACTATTTAAAATAGGTTTTAAATTTTAATATAGAGGAACAAGATAGTTTTGTTTGTATACGTGGGGTCGTTTGGACCCCACCGGAAGTTCATGGGTTGTAATCCGGACGTTGTCATTGTGGTGAACCCATAGCTTGGTAAGAGGGGCGACATGTATTAGCGGTATCACCGACCGGTGGTCATGGTCATGGTGGTCAATTACGATAAATCACTAATTGATTTCTGCTTCATATTACATGAAAAGTTTTTTATGGATCCTTTACAGATTTGCAAATAATACAAGAGTCATGTCATTAAAATTCTAACTAACAAAAGTACTTAACAACTTTGTACCGATTCATAAAATTATCAAAATGAAGATTTAATTATTTCAAATTAATTTCACGGAAATCAGAGTTTGTCCTTTTAAAATTATTTCTCGTGATTACATTGCTCGGTTTGAAACTTTGGATGGTGGGGTGAATTCGACCCCATTTCGCGGAGAAGGGTTAAATACTTCATTCTATTAATTACTTGCTGAGGAAAGTATTTGGTAGTTCACGTTTTAGTGGTATTAAGAAACTTACTAAGCTAGATACTTGTTAAATAAATTTATTTAATTATGATAATGTTTTCTATATTGAGTGTGTTAGGAATATGTGCTATAACTGACTGCACTAGAAAGAGGTTTTTTTTTTAAATGATGTAAATCAGTGCTTGACTGCGATCCCACCGGATGGAAAGCAATGATGCAGTCGTTTATGGTGATTCGCACTAGTTTATTAAGAGCCTATTCAAGCCTTGAAGACACCTAAATTATAATTGGATGGGAATACCGCAGCAGGTAAATTGGTCCAATCCTTCGATGTATGATGTCCAGTATAAACGACTAGGCGAAACGCTTAGCCGAACCGTAGAAGTGTTACAACGTAAGGGTGGACACTCGCCGTACGCCGTACTTTCCTACTTATTTCCTAAACGCAAAACAGATCACAACTTAGTTATGAAGATTGAAACAACATTAACATTTAAGTTATTATCACTGCCCTACCAAATCGTGACCTGAATTATGTCATAACTGTAATTCCAAAGTAACCATTATATTCTGACATGTAGCGATACTGAGAACTAAACATGAAAAGTATAGAATATGACGTAATGTTGACGTTTTACTTAACTACTAGCTCCACCCCGAAGTTTCAACATAAAGTGGTCATGTTAGTTCATCTTTCCCACGGCGGCTTTTTCTAAAGAACTCGAAACAATGGAATCGTTTATACATACATGCGTTTCTTGCCTTTGAATTAAACTGTTCGTAATAAAATGGTGAAGAGAATTTACTTTTTGTGGTACATAATGGATAAAGGTTATAAAGGCCATAATGAGAAGATTTTAGAAATTGTCACAAGATGTTTATATCACAAAGTTTTCTAATCTAATACATCATCATCATTATCTTCCTGCCCTTGTCCCGTGTTTATTGGTGTCGGCGCAACACATATTCACACTATCACTAACTCCCTTTTCTTTATATTACTCTTCACACAATCCATTCATCTTTTCTTTGGCCTTCTTCCAATCACATGTACACTCATTACTCTTTTAGTAACATGAGTTTTATTCCTCCTCTTTACATGACCATACCAAAACAAACAATTCTCCTACATCTTTTAAGTCTGGTACATACTTTAAAAATGTGCCTACTGCATCCGCCTCGATAAATTATTGTGTTAATGTTAACTCATTTACTAAGACGTATTTTCATTGCCAGTGTATTTTATAAGTTACGGGGATTGCCTTTTAACTCTGTAATGTAGGTTAATGCACGAGAAACAGTAAAAAAACAGTCATTCTCTTAAATCAAATTGACTCAAACTAAACAATCAACACGTTTCTAAAATCGCTTGAGTATTCAAATCCAGTCAGTGACTTTTGTCTCCTCATCTAATTATTTTCCTATGGAATTCTTTTTCACATACATTAAAAGAGCTAGCCCTTCGTTGGAGGTCTTCAAGGGAACATTTTTGGCCCACATGACCTATAAATGTGTAAATTGTACGACTTTGTTTATCTACATAGGTATTGTATTTCTTATGTATATATACGTATGATGTGCTATTCACTGGTTTATTTAGTCTTTTTAAGCAAGGGTACTATATTAATTAGTTTTCAGTTTTTGTTGTGCTTAAATTTATACTATTTTATGTAGAATCTTATCTTTCACTCAGAAGTTTGCTGTAAGAAAACCCAAATTGTTACTTACTCGTTATTGTTTTTGTGTACGATAAATCATAAGATTTTAAGCCAGCCTGATATAAAGTTCTCTTCAGCAGATAACCTTCACAGCAGGTCCGTATCCACATTTCTGCTGGTAGCTATTTGCCATACATATTGATTCTTGTATAATTTATCCAAAGATAGCGATCACGACGCCAGATAGCGAGCCAGGTCCCTGGCAAAGATTATATAGAAGGTAATTCAGCGTAAGTTTATATACCGCTAACAAGCTAAACGGTGGCGACTGTAATGTCCCTTATCGACTAACAAATTGACACTATTAAAATTTACGATCCGCTGCCGCTGTATGGATTATTGCCGTGGACTGTGGAATTGAAAGGGATAGGAAATTATATAGGTTTTATGATCTTGTACAGATAACTTCAAGTAATATCTACAGTTTCCTGATTGTAGTGTTTGAATAGTTTGATTTGGAAATTAAATTTTGTGATAAATGCACGTTTGTGCACATTTTTTTTAAGTCTATTATCATTGTTACATATTTTAGTTTTATTTTTATTATCTTTAGTCTGTATAATCAGCCTTATAATGTTCCCAGTGCTAGAACTCAGACCTCCTCTCTAGAAGAGTAAGTCTGTGTAGCACTTTTTACAAATTGGGATAATTTTATACATTATAGCGGGCGAAACCAGTGGTAGGTAGCTAGAATTTTTTATATTAGTGTAATAAAAGAAACATCGTAAAAAGTAAAAAAAAAACTAACAATGCTTGATCAAATTCTACACATGACTAAGAAACTAAAAAAAAAATCCCTGCAGGTAATAATAGGGAATATGCATGAAAAAAATATTTGTTTTCTAATCAGTTTGTCAATAAACTAACTGTGGAAACAATATCAAAATTGACAGAAAACTAAACGAGATACAATAAGTCTCTCTCACCAAGACGCCTTTAAGACGTACTTTGACGTCAAAGTTCATATCGGACTTTACTTTCTTACTTCACCTTCGAAGCTTTATAAACTCGTTGTTGATGAAGATATTTTAAAAGCTAAATTTGATTTAATTTTGCCAATAAAATAATTGCATGCACATTCCTGATTCCCGTAAGGATACGTCGCAAGCCCCGCAAGCAACGCGCGATCATACAGTACTCTGCAGAATGTTCTAACCAATATTATTAGATTTTCTGTTCCGTATTATTTTATTTTAACAAGGGAAAATGTAATGCTAGTTATGGAAGATATTTCCTCATTGTAGTTTAGTTTTGAAACGTATTTTTCCAGGAGTTAGCTGAGCTCTAGGCGAAGTTACGTTCCATCAGTGCTAACAAATGTTATACATATACTCGTAATTTTTTTTTTAATTGATATAAACCAGTGCTTGACTGCGATCCCACCTGATGGTAAGCAGTGATGCAATCATTGATGGTGAGACGCACTGGTTTATTAAGAGCCTATTCACTCGTATAAAATATAAGAATTTATAAGCCTTGTAATGTTCTCACTGCTGGGACTCAGGCCTTCTCTCTAGGAAACGAAATAGGCAGTAATCCACCACACTGGTCTCAGTGCGTGTTGGTAGATGTCACAAGTCTTCGAATGTTCGGTTCTAGGACATGGCGGTTTTCTCACGATGTTTCCCTTCAGCGTTTTGAGAGCAGTGGTGATGAAATAAATTACACAAAGTAAAAAACCAGCAGCCCGGGTTTGAATCCCTGACGTACGACTTATAAGTCGGGGCTAACCTAACGATTGTTATCATATAGTGCATGCAGTCTTCGGGATTGAAATTTCAGTTATTAGTGCATGGCAATGCTAAATTTACATTTTTTTTTAGTTGTTATCGCTGATAAAATATAACTTTCTCTAGAGCCTATGGTCAGTCAGTAATTCTGCTACTAATCTTAACAGTGACTGATATTATTTCAGTCCTACATTTTTGGTGCCGTTGCCAACCCAAGCTTTAGTTTTTCTTGATATCCCCTGTTTTCTTATTTTTATTATTGATAGGCTCGCGCTTGACCACTATCGCACCTGATAGTAAGCGATGATGTGCTCGACGATAGAGCACGTTTGCTTAGAAGTAAACTTTATTTGACTTTACCTGTTTGTGAATGCCACGATACAGGAATCATTACTTAGTGTAGGGAAATGTTATTAAAAAAAAAAACCTGTGAATAGGTAATCATAATCCCAGGTTATAGTTATCAGGAAGCATAGAAGTAACATAATTAGTATCCGTGTACGGATACTAATTAACATGTTTTCAGATCGTTTGTACAAAAGAGAAAACTTAAACCCTAAAGAACCAACGCCAGCAGTTTAAAACATTTAAAATATTATGCTTGGTCAACGGGGAATAAATTCACGAAAATTCCCGACAATTTTTCACCCAAAATGAAAGTCGGAACTTTCCCCTTCCGTTCGGTCCCCGCGCCGCGCCGCCCGTCACCTGCACTCTGAGATATGATCACTACCAGTAGATAGCGTGCACCTACCGCTGACTTGCACAAGTAACAGCATCTGATAAGAGATTACACGAGAGTTAACTCGTTGGTCAGTTGACGAGGTTTGATATGAATGATAAGGAGACCACCACGCTTGTAGTTCTATTGTAGGATTTTACATAAATTTTCCTTCAAGCGTAAAATTTGGAATTACTACTTGAAATTCACTCAACCTTAGTTCTGTCTTCATAGTAATTGTTATATTTTAAGTTCTCTTAATTATAATGATTTGATATTAAAATTTATCATAGTATTTATTTTTTATAATTTTAGCATTTAAATGTATTTTATTAAAGCAAATTTATTTAACGACACTTCATTCTATTTTAAACATCTATTATTTATTTATCGTGCGCACCTACCACGCTGTAATCTTTTTTAGCCCAAAGGTTGACTGGTAGAGAATACTTTGTTGTATTAGGATATTTATCATAGTATTAATTTTTTTATAATTTTAGCATTTATTATTTATATTATTATAAGCAACTTTATTTAATTATACTTCATTCTATTTTAAATATCTATTATTTATTTATTGTGCACACCTACTGTACATGAAGTTGAAATAAACAAATAACGCTTTGTTATAAAGTAATGAACTATAAACATTTAAGTTAGGATAATCGCCAATGAAACTGATCATTATCAGCACATCTAAACCGTATTCAAGAGCAACGAATGTTAATATTCAATACATTTTCCTTCAAAAGTAAAATTCAGATCTACTACTTCAAATCCTCTGAAACTAAGTTTGGTCTTGGTCATAATTATTATATTTTGAGTCTTTTAATAATAATAATATATAGATTTTTTTTATTTCTGTTATTTATTATAGTTTAATAGTTTAATAGTTTGATTTAGCATATGAACTTAATTTTAAATCTAATATAAAAATATCATGTCACAATGTTTGTTATCGACCCCCTCCGAAACGGCTCGACCGATTTTTATGATTTTTTTTTTGTGTATATTTCGTAGATCAGAGTAGGCTCTCCAATTTTTATTTTAATAATTTATTAAGTATAGCAGCACAACGTTTGCCCAGTCTGCTAGTAAGTAAATAAATATGCTGTAACAATGATAACAATGACATTCTTAGTACTCTGTAATGCCAATCTGACAATTTATTTTGCGACTTTTGACATATTGGCAATTCCGCAAATAGCCCATGCGACTCTAAATAAACCAACCAACAAAATGATGTTAGCTTGGTATTTCAACCACCTTGCAGCCTCTTTGAAAGCACGTTAGAATATTTCTATATCAATATTGGCAAACCTTTGACATCCTTGCTTTTATATTTTTATCAGTTGAGACGTCTTATTCACAACCAAAATTCAGAAGAAACGTGAAATGCAGTTGACAAAAATGCCTTTTTACAAAACGTTTCTACCTTCCATTCCAGTTATCTAGTTCCGTGACCCAGCAAAGGATCACTATCCTTGAGAGCGCTGTTCTACTAATTGACAAGCGATTGACAAGCTGATTAACATATTTTACGCGATCGACACTCCGATTAGAGCCGCAGCTTTGCACTGAGATGCAAGGTAGACCTCATTGTTGCTATACTCGTTAAACGATAAGGGAAGTGTAGAATTGTGTGACTTGAGACGTGTACTACGTGCCGCCAATGACTTGGGTTCGATCTTTATAGGACGCACGGATGGCGAGCTACCCATTGCTCATCGTCCGCAAGCCCGCGCCTACGGTGGCCGGAGATCGCTCTGTTCTGTCACAGCGGCTGGGGCGTGACGATGTACTACGTTCGCTCACTCTTGTGGTCGCCTCCTTCGCTAGTATTACTGCTTCGCAGAAAATTTGAGACGTGGTGTGACTTATAACAACTTCTCCCGCTCACGGTGGTGCGAGAGGGAATTTCAGACTTTTACGAACCAAAACCCAACGTCCTGTGTTCGTTCACGTGCCTTTTGCATTCCAGGAACACGGTAACTCTTTCGTGATCTATTCTGGAATAGTGTTTCCTATGATTGATATACTGCCTACATTTCTAAGCCATTGGCGGAAATGGAAAAGGATTTGCAGCAATCTAAACTGAGTTGATTGATTAAGCACAATATAAAACGCAGGAATTCAGTTGCGGATTGAGAGATACATATCAGAGGCACTAGTTGATTGATTGAACAAACGAGTGTGTGGCTAAGGCTTTTGAAACTAAGGTATGTAAATAAATCGAATTCGTCACATATTTAGCAATTTATTGAACAAACATGCAGTTGTTTGCCTTCAATATTGTTACACCATCATCATCCTCCATTCACTGTCACTCTCTCTCTTTCTCTTTATTATAAAATTTTCCCCCACATTTGGAATTACTCCTGTATCGTTCATCCAGAACCGGAACAATTATCTGTAGGTCATACATTGGCTTCTTTTTTTTCGTTCATTATGTCCTGTCACCATCCCCCCTAGCCAAGTTACAACCATTTCGTTTCGATTCTCTTTTCGTTGATCGCCTCGTGTCGGCCACGCCTCCTATTCCTTTGTTCTGACCACGTGACTGAGCATTGAGATGACGTCAGTATAAAGGAATCGGAGGCGTGGCCTACTCGAGGCGATCGACGAAAAGAGAATCGAAACGTTACGCTTGTAACTTGGCTAGGGGGGCTGTCATGCTTTCACTTAATCCCTTTTCTTCCATATCACTCTTCACACAATCCATTCTCGTCGCACCACTTATGCATCTCAACATTCTTATCTTCGCTACATGCAATCTTTTTTCATCTGTTTTTTTCACAGCCAAACATTCTGATCCATATTGTTACACCATATATGTAGAATACTGTCCATGGTTTCCAGTTCATCACCACATGAGGTAGGTGATTAAAATTGCCAGAGTCAAACAGGATGGAAGGGAACGCTGTGTGGTATTTCAATGTCTTTGTAGGTAGGGTTGGCACGCAAGAGTTACAGGTATTTGTTTTATTATTTTAAAAAACTGCAGTGATCTCGTATTCATGTTTCTAAGTGTAACTGTGTTGTCTTGTGAAATAATCTCAAAATAAAAAAAATAAGCTGATTTATTATAAAAGATGAGTTGTAAAAAAAATAGAAAACAAATCTATTGACAGAAAACAATTGACTTCTTTACACAGCTGATTTAGCAAAAAAGAAAATGCAAATCAGTCTCATCAAACTAAAATCTAATTACCAAGTCCAGTAAATATCACAAAAAAAAAACTTATTTGCATTTTTTAAAAGGTCTTTAGGTAAAGGTCACAATCGAAAAAAAAAAAACATTAAATAATGATTGATGGACTCTTTGACACGCTAAATAACAAAAATAAAACGTTTTTTGTACAGGAAATACAACATCATTATGTCAATAACTTGAATTTATTGCCAAACGCGTTGAGACACAAAAATATAATCGGTTTAACTAGTCACTGGTAGCGCACAACGAAACAGATACAAAAAAACCATCGACAGTTTTTGTAAAGTCGAGTTAAGAGTAACCTTTTGTAGTTTTTTCCTGTCAATAAATCGAGAGGCGTGTTCGGCAAACCATTGACATAGTCTATTAAAAAATGTGTTTCTGTTTTTTTTTGTTTTGTTTTTTTATAACGCTTGCTCTGTAAATTAAGTTTCTTTTGTTTTAGACTGTGATACAAAAACCGATGAACAATATGACCAATTGTAGAGTATTTAAAAGTTTGCGTTTATTTTTATTGAGTGTGAAAATATTACTTTCAAGTTATGTGGAGGCACGTTTATTTTGTTTGTTTTGTTTTTGGAATTTCAATATTTAGTTTTCCCGCTTCAAACCATATGTGTTTGTACTTACTTATTAAATAAAACTCTTAATTAAACGTATATTCTAGATTTTTTTCTTAGTGATTTTAGAGAAGTATATATTATTTTCTGATTTAAATATTCTGCGTAGATTTTTGTTAACCAGTAGCGTTAATAAATAAAGTTAACGACTAAAAACCTTGAGCTCATTAGAAACAGCAGCAACATATTATTTAACACATTAATATGTATGTGCTAATTCTAGATCCCATAAACATCGGCTCCTTGCGTAGGTTATCTTAGATTCAGAATATTACGTTGCAAGGCATGCGCACGCAGGCACGCGCATGATATGGACTGATTTAGAATTATTTGAATACTTTTGTTATGGAACAGACATGTTGGTCATATTTTATATACATATCCAAGATTATGATCCAGGTACTGCACGGGAATAACTTATTCTTACTTCATATTCTATTTACCATAAAACCTAAACTATAAGAAGATCATCAGCTCTCTGGCCTTTTCCTGCACCGGATTCGTGCGGAATGGATGCCCGGGTGTCGCCACTGTGTGGACCGCCCGGAGGACATGTTGGAGCACACGGTGGAGGTGTGCCCCGCTCGGGCAGAGCAACGCCGTGTCCTCGTGGGGGCAATTGGTGGCGGCGATCTCTCGCGCCGGGCCTTGGTACAGGCCATGGTCCGGAGCGAGGAGGAGTGGCAGGCGGTCGCTTTCTTCTGCGAAGCAGTAATGCTAGCAAAGGAGGCGGCCGATCGCGTGAGGCAACGGCAACGGTCCTCACGCCCCAACCGCCGCCGGGATTGCGATCCTGATTTCCGGTCACTGTAGGCGCGGGCTTGCGGACGGCGAGAAATGGGTAGCCCGCCGTCCGACCGTCCGGTAACCGTCCGGACCGAGCCCGAGTCGTCGACGGCGCGTATTGTTCCGCGCGCGCCATGGGTAGTGTGGAAACGAAACCCGGGCTCTGGGACGAAGGCAACGAAGGAACAGAAGTGGGTTTTTAGTCAGTAAAAGTCTGACACTATCTCGCGCTCCGTCCAAGAGCGGGATTTGTCATTAGATGATATTCCCACCTAAAAAAAAAAGCTCCCTAGCCTTTTTCCCAAGCTAGTTGTGGTCGGCTTCCAGTGTAACTGAATGCGGCTGAATAGCCATGTTTTACATGGAGCGACTGCTTATCAGATCTACACAACTCGGTTACTGAGCCATCAGTCTATCCAAGGATTACCGTGTTAATATAATCATTGGATAGATTGATTGTCAGACTTTCTGGCGTCTGACGACCTGTAACAACTGTTAAAGATCAACGAAAAATAACCGGCACTAACAGCTTTATGTGCTTCCCGAGGTACGGGGTGTCAGTAATGTCCTAGCTAAACTTATGAAAGTACTTATTATGAATTGAAAAATTCACATTGGTACTTACTCGGTTTCGAACCCACAACCTCATGCCCGAGAAGGTCATCACGACATCCAAACAAACTAAGATTTTCATTAAAAATTCATGGCCCGAGTTTTATAGTAAAAACTAACACCGTATTAATTGTTAGGCGCGTAGTTTCCACATACGATCTATTTGTTTTAATTAGCTTTTAACTTTCTGACGACTTAACAGCTAAAAAGTGCCATCCATCATCATTATCATTTTAGCCGAAAGACGTCCAATGTTGGACATAGATCTCCCCCAAGTGTCGCCACTATGAACGGTCCTGTGCGTCTCGTATCCATCGGATTCCTGCTACTCTCACCTGGTCATCGGTCCACCTTGTGGGCCTTCCCACGCTGCGTCTTCCGATGCACGGTTGCCACTCCAGAACCTTTCGGCCCGATCCACCCTCTATTCTTCGAGCAATATGCCCTGCTCACTGCCACTTAAGTATTGCGATTCTTCGAGCTACGTGCCGACGTTCTCCTGCGGATATCTTCATTCCTGATGCGATCACGCAAGGAAACTCCGAACATAGCCCTTTTCATTACACTTTTGGTTCGGTTTTGGAGCTGCTATGCTTTAAACAAAGCGAGTCATAACAATAGGCTGGCAAACACATCGATGAGAAAGAATTTGCTTGTTCATATTTACTATCAACTTTAAGTACATAACGCGTATGTACTTGTTACGTGGGTACATGGTCAATATCACGCTCCATCGAACATCAAGTTTACAGAAAAGCAAACAGTTTTATTGTAATTTTGTTTTGTAAAAAGTACCCACACAAGCATTATTACTTCGCTGATAGCAAAGACTTATTGTTGATGAAAAACTAATAGTTTGTCTATTTTTAGAGTTCCGTACCTCAAAAGGAAAAAACGGAACCCTTATAGGATCACTTTATTGTCCGTCTTTCTGTCTGTCTGTCAAGACCTTTTATCTCGGGAACGCGTGGAAGTATCGAGTTGAAATTAAAACCATATACTCAGATCTGCGGTCTCTTGAAGCTGTGAAAAATCCAAACTTTTAAGTTAGCGGAAAAAAAGATACGGCCGTTTATATTGCAAAAAACGTATATTTCGACACTCTCCAGGGAATCAAAATTCATATTCAATCGTACTTCCCGTTGTCCTAGAATCCTGAAATTTGGCATGAAGCAAGGTCTTATAGCATAAATATAGGAAAAATCTGAAAACTGTAAACTTGTAGTTACGACACAAAAAAATACTTTTTTGCGATTCGTAAAAATCTTTGAGACTCGATTAGGAAATTGAACTGTTTTCAATGGTAAATTTGTACGGAACCCTCAGTGCGCGAGCCCGACTCGCACTTACCCTGTTTTTTATTTATTTATTATTGATAGGCTCACTCTTGACCACTATCTCACCTGATGAAAAGCGACGATGTGGTCGACTTTGGAGCGCGCTTGCCTAGAAGTAACATGATGCATATTTATGCACTCTTGACTTAAAGATCCCCAGATGGTAGCTATCAGGAAACAATACAAGAAGTGCTATGTCCTATACTTTTTTGCTCTGTATCCAAAGGTACACAGAAGTCATTAAAAGTTTTTTTTTTCAAAAATATAAATTCTTGAACTAAACGAGGGTAGGTATACAATTTCTTTTTTAATTTTATTTGTTTTTGACGTGACAACGTCTTATAAATTGGTTTGCCGGGTGACACTTCAAGAAACTGCGTTACGCTCCGCTCACGTTATGCGCTCACAATGAGAGCGAGTGAGAGGCACGTTATTTCATCCTTCTTCCTACTATACGAATGAATATTCACATTAAAATTATTTTACCACTCAAAGTCGTTGTCACGTAAAACTTTCGCCCGTATACCGACTTTACAGGCAACCAATTTTTTTTTTTTTAATTCAATCTGTTGTATCTTATCTTGTGGCTCAAACTTGGTCAAAGCTCGCCCAAGATAGAGAGGTTCGGAAGAAGGGGCGGCCTTTGTCCAGCAGTGGGACACACTAAAGACTACTATAAAAAAAATTGCGACTCACTGCCAACAATAAACAGGATGACCAGCATTATTTCTTATTATATGTTCAATATCTCTTACGAATAAAACTTATCACTAAAATAAAAGTGCCAACCCTATCGGTCGCATCTAGTGCAAAAACTGCCCGGCAAGTTCAATGCACTGCGGAGACGCGTACGAATTTCAACTGTTTGTTAATTCAGATAAATTGTGTACTGAAAAAAACTTGCACAATCCGACACCATGATTGTACAGTACTTGTTTTTATTTGGGGAATGTGCAATCATGGCCGGGTTTCGGGAAATAGTTGCTATGGAAAAAATAACATGTTACGATTCCGATCGGGGTTTGTTTGATGAAATGAAATCACTGCTAGTTAGTCATTTATTTGTGTGGGTGTTTGGTTTTTGGTTAGCTCGTTAATAATGGAAATTTTAGATTGTTATTTTACCTCAAAATTTAGAGGCAGTTGAGATTCCATGCACCCCTGTCCACCACAATCTGACGACAAACTCTAGAAGGCACGGTTGGCGCAATGGTTAAGAAATTAGCTGCCCCGCTTGGTGACGCGGCTTCGATAGATAGACAGATAGTGGTTACAGGTAAAGGTGTTTTGCTTGTGACTTAATTTTCATGTAATGGGTGCGTTTACATGAAAATTAAGTCGATACAGGAGTAATTCATAGTGTGAGTGACTTTACTTTATAACTCACTGGTATATATTATACACTATTAGTGGTAAGCGATGACGTGTTCAAAGCCGGAGCTCTTTCGTGAAACCGTACCGCACTTCCCAAGAAAATTCTTGATGAAAAACTATAAAAGCTGTTTTCTATTAACCCGTTCTAAGAGTTCATTCATCACAATACTGACGAACGAGGAATCGAACCCACTGTCTTTATTTCTTGGAAGATGCATCGTTTAGTTCATTTAATGGTTTTCTTTGATGTTTTAATGTGCAGATAGTAAAACATTTTCATGTACTCATTCACGTTTAGTTCCTTGATAGTTAAGTTAATACCAGACTTTGAGTAATAAAGACTATTTTTGCAATGAGTGAACTTACGTCTGAGGAAGACCGACCCAACCCCAAAGCACATATCTATTTTAAAACTGTTTTTTTAGATTTCTAAGCAAGATCCCCCTAGCCAAGTTACAATCGTATCGTTCGCGCCGAACGCCTCCAGTAGGCCACGCCTCCGATTCCTATGTTCTGACCACGTGACTGAGCGTTGAGATGACGTCAGAACAAAGAAATCGGAGGCGTGGCCTAATCGAGGCGTTCAGCGCGAACGATACGATTGTAACTTGGCTAGGGGGGCTGAGCGTTCGGCCTGCTTCTCTGTAGAATGTTTATAATTGAAAACATTCAAAGGTGGGTCTAAGCTAGAGAATCGAGCACGAGCTGAGCACAAGCCGAGCTGCTCTACTCGCGTCAAGTGTCAAGTGTGGACGTACCGTTGTACGACACGCACAACGAGGCTCCTTGGCCTCCAACGATCACTGTCGTCGTCAAAAAAACCAACAAAAGGCGGAGCACAGTCGAGCACGAACCAAACGCTCAAAGGGCGCTCATTCGAGGCTTGTATTGTGCTCGGCTCGTGCTCCGCTCGTCCTTGGATTTTCTGGCGTAAACCCACCCTAAGATTGCGTAATTTCCCGCAAATACCTTGTTTATTTGTTTCATTATCAAAAATATATGCGAAACTTCCTGCCAATCCTTCATATTAAAACAACCCTGGCTAACCCTGGCCTCTGACAAAAAATCATGCAGTAGACTGGCTACTGAAATAGACAGCGTTTAAGACAAAACTTAAATAAAAAATAAAACCATGTAATTACAAACAGTAAAAAGTACACAAAAATCCGATATAATCTCACGCTGCAATCATGTAAACGAGCGTGTAACAATTAGCTTGCGATCGATAATCACTGATTTCCAACTTGTACATCGATTTACGTGCATTAACCATCATGGCCCATCGGCCATCGGTCATCGTCGACCATCGCCCATCAGCTCATATACCCATACATCGTATTATACTTCATTAATTATGTTAATTTAAAGATTACCATCAAACATTTTGTTCAGAATGAAAAAATACTGATTTTTAACTGAATTTGGAGCATCATACTACAATGTACTGTGATATACACTTTTGAAGACTTGGTAGCATCTAAATGTTTTATATTGCCGTTCATTGTGCGTACAGCTAAGGAGTGAAGTTCCCTACCAGAGTCTGTCTTTCCTGACAGCTAAAACCGGAGTCTTTAAGGCACGAGTGAACAGGTTACATCGCTTACCATCAAGTTAGATAGTGGTTAAGAGATCCTATCAATAATAAAAATAAATCTTGAATGTATACAGTGATATAATTTATTTGATGAAAATAGCTGTTTATAAGTAGCTTTAAAGATACTAAGAACTAATTAATCTAGTTAACAAACTATTAATTGAATACGATACGTGATTAAAACGTGTAGTGAGAGGAACTCTAAAGAAAACTAAGTCAAATTGCCTGGTGACCTGTAGCCTGTTGGTCTAGTGGTCAGTGGCCCTGACTGCTATGCTGGAGGTCATGGGTTCGATTCCCACCTAAGACAAATGTTTGTGCGATGAGCACAATCATTTTATCTGTGCCCGAGTGTAATTTATCTATAATATGTATGAATTTAGAAATATATAAGTATGTTTATCAGTTGTCTAGAACTCATAAACCAAGCTATGCTTAATTTGGGACTAAATGGTGTTGTGAGAAAGTTGTGGAATATTATTAAATTCCCTTTTCATTTTCTATGCTAATGAACCCACGGTGCGTACACATAATCATTGATTAACATACAATTTTAGTCAACACAGAAATTAACAATAACAACTTAATTCATCACTAATTATACCTTCTCAGCCGTCACACTGACAATTTGAAAGCACGAAGCTACGTTTCCCATTTAAAAAACAAACGCATGATACGAAAGAAATATTTATGAGAGAAAACCGTAGTTGGCATGCCAACAACGAAGTATATACAATGGGTTAATTTCGAGCAGTTAATATCGTAGTGCGTGCTTGTGTAATTATCTACTTATTACGTAATTGGTTCCCTTGCGGTTCATAATTGTGTCTGATTTCGCCTTGTTGCCCATTCCGGAGAGAGGATCGCCAAGTATCCGGATTTGTGAGGATTCGTCCTAATTTTCGACGTGTCTTGGGACTCCTGTTTTCGGGGTATGTTGGAATAACTAACTTGTTGAAGGTAAAATCTTTTTCCTTCGTATTAACGTCTGTGTAGATACTTAAGTGATTTAGGATTTGTTCTCTCCTCGTCGATTCCGTAACGTCTACCGAGGCAGCAACTCAATGAAACCCTCGAACTCTCTAAACCTGTTTGCGAAGCAGAAGCTTAAAGGTAGAACTGCATTGGGCATACGTGGGCCACGTATGCCGATCTGGGCGCGGCGGTCTCCATACATTTTATATGGCAACTAGACTTCTAGAGCTTGATTAGACCCACGCCACGCGACGCCAGGGCGATGCGGTTCTACGTACATACAAATCAGGCGTGGCCCACGTGTGCGTCGGTCTAATGCAGTTTCCGCTTAATGCTTATTTTAATAATAATATTCGACAGCTTTCAAACAACGCCATCTATACCCAAACTAAGCTGAGCTTGTGTTATGAGTACTAGACAACTAAGCTGAGCTTGTGCTATGAGTACTAAACAACTGATAAACATTCTTATATATTTCTAAATACTTATATATTATAGACTAGCTTCTGCCAGCGGCTTCGCCCGCGCGAAAGTAGGTTTCTCCATACAAACCATGGAACCCCGTCTCGTCCCCTTAAGGGACGAGAATGGACGTCATAAAAGAAAGCCTTGTGCAATATTTCACGCTCTTGGACCCAGTAGTTTCGGCTGTGCGTTGATATGTCAGTAAGTCAGTTTTTCTTTTTATAGACACAGAACAAATGATCGTGCTGCATCACACAAACGTTTGTCTTGGGTCCACGACCTCCGGCTTAGCACTCAGAGTCACTAACCACTAGACCAACAGACCAGTCAAATTGTGTCAATAGAAACGTATGACACGAAATTGTGGCATTATTTTGATTGGAAAACCTAAATTGACTTAGCCTTTTAGAAGAACCATCGAACGATATGAACTGAGTTTCAACCAGAGCCGTGTCAGAAATAAGCGTATCAAAATATCGACCATTTGAATCTGTTTCTTACAATTGAGGATTCGATTCAGACCGACGATGACCTACATTCCGTAGATAGGAATGTTCTCATATTTCCTCACTTCAATCACCTGTGTAAATGTTTAATTTGAATACAAATTTATACATTCGATAGCCAATATACTCGTGCAGATATCTTGTAGCTACTACTGTCATCGCATCACTTGTTTCTTCAGTATTTTATTTTAAGATTAGTGATTACCTCCTCTTGAAAAGCATTACCTTCTCTGACTGAGAAACCTTTAGGTATTTAAATGGCAACCCAGAATCTGGCTTAACGCACTGTTAAAAAATCAAAGCGATCTATTTTGAGAAAAAAAACGGTTACCCATCATGGCGTGGCATCTTAAGGATTGGACAGAAGTGGCTAAGAACAGAAAAGAGTAGAATAACGGAAGGGAGTTCTTTGTCCTGCAATAGGACACAACGGTCTCATAATAATCTGCTAACAGAGAACAGTGGCAACCGAGTGTTAACGGCGCCAATTGCAAATTGTACATCGGCAGTTCAAATCCCAGACAGGATTTTAACTTTGTGTAATTTATTTGATAACTATACTACACTCAAAACGGTGAATGAATACATCTTAAAGAGAGAGACCTACATGTTCGGGAACCAAAAATTAAAAGACTTGTGACATCCACCAACCTGCCAATGGGTACGTGTGGTGGATTCCCCTTCCTAGATAGGAGGCCTGAGTCCCAGCAGTGGGAACATTACATGGCTTATGTTATGCTACATCTCTCCCCTCGAGTCATGTTCCTTATTACTGAGGGTCGTGAAGTTCCTGTTAGATTAGCATCTTGCTGATGGTGTCTCGCCATCAGTGTCGGTTTTTGGCGTCATATCGCACTTACATACAATTGGGAGCCCAGTGTGGTGTCTCACCCTACCACGCCAGTTACAATGAACTGTACCCATTTTTCTTGGTTTTGCGACCAAAAAATTCTAGTACTCAACGCATAGAGGTAGTTTGACCGTCTAATGTTGATGTTTAGTTCGCGTTTGCTATATCTATCAACTATCATTGTTCAACCTCACACCTCAAACCGCTAATTATTTACTCCCATATCCGTGCTATTAGTAAAATTAAAAGCGCAGTCAATTAACGTAATAGAAATAAATAGAGTTAGAGCTTTATCGGATCACGGTGGAACCTAACTCGATCGCGTAACGACGTAATCAAATATGCAGCGTATCGGCGTACCGCTCGGCGAGTCGGCGTATCGATACGCCGCGTGCCGCTCGGGCGCCGGTTAAGAATTATGAGATTAAAACCATTGGCTTATATGGATAGAGTGGGATATGTTCGTACTTGTGTACCGATGTGGTTTAATTATTTATGGATTTAGTATAGGCAGGAACTGTTCAATAATATTTGTAAACTTGCTTCAGTCACCGGTTTAGCCTGCGTGAATATAGGTTTCTTCGTACAAACTTTGGAACCGATTATCACCCTTTTTTCACATAATGTCTGGCAGTTTTGAGTACTTTTTGCAGCCTATCCAAATGTCTTTTCTTTTGGTATTGTTCGTCAAGTCTTTGAGTTCCTTAGTAGTCCTGAGGTGAGCTACACGAATACTGACAAATGCTTGCACTGGCTGGACAGGTCCACTCCGAACGTGGTTCTTTCTTCAAAAGACCATCGCAGACCCCAATCTGCATGGTTCTCATTTGATTTGACCATTACAAGTTTGCTGTATTGACTTTAAAAAAAGAGACTTTGACCCCTAAGTTTGTTGCGGTCTTTCTTCTCAGGGTAGTCAGCTAGGAAACACCGGCCTCACCTAGTTTAAATTGTTTTTAAACACCTATTTGTATAATAAATATAATTTAATATTTACCCCCCTTATAGGGAATGAATTTTGAAACATTATCTTTGTAAACGTCATAAAATGGCACTTTGTGCATTCTAGGTCAGACCTAGAATGCACAAAGGTTTAGGGTTCCGGCTAGGCGTTGATGAGTCAATGAGTGAGTGAGTCAGGACTTAGCCTTTTATATAAACAGATTTGTTATTAAAAAAATCTATGCTGCGATTTGTTGCTGAATGTGATATTTTATTTGTATAGCAGAAAGTATGCAAGGTTTTAAACATAATTCGTATTAGTTTTCTCCATAAATGCTACGTGCATTTTCTATCAGAAAACATTAATTGAAATTCTGCATCGTACGTTAAAAATAATGGTACACTTTTCAATTTCAATTAAATTATTTAAGGTACGTCGACTATCTCGCCTTTATCACAGTCATAAAATTAATTAATTTCACCAGCCAAGCTATTTTACTACATTTCTGTAAAATAATTAATAAACCATTTTCATTTAATTGCACAAAAATATAATAAATCAAATATTCTGTCTGTAATGGAGAACCAATTTCGCTAAGAGGTAAATTCAATTTAACCCTATTTTCGGTGTGTTAGAGTCTAAATTCATTAAGCAATAAATTTTCAAAATTCTATTATCTTATTTGCACAGGACTAGCAACGTTTTGAATAACGCCATTCCGGGGGTTTGACAAGCAATTTCCTTCTTTTCGTTTTGCGAACAGAGTTCATTTTACCGTGAAAATCGAACGTTTAATTTCAAATAGAGAGTACCTAACTGACAAAGGCATTTGGGGACGATGCATTTTCTTGATAGTTTATTGACTCTTATCATTTAAAGCATAAGGTGTAAAATGAGGGAGGTTATATTTTAAAATCTTTGCACATGACATCTCGGTGATGGATGCAGGTGGATCATTAGATTCAGGTCTTCACTTTGTGTTACCTTTGAACCTGGTCCGCGTTTCATTGAGAGAAACATCTTTTTAATATGTCTGACTGTACCTATTCAAAGTATTTTTCGTTTCACCGTCGGCGTCGTTATAATCCGTATTGGTAAATGTTGAATGTTCATTTCGATTTCACGGAATTTTTTGTTAGGTTGATCCCTAATTCCGATTGAGACCTGTGATGTATTTTTCCAAAGTACAGTTCAATTGATGATATTATTTCTTTTTTATCTTGCCCAATTGAACTTCACTCCTTTATTTTATAATATTTTACAGTAAATTTATGAATATAACTAGCTTCTGCTCGCGGTTTTACTTGCGTGGAACTGGAAAATTATTCCACTCCAATATACTTCCGTGATAAAAATCCGCTCATTCATTTAAGCGTGAAGAAGTTACAAACATTCACACACATACATAGATGCTTTCGCCTTTTGATACTGTCTTTATAAGTAATATTATTATATAAATTCACTTTTATTTTCACGATATTATAATTAACATTTTTTTTAGAAACCAAACGACAGTACATTTATGTTTTTCGCGCGTATCTTGTATTTTAAGTATTTGACTAAGTGCTTAATAATTTAAAAATTTAAATTTAAAAATTAAAAAAATAAAAGGACTTAAATAATACTTTATAATATTAGTTTGTTATTAAAAACATTTCGTCATTCAAAACAGTGTTACAGGTGGTCAGACATCAGGGAGTCTGACCAGCCTATCCAAGGTATATCGTGTTGACCAGGTTTGTGGAGGCCTGATAGGCAGTCGCTCCATGGAAAACACGTGTACTCAGCCGAATCCAGTTAAACTGGAAGCCTCCCCAAAGGCTAGGGAGATGATGTTTAAAAATATTTAAGAAATGCCTCTTAAATCCAACATAAAGACTATGCGGACGGTGAGCAATGGGTGGCTCGCCGTCCGATCGTCCGGTAACCGTCCGGACCAAGCCCAAGTCGTCGACGGCGCGTAGTGTTCCACACGCGCCTCAAGGAGATGTCAGCAACCGTAGTCGAAGCCTACTGGGGCCATGGGTGATGCGAAAGAGATCCCCGGGGCCCTGGAAAAAAAATGGCAAAGAAGGAACAGGAGTGGGTTTTTAGTCAGTAAAAGTCTGACACTATCTCCCGCTCCGCCCAAGGGCGAGGAATGTCATTAGATGTTTTTCCCACCCGAAAAAAAAAAAAAACATGAATAGGTACTATAAATGCAATTTTATTCTATCCCGTGAACAAACCTATCCATATCAATTGATCACCCTTAAACTAAAAAGCGGAACAGCCTCAAATCTCTCACACAATACAGGATGTCCCCCACTTGACTTGATACAGGATGTTGATATTATGCTGTTTACTTGTTGACAGACAGACAGACACGCCCAATTGATATAGTTTATTGCTCTCACGGTCTAGATCGATGTGGGGGCTATAATGTCAATATATTTATTGAATAAGTGGTTATAATGGGTATATTTGGTCAAAGAGTTATAATAATATGTTATTGGTCTTAGTGGTTGGTAATAAAGATTCGTAGAAAAACAATTTGTTTGATTGATATGAATGTATTAGCTAAAGAAAGTATCGTTAAGTTTGGAACGATTTCACAAGGCCAGTTAGGACTGAAGCCTGCCATTGATTGCTGGCGATTTTTCGAAAAAGTTAAGTTCCGTGGCACTCGTAAAGAGCAATTGAAAGAATACAGGTGGGCTTTAGTCAGTTGAAAGTCTGACACTTTCTTGCACTCCACCTAAAGCGGGAGAAATCATTTGATGATTTATTACTAAAAAAAAAATTGAACGAATCGTAAGAGTTCCAATCAGAAAAAATTACCAATATCTTCTTTACGAGTACATAAGGAACCAAAAGAGGTGTACCTACCTAGCTCAAGTATACCCACATAGTTATCTTTAAATTCCGTAAAATAGAGCAAACCTACTGACGAGAACAATTCCAGACAATGGACAGCTACTGAGAAAATTCCAAATAAAAAGGTATTTTCTTAAAAAAAACTTCCACTAACATAATCTTAAATTAATACTCATTTTGAGACGATAATCACAGTAAATAGCTTCAAAAAACAATATCCCATTTATCGATAATACAAA
Source organism: Mythimna impura (assembly GCA_905147345.3). Taxonomy (NCBI): domain Eukaryota; kingdom Metazoa; phylum Arthropoda; class Insecta; order Lepidoptera; family Noctuidae; genus Mythimna; species Mythimna impura. The sequence continues at coordinate 26,059,824 of LR990362.1, read as the reverse complement.
AACTAAACCCACATACAACTCACGCCACAATTTCTTACCAACAATGCCTGGACGTACCTGTCTAACGAAACAAACGAAATCAATAGTTATTGGAACAAAAGCACTCCACAAAAACTGTTTGATTGACGCACAAACGCCCACTCTCGAGCCCACAGCCCACTGCTGGGATCGTTACTAACACCCACTCAGTACAGTCAAATAAATAGGTCAGTATACACACAGCTAACTTGAAATTACTTTTGAGTATGCAGTGTATCAAGTCGTTTAAAACCCAGTTACTGGGTTGTGGAGCCCAAATATACAGTTTCTTTATGAAAACCTAGCTGCATCGGATTGAACTGAATACCGATCCTAATATATTCGGGAGATTAAAAGGAGTACGTAAACCTGTCTCTCGTCTAAATAGTTATTACACGCAAAATTAAAATAAACCATGGGTAGTTTTGTGGTACAGATAATTTGGCAACGCATTCATTATGCGTACAGCTAAGGAGTGGAATTCCCTGCCGGATTCTGCGTTTCCTGATAGCTACAATCTAGGAGTCTCTAAGTCAAAAGTGAATATGTTATTTCTAGGCAAGCGTGCTCCATCGTCGGCTACATCATCACATACCATCAAGTGAAATAACGGTCAAACGCGAGCCTATCAATAATAATAATTAAAAAAAAATATCTTGGAACAGAGAAAGAAAATATTTCTGCCTGTACACTAAACTGTTTGTTCGACTGTACTTAATTGTTGGTCCGTGTGAATCGGGTAGTGAAGCCAATCAAACGTTTTTGACGAAACCATTTCGAGTTCCGACTTCAGTTTCGGGGTTTCCAAGTTGAGTGATCAAAAATTTTATTTTGACTTCCGATATTGATTTCTATGCCTCTGTTTGTAGGTTTGGTCTTGTTAGTTTGGATTGATAGGTTCCCTTTTGGTGAAACTCTAGTCCTAAGCTCACCTGAATAGTTCTTTAGGTTTTCAAGGCCCTTATCAGAGACCTTCTAGATCTATTCCATGTTTTCTTGTCAACTCTCATGTTCATAGACGTATTGTTTGTATTGATTCAGTTATAGTTTTGCAGATTTTGTCTCATATCTATAGTTCATACATTATCTTTAAATTTTACTTACTAATCTTTATAATATCTTCCTTGTTCAATACTTACTTATATATCTAATGATGATATTTTTTGTTGGCAACCAATAAACGATCGTGTATCGTCACATATGCATTTCCAGTCTCACAAAATACCATGGTATTCTGCACAATCAATTGGGCCATATACTGCTAAGAGTACCAAGCTATGGCCCAATTGATTACGCACAATGACAAGCCTACCAACCTACTGCCATAAACCATGGTCCAAAGTATATCAAGGCCGTATAATATAGGCTATGCACACTACTGCTATTATCTAGCAATGGCGTGGCGGCCCGTAAACTGTTATTATGTTATAAATGACTTAATGGTAGGTGCCGGGAGCTGGCGCTAGCTATTTATTGGTGGTAGGTGTTGCTTGATTGATTGAGTTATTATGATCTGTGTACTTTGCTTAAGATTGGCCATCACACTTTTTTAAGGTGGGAAATAATTTTATGACTTCTCTTGCTATAGAGTGGGGCCGGAGGCGTGTCAGACTTTTATTGACTAAAACCACACCTGTGTCCTTCAGTTGCCTTTAACGTTCTAGGACCATGAGTTTCTTTTTCAGAAAATTTCCGTGGCCCTAGCGGGCATCGACCCTACTTGGCCTCTATTGCTGAAATCTCTTTGAGGAGCGCGTGTACCCTAAAGCAGGAGAAGCCATTGGGTGATTTCCCGTCTTAACAAAAAGGCTGAGTTAAATTTTTGTTTTTGTCGGGTTGTTGAACTCTATATCTCGCAAAAACTGACTTGTTGATTGATATCATCTTAGCGAGCTGTAACATTGCATGTGTAATGCATTGTTTGGCAACCCACTCGCAAATTACTGCCACGGTCAATGTTGTTAAATGATCGGTTGTATTACGTGACTTTAAACTGTTGTTTTAAGAGGAGTTACTTGTTTCTTTATATGCATTAACTTTTAGTGGGTTAGTGTGGTAATCCTTTTCAATACTTGTTCTTTCTTTTGAAGTTTAATAATTTTGTTATGGACAATTTATATCGCCATATTGTCCCATGAAGATAGCGTCGCAACTGTGGTCTCTAATGTGGAACCTATTTGGCCTGAACAAAGTCAAAAAAAAAAGTTTATTTATCTCAACAAATTACACTCCAAACATCCACAGTATTACGTTAGCAAAAAGTAAAGAGAAAATGAATTTGTAATTTATGAGGGATCTGGAGTCTAAACGAGGCCTAAGCTTGTATTTTAGACCTCCTGGCCCCCATCATCAAATGCTATTTGCATTATTATTTATCTGATTACTACCTCTGAATCTTGTCCTTAACTAATTTACGCCAGCTATGGCCTTTTCAAATTATCGCCTCTATTTCTGGCTATATGGTAGTGAGTCTCATAAGTGTTTTTGAGAAGTGACCTGTACCTATATAACAATATTAAATCTATATTTTTCAAAAAAAAAAATATACACAAATGTTAAAGTTTTTAGACTTCTAAACTAGGAATAATAATAATACAATACAATCCGCAGCGCAGTTTTGTGGCGAACTGTTGGGCATTAGCGACCCCACGGACCCGATCTCCCGGGAGAATTCTTGTTCTTCATCTCCGGCTTGCCTTTATTGGCCGGCCGTAGTGAACACTGACGAGGAACTGAGCTCCCACCTCTCTCTTGCCTTTATTGGCTGGCTTGAGTGGAGATTCGCAAGAGCAAACGTGCTCGGGAGAAGGATGTATAATCCAGTAAGGTGCTGGTAGGGATCTTGACCGTACTTCCGGGATTGTCCTGATAGCCGTGGTATACCTCTCCACTCCTCAAGCACCTCAGGATATGTTGCCCTCTTGTTGCTACGTCACTTCGTGTTAGCGGCCGTTTTTGGGGGCCCATTTATTGAGTGTGCAAGTCACCCCCTGCCTTTTTTCGATGCATATTAATAACGTTTTCAGGCAGGGGCCATAGTCTTGACATAGTTCCATGTTACCAGTCCACTTAAGACTCCAAAAACCATAGCCCTATTATCTTTGTTCTCCATATGTCGCAACAGTTTTTCAATAACCGGGGGTTGTCCTTGGGTGCACTAGCATAGCGCGTACAGGGATAATCTTTCGGTTTTCGGAATTTTTCGGTTGGTATCATGTTCCATTATAATTATCTAAAGGGCCTCTGCGAGTTGGCTTCGGCTCCTCGTACGCCTCCCAAAGGTCCAGGACCTCAGGGTCCTGAGATAAATAAAATATATAAATAAACATTTATTTCGGACCATTCCAACCTCAACCGTCCGTCCGTTCGTCCGTCCGTTTGTCAATAACCTGTTTCTTAGAAGTCAGTGTGCCTTCTAAATGATGTGCGCTTAAGCCAATACTATTGTAATATACACAAAATTATACAAAAAATAAATAGTAATTATTACAAAACAACGAAAGCTGATCCAGGACAAAAGATATTTGATAGCGAAAACATAATAAAGAGAGAGAGAAAAAAGTGTTATGTAATTGCTACCATATTGGGAAAATAGAACTGTATATACTCACTAGATCCGGAATTAGCACTTCTGTCCCCCTAGCCAAGTTACAATCGTATCGTTCGCGCCGAACGCCTCGAGTAGGCCAAGCCTCCGATTCCTTTGTTCTGACCACGTGACTGAGCGTTGACATTTAGTTATTTATTTATTTATTATTAAATATACACACACTATCTTCACAGGCGGAACCTAATACAATAGTGGTTTCCAAACCGAAAAAAAATATAATAATTGAAAAAAGTCATAATCTTACACTAACATCCTAAAAAGCTAAAATAACACTAAACTCTATTACAATACTACTAACTATAAAAAATAGACGTCAGAACAAAGGAATCGGAGGCGTGGCCAATTCGAAGCGTTCGGCGCAAACGAAACGATTGTAACTTGGCTAGGGCGGCTGGTCAGGTTACATAATTTAGGCCCAGTAAGAGGCCACATAAGTAATCAGTAATTACTTCCGTCTTTGGATATAAAGCCTCCTGTATCCTTTAGTAGAATAGTCAGAATTCATAGAAAACATTCTAAGAAATCTGTATGACTAATTTTGTGGTTACCAGTTCAAATATTATATTCGTTATGGATGTCTCGTAACTCTACTGCCTGTCAAAAACATTCTCATTAGATCTTTTTTCATCATTACTCATTCAATCATTGAGTCACCATATCCCATGGCATAAAGTATGTACATGAATCATATTCATAGATCTATGTATCTGATAACTATGATAGTATCTCAAAACTCATTATGCTAAATAGTTAACAAGAACTATAGCGATGTTCCGGTATTCAATTTAAATATTTTCCGTTTAAAAAGTAACGGAGATACTTGGAATTTTTCAAAATTGTTTTTTTTATTCTTGGAAAAATTTACGCTGGAGTAATTTTATACCTTCCATCGGTTCTTTTGAAAAGGAATTCGGATCACGAGGGTAATTGGCCTGCCTATTAATTATCTAGATGAAGGTACGGTTGAACTTAAGAGCATAATTATTTATTAGTCAACCAATTATCTCAGCTTTTCACAGCCCAGTTATAAGCCTTTCAAAGGGTTTGCCGAATTTCCAAGCGTAAATAGACTAACGTGTTTCGTCGTCGACCACATCATTTGCTTACCATCAGGTGAGATAATGATCAAAAATGAAACAACAGATTGCTTCGACGGCTTCCGCATCGACTCTGTATCTGGCTTTCCGTTTTTTTGCAGCATTGAAAGATGATTAGCTAATCATAATTGACACATTACAATTTATAGCTTTTTTTTTTTTTTTTTTTTTTAGGTGGGAAAATCATCTTATGACAAATCCCGCTCTTGGGCGGAGCGGAAAGTAGTGTCAGACTTTTACTGACTAAAAACCCACTCCTGTTCCTTCTTTGCCTTCGTCCCAGGGCCCCGGGTTTCGCTTTCACACTACCCGTGGCCCCAGTAGGCTTCGACCCTGTTGGGCCCCTACGATTTGCTGACATCTCCATGAGGCGCGCGTGGAACAATACGCGCCGTCGACGACTTGGGCTTGGTCCGGACGGTTACCGGACGATCGGACGGCGAGCCACCCATTGCTCGCCGTCCGCAAGCCCTCGCCTACGGTGGCCGGAAATCGGGATCGGAATCCCGGCGGCGGTTGGGGCGTGAGGACCGTTGCCTCACGCGATCGGCCGCCTCCTTTGCTAGCATTACTGCTTCGCAGAAGGAGGCGACCGCCTGCCACTCTTCCTCGCTCCGGACCATGGCCTGTACCAAGGCCCGGCGCGAGAGATCGCCGCCGCCGATCGCCCCCACGAGGACACGGCGTTGCTCTGCCCAAGCGGGGCACACCTCCACCGTGTGCTCCACCGTGTCCTCCGGGCGGTCCGCACAGTGGCGACACCCGGGCGTCTCTTCCGCACGAATTCGGTGCAGGAACTTCCCGAACTTACCGTGTTCGGTGAGAACCTGCGTCATGCGGAAGGTGAGGACGCCGTGAGGTCTTTCCAACCACGCCTCAAAGAGGGGACTTACCGCCATAATTGTGGCGTGCCCAATTACAATTTATAGCTAGATATATTTATATTCTTTATTGTACACCAAAAATACAAATTACATTAGGACCTTAAAATTAGTAAGGTGTTTAGCTTATGTACAAAAATCAATACAATAAATTGAAAGGGAGAGGGTGACCAAAGAAAAGGTGGATGAATTGTGTGAAGAGTGATATGAAAGAAAAGGGTGATAGCATGACGGGTAACAGGACAGAATGGAAGAAAAAAAACGTGTTGCGCCGCCTCAAATAACATGGGACGAGGTCAGGAAGATGATGATGATACAAGATACAATCCGTTCTGAGGATCAAATCCAGAAGAATTGTAAATTCTAGACCAACGAAGCAAGTTTATCTAGGCTTAAAATGTCTATAATTTAGTACATAAGCAATAAATAAATAAAGAAAGACAAGATAATATAAGCGTGTTAGTAAATGAAGCTATAAATTCTCTGGAGACTAATTGTAGGACATTAATCTCAATTATTTGGAATAACTTAAGATAAGGAAACATTAACGTTTTGTGGACCGAACAACAGTTAAATAAATGGAATTTCACTACACAGTATTTTAAATTTAGATAATCGTAAGGTTTCACATTTTAAATTTGTACATTAAATGTAATCTATAGTGTTCGTGGATTTAAAAATGTCCGCACGCTCAGTTATATAATATTGTTTGATAAACACAGAGAATTACAATAAGATAAAGGTTGTAGGAAACACTTGTTATATTTTTCAAATGAATTGTAGATAAATTCAAAATGGAGATGCGTACACTCCTGAGCTCGTACACATGCGTTCTCTTATGCTGTTTTCATTATCATACCGCTTGATCCAGTAGTTTGATCAAATAGGCCTCAAGCGCAAGGTCGCAAGTGTGGGTACCGGACGGTAAGATGGGATGATTAGGTTGGCGATGGTTTGGCGTTGAACGTGTCAGTAGTATGTTTGTAACTAAAAATGTTTGTTCAGAAACGATTTACACATTAATATTCATTTGATTAATCTCTTGTTGTATTTGACATTCGACTCGATTCCCAAATTGACCAATATTTTTCCATGAACAAAATTTTTCTATGCCGATTTAAATGCTGTTTAATACTGAGCAGTTCCTACTTATATTATATAATGTTAATATTACCACACCATAAAAATCAAGTCCATCACCCAAAGATTCAATACACAAGATAAGATGGCCATAGAAACCCAAACCAAGCCATAACGACCCATAAACTGATGCCCTCTTACACGATTCATACTTAAATATATTTTGTAATACATTAAAAGTGCCAGATGCCATAAAATCGCCATTGGACCGCCATTACACCATAGATCAGGGATGGTGCGTCTATGGCACGCGTGGTGCATGGAACTGTAAATTTTGGTCACGGCATTGATTTTAATGGGTTATTAAATCAAATGAAGTTTTTCCCACTTTATCCATACTTTAAATGTTGTGGCCGTATATGTAATGTTAATTATGTTACAAACTAAATCCTTCAATTAAAGAAGCATATTGTAGCATGCAAGTGGAATAGTCAGACTTTTACTGACTAAAACCAACCCATGTTCCTTCAGGTGCCCTTTGCGTTCTAGGGTCGGAGTGACTCTTTCTATCGAATCCACAGCTGTGGCTACTTTTTTTTCTTACCTCTTTCACGAAGAGTTATGAAGAGCCAATACTAGACTTCAACATGTAATTTGGAATAATGCAAACCCTTAGGTATACACCCCAATTATTAAATTAAGTTACATCGTCATCAAGATCATAACACAACATACAGTTATCCTAATTTTAGGACAATAAAATGGAAATCGACGCACTATACACTGGTCGTAAATCAGTATTCGTATCGTCGTACGCACACACAAACGCTCTAGTGACGCAATCAAGATTTATAAAGGAAATAGCTTCTGCCAGCGGCTGCGCCCGCGTAAAAGAATGTTTCTCCATACAAACTTCGAACCCCCGTTTTACCCCCTTAGGGGTGGAGTTTCGTAAAATCCATCTATACCGGATATCTACACCCTATAAGGAAACTACCTGCCAAATTTTAAGTTTGTAGGTGTTTTGTTTACATTTATTATGCGTACAGCCAAGGAGTGGAATTCCTTGCCGGAGTCTGTGTTTCCTGATAGCTACAACTTAGGGGTCTTTAAGTCAAGAGTGAATAGGCTACTTCTAGGCAAGCGTGCTCCATCGTCGACCACATCATCGCTTACCATCAGGTGAGATGGTGGTCAAACGCGAGCCTATCATTAATAAAAAAAAAAAAAAAAAAGTTATAGTTTCTGAGATTTCGTGATTAATCAGTGAGTGGTATTTTGCTTTTATATATATAGATTTAAAAATAGCTGAAATCGATTCTTTACTTAAGTATGTTACATATTGTAAATGTAGGTTAATATGTTTTTTTAATAAAACAACACTCAAATAAAAAGGTTTGTCATCCCTGCTGAATCCATGGTGTGCGGTCACAATAACCGATCTATGCGGTTCAAATTTTTATGAGCATTTTATATTTTTCGGCACTTTACAAGTTAAGTTTAGTATATTTTATCTGTCAGAGACTTTATGGGTTCATTTTAAAATGGAACTGTATTAAAAGTGTGGGTGTGTAATAAAATGTCCGAGTTCGTAATTTTTGGACTAAAAATATTATGTATTGTTAATATGTTTTCATAAAGCTGGGACAATGCTACACCATACACTAAAACCCGCGCTGATTAATGTTATTTTTTTGCGTGGTTTAGCTCTTATATCCTAACAAGACATAAAGGTAGGTAGACTAAGGCACTCGGGGATGTTGTAAGTACCAATTACCAGTAAAAATAACTCGAAAATAGTCCTTTATATGAAAATAATTTATAATTTTATTTCTTTAAAATATTAGTTCAAGATCTAGAATTTGCTCTTAATACACCAATTAAACATAATAAGTATCGAACCTTCCTTTGAAAACCAAAATCAATCAATTTGTTAACAAGACATTGTCTCCTGAGATGGAAAATCAACAAATAACTTCTCCCGCTCTGGGCGAATCGAGAGGGCGGGTTAGCTTTTACTGACTGAAACCCACCTACCGCGGGCCGCAGTATCTCTCCCCTATATTGTCCCCCACCGACTGTACTTAATTCTACACAAGCTTGCTCTAAATACCAATCAATATTCACGCGACCTGCCTTAAAGACGCCCCCACTAACATCAAAACAGCTCTTTCCCCCTACACATACTTAGTACCATATTGATTCCCTTAATAGAAACACACCCAAGAGAGCCCTAAGTACACAAATTAGCTAAATTAGCTTATAGTCTGCATACAGCTAAGATTTATGCTCGTTGCAGCTAAAGCCACTGAGCCAATGAGCCAAAGAGCCAACATTCCTGGCTAATTGGCTCTGCACTTACAAACTACAGCCTTATGACTGAGATTTACGAGAATTTGCACTACATTACTGGTTTTGTATGGTTGCAGATTGTTGTGTGGTGAGAATAAGGAGGTATGATGTTGCCGCTGGGGTTCTTGGAATTTGATTGAAGTTTTGTTAATAAAGGTTTAACTTGTGAAAGTCACAGTCTCAATTAACAATATTATGTGACTTCAGAGAGCTGTGTTGGCCTCGTAGTAACAGCTTCGACTTACGAGTTGTAGGTCGCGGGTTCAAACCCAGTCAGGTTCATTACTTTATGTAATTTATTTCATTACCACTGCTCTCAGAACGGTGAAGGAAATTATCGTGAGAAAACCGGCATGTCCAAGAACCAAAAATTCGAAGACATTGTGACATCTTCAAATCCGGACTGGACCCGCGTGGTGGATTACGGCCTATTGCTTTTTTGAAGAGGAGGCCTGAGTCCCAGCAGTGGGAACATTGTAAGGCTGATTATGTTATGTATTATTACGCTATGTAACTTCCAAGTAGTCTTGGAATGGATGAGGAATTCATGATAATTATTAAGTTAGCGAAGAAAATCTTTAGGTATCGTCACATCGACCAGGCAGGACGATACTTAGGGGTGATCTATATCTACATACATTAAATTAAAAAAAAAAAAAAAAATAGGATCACTTTGTTGTTCGTCTGTCTGTCTATCTGTCAAGACCCTTTATAAAGGTAACGCGTGGAGGTATCGAGTTAAAATTAAAACCATACACTCAGGTCTGCGGTCCCTAGAAGATGTGAAAAAATCAGACTTCTAAGTTAACAAAAAAAAAAGATACGGCCGTTTATGTCGCGTAAAACGTATATTTCGACCATTTCAAGGGAATCAAAATTCATAGGGTACTTCCCGTTGACCGAGAATCCTGAAATTTGGCATAAAGCAAGGTGTTATAGCACAGATATAGGAATAAATCTGAAAATAGTAAGTTTGTTGTTACGTCACAAAAAAAAAACTTTTTTACGATTCGGAAAAGGCTTTGAGACTACATTTGGGAATTGAACTATTTACATAGGTTTTTTTACGGAACCTTCAGTGCGCGAGTCCGACTCGCACTTGCCTTAATTGTTGATAGGCTCGCGCTTGACCACTATTTCACCTGATGGAAAGCGACGATATGGTCGACGATGGAGCACGCTAGACTAGAAGTAACCTCTAACTCTTGACGTAAAGATCCCCTGATTGTAGCTATCAGGAAACAAAGCTAAATGATGATTAAGTTAAAACAAAAATTAAAGAAATCCTATAGTGTTTGTCAGTACTTATGGACACACAGAATCCAAAGAGAACCTTGGTCAGAGTACTTCATATTACACAAATAATCTATGGCTCTTTCATTAGACTTACTTAATACTTACGTAGGCTTACTGTCCATGGACGCGTAGTTTCATAGACTATCGACGAAGCTGCAACGACACGACATAGTTTTGTATGTAAGCTTCAGATTCAGAGTCAAAGCATTTTATTTCAAATAAACCATTTACAGGCACTTTTAAAAGGTCAAGAAGTCAGTCTGACAGAAAAAATGAAGCTAATTACACATTCCAAAGCGTAGATCTCTATTTAGAAGAATGTGCAAGGAACTCCATGGACACTCTTTTCAATTATGTTATGTATTAAAAATATCTCGTTACATGTTTTTTGTCGCTACTATTATGTGAGAACAATGTAATTAAAGTAAAAAAAAAAAAAAACAAATAATTCTAAATATAGATATCTAAATAAACCACTGGCAGCTAAGAGATGACCAGTTTCAACTGACAGCACCCATTCACGCAGGCGTACTCAAAGCGTATGACGAATACGCGTTTATAAAGCTAAGCGTCCGTGGACAGTAGACCTTCATTTAACTCAATCTTCTCACTATAGCCGTAAAGCTAATCGTAAAGTGATCGTAAACGAGTCGGCATCGTGTCGTAACGGCGATACAATGACGGATCATATCAATCGTCAGCTTATGGCTGTAATTATTTATTGTATACCATAGAGTTTGATAGAATTTATAGGCCATAAAATATACATAGGTGTTAATGTTATGGTTCTTGTGGTAGCCAGTGATTGGTTGATAAGATGGTGAATTGTTTAATTTGCAATTTGTATTAAATATAAGCATAGTATATTTAGCCTTTAATGTTTCCTCTGCTGGGATTCCCGTCTCTTCTATATGAGAGGAAATGGGCCGTGAACCATGCGTACCTAGTGCGGGTTGGTAGATGTCACATGTCTTCGACTTTTTGGTTCTGGGTCATGCCGTTTTTGCTTATAGAGATCCCTTTCTTGTTTTGAAAGTAGTGGTTATGAAGTAAGTGTCATAAAGCGTCTGGGTTTGAAGTCGAGAGCTTTACTACTGGGCCACCATTGCTCTAGATGTTGCTTTGGTAGGTTTTTAAATAGGTGAACTCTTTTTTGCAGCATATTATTTGACACTTGTCTTGTGTCCCTTTAAGTAAAAAGAGAGCAGGAAAATAGAGACTACCAATAAAGATTAAAATCCAAAATTCAAAACATACAATCATATACGTTTTGAATTGTAGATGGGCACTTATAAAACGTTAGAAGCTAGTGCACGGTTTACTATAGAGAAGAACCAACAAGAAACTACATGGCTACTCTTTTAAAAAATAATTGATTTTGAATAATAAAACCTAACATACTATAACTATACAATTACGGATTTTTTTTTTATTTCATATAAACTAGTGCTTGACTGCGATCCCACCTGATGGTAAGCAGTGATGCAATCGTTGATGGTGAGGTGCACTAGTTTATTAAGAGCCTATTCACTCTAGCTTTGAAGACACCCAAATTGTAATCGAATGGGAAGACCTCAGCAGGCAAATTGTTACAATCCTTCGATGTACGCGGTATAAACGACGAGGCGAAACAAGTCCAGAAAAAAAAAAAACAAACAATAATAAATATCTGAATTTACATCTTAATTTTTTTTATTCAAAATATATTTTTCCATGTTATTTTCATTTACTTGGAAAGGAAACAATCGCATTTTTATAGAATATCAGCTCTCGCTATGAAAGAATTCAAGACTACTTTTCTATGTTAATATTCAAATCAAGGACCATTTCAATAACTACGAAACAGAAAAAAACAAAACAGACATTTATGAAGGTAGGTAAGGTACCTCGTACAATTGTCCGCACCTGGTTTGACCACATTGTTAGAAAATGCTTCAGAAACGCATTAGGGTTACCCATTAAAATATAAGCTGCTAACGATTAGTGTTGGGTGCTCGCCAAGCTAATGCGAGCATAAGTAGTGCGGTGCTGGGAAGCTACAGCTTGAAACGATAGTACAACACTAGTCTGAGGTTCACTCGGGTATGTCCGTCATAGCCGAACTTAACTGGATAAAATGTAACTATGGACTCGAATTTCCCAGTTGTCTGGAGCCTGACTTCTCCCGCTCTGGGTGGAGCGCGAGGGCATGTCAGACTTTTACTGACTAATACCACACCTATGTTCCTTCAGTTGCCTTTTGCTTTCTATGACCACCAGTATCGTCTGGTTATTATTATTGTATTTATTTAGTACTATTTTGTCTGGTCTGTAAGAAAAGAAAAAAAAAAGGTTTTTTCGAGACTTGCTTATGATAGGACAAAAAACAGAATTTTAAAAATACTGTTAACTGTTAGTGTTACATTAACTAACACAAAATAAACAATAAAAACAACATTTAAAAAGATCTCTAGGTGGCTAAAAAGGCTCTTATGTCAGCATGCTGTCTCAGCGTCTACTATCTTCTAATACCTAAATATTGTAATATGAAAATATTATTTAAAAAAAACAAGGCAAGGCAGCGAGTCGGAATCGCGCACTGAGGGTTCGGAACAAACTTATCTATGAAAACCGTTCAATTCCTGAATAGAGTTACGAAGATTTTTCCGAATCGAATAATTTCAACTCGATACTTCCGCGCGTTCCGGAGATAAAGGGTTTTGACAGACAGACAGACAACAAAGTGATCTTATGAGGGTTCCGTTTTTTCTATTGAGGTTTTTTTTAGGTGGAAAATCATCTAATGACCAATTTCGCTCTTGGGCGGAGCGGGAGATAGTGTCAGACTTTTACTGACTAAAAACCCACTCCTGTTCCTTCGTTGCCTTCGTCCCAGGGCCCCGGGTTTCGTTTTCACACTACCCATGGCCCCAGTAGGCTTCGACCCTGCTGGGCCCCTACGATTTTCTATTGAGGTACGGTACCCTAAAACAAAATCTTTTAAAGGATAAGCAACAGTTCTATTTTTTTATTTTTGATAGGCTCGCGCTTGACCGTTATCTCACCTGATTGAAAAAGACGATGCGGTCGACGATGGAGCACGCTTGTCTAGAAGTCACTCTTGACTTAAAGATCCTTAGGTCGTAGCTATGAGGAATCAAAGACCTCGGCAGGGAATTCCACTCCTTAGGTGTACGCACAATGAATGTGTTCCCAAAACGTATTGTGCGTTGTGATGGGCACTTATAAAACGGGTAGGCCTATGTGGAATAAAATATTTGGAAGTGAATTGAATAGGCTTGCTTTCTGTCTATAGTTTTATAGTGATACAAGCGTGATGTTAGCACTCGTTTATGAATTTATGATAGCTTGGTAAAAGTTAACAAAAATTTGATTAAAAATATTGTGTTCACAATAGATATTGGACTTGTTGACGTACATTGACGGATTGGCTGGTGTAGTGATGTTTGTGTAACAACGATGTAATGGATAGTACAGGACGATAGTAGTTAGCAGTGGCGGATTAAGCTAGCGCGGGGCCTGTAGCAAATTAGACCAAAGGGCTCTTGTGTAGACCTATTTAATACTCATTCTTATTCTTACTCTGAATAACCCAGCGATTTTAAGATTGGGTTAGACACGTGGAAATTACGGTAATGAGGGAAATCTAAGAGATTGACTATCATATTCAATGAAATAATCAGCTGTATTCGGATTTCAATATATTGACTAGATTTTTTTTTTGTTTAAGTGCAGGATCCCCGAACGCGCTGGGCCCCCGAATGCGCGGGGCATGTAGTATTTGCTACTCTTGCTACATGGCTAATCCGCCTCTGGTATTAGTTAGTCAAACTAATAGGCAATATGGTATAAAAAAAAAATGTTATCTAACCAGTTTATCAATAAATATACAAAAATGGAATACTAATTGTGTAAACAATATCAAAATTGGTAGAAAAGCAAACAAGATACTACAATTTTAAACAAATACCTTACCCGACCTACTGCAGAAGGACATACAGTAACACTTCCTGTATGCCAAGCATTAGGTGGAGCCACAGGTTCTTTCGCAATACTTTCTGTGGATGGGTAACCATTCAATATGCACGAAAGGCACGTGATGCTTTTGGTCCTTGCTGTCATTTATATACTCCACTCGAAGTGATATTAGACATTTCAACAAACCGTATTTTACCGTCCGTTCAACCGATTTTGACCTCTAATCCGTAGTTATAAAGATGGAATTAAAATAAAAAAGTGGTTACAATACGAACTATTTACTGCAGCTGCCATTTATCATGCCACCAATGCAGTAAAGGTCAAAACAGGTTGACGGACAGTAAAAAAGGGTACCCGAAGTGTAATATTTTATATTCTCCAACGAAATGAGACAAAACTTAAAACATGCATAAAACGCATACTATCTTGACATGCATGTTATAAATTGTAAGATTATATTCTAGATAAAAATGCTTGGCTGAATGCCGATCCTGCTCCACAGCCACATCCACTTGGGTCCAGAGACGACTCTGCTATTTGTGGAGAAAAATTAGAAAATATTTCCGCAAGTTCCGCTTAAATGCATATGCACCTACTGACTTTATGGCCGTCCTGATATTAAGAGGAAATGCATTCCATATTGGATGCAGTATATAGAACTTCTTCATAGAGATCTAGGCTTTGGAATGTGCACACAACAGCTTAATCTTTCTGACATACTGACTTCTTGAAAATACAAATGTGGCTGTAAATGGTTTATAACACTAAAATTATAAAGGCGAAAGTTTGTGAGTGTGTGTCTGTATGCTTGTTACTTCGTCACGCTCGAACGGCTGAACGGATTTCGATAAAACACACATTATTACATGGATAGACCATGTCCTGGAATAGCATATAAGATACTTTTTAGGGTTCCGTACATCAAAAGAAAAAAACGGGACCCTTATAGGATCACTTTGTTGTCCGTCTGTCTGTCTGTCAAGACCCTTTATTTCAAGAACGCGTGGAGGTATCAGGTTGAAATTAAAACCATATACTTATGTCTGCGGTCCCTTAAAGCTGTAAAAAATCAAACTTCTAAGTTTACGAAAAAAAAAAAGATACGGCCGTTTATACAGGGTGGCCCAAAAGTCGTGGATCAAACGCAACTACGGGTTAGATGGGGTCATCAGCTGCAAAAAGTTGTTCTACGGGAGGTCCTTAAGGTCAACCCCTGCAGAGTTATAATTTATTTTGTGTTTTTATGGGAAATATGACTTTTTTTAACTAATTGTTATTAAAATTCGAAAAAATCTACATCCTGTATCTTTTTTATAATTTTTACTAGATTGGTACTGATGAGTCCTTGCGTTAGACATGCAATTTATGGTTGTTTAGTGGGTGTGTTGAAGATAATATTAAGTTTTACGATTTATTTTTTTCTCAAATCATAACTTTTTATTTACTTCGGACCCCACTGTGAAAAAAAATACTTTACCGAAAAGTGACCCTGTATTACAAGTTTTGGCGCATTTAATAGGGATTCTGAAAAGGTATTACACATGGCCATGAGTGGCTCTAATATCTTTCTAGGACGAAAAAACAAAACAACGATTGTGAAATAATTGTTTTATTAAGCAAAACATTTTACAATAAATGCTCAAAATTCCTGCCTCTGACCATAATACATAATCTGCACCGCCTAATAAAATTCCTACGTAACCTACGGAATGCACCTCTGTTGTTAGTAACTTGTACCCTAGCAAATTCGAGCTTTTGTCGTAGTTCTTGTTCGCTATTGTTCTCTCCTTGGTAAACTATTTCTTTAAAATAGCCCCAAAGAAAAAAATCTAATGGATTTAAATCGGGCGACCGGGGTGGGAACCATAAAACTCGGTTCCTCCATCCATTAGATTTTTTTCTTTGGGGCTATTTTAAAGAAATAGTTTACCAAGGAGAGAACAATAGCGAACAAGAACTACGACAAAAGCTCGAATTTGCTAGGGTACAAGTTACTAACAACAGAGGTGCATTCCGTAGGTTACGTAGGAATTTTATTAGGCGGTGCAGGTTATGTATTATGGTCAGAGGCAGGAATTTTGAGCATTTATTGTAAAATGTTTTGCTTAATAAAACAATTATTTCACAATCGTTGTTTTGTTTTTTCGTCCTAGAAAGATATTAGAGCCACTCATGGCCATGTGTAATACCTTTTCAGAATCCCTATTAAATGCGCCAAAACTTGTAATACAGGGTCACTTTTCGGTAGAGTATTTTTTTTTTCACAGTGGGGTCCGAAGTAAATAAAAAGTTATGATTTGAGAAAAAAATAAATCGTAAAACTTAATATTATCTTCAACACACCCAATAAACAACCATAAATTGCATGTCTAACGCAAGGACTCATCAGTACCAATCTAGTAAAAATTATAAAAAAGATACAGGATGTAGATTTTTTCGAATTTTAATAACAATTAGTTAAAAAAAGTCATATTTCCCATAAAAACACAAAATAAATTATAACTCTGCAGGGGTTGACCTTAAGGACCTCCCGTAGAACAACTTTTTGCAGCTGATGACCCCATCTAACCCGTAGTTGCGTTTGATCCACGACTTTTGGGCCACCCTGTATTGCACAAAACGTATATTTCGACCCTTTCAAGGGAATCAAAATTCAGAGGGTACTTCGCGTTAACCTAGAATCCTGAAAGGCGAATGGCAGGCTTGTATGGGCCCTTCGTACCGCTAATAAAATATCGTGTTTTGGAGTATTTTTTATTTTAATTGGTAGTTAATATGATAGACAAGCTCTGTTTAAATTCTTAGATTTTTAGAACTTGGGACGTTAAAGTTATAGACAGATTTATTTTTTAAGGTTATGTACCTACCTACCTACAAGTGTACTAATGTAGATTGATAAAAATAGGTACATAGATATTGTTTCGATGTTTAGGTACTTAAATGTTCTAAATAATGTCGCTACCTTTTTGTGTCTTACTTACCATTATGTGGTGTTTTTTTTTTTGATGTGAAAAATCATCCAATGACGTGCGGCGTGTCAGACTTTTAGTAGGTAACTGAATGAAACCCAACTGTGTCCTTTAGTCGCCCTTTGCGTTCTATGACCACGATTTTCCTTTCGAAAAGTCGACGACTCGGGCTCGGCCTTACTGGACGTCCGGACGGCGAGCTACCCATTGCTCATCGTTCGTAAGCCCACGCCTACGGTGGCCAAGGATCGCCCTGCGAATCCCGAAACCTGGGACGTCTCCTATCACGGTGGCTGGGGCGTGAGGATGTCTGTTCCCTCACGGTTGCGGCCATCTCCACTACCATTACCACTTCGCACGTGGAAGTGACCGCATCTCACTTCTCGCTCCTGACCATGGCCTGAAACAGGGCCCGGTGCGAGAGGGTGCCGCCGCCGATCGCCTCCACGATGACACGCACCATTTAGCCAAGTAGGTAGATTGAGAAGAGGATTATATCTACTCAGTGGGGTGCATCCGATTATACCTTTGTCCAGCAGCGGTCTTCAATAGTTTATAATCATGAAGTATTAATATGGTATTGAGTGTAGGTAAATAAAACAACTTTGTTTCTGTAAGTATATTTATTTTATTGTGCTTAGAATTATTTTATTTTTGGTTTCATAATCTTGCAATCAGTCTTTAAACTATAAGCAAATGTGATGAAATAATTGTTTGTTGTGTGTGTAATTTCCTCCTGTGGGACAATCTTTATGATGAATTATGTGCAGCTGTATGTTTCCAAAATATGCCTCCTTTATATATCCTATTCCTATTCTTAATATTACTTCATCTACGAAGAGGCCAGATCAGAAAACAATCTCTCCCTTATGGCAAGCATAGTTTAGATATGAATAATGCTTATCATACGCAAGCAGCGCCCCACTGTTCTCAAACCTACAATGTAGTTACAACAATAACTTTAGATTGCAATATACTAGGGTTTTTCTCATGGTTCTTTTGGAACAGGTAAGCTCAAATCTTGAGATGGGTCTCGGCATACTCCACAAACTTCATTTGTGGATGAGATCTGTAAATAATTCATTTAGTTAGATAACCACAGATATATCAAAACAGAATTGATAAAATACAAATTAAACACAATATATTCAATGAACATAATATGTTGTGCCCAATATGTAGGTACCAACATAAACAAAACACAAACAAAATGATATAATTTAAATAACCATTTGTATGTTATGGGTACCTACATAAAAATAGCCGTGTTTGTTAGTTTTTGAAATGTTTAAGATTGGTTTGAGCAGACATACACATTTTAGTGTGGTTTAAATGGAAACTAGTTTTCAACATGTAAAACTTATCATGAGTTCGTCACTAGCTCCATTCATATGCAGAATATTATTCGTACACTACTTACATTTCTCGAATATGTCCTCAGTCGAATAGTATTGAAGAGATCTTCAGTCTCATTATATAAAGTGTCTTCATATTCGGGATAAGCGAATGTTGCAATTAAGTACCACATTTTAAACTCGTCTCTTTAATTATAGCACATACACACATACGGCAAAGTTAATAAAGCGTTTTCAACTCAACAGCCCGATAATTCGCTAAATTGCGCAGATGCAGTCACAAATAATTCAAAACAACAACAAACTGATTGAAGTTTACTCGCTGTCACTCGATGTCAAGCCATACTCTTTGTGTCAAGCTGTCAAAAAATAATTGCCATATAAACAAAAACATATTGTTGATGAAAAACATTTCTATTATTAAATCCAGAAATACCTTGATTTTATGCAATATATGCATTCTTAGGTATAACATATAATTGTTTAATAATATTTCATGTTATATGTATTTCTAAATAATTAATTATTATTTCGATATTTGTGTTATTTTACAATGGCAACTTCTAAAAACATAACCGCGTTTCGTTTACGATTTTATTACGTTTTGTTAATCAAATCTTTTTATTGATATAACTAACTAACCCGGAGTTTTAAAAATAGTATATTAACATGAAAATAAATGGTTTAGTTACCTTATTAAGTGGTACAATTTCTATAACAAAGCATCAAAAAAAGTATGCGGTACGAATTCTGCCGTCCACCTTTGGCATGAAGCAAGGTCTTATAACACAGGAACAGGAATAATACAGAAAACAGTAATTTTTTTGTTACGTCACAAAAAAAACTTTTTTTATGATTCGGAAAAATCTTCGAGACTCCATTCGGGAATTAAACTATTTACTCGGGTCGTAAATACACAAACGTTGCGTACGCGCATGTTAGTGAAATAGTGACGTCATTTATTTTTGTGATATTAGAACCTAGTAAAGGGTTAAGTGATGAACTGTTGAAGAGGTTCATCTTAGACTGTTTAAGTAGCATCTTGAGTAACGGAAATGGTATGCGTATAGTAAACATTGGGATGTGTAAAATACTGATACGGTTCAGGGAGTAAATAAATTGACGTGTGTAGTAAATACTGTCGATGCTAGAGGCTATCGACCGACCTACGATTGACGACCTGGCGAGGGTCACGGGAATCCGATGGATGCGAAACGCAAAGGACCAGTAATTGTGGCGACACTTGGGTGAGGCCTATGTCCGGCTGGGATGTAGTTATTTTTTTTTAAATCTCATTTTATTTACGCGTTTTTTCTGAATCGTGTCAGTTACCTTTCATCCCGGAACACGCACTGTTATCGAGAAGTTGACTATGGGATCACAGCCGTGTTCAAAATCGAATAAAAAATATAGACACTGTGTAAAAGTTAGTTGTCGATTCATTCTGTCTATGTTAAAAACTATTTATTATACATTTCAAAATCAATCAACATGATCATTTGCTTTTCCCCGTCATTAGTATTATTACTAGCTTTCATTAATAAAATTAAAACTAATTCCCATATCTGAATTACGACTCCACTTGCAAAACTCATAACCTCTCTCTCCGTCATTTTAATTACAACGCCATCTCTTATCCAATATCGGAAACTACTCCCGCCATATCTTATTACTTGAAACTGTCGTAAAAGTGACGTTTCAGTGTCGTAAAGTGATCGCATGGTAGTTTTATCGTTTTTCTAAACACCATACGTAAACTTTACTATCACATAGTATAGAATTGACTACAGTAAAGAGTTTTATTAGTATAGAAAACGGTGCAACGTAAAATTATATTTGATTTCGAAGTTTTTTGATGACTTTGTAAGGAGTAAGGTTGTCATAAATGGAGGAAATTTTAACCTTAGATGTAGCTTATCTCAAAAACATGGTTGTAAAAGATTTTACGGTGTTTACAAGCTGTATTAATGCGTGGTTTACAAGTATTACCATGTTATTTTAATAAAAGGTCGTGCAAAACGATCAAAGATATAAAACGTTTCTGAGTATTATTTTAATGGACCTATTTCTAGTACATACCTATATCTGTTAACCCATTCAGATACCTAAACTTAAATAGGAATTGTAAATTGGAAACTATTTTAACTTAATAGGTGCAGGTACCTAGTTACACCTTTTTAGGTTTCAATTTTATACAAGTTATACTAAAATCTCTACGTCTAAAAAAATTAGGAAACTTCTAGGCACACGTGCTCTATCGCCGCCCACATCATCACTTACTATTAAGTGAGTCTAGTAATAATAACAAACAGCCTGTTACTGGTCCTGACCAGAGCCTCATACATTTTACTACCAGGGTCGTGGCTTTGTTTGAAAGAGCCACCACGTCCCTGGAAAGCAAAATACAACTGAAAGAACACGGGAAGTTCTCTAAACTAATGATATAAAGAGGAAAGATTTGATTTTTTATTAGTTTGTTTGTTACGATTTAACTCAAAAACTACTGAACCGATTTTCAAAATTCTTTCACCAGTAGAAAGCTGCTTTATCACTGAGTAACATAGGCCTATATTTTTTATATTCACGCGGGAAAAGCCGCTGGCAGCTAGTAGTTAAAATAAGTCTATACAGCGCTCCAAAACACAGATCATTGAAGTGGCTCAGAAGGTTGGCCAGCTAAAGTGGGACTGGGCTGAACATGTCTGCCGCATGCCGTTCGAGCAGTGGGCCAGTAAAATACAAAGTTGTTGCCTTGACATGGCACGATTGGGTCGTGGCAGACCAAGAAGCAGATGGCGACGACTTAGATGATGAGATGTCTTCCTTAAGTATTGACAAGAAGTGTCTCAGAGCCGGGAATAATAGAAGGTGTCTTTGCCCGGCTGTGGGACAGTATAGGCTAGATATAATAATTATAAATAAGTCTAACACTTCATTTCTATACCCAGAGCGGGAGAAGATTTTTAATGATTTACCACCCTCAAAAAATTTAAAGTTAATGAGAGGAATTCAATCCCTGACACTGATGACCCTAATTCCACAAGTAGTGGTGCATAATGACCGACGTCATTTAGTAGCATCACATGAGATCTCGTCAAAATGCAGGTGTCCTAAATTGCAGACATTAAGGGGACACTGAAATGCACTGAGCAGAAAATTTCGCTTACGACGTTGTTTGTAGCTTACTAAAATAGTACCTCGTTATTTTGCTAAAGTGCGGCGAAAATACTAAAATATTTTTATTAGAAATTAGTTATTGAGTACGCGCATATTTTCAGGATAAAATACATCTCTTTCTTACTGTAAATAAACAAATAATTTTATCTAATCACTAACTTACTTAGGTACTATTTTATTTTTTGACGAATAAGAATAAGATTAAGTTATTATCTAACATTTTATACATTTATATGGGAAAATTTCCTGGAACTTACACTAGGATTCACGTTTCATTACATTTGTTGCTAAATGCAACAGTATTATGTAATATATAAATTAGGCGTATAAATTAAAATCATTACTAGATACAATACGCGACGCAATAGACGATTGGCGAAGAAAATCAGCGCTGTGGCTCTGAAAATGCCAGCATTTTGCTCAATATGTTATAGTGTTGTTATTTTATTTTTATGGTATGCACCATGTTTGATGCAAATAAACTCTTTTTCTTTCTTTCAATAAATTGAAATCTTTATAAACTTTCAACAAATTTAAAATCCCTAAATTCAATAAATTAAAATCATAACGAAAAATCGATAAACTAAAACATCGTTACAGTTGACAAACTTTGCGAACTTGCATCAAAATGTACTATTTCGTCTCTTCTACGCAGTAAACATCTGGCCAAAATAAAGGGCACTCACTTTATCTCGTTCCACGAACTATTCAATGCACAAACACGAAACTTCATCGTTGCATAACTTCCCAAATAAGAAACCATATTATAAAGAAAAAAATTGGAGCACACGTGTGGTCCATAATTTTGGTAGGGAATTTCGAGACCTTTATCGTTCCTGACATTCAAAACCTAACCCTGTTTTGCACAAAATAAGGTAGGTTTTGTATTGCACCAGGTTTCTTAAGGGAAGTAATTATGTTAAGTACCCCATTGTTCCCCGTTCAAGACTGATGGCGAATGGACACCATCATTCACATTAAAGCTTTTATGGTTGTATCAGTGACTTTGAGGAGCTTTCTCCGTTGCAGTGATTATTTGCTTCAAGAAACTTGTGTGCTGCGGAAAGTGGTAGGGTCTTTAGTAGTCAAGCTATTGAGGCAGGTAGGTAGTTGTAGGATAAAGTGGAGATGCGGAACTGGAAATCGCTTATTTGAGGAACGCTATTAATTTTTTGACACAAAGTTTTTTTAAGGAACTTTGCGACCAAAAGGACTGTAACTTACGCTTATTTTTAGATTACTGTTATTTTTTAAATCTTGGACATTTATTAAAGCAATGTAAATGATCATTCCATAATACCCTAAATGTATAATACTGTTACAATACAATCACATTTGGGCCATGAACTTAAAGCGACTTTTCGCTTTCTATGTACCTAAATTAAATCGTTTCCACTTGAAGACCTCAAAGGCATCATTCCTATCAGACTCATCATCATCAAACACAGTCTATGAATAGCTATTGTAGGTTTCCACAACTGGACACAAATAGACGAGGTAGTTTTTCTCATTAGGAACGCAAACTTATTACATAGAACATGTCCAGATCTGAGTCTACGAGGTTTTGTACAGCATGGTTTTATAACAGATCCCTTTTCCAATGGACGTTTATCAAAGTACTTCGATTTATTATAACTCTTCTTTTTAAAATTTTGGTAAAATTTCTGCATAATCTAGGGACATATTAACTTCTTTCTTACCTTTTATTTGCTGCTTTTTACATTTTATATACATATTTATTTATTAATTTTTTTCAGAGGTTTTCCTTCGTACTGTTTCATATTACTTGCCACAGTACAAATGCCATAAAACGCAAACACGCTCTATCCCCAGTTCTCATGTAATATTAATGCCAATACAGTGAGCCCATAAAACTGATGGTTTCGTACAAATATAACGGTGACCAAGCTAATAATGCTGCTATTATTTATTAATAGTGCAGTCCCATTGTGACCTTAGGTCGTAAAACTTTATTTTATTACCGTTACAATGGCCTGATGTGTAATTGTGGGTACATTTAAATGTATGGGTTCATATTAAATGGATTCTTTCATTTATGAGTATATAATAATTTTAATTTTGTATTTAGTCGTACAAATTTGTAATTTTTGGGTCGTGCTTTCCGGCATTTTTTTTCATTGTGATTATGTCAAGAGCTAAGCAGATAATCTGTTTTTATTAAATCTGTGAATTTATAAATAAACAGATTTTGTAAATGATTGTATTCAGGTATATTCCGTTACAAAACATAGCCGTTTAATCATTTTTACGGTACACATATTTGTTCGTCTCTTGACAACTCAAACACGCTGGCCAAATTTTGATGAAACTTTTTTGTGAAACCCATCCAGCACGAGAACGACAAAGTTTTATTTACAAATGCCATAATATTTCGGAGGCCGAAATCCGAGCAACGCCTGGGGCGGACCTAGTTTCAAATTGAGTTTCTGACAGTGGAGATTGCGAAATGTAACGAGTTAGGAGTTTTATATTATTTTTCTGCGTTATTTGCGGATTAGGTTGTTCATTGAAATACTTCTGTACTGAACTTTCTTCTCTTTTACTATGTGTTTATTACCATTGTGCTGTGTCTGTATCAAATAAATGTCTTTCTATTCTAAATTTCATGTCTGTTTGAACTTTATATTTATAATTTTATTTCTTTTTGTTGCAGGTAAGTTCTCCATTCAATTTAGTAAGTGAAAACACGATATGAAAAAAAAAACAGGATACGTACGTGAAACAGTAAGTACTTAAATATATCTAAATACCATCTAAAAACTAAAAAAGTGTCGGTATAAGAACCTCATTATTTTTTTAGCGGTAACTGTCTAAAACTGAGGTAGCTAAAAAAGTAGTTATTTTTGCAAAATGTAAGTACTGATAATACCCACTGTTAACAGAAAATCTAAAAATATAATGACTCTCTGTACCAAATTAAAACAAAATCTCTATCCCGCAGTATTCTCTCAACAGAAAAAATACACTTACTCCAAAAAGCAGCCTAAAAAGAAAAACATATTAGTCTTTACATACATTAAAATGGCTGCGGGTCCATTTTCTAAATGACTGTCTCTGAAATCTAATTTATCTCACAAAGGACATTGACATTAGCATATAATGCGATGTAACGAGCCGCTTGATCTTGCAAATTTATTTGTAAAGCAATCATTTTCTATTGTCTTTATGAATTAAGTAACAACTGGTTTCAGTGTCGATGGCCTTAGAGAGGTGCTTGGAGTGTAGGTACAGGGGCATACATTGTTTGTTTTGGTAATTAGTTGTTTATTTATTCATTTATTTAGGATCTCCAGCAAAGGACGTGCACAGTATATGTCCTATAATGAGTGTTTAAGTAACTTGTTGATGTAATCCTTCACTAACAGGAGACCAAATTTTGCACAAAAATAATTTCAACAACTCAAATAAAATTGCAATTAAATTAGTAGCCAAACATTGAAACATAATATTTAATGTTGAAAACTAATAATGATAGTGCAATTGAAATAACAAAAAATATAAAAAATGCTGCTACGTAAAAACACTTTTAAATTACCCACGTTTTTGTCGATTTAAATATGAAGACGTCTTAAACATAATATACTAAAGCTAGGTAGGTTATCAAGACCGACTTCATATTATAATATTATAAAGTTGAAAGTTTTTATGTACGTTTGTTACTCTTTCACATTTAAATGGCTGAACGAATTTGGATGAAATTCTATTTCCCTTGGGATATTTTTTGGACTTAAACGCACGTGATGTGCAAGCAATGGCTTAGTAAAATTCAATCATGAAAAGGTGCAAGATATTTGTTGTTGTTTGTTGTTTCAGAGAGAAACACAATTTTGCTTTTCTAAATAATTCAAAACCTGTCAATTAAAAAGAGGAAATATTTCGTTAGAGTCAAACTTGGGAAGAAAAGCTCGGCACGTTTCTTCACACCAACTTATAACTAAAACTAAAAAAATATCACATCTCACCTATCACTACAAATGACATCGGAAACGAAGTCGGCACTTTATCCGCGACATCAGCATGGCTACCCTACTCACGATATTTGTTGTCACCTCTGTAAACAGGACTGTCCTGAGTGACGCCTGGATAATGGACGCCCTACTGTCATGTCGGAAAGATACGGATGTCGTAGTGGAAAGAGCGGTTTTGCTTTTTTGAGGACATTCGTATTGTGTACATCTGTACAGGGTGATTTTTTATCAAGTGTGCATGGATTGCCAAATCTGAAACATAAGGAATAGCGAAAAATAGTCAAAGGCGTCCCGAGTCTGATTTTGATGAAAGTTAAAACTTTATCATTGTAATTTTGAAAAATTTTAGGCTTGCAATTTACTGTTTTTCGCACTAATGTGGAAAAGTGCGTGTGGCGAGCACGCGCACTTTTTGCTACCATGATTTTATTACATTTATCGTATCAAGCTGAGAAGTAAGTCACCCCCACGAGTCGCGCGTCAACCCCATTCATTTATATCTTCATAAGGGTATTGAAAAACGTCGTTTGATACACGTGGAAAGTCACTGCAGCCCTCGACTCCATAACACCACCTTGATCGCAATGACAAACTTTCTTCAGTTGGATCTAAATTTACTATTTTCGGTGTTTTTGCTTTTACGGTTTTAACATACTATACAAAAAAGGAATGAATTCTTATAGAAACCAATATTTTTTTTTCAGATTATAGTTTGGTTAAGTTATATAGTTCGGCAGTAGTAGAAGCACGGCAGTTAGGCGTTTCTACGTGAGAGATTTTGATCAAAACAAGACTAAAACAGATAAGAAAAAGACAGACGAAAAATACTTGTTCCACAACACTAACAGTACGTAATAGATACACCACTAGAAACTGAACATTTCCGCTTCACCAAAGTATCGGTGACGCGACGAACAAATCAAACACACCGCGTGACAAGTGTGTCCCCGCCTTATTGCTTCCGAAGCCACCGGAACTTGGGCACTAATGCGAAGGAACTCGTGTACTAGGGGAACATGTGTGCTGCGGAACTTGTGTACTGTGTGCCAGCCTGTTTGTGTACTACGATACTCATGTTTGTAGATATCTTCATTTTGAGAGGTACCGCTTCGATAGGCTGTCTGAATCAGCTTGCACAAGTCAATATTTCACCAGTCAGGTTGTTATCGTAAGTCTCAAGTAGAGTAATGTAATCGCTTTATAATAATATATAATTACGTAGAATATAATATTCCACAACTTTCATACAACGCCATCTAGTCCCAAACTAAGCAGAGCTTGTGCCACTAGTACTAGAAAACTAAGAAACATACTTATACATTTCTAAATACATACATATTATACGTAGACTAGTTGACCCGGCGAACTTCGTACCGCCTAACAGTCAATGAATGTAGTATATCTTTCGATATAGTCAACCGATTGCGATGAAACAAAGCCTAAGTAATATATCAAGTTACACACAATTTTAATGTTTAAAAGTTATGTACGTAAATTTCGTACATTTTACGTGATGCGCGCACAACTAAAAACTTCTACAGATGATATGTATAGATAAATTACACCCAGACTGAATAAATGATTGTGCTGCTCATCACACAAACATTTGCTCTGGGTGGGAATCGAACCCACGACATCTGGCATAGCAGTTAGAGCCAGTGACCACTAGACCAACAGGCCTGTCATACAGTTAGTCACTTTTCTTAAAACTGCTAATTATCCTGACCTACAATAAACTGGCAGCAAAAGTCACTTAACCGCTAATTTAAAGTTACAGTCTAACTTTGATTTTAAACCAGACCAGTATCACCTTTATCAAGGCCTCAAACTGACATGGCTTCTGACGTAGGGATCCCTTACAAACCATCGCTAATGTCACCACTTTTCACAGCCGACTTGACGACGGAAGGGCACACGATCCGCTGCGGTGTGGGTTCGATTCCCGGGTAACGCGAGACGATCTGGTTTCGGCTATTTGTGGAGCGATCGATGAACTAGGGCTGGGATATTTCTGGAGTGATTCGGCTGTAGTATTGTTGATAGTGTGTTTGTGTTTGCTGGTGCATTGAGATAGGACGAGATAAGGATTGGATTCGCAATACATTGTTCGGGTGTTGACCTCAGACAA
The DNA here is from genome assembly GCA_905147345.3 of Mythimna impura. Taxonomy (NCBI): domain Eukaryota; kingdom Metazoa; phylum Arthropoda; class Insecta; order Lepidoptera; family Noctuidae; genus Mythimna; species Mythimna impura. Next base: position 26,031,894 of record LR990362.1, on the reverse strand, counting down.
CTGTTACTGTCTGGTAGATATAGTAGGTATGACTGGCCTGTTGGTCTAGTGGTTGGTGGCCCTGACTGCTACGCCGGAGGTCGTGGGTTCGATTCCCACCCAGGACAAATGTTTGTGTGATGAGCACGATCATTTGTTCTCTGTCTGGGTGTAATTTATCTATAATTATGTATTTATTTAGAAATATATAAGTATGTTTATCAGTTGTCTAGTACTCATAACACAAGCTCTGCTTAGCTTGGGACTAGACGGCGTTGTGTGATAGTAGTGGAATATTAAAAAAAAAAGAAAGATATCCCTGTCAGCTATAAGACCGCCATTGTACACATAGGTTTAATTTTTTGTAATATTTTGTTATGTGTGTTAAATAAAATGTATTCTATTCTCAGTAAAATGTTTGGAACTGGAGTCTAATCTTACTTACTAGCTGACTGACCCTTCCCACTTTGCTCGGTGCTAAATATTTTTGGCGTACAAAACATAATTGATAACAATCAATATAGTCTGTATCACTCAGGAACAATGTAGAATAGAATAGAACGTTATTGTACACCAAAATAGTAACAAAACTTTTCAACTAACTTAATATATGGGTACAATGGCGGTCTTATCGCTACCAGACATCCTTAGGATAGACTGAACAGAATTATAATGGTCAGAATTTAACATAAAAAGGGGGTAGACTCCAAATTAAATTTTACATTAAAAATATATATTAGAACATACATAGATTTAAAATTATATTATTTATCTGTTTTATAAAAGACAAAAAACAAACTCATGAATATTATATAAATATTTTATGTTACACAATTTCAAAGAAAGAAATAGAGAAAAAACAAAGTTAAATACAAAAAGGTGGGTTAGTGATGAAAGAACTGAATTTGGGTAAAAGCAGAATTAATTACAGTGAAAGGAAATGATATTTGACTAGATTTTTAAAAGAAGCTAGTGACTGGGCTTGCCTAATTGGCAATGTATCTACTGATGATAGAATTTTCAAAATCATTTAAGTAATTTCAGAGATTACTTTCTACAAACTAACAAACTTTACATATTACAATATTAGTGTAGTAGCATATCCTTCTTGGAGTATATACCCACTATGTATACTTCATGTCTGGTCGAGAGACGTTCTACAAGACAGTTGTTAACTCTTTTTTAGTACTTCGTAGTCCGTATATATGAGGTACTTAAAAACTTAGTATTCTCTCTCTCTCCAGCGGCATTCAGTCATCTGAATTATTATAATACACAATCTTATTACACGTCTACGTTTTATTAATTGCAGCCATGTCAGTCTCCGAACCTAAATACATTGAAATTACGGCAGAAAGGGTGGTAAAATAGCTCTGAGACACTTGAACTAAGACACAGACGTCGTATGCTTTATATCTACTTAAACTATGATAATGTCCCATGAATTCCATACCCACCACCTGATCACTTTAATGCTTTCAGGTATTTTTTTAAACGTTACCTCACGCTAAGAATTATTGTTGTATCGTGGGTGTATTCACAAACATGTAAACTGACATACACAAGACAGCCAGACTCGGAACAACTGTCTGTAGGCTGTACAAATATCTGATCCGTATGGGCATCGAACCAGTGACCGTACTGTCGAATTATCTAGAACTAGCTTTTGCCCGCGGCTTAACCCGCGTACATAAAATATAGCCTATGTCACTCAGGAATAAAGCAGCTTTCTATCGGTGAAAAAATTTTAGTTATCGGACCAGTACTTTCAGAGATTACCTCCTATAAACATAAAAACAAACTTTACTCTTTATAATGGTGATCATGAATGAATTTACATACAAACCTCCCTTCATGACTCCATTCCATTCACTACCTACATAACCATAATCGTGAACTTCCAGATCCCATACATCATTGCTCCATATTCTTCAATCATGTTACCCAAGCTGACACATTCGCTTCAACTCGTAACTAGTGAGCGACCCTCACTATCAGTCTGTTGACTTACCTTGACGTTATCTGTCGCTTTAGGGTCCGGGGCATGTGATAAGGATGGGGACAGAAGGTCCATTTGATATTGAAATAAATCACTTGCTTGAAGGAGCGGAATATAAAAGGTGCAAAGGGTAAAAGGGGTTCTTTTTTTTCTTTTCTCTCTTTGAAAAAAAATACATTGCTCCATACTAGTTACCCCCATATCGTGGTTGCGTTTATAAACACTCATACAACAGTTATCTGTAGGCCGGTATCAAGCCCGTACTTGATGTAATTTGACGTCACGTGTCATATCGGACTTCATTTTCTAATTAGCAGCTTTAAACCATTATAAATTCGCTATTGATGAAGATACTTTAAAGTTCTTTCATATTTGTTTACTATAGGAAAAAAAACAGGGCAAGTGCGAGTTGGACTCGCGCTCTGGAAGTTCCGTACAAACTTACCTATGAAAACAGTTCAATTCCCGAATTGAGTTACCTACGAAGTTTTTTCCGAATCGCAAAAAAGTTTTTTTTTGTTTTGTGACGTAACTACAAATTTACAGTTTTCAGATTTTTTCCTGTGCTTGTGCTATAAGACCTTGATATACCTTGATACAAATTTTAGGATTCTAGGTCAACGAGAAGTACCCTATGAATTTTGGTTCCCTTGAGAGCGTCGAAATGCACGTTTTTTTGCGACATAAACGGCCGTATCTTTTTTTTCGTTAACTCAGAAATGTAATTTTTTCACATTTTCAAGGGAACGCAGACTTGAGTATATAGTTTTAATTTCAACTCGATACAACCACGCGTTCCCGAGATAAAGGGTCTTGACAGACAGACAGACGGACAAAAAAGTGATCCTATAAGGGTTTCGTTTTTCTTATTTAGGTACGGAACCCTAAAAGTCATAAAGATTTTCTAAATTCTGCAATTTTTACCATTGACGCAGCTTTCTCAAATAGTGGCTAATATATTTTTTTAATCTGCTAGTATTGACAGACCCACATTAGATACTGAAACGTTCATCTTCTACAACTCCAAGCTTATTCAACAAGCTGTAGAGATTTCTTTGAAAATATTGCCGCTTCTATAAAAGCTGCTACATCTAGTGAGCCTTCTGCCTCGTTTCCCTGGAACATCATATATTTATCATTGTCTCAAGATGAATGATTAGTCTCGTGGAATCCGCTTATGAATATACAATGTGGGTTATTGAAGTAAACTTGATTAATGTGCGCGTTGCTCTAATTTATTGCCAGTGTTTGTGCTTGCTTTTAGGGTTTGAGCAGAGTTGGTGTATTTAGTTTTAATATAAATAACGTAGAAGTCGAGAAAAGAAATATAAGTGTACAATAGGCGATCTTATTGCACAGGGCAATATTTTACAGATATGATTCAGATGAATTGAACGAAAGGGCTGTCAAATGTACAACAACATAAATCATGTAAAATACATACATGTAATAATACTAAATAACCGGACAGGTTAAGTGGACAGAAAACCTGGTGAGGGTCGCGGGTATGTGATGGATGCGAGACGTACAAGACCGGTCATTGTGGCGACAATTGAAGGATGCTTATGTCTAGCACTGGACGTCTTTCGGTTAAAATGATGATAATGATACCAAATAATCTATACTAATATTATTATGGACTGGCCTTTTGGTCTTGTCGTTAGAGGCCCTGATTGCTATGCCGGAGGTCGTGGGTTCGATTCTCACCCATGACAAATCTTTGTGTGATGAGCATGATCATTTGTTCTGTGTGTGAATTTATCTTTAATATGCTTGTATTTAGAAATATATAAGTATGATAATAAGTTGTCTAGTACTCATAACACAAGCTCTGCTTAGCTTGGTACTAGACGGCGTGGTGTGATAGTTGTGTGGGTTGTGGGATATATTATTATTATATTATATATTATTATTAAGCTGAAGAGTTTGTTTGTTTGGTTAAACGCGCTAATCTCAGAAACTAGTTCGAATTAAATAATTCTTGTAGAGTTAAATAGCCCATTTACCGAAGAAAGCTATTGACTATGACACACCAGGCTATGATATGGGTGAAACTGTGGAGAACAGCTAGTATACTAGTAAATATCACATAGATTCAAAACTACTATGAATATTACTACTACTATTGCTGTGAAATTCTATTTTCTACCGATTTTATCGCTCGTGTAATTTCCACAATCGATTCTCCCTTCAAAACAAAGTCAATCATCTTAGCAAAATATTAAATCATACATGTTCCACACAATTGGCTCACGACTGTATATCAGGACAGTTATTTGTGTTATGCGTGAAATTAATGTTGCTGTCACTCAAATATATCGCTGTACTATATGTTGTTATAGCCAGATATATCACTGTTGCGTCGTATATTGTTATAACCATATCAGCGTCTTAGTATATTGTTGTTACCGGTTATTAATTATTATAGAGGGTGTTAATGTTAATGGCTGGAACTGTTGTGATTGGGTGGGGAGTTAAGTCAGCTTTCTACAAAGGGTAAGGGTGTTTTTAATATTTTGCGGTTTTGATCACGCATGCAGGATTGCTCTGCACGCGTAAACTCCGCAAATGTCCTATTCATACAAGTATTTATTGTAATGCGTGCGATGCAGGACGTGATCCCGAACAGCAGTCCCGCGCGGTGCCCCCGCGCGTTTGTCGTCCATTGTACACAACCAGCCCGCAGAAAACTAGATCGTAGGCTAGCGTGTCTCATGCTAAGTGATTTTATTTTTCTGCATGCCGGTCAAACCCGCATGCATGATGAAATAAGCACGATATTAAAAGCACCCTTAGGTAGAATTTCAGTTGTATGGTTAGAGGTAGACCCAGTCAGGGCTGAGGTATTGTTCAAAAGAGTCAATGTGTGTGTGCCCTGGAACGCAAAGGGCAACTGAAGGAACACCAGTGACTTAACTTCTCAAGCTCCGCCCAAGCGGGAGAAATTTTTTGATGACTGGCTTTTGCCAGCGGCTTTGCCCGAGTGAAAATAGGTTTCTCTGTAGGTATAAACTTTGGACCCCCGTTTCATCCTTCTAGGGAATGAATCTTGGATCGATTGACCATTATAATCATAATTCCAGATGAAAGAAGTCTATTGCAAGGCTTTGGTCTCCCCAATGTGTCACCATAAAAATCCCTTTTCCACTCCAAAACAAAAAAAGGATAGAGGCAGTGACTGTAATGTTCAGATCTAATTACTCTAAATCCACGTTGTCTTCTTTTCTGGTCCCTGTATTGTATCGAGCCAGAATCATGGTTTCAGTGTACCGTTCCTAAAATGTAGTTGCTACGGTCTTGGACTCTACCTAGCTCAAAACTCGGAGATTATTTTATCAAAAATCGTTCTGCGGTCCTGGAACTGAAAAATTGAGAAATCTGTAAACGCATACTTTTAATAGAAAATAGAAAATATTTATTCAACTCAAAAACTAAGTAAAAATGAAAAATAGTAAGACAGATTGCTACAATAGAATAGCGCTAAGCATTTGTGGCTTACGACTTCGTAGTAGGCATCGAATATTCATTTCCTAGAATGATTTGATAAAAGAATGTAATTTACTCTTATCCTTTGACTAAAATTATCTTTGTCTGCTTGCATGCAATCAAGTATAATAAATAACTTTAACAGCAAAATTGTGGTGGCATACCAGGTTCGGCTGGAGAATCACTACTTTCCTTATAAAGAACAACTGCCGTGTAGGCATGATAGGCGCAGCATCAGTCTGTACGATATGCTTCTGTGTCGCGGGTAGTGGTTTCTAATCTTATTCGGAAAACTTATTTGTTTCGCTAACAGATAGGTTTTGTGAGTAGGCTAGGATTATAAGGTTTGTGTGTATGACGTGGCCGGATCTTATAATTGATTACTTCATGATATGGCCAATTAAAACTAGCCATATCGTATAAACGTTAACATTGATGATAATCAATCAATCCTCAAATCAATCCTCATGGCCAAATCATTGATGTAGGATTTCTAACAATGATTTAACTAAGCGAATAAAAAAAATACATCCTTATTCTGACATTTCAAACAAAATCAAACAATAAATTTTAGTCAATATTTATCGGTGTCACATCTCGTGTTGCAAAATCCCAACACCACACAAGTACATGAACACTTCCCTGTAACCAATTCTAAGACAGCTTTGATTTATAATCGTCTTCTTTACAGTAACACATAGTATCCGTTGACCACAAAATCAGTACGCTCACTGTATAATAACTGACACGCAGTGGCCAAGTCCAGGATGTAGTTCTACTTACCAAACATGGGAACCGCGTGTGTGCACGTACAGTGGCCATTCATCTCACTGCTGGCCGGTGCTGGCCCAATATGGACACGGTATTGATGTCAGCTGATGGGCCCATTGATCTGACCGTTAGGTGCTTTGTGTAACTACCCGTCGAGGTGTTTAGAGGTGGGACAAAATGAATTATGAATGAAGTCTTACTTGATTCGCGCAGCAAAAGCGTTAACAATTTAGTACTACCATGTAGTTGTACATATCTCAATTGTTTTATTTACTAGCAGCTTAGCATCCATAAACATTATTATGTCTAAAAGCAATGTTTTGTAATTTCATTCTTATATTTTTGTATTTTATATTGTCTTCCAACTAAACTTCGTGTATTTCAATTTGGTACTTTTACCAAAGTTACCGACATAGCTGGTCGATGGGGACGAAAGGTTCTGGAGTGGCGACCACGTACCGGAGGCGTTGGAAGGCCACCCACAAGGTGGACCGATGACCTGGTGAGGGTTGCGGGAATCCGATGGATGCGAGACGCACAGGAGCGATCGTTATAGCGACACTGGGGGTGGGCCTATGTCCAACAGTGGAGGCCTTTTGGCTGAAATAAAGAATATATTTACAGAAGACATGGAATATCTTTTAAAATAATATACCAACGGAAATCATACTTCTGGGTGGTCTAACCTAAATAAACGTTACTAGCGGATATTATCTTCATTTTATTAACTGACTGTACCAATTTCTGTAGCAGTCAATGATAAAGTAAAACGCGCTTGTTTATTATTTGTTACTGTTTAAATCTTAATTACACAATTTATTAATAAATATACCATCTGGCATCTTAGTTGTTGGTAATATGGTAGTAGCAAGACTCCAACCTAATAGTAATAATTTCTCGATCGATCAGTCAACAGTAAAATATACCATAATCAGCTTAATAATATCCCCACTGCTTGGACTTAAGCCTCCTCTCTAGAAGAAGGAATGGGCAGGAAGTGGATGACAGATGTCTTCGAAGTTCTGTTTCTAGGACATGATGGTTTAAACTCATGACGTGCAAATCATAACAACACTGGCCAAACACTGCTCAATGCCAGGGCAGCGGCTGATACTCAATTCCTTCCAAACACAGATAATAATAGCATAATCAGCCTTATAATAATCCCACTGCTAGGGCTCAGGAATCCTCTCTAGGAGAGGAAATCCCACGCGGGCCCATAGTGCACATTGGTGGGTGTCATATGTCTTAAACTGTTTGGTTGCAGGACATGCGGGTTTTGCTCACAATGTTTTCCATTACCATTTCGAGAGCAGTGGTGATGTATTAAAACATACAAACTAAAGCTCCTGCCTCGATTTGAACCCGCGACTTACAAATCATAAGACAGGGACGTTAACACTTGGCCAATACAGCGCACTGCCAGAACAACCGCTGATACACAATTCCTCTCAAACACAAGTAAACTATAAAACCTCAACATTTGCCATTTATAACAACAAATAAGAAATCAAACCAAATATACCGCGACTTCGCATCAGAGCGACTATAAATTCTACTATCGCAGATTGAATATGAAATCTGCATAAAAATCCACTGAGTATACCCGAGCCTTAATCGCCTCACATTCAACAACCGACCTTACCTTTAAAGTTATAGAGTTGATATTCTAGTGGGGGATGGAATTTTTTTCTCGATATTTTTACGGTAGTCTATATAGGTATTGATTTTGGCTTCTTTTTCTCGGTTCGCGTGGCTAAGTGTTTCGATGTGATGTTGTTTTGTTTCTGTCCCTTGTGACTGAAAGAGAAATGTGGATGATAGTGGGCTGGGTTTGCAGGTGTTTTCTTTTTTTTAAATAAGGCTATTTTTGCCAGAAAATATGGACAGGTTTTGAATGCCCTGAAGGACGAGTATAAGTCGACGAGGATGTTTAGACAGTTTACTAAAATGTATTAAGGGCAACCGCAGACAAACGACGCAACAATAGACACAGATTTTTTTTTTCTAAATTTATAGTAAATATATATGGGAGATACCAATGCAACGAGTCGTCACCAAGGATTTACCACCACACCTACACAATGAACGGATACAGAAACTTTATATAGTCTAAGATGAATAGATAAGACATCCAAATTATCAATCTGAAAAGTCTTACCCCATCATAAATATCAAAAACAGGTCACAATAACAAGCACATAATCGAAAACTTTCCGACGAATGACCACAACAGATCCTGTAATCCCGGCGTGATTAACAGTCCCGAACACATCCCCCGGGATCCCGGGGGATCCAATAAACAGTTCCCGCGATATCATTTGCGAGATTGCGAGATTCTCGGCTAAGTGTTAATTTTTGTAATTGCTCCAGACTCTATTAGATTACGTCTCGAAGAGGGCAGAGGTTTATATCTTTCGTTTATTTCCACATAAGACTTTTCCTCGAGCTTGCTCTTAATTAATATTTAAGGTGTACGTTATGGGAGATGTGTATGAATAAGGAAATATGGTAGATATGTTTCAATCTTTTTGACTTACGTTTGTACTCATTTTCCTTATAAATGAATCTATTCTGAAGAAGTGTCTCTGCAAATAGTATAAGATGTCTTTACAGTAGGCAAACAAAACAAATGACAAATGATTTTTCTGTTAGCAAAGCTAAGTACATAAACATACATTCAGCCGAACATAGAACCTCCTCCTTTTTGAAGTCGGTTAAAAATGCATGCCAATGGCATTACCTATCACGTCACTTGTCAAGTGACTTCTCCGCAGGTAATGTCACTGTCATACATTTTGTTACTTAAAGTTTGAAAAGTAATTTGTCCAAGTCTGCAGAGGAATGAGATTTATCAAACATACCTACATACCATTTAAATTTTCCAGGAAAGACCAATCTTGAAAACAATATAGTTTTAATACAAGTACAGCATTTTTCAAGTTAACTGATATATCCACAAAAAATCTCTTCAGCTTAGTACTATAAACAAAATAGCTCCAAAAAGCTCACAATTTTTTACCATACTATTTCCTTTATTAAAATATAATCTCAAAAACATTATAATCCTCACGAGAATTTCCTTTTATCTTGAAAATTTGTACCTTCTACACACGGGGCCCTTTCATCTGGCCAACTTCACCGATGCCTTTAATCTTTCAAGATATTTCAGTGTTGACCGAACTCCCGTATTTTGAACAAGCCGCAACTTGGGGTCCCGGAATCTCGGGACTTGGAGTTACCTTATATTGCTGGGCATTACTCTTAATTTACCCACATACATTTCTTTGGTCACCTTGTATTTCGATAAAGGTTGCTGGCATTTTTTATGAGAGTGATCGATTGCTTTAGGTAGTTTTTTAGTTGCCAATGTGTCACTGAAATAGGTTTACATTAGCATCCCTATATACTATTTTGTGGTATAATAAATTGAGCACTGTTTTCTGTTATTTAAAGTTGTTTTCGACCATTTTGTCACTGATTGGTCTATATTCAATGATGCTTAGCTATTGAAAAATATAGTGATTTGTCGAGTTTCATCTGTTGGAAAATTAGTGTTTGTTATTTTATGCCTCATTTGTGACGTCCCTAAAACTTATAGACCGTGAAACTAACTAGAGTGGTGAAATACACAAAGTAATGGGATAGTTTATTTAAGAATATGTTGTGTGTGTGATCTAGTTGACAGATGTCCAGATGACCAGATGTCTGACAATCTGAGGAGTGGCTGGAGCGGTAACACGGCGTCCTCACCTATCGCATGACGCAGGTCCTCACCGGACATGGCAAGTTCGGGAGGTTCCTGCATCGGATTCAGGCGGAACCAACGCCCGGGTGTCATCATTGTGTGGACCACCCAGAGGACACGGTGGAGCATACGGTGGAGGTGTGCCCCGCTTGGGCAGAGCACCGCTGTGTCCTCGTGGAGGCAATTGGCGGCAGCGACCTTTCGCGTCGGGCCCTGGTTCAGGCTATGGTCCGGGGCGAGGAGGGGAGGCAGGCGGTCGCCTCCTTCTGCGAAGCAGTAATGCTAGCGAAGGAGGAGGCTGCACGCGTGAGGGAACGAAGGTCCTCACGCCCTAGCCGCCGTAATTCCCACACCGACTACCAGCCACGGTAGACGCGGGCTTGCGGACGTCGAGCACTGGGTAGCTCGCCGTCCGGCTGTTCGGTAATTAACCGGACCGAGCCCAGCCGTCAACAGCGCGTAGTGATCCTCGCGCTCCTCAAGAGATGTCAGCAAACCGTAGGGGCCCAGCAGGGCCGATGCCCGCTAGCTAGGACTGCGAAGAATTTCTGAAAGGGAAACCCGTAGTCCAAGAACGAAAAGGGTAATTGAAGGATACAGGTGTGGTTTTAGTCAGTAAAAGTCTGACACGCCCTCCCACTCCACCCAGAGCGTGAGAAGTCATTTGGATGATTTCCAACCTAAAAAAAAAGGATGTCTGACAATCAGACTTACAAATTGGTATCGTATTACCCAGTTACTGGGCTATATCATTTCCATATTTGTTCCATGTAAAATATTTGTATTTAGCTTCCATTTAGTTAGACTGGAAGTCACTGGAAGAAGCTTATATTTAATTGGGAAAAGGCTCGGTCTATTGGTTTATTTGCAAACTTCGTTCTCGTACAAACGCTTCACAAGTTATGAACATAAATGCACCTTTGTACGTACGAAATGATCACCTCCATCGTGACCTAAAAGTTGAGTTCATCGACAAAATAATAGAAATATCTGCAGAAGCTCATCAAAAGTGCCTTCATCAGCATGTGAACATCGACGCAATCCAGTTTGTCTACCACACGAATATAATTAGAAAACTAAAAAGAACAAAACTGTCGAGTTAGTGATAGTGAATAGTGTACATAATTGCTACCTAATTAACACAAGAACGAAGTGTATTCGCCTTAATGGATACAATAAGAGAAATGCTATTGGACATTTATTTATTTTATTATTAAAACTTCATGCAACACAAAAGTACAAAGGCAAGGCATGTAGCATTTGTAGACTTGTCTTGAGTTCACGGGCAGTGACAGTTGACTGTTGGCCTTTGACTGAGGCGAACGTGTTGACCCTAGCTGCTGGTGAAATAATGAACCAATGAGTTTACCCCCTGTGTTAGTACTAGTATTACAGGACACATTCTTAGTAAAGGCAATTTATAAATTTAGGATAAAAATTAAATTACTTTTTAGTATCTATCTATCATTTGGATGTAGCTACTCTAGGATATGGGGGAAAAAATCTAAAAAGAAAACCTCTTAAAATCCCTAATGAATTTAGGTAAGTATATTTCTTAATTAATGGCGTCTTTATATTCCATAGCACTTTAAATAAATATAAAATCGTTCGCTAATCAGGCCATTTCTTCTAATTTGGTCGAGCCATTAAACGGCTTTCAAACTTGCGTGTCGGGCCTCATTAAATAAATCCTGCTTTTGGCTTTAGTCCCGGCTTTATTGATGTTACAAGGCGAAGCAGAAAATTCACTTGAATTGATAAAATCTTCTTTATATATAAAAGGCAAAGTCCTGAAAGTCCTCAGAGCGGGAGATGATATTTATTGACTTCCACCCCAAAAAAAAGTACAGGCCTATGTAGCGATACGTTGAGGTGACCTATGTCCAGCAGTCGATGTTTTTTTTTTTTTTTGTTAATGATAGGCTCGCGTTTGACCACCATCTCACCTGATGGTAAGCGATGATGTGGTCGACGATGGAGCACGCTTGCCTAGAAGTAGCCTATTCACTCTTATCTTATTATCTTGTTTTTAGAATAATATATGCAGAATCTTGCACTTGTAATGTACCTACCTATGTTTTCCAATGAATAAATGAATCTGAATCTGAATCTTGCAATAACACCTTTTTTCACTCTGGCAATCTTTTCTTTATTTTAAAAATCGAATTAGTTTTTATGTCTTACATTTAACCATTAGAGCTCCCACAAGGAACCGCGGTGCGATGCAAATTGCTACGATGATATTTCGTGCAGCAAAGCATCGGGTTAGACTCTGAACAAAGCAGAGCCGTTAAAGACTGGCTGAACGAAGCTAATCATATCAAATTCATTATAAAAGATTTGTTATGATTTGAGGTAGTATTATTGTGTATTTGTTAAATTTATGTGATACAGAAACATAACTATGACCCCTAACTTCGCTAACATGTTGTTTCACAATTCGTGACTCTGAAAATGTGAAATGCAAGTTGTCTGATAAAAAAAAGTAAAATCATATCAGTTATATTGTCATTATTATATCCTTTCAATTAATATATTATTTCCTTGTTGCCTGTCAAAAACATTCGCCAAACATTCGCATGTCTCTTGCAAATACGAATGCGAATGTTACAAAATGTGCGAATATTTGCGAATGTGAATGCGAATGTTCGTTACATCACTAATTATGAGGCCTTACCGCGATCCATTTCACGATCTAAACTGAACTGTTAAAAGGATGGAGCTATCTATGGTGTACAGCCCCATCCCTGTTTCTCGCTTGCACGACTGACACGTCGTGGTAAGGCTGCGGTACTTAATACCCAGCATCACAGTCTCCTTATTTCAGCAGCAAAATGACGCATTGCAATGTTCAGACCTTTTGTTCTAACTTCCCAGTGTGTTCTGACAACAGCTGGTGATATTACAATCCGATTGTTTCGCGCACTTTCTCTGTACACATTTGGTATTTAGATCTATGTACATAATTCTACATAGGCCGTCGAGTTTTACATTTTCTTTACTGGGAATTTTCACACTCTCTTTCAGATGAAGAGTTTTCTAGTCTGACATCTAGTCAAAGAATCAAATATGACCTTCTGCTTCTAGTATCTAATGCAACAAATGTCCAAAGAATTCGGTAGTAGCTTCTTCTTTATTTTTACGTAAGTAGTGTAAATTAAAGTCATCGGACCACGTGATGTACAGCGATGCGCCACCATACATGGTGTTACCATTTACATTACTGTAGGAACATCCCTACTCTATTTCCTACAAATAAAACCTCAACTTCCAAACTAAAAAAATCTCCCTATTTAAACTAAAAATAAAACACGGAACTGCATTTAAGTGCAGCTGTTTCGTAGTTCAAGTTAATTCGACAGCGAACAGACAGGCAGACGGTGCCTAGATGTAGCATTACTTAGGCTACAGTGTAGCCTAGAACTAGGTAATATGCCTGGAGATATGATACATGAATGATGCAACATCACATCACAATATAACAGACAGAAGAGGTAACATCACAATATGTTACCTGATGATATTGTTTGGTGATTATGATGTTAATGTTTGTTTTTTTTGTTACAGGTAATTTAAAGTTTGTTTTTATTGGCTTGAAGGAAAGAGTTACATGGCAGTTATGTTGTAAGTGTAGCTTTAGTTTTATGCCTTTAAATAGTAGGTTACTTCTAGGCAAGCGTGCTCCATCGTCGACCACATCACCGCTTACCATCAGGTGAGATAGAAGTCAAGCGTGAGCTTATCAATAAGAACAAAAAACTTAGTATTCTTAAGATAAACCTGTATTTAATTTTAACAAACTAAAAAAATAAACCATCTTTTTAGTATAATTTTATCGTAACGCAAAATCTTCATAACTAAGTGAATTCAATCGTCTCATTTATTTATCGACCTTTCCTTTTAAGATGAACAAAGTAAAGATCTTACCGTTAATTTCTATTACCAGAACCTCGTAACTTTTAATAAGTATTACCGAAAAATGCTAATAATAATCTTCTTCAAGCCAGTTTATTCAAACAACCGCTCGCATTTGTTTGTGCAAACACTTCGGGACAAACACACCGGGCCAAACACACGAGCATACACATCGGGCCCGATAAATCCCGCACACCACTCGATTTAATTAAATTCATTAGCGAAAGCGTTTACACCGCTGAGGTTAAGGTGTTGTGCGGTACGTGTGATGAGCTGAGGCGGTAGACACTAATATTATACTAGCTTCTGTCAGTGGCTTCGCCTGTGTTAAAGTAGGAAATTCATCATCATCATCATCATTTCAGCCGAAAGATGTCCACTGCTGGGCATAGGCCTCCCCCAAGTGTCGCCACAATGAACGGTCCTGTGCGTCTCGCATGCATCGGACTCCCGCAATCGTTACCAAGTCACCGGTCCACCTTGTAGGAGGCCTTCCAACGTTACGTCTTCCGGTACGTGGTCGCCATTCCAGAACCTTTCGGCCCCAACGGCCATCTGTTCTGCGAGCAATGTGCTCTGCCCATTGCCACTTTAGTTTGGCGATTCTTCGTGCTATGTCGGTAACCTTGGTTCTCCTGCGTGAGTAGGAAATTATTCCAACGGAACAAACACCCGGGATAAAAGCATCCTTTGTACTATTTCAGGACATGTCCTGTAATAGGCCATAGGACAGTAGACCATGGTTCACCCTTGTGCCTTTATCCAATGTCGTTCAGATATTTGAGATATGGGAGCAGTGGTGGCCAAGTACGAGTTGTAGGTCGCGGGTTAAACCCAGCCAGGCGCACATTACTTTGTGTAATTTATTTCATCACCACTGCTCTCAAAACGGTGAAGGAAAACATCGTGAGGAAACCGGCTTGTCCTAGAACTAAAAAATTCGAAGACATGTGACATTCACCAATCCGCACTGGGCCCGCGTGGTGGATTACGGCCCAATCCCTCTCCTAGAGAGAGGAGGCCGAAGTCCCAACAGTGTGAACATTAAAAAGGCTGATTATGCTAAACACCAGGGATAAAAGTATCCTTTGTACAAGACTTGTCACTTCAGGACACTTGTAATAGGCCATAGGACAGTAGACCATGGTTCCCCCGTGCCTTTATCCAATGTCGTTCAGATATTTGAGCGTGATGGAGTTACAAACATACTCATAGACACACATACATACTAACTTTCACCTTTATAATGTTAGTATGATTTGTTGTACATAATGGACTGTTTTGTCTGAAATAAAATTTTATTTTTTTATTTATAATTGTAAAAAGGGGATGGTTCTACGAGCATATTGTGAATATCGTATGTCCTTGACGTTTCTTATCTGAAGTTTCAGCTTCAGATAAAAGTCTGATACTTCCCTCGCAAAAAATATATAGATTTCCCACCCTCAATAAAAAATGTAATCGATGGATGAAATCTTTAACGATGCGTTGTTGCATCTTAATTTCCTAAGAAATAACATATTTTGAATAAAACAATTAGGTTATAGACACTAAATGTCAAAGCTATAACTTTTTACGTAGAAAGCACTATAATACCTGATTTCAATACACTTCAATACTCTCTGACAGTTTCAACGGCCGAAAATAAACGGCAATGAACTATAAGCAAAAAGTGCATACCAACGAGATGAGAATGCTGAGGTGGACGGGAGGTGTGAACCGACTGGATAAGGTGTGCAATGAATATATCAGCTTTAAAATCGCGCCAGTCACCGAAAAACTTACCGGACATCGCCTTAAATGGTATAGACATGTTAGAAGGAGAAGTGATGACTATTTCGTAAAAAATGCACTAAATATGCCAGACAAAAAAAAAGTCAGAGGTCGCCCGCCATTGACCTGGTGGTCCAGAATCGAGAGTGACCTCAAGTAGACCCAATTGCCGGAGTCGACAACCCAGCGTAGAATATCCTGGCGCCAAATAGTAAGGAGACTCGACTCTAAATACAGGGAACAGGAGAGGATAGAGAAGAAAAAGGACTAAGGCTTTTTGCCTTAATCCTTCTGTTTCTTTATCCTCCGCCAACATCTTGTCGTTTGGAGCACCTCTAGAGACCCCAACTAATCCTCCGTTTATAATAAACGGCTGTGAATGTGTGTTTGCATGTTTACACGCTTATAACCCTACAGGAGCTAACTTTACGAACAAATATTTGTCGGCTCTTTCCACTTAATATATTACACAAATACAGACTAATTTGCGTTTCTACGCGGCTTCTAATTTGGGGTAACATTAAGGTATGGAAACGGCTTTTAATTTTTCGAGGACTTATCTGTGTCTTTTTAGTAGTATGTAGAACTTTTAATACGTTGTAATGCCTTTTATTTGTTAGAGGAATCACAGTGTACTTCCAAAGGCTTGATCTTTTTTCCCCGGGGTGTTTAATGAGAGCAGTGATGGACCAGTGGCAACAGCTCCATCTTACGAGTAAAACGCTGTGAGTTCCAACCCAGGCAGGCTCATTACTTTATGTAGCTTATTTAATCACCACTGCTCTCAAATTGGAAAACACCGGGAGGAAACTAGCATGTCCTAGAACGACAAATTTAAAGGCATGTGTCATCCACCTACTTAAACTGGGCCCGCGTTGTTTACGGCCATTCTCTCTCTCCTGGATAGGAGGCTTAAGTTCCAGCAGTGGGAAAATTATAAGGAAAGTCATCCTTTCATCTTAATATACCAACATACATTCATCCGTGCCTCTGAAAGCACGTTAAGCCTTAGATCTCTGACAGTCGTTAATGGTAATCAGAAGTCAGGAAATCTGACACCAGTCGTGCCTTTGCCTTGCCTTGGCATGACTGACGATACGATACTCCTTGGGATATCGTGTTATCCAGTTACTGAGTTGTGGAGGCCCGACTCTTACTTGACTGCTGCTTGAAGCTGGCAGATTAACGAGTACTACCTTTTTAGTTAGTAATGATTAAAAAATCTTTCCTTACTGTTACAAAACTCGATCTACAGTTAACTCCACAAAATGGCCCCCAATTAATAACTTCTTCGCTCACTTATATCACCCTCTAATTACACGTTCACACCTTCAAGGTAAAGGCACGTTCAGTAAATAAGGCGACCGCTACACGTGCCATATCGACGATATTTTATCGAAATTACGCTTATCTGTCATGGCTGCCAAGGGATAGGGAACAGGAGTATTGTTTGTGGACTAATGTGATCATTGATTGTAGCTATGTGGCCCTTTTTCTTGCTAATATTGAAATCATATCAGATTTAAATTGGAGGCCAGCTAGGTACCGTGGATGAAGAAATTACATGAACTTTTTAGAGCAATGTAGTCGCGTATACTTGATGGTAAAACCTAGGAATCTTAAGTCAAGAGTGAATAGGTTATTTCTAGGCAAGCGTACTTCATCGGTGACTACATCACCGCTTACCATCAGGTGACATAGTGGCCTAAAGCGAGTATAGACTCGCTTTAGACCTAGAATAATTAAAAAAAAAACGTCAATTTTTATGGTCTTTTTTGTGGAAAAACCTTTTGTAAGTACAGATCAAACTATGTATTACAGTAGTTTATTGTTGTCGCACATAATAAAGAGTAATATTTGTTATGGATTTGATATAAGCAGAAAATATCACACTAATATTCTTCTTCTTATTTTAATCCTGTCATGTTTCCTTATATAAATAATTTATATTTATATATGTAGGTTTATATTATATTAAATACTTATGTATATTTATTTTATATATATACATTTGTTCCCTTGTTTTTATTCCTTTTTTTATGCACCTGCCATGTTTTCTCTTCACTACCCTTGGTTGACTGGCAGAGAGTGCCTAAGGCATTAAGTCCGCCTTTGTACCTTTGTGTTGCATGAAGTTTTAATAAATAAATAAATATTATTAATGCGTAAGTTTGTGAGTATGTTTGTTACTTCTTCACGCTCGAACTGCTAAACGAATTTAGATGAACTTTGGATTTGTAAGTTATATAGGTATATTTTCTTTTTCATCAGTAAAAAATAGTATTTTCAGCGACTCGTTCGTTAAACTCTTCAACGCAATCCACATCCATCACAGATCAGTTTACACAAACCATTTAATTCTTTTGTCCCGGCATTAAATCTCGGGATGGTGACAGCACAAATCACAAGCCACACACAGTACCTGTCCCGGGCTAGAATATTGCAAGGTTGCAAGCCTTTGTCGCTCGTTTGACTGCTGAAACGTGTGCATGCCACCATTTCGTAAATAGTGCCAGGAATGGCTTTTAAAAGATTTAGTAGAGCTTGAGAATATACAGTATGAAGTGGGTCTTCATCAATTTACTTACAGTGAATTTTAATCAATTTGGCTGAAGTTTGAGATGAAAAAATTAATTACAATCTATCTGAAGATATTTTAATACAAACCAATAACTTTTCGTAGTGTTGGTATATTTTAAATACACTAAAATAAATAGAGATCATATTTATCTTGTTTAGAATATTTATTTTTATTCCGTCATACGCATTTATAGCGAGCCTTTTCAGGTTAACTATTCTAATAGATCAACAGTTGTATGAATCACAATTTTTTTTTTTATTAGAAAGTTATGTTAATTAATTTTATTAATACTTTTTAATTAGAGGAGAGAAAACCCATTCCCGCAAATTATCGCTAACCGTGTTCTTCCTAAAAAGGGTTGATATTATAATATCCCATCCATGACAATAATTTACCACAAAATTTAACCCAAACTGAAAAGTCATTAAATTTAACCATAAACCGGTATAAAACCATAATCTGTCCGTTGTTAAAACTACAAATCCCGCATAATCCCGCGTCATCACATCACTAATGTAACACGCTACACGGCCTGTGAACACGATTGAATTAAATAACCGAGTGTCAAGTGAAACGAATGTGATTTCGATGTGATTTAGTTAATTTTGAGGTTTCTGTAGTAGATTTTATTTTGTGGATAAATGATATTTATTTTGTAAATAAGGTTTTTAAAAAACACTTTTACACGTAAATTTTTTCGTCAATTTAAACTATATGAGGCCCGAGAAGAAACACCGAAACAAACTCGTGAGGTCAAAGTCTCTTTTAAAAACCATACAGTAAACATGCAATGGTCAAATTATTTGAGAACCATGCAGATTTGTGTCTGAGATGAGAAATAAAATGTTATTTTGAAAAACGAATCCAACAAATTAACGCTGTGATGATTCTATTAACATCTTGCGAATGTGTTCATGAGCCTTTACCATACAGGACAACCGACTGGATGCCATCCTTACGTTCAATGGGAGCGCATTACAAAGAGAAATCCCTTGGACAAAGAAGAATTTATTGTCCGTTTGGAGACAACATTTTTACACTGTCAATAACAATATCAGGCTGTTATTATCCTACAAATTACATCTACTTATTCTCAACAAAACAGAGAAAAAAAAAGAAAACTCTCACAATAACACAAATCTCAAGAATTTCACGCTGACATTTCCTATAAACTAAAAAAGCTTTCCTCCCCAACCCCTCATAATTTAATCCGAAAGTTTACCGTTCCCGGAAAAACTACAAGCTGACCTATAAACATGGAATCCCTACTTCACTCATAATATAAAAATATACCTTTTACGTCGAAAAGCGTTCACAATAATACTTAATTCAACCGTCGTGCGATCATCCGCGAACATTTCAGGTTACAAACGGATAAAATGAACTTCCCACAATGGACAAGGGTTTACGGGATAGTTGTCCGGTTGTTGCCCGGTTATTTTCCCGGACAACAAGGGGATTAAGCTGTCCGCTGCCGTATTACCCGGTTTGATGGGGTTGACTACAAGTGTAGAGTTTGATGGTAAAATTTCAGTCTTAATTTTGGTTTGAAACCGGCTAAGAATTTTTTATTGTGAAATGAACAAATCAGTTTCGGTGATTCTCCTGGCGTGATCGCATCAGTGACCTTAGCCAAGTCACAAACGATAAAAGTAAACTCTCAGTAGTCTTTAATAGATTTTCAACTTTATAATATTGGTTATAAAGTTGAAAATCTATTGAAGATTACATAGTGTTTTCGTTCGTTCCGGTCGCTAACGCTCAGTAGTCTTTAATAGATTTTCAACTTTATGCTCTTAGGTATAAAGTTGAAAATCTATTGGAGATTACTAAGCGTTCCCGTTTATCGTTTGCAACTTGGCTAGGGGGGCAGGATGTAGATATCCGCAGGAGAATCACGGTTACAGATATAACCGGAAAAATTGCCAAACTTTACTGCCAGTGGGCAGGGCACATTGCTCGCAGGACATATAGTCAATGGGGCTGAAAGGTTCTAGAGTGGCGACCGCGTACCGAAAGACGCAGCATTGGAAGGCCTCCTACAAGGTGGACCGATAACCTGCCGAGGACCGTGGACTCTAACGGTTACGAGAAACTCAGGACTGTTCGCTGTTGTGACACTTGGGGAGGCCTATGTCCAACAGTGGACGTCTTTCGGCTGATATGATGATAATGAATTGTTCTCTTATGTTACCTCAAGTAAGTTCTACCTATTAGAAAATGATTTATGTAAAACCGGCTAAGTGTGGAATAAACACAAATATCTTTACGTAAATCGAACTTTCTTTCTAGACGTTAAATGCCACCTAAAAGTATTTCAATTTAAGCACTTAATTAAACTGTTTTTTTACTAATTATTACGATCTATCCATCTATCTGGTGACATACGGACAGACGTTAGCTTAGTAAATAGGGTCTTGCTAAGGGTTTTTATAAGCACGTTTTCAATAAAACTGATGGGACAGTTGCCGCAGTGATTGAGCGATTGGCTGCTGCGCTGCATGTTGCAGGTTCGATTCCCGCGCACGGAACAAATATTTATATAGCCTACAGATAGTTGTTCCGGGTCTGGGTGTTTTGTGGATTTGAATTTACATGTTAGTGAAGGCAACCACAATACAGGAGTAATTCTTAACAACAACAACAAACAACAACATTAAATTAAAAAAAACTGGGCAAGTGTGGGTATGTCCGTCATAGCCGAACTTTGTTGGATCAAATGTACACTATGGACTAAAATTTCCAAGGCGCCTGGAGTCTTGTTCACTTTAGTAGAAAATCATCAAATAACTTCTTCTGCTCTGGATGGAGCCAGATGGAGTGTTCGGTTTTTACTGACCCTTTAACTAACATCCACACGTGTTTCTCTCAGTTGCCCTTTTCATTCCAGGGCCGCAGTGACTCTTTCGAATTATCCCCCAACCCTAAGTAAAATCGTCTGCGATAACATTACTATAAGTTCAAAGAGAAGTAAAAGAAAGAAAGAAAAACCGGGAAAGTGCGAGTCGGACTCGCGCACTGAGAGTCCCGCATAAACTTATCTATGTAGGTAATTAGTTCAATTCCCGAACGGAGTCTCAGAGATTTTCCGAATCGCAATTTTTTTTTGTTACCTGTCAACAAATTTACTGTTTTCAGATCTATTCCTATACCTGTGCTATAAGACCTTGCTTTATGCGAAATTTTAGGATTCTGGGTCAACCGGAAGTACCTTATGAATTTTGATTCCTTTGAGTGTCGAAATATACGTTTTTTCCGACATAAACAGCCATATCTTTTTTTTTTCGTTAACTTAGAAGTTTGATTTTATCACAGCTTCAAGGGACCGCAGACCTGAGTATATGACTTTAATTTCAACTCGATGCCTCCAAGCGTTTTTGTAATAAAGGGTCTTGACAGACCGACAACAAAGTGATCCTTTAAGGGTTCCGTTTTTTTTCCTTTTGAGGTACGGAACCCTAAAAAGACTGAGTATAGACCTCAAAACAAACAAAGCTAAACAAAAGAAGCTATAAACTTATAAGGCATGTCTCACAGTCGTAACTCAGCAGTAAGAGTAGTTACTCAGCGGTGACAGCCGTGACGGAGTGGTAGGCAGGGCTATTGCGTTGCACACTTTATTGCCACCGGCCGGCCCATTCTCCTGATGAGAGTAGCAACTGATAATCTTACTACTGTAGTTACTTCAATCTTACTGTGGCTGTTCAGAACTTTTTATTATGTAAGTGTTGAGTACTTACCTTTTAATATCTAATCTTATCTAATCTTACCTAATTTTTAGTAAGATACCGTGGTATCTTATTTATTTATTCAACAACTGACATCTCCCGGCGGCTTCTCTCGCATGAAGGTAGATAATTAGCCCAAGGGAATATATTCCCGGGATAAAAACTCTTAAAATCTTATGAGCTATTTCAGGACATGGTCTAGCCGTATGCCAAATTTCATCCCAATCTGTTCAGCCGTTTAAGCGTAAAGGAGTAACAAACATACACACCATCATTCATACGTACAAATTAAAATATTAGTGTCATTAATGTGCATACATATAATAAGAGTTAAGAGTATATATGTGGATGGGTGGAGAGGGAGAGGGAGGCCAAAGAAAAGATGGATATCCATCCATCTTTTCTGTATAATCAAATGCAAAATCACATAGCAAGCAATCAACACGGTTTCATGCGGGGTAGATCAACACACTCGAACTTGGTAGCTTTTTCGGAAAATGTTATCGAGTTTGTGGACCAACGGATTCAGGTTGACGCAGTTTACACTGATTTCAGTAAAGCGTTCGATAAAGTAGACCACCAACTTTTATTGCAAAAACTTGAGAAGTACGGAATCTATGGTCCACTGCTGAAATGGTTTCATTCATACCTTAGTGATCGTGTAGCATTCGTTGTATTGAATGGGTCGAGATCTGAAGACTTCCGTGTAACCTCTGGGGTACCACAAGGCTCCCACCTAGGACCTTTGTTATTCAATATTTTCATTAATAGCATTATACATTGTTTTCATCATGCACAGTCTTATTTATTTGCGGATGATCTCAAACTGACCTTGCCTATAAAATCTATAGAAGACTCGTATATGCTACAGGCCGACTTGGATAGACTAGTGGAGTGGTGCAACAATAATAGGATGAGCCTAAATTTTGACAAATGTTTACATATAAAATTTTGTCGAAATAAGAAAGCTCATAACACAAAATATACTATTTCAGGCAAAGCACTTGGGGAGGTTGATAGTATCCGGGATCTGGGAGTAGTGATGGATAGTAAATTGAGTTACAATGCCCATTTAGACAAGATAATAGCTAACGCTAACAAAATGCTGGGCTTTGTATTAAGGACCTCCAAGCCTTTTAACAACCCAAAGACCAAAATTATTCTTTATGAGACGTTGGTCCGTAGCAATTTAGAATACTGCTCACAGGTATGGTCACCTCATTACAATGTTCATAAGCAGCGAATTGAGCGAGTCCAAAGAAGATTTTTAAATCATTTATCCTTCCGGGATAAAACCGCGTATCAACTGAGATCTTATAAAGACCGTATTGTGCACTACAAATTTCAAAGCCTCACCAATCGTAGAAAAGTTCAGGATCTTTGCTTTCTTCATAAAGTGATGTCTTCCAAGCTTAATACTGATCTTTTGTCAAGAGTGAACATAAATATCCCTAGTAGATTACCACGGTCCCATACCTACAACTTATTCAAACAAGTTCGGCGCAAAACGAACCTGGGTGACAACTCTCCTCTTGTACGAGCAACCAAACTGTACAACGCTATATGCCGCAAAGCTGACGTTGACATAAATCACGACACTCTGATGTCGTTTAAAAGAAAACTGTATAAACACTTTCAGGCGGAATACCTTTGATTTATCACTTCAACATAAAATTAATCATTGAATTGGAAAAAAAAATTGTAATATAGTTTAATATATATATATATATATTTATTATATGCATGTAACCGTATTTTGTTTTGTGAAATCTAAGTTATCTAATTTAATCTAGTATTTTAATTTAGAATTTATTTAATGTAATTTAATTCAGGACATTTTATTTTAATTTAATTTATTCGTAATTTGTTTGACATGCGCATTCCTATCAAAATTTAATTTTGACATTGCTTTTATTTTATTATTTAACCTCTAATATTGTTTAATTTTTTTTTTCTATGCGTCATATCATGCTTAATACTTTTGTTTAATATTTTCATAAGTATTTAGAGCCATGTTCACTCGTTTATGCATAAGCTGTGGTTACCTATAATTGAGTGTGCATTATAGGACAAGGTTACGTGTACCAATTTTAATTTCTAAGTTTTTTTATTTTGTAACACTCGTTGGTGATCCTTAAATAAATAAATAAATAAATAAATAAATAAATAAATCTTGTGTGTGTGTGAACAGTGATATGAAAGAAAAGGAAGTTAGTTATACCATGACGGTTGACAGGATAGAATGGAAGAAAAAAACGTGTTGCGCCGACCCCAAATTAGACGGGACAAGGGCAGGAAGATGATGATGATGATGATGACATATAATAAACTAGCTTTTGACTGCCGCTTAGCCCGCGTACATAAAATATAGCCTATTTCACTCAGGAATAAAGCAGCTTTCTATCGGTGAAAATTTTAGGAATCGGGCCAGTATTTTCAGAGATTACTTCTTACGAACAAAAAAAAAACAAACTTTATTTCTTTATAATATTATAGTGTAGATAGAAAAGAAGAAATCACAAGACTTGGTTCCTGGCATTGCTAGGTGTCCTTTTTTTTACCAGTTTATTCACCAAAATTCACATACATACTTCTCATAATCATCATCATCTCTCTAGCCTTTTTCCCAAATAGCTTTGGGTCGGCTTCAAGTCTAACCGATTGAATACTCGTGTGTTACATGGAGCGACTGCTTATCAGACCTGCACAACCCAGTTACTGGGTAACACGACACTCCTTAGATAGGCTGATGATCAGACTCTCTAACGTCTGACCATCTGTAACGACTGTCAAAGATCCAAGAATGACAACTGGGACCGACGGCTTTACCTACTTTCCGAAGCACGGGGTCACAGTATAGATATATGGAACAGTACGGAAACTTCCTACAAATGTTCGAAACGGCTCACTCACACAAACATACGCATCGACGAGACTCCTAAGCGGCATTCGCTACTGACAGGACCGCGAGAAACGCTTAGGAGTCTCGTCGATGCGTATGTTTGTGTGAGTGTGCTGTTTCTAATATTTGTAGGTAGTTTCCGTACTGTTCCGTATATCTATACTGTGACGGGGTGTCGGTAATATACGCCGTATATATAATTGACACCGTCATTTCGTGTACAATAATTTATAGTTTTAATCATTTGTTGTAGTTGCTTTTATATGTATTAGTTTATTATTTTGTAAGATTATTTGTGTATTTTATTTATCTATGGGCCTTAGTTGTCTGATAATAAAGGATTATTATTATTTAGAAAAGTACATATAAATTGACAATTCACATTGGTACTTGCCCTGCCTTGCTTTGACTTGTTACTTGACCTTTCTCATAATCAAAACCATTATTCTTCTTTGTGTCACAGAATTATCTCAGGAAGTAATATAATCCAAATAAAAACTTGCCACTTCCTTAAAATGCATTTAAAAAATTTAAAATTCCCTCTAGCCACTTCAAGCAAACTTAATTTCGCCGCAAATTTAAAAACGTAACTTAGTTTTTTAAAAAGAGGTTAGTAGGAGCTAAGTAAAATAAATATTTTTGAGCGAGTACCTCGTGGGAGAGATGGCAGATAGACCACGTTCCTCTTGTTGTGACCACCTAATTATAATATTATGACCGTCCTTGGAATATGTAAGTTTAAGGTCTCGGGTTGATTAACGAAAGGAATTTTGGGAGATTGAAATTTCTAAGGATGACAAAATAATGTCAAAATTTCTTTGTAAGCGGTTTAAAACGGTGGTGATATCGCTAATTGAATCTGTAAAAATCTTCTTTTATCCAT
The DNA here is from genome assembly GCA_905147345.3 of Mythimna impura. Lineage (NCBI taxonomy): Eukaryota > Metazoa > Arthropoda > Insecta > Lepidoptera > Noctuidae > Mythimna > Mythimna impura. Next base: position 26,006,129 of record LR990362.1, on the reverse strand, counting down.
GTAGGTACCTATTTATTTATATTTAGATTAAAGTTATGTTATGTTTCGCGGCTTTGCCCAGGTGATAGTAGAAAATTATCTCAAGGGGATATCCCCTTGAGATAATTGAGTGAGTATACCACCGCATAAAAAAAAAAAATATCTATACCAGGATATGGTCTGCCTGTACTAATTTTCATCAAAATCCATTCAACCGTTCGAGCATGAAAATGTAACAAACATACAAACAGTTTTGGCTTATATTATTGTGATCTCATATCAAACTTTTTTTTATGGATAGGTTCACGTTCGACAACTATCTCACCTGATGGTAAGCGATGATATGGCCGACGATGGAGCACGCTTGCCTAGAAGCAACCTATTCACTCTTGACTTAAAGACACCTAGGTTATAGCTGGTTATACCTACGTGAATCACCACACTCTCTTAACAAAAACACGACAATGTAACATTCAACCACTAGCTCAACATTTAAAACCTCTTCCCTAGGTCCCTGCTTACCACCTATCTTAGTAGCCATACTTCAGCCTACTTCTCTTCTAAATATGTTTAATGCATTTGCCTTTGCGTGAGGATAAATTACGAAGCGACGCTCTCTTATAATACTCTGAGGGCTGGTTAGGTCTTAGTGAAAGCGAGTAGCGAAGAAGAATAGCGATTTAAGAAAATTACAAAACGGTCGATGCCCCCTCTCATCATTTCAACAGAGTTTGTGGGGAGCCTGGTAATTTATGTGACAGGATTTCCTAATGCAGATACCAGAAATAATTGTATCTATATATATACCTAAAAGGAGAAACTGACTTAGAAATCAGAAACGTTTATTTCAAATAGAAAATTTACAGGCACTTCAGAATTGCCATAATGTCGATCAGTCAAAATATAGTGAAGTTAAATTGCACTTTCCGAAGCGTAGATCTATAGAGAATCACGTGCATGAAACTCCGACTGACTGACATATCAACGCGCAGCCAAAACTACTGGTACTATAATTTGCTTTTATGCCCTAGGCGAGCACTAAGAGACGATTTTCCAAAACTCACCCCCTAAAGGGGTGAAACGGGAGTTCAATGTCTGTAAGGATAAACCTACTTTTACGCGGGCCAAGCCGCCGTCAGAAGCTAGTTCATAATAACGACTCAATAAGTAAAATTGTTAAAACCTACATCAACGTTTCAGTGTCTTGTATAATTTTTATCAAGTTATAAAAACTTATATAAATCTTTCCGCTCCCCGCTCTTACTCGTACCTCACAGGGTTGTCACACCCCAGAGTCAGAAGTTCAATTTAAAACAAATTGTTAGTTTATTTAGCCGAAGTCTCAACTTTTAGCTCGATGCAACTAAATTCAGTTTGTGGCGACGTTTCTCCTGATTTTTCTCTCTAACACCTCAGCCTGGAAATTTTATTTCTGCAAATAGATTTAGTTTGAGTTGAGTTAATAGTTTTTAGAAGTTAGTTATAATGAGTATTATTTGAAAAGGCGAGGTATTAATTCATTTACTGTTTCTCTTGGGGCGAAATCTACTTTCAGCAATTGAGTTAACGAGCTGAATACTTCTGCTACTTATAAATAAAATAAATTATGAAGAACCTTTCATTTGAATACCTGTATTGAGATATTTTATTCAATGTTTATTAAAATAACTGTTACTTTTCAGCAAACATGCAACATTATCACCTTAAATAATATCACCATAAGTACTGAACCTGGTCATGAACTGCGGGCCGGAAAATAAAAGACAGAAGTTAATTTCATCGTTTTATTTTTATTTCTACATTGCCCCCCGCTGACAGATTAGAAGTCCATTCTCTCCGAATTAGAGTAATTCCGAATTTTTTTGCTTGATGTACCTGGCGCCCGAATTTTTTACCTTTTTCTTATTTTTTTGGTACATCATCGACCCCCTAACTTATATTATCACACTCACATATTTTTATATATTACATTTGGCAATGACAAATTCTTTGTAAAACTTAAGAAAACATTAACTCTACCGTTTTCAGATACGTAAGTTCACATTCCAACCAGTTAATCTAAACGGGTTCATTATAGTACTAATAGCTTAATTTCAGGACATTATCGTTAGTCTCCCGACTTTCAGCAGAACTAAGGAACTAACGACATTCTTACAAGACAACTGGTGACCTTCTACTAACCTAAAAAATTGTGTCACAAAATATTAAATTTACGTTGAAAGCCATATCTTGTAAAGCCATGAAATGTCAAAGTGTGCCTACATAAGAAAGACCCATCTTTGCATAAGTAAATAGATCTTATACCGACTCAGAAAAACTACCAAAAAGGGTGTCAGCTGAAAAATCTTGCCACATCATAAACACAATATAAAAATTCAGAAAAAAGAATATAGTTACAAGAAAAACTCATTCCTAGGGCAACCCTTATTCTTTTATTACACACACTAATGTCACATTAGCGTAGGAATGTGGCAGTGTGCGTTGGAACGCGCGTTTTTTTCGCATGTGTGCGGTTGTACGCGCGTATACCGCCCCGTGATTGATCGTTGCTCTTACGCGCGAGTGTGCGTAACGCAGGGTTGACACAAACGCGCGTACGTGAAATGATTTTATTTATTCCCTAAGTAAATGTTCTGACATTTCCGAGATAAGTTTTGTTGCGGTGAATGGAGAAATAGTATTATTTGGAGATGTTTTTGTGGACCTAGATTTGGGGGAGATTATGTAAGTTGAAGACGGAAAATATGTCTCTTTTGCAAGGATTGTAGGTAATATGTTTTCCCTAATTTCATGACTGAATGGATTTATTCTGTATTTAGTGAAAGCTTAGTGATTTATGAGTATCAAACTGTGTTTTTGCTATCTATTAATTTAATTTTCTTATACCTACTCATTTCTAAAGCACTGTTGCTTTTTTAACATTCTATCGGCGATCATCATCATCATCATCATCATTTCAGCCGAAAGACGTCCACTGCTGGACATAGGCCTCCCCCAAGCGTCGCCACAACGAACGGTCCTGTGCGTCTCGCATCCATCGGACTCCCGCAATCGTTACCAAGTCATCGGTCCACCTTGTTGGAGGCCTTCCAACGCTACGTCTTCCGGTACGTGGTCGCCATTCCAGAACCTTTCGGCCCCAACGGCCATCTGTTCTGCGAGCAATGTGCCCTGCCCATTGCCACTTTAGTTTGGCGATTCTTCGTGCTATGTCGGCAACCTTGGTTCTCCTGCGGATATCCTCATTCCTGATTCGATCACGCAAGGAAACTCCGAGCATAGCCCTCTCCATTGCCCTTTGGGTGACTTTAAGCCTTCTAATGAGGCCCATTGTAAGCGACCACGTTTCGGAGCCATATGTCATCACTGGCAACACGCACTGGTCATAGACTTTCGTCTTGAGACACTGTGGTATATTGGACGAGAAGACACCGCGCAGCTTCCCGAACGCTGCCCAGCCGAGTCGGATTCGACGATTGATCTCTTTCTCGAAGTTAGACCTTCCCAACTGGACCGTCTGTCCCAGGTAAACGTATTCGTCTACAACTTCGAGTGTAGAGTCCCCGACCTTGATAGGAGTGGGTGCTACATGGCTGTTTACCATGACTTTGGTTTTGTCCATGTTCATTTTAAGTCCCACTCTTTCGGAAGCTCTACTGAGGTCACCAAGCATTATACTGAGCTCCTCCGTAGTCTCAGCCATGACTACTATGTCGTCGGCAAACCGAAGGTGAGTGATGTACTCGCCATTGACATTAATGCCTAGCCCTCTCCATTCCAAAACCTTGAAGACATCCTCCATTGCTGCCGTGAACAGTTTCGGAGAAATAACGTCTCCCTGCCTCACACCCCGCTGCAAGAGGATAGGTTTCGAGGTCTGGTCTTGTAGTCGGACTGACATAGTGGCGTTTTTGTACAAACACTTCAGCACTTCGATATACCGATAGTCAATTTGGCACCGTTGGAGAGACTGCAGTACAGCCCAAGTTTCAATCGAATCAAAGGCTTTCTCGTAGTCCACAAACGCTAAGCAGAGAGGCTGATTATACTCCTCAGTCTTCTGTATAACCTGCCGCAGCGTATGTATGTGGTCCACGGTGCTGAAGCCTTTACGAAATCCGGCTTGTTCGGGAGGCTGGAAGTCGTCGAACCTGCGCGCGAGACGATTCGTGATGACTCTGGAAAACAGCTTGTAGACATGGCTCAGAAGCGAGATGGGCCTATAATTCTTAAGCAGGGCATTATCGCCCTTCTTAAAGAAGAGTACCACCACGCCTCTGCTCCACGCCTGTGGCGTTTTTCCCTCGAGTATGACGGAATCAAATAGCTTCTGAAGGGCCTTAAGGACCGGTTTTCCACCCGCCTTCAGGAGTTCGGCCGTAATTCCGTCCTCACCCGACGCCTTGTTGTTTTTCAGCTGCTTCAGAGCCATCCTAATCTCGTACAGGCTGACGTCCGGGATATCTTCGGTATAGTGTCGAGTCAATCTAGCTCTTGGGTCGTTCACTAGATTTACAGCGGGTTTAGCGATAGACGTGTATAACTGTCCATAAAAAGCCTCGATCTCTCCCAGAAGCTCCGATTTGGCGGATATGACTCTGCCATCGTCGGTCTTCAGTTTCGTGAGCTGGCTTTGCCCAATAGACAGATCTCGTGCAAATACTTTAGAGCCCTTATTCCGCTCAATCGCATCCTTAATCCTTGCGGTATTAAAGCGGCGAAGGTCACGTTTCAGGGACTTCGAGATTTGTCTATTGAGCTGCCGGTATATGCACGCATCGTCTGAAGACTGCAGAATCATCTCACGCCTCTTCTTCATTAGCTCGAGGGTCGGATCGGAGAGCTTCTTGTTTTTATTTGTACGGTGAGTCTTGAAAAACTTAGACCCGACCGTATGGACAGTTTCCACGAACCCATCGTTATATTCATCCACGGAGCTTCCTAGGCACTCGAAACGATTGTGGAGTTCGAGCTGAAAGCTCTCGGGGTTTTGGATCTGGATCTGTGCTGGACGGAGCGTAGACTTCATCAGTCGAGACCTTTCAAGCTTAATGTTAATATTCAATGTGCCTCTTACGACGCGGTGATCACTTCCAGTTTTCACCGCGTTGATCACAGAGACATCATTGAATATTTGCTTTTTCGTCGACAGGATGAAGTCAATCTCATTTCTAGTTGCACCGTCAGGACTTTGCCAGGTCCACCTTCTATGCTCACGCTTTTTGAAGAAGGAATTCATCATATAGAGGTCCTCCTTCTCCATAAAGCTAGCCAGTAGGTGTCCCCGGTGATTCCGACGTCCAAATCCAAATTGCCCCACTCGCAGCTCGTCACCGTCTCGTTTGCCCAGTTTCGCGTTAAAGTCCCCCATGACCACGGTGAAGTGAGTCTTAGAACCATGCATGGCTCTTGATATATCCTCATACATGGATTCTACTTCGTCGTCGGGATGTGTCGAGGTCGGGGCGTAGACCTGTATGACCTTCAGCGAATATCTTGATGATATTCTGAGTATAAGGTACGCCACCCTGGTCGACACACTCTCGATCCTCACCACATTGTTCACAAGGGACTTGTGGACGATAAACCCGACACCACCCTGGGACTGCTGGTCACCCTCCCGGAAATAGAGCAGGTTACCGGATTTGAGAATTATCGTATCCTCCCCCTGTCTTCGGACTTCAGACAATCCCACAATACTCCATCGCAACCTGCTCAATTCCTCCTCCAGTTCGGTGATCTTCTCGTCAGTCCTCAGTGTACGCGTGTTAAAAGTTGCCAGGTCGAGTCGTTTCATAGATGGGTAGCCAAATCTCATCCGGAGATTCTTCGCACCCCTTGCCTCGTCGTGGCCTTGACCGCTACCGGAGTCAAGGGTAGACGGGCTGCCGGGCACTAGGGGCCATTTTTTGTTTCTGTTTTTCATGTTGGGGGGGGTTGCCATAATCGCCACGCTTGGCAGACGGGTTGGCGATCGCAGTTTGGTTGTTGTAATGTACAGAGGATGCTGCTGCCCATTCTCTGGTATGTCCCTTAGTCGCCTCTTACGACACCCTCGGGAAGAGATGGGATGGTGTTATTCTTAACGTCCGAACACCATACGGAACCCGTATCGGCGATCGCAATGATTGAATTGCTAAAATGTTTGGGATTGACCTCGTGAATTTTCGGTAGGTCATCCTATTAAATTCTTTTCTTCGATTATTATCGCTTTAGAATAATCCTGCGCTGGGCCTGCGTGGTGGATTACGGTCTATTCCCTCTCCTAAAGTAGGGGTCTGCGTCCAAACAGTGGGAACATTATAAAGCTGATTATGCGTTACTATGCTTAATAGTCGCTTGAAGCCCTAGTATCACTTGATTTTAGTGAAAACGTGCTAGAAATCCCCACGTCAGGACAGCCCTACCTCCACTGAATTCACTTAAAACCGATCCCGACTTACATCCAACTAACACCATTACGTCAAACTAACAAACTTTCCTATATCCTCGATTGCATTGCCCTTCCAATCATCAGAAGCTACGCCAAACTCCAGCAACACAACTTCGTAATAAAAAGTAAAAAGAGGAAGAAATAGTGAAAGTTGCAATATAAAGCGGTAAGCCTAGTGACAGCCCTGACTTAGCGCGACCAACAAAGTAAGGAAACATGTTCGTCGGGTGACTTCTTAATCTTTCGCTCAAACGCTATTGGTTGGTTTGCGACGTGGAATTTACAAGCGGTAGCGATTTTATTGTTACATTTTGCAGTTTTTTTTTCTTTTGTTTTTGCACGATTTGTGCATCTAGCCGGTGTCAAGTGTAAAAGTATTTCATTTTAAATACGGCATAAAGTTACTTTAGATAGATAGAAAAAATGTTTTTACAGACCTCACACACACAACTTTGGCAGCGTTTATTTGGCAGCAAATGTATCGAGTCAGCCGACTCGGCAAGCTTCGCTCCTTGCATCGTTTTCCTCAATGCTGAGGGTCGTGACCTCGACGAATAACTTTCTTGTGGACTATATTTCGCCTTGTTGTCCTATCTTCGGCGATGTGGATGGCGTCGCAGACTGTGGTCCCCAGTGTAGCACGGAGGTAATCGATCGATACTAAAATAATATTTTCAGCTCCATTTTACCGAAATCGCGCCTTTTTCAATGATTTCACATATTGTCCAGCTGTTTAGGTATTTGACATACAAAACTACACCAATTTTACATCACGGTTACTGAACTTCACTCGAAAAGATCCCGCCAAAAACTCCTTTGTGGTTTCATAGATAATAAAGCGGTTTCTCCGATATATTGTTTTGAGTATTTTAACCATTTTTAAACAAATGTACTCCAGACACTGCCTGATTAAATTTCTGTGGTGTCTGTGGCTTACAATTACTGTAATAATAAGATTGATTTCCAATCTGTTTTAAATCAGACATTGTCATTGAAATCTGTAACAATGCCATTTCACTAATTGTGTCCTAGATAATTTTGTATATCAATTAATCTCAATGATCAAATAAATAAGATGGTCATCTTATTTATTTGATCTAATTTTACCAATAGGCTTAACACATCAATTTCTACACACTCTAAAATAAAGACGCTTTCTGCGCGTCTGAATGTTCATCGACTAAATCCTCCTAAACAATAATATGCATACAATTCGTCTGAAATAAAAGCCGTATTGAAATCTGGCTGAACGTGAGGCGCGTTATATATTTCGTGGACAGATCTTAGAAATTGATCACTTCATGATATCGCCAAGTAAAACGAGCCAGATCGTTTTAAACGTTATAGTTTGATGATATGTCAATCCTCGTTTGGCTTACTTTCTTTAGACCTTTTATTATCATAGAAATCCTACATCAATGATGTGGCCAAACTAGGCTCGAGGATCGAGAGGAAACGAGGATCTGGCTTCTAAGATCTGGCTACAACATATATATACAGTATTGCTGCGATATACATCTTATCCATGCACTTGATGAAAGAAACATACTACTACTGGCTTATCTCCGCTACCGCCCATCGTTTGCCCCCACTTAATCTTAATCCCAGTCTGCGGTTCGATACAGGACAAAGTTTGTCATCAGCAACAAGGTCGCGTCTCCACAGGGTTATATTTTAAGGACTGATAAACTACCCAGCAGATAAGCCGCTTGATCCGCGGAAAGGTTTAGACGACAAAACATATTGAATCCTTATATTGATAAACTTATAGACGTTGATCTGTATGAATGTTGCGCTGGAAATGTGATTTAGTAATGTATTTTGTGAGAATGTAATAGGCGAACGGCTGCTTTGTTCTGTATAACATATTCTGCTTTCTTTATATTGAGTTATGGATATGATAGGACACCGTGTTGACCAATTACTGGGTTTAGGAGGTCAGATAAGTGATTCCATGTAAATATACGAATTCACCAGCATCCATGCAGACTGGAAACCAGCCCAATATAGTTAGGAAAAAGCTAGATAGATTGATTGGTTTAATTGCCAATAAAGTTGAATATTTTCATACGTCTCATCATCAGCTTAGACATCCACTTTTGGACATAGGCCTCCCCCAATTGTCGCTACAATGACCGGTCTTGTACGCCTCGCATCCATCGTATTCCCGTGACTTTCACTAGATCATCAGTTCAGGTGAAGGTTGTGGGAGGCCTACCAACGCTGCGTCTTCCAGTACGCGATCGACACTCCAAAACCTTTCGACCCCATCAACTATCGGTTCTGCGAGCAATGTGCCCTGCTCACTTCCTCTCAAGTTTGAGGATTCTTCGGGTCATGTCGGTAATCTTGTTTCCACTGCGGATATCTTCATTTCTCTTTAGGTGTTTTTTTCCTACGTCTAGCAGGTTTAAAATCCTGGCTTCTGATTATTTCTAGATTCATATTACTATTAATTTCGTTTTTGTAATGAATAATGTTTAAAATCAAACCAGACTGGGTCCGTGTACTGGATCAACAGAGCCCAGTCTCTGTGACCGCAAGAAAGTCTGTATTGACTGATTGTAAGATTTAAATATTACAGACAATATTACAAACTACCTCTCAGACTAGACTAGATTTCCAGTAGTAACGGCCCCGACTTACGAGTTGTAGGTCGCGGGTTCAAACCCAGCCAGGAGCATTACTTTGTATAAATTATTTCATTACCTCTGCTCTCAAAACGGCAAAGGAAAACATCGTGAGGAAACCGGCATGTCCTAGAACCTAAAATTCGAAGACGTGTGACATCCACCAACCCACACTGCGCCCGCGTGGTGGATTACGGCCCATTCCCTCTCCTAGAGAGGAGGCCTGAGTCCCAACAGTGGGAACATTACAAGGCCGACTATTCTAATATTACAGACTGCATTTAAAACAATGCACATCTACAAAGAATTTTCGCCATTAGAACTTCTAAAGACACCACTAATGTTAAAACCAATCACTACACCCATGTCTGCACCAACTACTTCCTAAGACTAAACACTAATCTATGCTAAACCTAGTCTTGCTAAACCGGCACTAAATTCAATTGTTACTTAAGTCGAGTACCCGGTCCCGCTACCCGGGTCCTCCTACCCGGTGTTCGACTCGGTTCGTAAGATACATGGTGAGGGTTGGATTAGACGTGCTTGCTTATCTGGGAGGTAGTTTTGGGTAATGTTTGGAAGACGGTAGGTAGGTGCCGGGTTGTTATTTTGAGCTGAATGTGTATGTTAGCCAGTAAGTCTATCTCTGAAAGGTTGTAAGGTTTGAACTGCCCTCCTACGAAGACGTGCCCTGTTCAATTGGTGGTTTAGAATCGGTTACTGAATCGATTTCAGCTATTTTAAGTTATGGGATTAAAAAAATTGATAATTCTTTATAAATCTTGATTACGTTACTAGCATGCTTGTGTGTGCGTGCGAAGATACCAATACCGATGCATTACTAATATAGTGCGTCGATTCCGAGGACCTAACTCTTAACTGTCTCATCAACGCCCAGCCTACACCCTAAGATCTAGAAAGCTGTATTTTTTCCACAAATGTTGTTTTTAAGATATAAACGAGGACCAAGAACGAATCTTCCGAAATATATCCTTAGCAGGAGTGGGTTTTAGTCAGTAAAAATCTGACATGCTCTCCCGCTCCGCTCTAGTGCGTGAGAAGTCATTAGATGATATCCCACCTAAAAAACAGGGTTTCATGCGAGCGAAGCCGTGAGCGTAAGCTAGTAATATTCCATAGTTGCAATCGTGCTCATGGTCCGTTTATTCTGATCATTACAATTTTTTTAGATTCAACACCATCATTGTTCTATTTCACTCAAATACACGATATTTTTATAATCTCTTCGTATAAAAATATTGTTTCAAAGCACGCCGGTACTGTGTATTTAACTGTGAGCAACTGTATATAGCCAAAATCTCTTATAGTGTTAACACACGCTAGACCTTGGTACGGACGGACCAAATCCGTCGCACCAAATTCGAGCGTCTGTTACCACTATTACTATTAATTCTTGAGATTAGTTGTACCTACTTCAGGAATAGTATTATCAGAATATATTGACCCACATCGGTTTATGTTTTGCCTAATGGGTTAGCTGTGTTATTTCTAGAGTCACGTTGGAACGCCTGAAATCTATATTTCTTGGTAACTGAACTAGAAAATTACAAATCATGTGTGTACTCATTAAAACGTTACTTGCAATAATAAATCATAGCAACATAATTATAACTTTCTGACAACTAAGTTCACACTCTTGCTCTTTCTCTAAATAATTACCTGCCGGAGTCTCTGTTTCCTGATAGCTATAACCTAGGGGTCTTTAAGTCAAGAGTGAATAGGTTACTTCTAGGCAAGCGTGCTCCATCGTCGGTCACATCATCGCTTACCATCAGGTGAGAAAGTGGTCAAACGCTCGCGTTTATGCATAGGCATAAACGCGAGCGTTTGACCACTTTCTATTATGGCATAATAATTAAAAACAATGGATTTGTTCAATTAATAATAATAATAATATTCAACAACTTTCACACAACGCCGTCTAGTCCCAAGCTAAGCTGAGCTTGTGTTATAAGTACTAATCAACTGATAAACGTATTTATATATTTCTTAATACATACATACTATGGATAAATTACATCCAGACACAGAACAAAATGATCGTGCTCATCACACAAACATTTGTTTTGGGTGGAAATCGAACCCACGACCTCCGGCATAGCAGTCAGGGCCACTAACCACTAGAGCAACAGGCCAGTCTATTATTTATAGACAAAACAATTATCACGTTTATCGTCATCGACTCTCTAGCGTTTTCCCAGCTTGGGGTCGGCTTCCAGTCTAACCGCATGCGGCTGAATACCCTTGTTTTACATGGAGCGACTGCCTATCTGACCTCTACAACCCTTTACTGGGCAACACAATACTCCTATAATAGACTGATGGTCAGACTTTCTGCCGTATGACTACCTAGTCCTACGGCAGAAAGTCTGACCATCACAAACAGCCACCATCATAAATCATTACAAACAGTCGTTACAGGTACCTGTAACGACTAATGATTTATGTTCAATAACTCGAAAATACTTAATAGGAATAAAAAAAATGTACTTCTTTTGATTTTCACCAGTTGGGTGTGAAGCTTTTATTTTTTTAGAATATCTTGGTCACTGAGCTGTTTGGTCTAGTCAGTGGGTTCCTTGCGGATTTGCACGCCAACCCCCGACTCCTCCTCTCTCCGTCCCCCTATAACATCCAACTTTTATTTCCGACCACATTCGCTTCTGGGGACGATGCCACAACTCTGTGGGTGTGATGCCTTTTGTTAATTGTGATTATATTTTTGTGATTTAACTTTAGAGGTATAACTTATTAACCATCTTGTTAATCCTAATGTTTCTCGAAGTTCTTTCCATTAGATAGTATTTCACATTATTAGTTTTCTAGATATTTCAAAAGAAAACGATATTTCTTATTATTAAAAACCTCATTGAAGCTTCCTACAGTGACCATTTTGAACTTAACTTCGACATTCCCACAGCTAAGATAAATCTCAACCATATTTACACTTGCTATACAACTCAGTGGAGAATTTCCAATAGGATCGCATCTTACATGAATGCTAAGACAATAAGCCAGAGCCTCTCGCTATGAATACGATCTTAGAACACAATGCTTGAGGTTTAACGACAGGGCAAGAACTACGGTGAGACAAGTCGGATTGACAACAAGAGTTTTCAATAAAATACACAAATCATTATTATTATTATCATAGTATTAGTGTTAAGTTTTGCGTGTACCTACACCAAAGAATTAAAGAAAATAAAATAATTGAAGAAAATTCGATTTTTTGTTTAAGTATAAAAATAAACACCGCAAAGTCGAATAATAACTGACTCCAAAACGGACCATTCATAGATTTTTTTGATATACGATTATGCTTTGGCATTGTTGATACAATGTTAATATAATAGGCATCTAATCGTATCATTTATTTCGCTATAATAAGAAAGAAAGCTGCCTCGTTGCTAAGCTAACCCAGGACCAGCTCCAATGGTATTCTTGAAACCTTAGCCCATACCCATGAAACGCCGGTGCTCAATCTCTTAGGTTATTTTTTTTAGCCTTTTAAAGTATTACTAATACTTTATTTGATAAGTTGTTAACCAACCATTAAATCTTTAGAAGTATTCGGAACAGGGTATAAAGTCCCACAAACCTCTGTTGAAAAGGGATGATCATCCGACCAGACGGGTATTATATCTGGTTTGGACAACTGCCCGAAAAATGATTTCGGGCTGTTGTATTTGTTCAAATCGCGCAAAGAACGATTTCGTAGTTTAGTTCATACGAGTATGAGGCACCGAAGATGTTGCTACAGACCACTGTTGCCTTTTTAATAAATATTTTTAGGAACCAGAAGCGAATTTTAAATAAAAAAGACAACTGTCAGACTAACCTACCTTACATTTTATTTACAAACTCGATAATTACAGTAATAAAGACGCACTATTTTATTGGAAACAATTAACTACGACAACACACAATAATCAAAGGAAATAAACCACATAAACCTAATAACTTAGCTGTGATCCGAGACGAAATCCAACGACCTTTCTGCGCGAGCGCTGATTGGTGAAAAAAGGGACGCGGACCGATTGACAACCGCCTTTATAGGTGTCGGGTGAAACGTCAGGGATGACAGCTGTAAAATCGTCCGAAATATCTATCTTACTCATACCTTAATAATATCGATCATATCCTAATAATATTATTATTATTTCCCCACTACAAATACCAACATTCTGAACTAAAGTTACGGTGTATCAGCACGAAGCAATTGTTTATTTATTGATATAAGATCGGATTCCTGAACGCATAGCCATCCAGCCTGTCTTCAACTATCACATAAATAAACACCAATTCTACTTTTAGACCCACCATAAACTAAACCCACTCAATCGCCTAAAAATATTCCTAACAATTTATTTCCCACGCAAATAAAGTGTGTTATCAGCATAAAACATTACGGTTAGATTACTGCATTACTGTTCATGGTACACTGTGGTTCATGGCCGAAGACCGTAGAGCCGTGAGCACACAACGCTTATCGACTAATTGATCGCAACGACCGAAGGCGCACCTGCGTGGGTTAATGATGTGTCTGGACGCGTATCGATATTTAAAATATGTTTGTGTTTTATATTAAGTTTGTATCGATTTTCGGTGATTTGAGCATGTTTGTTCATTACATAATGTACATGGTGATAAAACAGATGGAATAAAAATTACAGTTTAAAAAAATATACAATATTTTTCCAGTAAGGTTTTCATAGAAGTAATCAAACTTATTCCTCAAAAGTTGATAAAAAGTTTAAAAGTTCCCCAAAAATTTAAAAAATCATGAAAAGGAAACATTTTCAAAAATATAAAAGAAAAGAATTTAATGAAAACGTTTACTCAGTAGATTAAATAATTCAGCGGCTTTTTTACAGATATTAATCAGAATTTCTCATGTGCATAGCCTTAGAAAACAAAACCAACTGTCATTACAAATATCGATACATTCACCACATCCCTATTATTAAGATATCAGCTCCAAGGCTACAGCGTGCTTAGTGTTGTGGCCAGATAATGTTGAACGGGTGGTCTGCACTGTTTGCCCGCATACGAATGTACTATCGATAAGGCCAGTTATCGAGCAATATAAATCACTAGTCGGACTGAGGTTGGGAGAATACTATGCTGAACTGAACAAATATTAAATGGGTTTTCTCTTGTGATAAATATGTTTAATTCATAGAGTTGTATTGAATGGGAGGTAGAAATAACTGACGTGGAAATTATGGTGAATGATTTTGGATTTATAGCTCTTGATCAAAGTTCTCTCTTCGTTGGTAAAATACCTAGTTCATTTTCTACGCTAATTAATTAGTTAGTTTATTTAATTTATTTCAGTGACTTCAATAGGACTTTCTAAAGTCTAAATTTGTTAGATAAATTGAAGAATTTCTTCTAATAGAATTAGTTTAAAGTTTTAGTAAAGTTAAGAATAGAGAGATTATTTTACAGTTTAAATTTGTTTTTACATAATTTTATGAAAACTGACTGTAATGGAGACAGAAAATAAATTCCACACTGTCTACATGATATTTTATAATAGATACGTATTTTTCTCAGAAATAAAGACCAGACATAAATTCAAACCAGGACAACATATCGCACAAGTTTTCCTCTTAAACCTAATAAAAATATAAAATGTCGATCCTTTTCGCTATAAAGTCGAGTGAAAATCTTCGCTTCACAATGTTTGCACGATTCCTTTATTCAAATCTGTTTCAATCCCCCCCACCACACCCCCACACGTAACGTAGTTTGCTAGATCAAGGATTTCTTTACTGCTCCCTAAACTCATACAATATTAATGTAGTATATTGATTCTATTAGTATTTTGTATAATTTTGTCGTGATCCGAAATGTATTTTAAATCCCATAAAAAAACGACAGTGTCTGTATTCCACTAACAATCCGTTTTTTTTAGTCTGGAAAATCGTTCAATTTTTTTTTCGCGTTTCGCTCTATGTGTAGCAAGAGAGAGTGTCAGATTTAAACTGACTAAAATCTACCCGTGTTCCCTTTGTGTTCCAGGACCGTGGTGACTCTTTCGATTACTCTCACAGCCTACCACATACGACCTGTCAGTCATATAATATATATTTAAAAATAAAATTGTTGTATGGCAATGCCGACAGTCTTTTGACCACACTTCCAGTTGACAGGGTTAGATACTGGAGGATTTTTTTTGACGCCATTTTTGAAGATAGGAGTTTGAGTTAGCTTTAAGTATACCTAGCATAGCATAGTCGGCCTTATAATGTTCCCACTGTTGGGACTCAGGCCTCCTCTGTAGGAGAGGGAATGGGCCGTAATCCACCACGCGGGCCCAGTGCGGCTTGGTGGTTGTCACATATCTTCGAATTTTTGGTTCTAGGACATGCCGGTTTCCTCACGATGTTTTCCTTCACCGTTTTGAGAGCAGTGGTGATGAAATAAATTACACAAAGTAATGCGCCTGGCTGGGTTTGAACCCATGACCTACAACTCGTAAGTCGGGGCCGTTACCACTCGGCCACCACTGCTCTAAGTATACCTATATACTTATATTTGCTTCTATAAAAAATAATTGGTTGTTTTACCTAAGAACTAATGTATCGTAAATAACTTTGATTGATTTATTTCCAATTTATTAATGTATTTTTTGTATTTGACCTGAAGGTCCTAGGCCACTAGGTCTAGGTTACTTTTATGGTGTACAATAAAGTTTATTCTATTCTATTCTATCCCTCTATTTTTTTCGTTTGCTACAATACTAGTTTGTTCACCAATTTGACACTCCATTAAGTACTTCTAAACCTCAAGCCACAACTTGCCTAGAAACCTAAACCCGAGTACACATCAATACCCTTGAGTTCCTTTATGCCAAACTCTAACCAAATATAATTTAAACTTGCCCAGTGTACGAAATATTTGTTAAACTCCAGCTATACTCGTATTTGTTGCTAACAATTTCTAGTGCTTTGCATCGGACGCAGCTCCGTCCATACAAATAGTTAACTTATAGATCGTGGAGTAGTTAGGAATATATTCCGGAGCAATATTCATGAAATTTGCAGAATATTTCTGCTGAAATGAAAGTTCTACGGATTCCGCAGTTTTTGTGCTGCTTGGTTCATATGTCCAATAAGGTAGCGATTATAGTTTGTAATCCCATCAACAAATGTAAGTCTTTCATAAATCAATTTGAAATCAAAACAAAACATTCTAAATCCATTCGACGAAAAACGAATTGCCTCACAACTCACAAGACATACCCCACACTCCAGACTCCAAACATTTTAATAAAACAATAGATTTGGATTCGTTTTCCCATTCATCACACACTCACGATGAACAAACAATACATCAACATTAAACAAGACAGGCAGACGCATGGACATCGTTCCAAACACCCACAAAATCCTATTCGATATATCGTTCTACAATCGGAAACCTATTCGGATGTATTCGGACATCATTTAGGAAAACAAGTAGTGTCAAAGTTTGTGCTACACAAACAGAAGCGAACTTTCTGGTAAATAGAAGAAAATGGTGGCATTTTCAGCTGAAGTACCGTAGATATTTTAACAAGGTGACGAAAAGGTTGACCGTTAAAGACGAACAGATTTAGAATCAAAAATGATGTTCGTAGTTAGTTGCGAATAGGTTTTTGTGCAATATGAAATGTCTTCAATTATTACATCTTAACTAGCTCCAAATGATATAGAGATAAATAATGCTTGGATAGACGTTGAGCCGTCCCAATCTTCCTGTAACCAATAATAAAAATATTGCGACACATCTATTCCAGAAAACGCAATCAAAGCCACATCAAATCGGGCATCCAACACAAAAATTGTCGTCAAAACAAAAGCTTCTATATCATTTGCCACAGACAGAATCGTTTCAGAAGGGGAAATCGATACCGTCACCGGAATCCGTGTTGAATTGCTATCGTTTGCTGTCCATTGGCAGGGGTGCTAACTTATGTGCCAATTTTGCCGGCACTATGTCACCGATGGACCTCGTCCGCAGAATATATTGCTCGTAAATCTGTTGCATGATTTAAATTAGATATATTGTTCTGTTTTTAGGTTAGTTTATTTTAGCTTTAACGCTTAGCGCTCATTTTCCAAATGTACGAGAAAAGCAATTTGTCATTTGCATGTAACCACAACTAGACTCAACAGTAGACAAAATAGAATAACTAGACAATAAACATACCCTACTTTATACTAGACAAAATATTATGTTACAAACTATACCCATCTTTAATGGAAACCAAAATAAATAACCCTCATTCCGAAAATGCGAAGGGTTTTGACGACGACGTGAACCCGCCGTCACATTCCCCATGTCATCACTCTCAAAATCTGTCACTAAGCTACCGGAAAACCATAAACAACATATTCGGCCCATTTTTTACCATCGGGGTAGGTTTCCCCATTACTTGGGTCAGGTTCATTACACCCCTGTATCCGATGACCAGTTAATCAGCTTGGACATGGGTTGTTTATACCATGAGCTTTATGGGATGTACTTGAGGCTGTGGTAGAGGATTTTAGGGTAAACATTTGTGGCAGATATTAAAAAATTTGGTCCATGTTAAATAGATAGCTATTTTAGCGTGCTGATCACGTTTCTCCGTGTCTAACCTGAAGTGAAATACAATTCATAGATCGTAATAATGAAATGGACAAGTTGAAATACGATACTACAGAATCAAATCCGCAAAGTTAACTACAAAATACGAACACTCATCTCAAGCGCCGTTAGAACATCATCAATAATAATCGAGGCAAATCCAAAGAATTGCTCTGTAATAATCTAGAAGCATGTGAAATAAAAAGGTGATACATCAACTATGTGAGAGGGGAAGCGAATAGCAACAGGCGGAAATTGGTTCAGCTTGATGAATGATATTGACGCCGTGATGTGGCGTTATGCTACTCTTGAACCGGATCAAGGACTGAAGAAATAATGGATAAATTTGAGTGAAGATGAGAAGCCGAAAGTACTTAATAAAGTACCTATTCAATGAAAATATGATTGAGAATGTTGATTTGAAATTAATAACTAATATAACAGATGGCAATAAGCAATATTCAGTTACTGTAGATAAGAAAGTATAATATAATAAAAGATAGTCTAACGTAAAGACAACTCCAACTTAAACTTTCTCAGACCCGAAACTTTGACTCCTATAAGAGACAAGTAATTGCTATGGCAGATGAAAACGGCCAATAAAACGATACCGACAAAGCCTTTGTAAGATAACGACTAAACTTATCCTAAGCTGGTCTAACTGGCTACTGAAAGACTACAATATAGATACGCTTCAAGTACAAACAAGCTTAAGAATACTGATAAAAGACAGGAGGGTTATAAATAAAGAAGAAATATCGCATCTTTCTGAAACAAAAAACAAGATCTATCCTCACTTGCCAACTATACTATTAAATAAGCGTGTAACCTGACAAATCACAGCCGTGTCAGTGAAGGGGGATGGGGGACAGGCTGATTGATGTCCACGACCCTCGTCCACCCCATCCCCCCTCTGTCTCCCGAGCATAAAGAAAACTAATCTTGAAAACGTTTTGGTACATGATTGGGTAATTTTTTTCTCTGACCGCCTTTCCACATGTCTGCTTTGAAATAAATTAAGTGGTTGTGATTTTTATGGGGTCAGCCGGGAAGATATGGGTAAGAAAATGTAAGGTTTATTTTTCATTACAAATAACTCACCTGGAGATTGCGTAGATAGCATGGAAGCGACTTTGTGTTATAATATTCTTGTTACTAGAATCAAGCAGTTTCGAGTAAAGAATATCAGTGGTATTCAGCAAACAATTCAACATTAAGCCCCAATTCTTCTACACTAAAACGATTCGCTATCTTTTGTCGATTCTTCACCTCCTGGCACCATTAGATTCACGTCGCTACAGTCACTCCTGACTTCCTCAATTCCTTAGCGCAACACAAACGATTTGTTTGGCCTACGTCTTGGCTGGGTCGCGGGTAGGTCTGGGTATTTTCGACTGTTTTTTACCACCCTTCGGGTACTGTGAATGATTATTGTTGTTCCTCATTTGGACAATATGTTGTTGGAAACATTTCTTTATTATGTTGATCATTCTAATGATTCGAATATTGAATAAGGGAAGAAGTATAATGGCTTACCCAAATATGCATCTTCATAATAACAAACTTGAAAAGATCTTGAAAATCTTTTATTTACCTATCTCCTACATCAAAACATTCTCTTCATCAATATATTTAAACCGAACTCAGCTACAGAATAACATTAAATCAAAAGATTATGGCACACTCAGACGGCAAACAGAGGCATCAATACAATCTGATCGGCAGTAATCCGTTCGGAGGGTATCATATGAATATAATTCACGCTCGATCGCGTCAGACGCGATGTTTTCTCAGATTCAACCATTTGTGATCCGAACACACGGCCTGCGGAATTGGCTAGTAAATTTTCTTTGTATTTTTGGTAAATAACTTTCTTTTGGGTTTATGATTTTGATTTTGGAGACTGTAAAAACTACGCCCAAACTATTTCAACTGCAAAATCTAAATATAAAATAGACACTGTCCTGTTAGCCAGTATCAATTTAATTACCAGTCAATTTGTCTAAATTATTTTGGTAAAACTAAAACAAAAACCTTTGTCTAAATTATTTTTGCAATTATAGTCAAAGATCAAACACTATTGCTTCCCCTCATTAAAAATCATTAGTTTAAAAGAATAACTCCAAAATTTTAAAGAAAAACCTGTGTCTTCTAGGATCCGGGAATGGGTTATTCATCTAGTAAATGTAATAGCTTAATTATCACTTGATTTCTATCATGAAAACTTTCAAAACTGGTAGCTAGAAATTTCAGAGAAGTACTTTATCAATTCACCATCTTCTTAAACCCCGAAAGTTCTAGTCTTTCCGCCAGTGTGTCAGATACTGTCGCCGCTGTGGGGGTACGTGTGAAATAGCCCGGAATGGGAATAAGTACGGTAAGCGATTCATGAGTGATTTGCTCCCGCAGACGCCGCAGCCTCCGCTAACGTCGTGGCGCTCCTATTAGCTGGGGATTGTGACTTCTTTATTTTGACGAGGTTTTCGTGTTTCTGAAGCTCGCTAGTCCTTAGTTAAATGGATTTCCGATGAAAATTATTTTAATATATTTTTTTTTTTGTAATGTGCAAAGATTCACACTTAGGTTCATTTCTTTTTCTTTTTGGGGTATTCTCAGTTGTTTTTAGCGGTTTAGGTTAAAGTCATTGTCTATCACTATTTGCTTTAGTAATTTGGTTTTTATTTTCTTAAACAGACCATTGTTATCACTATCGACATCTTTACACAAGTATTTTAATTCCTTTATTTTGTCGTAGGTAACCTTTCCATATGTTTAAGAGGCTTTTTAAACATAATTAGATTCTCTGAAAGATCAATTACTATAAGCTTTGCAAAAGTCAACTACGAAACAACAACACAAACCGCTGTAATGGCTAAAATAAATGCTTCTGTTACTATCATATTCAGTGCAATTATTCCCATCACACTCAGCCTCGAGCGATGCAAGATGAAGTTCACGTAGTCCTGACGTGCCACGCTTATTTTATAAAGTCAGCTGGATTGTATTAATGGTGCAAACATTCATGATATTTGGAGGTTGCATATGAGCAATATAAGTGATACTTAACAAATAGGAGTGGGTTTTAGTATTTAATTCAATACAATTCAATATTCAAATGCCAATGATGTTTTTATTTCTATGGGTTTTTTATGGTGGGAAATCATCTAATGATTTCTCTCGCCCTAGGGCGGAACGGGAGGGAGTATCAGACTTTTACTGACTAAAATTCACTCTTGTTCCTTCTATGCCTTCGTTCCGAGTTCTCTTTTGCAAAACCCATGGCCCCAGTAAGCTTCGACCCTGCTGGGCTACGGTTTCCTAACGTCTTATGGCGCGCGTGGAATACTATAATATAATATATTGTTTACGAAACATAATATCATCAGGACATCTAGAACCAATCCCTAAAAATCTATTTTTTACACATTGAACAAACGAGGAACAGAATCAGCGATAAATCCGTACTCACGAGAAGAATGCGAACAGTAGCTGAATAGTTGACGATGTGGCGTGTTCGCAGTGACACAGCGGAACACGGGAAATGGTGCGCGCTTGACTCAAACTGTTAGTTTAGCGAGTTGACGGGGGTTTTATCAAGTCATGATATTGAGAACTAAAAACGAAAATCTTATGGATTTGACTTATAGGAAAATATGTTTGGTAACAATGATGATAGAGAAGTAAAATAATACAATAGTAATCGTTATAATGAAGTCAATGACGCACGTGATCCATATGATCGAAAGTGGCACATCAAGAGATGGGATAAAATAAATTTTCAATCCACAGAACTGTAAAAATAATTTTATCTAAAACTAACTCCATCAAACCCATCACCATCATCATCATTTCAGCAAAAAGTCACTGATGGACATAGGCCTTCCCCAATTGTCACCACAACGACCGGTTTTATGCGTTTCGTATCTATCAGATTCCAGCGACCCTCACCAGGTGGTCGGTATGCCTTGGAGGGAGCCGTCTGCGTCTTTCTGTAGAACAAAATCCTCAGCAGACGCTCCAGCTTAATCAACGCACGTATAACTCCTCATATTTTTTTTTTAATTGGTATAAACTAGTGCTTGACTGCGATCCCACTTGATGGTAAGTAGTAATGCAATTGTTGATGGTGAGGCGCACTAATTTATTGAGAGCCTATTCACTCTAGCCTTGAAGACACCTAAATTATAATCGAACGGGAAGACCGCAGCAGGCAAATTGTTCCAGTCCCTCGATGTACGCGGTATAAACGACGAAGCGAAACGCTTGGTCCGGACCGTAGAGGTTTCAACAACGTAAGGGTGGATACTCGCCGTTCGTCGGTTTGTCCGATGGTAGAAATGAGATGGTGGAATCAAGTCATGCAATTTCTGTGCACACTCTCCAAAATGCATCCTGTAAAACACCGTAAGGCTGCATGTTCATGCTCACGTCTTCCTGAAGCTCGATTAATCTTTTTTTCTCCCTTGAGGATCCACTACACTACTTTAAACAGGAACGCCATTACCCCGTGCCTTGGGCCGCACCATAAGTGGGAAATAGCTGGGAAGTGGATGGAAATAAGAGCTAAACGCCAAGAAGACAGATTTGTTTTATTCACAATTCGTAGCCAGGCGAGGTTAGACGATCTCTGCTTGAAATTGCGGCTACATTTTATATTTTTGCTTCTCCGTTTGCTGTTTAAAGTTTTGAAGATATTTGATTTGGTAAGCTTCGCCGGGTTTAAGATTTCATGGAATGTTTAATAAATTCTACGTTTGGCTGGAGATGTAGGAAAAATGTTACGACTTAACATAACTTCTGATATAAAGTCAATTCCATGTTGTAGAGCTGCTCTTGAAGATTTCAAATTATTGAACTTTTTAGTGACTGTAACAAATCTACTAAGTATCTATTTAAGTCTGTGCATAATATACAATCAAATTTATTCTATTCTATTTTCTCATAGTTTGCTTACAAATAATTATATTGTGGTTGACGGTTAAGACTATTACGAGTTTGCGAGTGAATTGTCGCCTAGTAAATGAAAATGTCAAATATATGTCATACATAGATTCATATAAGATCAAGGATAAGGTCAAATGGGACTATCTGCTTATAACAAACGGTTGAGTTAAGGTCAAACCGAAACTAATCCTCGAACTAGAGCTGATATCCGCATGGAAAGCTGAACAAACATAAAGTTCGCGGTTATTGCGGATATCCTTATTCGGATCTACACGCTGTTTGTTATATCTGGATGATATTGTAATAATCTTTATTAGAAATCTGTGGCTATTGATGTTTCACCTAGTAAGATTAATTACGAAGATATTTTCTCTAATAGATTTCTCATAGCAGACAGATTCCTGATAGACATGTATTTCAGTGACTCTATGTAGAATTTAAAAAGTGTGTTGTTCAAAGTGAGTTAAAAAATCTCTTTGAAAGATAGGAGGCTAACCCAAGCTGTGAGATAGTGTGGGCTGATAAATACCTAATAAGAAATCTACTGCGTTTCACGATATAACTTCTGGTTACTTTGTAGCCTCCCTCTACACACCACGATAAAATATCGAGCCGTGTAAATTTTGTTTCACGAAAATATTTATGAAGGCCAATATTATCTTCCTCAGCAGTTTTACTAAACTTCAGGCCTCTCTATAGAAAACTTTACGACTTTCAACCGCATCCTGGCCCGAGCAAAACACCTATCAAGTTGTGCAAATTATTTATAGGGTGAGAACACCTATTATCGGGCTAGCGGACTTTAATTTTCTTGCCAAACAAATGGGCTGTTAAACTGAAAGTTTATTGCCACTATTGGGTTCGAATTTAAATTTATTTAATCAGTGGATTTAATTAAAATTGTGTTTTAGATGTATACCGGTGATTGGATCGATTTATTCTCGTAGTCGTTCTGGTTTATGTGATGGGATAATGATGGCGACAGGTTTGTTGAAGTTAATGAATAAAATATTGACAACCGTCAAGCACAATTATCAAACTTAATTCACTTCAGTCACTGGCAGTAAATGATTTTCTCAAGACTGAAAAAAGGGCACCCCAAGATCTATATAAGGAATAACCAGCTTGAATAAGCTAATAGTTAAGAACGTGTGGGGCAGTGGCTCCATATCATCAAAGTTCACTAATAACACATACCTATTGCTAAATTTCCTAGGACAGATTGCATTAAGAAGCAGGAGAAAAAACATCGCTCACACTCGACAGGTAAAATATCAAGCGCAGGCTTGCGAACGGCGAGCAATGGATAGCTCGGCGTCCGACCGTCCGGTAACCGTCCGGACTGAGCCCAAGTCGTAGACGGCGCGTAGTGTTCCACGCGCGCCTCAAGGAGATGTCAGCAACCGTAGGAGCCCAGCAGGGTCGAAGCCTTACTGGGGCAAGGGTGATGCGAAAGAGAACCCCGGGGCCCTGAAACGAAGACAACTGAAGGATACAGATGGGTTTTAGTCAGTAAAAGTCTGACACGCCCACCGGACCCACCCAAGGGCGGGCCGCGGGAGATGTCGTTGGATGATTTCCCACCTTAAAAAAAGGTAAAATATCAAAAACTGAGCAAATTTTTCAAAAGTGTTCTCCTTCATAAGCTCTTCAAAATACCATTACAAAATAAAGTCTGGCAAAATGTGACTGAAAGTTTAAACATTGTACTAGAAATATCTTTACAAAATAAAATACAGTATTCTTGAGATCAGCCAGAAAACAAGATATTGCTTCTACGCTGAACTAGAATATTTTTCAAAGGATAAGAAAAAGTATCGACAAATGCATTATCTTCAGTCTTATGAAAACGGACGACTTGTCTGATCAAAAATATTTTACTGCACCATATTACTTATCCGATTATTTTTGTAAACTCGTTGAAAAATAACTGAAAGGAACAATAAAATAATAATATTTACAAAAAGCGTTTTAAAAAAATACATACATTTTTTGGCGCGTTAAATAATGTGATGGAATATATTGAGAGTATTTTTTTTGCGTATTTAACTACTCGTTTTGACAGATGTCTAAACGGGCCTTTTTTACAATTTTAAGTGGTACTTTGGGCACAGTTTCTGGATTGTTCAATAGTCATCGTGGCCCTGGAACGCAAAGGTCAACTGAAGGAACACAAGTTTTTTTTTTTTTTTTTTTTTTTTCGGTGGGAAAATCATCTTATGACATCCCCCGCCCTTGGGCGGGGCGGGAGATAGTGTCAGACTTTTACTGACTAAAAACCCACTCCCGTTCCCTCGTTGCCTTTCGTACCAGGGCCGAGTCTTCCTTTCAGAATCAGACCCTTGGCCCCAGTAGGCTTCGACCCTGCTAGGCCCCTACAGTTGCTGACATCTCTTTGAGGCGCGCGTGGAACAGCACGCGCCGTCGACGACTTGGGCTCGGTCCGGACGGTTACCGGACGGTCGGACGGCGAGCCACCCATTGCTCGCCGTCCGCAAGCCTGCGCCTACGATGGCCGGAAATCGGGATCGGAATCCCGGCGGCGATTGGGGCGTGAGGACCGTTGCCTCACGCGATCGGCCGCCTCCTTTGCTAGCATTACTGCTTCGCAGAAGGAGGCGACCGCCTGCCACTCCTCCTCGCTTCGGACCATGGCCTGTACCAAGGCCCGGCGCGAGAGATCGCCGCCGCCGATCGCCCCTACGAGGACACGGCGTTGCTCTGCCCAAGCGGGACACACCTCCACCGTGTGCTCCACCGTGTCCTCCGGGTGGTCCGCACAATGGTGACACCCGGGCGTTTCTTCCGCACGAATCCGGTGCAGGAACCTCCCGAACTTACCATGTCCGGTGAGGACCTGCGTCATGCGGTAGGTAAGGACGCCGTGTTGCCTTTCCAGCCACTCCTCAAAGAGGGGAATTACCGCCATAATTATGGCGTGCCCAGCACTGGGTTGCGATAGTCGCTGTCGCCATTCCACCATGAGACCCCGCCGGAGCTCTGTCCGCCATGCCGCAACTTGTCGTGGCAGCGGAGTTTCGCCCCGACGTTGCATCTCCACGCGCAGATCGTGCATGCGTGCAAGGCCTGTTGCCACCAGATCCCATGGTGGCTGGCCAGCAAGGAGGCTCGCCGCTTCGCGGGAAACCGTGCGGTATCCCCGCACCATCCGTATGGCCATGACCCTCTGGCACGCGTTCAGCTGGGCCGCCGGTCGCTTTCGCAGTGACGGCGCCCACACCGGCGCCCCATAAAGGGCCATGGACTGGACGATGCCTGCGTAGAGCCTCCGGCAGGAGGCGTCTGGACCCCCGAGGTTGGGCAGGAGCCGCTTGAGGGCAGCCCCATTCCGATTCAGTTTGGGAGCCAGACGTCGGAAGTGCTCCTCGAAATTCCACCGGCTGTCGAGGACGAGTCCCAGGTACTTCATCGTCGACCCGACACCGATGTGAACTCCTCCTACCGTTAATTGGGAGCGCCGAGGCGGCGCGCTCCGAGGGCCGTGAAAACACATGGCCTCGGACTTTTGCAGCGCCACCTCGAGTCCCAACTGCTGGATCCTATCAACGACTATCGCAACCCCGCGTGTCGCTAATTCGACCGCCGCCTGGTACGAGTCTCCCTGAGCCAGGACCAGCGTGTCGTCTGCGTAGCAGACCACGCTGACCCCGTCAGGGAGGTCGCCGCGCAGCACGTAGTCGTAGCCGATGTTCCACAAGGGCGGTCCTAGTACCGATCCCTGCGGAACACCGCACGACATCTCTCGCCGTTTCCACTCTCCCTGGTGACCAGGGTAGATGATGTACCTGTCCGAAAGGTAGGCCTCGATCACACGACAGAGGTAGTCGGGCACCCGGTGATACCGGAGTGCCCTCCTAATGCTACTCCAGGGCAGGGAGTTGAAGGCGTTAGCGATGTCCAATGACACCGCCACGACACACCTGCCCTGGGACACCGCATCCCCCGTCGTGAGAGCTCGCACGCGCATGATGGCGTCCACCGTGGAGCGCCTCCTGCGAAAGCCGAACTGGCCGTCCGCCAGATCCGGCCCCGAAGGAACACAAGTGGGTTTTAGTTAGTAAAAGTCTGATACACCCTCTTGCTTTACCCAAAGCAAGAAAGTAATTTGATGAGTTCCCACAAAAGACATAAATACTTGTAGTAATCCAGCATGTGAATAATTTTCTGCACAAGATTCAAAAAAATTCAAAATGTTTTTATTTCACATAGACATGAGCACCTATAAAACGTCAAAAGCTAGTGCTCGGTTCCAATTAGTTTTATGTAAAAGAACCGGCAAGAATCTTGATGGTAACTTTTTCAAGGTCATTGGACTCACACTAGGTATCAGACAGGTCTATAATAATAATAATGATATTCCACAACTATCACACAACGCCGTCTAGTCCCAAGCTAAGCAGAGTTTTTGTTATGATTACTAAAACTGATAAACATACTTATATATTTCTAAATACATACATATTATAAATAAATTACACCCAGACACAGAACAAATGATCGTGCTCATCACACAAACATTTGTCCTGGGTGGGAATCGAACCCACGACCTCCGGCATAGCAGTCAGGGTCACTAACCACTAGACCAGGCCAGTCAAATAGTCTATAAAACTTGACAATATCGGGTACACACTCGTACTGCTGCAGACAAAGCAATCAACGTGGTCTACTAAACCAAAACTATCTAAAAGTTAACAACTGACTGGAAAACGAGAATTAAACTATATAGGGTGACTGGCAATTAGTGTACGATACTTAAACACGTGATTGTGCTCATGATAACAAACAATTTTTATTATGGGAGCAAAGCCGAAATCGCGAAAAAAATATCAGCTGTTCAGTACATTAGGCAAACATAAATGTACTGAACAGCTGATTTTTTTTTCGCGATTTCAGGTTTGTTCCCATAGTAAAAGTTGTTGGTTATCATGAGCACAATCACGTGTTTAAGTATCGTACACTAATTACCAGTCACCCTATATTACCGAAATTTTAAAGAACTAGTTTATTCAAACCGCATTTTTCTCGTCCTCCCCTACCTCGTGGTCACACCCCACATCCTAGTTTAGTGCCTGTAAAAACAGTAAGTGATCAACAATTTTACGAGTGCGGTTGATTTTAGAGTAAATTCGCGTTCTACTCTATTTACCCGTTTATATACTGCGGCAGGACATGTGTTCGTTCGGTTTTATACGGTTTTCGTCGGTATCGTAAATGTTTCACTTATTTTAAGCGAAAATAGTTTTAAAATACCGGATTTTTTTAAACTGTTTTTGTTTTTACCATTGCATTGGTAAAAGCATCATGTGAGTAGTTCAAAGAACATGTCGTTCATATCACAACCGTTATATATGACATTATCTTATCTAAGTTATAATAGAATTACAAGACAAACTTACACAAGTTTAAAAGGTTTTCCCTACATCAGATTTTATTATCCCACAGCTTTGTGTAAGCGCCTGACGTTAAAATTATAACAAAATGTTGCGCGAGGAAGTTGCTCTTGCCTTTATGGTAGGCGCTTACGGTAATGTTTCTTTTGGCGTTCCTTGACTTGAAGACAAAACATATGCATCTATAAATTTGATTACTAATTGAGTACTATAGTTGCATAGATCCTCGCTGTAAGTTTTTAATAAAATATAAAAGTTAACTAAAAGAATTCAATTTACCAAATACATCGCTCAATTTCTCATTTTTGATGCTTAAGAAAATCATAATCGTCTTGGGGCACCCTAAATTAGAAATTGTGAAAATATTTTGATTTATTTTCCTCTGATACGTAAAATAAAAATCAAGCTTTTTCGTTCCGACCGAGAACCGGACCCTCGGGAGCTCTAAATTAAAAGGTACTTTCATAACAATTTGGGATGATTTCCCTCGAAATCTACTTTCATTCGTTAGCGTTGGATTTGAAAATTGGACACAATATTCGGCTACTTTGATTTTATGACGTTTACTAATCGGATCAAATTAACTAAGTTGTTAATCATCTTTGAGTAATTATACACCGGAAATGAAATCACTAATTGACCGAACATCGATTTCTTTAATCAAGATTGTGTTACAGTTCATAATTAAACACTTATTTTATTAGTATTATGTTACATCTGATTGGATTGGAAGCCAGCTTCCAATCCAATCAGATGCGTAGTGGTCCTCGCGCTCCTCAAAGAGATGTCAGCAAACCGTAGGGGCCCAGCAGGGCCGATGCCCGCTAGCTAGGACCGCGGAGAATTTCTGAAAGGGAAACCCTTAGTCCTAGAACGCAAAGGGTAATTGAAGGATACAGGTGTGGTTTTAGTCAGTAAAAGTCTGACACGCCCTCGCGCTCCACCCAGAGCGCGAGAAGTCATTTGGATGATTTCCCACCTTAAAAAAAAAACGGCTAGTCACGAATAAGCTATTTTACCATTTTTAACATTATCCATTTTTATTTTTTTGTTATGGTAAAATCTGAATTTATATTCTTTTTATTTATACACCATACAACACAGGAATTGAAAAATATGTATATTTAAAACAATTAATGTGTAAATTGTGGAATGGTTTAAATTCTAATTATTCTATTTCAGAGTAGCGTAATCAGCCTTATAATGTTCCCACTGTTGAGACTCAGGCCTCATCTCTAGAAGAAGGAATGGGCCGTAATCCACCACGCGGGCCCAGTGCGGTGGATGTTATATATCTTTGAAGTTTAGGTTCTAGGACATGCCGGTTTCCTCACAATGTTTTCTATCACTGTTTTGAGAGCAGTGGTGATGAAAATAAATTACACAAAGTAATTTGCTAGGCTAGATTTGAACTCACGACCTACTACAACTCGTAAGTCGGGGCGGGTCACCTCTGCTCCTTTGTTTTGAGTAGTAAAGTTTAATGTTGGGATGTAATATAACAATATTGTTAATAAAGTAAATAATAATAAAATAACCAGTCCTAATAACCTGCTTTCCATTGTTTCAGGTACATTAGCTCGGCGTCATCTCGCGCCAGTGTTGACGATCGATCCATGGCGTCCCGCGGGTATGATGGCGACCAATTCAATTGGTTCCTACATTACAAACTCGCTTTTTGGTTAGCTATTGTTATTAGTATCGGGGTTTAAACATTAATTTGGTAGGATATAGGGTAGGTAGGTTATGTTAAATGTCGATGAAAATAAAGTTAAATGTTGCTATATTTAAGCCAATCTAGTTTCTGAATAGGTACACATTCATGTGCGTGAAGCTAAGGAGTGCAATTCTCTGCCAGTCTCTTTCCTGACAGTTACATCCTGGGGTTTTAAAGCCAAGAGTGATTAAGTTACTTCTAAGCAAACGTGCTCTATCTTCGACCACATCATCGCTTACCATCAGGTGAGATAGTGGTCAAGCGCGAGCATATCAATAACAATAAAATAAAATAAAAACTGGGCAAGTGCGAGTTGGACTCGCGCACTGAGGGTTCCGTACAAACTTACCTATGAACAAAGATTTTATTGAATCGCAAAAAAGTTACTTTTTGTGACGTAACGACAAATTTACATTTTTCAGACTTTTTCCTATACTTGTGCTATGAGACCTTGCTTCATGCCAAATTTCAGGATTCTACGTCAACGGGAAGTACCCTATGAATTTTGATTCTATTAAGAATGTCGAAATACACGTTTTTTGCGACATAAACGGCCGCATTTTTTATTTTCGTTAATTCAGAAGGTTGATTATTTCACAGTCTCAAGGGTCTGCAGACCTGAGTATATGGTTTTAATTTCAACTCGATACCTTCACGCGTTCCCGAGATAAAGGGTCTTGACAGACAGACGGACAACAAAGTGCTCCTATAAGGGTTCCGTTTTTACCCTTTGAGGTACCTAATCACCTGAATTACATTTCATATTTTGCATAAATCAACAATTCTCTATTCCTAACATTGCGGTAAATGACCCATCCTATCCTGTCTTTTATGATTAACACCAAAGACT
This sequence comes from Mythimna impura, assembly GCA_905147345.3. Lineage (NCBI taxonomy): Eukaryota > Metazoa > Arthropoda > Insecta > Lepidoptera > Noctuidae > Mythimna > Mythimna impura. The sequence continues at coordinate 25,975,525 of LR990362.1, read as the reverse complement.
CCCTATGCCAAGACACCCGTAATAACAATTATCCAAGAAAAAAAAGAACTCTTTAAGCTTTATAACGTCATCGTAATCCACAGACTATAGCGGTTATTCCTCCATTGTCTCTGGTCCTAAATCATCTCATTCCGACCCACTCCGACATGACACTTCGCTTGCCCTTTGAATTTATTTCGACACTTGCATTAGATTTCATTGTCTGACTTTTGATGGTAAAATGCAGATTGTAATTAATTTAGATCCAGTTAATAAACCCCGTTTTAGTCTAAAATGAGTTAATAGAATTGATTCTTCATTGTTTTTTTAATAAAAATCCTAACTTGATGGTCGCACAGTTAGGTAAAAATAATAATAGTTTTACTTATTATAATTTTTGTAAATTGCGATTGTAATTCGTAATATAATAGAGTTCTTTGCTTGCAACCTACCAATATCTCTTAATATAATCCGGATCTTTTTACTAATTTCTTATTCAATTTATCCCTACAGGTAAATAAATTAAGACTTTAGAATAGAATGGAATAGACTTTATTGTACACCAAAAAAGTAACACACACTTATGTATTCACAAACCTTAATCTATGGTACATTGGCGGTTATCTAACTAAGTATATCACTATATATATAAAAGGAGAAACTGGCTGACTGGCATATCACCACACAGCCGAAACTAGGAACGTAAAATTTTGCACAAAGTTTCCTTTTATGACGTAGGCGAGCACTAAGAAGAGGTTTCCGGAAATTCAACTTTTAAGGAGGTGAAAAGGAAGAATTTCGTTTGTATCCAAAATCTCATTTCGTGTACTTGATAGTTAGTACAAATAGTAACCTAAATCTGTATATATATAAAAGCGAAATACCACTCACTAATTAATCATGAAATCTCAACATCTACAAACTTAAAATTTGGCAGGTAGGTTTCCTAAAGGGTGTAGACATTTGTTGTTATAGCAGCAACAGAAATACATCATCTGTGAAAATTTCAACTGTCTTTCACCGTTCATGAGATACAGCCTGGTGACAGACGAACAGACAGCAAAGTCTTAGTAATAGGGTCCCGTTTTAACTTTTGGGTACGGAACCCTAAAATATTATTATGTTAATTCAAAATGTTCTATAGAGAATTAGAATTTAAAAACTGCTCATCAGTATTTAAACTAAGCATGGGTTTGCGAGTCTTTTAAATAAGCTTGAACATACGAACGTGAAAAAAACCTTCCAATACTGAAATACTGCGACCAAGAAGCAAAGCTACAAAATGTTTATCTATCTGTCTGTCCGCGGCGAGATTATCTCGAACCGACTTCAAACTTCGTCGATGTTGAAGTCGGTATAAAAAGGGTTACCTGTCCGATTCGCTTGTAAGGATTCCTGACTTCGGGACTTTGGTACTAGTTGAACGGGGTTAGCACTTGTGAATTCGGTTTTAAAGGATTTGTAGATGTACTGTTACAACTTTTGGTTCGTAAGATATGAAAATGTATCACAAACTACTGAAATCATTTTAGCAACAGCGTATAACTGTAGTTTCAGATCAAGAATTTAAAAAATACACATACCTATACACATGTAGCGACATCTATTGCGTCACATAAGAACTAATCCTGCATCGCACAATTAAAGTTCTCCGCGCGATTAGAACATATAGAACAGCCCGAAATTATCTATCGGGCAGTTGCCCACCAGACATATCACCCGTCTGGTCGGAGGATCCTCCCTTTTCAAAGGAGGTTTGCGGGACTTTACACTCTGTTCCGCCTACCTCCAAACACATATGTACATTATACATTTTTTTATTTAATTCAATAAGGCTACTATGGGTTAATTAATGCCTAAAATATATGATAAATAAATAATAAATATTTGAATAAAATCGGACTTTTTGATAAAATCCTTTCTTTTTAACGCTTAAGTTAACTATGGTTACCGAAATAGTTTCCAAGAATATCATAGAGCAGTACTTACCCTTTTTTTGAGGTAGGAAATCATCAAATTAATTCTCTCGCTCTAGGGTGGAGGGCGTGTCTATGGGTTTTAGTCGGTAAAACTGACTTAAACCCATCTGTTTCCTTCATTTTTTATTATTTCTGTATTCTTTTATAATATTTTTTTTTTGTATTCTAAAATGTACTGTCACACAGAACTTGCCATCTGTCTAACCTGCTATTTAGTCTTGGGCCACCAAGATACAGGCTGGGCCTAGTTTGGGGCCCACGGATACTTCTGAGTTCTCGGTTCGTCTTCTTCTCAATTGAATATCTCTTATTTTCTTTAAACTTGTGTGTGTTTGTCAATAAATAAATAATAATCATTATTATTATTTGCCCTTTTCGTCCCAGGGCCAGGGTAACTCTTCTAAAAATTCCAGCGCCCCCTAGCGGGAGCAATACTTACTTTAAAGTGAAACCGGTAGATAACACACACCCCAGATTTCCTAGAACTAATAATAAGAAAGTAACTATACGAAAGACTTTAATTTCCTTCTAGGTTTACTTTGCACTTTACCGGTACATTCCGCAAAAATGCTCACTAAACCTTACCATCGCTCAACCAGAGGTTAGACTTAACTAAACGAGTTAGATTGGAGTTTAAATGCGTCAGTTGATTGTGGCCGCCATTTGCTAGCCATCAGTCGCACTTAACTGAAACTTAAACGGGAAACTTTAGATGAAGACGCAGATGTAGGTGTCTACTAGAAGTGACACCTTACATATGAAAGGTTTTTCTATATATGTATGTATTTTGAAATATATAAGTATGTTTATCAGTTGTCTAGTACCCATAACACAAGCTCTGCTTAGCTTGGGACTAAACGGCGTTGTGTGATAGTTGAGGAATATTAAAAAAAAAACAAAGTTTTGTTTCTATTCACCCTTGAGTTTCTATTCACCCCATTTGACTGTATTGTGTATGACTGATACCCTGTGTTTTTTTTTGTTGGGAAATCATCCAGTAACTCCTGCCGCTCTGGCTTGAGTGAGATTAAGTGACTTAATGTTCAAGAGCCGTAGTGATTCTAACGAACAATTGTATTGGTGGCATTGGCCCAGGGATCTAATAAGCCAATAATCAAAATTATATCGATTACTTTATCTTGAATCTAACTAAAGGTTTATTACCAAGAACATACCTGGTCTTATCCTACGTAATTTAACTGCAGTATCTTTTTAGTTTTATCTATTTTAAACCTTTAAGTCTTGGACCAAACCTTTTGCTTTTTTTGCTGCCAAGTCTTTTAAAGTTCTAAATAATGATCAACATAACTAAATCAAGTCCTTTGCTTAACTCATAACCTGAAAGTACACCCCCCATTATATCGAATAATAATTTAAATAGTGTTAACAGAAATATGTTCAGCTTCTTAATCTTTATTAGTTAAATAAAAACAAACGGAACAATGGAAAAGTTACCTCAGCCACGCTCAAAAAGTTCTTTAGCTTTTCTTTTATTGTGCTCACCGCATCTAGTCACTAAGTATCTCTGACATTAATTAAGTAGCGACTCTTAATAAATCGTAAAGTTTTCAACTCGGATAGATTCTACGACGCTCTTAGGTTTATACTTAGTTAACTAACTTAAACTTAACTACTGAACCGAGAGATTCTTAATTTTTGCCAACAAAGTATTTTATGAAGCAATATTTAATAATCTGTTGTATAGTCAGGAATCTATTCTACACATCCAGAGTTTGGTCAGGAAATTCCGTAAATTTTTCACTATATGGATGTTCCATTAAGCACAAAATAGGTACTCGTGGGTTTTTAGAGTGAAGTTCATTGACAGTTTTAATTATATTTGCAAATTAATTCCTAGTGAAAAAATAAGAAAGAAAGAAAAACTTTTTATTTTGCGGAACAAGGTGCAAATTTAGAACTAACAAATTATAAGTATATTATGTAAAAAAAAATATGCGCCATATCCGCGCAAAATGCTCAGCATAATGCCGTGACCATACGCAAAATGCGATGAGTCTACGGCGCTGGTTTTCAGCGTGGGCTGGTAACGGTATTGACATACCATTAGACGTGGAGTGGTGGTGGAGTGAATATTGTGTTGTAAAATTGATGTAGTTTTGTATCTCAAGTGTCTACGCAGTAGACAATATTTGGAATGATTGAAACAGGCGCGATTTGGGACCTTAGCGAAGCTGGCCTAGAAGGCTGATGATGCTTTTGCTGTATTTAGCAGCAAATGTCTCGAGTCTGCCTTCTCGACAAACTTCGTTGAGGTTCTCAATGTTACAATAAAATTCACAGCGCCATTTTACCTAGATTGCGCTTGTTTCGATTTTTTCTAGACACATTAGATAAAAAATAACACCAATTTTACATTATAATATTTACTAGTAATCAATTTACGAATTATTAAAACAGCCACTGAACTTCACACGAAAAAATCCCACCAAAAACTCCACGATTGAAAAAAAGCAGTCTTGGTTTTATTGTGTTCCACAAAATATAAAACTTATACTTACTAGATCAAGATCAATACAAAATGTCGATGCTATTATCAATTTCAAAACCCATTTGTATTAGCTAAGCCATGAAGCCGTAATGCTTTTCTTACTCACCCTAAGAGAAAATCTAACACCAATTTCACCCCTTTGACCATATCTGTGCCTTTGACCGACATTTACCCTTTAACCCGTCAAAACGAACCTTCTCGTCCATCTTACATCCTATAGACCAATAGTTATTGAAGCCTGCATTGCTCAGCGGCTCTCTATTGATATTATGATGTTTTCTTCGGGTTCGATATTGCAGCTATTTGTATGGAAACTGCAATTTTCTGGGAGATGAGCAGACTTTGTAATAATACGTTACGTAGCCACCCCATGTTTACGCATGAAAGATATTGGTATAGAAAATCTTCCTTTACATATCTCACGAAGCATAAGCGTAATCAGACTATAGCGTTCGCACTGCTATGACACAGACCTTCCACTATATGGGAGGGAGAGGACTGTGTTCACCACATCGGCCCAGTGCGGGATTTTAGACCAACAATACGACGGCACAGTGGCTGCAGTGGTTGAACGATCGACTGCAACGTAACTTGTCGTTCGATCTGCTTGTCGTTCAATTCCCGTAAGGAACAAATATCTAAATGGCCTACAGATAAGTGTTTCGGGTCGGCGTGTCTTGTGTGCATTCACAAACGTGTAAACTCACATAGTTTACGCACCCATGATGCAGGAATTATTCCTAGCGTGGGGCAACGTTTAATTTTTTTTTATCAGAAATCAAACCAAGCCAGAAAGAACGACGGGGTCCACTAGGGCCGATGCCTTCTAGAGCTGCAGATTTATTCGAAACAGATACTGTGGCCCTAGAAAGCAAAGGGTAACTGAAGAAACACACGTTGGTTTTAGCCAGTAAAAGTCTGACACTTCCTCTCGCTTCATCCAGGGGGGGGGGCTATTAGATGACCTTCCACTGAAAAAAAGCCAGACAACTTTTCAATCAGTAATCTGTCATGAAAAAGTTATCTCAATCGAACTTCAGTTTTCGCTGTAGGTAAATGCAAAAGTGTGCCTGAAATTATATTTAACTGAATAAAATGAAGAACTCTTTCATGAATGAACTCATTTATATAATATCAGTTTCCAACAAAATAAAGTCACAACAGTTCTCGTGTCTTCAAAGAGTTGAAAACTTTTAATCAAAACATTCAATTCAGTTTTGTTATAGACTCGCGATTGAATACTCCCCAAAGAAACATCCATACTAAATTAACGTACCTATCTAAATTGTAAGTTATTTTTGGGGAAATTTTCTTCCAAATAATGTCCCAAGGCGGATGAAGGGGGGATGAAACAGAATTCTATTAATGTCAGCCTCCCCCAAGGACCGGATTTCTTCATTTCCTAAACGCCTCTTGGGGTAGAAAACACCCCACTCAGATATTTACCGCGGGTAGTATACACGATGGAGATAAAAATTGGTTATAAGAAACCGGGTTTGAATCTGGGTGAGAAAATGTGACTTGAGTATTTGAGTGGGATGTATTTATTTTTACGACTGCTAAATTCAAATATGTGATGAAGTGAAATCATAATAATCTTCTAAGGAATAGTCAAGGAAATTATCTCTTTTGTGTGAACTCTAAAGTAGTATACAACAACCCTCTTTTTAAATTTGACACGGTATGGATGGCGTAGTGGCTAAGTGATTGGCTCCGTGTGCCGGGCTCGATTCCTACACGGTACAAATATTTGCATAGTCTATAGATTGTTGTTCCGTTCTGGTTCTGGCTGTTTATGTATGTGAGCTAATATATTATGTGTGCAAATGTACGCACGATAAAGGAGAAATTCGTAGGGCAAAATTAAAAAAATTCACAGACAATTGCCTTTCACTTAAACAAAAAAAAAAACAGTTTTGTTTAAATCTTAAAGTTGTCAGTAATTATAAAACCGTTATTACATCCTTATAAAATCATAACCTAAACCCTTATTATTAAAACTCCTTTAAATTACTCCTCAAATAAAATCTCATCACATTATTCTTAACTAAATCAAAAAGTCCTTAACTTGAAAACGAACTCAACGCCTAAAATATTCGCAAAAAAAAAATCACCTCTTTTCAACCCTCCTGCGCTACCAATAATAAGTCTTCATGATTCAGGAAATTGCTACAACCAGATAAAGGAGTGAGCCGGGTAAAAATCAGCCCGAGACTGGTTGGTTCCGGCTCGAACCGGTTCGGACTGGTTTGAATTTAGTTTAAGACGTTTGTATGGAAATGTTGGTTTGTTTTTCGTTTGGAGTGGGAGATTTTATAAAAGTAGTTTAGTTAATGTATTATTGAGTAGGTAGGTTGTTTTCTTTCTGAAATATTGCCAATGCATTAAAATTTAGCCTTTATTTTGTACTCGAATGTACCCAAATAAAATGCATGAAAAAAATATTTGTTATCTAACCAGTTTATTAGAAATATACAAAAATAAAATACTAATTGTAAAAGAAATATCAAAATTGGTAGAAAAGAAAACGAGATATAACAATTTTAAACAAATATTCAATATTTTCCAAAATGCACCCCTAGGAGGACGAATTTGGGTCCAAAGTGTGTATGGAGAAACATACTTCCACGCGAAAAAAACCACTGGTAAAGCTAGTTCCAAAAACATTAACTTGTTTCTTTAATTTTATTTCTTTTTTTGAAAACTCAAATAAGATAGTTGCGTACTCAAATAACAAAAATTCTCATATTCTTCCAAGCATTACAAAACATTTTCTTACCGCAATCCTTACAAATCCTAGAGAAAAAGTAAAAAATTATAGAAAACAAGTAACCACCGCTAACGGCTATGATCTTAATACACTTCGCTTGCTTCTTCCACTTCTATAATTCGCTTCATTTTTGTGTTCATAAACCAAGAATTAAAGCTATCTTTACTGAGAACAATACGAGTAAATAAGAGTTAACTAACTGTTTTGATTTAAGGTAGCTTCAAATATATTTGTGTTGTTACATACCTTCCATCTGGTTGGATCCAAATTGTTGCCTATTCATCACTGTAGGTACCTTTTAAAATATATTAGAACTAGCAGTTCCGACAGACGTTGTCCTGTCCTAAACCTGGGATTTCGTCAGGCAAAAAAATCGAGAACCCGATTGCAGCGCCATCTACCGGGTTTTATTGTATTTTCAAACCATTCAGAGACTCACTTAAATATATACACAAAGTTTCGTCCAAATAAGTCAAACATTTTACAATTTAGGTGACAAACACACGTAAAGAAGAATTAAATATATAAAGATTTCACGTGAGGAATAATTATGCTTGTTAGATGCAGCATTTACCATTATTAGATCATAATTAATTTTCAATCAAAAACTTCACTTAATGACTTCAAAACACAAAGCTCCAAAATTCAGTTACAACAATTCTTATACTAATTAAACTCCAAGAAAACAACAGCAAGACAAAATGGTAAGCAATTAAAATGTGACTCGAAACAAATCCCCGGAGAAGAAATACATAACGCTTACATAACAAAGGGGCAAGCAGGGTAATTACCACTGGAACGTCGCCAAGACAGACAGACAGACGGTTCGACTATGTCTTACTTTACAATTTATTATAGGCTTTTCACACTACTGTAATGGGTAGTTAGTGGCTGAATGTGGTATACTTGGTTTGGAAGTAAATTGTGCAAATTTTCATTGGGTGGTTTTATCATCCATGTGTGCGTGTTTCAACCCTGTAATGGGAGGTAAAATGCCAAACTTAGGGTGCAAACGTGCCCTACCTAGTCGTTAGCGTGCCGCACTTGCAAAACAAAGACACGCATTTAAAATTACATAAACTATACAACGCAAATTAAACTTGGACACGCATTTAAAATTACATCAAATATACATCGCAAGTTCTTAACTTTTTTTTTTGGGAAATCTTCTAACGACATTTCTCGAGACCTTTCATGTCAGACTTTTACAGACTAAAACCCACTCGTTTGTTCCTTCTTTGCCTTGTGTTCCAGGGCCCTGGGGTTCATTTTCACTTAACCCATGGCCCCAGCACATGGCAGCATGGCTTCGACCCTGCTGATCCCCTACGATTTGCTGACATCTCCTTGAGGCGTGCGTTGTATATATTTTACAACGTCATCATACTTAAAAACTAACCAGATCGGCTCAAATAAGCACCAAATTTTAAATCCGTGTCTTTATTTTTGCAAGTGGGGCACGTTACCAAGTGGGCCATGTATGCCTGGTTTACCATATAATTATGTTCTCAGTCACAGTATCTCAAGTACCTAAGATACACTTAATTAAAAGATACTTTATATTTTTTAACTACATTAATACACTAAACTGTAAAAAAGACAATGAGTTTAATAGTCGTAAGTTGATGTCTAGTCTGACTATACATGCAATGCAAAAATGCAAATCAGAATGATTCTGATTGTTTTGATTTTACAATTAAAATTTTAGTAAACCGCTAAAGTGCTTAATATTTTGCAAGCATTGTATCTTTGTGTATCTCTTTCTTTTGTTTGCAGTCCGAGAGGGACTGCGCTTTAGGTCCTGTAGTCCTCTTAATTATTTTTCACTATCCCTCATAGTTTAAAATTTGGCAAACCGCGCCTACTTGAAAACTTCATCCCTTATATTGGTTCGTCCAAGTCATTATCTCACAGATCCCCACGATAAGAAGTTAATCTACCGTGAGGATTACACCCGCGACTTTATTTTCTTATAATGCGGTATGAGGGACTAATGAAGTTTAAAGAAATTAGATGTGGTATTATCATGAAAATAAATCCTGAAACATGTAGTTGGAAAGTCACTATGGAGGAAGTTGATAATGTAGTCTATTAATTATTGCTTGACAAGTAATATTGTTAGATTTTTTTTCGGGTTCCGTACCTAAAGGGTAAAACGGGACCCTATTACTAAGATTCCGCTGTCCGTCCGTCCGTCACCAGATAACAGTCTGTATCTCATGAACCGTGATAGTTAGACAGTTGAAATGTTCACAGATGATGTATTTCTGTTGCCGCTATAACAACAAATACTAAAAAACAGAATAAATTAAATATTTAAGGGGGCTCCCATACAACAGACATGATTTTTTTGACGTTTTATAGATGTATGGTACGGAAACATGTGTGCGCAAGTCCGAGTTGCACTTCGCCGGGTTTTTTTGGAATTTGTGAGAAAAAATAAGAAATTGTTCGAAAAAGTTACTACGGCTCTAGAACGCAAAGGGACTAAAGGAACACGGAGGTTTTTAGTCAGTAAAAGTCTGACATTCGCCCCAGTCAAAACGAGAGTTATTTGATAATTTACTATTCAAAAAAATAAAACTAGTAGCTACTAGAAATCCGGTGTTATTAAATTAATCACTGCAAAAACAATCACTTATAACAGTTTCAAAAACTACCTAAGTACTCTTAAAATACATAGAACGTAAAATAAAGATAAAAACCATTATTATAACTAATGCCTCTCCATAACCAATGGACGCTTTCTTCTCCACCTTACATCCGTTCTCTTTAATTTCAACGATTTATTACTAATTGCTGATTTCCTAATTAATCACAAGAGAGTTATTTGATTAATAGGCCTCCGATGCCAAAGCTGCGAGCCAGGGGGGGGAACAGAAATACAGGGGGGTGAGACCATGATTTAGCGATTTTACTCAAAAGACGCCACTTCAGTTTAGATTTTCAGCGACTAATTAATAAGTAGGAAAGTGTCAAGTTATAATGTTAAGAACTTGCGTTATTATTTATGAGAAAATACATTTTTTTTTTAAACAAGCGAGTTTTTCACAGCGGCCGTCAATTACTTTTCTGTGCTGCTTTAGATAACTTGGAGAAAGTGGTTCTTGAAAAAGTTGCGGCTAGTAGGTACTTTTATTTTAGATAAAGGTTTTTGCTTAAAGTACACTTGCTTTTAAGTTTCGTTTTAGGAATATTTTATACCGTACCGTTTCGTAACCATTGACACATCTCGATGCCTGACGTCAAACTGTAAATAATTACTTTGGCAAAGAAACCGAAAGTCAATTCAGCTCTACCTCTTCGCTTTTATATAAACCAGCCCCGAACTCCAATTATGTTAAAAGCTAATTACGTTTAAGTACTCAGTAATTATTGAACAGAAATCGGAGTATCTTCACTAAGGAAAGGCCAAGAGCAAAGAGGTATAAGCCGAAAAGAGAAAAGTTAACCCTCCAATGCACGCTGTGGACACAAAATACACACAAGAACCCAAAATTCGGGACTTAACAAAAAAACAGTCAAAGTGAGTGCCAAATAAAACATTGCAAAATAAAAATCACGAGTGATATCCAAATGGAAATGGAAAAAACCAGCTGATACTGGGACTTACGGAGACTGGAAACTGCTAAGGACTCAAAAAGGCCTCAGGCCACAGGCCCACGCCGGAACATGGCCTGGCCGCCCCCGCATTGGCCTTGCGGGGGCGAAAAAACATGGCCTATTAGATGTTTGGGAGAAATTTGTTACCAAAGGTGTTTGTTGGGGATGTGGAGGTGACTGGGGTTATAATGGGGGGTTGAAAGTGGACATTGACAGTTCGGAGTATACGGGTTATAGGTATTGTTATAGTAAGCCGGGGTATCGGCAGAGGGCTAGGTCCTGTGAGGATGCGAGGTTCATACATATCAACTTTTTGTTGCTGGCGGAGGTCAAGCATTTTGAAAAGGTGAGTTTTTCTTAAGCAATATTTGGTTGAGGTCCTTTATGATTTTTAAGCAATTTAGAACTTGTTATTATTTTATTGCAAGGTATGTGTCATTTCTAGGTCAAATAATATGTACCTATAGGTACATGCAGATTCAGTTAACACCAATCAAATCAAAATTGGCCATTAACAAAACAACAAGGTAAACACATCATGAAAATTACAATAATATAATCAAACATTAATTTCATTGCTTAAATATTCACTTACGACCACCCTAATTCGTTTAAATCAACCCAAATTCAACCCTAAAATGTTGAAGTAGGGGTGAAAATGGTCTGTATAGGGGGTCTTGGCAATTAGATGTGAGGGTTCAAAGAGCGACATAGTTAGGGTTGAATGCAGGTGGGTCGAATTGAAGGTATTAATTAACTTTGTACCTAAGAGGCTAGGCGAGATGGCTGGTGATGCTGGAGACGAAATGTAGGACGTTAGGGTTTTGCTTGTAAAGTAAAGAAAGGTTAAGACACAGTATTTGTAACAAAAGGCACACAGTTTTTGGGTGTTTGTGTTTTTTTTTAGGTGGGAAATCATCCAATGACTTCTCTCGCTCTAGGGCGGAGCGTGAGGGCGTGTTTTTACTGACTAAAACCCACTTCTATGTTCTTTCTTTGCCTTGCATTCCAGGACCCTGGGTTTTCCTTTCAGAAGTGAACCCATGACCCTAGTAGGCTTCGACCCGACTAGACCCCTTTTTTTTCGGTGGGAAAATCATCTAATGACAAATCCCGCTCTTGGGCGGAGCGAGAGATAGTGTCAGACTTTTACTGACTAAAAACCCACTCCTGTTCCTTCGTTGCCTTCGTCCCAGGGCCCCGGGTTTCGTTTTCACACTACCCATGGCCCCAGTAGGCTTCGACCCTGCTGGGCCCTCACGATTTGCTGACATCTCCCTGAGGCGCGCGTGGAACAATACGCGCCGTCGACGACTTGGGCTCGGTCCGGACAGTTACCGGACAGTCGAACGGCGAGCTACCCATTGCTCGCCGTCCGCAAGTTATCGCCGACGCACATTGAGAAAGAAAGTTTTCACAGTCACAATCTCTCTTCCACTTATTCCTATGACAATTTTGTTTTCATATTAAAATTATCAGTTATTAATCGATGCAGTTAAGTTATTCAGTCCGCAAGCTGGCTAATCTCAACTTGCCACCGACAACGGTGGGTTCAGCTAAGGTACGGGTACCTATCCTTATCTTATCGCTGAATTTACATAATACTACATGCTATGTCTTATCGTAATGAGGAGAAAGAGAGTAATTTGGGTATGGTTACCCAAGCAAATTGTCAATTTGAAGCATGGGAATATGCTAATACAAACACCATAAGATTATTACATAAATGCATGCATAAAATAACAAATATTACAAGTCATAAATAATGACTAATAATTAACAATTGCAAAATTATTTAAATGGCAATTTAAAAAATTCTTTAATAATTCAATATGAACCCCTCAACGGGTGAAGGCCTCCCCCATTTTGTTCCACGTCTGTCAGTCCTTTGCTTTACCTTGTATCTTATAAACACCTGTCTATCTAATTAAATCTTGATAGTTTTTAAAAACAGCTTGTTTGCAGTAATTTCAAGATTTATCTAAAAAAAAAAACACGCGCACCTACATTTCAAAATAAGCAAATTCCTAAATCAAAATATCACGGATCAACCAATTTCAGGACATGATCGAATTAAAGCCAGGTTCACACACCGCAGCCTAAGCAGGGCTCTCTTAATCTAGTCAACGCAGCGCTAGCCTGCGGCTGGCGCCAGTTGATTGCAATAACGCGATTAGTCGCCGCGACTCGCTGCTGCGACTAATTTGTTGCGTGGTGTAGCGTCGTATGGACATGATAGTACTGATTTCATTTTCAGTCGTAATTTTGCAAGGCGATTTCATTTATTAATTTACTGTAAAAACCTTTATTTACATTCAAATCAAATACATCAATAGCTAGCCGAAACAAATAATAGATTAACCTATCTTTTTCCCAATAAATTGCTTTGTTTATTTTCAGTGTTTGTGTTAGCTTACCTAAATATTGGTCTGTCTTTTATAGCCTACCATTACAAACAGAGACTAAAGAAAACTACGAATTTGATTTCGTTGCTACCCTGAAAAGTCTAGAGGTGTGAATTAGAATTAGTGTAGGGGTGAAATGATTAGCTGTTATAGGTAATAATTTCACCCCATCACAATTCCTTTTTAAACGTTCCTCATACGAGTTTCAACACACATAAGTTTTAATAATCCTCACGTAAGTATTACCATAGGGTTACATGAAAAACACCTTAAATTCAAGTTACTCTGTTACTCCATTAATCACGTCACAAACCCTATTTAATATTCTCAGTACATGGCGCCTCGCAGTCATGACATAATAATATATAAGTACCTTAGTACAGAAGGTAATATACCCTTTATATGACGTAAGATATGAGACCGAAGGGTTACTCTAATCATGTGGAAAGTCACTGAGAATTTTAGAAAGGGGTAGGTCTGAAAAAGGTGGGGAAGGCGGGGTTTAAAAATAGAATATCTAAGGATTTTGGAGTGTTTTTTAATTAGAGGGTCTTTTAATTTTTCTATAAAGTATGAGGAGTGAAAGTACTCGTGAATAAGAATAACTTTAATTTTGGAACCAACACTGTTTTTTTTTTCTCATATTTCAATATGAATTCCATAGTCCCTGCCTAGCCTTTTCCCAACTGTATTTGGGGATGTCGTACAGTCAAACCGGTTTTAATTGTATATCAATGTAGATTAGCTGGTCAAAATGGTTGAGCTGAGTGGTACTAATGTTCGCGTCATGTCCGTGAACGGGTGCTGTCAGTTGAGACTGGTCATCTCTTATTATTTATTTATTTATCTATTTATTTCAAGTACCAAAGACTCATCTTAGTTACATAAACACATACAGACAACATATATAATAAAATTACATGCAATGAAATGTTAAAATTAAAATTAAATTACTTTAAATTACATTCGATTATCATTAAATTGCATTGAATTGTCATTGGATTATCATTGTCTTAGCTGCCAGTTGGTATTTTAATATCTATGTTTTTTTTATTTTATTTACATTGTTCTCACATGATAGTAGCGACAAGAAACATGTAACCGAGATATTTGTAATACATAACATGATTAAAAAGAATGTCCATGGAGTTTCTTGCACATTCTTCTCCATAGAGATCTACGCTTTGGAATGTGCAATTAGCATCATTTTTTTCTGACTGACTGACTTCTTGACTTTTCAAAAGTGCCGACGTAAATGGTTTATTTGAAATAAAATGCTTTGAATCTTGAATCTTTTTTGATGTCATAGCAAATATTCATAACTCCTGAAACCCTGTAGACTTCTAAATTTTAACAATATCGAAGAATTTCAAGCGTTTCGTAGGACCATTAAGAAAAATCTGCGCTATATATTCCAATAATATGCCACAACAAAATAATTCTTAGGTACTTGACAAAAGAACCAGGTCTAATGCATTCAAATTTTCAACCCTTTCTAGAAGAATGGCGGCAATAATTTCCAGTAAATACAATTTATATTCAAACGTCAGAGTGTCGGCGGTGTCTGTCGTGTCGGAGTTCGGAGTGTCGGGTGTCGGTATGCAATAGTAATGCTACGTGCAACCTGTGAGAAACGTGACCGGTTTTATCCGGTTACAGCAATATGTATGAAAGAACAGAAGGGCAATAAAATGTTTTCAAAAATGTTTCTAATTCTATAGATAGTTAATATAAATCGAAATTTGAAAATACTAAACGATATTTATTTTTTTAATCGTAGGAAAACCAACAGAACAGCTACATAAATAGATAACAATTGCATTATGAAACATTGAGCCATTTCTCACAGGTAAAAACAGAAAAAGTAGTGGAAAACTTAGGAACAATAACAAGCACTATAAAAGAAGAATATAATTATATCACTCAACTCAAGCACAATTGGAACTACGCATTTTAAAAAAAGACAGCATTCAGCCGAGTGCGTGCAGAATAGGTTTGGTAAATGGATAAAATGAGAACTCTTTTTAAAGAATATTTAAGTCCTTACTCTATTTTTAGCAAGTTGGAGATGTAATAAGTGATATAGCTTTTGATCGGGCAAACTTCAACCCACTTATAATATTTTAAGATGATATAATGCTAAAACGTGGCGCCGTCTAGATCTAAATCCTCCTGTTCTGAAACTTAAGCCTATTATCTTGTTTTCTTTGAAAGTAAAAACATATATTTTAGGAAAGACAAAATTAAAGTATAACTTTACAAAGACACTGTAAAATTAACTTTTATCTATTTAATTGTGTAAAGTGGAACTTCTGTATCAACTTTCTGGTTCTCACAGCCGCCAACCGGTGCGATCTGGATTAAACCGGGTAAAAAGACAGCTGAAGTATTAGTCTTACAGTGTAGTAACAGTTTATCTGAAGAGCTTATTATCTAGTCTCCGAGTGAAGCAAGAAAATGTGGAGATTACTTATGGAATGATGGATAGATGAAAAACATAAGTGAAGTGAAAATATATGTATCTACCTAACTTTTTCTTTCGTCATTATGTTTGAACCTACAAAAGAGGCCTAAAGAGTTCTTTTATACTTTTTGGCATTATTTTGTGCTTGTCGTTTAAAAAATATTGCCTTACGGTTACGATGAATGAAAATATTGTTAAGAGATGTGATTTTTTGAGACTGAATGCAATCAATTAAATCAAATCAAAATTTTTAGGTTTTGGTGAGAACACATTATTCGTAAAGAAATATATTACAGCCTAAATGTCAGTAACATTTCCGAATCGCAAAAAAAGTTTTTTTTGTGACTTAGCTACAAATTTACAGTTTTCAGATTTTTCCTGTACCTACTTGTGCTATGAGACCTTGCTTGATGCCAAATTTCAGGATTCTAGGTCAACGGGAAGTACCCTATGAATTTTGATTCCCTTGATAGTGTCGAAATACACGCTTTTTGCGACATAAACGGCCGTCTCGTTTTTTTTTCGTTTAACTCAGAAATTTGAATTTTTTCACACAGCTTCAAGAAACTGCAAACCTAAGTACCTATATGGTTTTAATTTCAATTCGATATCTCCACGCGTTTCTGAGATAAGAGGTCTTGACGGACAGACAGACAGACGGACGGACAATAAAGAGGTCCTATAAGGCTTCCGTATTTACCTTTTGAGGTACGGAATCCTAAAAACATTTAATAATTATACTATATATACTATTCTTTAACCAAAAAATTGCTCTTAACAAGATACCCTTTCACAGTCGACCAAAACAAAAGCCGAGTCCAAACTAAACACAATAGAAGATACATGACTCCTTCCTTCATCCAGCCACTTGGAGTTCTGCCCACCGTCTGAAAGCAACAGATAAGTTATCAGCTATCTAACGAAGACGTCAGACTACAGCATAAGTTTCAGGTGTATCTGGCCCACTTTGTAGAGGGCTGTATAACATTCATTTTAAGTTATGCTTGGAATTTGTGGCGAGTTAGGAAGATGGCTGACATGTTTAGCGGTGTTATCATGTTGTTACTTTAGATAGGTAGATAGACCTTGAAGAGATAGCTTCATTTTGATGGTTTGGGGGTATTTGAAGGGTGAAATAAAATGGCTAACGCGAATGACTAACTCAAATTGTGAACCTTAATGGTGGACTTAAATGGGGTAGGAGTAGTTTGAAATAATGAATTCAAAGATAAATAGCTAGTAAATATACTCTTTATTATACATCACCAAAAAGTACAGTAGGAGTTTAAAATTAATAGGTTGTAAGAATGGTTGGTCTTATAGCTAAAAGCGATAAGCGGAACACCCGACAAATAACCTTTGGTTGGATTTGATAGAGAAAGAGAAAAGATATGCAGGATTGGTGGACTTTTGATATGTATACAGTACATAACTTCTAAAATACATATAATAATAGCAATTCATATAATTGTACATGCATATGAAAACAAATTAATATTTTATTATGTTCAAACACTTAGTGATATTCAAGGAGAGAACTAGTGATCCTTGACCATATTTTTTAATGTTTTTTTATTTATTTATTTAAAGTGGCACTACATGTTGTCACTAGCAGGATTACTGTGAAGCAGAATCGGTTCTCAAAGTTGAGCTAAATCCTATAATTTCCTGGATAGGTTAACCTTACTCACCTTAAACATTGATCAATCAAATAATTTCACCTCAAAGTTAGTCCGAAACACAGTCGCCCTTCCACATCGCCAACCCCAGCTTCCTCAAAATCTATTTATTTCAAACAAACCTTCACTCACAGAATTCCTTGAAATATTTCCGCTCAAACGAACCACAAAGTCTAACTACGAAATGTTTTAAAAGAAATTTCAATTCGATGCAATAGGTGAGCACTAAGAAAGTTGTAAAACTAACAAAAGAGAAGCTCGTTCACTAGTAACATGGTGAACGAGCAGAGCGAGTTAAGGTGCCACCACATTGCTACTGACGGCGTTTTTTTTGGTTGCACTTACCCGGGTGAACGGTCCGGATAAGAATGAATTTAATTAAGTTGGTTATTTGAATAGTTGTGATGCTGAAGTTTGTAAGAGGGTACAAAACCGCTAATGGTATGAAAGAAAGATATCGTAGATTTTTAAATGAAGATAAATAGTAATGTCGAAATGATACTGTTACCATAAAAATGACATAATATTGATAGCATGAGAGAGATAGATATAGTGTAATTGTATTATTTAAATGACAGTGATTGTCAAAAAGTTGACAATCACTGTCTTGATGATTGACTTGTCGATACAGGTAATCCCATTTCATTTTACTTAATTATTTTGAATTACTTATCCAATAGTATTGCTGATAGAATATCACTTGTCTAGAGCCCAAGTACTCTTTCGAACTGATTGCTACAAAATACTTTAAAGGACTTGAGTAAAATATACGGAATCTATATGGTTCTTGAATCAGAACCTTGCACAATTTCCAAGTGCAACCAAAACCCAGTTCAACCAAGTGTGGGGACACCTTAACTGAGCTCCATTGGAGCGCAACCGCGACGGGTCGTTATCGCAGGTGGCCGGCCCGGTTATATCCGCCTAAATCCGGTTACAACCCGGTTACCAGCCGGGGATTACTCGCTTGATCCGGTTCCCGGTTCCACAGTCGTTTGCAACTTGATTTATTCACTTGACTGTACCAAGTTTTTACTAATGTACTTTACTTTTTTTCGATTTCGGATTATGCTTGATGTATATACCGTGTTTTCTGATGGGTTCCGAGATTTAAGGGGGGTTTGACAGGGTCTAAATCATTTTAGATTGGGGTCAGCTTAATGATGCTTTGTCTAACTGGTTATTGGGGTCCGTAAATCAAATTTTGGGCGTAAATCAACGTGATGATGAATTTTAATATATGACTCTTTTCCACGCATGTGTTTTCGGATTTTGTTAATTATGTTGTCACCATTAGTTATGCAAATTAATTAATGCCGGAAAAGTAACTGTAAATTGGGATCCCTAATTACAAAAAGAAGTTAATCTGCATGCAGAATTATTAATAATGCGTAATATCCTGAGCTGGATTTTTCTGAAAAATATTTGAAAACATATTTATTTTCCTCTTTCACATAATTTTATAACCTACCCCTCAAATAAAATGGTCCTATAAACTCCTAACAAGTAATCTCACCCTAATAATTCTAAATTACATTACAAATGAAACTGTCCATTTAGTGTAACAAATATGTTTATTGCGAACATACATTATGCTAACTCTAAGCAAAAAACTGACCGCCATTTTGTCAAGCGGCTAGCTGAATATTTACGGTTTAATCAAGAACCTTCGTCATGGAAATTGGTACTGTACCTTACAAATTACATTTAAGGTATTATGTTTAGTAATGTTATAATAGGTTCAAGTATTTTATTCCTAAAAACCTTTTTTTCCTGTTCAAAACATGAGTCACATATTAGAATGCCCCAAGTGCCCATACACCTGCACTTTGGAGGATTTGATGGGTGCTACCGATGCTGCTATTAATGTAGCCACCTATTGGGCCCAAACAGTTTGACGAGTTTACCATCGAATCGAAAAGAAGAAGAAGAAGATTCCTTTTTAGCCACATTTTACTTCATCATCTCCCTAGTTTTTTTCCAACTAGCTTGGGGTCGGCTTCCAGCCTAATCGAATGCGGTTGAATGCCTGTGTTTTACATAGAGCAAGTCTAGGTGTCTCAGTTTTTTGAATTGTGTGGTGGGATCAGAACGGTACGGAATACGGTGAGCAAAAAGGCAAAGGATTTTATAATGGGTGATTCATTCGGAGTTACTTTTTCCAAAACTAAAAAAAATATGAATAAAACAAATTTATCGGGTAATCTTTATTATAATACAAAAGAACCATTCCTTACATTTACTTTTTAAAGATTATTTCTTTCAAATGTTGTCCGTAACTGCGATTAAGGTGGTCCATTCTGGAGTTCCAGTTTTCGATGACCCGACCGAGCATTTCCTGTGGTATTTGGCGAATAACGCGAGTAATGTTGGCTTCCAGTTGATCAATCGTACGCGGCTTATCCATATAAACTTTGGACTTTACATAACCCCACAGAAAAAAGTCTAAGGGTGTGATATCACAGGATCTAGGCGGCCAACTGACTGGTCCGAAACGCGAAATTAACTGTTCACCAAATTTTTCTCGCAACAAAGCCATGGTTTCACGTGCTGTGTGGCAAGTGGAGCCGTCTTGTTGGTACCAAAAGTTTTGAAGATGACGGGCTTCAATTTCAGGAAACAAATAGTCCGTTATCATGGTACGATAACGGTCACCATTGACAGTGACGTCGGGTCATCGAAAACTGGAACTCCAGAATGGACCACCTTAATCGCAGTTACGGACAACATTTGAAAGAAATAATCTTTAAAAAGTAAATGTAAGGAATGGTTCTTTTGTATTATAATAAAGATTACCCGATAAATTTGTTTTATTCATATTTTTTTTTAGTTTTGGAAAAAGTAACTCCGAATGAATCACCCATTATTATAATATTATCAACGTTTTCAAGATGTTTTGTATACTAAAACCAAAAACATCATAAAAATCCAACTAATTGAAACTAACTAAAAACGATCTAAAATCATCATCTCTCTAACTTTTTTCCCAACTAGATCACTACAACAACAGTCGGCCTGTGTTTTACATGGAGCGACTTCCCTACCAGACCTCCACTCCAGTTACTGGACGACACGATACTCTCTGTATTGACTGATGTTCAGAGTTTCCGGCGTCTATATTCCTGTTACGACTGTCAAAGATCTACTATCGACAACCGTGACCACGTGACCCGTGGCACTAATGTCGTCAGTAATCTTCTAGAAAAAATTACATATTATGAATTGAAAAATTCACATTAGTTTCTCATGCATGAGAGGCGGGGCCTTAACTACTGGGCCATCAGGACACTTTCTCTGGCATTAGCCTTTTTTTTACTTATTTTCCTTTTATTCTTGAGTGTTTTATTAGAATGCAGTGTCAATTTAATACCATCAATTTATCACATCGGCCTATCGCATAATTCCGAACATCGCATTTTCTAAATTGGACCACAATATCCGGATTTCCATCTTCCACCACAATTTTAATTATAATTTTATTTATTTTCCTCTTTGAATATTTATTGCTTGTTTAAGTATTTTTTAGCGGTTTTTGAAAGCTTAATTAATTTAAATGGCCATCAGTCTTCGTAGCTATGATTTGACAGCAATTTATTTTGGCTTTCGAAAAATCCGGATAAATATCAAGATTATATGCAAAAAACCCGGATAAAATTCAAAATCCTGACTTATACTTATCACTGTGGTGTACAAATATACCTACTTATTTAAGTCAACTATCAAACGACTAACAGTCAACTTAAAACCACATTTACCACCTAAAAGTTACGAATTCCACCCACGTTTTGATCCTAATCAAACCCGGGTAACGTGTCCGCTCAATTTGCAACTTCTTACATTTGACGCCCGAGTATGCCCGCTTTGCCCGGGTATGCCCAGTTCTGCCCGGGTATTAGGGCTTTGTTGGACGTTATAATTTGTTCCGGGACATGTTAGAACATGACATTCGTAACGTGTTTTGAATATAACGTCGTTTTGTATAATGAGTTCTTGCTTTGGCCCAATTCAAATTCAGATTCATACTGAATTTTAAAGAGACGATTTTGTTTTAAACCCTCGTAAACTGAAAGGATTTGATTTGTGGGTTCGTGTCATATTATATAGAATGATGTTATTTTGATAAATCATTCACATTTCACAACACACTAATGTTATGAGGTTTGAAATCTCTTTATTTATATTTTCAGTATCATACTTATATTATATCACACTAATAATATTATAAAGTTAAAAGTTTGTATGTAAATTTTCTTTTGTTACTTTCTTCACCCTCAAACGGGTGAACGGATGATATTTAGTGCATGAGTGGATCAAGTTCTAAAATAACACATAAGGTACTTTTTATTTCGGGAGTATGTTATTTCGGGTTAGTTTTTTACTTAAGAAGCCAGTAGTACAAAGTTCTAATTTATATGTAGACTAAGTAGATACAGTATTATATAAAATACTAAAGATACTAACAGGTTACCTATTAGGTTGTGCTGGCATCCATACAAAAAAATCAATTTCAAGACTGTGACGCAATGGTTGATCAATTGCCTGCTGCAACGCATGTCGCGGGTTTGACTCCCGCACAGAACAAATATTTTTACCTACAAAAAGGTTATGAATTTAAACTTTCTAATACCGTAATTAAAGACACAATCGAAAGACAATGAGAGAGCGAACTTCGTATATATATATATATGTTTTAATTTCTTGTTTTGCTCACCCTATTAGCCGGCGTTCGCTTGAGGTTTAATGATTTAAATGTTTAAAAACGCATCCACGATACAGGAGTAAATTCAACAATTTAACAGGAGTAAGTTGTAGAGCAACGTTTTTAACAAACAAAAAAAATATTAAAAGTCGTAAAAAATCGTCTAGCCTCCAACCTTTTTGCATATTATGACACTAACATTACAATGAGAGCTTATACTTTCACAGAAACCACAAATCCTCAGCTCACGTATTATCCTTTAACAAGCGACAACACCGATTAGAAATCAAACCTCAGAAACAAACGCTTTACAAACAAACTCACAATTCCAAAGCCTGGAACCTCCATCTAAGCATGTATTTCCCATACACACTTCCACCCACATCTAAATACTAAGCAGGCGTAGTGTTAAAGTTAGCGTAAATAGTCCAGGAGCTAGCATTAAGGTATAAGCTGTAAGTAGGCCCGGAGACTGTATCAATTTAGCGATAAGACCCGCCGGGTTATGGCACACCTGTGACCTAGGTTCATAGACTAGGTAAGGATGGAGAAGACTGACTTTTCTGCCTAATTGCAAGGATATGCAGTGATTTAGGACTTGTTTTGTTTAATTAATTATGGTTTTTTTTTTGTGAGATTTTAATTGGTATTGTAAATGAACAGAACAACACGCCTGTAGTGTCAAAAGGTTGGACAGAAGTGAAGCGCACATAACTTCAAATTAAAACAGACATATTAATAGGTAAAAACTTCAAATAGCCATTTTGTAAGAAAGATTTAGCGAATTAATTCATCATCTTCCTGCCCTTGTCCCATCTTATTTGGGGTCGGCACAACATGTTTTTTTCTTCCATTCTATCCTGTCAACGGTCATGCTATCACTAACTTCCTTTTCTTTCAAATCACTGTTCACACAATCCATCCATCTTTTCTTTGGCCTCCCTCTCCCTCTCCACCCATCCAGCTGTATACTCATAACGCTTTTAGTAACATGCGTTTCATCTCTCCTCTTTAGATGACCATACCAAGACAAACGATTCCCTTTCAACTTTTCAGTCACTGGCGCCACTTTTAAACTTCCTCTAATATACTCATTTCTCACTTTATCCATTCTCGTCACACCACACATCCATCTCAACATTCTCATCTCCGCTACATGCAATCTTTTTTCATCCATCTTTTTCACAGCCCAACATTCTGATCCATACAGTATGACAGGTCTTATCACGGACTTGTAGATTTTACCCTTCAACTTGGAGGGCATCCGTGGGTCACAAATTGTTCCAGTGACCTGTCGCCATTTCATCCATCCTGAATTGATCCGATTGATTTAGCGAATTAATTACCTAAAAAATAATAATTATATGCTTTTTATTTTTTCCACCACGTAATGCAAAATAACGTAATAAAAAATGCAATACTTACTTACAGTAGGAACATTTTTCCATTGATGTTGTGGAGACTGTTGGTGTTGTGTACCATTTGTGCCTGCACTACAAAAATTTTGTGTATGTATGTTTGTTACTTCCTTACACTCGGCTGGACGGATTTGGATGAAACTTGAATAATAGGACACTTTTTGTCCCGGGAGTATGCTCCCTGAGGATAAATTTATACTTTCACGTGAGCAAAAGCTGTCGGCAGCAAGTTACTCTTATTAAGTATAATTAATTCTCTTTTAATCTTGAGATTTAAATAGCCATCTATCATAAAAGTAGCTAATTATCAAAGTTTTTACTTTTCTAAAAAACCTCACTACATAATTATTATGTAGGCACAAAACTTCACCAAGATACACCCTCTACGTAATAATCTTTGCTTATAACAAGCTGAATAAAAGTACTTAAGTAAATCTGGCAGGCAATAAATCTCGGAAGGACCAGGTTAGACAAGGGAAGATGGATAGCCTCCCCCCTCACCCCGCGACCCCCCTCACCCCGCGACCCCCCTCACCTGGATGTAATGAAGTGTTGCGAGAATTAAATGCCGCGGCCTTTTGGTCATATTTTTTAACTTGATGATTATTTTCCGAACCATAATGCCCATCTTTTGTTGTATGTCCATTTGCTACTATAAAGTTTCTGAAAAATTCTTCTCCTTAAGGGGGATGGTCCAAGGTAGCCTCTAAGGTTATTTATTTTGACTGGCCTGTTGGTCTAGTGGTTAGTGGCCCTGACTGCTATGCCAGAGGTCGTGGGTTCGATTCCCACCCAGGACAAATGTTTGTGTGATGAGCACGATCATTTGTTCTGTGTCTGGGTGTAATTTATCTATAATACGTATGTATTTAGAAATAAATTAGTATGTTTATTAGTTGTCTAGTACTCATAACACAAGCTGTGCTTAGCTTCAAACTAGACGGCGTTGTGTGATAGATGGAATCATTATCTTCCTGACCTTGTCCCGTGTTATTTAGGGTCGGCGCAACACGTTTTTTTCTTCCACTCTGCCCTGTCACTCGTCATGCTATCACTAACTTTCTCTTCTTTCTTTTCTTTCGTGTGATAGTTGGAATATAAAAAAAAACTGTGCAACACGATACTTGGATAGACTGCTGCTCAGATTTTCTGGCGTCTGACTTCCTGCAAAGATTGTTAAAGATCTATGAATGACAAATATTGCCAGAGGAAAAAAATATAACTATATCCGGAAAAATATTAAAAGAGCAGTGGTTGCCTAGTGGTAACGGCCCCGA
This sequence comes from Mythimna impura, assembly GCA_905147345.3. NCBI lineage: Eukaryota > Metazoa > Arthropoda > Insecta > Lepidoptera > Noctuidae > Mythimna > Mythimna impura. The sequence continues at coordinate 25,950,743 of LR990362.1, read as the reverse complement.
CTTATGAGTTATAGACCTTTGGTTCGAACCCCAGCTTGGTATTACTTTCCGTAATTTATTTCATCTCCACTGCTCTCAAAACGGTGAAGGAAAACATAGTTAAGAAACCGGCGTGTCCCAGAACCAAAAATTCAAAGTCATATGACATCTACCAATCCGCACTGGGCCCGTGTGTTAGATTAAAGCCCATTCCCTCTCCTAGTGAGAAGACCTAAAAGTTCCCAGCAATAGGAACATTATTATGCTTATAAATAATATAATAAACAATTTAATAACCGATGCCAATATGGACATCGACGTTTGTACTACTACTTTTTTTTTTATATATAGGTGGGAAAATCATCTTATGACAAATCCCGCTCTTGGGCGGAGCGCAGGGCGCGGTTTCGTTTTCACACTACACATGGCCCCAGTAGGCTTCGACCCTGCTGGGCCCCTACGATTTACTGACATCTCCCTGAGGCGCGCGCGGAACAATACGCGCCGTCGACGACTTGGGCTCGGTCCGAATGGTTACCGGACGGTCGGACGGTTGGCCACCCATTGCCCGCCGTCCGCAAGCCCGCGCCTACGGTGGCCGGAAATCGGGATCGGAATCCCGGCGGCGGTTGGGGCGTGAGGACCGTTGCCGTTGCCTCACGCGATCGGCCGCCTCCTTTGCTAGCATTACTGCTTCGCAGAAGGAGGCGACCGCCTGCCACTCCTCGCTCCGGACCATGGCCTGTACCAAGGCCCGGCGCGAGAGATCGCCGCCGCCGATCGCCCCGATAAGACCGCCATTGTACCCATAGATTAAGTTAGTTTAAAAGTATTTGTTATTGGTGTACAATAAAGTTTTATTCTATTCCATTCTATTCTGTTAACAAATTAATACGTATGACGTTATTTTTGTTTGTTTTTTTTCAGAAGGTTTTTCTCTCTCCGTTTTTTTTTCGCGATTTAATACAATTGTCTCGTCTTAGAGCTTGTTATTGAGGAATAAGTTACAAAATTTCCCCTGGGACACAAGATTTTGGAGGCCAGGGAGCAAATAAATAATGAGCTGGTCGGTAGCTACCGCTTTTTGTCAAAGGGAATTTGTATCTGTATATTCTTTGGTATATGGTCTACATATGAAAAGATCGTGGCTTGTTTACCTGTTTTTTAATAAAGGAGCTTAAAAAAAATGCACCTTTTTAAATATTGGTAATATAAATCTGGAATAGATTTCATTAAAAGATGAAAGGAGCGGAGGAGAGCTCTTGCCCAGGAGTGAGACGGAACAGGCTAGCAAGCAAAACATCTAAACGACTTGGCCGATTTGGATGAAATTTTGTGTGTATATTTGAGTCGTAGGATGGCTTGAAAATACAATTGAACTCGGTAGATTCTTTTTTTTTTAGGTGGGAAATCATCTAATGACATCTCACGCTCTTGGGCGACAGACTTTTAATCGCTAAAACCCACTCCTGTTCCTTCTTTGCCTTCGTTTCAGGGCCCCGGGGTTCACTTTCGCACAACCCATGGCCCCAGTAGGCTTCGACCTTGCTGGGCCCCTACGGTTTGCTGACATCTCCTTGAGGTGCGTGGAACACTACGCGCTGTTGACGACTTGGGCTCGGTCCGGACGGTTACCGGACAGTCGGACGGCGAGCTACCCATTGCTCGCCGTCTGCAAGCCCGCGGCTATAGTCGGAAATCGGGATTGGAATCCCGGTGGCTGGGGTGTGAGGGTCATTCCCTTCGTGAGGCCGCCTCCTTTGCTAGCATTACTGCTTTGCAACAGTCGTTGTCGCCATTCCACCATAGAACTGGGTAGATGGCGCTGCAATCAGGTTCTCAATTTTTTTTCTCACAAAAAGCCAGCTTTCAGACAGGACTACGTCTGTCGGGACCATTAGTATTTATATAAATCTGTAATTACAAAATAAAACTAAAAAACTTCAAAACTGCTGCACATCAAGTTGTATACCAAGATATTTCGTAATATTTCAACAAAGTATCTGAAGAATTACGAACAAATTCAAACAGAATCTTTTATATTGCAGAGGGTATGCCTTCGGGACGTATTACAAATATTTATTAAACAAATTCTTATAATTTGTTATAACAAAGAACACAAAAGAAGTTATTTCTTTTCAGTGTGTGTTGGAATTTAACTTATAAGCTTTTCACATAAGACTTTTCTGTTCTAAGTGATGAAAGAATTTTTCTAAACGTTTGTATGGCTTTTTTGGGCCCCTACGGTTGCTGACATCTTCTTGAGGCGCGCGTGGCAAAATACGCGCCGTCGACGGCTTGGGCTCGGTTCGGACGGTTACCGGACGGGCGGACGGCGAGCTACCCATTGCCTGCCGTCCATAAGCCCGCGTCTACGGTGGCCAGAAATCGGGATCTGAATCATGGCTGGGGCGCGAGGGCCATTGCCTAGTGCGTGCGGCCGCCTCCTTTGCTAGCATTACTACTTCGCAGAAGGAGTCGACCGCCTGCCACTCCTTCGCCTGCCACTCCTTCGCCTGCCACTCCTCCTTCGCCTGCCACTCCTCCTAAACTTTTGTATGGTTGATTTACCCTTATGTTTTTCAGCCCTAGTAGATATGTAGGTATTGGCCACGGGAACATTTGAAGGAGTTACTATGGCCCTAAAACGTAAAGGGCAAATGAAGGAACACAGATGGGCTTTAATCAGTAAAAGTCTGACACGCCCTCTCGCTCCGTAGTTTTTTGATGATTTTCCACCTCAAAAAAGCCCTAGTAGGTATAATATGTTTATATTTTTTTCTTCCCTGAGATTTAGTATTGGACACGTTAGGTGTTTGTGTTTATGTTTCTGTCATTGATAAGTAATTTTATTTTTTTAAAAACGTGGTGTCGATTAAAGGACCTTGGTTTCTAGCTTAAACTTCAGCACCAGAATGATGGCTCAATAGTATCTCATCTTCTCTTAATCGCAAGTGAACATCCAAAAATTTGAATAAAAATCGTAACTTGCCACATAGCAGTCACTACAACACACTCAGTTATTTATTTTACACCCGGATCATAAAATAAACCCTCACAAATCGCTGCGAAAAGTAAAAACCGATAGCCGTATCACTAACTGGTTAAAACCAACAAACAGTAACAGTCACAGTAAACCGAATTGAATACCGGATATCCGGTTAAAAATGTTTAAAATGTCCAAGTTTTTTTAACCGCCAGGGACTGTAATCAACGAACAGTTGGACAATACAAACAATTGTACATAACGAATTTTTAATTAATACGCGATTGATTTTTATTGAATTTTGCTACGTACCACGAATGTGAATGATTTAAACCGATTGATATTGAACTGTAACGATTTTAAACGATGGGTCACTGGAAAACTGCGAAATCTCGTTATGAATGGTATTATTGACGTTTAATCCGGTTTCCGTGGCTGTATGATTTTATTCCTTTGCTTGTTCGTGATGATTGGATAGTGGACCAATGTTTTGTGATATAAAATGAAAGCTTGGAAACCATCCGCTGCCTGAAACGGAAAATTATGAATTACTCTCTGAGGCGCACGTGGAATATTATGCGCCGTTGACTACTCAGGGCTCGGTCCGGACGGTTATCGGACGGCCGGACGGCGAGCTACTCATTGCTCGTTATCCGCAAGCCCTCTACGTTGAATGGTAGTCGGCGTTAGGATCCCGGCGGCTGGGGCATGAGGATGTAGTTCCCTCACGCGTACAGCCGTCTCCTTCGCTAGCATTACTGCTTCGCAGATGGAGGCGGCTGTCGCTCATTGCTCTTCGCTCCGAACCATGGCCGAATTCAGTATCCTGGGAGTTCAATTTTCCGACTGTGTAACGAACAAAACACTGCACGTCAAAACTAAGATCAGAGAATATGTTAGCTTAAAAGCTGCTAAAAGAGCCACTTATTGGGCCCTAGTAATGCTGGCGACATGGCGGCAGATCAAGATGAATGTGGAGTGATGAACTTAACTCTTGCCAGAGAGACTGGCCCGCAATGGCTGACGTTTGTGGAAAAGGAAGAGAAAGGCATTTGCCCATGCAGTAGGACTTAACAGAGTACTTAGATTAGATTATAAACGGCGGCCAACGGCAATATTTTGGAGGTACATATTTTTTTATTCTGAAAACTCATCCATTCTTTTCAAAATAATAAAATGCTAGTACTCTTGCAATCACATAACAATATTTAAGTACACTTTTTGAGCTGTACTTCCTATAGGTTTTTAATTAAAAACTTCAAGTGTTACTTGAACTAAGTCCAAGTGTACTAAATTATAATTGTTTAACGCGTTTCCGAGTAATAAAATAAAGCGTCATAATTGCGTGAAGGGTCGTAACTTAGTTTTAAGAAGTTAGGATTAAGTTTGTTGTTGAAAACTTCCGCAGGGACTGACGGCTTGCTCGCTTCCCATGCTTTGTTTGATAGGAACCATGGATAAGATGTTGCGATGTTCTTATACAGTTGCTAAAACCCCGTGTATAAGATATTTTTCCGCCGCGAGGTCTAATAGGCAGTCTAATAGGCAGTCGGTCCATGTAAAACACAGGTAAAGAAAGAAAGAAAGAAAACATTTATTTGAGACTCGCACAGGACAAACAACAATAAAATAAAAAGTAACTACTTAATCTATAAATACTTAACTTAAAAATAATAGAAAAGAATATTAAAAGATAAAAATAAAAGAAGACCGACTGGTTGGGAAAAAAAGCTAGAGAGATGATGATTTTGTGATGTTTTTGGTTTAAGTATATGTATAGTTATTTATGTGGTTGTTATTATTGTTGTTGTTTTGTTTTTGTTGTGTTTGTAGTAGTATTTGAAAACAATTCTCACATAATATTTACTATCCGCCCAAACCCTGCGTGGTTCTATTCTGTAAAGTTAAGAGTGTTTTAATTAATTAAAAAATATTATTATTTATTTTTTTTTATTTTTTTTTTTTTTTTTTTTTTTTATTTAATATTATTATTCGTTTATTCATAACTAAAACATGTAAATTATATTTTTAAATATTTCAATAAAAAAATAAAAAAAACATTTAAAAATATAAAAAACAGTGTCCCACCGGTATCGGGAACAGGGTCCAAGCTACCGGCGGTCAGGGCTCCAGAGAAAGGAACCTCCTGACAATACGAGCCGTGTCCAGGAGTACCGCTTTCTGGATCAAGCCCTTGATCCAGCCGCCTAACGCGAGCCTCCTAAGGTGTTGGTCGAGGCTCTTGGCTATTAAGCCATTGGCTGACACGACTATCGGTACAATGATCGCCGAGTCTACATCCCACATGTCGACAACCTCGCGAGCCAAATCAATATACTTGATTTGTTTGTCTTTCTCTGCTTTCACGAGGTTCTCGTCATGCGGAACGGATATGTCAACAATCATTGTACGCCTCTCTCTTCGGTCCACCACCACTATATCAGGCTTATTGGCTACAATAGTCCTGTCAGTGATGATGGACCGGTCCCAGTACAGCGTGATATCGCCATTATCGAGAACTGGGTCGGGCACATACCTGTAGTATGGCACCTCCGATTCCACAAGAGAGTAATTCAGAGCAAGTTGCTGATGGATAATCCTGGCTACAAGGTTGTGTCTATGCAAGTATTCCCCGTTAGCTAGACGAGAACAACCAGAGATAATGTGGCGGATTGATTCACCCGGTCGGTGACATGCCCGACAGATGTCAACCGTGCCGTCCTTCACAATAAATCTCCGGTAGTTATTCGTCATGATAACTTCGTCCATAATTGCACAGACAAAACCTTCGGTTTCCCCAAAGAGGTCACCGACGCGCAGCCAGGCTACGGACGCTAGTTGATCTACATCGGGCCCATGAAGGGCCCGGAAAAAGCGTCCGTGGAGTTCCTTACTCTGCCATACTTCCCTGCGATCGTTAGTGTCAAGCACTACAGGTTTGCGCCAGCTCTCGTTAGCCAAGGAGAGCGGGGTGAGTCCCTTGTCCACTGCCACTACATCACGATGCATACCCACGTCGGCGGTTAGGAAATATTCCCTGAGACTGCATACCTCGCGATTGTGCAGGGTCTTAGCATTTAAAAAGCCTCGACCCCCACACTTCCGCGGGATATACAGTCTCATGACCGACGATCGTGGGTGATGCATTCGGTATGCAGTCAGCAGTGTACGGACCCGCCTATCCAGGGCATCAAGTTCCGTTTGAGTCCATTTGAGTACGCCGAAAGAGTACATCAATACCGGCATGACCCAACCGTTGAAGGCGCGCACCTTGTTTCCGCCTGAAAGAAGGCTATTGAATACCTTCTTCAGGCGTCCAAAGAAACGCTCCCTCAACGTTTGCTTCATGTCAGTAGCATTGATGCCTAACGCTTCCGACATACCCAAATACTTATAGGTTTCGGTTGGAGAGAGAGATCTCAAGTTTATGGAATCCGAGAGTTGGGTACCCACGGATTCCACAATCTCTCCTCTCTTTACATGCATGACTGCACATTTATCCACACCAAACTCCATCCTGATGGCACTACTGAAGGTTTCAGTTACCTTCAGTAGCTCCATCAGTTGCAGATTGTTGGGGGCAAACAGTTTCAGGTCATCCATGTAGAGGAGGTGAGATATAACCTGACCACCTCTCTTCAACCGATAGCCTAGGCCTGAATTCTCCAGCAGTGTGCTTAGAGGATTCAAGGCCAGGCAGAACCAAAGCGGACTCAAACTGTCACCCTGGAATATACCTCGCTCGATCCTTACCGGTTCGCTGTTCCTCTGGATATGTCGACATCCTGAATAGCGAAGGACCGTCCTCCATTGCCTCATACATGACATCAAGAAGGTGCGTAATGTTGCATCAATTTTGTATAATTCTAGCACCCTCATGAGCCATGTATGAGGGACGGAGTCGTAGGCCTTCTTATAGTCTATCCAACATGTCGACAGATCCTTTCGGGAACGCCGAACCTGTTGGCTAATGGCCATATCGATGAGGAGTAGCTCCTTAGTACCGCGGGACCCATTCCTACATCCATTTTGAGAGGCAGACATGATAGCGTTATTATCTACATGGTGGTTAATCTTTGCTCTCAAAATGGATGTAAGAACCTTATAGACTGTCGGCAGACACGTAATCGGTCGATATGTTATTATTATTATTATATAACTTTATTGCACATCTTAACATAATACAGGACAAACATGTAAATAAATAAGTGGACAATAGGCGGTCTTATAAAAAATATATTACAATATAGAAAAAGAAATCCTTTACCTAGATGGTAAAGGCATTTAGACTCGTAATTTATTCTTCATCAAATTCATTCTATTACCGTTCTGATCCCACCACACAACTCAAAAAACTGAATCACTTACCCCACCTGTATTAGCATGACAACAACGAAAAGGTAAAAGGGACCCCCAGAACAGCTGATATGGCCCTTCATCGATTATCCCTTGCATCTTCCAGGTCATAACAAAGGGAAATCATAGTATTTAGGTACCCTTATTATAATAAACCCTTGATATTGTTGAGGGCAGCGCGTGAGGCGCCGATAGCTTGAGTAAACAACATCAATATTGCGTGGGGTTGTCGTCACTAGAGGTGGGACACTGCTCTCGTGGCTTTATAGACATTTTTTTTTCCTTTATATTTCGTAAATGAAAAAGTTTGCCAGTTCTTTTTTGTATGGCTAAAATCTACAAAACAATAAAAACGATGATGGATCGGCGATAATTATCGGAGAATTCTCTTTTTTAAATTGAGGTTTGCGGGACTTTCATTGTACGTATTTTTGTGCTAAATAAATACATGTATATTCTTTCTTTCTTTTTGCTGTTTAGCATGCCTTTATAGCGCCTCTACCGCAAATACGCCCTAACGAAGTAGTAAGTCTGCCTTCCTTTTATGTGCATAAAGTATTAAATAAATAAATAATATTTTCTTAATAGAGAAATGTTGTAATCCTTGATAAGGACTATGTTTCTCTTAGCTGAAGATTTTTTTAAAGATAAATTAAAACTATGTGATTATAATCTGTCTATACTTTTTGATTTACCTTCATCGTTAAGTTGGTGATCGATCAGAATACTCAAATATGCTTAACCCGTCAGGGCAATAGCTCAATGAGATTTATAATCACATCAGCCTTTCATTACTGTGCACTACCACTTTTTAAAGTCGATATAAAAACTATCGACACTTTCAACCACTACGCCACTACTGATTCTCTGGGCAACCACTAGGTAAACTGTGTGCATAGTCCTTCAGATAGCTTATTACTACACCCTGAGCACCTTTTCGTGTAAACATACGTTAATTAAAAGCATTTTCCTATACATAGACGATAGTTTACTTTTATAGAATATTAAATTGTTTGACCATATAAGTGTCATCACTAAGACTTCTCGTGATGTTTTAAAAGATTATTTGTAAAAATGAAAAGCTAGCAGATGAACAAGTATGTTCATTTGTAACACGCTAACTTCTGCCAGAGGCTTCGTCCGAAGGAATTTCGGTTATTGCGGCTGTGAAGTCGAAGTCGAATCTAGATGAAAAGTAGCCTATGTCCTTCCTTAGGGTTCGGACTTACTCCGTACCAAATTTCATCAAAATCGGTTCTGTAGTTTAACCGTAAAAGCGGAACAGACAGTTTTTTTTTTGAGGTTTGGTAATCATCCAATGACTTTTTTCGCTTTAGGGTGGGGGTAAAGGGCTGCTTTACTGATTAAAACCCACATGTGTTCTTCAGTTGCCTTTTGTGTTCTAGGACCACGGGTTTCCTTTTCAGAAATTTCAGAAAGGCCCCTACGGAGACAGATAGATTAGAGTTACTTTCACATTTATAATATTAGTACGCATTTATTAACTGTATGAATGAATATAAAAAAGTTTCGCAACAAAATTCTGACATATGAAAAAAAATAGCTGTTTCCGAAATATAGTAGAGAGAATTATTCATTTCACATGGGCCACATGGGCTCATATAAAACGTCAGAAGCTAGCGCACGGTTCCTATTGGTCGTTTCCTATGGAGAAGAACCGGCAAGAAACTCCACGGTTACTCTTTTGAAAACACTGAACTCTGAACACTGAAAATATTTTCATTTAATTATTGCTGAGATGGTCCCGTAGTAATCTGAACTGTTTGCATTCATGAGTTCTGTCACTCCCTGACAGATTGTCAATTCATGAGTTCTGTCACTCCTTGACAGATTGTCAATTCATGAGTTCTGTCACTTCCTGACAGATTGCCAATTAATTAGCAGGCCAGTACTGCCAGGATATCAAGAGTCAACGCCGTTCATCGTCCGTTTACCGATTCCACTAAACCCTTCAGAAATCAGAAATCAGAAACGTTTATTTCAAATAGACCAATTACAGGCACTTTTGAATTGTCAAAATGTCAGTCAGTCAAAAAAAAAACAAGTGAAGCTAAATTGCACGTTCCAAAGCGTAGATCTCTATGGAGAAGAACGTGCAAGAAACTCCATGGACACTCTTTTAAATCATATTATGAGTTACATAAATCTTGGTTACATATTTCATGTCGCTTCTAATATGTGAGCACAATGTAGATAAATAAGAATAAAAACTAATTAAAAAGATAGAAATTGAATTAAGCCACTGGCAGCTAAGAGATGACCAGTCTCAACCGACGGCACCCGTTCACGAGCATGACGCGTGCATCAGCCTCACTCAGCTCAACCATTTTGAAGGGAACTGAATGACCCAATAACACGTGCCACCATCAGCGAGACATTTGAGTGAGCATGACAAACTCTCACCTGCCATGCTCGTAATGTCAAACAAGTTGTAACCTAATAAAAATGCTCCATGGTACTTCACATTCACAAAACTTGAAAAAAAAAGTGCTTCTACATTATACAATACTATTGTTTCCAAATGCAAAAGGTAATAAATTATCATAAGCTCTATTGAAATAAACAAATAAAATAAAATAAGAAAGATTTCGAAAACAACAAAACAAAAAGGGGAATAGTAAGTATCTCTTCCAATAATTAGAAACATATATACTTAAAAAAAAAAAAAAACAAAACTTAATTTGAAGGCTGTGGCTGTGGAGCAGAACCGGCATTTAGCCAAGCGTTTTTGTCAAGGATATAATCTTCCAGTTTATAATACGCTTGTCTACATAGTGTGCGTTTAATGCATGTTTTAAATTTGGACTCATTTAGTTGTAGAATCTCAACTGGTATTTTATTATAAAATTTTACACAGTACCCCATAAAAGAACTATGTACTTTTGCCAATCTGAACCGAGGTTGATCTAATTTGTTCCTATTCCTAGTATAAAAATTGTGCCTGTCACTTATCTTAGTAAAAAGATGAATATTTTTCCGAACATACATAATGTTTTCATAAATGTATTGACAAGGGACCGTCAGGATGTTTATTTCCTTAAATAGTTCTCTAAGAGAATCGCGTCTGCGAAGATTATATATGGCTCTGATAGCTCTCTTCTGCAGAATAAAAATAGACTCTATGTCTGCAGCCCGTCCCCATAGCAAAATACCGTAAGACATGATACTATGAAAGTAACTAAAATAAACTAGTCGCGCAGTATCTACATCAGTAAATTGACGGATTTTTCTGACAGCATATGCTGCCGAACTAAGCCGACCTGCCAGAGATGTTAAATGAGGACCCCATTGTAGCCTCGAGTCAAGCGTGATCCCTAGGAAAACCGTATCTTCGACGAATTCGAGTTTCTCCTTGTTCAATACTATGTCGGAGTAATTACTTTTAACATTCGGTAACGCAAATCTTATGCACTTAGTTTTTTTTCCATTTAATACTAAATTATTAACAGTAAACCAGTTTTGGACTTGCTGTAGAGCATTGTTTACGTCATCAAGGTTTGTGGAACGTCTATTGATCTTAAAAATTAACGACGTATCGTCAGCAAACAATACAATATGTGGTTGTTTTTTTAATAGATGTGGTAGATCATTTATGTATACTAAAAAGAGGAAAGGACCCAATATTGAGCCTTGTGGTACACCCATTTTGACTTTCAAACCCGGAGAATTGACACCGTTTATCTGAACTTGCTGTTGCCTATCAATTAAATAAGATTTTACCAAGCTGAGTGCAAGTTTACCTAGCCCATAATGTTCTAGCTTTAAAAGCAAGGTTTCGTGATTAACACAATCGAAAGCCTTTGAGAGGTCACAAAAAATTCCTATCGCATCTTGGGCTTGTTCCCACGCTGCAAATATATGTTTTAATAAAGTGACACCAGCGTCAGTCGTACAACGTCCTTTGGTGAAACCATACTGCTGATCGTGAAAGATTTTATTGCTGTTAAAATGGTAAAGCATTTGATTAAGCATAACTTTTTCAAACACCTTACTGAAAACCGGCAATACTGATACAGGTCTGTAATTATTAGTGTCATTATGGTCACCAGATTTAAAAAGTGGTATAACCTTACTGTATTTCATTATATCTGGAAAGACTCCTTGGTCCACACACAAATTAAATATTAAAGCTAAGTATGGTGCTATGGTCTCAATTATGGATGTGCATACTTTAACAGACATTCCCCATAGGTCTTCGGTTAATTTGACTTTGATTTGCCGGAAAGCCTTTATGACTGTCAAAGGGTTTATATGTTTGAATTGAAATTCAACCGGACAGCCTGGTAAGTTTGCTTTCAATAAAGCAATTGAAGCTTCAGGGGAGGAATTTAGAGCTTCCGTTGTCCTAAGAGGTATATCGGTGAAATAATTCACAAACTCCTGGGCTACTTCTATGTTAGAGCTTTTGGGACCATGTGAAGTCTCCAATAAAAAATCCGTGTTGCGTACTTTATTCCTACCAGTTTCACTATTAATAACTTTCCACACAGCCTTAATTTTATTGTCTGCCGATTTGATCTTATTGCTAATGTACAGGGCTTTCGCTACCTTGCAAATCTTTCTGAAAAGTTTAGAATATCTATTTACATATTTATTAAAGGTTTCAGTGTTGAAGAATGGCTTAAGGCCGTACAGCTCATATAGTTTTTCCCTACTTACCCTAATACCTTTAGTCGCCCAGTCACTAAATACAAACTTAGGGAAAATATTTTTCGACTTCTTTTCAAATGCTGTATTAAATTCATTGAGTACCACTGAAAAGAAATTATCATAAAATTTATTTGCATCATCAATATCATGGCCCAGAACATTTAACTTATTTTCTAAGTTACTATTAAATTTTGTTAATTTGCCAATTGTAATTGGCCTAAATTGAATTAAAGTTTTTTCCAAGGCTGCGTGAGACTTAAAAGCTACCGTTTGTCCACTATGATCAGACGGAAGATAATTTACTATGGCTTTATCTAAATAGTCACAATTGCAGAAAACATTATCAATACAAGTAGCAGAGGTTGGGGTTACTCTAGTTGGCTCTTTAAAAACATTAGTCAAATTAAATGATTTAAAAAGGCTTAAAAATCTGCTGCTATTTGAATTATTCTCCAAAATATTAATATTAAAATCTCCACAAATAATTATGGATTTGTTACTATCTGCAAGTTTGGTTAAAATATCTTCCATTGTTGATTCAAAAAGACTAAAGTTCTGAGGGTTCGGGGGTCTGTACACGCACACTATAACATGCTTATCCAGCTCAACACAGGACAGTTCAATGCAATGTTCCGTTGACAAGTTAACTATGTCATTATGTTGCTTAAATTTTAAGCATTTTTTTATTAAGATTAGGGAACCACCACGCAGCATTGATTTACGGTTAAAACAACTACCCACAGTATAATTTTCATAACTGAGTAGCCCCTGGTAGTCCTTCAACCAATGTTCACTAAGACATACAACATCAAACATTGTTCTTTCCAATAACATTTCAATTTCTAATAATTTAGAAGAGATACCTTGAATATTTTGATGAAACAATTTCAATTCATGCTGCTGAGACCCCTTTTGCTGCTTAACTATTTTAGAGCAAGAAGATACCTTATTGATGGTTGGTATAACTACGGTGTTTCTGGTACCCTCTGTTGTCTTATGAACTAGTTTAAATGATCCGGAGTTTGTTCCAAATCTATAATATTATCACCTGGCAGTGAGTTGCAATTAATTGTAGCCTCCACGTTAAATAAAGAATTTTCCAAAGTGATACTTGGAACCTCCTTCGTACACTTCATAAAAGTATTCATAGCAATTGTGCTACCGTTAATTTGGTCCACCACATGATTATTAGTATGATTACTAAACACTGCGGTGTCAATTATACAAGACTTCGACATACTACTTATGTCTGTGTTATTAATATAATAAGCTAATAGCCTTGCTATTGTGTGTCTATAACTAATTGGCAGATACGTTGTAGCCCTGGTCGACTTTAAATGGTCAACAAAAATGTTGGTGTCAAAAAACATAAACTTGTCACTATAGTGACTAACTAAAAAGTACATATGTTTGTTAAGCATATGAATATAATTATTTTGTCTATTTGACAATTGTTCAAAATATGGAAAAGCACACAATATTATTTTTTTACATTTTAATTTTAACATCTTAGTTACATAGTCTGTGATATCTTCCTTTTGTACCTTTAAACTATTGCCTATACACACAGTTAAATTAGTAGCATAATTATATGTTTTTCCAATTATTAATTCCATAATATGCTTGTATGTTGACCCAGGTATACAATAATTCTGAGTAGAATAGCTAAGGTTGTTGTTTATTAATTTGCCTAAACCTCTTCCCATACTATCTGAGAACACAACTGAATGATTATAATCCTGACTATTACAGTATTGAAAATCACCAAACTCAGCCTGGTTAACCTGAGATAATTCCTGTCCAAAATCAGGTAAACCTTGTTCAGCAACACAGTCTTGAGAAGAACTCTCAGCCTGGGACGGGTCCTCCGTTGCCTCAGGCTGGCCAGCCTCTAGGTCTGAGACTGTCTGACATGTGCACTGACTCATAACTAATTCATTTGCAGCAAGAATGTGTTCTTTAATTTGGTTCTGAGATTGTACATACTTACTGTAAAGAGAACCGAGTGAAGTTTCAAGTACTTTCATTTCCGACTGTAACTGCTGTGTATCTATTTCATAAATCTTCTTGCTGTCTTCCAATTTAATTTGATAATTATTTAATTTATTTATTAAGTCAACACGTTCTTTCCTAAATGGAATATATTTGGAAAAGCGTTTATGTTGTTTTTTGAATTGGTGACATTTTTTAATTATTCGTTTTAGTTTTGCATATTTTTTTAATTTTTTGTGACTAACTGTTAAACTATTGTTATGATTCAATAAGGAATCCTCAGTTAGGTCGATAGTAAGCATGGGATGGGGGTTACAATTGGAGCTTAATAATTCATTATATAAATGGTTAGTTTCCCTAGCCTGAGTACTTTCTTTTTCTTTTTGCAATGTGACAATTTTACTGTTGGCATAATTTAATTCATCCTGGAGATCCCTAACTTTGCATAAAGCTTCCTCATATAAATTACTACAGTCCCTAAAACCATCCGTGATCACCCGCAGTTTGCCGCACTCATCAACAACATCTTGATATTGCTGAGCTTGGTCTACGAGCTCCCGTTTAAGGCTTGTGTTTTTTAAAATAATGTTCTTAATTTCGGCCTCACTTTCATCCCTCTCCAACAATAATTGTTCACACTGTTGTTTCGATTCTTTAAGTCCTTCGAGGGCCGTTTTCAATTTCAGCTCCATATCCTTTGCAGTAGCCCTACGGGTCATCACAGACATGGTTTCAGGATTAGTGACTGAAAATAGAAACGAAGAAACAGTAAGAATCAAAGGGTAGACAAAGTAAAAAAAAAAAAAAGGAAAGGAAATGAATGAGAAAAGTTAGTGCAGTTACTTATGTGGAAATTCGAGGTAAGCTGCTGAATCGATATGAATTGAAAAAGCTATTGAATAATGAATTTTGTAGCTTTTGCTGACCTAAAGATTATAATTTTGTAATAGTGGGTAGAATGTCCAGATCATAAAATAAACTTTGTTTGATGATAAAATTTACAACTAATATAGTGCAAAATAACGATCGAAAGTTATATTATTGAAGAAAATTAGATCTAAACTAACAGAAATAAGAAATTATGACCATTTGCACAATGTAAACAAAGCGTTTTAGAACAAACGCAAAATTCTAAATTGCCGTAAACAGTATATAGAAATCAGTTAGTACGACGTGTAACTGATACAAGGTACATGAATGTGTGCTATTGTTAGAAATAGTAAATAAAGTAAACAATACTTCCCTGTTTTATTCCTTAATTTGGACGTCAGATGATTCTAGGTTACCGTTAACAGCCGCCGGTACTAAATATCGTATTTTACTTGGTATAATGACAGGAAAACAATAATCCTGTATATTTATGCAGTTATCTTACGATTAAATTAACAATTACACCTTATTTTTACTTAAATACTAATTAAAATTAATTTTAAAATACGGAACAAAAATTTGACAAGTTACTTAGGCAGTGTTGCCAGGGGAAAAAGTCCTTCAATCCTTTAATTCGAAAATGGGTAAACAGTGTCCGAGGTGTTTGAGTTGTAGTTACACGGCTATCAGATATTCATGAGCTGCTAACTTTCGGTCAATAATTCAACTTGTTGTTTGATCCGCTCGCTGTAAACAGGGCTTTGTGGGTGCTAACTAACCTCGTTTGGGATTATAGTTATTAGGTAAACTGATTTTTGGGGGTTTTTGGTTAGATTAATCGTTTTCAATTTGTTATTGACATATTTTATCATTTATCTTGGTAGGTGCAAGTTTTTTTTTTATTATTACAGTTTTTGGTTCTCCTTATATTGATATAAACTAGTGATTGACTGCGATCCCACCTGATGGTAAGTAGTAATGTTGATGGCGAAGCGCTCTAGTTTATTAAGAGCCTATATTCACTCCAGCCTTGAAGACACCTAAATTATTATTTATTTTCAATCAATAAGTTGTTTAAGCCTTACATACGGAAGGAATGGAATTCTCTGCAGAAGTCTGTGATTTTGATAGCTAGAACCTAGTCTTTAAGTCAAGAGTGAATAGGTTAATCTAGGCAAGCGCCACGACATCACCGGTTACCATTAGGTGAGATAGCGGTTCAGCGCAAGCCTATCAATAATAAACAAAACCTTTTGCAGTCCGCTACAGGATAGTCAGAGACACTACAGAACGTATACTTCCTACCAAACTTTGTATATCTCAATTACTTCTGTTTCACTGTACTTTCAACAATACTTTCATATTATATGTGGAGGCTTGTAAATGGCTCATCGTGATCTACTTTACCGTCTTATATTTTGTATTGTTAGCTGTAAGCCACCCAAATAAAATAAAATAAAAATAAAGAAAAAATAATAACAATAATTTTCCCGCTCAACAACAAATCAACTAACTAGCCCACTTTTTCAAAAATAAAGTCCCAAACTTAACCTACTTTTTCAAAAACTAAGACCCCAAACAAACGAGCGACTAGTCGCAAAACTTTGCAGTAAGTCCCTGCAATTTCGTCGCACTGCCGGTTAACGGTAGCGATGTAAAGTCCTACAAATGGACCACTTATTTCAACTGTGGACGAGTATTTTCACTGAGCCAGTGTCCAATGTAAGCTATAAAATACGATGCTATGCTATGCGGAATTATGTGCACATAATAAATAAAAATACTAGCCTGTGATTGTCCCATTGCAGACTTCTCGAACAGAGAAGGCACGAGTTCCAATTGGCACGCTTGCACAAGACAGATTAATGAAAAAAAGAGTTGTTGACACTAGCTTATGTAGCTTAAAGCAGTATTAGGCAAACTTTGACCACCGTTTTATCCCCTTAGAGTATGAATTTTGGAAAACCCTCACTTACTCACTACGTCACAAAAGGAAACCTAGTGCAAGATTTCACACTCTTTTTTGGCTGAACGTTGATGTGTCGTCAGTTTTTCCTTTTATATATATTAAATCTTAGGTAACGACTCCTCCCGGCACACATTTCAGTTGATTGATTTGGTGGTTTCCAAATATCCTTTTTATAAAAATGATATCATGTTTGGGACGTAGGTAAGTAACCTAAGTATTCAAGCTACTCGATTTTACGGTTTTCAAATCATATTTTGATTATCAAATAGATACATTTTAACTAAAATTAAGAAAAACCATTCTTGACAGTTGATTTTTTTAATACATAATTATGTTTTACTATCTTAGGACATAATTTTAGGTCACCTCTCTTCAAATCGCTCACAGTGGAGGCTCAACTTTATTTTATGACATATCTCTGTTTTTATGAAATCACAGCATGAATAATACATCGTATAGCATTACTGTGGCAGTCGCAGTAGGTCCAGCTGTAATGGAATGGATTTGTTCGTTTTGTTACTCTGTGGATGAAAAGAAAATATGAAGTTATATGAACGTGCAGTATGTTCTGTTGTATGAATTCATTGGATATTGATTTTACGAGTATATTGGTCTTTGAGTTTATTAGTTTTATTGTTGGGGTTCGTTTCTTAGTTATAGCTATTGTAATTTTTGAATGAGATGTCATTTTTAATTATGTATCCCATAGTTTTAATCTGTGAGCAGCGCTGTGGGCGACAATATTGTTTAAATATGTTTTGCATACCTGTAGTGCCTAAGTTTTATATTGTAGCTGTTTGCTGTTCCTTTTTATAAAAATAAAATAAAATAGATTTTATTTCTATGTTCATTATCTTGAAGAGTTCTCGGCATGTATTTCCAAAAAATTATGTACGAACTAGTCTAAGAATTGTCTAGCCTTGACGAGGCTAGCCAGGGACGGTCCCTGTTAGAGCTATGTGATTATTCGAAGGACGCAAGGGCAATCGAAGGAACACGGGTGGGTATATATCAGTAAAAATCTGGCTAAGGTCTCTCGCTCCACCCAGAACAGGATAACCTAATGATGATTTCCTACCTAATAAAAGGACTGTTTAGCTTGCTCATTAGATGGTAACAAACTCGATTAACATATGAGGCCGCATGTAATATTGAAACCAGACGTGTAGATATTGAATTGGCAGATATTATGACTGTGTTTATTTCCTTTTATAAAATTTAATCCTCTTCTAACAGTCATCTCATCATCTACTACTACTAGGTACTAATCTTTCTTCCTTATTGTTCCAGGACCTTCAATCCGAGATTGAGACGCACCGTGATGTGTACGCATCCCTCACGGGGACAGGGCGCCGTCTGCTCGGCTCCCTGTCCTCGCAAGAGGACGCGGTCATGCTGCAGCGGAGGCTAGACGAGATGAACCAGCGGTGGCACCATCTCAAGTCGAAGAGCATGGCTATCAGGTCAGTACTGTTACTGTATAGATGTGTCCCCACAGGTCAGTGGGACGAGATGAACCAACAGTGGATTCCATTTTTCTTTGAAGTAATCAGTCTGGTTCTAGCACTATTCTCTTTTAAATATTATTCTTGATCCTGAACCCTTAATTAGTACGTTTTGATATTAGTGGAGAAAGTTTGTCATTGGGACCGAGGCAGGATTTGCCCGAGCCTCAGGCGGGGGTGTTATGGAACCGAGTGCTGCAGTGACAAATTTCCATGTATATTCTGATACACATTTTTTTAAACACAAATAAATAAAAGGTTGTTGACGCGCGGCTCGTGGGGGTCGTTTAGCGCCAAGCTCGATACGATTCATACAATAAATTGTGGTGGGGGCGAGCTAGCGCACTTTTCTGCACTAGTACGGGAAAACAGTAAATTGCGTACGTGAATAAGAGCGAGTTTTCAAGTGTATTGAAAACCATTTTTTAACTGATGAACAAAAGTAATAGCAGTAGTTAGTTTTACCATGTAGTAATTTTGTATAGAACGAAGTACCGTCAAACGGGGTCAATAGGAACGCTGGGGTGAATAGAAACAAAACTTTGATTAGGACTCTCACTGATTTCTCCTAGAACTGGTTTCTAGCAAAGGTTCCGTTATTTTTGTATTACAATACAAGAAATAATTGCAGTAGGTACTTAAGTGCTGCAAACAACTTCTTAATAACGTGAAAAAACCCCTTAAGTTTTATTCCTATTCTCCCCTACATTGCTATTCACCCCGTTTGACTGTACATTGTCGTCGGTGATATCAAAACTCAAAGAGAAATTACATTGTCAAACGTCTTGATGGGTGATGCGAAAGAGATCCCCGGGGCCCTGGAATAATGGCAAAGAAGGAACAGGAGTTGGTTTTTAGCAGTAAAAGTCTGTCCCTTCCGCTTCGCCCAAGAGCGAGGATGTCATTATATGATACATACCCGCATAAAAAAAACCTCTTGGATAAAACATTCACATAGGTACTCGTAGTTGAAGGTTTTCAAACTCACTACCTACGTGCTTTTCTAGAACCCTAGTGATAGCGTGAAAATATTACTGCAAAACATTTAAAGCAAAAACATTCGTTTACTTTTTTGTCAAAAAGCTCGTGTCAAATATTCTCATGTTGTTTTTCCCGCCAAACGGCAATCTGTCATTCATGTATGACGTTTAAAAATGTGCGTTCGGATACGTTCCGATGTAATGAAATACTGAGGTTTATGTGTTTTTTTTTATTGCTTTGTATTGTGTTCTAGTGTATTCTATAAAGTGTTTTTAACTTCAAATGGTCCTTGTTTAAACAAATTATTGTCGTCTTTGGCCCGAATTTCGAACCAAGAATTTGAAGTTGAGAATTTTGCTAAGCTCTACTTTAGTTTGACAGCCTGACAAATTTTGGCATTGAAGTAAGGTTAGACAGTACATATTTAATGTCTTTGGTTAGACACGTTTTTAACTCCAATTCAAAAACCTAAACAATTTATGAATATATCAGTTAGACAGATTTGATGTTATAAATTATGTAGGTAATGCAGTTTTACAGTATTATTTAATAATCTCATTTCTAATTACATAAATTCATTATAAATACAATACTAATTACATAATCTAATTATTTACATGCATCAATATGCAATCAGACTATAATTTATTAAACTCAATGCAAAAAACACTTAGACCCGGTACAACTAGGTATATGTAGGTCATAAAAATATTTGTTCCGTACGGGAATCGAACCTGCAACACCTAACACAGCAGCCACTTAACCACTACGCCAACTGAGCCGTTGGTAACTGTTTTCTTAATTGTAGACATATTTTTACTGTGCATTTGTCTTTCTGTTTGATACTGTATACTTACATGGTGACACGACTTGTTAAGATCAAGATCCCTATTTCCGCCTGATCCCAAATGACATGTAACCATTATCAGACACTCGCTATGCCAACCAGGTCCGTCTAAAACAATCAATATGTCCTGTATGTAACCCAATAACAGCAACGTTACCGCCGGCGATGGCTACTGTAACCCGTTGCGGCGACTGGTTGCAAAACCAATTATGTCACTGGTTGCTCCACCTAATTGCTATTAATGTACCGAATTGCGAATAGATAGGAGTAGTGACAGTTGTGGGGGAAGGGAAGGTGGAATTATGATCTTGATACTTGACAAAAGCGATTGTTTGAGAAGTGGCCAGAAATTCTATAATCGAGCAGTACTGTAGAGACATTTTCATTAGGACCTCTTTATTCCTAAGGCATTAAGTCCGCCTCTGTACCTTTATGTGCATAAAGTATCAAATAAGTAAATGAAAAACAAACAAATTAGGACCTCTTTAGATGGTTTTGAACTCATGGCTCATTATAAACCATTGTTTTTTTTTTTTTTTTTTAAGGTGGGAAATCATGCAAATGACTTCTCGCGCTCTGGGTGGAGCGAGAGGGCGTGTCAGACTTTTACTGACTAAAACCACACCTGTATCCTTCAATTACCCTTTGCGTTCTAGGACTACGGGTTTCCCTTTCAGAAATTCTCCGCGGTCCTAGCTAGCGGGCATCGGCCCTGCTGGGCCCCTACGGTTTGCTGACATCTCTTGAGGAGCGCGAGGATCACTACGCGCTGTTGACGACTGGGCTCGGTCCAGTTAATTACCGAACAGCCGGACGGCGAGCTACCCAGTGCTCGACGTCCGCAAGCCCGCGTCTACCGTGGCTGCTAGTCGGGGTCGGAATTACGGCGGCTAGGGCGTGAGGACCTTCGTTCCCTCACGCGTGCAGCCTCCTCCTTCGCTAGCATTACTGCTTCGCAAAAGGAGGCGACCGCCTGCCATTCCTCCTCGCTCCGGACCATAGCCTGAACCAGGGCCCGACGCGAAAGGTCGCTGCCGCCAATTGCCTCCACGAGGACACGGCGGTGCTCTGCCCAAGCGGGGCACACCTCCACCGTATGCTCTACCGTGTCCTCTGGGTGGTCCACACAATGATGACACCCGGGCGTTGCTTCCGCCTGAATCCGATAATAAACCATTGTGTAGCGTGGCTCAGTGGTTGAGCGACAGGCTGCTGCGTTACATGTTGCTGATTTGATTCCCGCACGAAACAAATATTTAAATGGCCTTTAGATAGGTGTTACCACGGGTCTGGGTGTCTTATGTATGTGTGTTTATATATTTGTGAAAGCAACCAAGATGCAGTTATTACTAAAGTGGAGCAAAAAAAAATACTTGTAGAATTCGGACAGTTATCGTGCCAAAAAGCATGTGGTTTTTTGTGATAATGTAAAAGAGTAATTTCAAAGGAATCATACTTTTCTTATTTCTGTGCTGTAACTAAAAAAGTTGAAAAAAACAAAAATATTACCAGGGTATTCGTGGACAGATTTGTACTTAAATCCACAATATATTCACTGGGCAAAGAGCGATTAGCATAATAAGCATAATCAGCCTTATAAGGTTCCAGCTGCTGGGCCTCCTCTCTAGGAGAGGAAATGGGCCGTAATCCACCACGCGGGCCCAGTGCGGGTTGGTGGATGTCACATGTCTTCGAATTTTTGGTTCTAGGGCAAGCCGGTTTCCTCACGATGTTTTCCTTTACCGTTTTGAGAGCAGTGGTGATGATATAAATTACACAAAGTAATGCACCTGGCTGGGTTTGAACCCGTGAAAAAGAGCGATTATTTATTAAATTTCGAACTTAGTTTTCCAAACCTCTTATTATCCTACCATTTCTCCATTATAGCTATACCACAAGCAACACTTAAACTACCTCCACAAGATTACACGCTGAGAGAAAATTCATATGAAGGTGCGAAGCGTTCCCTATAGAAAGTTTCCAACTACCCAACTTACCTTCCGAACTAAAAGTAGAAAATGAAACTCATTTCACTGGACCAGGAATTAATTTGCAAAGTGTCACAACATCGCAC
The DNA here is from genome assembly GCA_905147345.3 of Mythimna impura. Lineage (NCBI taxonomy): Eukaryota > Metazoa > Arthropoda > Insecta > Lepidoptera > Noctuidae > Mythimna > Mythimna impura. Next base: position 25,928,513 of record LR990362.1, on the reverse strand, counting down.
TCCGTCTATACCAGGAAAAGCAGGGGTGGAAGAGTTGTAAACTACCCCGCAGTTTGTATAATATATTTACCGCTAAAGGTTTTTGATAGGAAATAAATTGAAGAGCTAATTCTGTTTAGTATAGATCGATCTTCGGACCAGCTTTGTGGCTAGGGTATTAAGCAATTATTTCCTTACTTATTTTGTAAATTGATTTTAGGGTTGGCAAGATAATGTAAAGCATGAAAAATGCGAAAAATGGCGTCAAATTTCGTAGGTACTTTTTGTAAAAATAACTTTCTTCAGCAACATACTCAAACTTAGCCCATATTTAAACACTTGTATTATGAAGCACACCACTACAATAAAACAAAACTGCGTGAAAACCTTATAAAAACGCGAGCTTAAATTAACCCTCAAATTCCGCCGCACATGGGACTTTAAAAAAGTTCAACATATTTACAGACGCTGAACAAAAACAGGCCATTAAGTGTTATTTATGGGGGTGGAAAACATGGGGTTCTACCACGTGGGGTTATAAAGGAAATATGTCATTTAATAGGTGATACTGATGGGGTATTTTGTGTAAATTGGATTATGTTGGCATCTATGATGAGACAGAGCAGTGGTGCCTCAGTGGTAACGGCCCCGTCTTACGAGTTGTAGGTCGCTGGTTCAAACCCAGCCAGGCGCATTACTTTGTGTAATTTATTTCATCACCACTGCTCTCAAAACGGTGAAGGAAAACATCGTGAGGAAACCGGCATGTCCGAGAACCAAAAAATCGAAGACAATGACATCCACCAAACTGCACTGGGCCCGCGTGGTGGATTACAGCCCATTCCCTCTCTTAGAGAGGAAGCCTGAGTCCCAACAGTGGGAACATTATAAGGCCGACTATGCTATGCTATGATGATAACATTTTTCTAGAACGTTTGAATTGCTTTAAACAGATATATGCCTATACGAAATCTGAATCTCATAATGCCATATCTTAGATTTTAGAGGGAGATGTAAGTTGGGACGGAATAGGAGGAAATAATTACCTGAGTACATACCTAATATATTATAGGAATCTTTATCAACTAAATAAATATTGTAGCCATGACTTTGACATTCCATTTTATTTCATATTTATTTTTTTGAGGTGTAATTAAGTCTTCTCGCTCCAGGTGGCGCGAGAGGGAGTGTCAAAATTTTACTGACTAAACCCACCCGTATTCCTTCAATTGCCCGCTTCGTTCTAGGGCCACGGTAGCTCTTTCGAACAATCCAACAGCCCTGAAAATATCAATTTCCATGACAATTCAACTGTACAATATTTTAATCAAATTCGTCTCCAATTTCCATTAATGGTTCCATTCCATCTGTCAAAACATTTAGAACACTTCTATTAAACTAAAAATATATTTCTGTCCCTTTTTACTATGAAAACTTTGTATGACTCTGTCCCACTCTAGCGTTAAAAGGGTTGGCGGGACCCAGGGTTGTCAATTAACAGAAAATTAGATTCACTTTGTCGAACAATTTATGGAGTAAAAGTTACTTAAGTTTTGTTTTAAGATGTACCTTTCTTTTGAGAAACTATGACGGATGTTCTTGAAAGTTAGTTATTGTAACAAAAGGGAGGGACTAAAAGATATCATCGCAACGGTAATTGAATTTGGTGATAGTATCAATAGTGGCTTGTGTACTAATTTATCGTAAAAGGATATTGGGTGCAATAGTTATGATATTTTAGAATGATCTATTGGGTCTTTGTTTATGATTTGGGATGATAAAGGTAAATATCGGAAATTATAGACGAAAGATTTATGAAGTATCAAGTTGTCATGATTATGCTATAAACGGAGATGGGATTGTGTAATCAAATCATCAATCAATCATTATTATAACCGATATCTCCGCCCACAGGGGCAAATATTTAACAAAAAAGAACGTTCTCCAATTAAGTCTGAAGTGCAAACAAGTAGATTTATTTGCGAGCGCCACTGATCGCCGGCTCCATAAATAATCCTTCGGTAAAAAATTAAATTTTCGCCTGTGTAACGGTCATTCTTAATATAGGCGGCCATTTTGTATTTGGGGCTAGGAAAACGGCGGGAGAGTCATTCTTTTGTGGAGCGGTTTGCTTCTCTCGGATTTGTTTATATAAACTATGTCGCCTATTCTATTTGAGAAAAGAAAGGGGTTAAATTGTCCATATTTTACGTAAGTAGAACCGGGATCTTCTAAGCCGCAGATCGTCAGCGAAGTTAGCTTTTCGATCATATCGCGATGGAGGTCGTGAGCTCTGAGATGCCACGGGTCTTGTCCAAGCATTTCCCAGAGGATTTTAGTATCAGTGCGACGTGGGAAACCACCTGCAGCTTTCAGTGCCATTCTGTATTGTCTTTCTAGTTTCGTTAGATTGCTTTTGCTGTATCTCGGTAGAAGTTGGATGACTCCATAATCGAGTACTGGCAAGAGGCATGTCTGTATGATGAGCAATTTTGTTTCGATGGTTACTTTGGATCGGTACCCTATGATGGAGTTTAGGGCGCCTTTTACTCGTTTTAGCTTTTCAACTCTTTCTTTAGTGTGTTTGTTCATTGATAATCTTTTATCAAATACGACACCGAGGTATTTTACATGGTTCTTGTATTCAATCCGTTCATTTTTTAATTGGATGTAGTTTCTGTATCCGCTGTTTATGTTCCCCCGCCTAGGTCTTTTGTGTGAAAACATGATACACTCCGTTTTATCCACGTTACATTGGAGGCCCCATCTCTTGTAATAATCGATAATTTCCTCCGCAGCCCACTCTGTACGCCTTGTGGCATGATCTGGCTTCTCCGCTGCATTAAGAATACATAGGTCATCAGCATATTGAGAGAGCATCTGACCAGCAATTCGTGGTTTTGGTATATCGGCAACAAATAAATTGAAAAGAACGGGTCCTAGAATTGAGCCCTGTGGGACGCCGTGTGGTACATCTTTTTCTGTTCCTGTTGTTGTTCTAAATATGCCTCTAGTGGTTCTATTTGATAGGTAATTTTCTATTATCTTTATAATGTTATTACGAGGTCCTGCTTCATACATTTTCTTTGTAAGACCTTTATGATTTATGGAGTCAAATGCCTTGCTGAGGTCAGTTGATATCATGGCCACACTGTGTCCTTTCTCCAGAGCAACGGTGATGTATTTCCCAGTCCTCAATATTTGTGTTCCTATGCCTCTTTGACGAACGAATCCGTGTTGATGTTCGGGAATCAGTTCGTTGATTTCCGTGTTTACTCTCGAGAGAATAAATCATGGCCCCAGTAGGCTGCGGCCCTGCATCCGTTTGAAGCGCGCGTGGAACACTACGCGCCGTCGACGACTCGGGCTCGGTCTGGACGGTCGGTCGGCGAGCTACCCGTTGCTCGTCGTCCGCAGGCCCGCTAAACACACTAGCGTGTATACTGCGCGGAACTGCTAACCGCGCGGTACAAGTTCAAACTAAATAGTATTTGTCATCTACAGCGTAAGATCTAGTACCGCGCGTTACCTCGAGGTAAAAGTTCTACAAACCTGTACTCGTCCAATTGATCCGCCTGATTTGTAATGGATAGACATAATGATTGAAATCACTGTCAAGCAAAACTGTTCTACTAAAGAATATCCTAATGAGAATAGAATAGATTTTCCTGTTCCCGCTGTTTCCCTGGCCCCAAACCGATCAGTGAATTAATCATTCAAACTTAACGACGTGTAATAAATCCGGGAGTTTCCCTCGCCGGGAATCGAAGCGAGGACTGTTCGTACTCAATTACGACGTGCCATCTATGTAAATCATATTTGCTTTTGTTTAGCTTTGTATTCATGTTAATTCGTTCGGATATTTTTCGCTTTTTGCGCTGGCAAGGATTGGAAAAGCGCGTATTCTTTGTGTATCTGTGAATAGTAAATTATATTACTGCTTTAAATCACTTGAGGATACATCAATCAATCTGCTTGCCTTTTGGTCACACATGAGGGGAGATTTCACAATATGAGAATCGACGCATTACATTGGTAGTGCATCGGAATTTATCAAAGCAGGTTTTTTTTTTATTCTAAAATATTTTTTGGTAATTTTAAGATAAAAAAATTACCTATTTAAACATTATCTGAAATCGATTCAGTAGCTGATTCTGTACATATTACTTTCAGGAAGTGCGTTTACTATGATAGTGTTGTATTGTATAATACTTTATAAAAGTTTTTATATCTTCAAATAACATAGTATATCTTTAATTGTTTGCTACATTACTGTCACACACGCATTGTGTCTACATCTCTATTTTTTCCAAGTCTACTTTCGCAGGTGTCATCATCATCATCATCATTTCAGCCGATAGACGTCCACTGTTGGACATAAGCCTCCCCCAAGCGTCGCCACAACAACCAATCCTGTGCATCTCGCATCCACCGCATTCCCGCGACTCTCACCAGGTCGTTGGTCCACCTTGTGGGTGGCCTTCCAACGCAGCGTTTTCTGGTGCGCGGTCGCCACTCTAGAACATTTCGTCCCCATCGACCATCCGTTCTACGAGCAATGTGCTTTGCCCACTGCCACTTTAGTTTGGCAATTCTTCGGGCTATGTCGGCGACCTTGGTTCTCCTGCGGATATCTTCAGTCACCCAAAGAGCAATAGAAAGGGCTATGCTCAGAGTTTCCTTACGTGTTTGCAGATATACTGGAATAGATAAGCTTCAGGTGAAGCTTATTACTTACTTTTTTGTTCCCTTCTTTTTCTCTTTTATGTGTATACATGATCCGTTAAATAAATAAAATAAAAGACAATGATATTTCAGGGCTTTATTTAGACCCGTAAAACAAATACTACTCATGGACTATACCTAGTTGTATCAGGGTCGTTATCTGACGGTAACCGTAAAAGCGACGATAAAATGATTTATAGAGGTATATTACACAGTTTTATATCACTAGACAGCTACAACTTTGCGCTGACACGCATGCAGATCGCGTTTTATTGAGCTTGAGGTGGGGTGTCACTGTAAGTGAGTAGCGGATTTAGAACAGAATTGAAAATAAAAAAATTTGGACCTTCATAGACTGGGATGCATAGAGTAGTGAGTTCCTGGCTTTTGCAAACGCTTGTCTTTGGTTATTTATTTATTATACACCTCATAATGGGGACAAAAATAAACATTTGCAAAAACTAAGTGTACAATGGGCGGTCTTATCGCACAGGGCAATCTCTTACAGACAACCTTAGGATGGACTGAACGAAAGAAGATAGATTTGGAACCCCCAAATCTTATATAGCATCACTTCTTTCATAAAGTGTTAATGCTGAATATCGGAATTCTTACGACTCCTACAAAGAAAGGTAACAATAGTACCAACGGTATTGTTAACCCGGGGTTCTGAAACGCATGGCAAAGAAGGAACATAGGTGTGGTTTTCCTCAGTAAAAGTCTGACATGCCCTCTTGCTCAGCCCTAGACCGGGAGAAATCATTGGATGATTTCCCACATTAAAAAGGGTATTTTCATGGATTATGACATTAGATAGGTACTGAAATTATAGCCTGCAATAGATGACTTTTTCAGAAGGTTAGTCAGTCGACTGCTAATTAAAATATGTTATCTGCAATCATATTAATTAAACTCAAATGCAGTTTGATCTAGATCATAACAATCTCCAATTTCAACCAGTCTGCAACCGACCATATTTTATGACTATTTTACGGCCGATAGACGGAGAATCGAACCTGCTCTATGCTTCCACCACAGACTAAAGGCTTGTGGAGGTTTTATCTGCGCTATCAGATGTAAAGTGGGTAGTAAAGGGTAGCGTTCACTTTAATGGTAGATTCTTATAGTAGTTTTATGGGACATCATGGCAGAATTTAAGTGTTGTGGTTGCGACGGTTTAGCGGTAGCAGTATGCTTGTTATAAGGGAAAAAATATAATTTAAAATTATAAGTGTGTGTACCTACAGTTCATGAATCATATATAAATCTTATATGTTTGAATACACGAACTACGAACTACTAATAATTAATACGAAGTTAATCGTCAAATCACAATCAGTAGCCACCATACTTGAATGGCTTGCTACATAATACTTCACAGTAGGCATCAGGGATACCAATTTATAGAAGCATGACGTGATTAGGTACGTTATATTGCGTAGGCAGGCACCACTGATATTCATTTTATCCAGGTTTCTATACAGCTAAGCTATTTAGGTTTATACAGAGACCTAACTAGTCAATGATGCAAGCTAAAACAATGGATCCCACCCTTTCACACAATAACCCTTCCTATACCTACACGCGTGCGAAACCATAATCTTATCAAAAATTAACCGTAAAGCCCATCTTACAGTGAGCTCCTGTGCTCATAGAGGCTTTGTTTATATAGAACTTGCGTCCTGTGGTCGGGACCCAGGCGAGCCGGGGCACCTGCGAGCCGGGGCACTTGCGGTCGCGGGCCCTTTGTGAGAGTACGTCCCTGTGTTTGTATCACTGCTGTCAAACTTTAAGGATTATAAGGGATCTATGTTGTATGGTGGGTTGGAATTCCTTTTTATGGCGTGTTTAGTTCTGCAGGTTATACTAATATGTCGAAGTAAATTACACGGAACTCTGTGTAATCTACTTTAGCTCTGTGTAAGTTGCGGTTCCTATCTAATAAGTATAATCAACCTTATAATAGTCCCACATCTAAGACTCAAGCCTCATCTCTAGGAGAGGTAACGGGCTACGCGGGCGGCGGTTTGGTGGATGTCACATATCTTTGAACTTCTAGAACATGCCGGTTTCCTCACGATGTTATCCTTCACCGTTTTCAGAGGTGATGAAATAAATTACACAGAATAAAGCGCCTGGCTAGGTTAGAACCCGCGACCTGTATACAACTCGTAAGTCGGGACAATGACCACAGAGCCACCAGTGCTCCCTTACTATCTGGTAACATATTCTATAACTATGACGGAGCGGTTGGCGTAGTGGTTGGCGTAGTGGTTGAACGACTAGCGGCTGCGCTGCGTGGCGCGGGTTTGATTCCCGAACGGAAATAGTACATTTTGATACAAGTGCAGAAAGTTGGTCATTGCGACCGAGGCGGAATTCTGTGTTATGGAGCCGAGGGCGGCTTTGACAAATTTGCACGTGTATCAAACAACTTTTTCCAATAAACCTACGAAGAAATGAATAAACAGGGGTTGACCGGCGACTCGTGGGGGTTCAGGTTCAGGGGACAGCCTGATACGATACATGTAATAAAATTTTGGCACGCGCTTTTTTCTGCACGAGTGCGGAAAACAGTCTCAGTCTTACGTTCCTAAAAGCGGTGGGATAAGAGCGGGTTTTCGAGTAAGTGCATTGAAAAATACTTTTATGGGCTACAGTTACTTGTTCTAGGTCTGGTTGTCTTGTATATGTAAGTTTAAATGTTTGTAAACACAACCACTCTATGGGAGTCATTCTTAGTATGAGGCAATAAAACAAAATAAGCTTAGTTATACGTTTACACTTCAGTAGTCTATCCTGCAGTAACTGTGTTTTTTTTCTTCAGTGATAATGTCGCTTTTTGTCAATAAAAGAACTTAGTAATCGATTCAGTACTCCCTCCAATGACTTCTTCCAATCTTGGTTGAAGCGAGAGGGCGTATCAGGCTTTTACTGACTAAAACGAACCTATGTCCTTCAGTTGCCCTTGGCGTTCCAAGACTACGGTTTCGCTTTCGCGGGCATCGGCTCGCTCTACTGACCCCTTGCAGTCTTACTGACATCTCTTTGAGACTTGCGTGGAGCAGTCGCGCTGTCGACGACTTGGGTTCGGTCCAGACGGTGAGCTATTGCTTGTCGCTTGCAAGCTCGCACCTACGTTAGCTGGGGATTTCCCTGACCCTACCATGACGTTCTAAAATCATCATAATTCCGGTGTGAGAGAGAAACGAAGCGACACAGGTTGTATAGCACCATCTCTTTCTTACACCGGATTCATAATAAAGGTAAAAGATGTCTTAATATACTGTGAAACAGGTCTTTATTATTACAATGTTTGAAAACTAATTACTAGCACAACTCCAGAAGTATCATAATACGATAAGAAGATATTGTAAGTTCGATGGCTTCTATTACAAGCAAAGTATGAGGGATAAGCCAATATAAACTTAGGCAGCATCCTAGATGTAATCACAGTCCATGAGACTTTGTCTCAGCATTAAATTAACGTAAAACCATTGCAATTTCTTGAATACAGCTTAAAACCGAAGTTTTGATAGAGTTGTACGTTGCATTGTCGATGGTTTTAGTATCGATCTTCATTTTGAATCGATAGTTTTCTTTTACCTCAAAAAATATGGGCTTAGTAGGTGGCCACGTTTATTTATTTATTTATTTATTTATTTTATTTTATTATTATATTTTTTTTATTATTTTTTTATTTTAAATCGGCATCAACGGCGTTTTTGAGGTCCTCCAAAGTGACACTCCACTATAGGCACTCTAGTAAGTGGGCCATCGTCTAGTTAGGAGCACGGCAGGGTCGGAAACTCACTGTATGATGATTTACTTGATAGAAGACGACTCAATGCTACGATCGTACACTTATTTCACACATAGTTACACTTAACGTAGTAACAATAGAACAGAAGCATAAAATCAATGTTAGGAAATATTTACATGTTTGTTATTGACTTATTCTGTGTGTCTTCCTTTTATACATTTTATCGTTATCGGTTTTTCATTATAACTTTGCATAACAGTTATCTGGTATAATTTTGCAACGCGGAAACAAACTTTGTCTCCAATAGTTACGGGACGTGCGATAGTCCCTTTTTCCACCCAGATTTTACAAACAACAGTATTTCGATACCTACGTCCCATCTCTACGCGCTATCCGAAATCTCCGGTATCAGTCGAGCGCCGCGGCCAAATTTCAACAATTGTACTCGCCTTTGTGCGAGGGCCAACTTTTTGAGTTATAGTCCTGGCTCGCTGCTTACGCCCTGTTCTTTATACGGCTTCGTTTTATTGGGGATTAGCTTTAGAGCCATCTTGTGGTTGCAAGGAAATAGAAGTAGGATTACTTTTGAGTGGTTGAAGATGCTTTTTGGAACGTATACCCAATGTCCTGGTTTTTGATTGAAAAGGTTTATAAAGTCATTTTAGAATTTGCAGTTGTTCAACATCTTCAAAAATTATTGCTAGGCTCACGGTTGACCACTATCTCACCTGTTCGTAAGCGATGATATTGTCGACGACCGAGGACGCTTGCCTAGAAGTAACCTATTCAGTCTTGACTTAAAGGCCCCTAGGTTGTAGCCATCAGGAAACACAGACTTCGGCAGGGAATTCCATTCATTAGTTAATGTCTTTCCAAAACGTTTTGTGCGTATGAGTGGGATGTCCACCATGTAAGGTACCTGGACATGATTAATTTCCACAACATGTAAACATAGGCACGCCATTCGCTGAACCACACTGGGTTCTTGAAGTAGATTATGATTCTATTCTTCTCACAAGGAGCTGACCCGGTGCCAGGTCAGCTCCTTGTGAGAAGGCCAGGTGTGGGTATACCATAGTATAATCAAGCTTATAAAATATCTACGCGCTACTGGTACGCAGCTGGTACTCTCTAGGAGAGGGAATGGGGCGTAATCCCGTCCAGTCAGGGTCCTAGCTGTGGATACACTGGGAATATTAGACACTATTATGCTTAATACATCGTCCACCATCTGAAACAATAATTGACCGTAGATACCATCGTTATCACGTATAACTTTACTAATAATATCTTCTCTCTTCTCCACAGAAATCGCCTGGAGAGCAACGCAGAGCACTGGTCAGCGTTACTGCTGTCACTCCGGGAGCTCACCGAGTGGGTCATCCGGAAGGAGACCGAGCTCAACGCGCTGGCTCCACCCCGGGGTGACCTGCCTGCGCTGCTGAAGCAACAGGTATGAAGCATAGCGTAGCATAATCAGCCTTTTTAATGTTAACACTGCTAGGATTCAGGCCTCTTGACTAGGAGAGGGAATGGGCCTTAATCCACCACGCGGGGCCATTGCGAGTTGGTGGAACTATCAACACATTTGCTAACACAGTTATGAAGAGGTTAGCAAATGTGTTAATAGTGAGCTTAATGAATATGTCATTAGGATATTAAGAGAGAGATTAAGGTAAATGACAATATACGGAACGTAGATCATGGGCAAATAAATAAAAATGCTAAAACAATGGAGAACTCCTCAAAGTTGTCCTTGGTTAAAGAGTGACTCAATAATATTTGATTACAAATATAATCCTCCATATTGGCTGCGAGAATGTTTGAAAGAATTACCGTTGTACAAAACATAGTTCCGATCGTGTCTGTAGTACTGCAGCCACATACAGGCTGGTGCTGCAAAATGCCGTCTGGTAGCTTTGGACTCAGTAGGAAGGTGTACATAGAAGCTAATTGGTGATCCAGATTTGGTGAACACCAATCTGCAAAGCCTGGAGCACAGGCGTAGGGCAGGCAGCCTTTCGGTATTTAACAGGATGCATTTTGGAGAGTGTGCGCAGGAATTGTATGACTTGATTCCGCTATCATCTTTCTACCATCGGACAACCCGACGTACAGCGGTCTTCCCGTCCGATTATGAATAATTTAGGTATCTTCAAGACTAGAGTGAATATGCTCTTAATAAACTAGTGCGATTCACCATCAAGGAATCCATCACTGCTAACCATCAGGTGGGATCGCAGTCAAGCACTAGTTTATATCATTTAAAAAAAAAACCGTGACCCAAGAACGCAAAGAAAATATAAAGAAACATAGCGATGCCTCCTAAGAATAAGGTCGTAAGGCAAAAAATGCATTTTTTAGGAGAGTTTTTGTAATTGTTAATTAAATAAGGAGGTAATTCATGAAAGTCTTTTAACAGATGTTTTTACAATATGTAATCAATAACAAATTTGAGATCACAACAGATCCATCCAGAAGTTGGATGTAATAAGGAATAGTAATATTGGTTTTATTTGTTTCCAATACAATTTTACTCAAAAAATATGTTACGGCTTTATGCATAGGAGCCATCGATAGGTAGGTATTTTAGTCAGTAAAAATCTGACACGTCCCTCTCGCTCTATCCTAGGGCGTGAGTCATTTGATGATTTTGCATCACAAAGAAAAAACCTCTGTATTAAGTAGTATTTAGAGGGAAAAGTATTTTATCTAACAGCTTACGATGAAACTTTTTAGCAGGTAATTCTTTTGAAATGGCCACGATCGTCTCATATGAAAGTCACAATTTTCAGAACGCTAGTATAAGTTTTCGGACGTAGATATAGGCAGTTCTGGTTCAGAACGGGCTAAACGACGCAATTTCGGCCACAACTCCACCTCAAAATGGCCGACCAAGCAATTCGCCAGGAGTAATTGTTTGGACCAGTAACTTGTTTCAAATTGCTTCAAGAGCTGCTGGTAATAAACCTAGGAATAGACAATAAACAGTTCGAATGTGTTTGTTTTTATTACTCTTGAAGTATCTAGGATGGATATAGCTAGACTTTTGAAGTTGAAGTCGGCCTGCATTTTCATTATGCATAGGAAACTCACTTTTTTTTTCTTTTTTAGGGTCCGTACCTCAAAAATAATGGTCCTATAAGGGTTCCGTTTTTAGGGTTCCATACCTTAAAAGGAAAAACGGAACCCTTATAGGATCACTTTGTTGTCCGTCCGTCTGTCTGTCAAGACCCTTTATCTCGGAAATGCGTGGAGGTATCGAGTTGAAATTAAAACCATATACTCAGGTCTGCGGTCCCTTGAAGCTGTGAAAAAAAATCAAACTTGTAAGTTAACAAAAAAAAAGATACGGCCGTTTATATTGCATAAAAAAAACGTATATTTCGACTCTCAAGGGAATCAAAATTCATAGGGTACTTCCCATTGTCCTAGAATCCTGAAATTTGGCATGAAGCAAGGTCTCATAGGATAAGTATAGGAAAATATCTGAAAACTGTAAATTCGTAGTTATGTCCCAAAAAAAAACTTTTTTTGCGATTCATACAAATCTTTAAGACTCGATTCGGAAATCGAACTGTTTTCATAGGTAAGTTTGTACGGAACCTTCAGTGTGCGAGCCCGACTTGCACTTGCCCAGTTTTTTTTAATTGATATAAACCAGTGCTTGACTGCGATCCCACCTGATGGTAAGCAGTGATGCAATCGTTGATGGTGTGGTGCACTAGTTTATAAACATGTTTAGGGAATCTACATTTATATCTACTAGAAATATATTTCAGTATATGTCTTAATAAACTAGAGCGCCTCACCATCAACGATTGCATCACTGCTTACCATCAGGTGGGATCGCAGTCAAGCACTGGTTTATATCAATAAAAGTCCGCAATTTTTTTTGGACTTGAAAACATTCTAACATGGGCTTATGTTTGTTAGAAGCATTAGACAGAAAAATTTTACCCCTTTGGTCTTATGGTCGCACACATCACTGCTGAGCATGGCGAATTCGATTCGGTCAGGCAGTGCTTTTGATAACAGGCTAGCATACTATATTTCATGGAATATTTACAAAGCTATACTTCAGGAGATTGTACACAGCCGAACACCTGTTACAAATAGATCTATAACTCTAAACATTATCCCCTAAATCGGCGCAGGAGTCAACAAAGTACGCACAGCGATAAACAATTTGACTACTCTAATCCGCGGATCGCGGCTACATCAACCGTCATAGCCAGTCAACTATAGAAACTGATGCAAAAGGTCTAATGAAGGGAGACGTTGTATACTGCATGATGATAGACGTCCAGAGGAACTGGGTTGTCCAGGACTGAACCTTTCAGAGGCAAGACAAAATAAAATTCTTTTAGCGATGACGATAATTTAAAATAAACAAGTGCGTGTCGGTGCGAGGTTTCGCACAACCTTACTTATGTAAAATGAGTTTTCCAAATCGCAAAAAATCTAATTATTTCGTGATGTAACTACAAATTTATAATTATCTGAATTTTCAAATTAACAAATTTCAGGATTCTAGGTCAACGACCCTACAGGACCCCACCCGACCCGACCCTATAGGTTTTGATTTTCTTGCGAGTGTCAAAATATGCGTCTAAACGGAGTATAATCAAACGAACTTATCTTTAGATCTCGTTTATCGTATCTTTTATTATTGATATTTATATATATGTCATAGAAATGTCTTAGAAATTGATCACTTCATGCAATGACCAACTAAAACTGGGTCTTGAAAGTTAGACAGACAGACAACAAAGTAATCTTACAAGGCTTCCTTTCTTGCCCACTAAGGTACGGAACCTTAAAAATATGCATCTGGCATTACCATACCCGCCTCAGGCCTCAGGCGTTTTCTGCATCTTGTCTGTCCTAACTGCCTTTCAAGGTCATCGGTTCACCTAGTAGTGTTTCGTAACTATTTCTAAACAATACTGTTTCTGTTTTGTACACTCTCTGTTCTAAATTAGTTGCGAGCGGACCTTCTGATCCTGGTTCCCTTGTAGCAGAGGAGCAACAAAATGGCGGGCTTAGTGGCAGGAATGTGTGGAATGTTAACAAGCGTTTAAGGGAACGGATAATCGGCCCTAATCGAATTCTGTGGCTAATGTTCGGGAAATATGGGCTTTACGCAGATATTTATTGAACTACCCAATGTTAGAGGAATTCTTAGTTAAGCTTGTTGAAAGACAAGTAGTATTATCTAAAATATTTCAGTTGAATTTATGAACAATTTAGTTTAATGAAGATAACACTATTTTTAATTGAATTCATTGGTTTACAACGAAAAATCAGTGAAGGCTTCGAGATTTTGGTACCTAACAAAGTTAACTATGATTCTTTAACTAGGTACATAAAATGTTATGTCAGCTTAGGGCACGACTAGTTTGATTTTATTATGATGTATGCAGTTCTAAAAGGTAATCCAATTCTAGTTTTTAATCTTCTAAGTATTTTTTAATTTTTATAATATTTAATATCTATTAATCATGTATTCTAAAGATGATCACTGACATCATCACGGCCTCTACATTCTACAGTAACTGATTCGCCCAAGATTTTTTCGAAGACATTTTTCTAGTTAAATGGGGATATCTCTGCAATTACGTACTTGAGTTTTAGATGTTCCAACATTCCAAGTTTGTTAATAATTATAGACAACCACAAAAAAAAGAACTCAAGCGTTATAGAGCATATTGATATTGGCAGCTAGGTGATTGAATTAGCCGTAGCTTTCCTGAAAAAATTAACACAAATTTTTGAGCTGTATTTTTGGGATCGAGCAATTTATATCGTAAATTATTGGTTTCAAGCTATCATTATTTTGATGTAGGTACATATGCATCACGCCTCCTTATATAAAAATATCTAATTCTAACAACAATGGATCAATCGAAGGAACTTCGAATTGGGTCACACTTCTATTAGAGTTTGGTTTCCGCATTCAGTCCATGATGGACCATTGTGCGTGAGCCATAGTTGCCATTAAGTCACTCTTTAGGCTCCTCGTTGTCATTCACATAGATTGTTTCCCATATTCTTCTAAAGTTTACTGACAACTCGTCCATTACACAGGATATTCAAAATAGCATTATTAATCCGTAAATTCCCATTGCAGGATGACCACCGCGCATTCAGAAGACAGCTCGAAGACAAACGGCCGGTCGTCGAGAGCAATCTCCTGAGTGGCAGACAATACATCGCGAACGAGCCTCCGTTGTCCGACACTAGCGACACAGAGGGTAAGTGATGACATCTGTTGGTGGAGTCATTGAGATGTGTGGTGTTAATGCGTATTTGTTTAAAGAGATGGCGCTTTTATACACTTAAGGCCTTACAAAAAATAATTATGTGATTAGCTGCAGGTCCTTAATTTAAAATTTTAGATAGAGAATTTGAATTTAGAATCCGCTAATCAGTAGTTTAACTAAGTATAGGGTTAGCGAGTTGTATGATTTATACGCCTGTTAATTTTTTGTTCAATTTCAGACAGAATTCTTTATTTCTGTCTAATATTGAACAAAAAAATAATGAATCAATGTCAAAGTCAAAGTTTTTTATTTCACATAGGTCTATATGGGCACTTGTAAAACGTCAGAAGCTAGTGCACGTCCAATCCTAACATATATCTACCATTCGATAGCGTAACAATTTTTTGAGTAAACTTCTGAAAATACTTCGTTTGAAAAAAAATGTCATACGGTGTGCCTAAAATGCCGTAAACCTCGTTTCTCTAACTACCCACTATCAGAATGGAAATGAAAAACATGGAAAAGGTTTTCATTCCGAACTGCGCTGTATACGAAATACAAATTCCATCTGTCGTACCACCAAAACATCAATATTCACAAATATAAAACAAAAGTTGAGCAGAAGAACCAATCAGTACAATATACTCGCACTTACAAATGTCACGCATGTTATAGTTTTTCATTTCTAATTTAGAGATGATGAAAATGATAAATTTTGCAGATTGACTTATTAGATGAAAAAAATCGACAAGAGATTGGAAATAAAAAATGGATTAGAAGTCGTTGACTATATTGTCAAACATATTTTTTCTGATTAGAGTTCAGCAATTAGCGGAATGGACCCATAATAATGAATTATTATGCCCTTGACACGATGTTACGGTTTTACGTATCCTCAGTCAACTGCATGGTCTTCGGGCTACCCATTCCCATTTTCTTTTCATCATTTAACAATTAAAGATGTGATATCGGCATATAGGTACCTACCTGTCTTTCTGCCTGCCTTTGTAATTGTTACCATTATTGTCCTTCACTGCACCTTCTGCCACAATAATATTATAACCTACAGTTTGTACCTAAAGTCAGTCTGTCTGTACATCAAAGTGCATTGTTCCGGACTGGTAGCCATTCACACCTTGATTGTTGCCAGACTTGCCTGGTATTTGCATATTTGATCCTGACACCGTATTGTTATTGAGACGGGATCTTAGTTCCGCTAGCAGTATGCATTTAGTTTAGCAACTGTGCCTAATGATATGACTCATATTAGAAAATTGGTTTGCTTCCCTCCTCACGGTTGACTGTCCAATTAAATCCCTCTAATTTCTCAACTGTTTTCATTCTTCGAAACTTACGGCATCTATTTATCTATATAAAAGAAGAAACTGACTGACTACCATATCAGCGCATAGCCGAAACTAATAGGTCTACGAGCGTGAAATTTTTCACATGGTTTCTTTTTATGACATATGCGAGCACTAAGAGAGGATTTCCCAAAATTCACTCCTTCAGGGGATGAAATGGGGTTATGTTCACACGGGCGAAGCCGTTTGAAGAAGCTAGTTTTCTTTTTCTACAACTATCACACAACGCCGTCTAGTCCCAAGCTAAGCAGAGCTTGTGTTATGGGTACAAGACAACTGATAAACATACTTATATATTTCTTAATACATACATATATAGATAAATTACACCCAGACACAGAACAAATGATCGTGCTCATTACACAAACATTTGTCCTGGGTGGGAATCGAACCCACGACCTCCGGCATAGCAGTCAGGGCCACTAACCACTAGATCGTCTTCGTTGCTGCGGTCTCTAAGCCGAGACCTTTAGGCATGAACACAACAATCAAACATACTATACGTTAATGTTCGATATAGCTAAACAGATTTTCAGAGCCTTTTATCAAAAATTTCACTGTCGAAAATAAACTTACAGATCTGTCAGTTACTAAATAAAAACAAAACCGAGCCAATAATAGAGACACAGCCGTCGAACGAAACGCTAATCCTAACCTTTAAACGCTATATCACAAAAGTGCAGCAACAAAGCGGTGAACAAGTGAATGAATGAACGACTGAACGCAATTAGAAGCGTACCGGCCGCGCTAATTGCAAATTCCGTGCGGACCGGCTCAATCAATATAGTTTGCATTCACAAGGTGATAGCAATCGGCTAGCGCCAATCAATTGGCAGCTGCTGTGATTGATTGCGCCAGGCGATTATGTTTTTAAGCGGTCAGCGTTTGAGGGTTAAGTGCGTTTTCATGAGTATTCGGTTTTGTGGCCTGTTTGTGACTACTTGCGAGGCCAGATGGGAAAATTGAATAATAGTTTGGCCTGAAATTCTTGCTTTTTTGTTACTGAAATCTATGAAAGATGTTATCACAATGTGACAAGTAAAAGGTGTTTTTAGATTTTAGTTCACTCATACCCCAAAATGCCACTAGATTATTAATTTATACAACAGATGTTTAAAACATTATGATATATTGAAGTTATTATAATAATTAATTTACATTTATTACTACACCAATTGCAATTACAACTTAAACATTTAAATAAATTCAGTTGCAAAGTTTTGAAAACCATCTCTGAAACCAAATACAACTTGCCACTCAATTACGTAATCCAAATGCCAGTTTACAAGCATCCAGCATAATAATTGGCAAGTCGGCAAGTACCGGGCTTAGTCCTGCGATAGCTCCAGCTGCCAGTCTCTAAGATGAACGGATTACACGACTGGATGCCTGACAGTCCCCCTGTCGACTGAGATGTCGCTTTCGAAATGGCGGGTAGTTGCCAAATTATGTCTCGTTTTGACGTGATTAATTATAAATGATAGTATTTTTGTGTTTGACTTGTCTAAATAATTAAGGTCATTAAGTTGTTTTTACTTTTGGAAAAAGAAAGCCTAAATTTTATCTTGTTTCAGAGATAAAATTTAGGTTTTCTTCTACACTTGCTTTATACAAAATCGAGTCTTAGATAAAGTTATGAATGAAAGCACAATTTCCAAGTACTTAACAAAGTCTTATAATAGTAATTTTTAAATATAATCTATTTCATAAATCCTACGTAAGAAATCAAAGCCATATCGATAAAGTATAGGGGCGTACGTACCCGTCCGTAACGGCCATTGGTTGAGTCGTAAATTTGAAAATGGAACCGACTCGGCGGACCAATGCCGGGGGACGATTTGAAATACGTCAGCGACCCTTCGAACATGGCGTCATTTTTATGGAAGAATTAGAGATACGGTCGTTTTATTTGTTGTTGCTGTTTCAGTGTGAATTTATTGTGTTTTGTTTTGTTTTATCGATGAAGTACACAATAAAAATAATACTGTTAGTATAATGGCAATTTTTTTTGGTGGGAAAATCATCCAATGATATCCCCTGCTCTTGGGTGGAGCGAGAGGGTGTGTCAGACTTTTACTGACTAAAAACCCACTCCTGTTCCTTTGTTACCTTTCATACCAGGGCTGAGGCTTCCTTTCAGAAGCAGATCCTTGGCCCCAGTAGGCTTCGGCCCTGCTGGGGCCCTACGGTTTGCTGACATCACAACAACATCAACAGTATCCACCGTCGACGACTTGGGCTCGGTCCGGACGGTTACCGGACGACCGGACGGCGAGCTATCCATTGCTCGCCATTCGCAAGCCCACGCCTACGGTGGCTGGAAATCGGGATCGGGATCCCGTCGGCTAGTTTATTGGCATGGATTTCAGTTAGGCCATTAATTTTAGGTACATTAAAGGCCTACTGAATCCCTGAGAATAAATAACAGAAAATCTATTTTTCTGATTCATTAGGTAAACCGTCCAATATCCCACATACTTATGTCAACAAACAGGGTAAATACACAGAATTGGATATCTTTTCCCCAGCTGAAAACTTTAAATATTCAAAAACTTTCTGAATTGCACTCAATATTTCAGGATTAAGTTCACCAAAATCCCCTGACAAAAATTGCACGCAAAAGCCGCTTCGTCGAAAATTCACGAAACTAGTGACAGGAAAAAATTCGACTAAACTCGTAAGTCGATTGGCGCGGTTGCCAGTGTTGCCACTCTAGTGAAAATATCGAGTGGCATTCCGAAAGGCGTGTTTAGATGACATCTATTTTTCTTTCTCGTCTATCTCCTGTTGAGGATTTAGTAGAGGATTTTTATGTACAGAATGTAATGAAGTGTAGATTTATAGGAGCTGTGTAATTCGATGTCACAAGAATAAAAAAAAAAAACTTCCAATGCAGATTACTGAGCAACCATTAAGTACTAAAGCTTGTTAAATATCTTTAACATACTTATACAAGTTGGTTTCCACACGCTACGGTACATACACCGATATAGTTTTCAAATTAATTCATAGCCCATCAACGTTTCATTGGACCCGCATGGTGGATTATGGCCCACTCTCTCTCTCCTAGAGCGGACGCCTGAGTCCCAGCAGTGATTAGAAGGCTAATTAGGCTATGCTATGCAACATTTATAGTGCTTTAATTGTTGCATAGCATACTAGATACAGAATATAGCATAAAGATAGTTTCTATGGACTAGACTTAGTGTCGAAACTATCTGTACTAGTAAACAGAATGCAAAAAACTTCAAACGGGAATAAAAAACATTATTAGATAGAACTATGTTAAAAAAGCAATGTTAACTAAATTACTGAACCGTTACAGAGAAAAATGCTATAAGATGAAAAAAAAATTGAAAAATATTCGGTCGACAGCGCCAGACCGACGAGTGCCTCGTTTGAATTCGTGGGCTAGTGACAAAGCGAGTGGACTTGTAGATCTACTGATTTTATAAAAATATCCGTTGGTTTGTCGTGATGTATAATTTATAGTGATTTATGTAGGTAAATGTTAAGGGTTAGGAGGGCAATGTAGATATTTTTAAATTGTAAATAACTTTTAGTACTATTAAAACATTAAAAATAAACATTTTTATTTATTTATGGATTGGTTTTGAAAGCTACATTGGCTATGGAAATTAGAAGATATCCTTGTAATAAATGCATGGTATTTTAGAGGAGAAACCCAGTAACCTATCACTAGCAATTTATTATAGTTTGCTCCAAACACAGGTGCCTACGTATTTCTATGGTCATTCACAAGCTTCCTCGAACCGCAGAACCTCATAACGTCCAAAACACTATCATCAAAAGCAGCAACTATTCCTCTCCCACTGAAATTCAGGCAACTCCGGAAACTATGCCAGTGCAATAACCAAGTGAACGCAGAAGAACGCCGACGTGGAAGTAACGTTGTAATTATTAAATTCCCCGTCCCCCGCTACCCCCACACTAGGTAGGGCGCGCGGGGAAGCTCACGCTCCAAATATTGAAATCTCAACGCTCGACGATGGGCCAAGTTGCTACTTAACACTGAAAAGCTGTGACATGTTTATTTTTCGTTTGTGAACAAAAAAATATGGTAATTTTAAGGATGGAGTTTCTTGAATTTGGTTTTTGGTTCGTACCTTGACAAATTGTAGGTATTCAATTGCGTGCATAGGTAAATTGCTTGCATTTGCATGCATTTATTTGGCAATACGTCGTTATTATATTATGGATCTAGAAAAGCAATTATTTATTTCTTTACAAAATCAATTCTTTTATTTTTAATACTTGGCTATTCATTTGGGATAGCTTCATGATTAAGTTTGTGTATCTAAACTTTGAGCTAGAGGTTCGGTCGATAGTTGCTAAGCTAAAAGCTTAGCTTCCATTGTCTATTATCTTTTTTTTCCACCACACTTTGCCATTATGAGTGTCTCTCTCAGACTTTTTTCTCTCAGACATTAAAAGTCTTCAAAGTTTTTTTGGATAATTTTGTTGTTTCTTTAATAATATTCCTGTTTTCTATTAGCTTAATCTTACATAAAAATAACAATTTCTTCTCTTCCAGCGAATCGCGAAAATGAAGGCGACTCTCGCGGCTACCGGTCCGCGGAGGAGCAGGCGCGTGAGCTGGCCAGGTCCATCAGGCGCGAAGTCGCCAAACTGGCGGACAAGTGGAACTCCCTGGTGGACCGCTCCGACGCATGGGGACGCTGCTTGGATGATGCTGTTCAGGTAAGAGTTTGTTATTATTTTTTAGGTGTTAAGATTTTTGCGGTAAATTTTTAACCAATCCGACGTACGGCGAGTCCTCCCTTACGTTGTTGAAACCTCTACGGTCCGAACTAAGCGTTTCGCCTCGTCGTTTATACCACGTACATCGAAGGACTAGAACAATTTGCCTGCTGCGGTCTTTCTGTCGGATTTATAATTTAGGTGTCTTCAAGGCGAGTGAATAGGCTATTAATAAACTAGTGCGCCACACCATCAAAGATTGCATGCTTACCATCAGGTGGGATCGCAGTCAAGCACTAGTTTATATCAATTAAAAAAAAACTTATTATCTTCATCTTTTCGTTTTGCTTTAGGTACCTAAATGCCGCCTAGATAGCCTGCATTCTAATGGATTTATGCCAACGAACGAGAAAGAAATTAAAATAAAATGGTCCAAGTACCTACCCAGATCTTAGTAACGATGATATTTAGCACATAGACCAAAAAGTTCCACTTTTTGGTCTATGTAAGAAAAGTTTGATTACGTAAGAAAAGTTATTTATGTACGAGGTAAATACTCTAAAAAATCAAACTTAAACATTTGTATGGACTTGACATTTAGTCAAAGCTTTTACGTAAATCTTTAAAGCACGCCATCTATGTTCGATACCCCGTAACTTCTAACAGATCGAAAGCTCATCGAACTTAAACACTAAAACTAATCACAGATGGCGCTGCTGTACACTAATAGAAAATCTCGAAGCTATAAATGATCTCATTCAGAGTTGCTAAGCCGGATGTCCGGTGCAGATGAAAGGCACAATACTATGGTTTCACTATGGGTTTAGTAGAAACTATAATGTGAATGCTGTATCACGTCTTATGGGTACTTTTATTAGGTCAAAGAACTTATCAGACGCATGTAGGTAGATCAAAAAGTAAGTCGCGTTTTTTTATATTATTTTCAATTCATATATATAATGGGGCTCTAATTGTTCTATTGTCGTGTTTTAATTAGGTGCTGTTAATTTAATTGATGGAATTAAGTTGATAGTTATCTCATGACAAAAAGAATTATACGTGGGCGTTTCAAAAAGCAGATTAAATAATTACAAAAAGGTTGTTAGCAGCATTTTCTTTGATAGTCTTAGTGAGATCATTAATCTTCTTATCAAGAGTGATGAGGCAAAAGTTATAGCCACACTTCATTATAATAGAAATTCATAGACAAGAAAACTGACATAACAAAAAAGCTTTCAGCATGTCATGTCGAAATATAGAACAACAGATTTCAACTTCAAACTTCTCAAACCTAACTTAACCAGATTGATTGGCGTTAACATCTCAAAGCACACAACTTAATGCAGCATAATCTGCTACAAAACAGGAAGCTGCAATATAGCAGGAAGCCGGCACAATAGCAAGTTGATGCAGGCGGGCAGCCGCGGGTCACGGCGCGCGCGCAATGTCCGCGAGTCGCTATTCAATCAAGTTACTATGCATGCAGATGTAGGGTGAATAGATGTGCTAACCGTTTATTTATTAATGCTTTATGTACACAAAAGTACAGAGGCGGACTTAATGACTTAAGGCATTTTCTACCAGTCAATCTTTGAGTGATTCAGACAAAAACAGCGAATACAAGAATAAATATAACAAAAAAAAAGTTCAAAAGAGTTAAGATTTTATTTCTATTTTAGACCAAACTTTTAGAACATGGTCCCAAGGGAACATACTCTCGGGGTAAAAAGTAATCCTATGGAGTATATTAGAGGAAGTTTAAAAGTGGCACCAGTGACTGAAAAGTCTTCGGGAATCGTTTGTCTTGGTATGGTCATGTAAAGAGGGATAAAATGCATGTTACTAAAAGAGTTATGAGTATACATGTGGATGGGTGGGAGAGGGAGAGGCAGGCCAAAGAAAAGATGGATGGATTGTGTGAACAGTGATATGAAAGAAAAGGAGGTTAGTGGTAGCGTGACGGGTGACAGGACATAATGGAAGAACAAAACGTGTTGCACCGATCACTAATTACACGGGACACAAAAGAATATGGTCTACCAACCAATCATACTAATATTTATTTATTTTTATTTATTAATTCTGTATGCACACAAAAGTACAGAGGCGGACTTAATGCCTTAAAGCATTTTCTACCAGTCAACCTTTTACAAAGGTAAGGTTTTAATCTAATATTATAAAGGTGAAAGGTTGTGTGTGTATGTTCAAGGGCGGATTTAAGAGGGGGGCACGGAGGCACGCCCCAGACGGTTTTTTTGTATATTGTGGAGATTCCATCACAGTATATACTTATCAAATAATCATATTTGGTAAAATATATGAATAAAAACTTGTAGAAATAAACTTGAAGTATGATACTTGAAGTTTATTTCTAACAGTTATTGTTGGTTTTTTTGCCCGTCCGCCCCTTATCCCCCCAGAAACAAATCCTGGATCCGCCCTTGTGCATACATAAGGGCGGATTGTTACTTCGTCATGCTCAAACTGATTTGGATAAAATTACGAGTACCATGTCCTGGAATAGCACAGCACAGATTTTTTTACTTTTTTATCCAAGGTGTATATTCCCTTGGGATAATTTTCTACAATAACGCGGGCGAAGCCGCGGGCAACAGCTAGGATTATGTATAATTATACCTTTATGCCTACTTTAAATTCGGTGTAAAACTAATCAACTGAAAGCGAATCACAAATCAGAAATATGAAAGAAAAAGAAAAGAAAACATGTTTATTGAAAATTTAAAGTAAAAAGAAAGAAAAAAAAACAGCCTCAGTATAATTCTGGAAAACTAAGTAGCAGTTGCCTGACGCTGGTTTTCAACCTTTGAGTATAGTCACGGATGAAAATCAATGTTGTTTGATGTGAATGAAATAATTAAATAATATATACAGTGTACATAATGATAAATCATGTATAGCATAAATGCGTACCTGAATCAAAAAATACCACGCTCAATAAATTTCCCAAACCACGCTCAATCGCATCCAGCATACCAACACAGACCGTGGCGCGTCTTTTGCTTTAATTGCCATCAACGGTGTCACAATAATCTGATAGGAGTACGATGATCTGATACCATCGGAATGTAGAGTATTTGTGTTCAATGCACAATTAAACCACTCCCTTCTAATTTCTCTAGGGGATTGATGCTAGATACATAATGCTTGCATTTCGTCATTGTGTCATGCCGAAATTATTTGTCATGATATACGATTTCGATTGACGAATTACAGCTTCGTTGTGAGAGCTAACTAGCTTAGGGAATAATGAGTAATCAAGTGAATAAAAGCTCTCACACTTGTTGCAAAAACTAATTCAGTCATTCAGCTGTAATATTTTTATATGTTATTTTTTCTTTTTTTCACAAACGTGTAAACTCACATATTATTATCATCGCCATACAAATATAAGTCCCATGCGGGAATCGAACCCTCGACCTGCAGCGCAGCAGCCAATTGCTCAACCACTGCGCCAACCGTACCGTAAATATTGTGCGGTTTGAGCTTTTAATATTGAATCCAAACAAACATAATAGCAATAATATAAATCCACGAAATGCTTGTTATGAATATAATCAGTAAATGTTAATTTTTAACTTAGTCTGAAGGTAAACCTAAATAAGATAACTTAAGTAGGTTTTTTTTTCGTACTAGGAATTACTCCTGGATCGTGGGTGCGTTCACAAACATGTACATTCACATATACAAGACAGCCAGACCCGGATTAACTATCTGTAAGCCATAAAAATATTTATTCCGTGCAGGAATCGAACCTGTAACACGCAGCGCACAGTAAATCGCTCAACCACTGCCTCAAATGTGCCGTACCGGACATACCCGCTTATACTCAGCGTACACTTAGTTATGTCAAAAATATACCCATCAAAATAATAAGTAATCAAAACTAAAACACGTCCAAAAATATCATCACAACAAAGATTGGCAGGAGCTCTACAATGCTCTACAAAGCTTTACTCACTACCTAGAGTCGCTCTAGCTAGAGCCGTAGAGCAGTGTAGGTACGGTCGGTTCAACGGCATGGCGTTACAGTCAACGCATTCGCACAAAAGGGGATCGGCAGAGCGAGTACTTACTGGCTATTGTTCTACGAGTACTCTATCATTGCATGTTTCAATTAAAGTTGAGAAGCTGGACAAAACTGGGCTGGAAATTAGAGTAAGATGTTAGATGGGTAGCGTTCGGGAAGCTGCGCGGTATCTTCTCTTCCAACATACCATAGTGTCTCAAGACGAAAGTCTATGATCAGTGCGTGTTGCCAGTGATGAGTGAAACTTAAGAGTGGGACTTAAAATGAACATGGACAAAACCAAAGTCATGGTAAACAGCCATGTAGCACCCACTCCTATCAAGGTCGGGGACTCTACACTCGAAGTTGTAGACGACTACGTTTACCTGGGACAGAAGGTCCAGTTGGGAAGGTCTACTCGAAACTTCGAGAAAGATATCAATCGTCGAATCCGACTCGGCTGGGCAGCGTTCAGGAAGCTGCGCGGTATCTTCTCGTCCAATATACCATAGTGTCTCAAGACGAAAGTCTATGACCAGTGCGTGTTGCCACTGATGACATATGGCTCCGAAATGTGGTCGCTCACTATGGGCCTCATCAGAAGGCTTAAAGTCACCCAAAGGGCAATGCAAAGGGCTTTGCTCGGAGTTTCCTTGCGTGTTCGAATTAGGAATGAGGATATCTGCAGGAGAACCAAGGTTACCGACATAACACGAAGAATCGCCAAACTTAAGTGGAAATGGGCAGGGCACAGGCCATGGCCAATAGTGGACGGGTCTTTCGACTGAAATGATATGATGATGATGTTAGATGGGCAATCATTTTTGAGGAATATAAGGCTTGCCTTGTGGAGAGGGCTGTGCTCGGAGTTTCCTTGTGTGCTCAAATCACGAGTGAAGATATCCACATGAGGACAGATGGTCGTGGTTCTGCAGTAGCCACCGAGTTCCGCAAGATGCGGATTTCATACAAAAATGGTTATACTCGTAAATACTGCTATATTACAGAAAATACGAAAAAAAGAAACCAATAAATAACTAATTTCAAGAAAAAAGAATGACGTACCATATAGGTATATAAAGTTTATTTGAATTTGTATTTCGAAGGCAATCCGAAGATATCACAGTTCAAAGTAGCCCATTTTGAAAAACGCCAGTTTCGTAGGACCTAATATTTATTAGTATGACAAAAATTCGTTGTGACGTCACCATCCACTATTATCTTCGTCCCCTAACCTTTCTATATATGTGTTTGCTAAAGCAAGAATGTTCATTGCAAGCCACATTCTTCCGTCGCGTCCTCATCACCGCGACGTCCCGGGTTCGACGCCGGCCCGTGGCGATAAATCATTGAAACTATTTTAATTACGCTGACGTCCATTGGCGCTAAGTTCCTAATGATACTATGTACAAACATACATAAGTACGCAGCATAAGTTATGTTAAAGTAAAAATTTGTATTGTTATTTGTAGCTTTTAATTTACACTAATATTATAAAGATGTAAAGTTTGTTTTTTTGTTTGTAGGTAATCTCTGAAAGTACTGGTCCGATTGCTAAAAATTTTTCACAGATAGTTGCTTTATTCCTGAGTGACATAGGCTATATTTTATGTACGCGGGTGAAGCCGCGGGCAAAAGCTAGTACTATTATAATTTAGACAGCATAAGCATAACTTAATTAGCCTTATAATGTTCCCACTGCCACCGCCACTCAGGCCAGGGAATGGGCCGTAATTCCACCACGCGGGCCCAGTGCGAGTGCCAGTGAGCTATGCCAGTTAAACTAGTAGCGAATGTAATTGTCCAGTGTGCCGGACGTACTTAATAAGTCTTTGTTCTGTCAATAACTAAGGTAAATAGATTTCACAGGATAATATAGCATCCTGAAAACAGTGGTTGAGAGTCCTTACTCCTCTATTCTGAGGCACTATGTGGAGAGAATGGTCAGGGAGCTTACTCCTTGCTATACCGTTCTCTGCACATCTTGCCTCAAACACCCACTTCACTGCATGTTTTTATTTTTGATTTTGTATCCTTGTTACTAACACTAATTACTTTTTTAACAAACATTATTGTTGTCTTTTAAAATAAAATAATTATTATGTTGCCCAAAACAAATTAGGTAAACCCGAACATGAAGCGTCATCCTATCGCCCTATAAGCTTAACGCCTGTGCTCTCCAAACTGTGGGAAAGGATATTTCTAAACCGGCTGAAACCGTGCATAGACGATAATGATGTTGTCCCATCTCACCAATTTGGCTTCCGGAAATCTCACTCAACAACGGAACAGGTTCATCGCGTGTACCAAACAGGCAGACAAGCTCTTGAATGCAAAAAGTATTGCTCAGGGGCATTTCTTGATGTACAGCAAGCTTTTGACCGTGTCTGGCACAAAGGATTACTAAGTAAAGTAAAGGAAAAGCTTCCCCACTCTATGTTTTTACTCATCCAGTCATATTTAGCTGATCGTTTCTTTCAAGTGAAACAAGGCGAAGCACGATCAAGATTGTTTGAAGTGGAAGCTGGAGTACCACAGGGATCAGTTCTTGGCCCAGTGCTGTATAATATATTTACATCGGATCTGCCCACAATCGATGGCATAACTGTAGCAACTTACGCCGATGATATAGCATACTTATTTGTTGACCACAACCCTGAAGTAGCTAGCAAAATATTACAGAAACAGCTTGATAAGACGCACAAATGGCTCTGTAAGTGGCGGATACGCGCCAGCGCTACTAAGTCTAAACACATCACGTTTACGCTTAGACAAGGAAACACCCCTCCTATGAGACTAGGAGCAGAAACCCTTCCACACACAGATTGTGTGAAATATCTTGGCTTCCATTTAGATAGGCGGCTAACATGGAAGCATCACATCAAAAATAAAAGAGACGAGATAAACTACAAGTTTCGTAACCTGTATTGGCTAATGGGAAGAAACTCTGTACTCTCTGTGGACAATAAACTACTTATCTACAACTCAGTTCTGAAACCAATATGGACATACGGGATCCAGCTGTGGGGCGTAGCCAGTAAATCCAACATACTCTGCCTGCAAAGAGTTCAAAATAGCATCTTAAGAGCAATAGTTAATGCGCCTTGGTATGCTAGGAACGACGAAATCCACGACTATTTAAATATGCCATCAGTGACCTCTGAAATCGAGCGATATAAAACGTAACACAAGGAACGCATGTCCTTGCATCCGAACCCACTAGTTGCTGAACTGTTAAACCCGACTGCGGTGGTGAAAAGGCTGAAGAGAAACCACCTTCTATAAGTGGGAGGAGCAGCACTGGCTGCTCCACCACAACGCCACTTGTTTAACAACTAATTCGCTTATGGTCTGACGACCGATTGCAAATGGAAGGAGAAAAAATGTTGCCCAAAAACAGTTCATGGCTGAAAATATGAGCCGCTTAAATGAAATTCTAGCAAAATATTCAATCAATAAACTCAGCCTATAACAATATTCACGACACATCGAACGAACAAACCAGCAAACATAGAATGAACCTTTACAATACATCGTGCAAAACAAATTAAAAACAAAACAAAATTCATGCAAAAACGCAATCTCCCGTCCTAAATCTAAGGAAATAATAGATAATCCTACATCGTCAGTTCAGTTCAAATCACCGAAGCTAGAGCTTGCCGGCGGTACAGCACTAATCCGGGTATATCGAGCTGCTTAGCATTTTGTCGATAACAATGCACCGCGGTTCGTTATCGACGTCGTTATGCGACCACTTGCGATGAGTGCTAGTGTTGGGACTGGGGACTTGTCGTTAAATTGGGAGGGGTATGATTTTGAGGAGATTTTGTTCACACATTCGAAGTCAATTCCTGAATCCACATACAATCGTGGAATAAGCTTAGGATATCAAAATGCTGGCTTTAAGTTGTCACTTCTTTAATAGCACAACTTGGTTTGACATAACATCGTAAGTTTGCTAAAAGACTACGGTCACATTTTTTCACTTCAAAAGAAGCTCTTGGCTATAATAACAGCTGCACGGGTTGATCTCTTAGGTTAAATAACGCTCTCCGAGGTCAGTTTTCGGATGGCTGACCATCTAAACATACCGAGATTCTTGCCTCGGATAGCACGTTACGCCGTTGGTTCCGGTTGTAATTTAAAGGTCTTTGACAGTCGTTATGCATAGTCAGACAGGATTTCTGACATCCAGTCTTGCTAAGAGGTATCGAATTTCCCATTTACTAGGTTGTGAAAATCAGATGAGCTGTCACTCCATGGAAAATATTGGTTTTCAGCTGCATCCGGTTACACTGGACGCCGACCCCAATATAATTAGGAAAAAGCAAGGTTGATCGATGTGACTGTTGACCAATCAGTCTTCTCACCATCAGAAACTTAGTTTGTTTACACTTCAAAGTTTTTTTACGATTACAAGTGCTTGACTACGATGATAGTAAGCAGTGCTGTAATCGTTGATGGTGAACTACTACACACTGGTTTCACTCTAGCCTTGAAAACACCTAAATTATAATCGGACGGGAAGACTGAAGTTGCTGTCTATTATAAATCCTACCTACTCTCGACCTGTATCGAACTATCGATATCGATATCAATAATTAAAACAATCCCCTCCCTACATAAAAGATTCAACGCCGCCTCTCGTTAGCAGTGATCGGTTCAATCCGTTACAAATTGTCATATTTTTTCTCCTGCTCACTCTGTATACGAGCAGATGAGATGGTGATATTCTAGCATAAAACTTAATAAACTGGAGAGGGACTATGATACTTTTTGTTGTATTTGTTTATGACATAAGTAACCGCAATTTGCGTTTTGTTTTTGGGTCCAAGAATACAATATTTTTTGCTATCAATGGAAAACTTCTTTTGTGATCCTTATAAGAGTAAGAAAGCTAGTAAGGGGTAAAATACACCCTCATTTCACAATCAATTTGTGAGGTACTACATTTAACTAAAACGAGCTGTGAATAGATCATTTAGTCCCAAGATATTTTAACAGTAAACTCTGAAACTATATTAGCATAATCAGCCATTTAATGTTCCCACTGCTGGGACTCGGACCTCCTCTGTAGGACAGGGAATGGGCCGTAATCCACCACGCGGGCCCAGTGCGGGTTGGTGAATGTCACATGTCTTCGAATAAACTATATTATATGAGATTATTGATGCAGTTATCTTTAAAAAATTTTTCCCTCATCCTCCTGCTCTTATACCAATAAATTTTTCGGTGTTTTAGCATTTCATCTCAAAATTCCTTTCTAAGGGTACTATATTATTCTTTACGCAATCCGACCATATTTTCTTTGATCAATCAATCAATCAAAATTTTTATTTGTTAAATTATGGTACCTACATAAGGTGTTACAGTAAATTTGTTTCATCATTATCCTACCATAACATGGCGTGCAAACGTAATCACAATCAATTATGTCAATTAATATAACTAACAAACTACAGATTCTATTGACTTGTCTTCTAAATAGTCCTTATTGGTGTAATATAATACCTTTTCTATAGCAATAGATTGAAAAGTATTTTTAAACATTGTCAGTGGTAAGTCTCGAAAACTATTTGGTTTTTTTCGATAGTAAATTCTGACATGTAGTGTACATTTTTCTCCACTTGATTTGATCTCCTTTATTCTTTTGAATGTTCTTTAAAATATCCTAATTTATTCTATCCATCTCACAATATGATAATCTAAGTGCAAACCATTAAAAATAATAGCCACATCCCCAACGATATTAAATCGAGAATTGGCACCGTCCGACACTCCCGACATATCCGCGGATGAATGGGATGCCGTAGAAGCAATTCAATATGGCGGGAGAAAATTGTATATAAAAGAATATAAAGTGATCTTCTTGTGTTGTGTGGTATTGTGGTTATAATATTGGAGCACAGGAACAGTAATACTGGTTACTCTATTCACTAGAGGCAATGATGTTGTAAAATATGAAAGAGTTGACCTGACGTCCATTATGATAATAGTACTAAGTGATGCAAGAATGAGCTATAGCATAGCATAGCATAGTCGGCCTTATAATGTTCCCACTGTTGGGACTCAGGCCTCCTCTCTAGGAGAGGGAATGGGCCGTAATCCACCACGCGGGCCCAGTGCGGGTTGGTGGATGTCACATGTCTTCGAATTTTTGGTTCTAGGACATGCCGGTTTCCTCACGATGTTTTCCTTCACCGTTTTGAGAGCAGTGGTGATGAAATAAATTACACAAAGTAACGCGCCTGACTGGGTTTGAACCCACGATCTACAACTCGTAAGTCGGGACCGTTACCACTCGGCCACCACTGCTCTAAAAATGAATATACTATAAGATAATCCTTACATATTTAATTGTAGAGAATGTGAGACTGTCTAGTTAAAGTAACCACATTTCAAATTAGATTTTTAGTACTTGCATGTTATTAGTACCGATACCTAAGTACCCACTGCATAGTTTTTTTACTAATATGTTTCGATATTACTGATTTTGAGGGTACCGTACCTCAAAAGGAAAAAAAGGAACCTTTATAGTATCACTTTGTTGTCCGTCCGTCTGTCTGTCTGTCAAGACCCTTTATCTCAGAAACGCGTGAAGGCATTGAGTTAAATTAAAACCGTATACTCAAGTCTGCGGTCTCTTGAAGCTGTGAAAAAATCAAACTTCTAAGGTCGTTCATGTCCTAAAAACGTACATTTTAACACTCTCAAAGGAATCAAAATTCATAGGGTAGGTATAGAAATAAATCTGAAAACTGTAAATTTGTAGTTACGTCACAAAAAAAAATTACAATTCGGAAAAATCTTCGTAACTCAATTCGGGAATCGAACTGTTTTCATAGGTTTTGTACGGAACCCTCAGTGCGCGAGTCCGACTCGCACTTGCCCTGTTTTTTTACTTAATAAATTAATACTTCTAGGCAATTAGTACTCCATCGTTGGCCACATCATCGCTTACCATCCAGGCGACATAGTTTTCAAACGCGGGTCTATATATATCAAAAAAAAAAAAACATTTTATTCCAAATGTTTCAGAATAGGAACCTCGTCATTCCAATAACTCTACACCAACGCAATATCGGCGACTCTGTCCTACTACCCAACATATCGGACCGTGAATGGGCTTCATTATAAATTCAATCGCATTCTATTTGCGGGCTGGCTACAGTACGGCCACGATATTTCAGTGGTACTGTGTGACCGCGATATTTCAGCCCCTCTATGACGTAAACTTTTTATATGTGAAAAATTGTGTTTGCAGTTTTAAGTGCTTTGCCAATACATGGGTATAAAAATGTCGTTTGAGCATAGTGCTGGAGTTGACCTGGATTTTTTTTTGTGTTTTATTTTAGAGGAATTGGATTGCATTTTTTTAATGATAGCTCCTGTGTTGATTGAAGTTGTTAGTAAGAGGGTTTCATGATGGAGGTGTCTAGCTTCAACTGCTGTGTTTTTAATACCAACTGCTGTAGCTATAATATAATTGAATGGCATGATTGCAACTGATGAAGTAACCTTGAAGGTCTATGTTTTTTTTTAATAAATCTACACTATCTACACTAATATTATAAAGAGGTAGTTTGTTTTTTGATTTTTTGTTTGTAGGAGGTAATCTCTGAAAGTACTGGTCCGATTGCGAAAATTTTTTCACCGATAGAAAGCTGCTTTATTCCTGAGTGATATAGGCTATATTTTATGTATGCGAGCGAAGCCGCGGGCAAAAGCTAGTGTTGGGGGCAGAGGATGTAAATAATTACACAACACAATGGTCACGCTTGAAAGGCCTCAGCCAATTTATTTAACACGTATAAAAATACAGACTTCACATAACACGTGTAAATATCGAGTCCTTTACGTACATACGCGTGACGCTAACTCACAAAATAGTTCACAGTTACTTTACAATACTTCACTGACTCTAATACGTTAGATAACTTAGGAAATCTGGAAATCTAGGGCCGCTCCAGGAGCGTAGGGTGCCAAGACAAACTGTCGCAGTGACGCTTCGAGTCGAACTGCAGAGAGAGAACGTCGTCTTCAAGGAAAGTGCAGCTTAAGTACTTTTTCAGCCGGTCGCAAGTCGTGGGAGAGAGTCCCTTTTCCTCTAGTCTATTTCCTAATCCTGTTGAGGCCGGCTGACGTTCACCTCCCGACCCCCCGCATACGGCAAGCACACCATTGGTCATCAATAGTGGCGTGATTTTCCCCGTTGTAATCTACCAATAGAAACCCAGATTATTCTTAACGGTTTTTCTGCGCTATTTACTTCTAAGAACCGCATTATGTACTTCCAAGAACTCAGTACATAGCCTTATATACTATCCCAGTAGCTGATTGGACAATAGTCTGGCCTCTGATAGGCTTGCTCTCTATTATGTACAGCGCTTATGTACATACATTACGCGTCTGTGAATGACGTAATGTTGCTTATATTTAGTGATTCTAAATTACATGCTCGTGTCCGTAACAGCCTCCCCCCGGCGTAGCAACGCGAGCCTAACTTCCATCGGCCAGGACAACGAGCCTTCTAACTGGGCGTCTGAAAACGCCTCCACGCGTCTGTACCTCAGCGCTGCGTATGACACCATCAGGTCCTTGTATGGTGCGCACTATCTTCCCATATGGCCATACATTTCTCGGCGGTCGTGTCGACGTGGCTGGTGATGCGCGCTATGTGGGTGACGATCTCATCACCCCCCTCTCCCTGCGCGATCTCCGTTGGCCAGATGTGTTCTGGTCCGCCCAGGAAGAGGGGACCAGTGAACCATCTACTGTCGCTTTCCAGTTGCGTCATTCCGGACCGAGTTGCGTCATCGGCTACATTATAAGCCGATGGTATCCAGCGCCATTGTTTTGCTTGTGTGAGTTCACATATCTCCCGAAGTCGGTGCGCGACGTACGGCGTGTACTTTGAAGATTCGTTCCTTATCCAATGTAGGGCGGTCTTGGAGTCACTCCAGTATGTTGTATCTAATGACTCATAACGATGTTCCTGTTTAACTTGCTCGGTTAACCTCGCACCTACTAGACACGCTTGCAATTCGAGCCGCGGTATACTTTGCGCCTTCATTGGCGCGACCCTTGCTTTTCCTGCGACGAGTGTCACGATCACTCTTCCCTCAGGGGTCACTGACCTCATATATACCGCCGCCGCGTACGCCTGCTCGCTCGCGTCGACGAACGTGTGTAGAGTTCTATTCACTACACCACCTTTAAAATAACATCTCGGGAGTCGTAGGTTCGCTACGTATTTTAAATCACCTAACCATTCTTCAAAAATGTAAGCCTCTTCCGGGGGCAAAGGTTCGTCCCATCCGGTCTGTTTGCGCCACAGGTCTTGTAACATTATCTTAGCCGTTATCGTATACGGACTAAGCATGCCTAGCGGATCAAAAATGGACATTACTGCTGCTAATGTCTCTCGCTTTGTCGGTGCGCGTTCGCGCGCTTTCACCTCGGCGGGCACTCGTGGCATTTCCACGTTGAAGGCGAACTCGTCGGTCGTCGGTAGCCACATAATACCCAACGTCTTCCCGTAGGGATGTGCGTTCGCTCCTAACTCCTTTGGCGAACTGGACTTGTCGCTATCGCTTATCTCGCATAGTAGGTCGGCCTCGTTGGTTTGCCACCCTGCCAACTGAAAACCGGCTCTTGCGTGCACGGCGACCACCTCCCTCATAGCCTCAGCCGCTTGTTCCCGGGTGTCGTAACTGTCCACCCAATCATCCATATAGTGAGCACGCGTGATGGCGTAGTGCGCGTGCGGGCGACTTTCTCGGCAATCGTCCGCGTTCTTATTGCGCACGCTGTGTGCTAGAAAAGGTGAACTCCTAGCACCGAAAATCATGGACGCCATCTCGTACTTGATTGGTGGTCCGGACCGATCGTTGCCACGCCACAGGAACCTCTGCGCTCTTCTATCTTCCGGCCGAATCTTGATTCGAAGGAACATCTCTCGTATGTCCGCGGTGACGGCTATCGACCTTTCACGAAATCTAAATAACACGCCATAGAGAGTATTCAACATGTCGGGCCCGGAGAGTAACTCGTCGTTCAGACATTTCCCTGCAGAGGTTGCTGCCGCGTCGAAAACTAAACGTATCTTCCCAGGTTTATTCGGGTTCGTGACGGCAAAATGTGGTAGGTACCATTCCGGTATGACACTCTCCCTACCTACATTCTCGGCTACTTTGTTCGCGTACCCCTTTTCTATGAGGTTATTGACCTGCGACACATATGCTTTTTTGAAGTCAGCTGACTTATCCATTTTCCTTTCAATGGTTTTGAGTCTACGAAAGGCCATATCGTAACTCGGTGGTAGGTGTGGCTCATCACTCCGCCACGGCAACCCTACCTCGTAGTGATCGTTAACCAGCCGAGCAGTCTTCGTGAAAATATCCTTCGCCCGTTCGTCTGCCAGCACTGGTCTCGGCTGGTGAACTATCCCCAGAGCGTCGATCGAGAAATGCGATGTGATGAGGTCCTTTAACTCTTCGCAATCATCGGATATTTCCTGTGGGTGCACGTGCAATGCTATCCCGCTGCTCGCCTCGAATCCAGTTACGCGCCGTGGTACCGTTCCGTGGACCACCCATCCTAGCTGCGTAAGTGAAGCGGCTGGCTCGTTCTGCCGTCCCGTGAGCAAAGTTCGCGACACTATCAAATGCCAATTATCGGCGCCTATCAATAGGCGTGGCTTCGCATTCTCGTAACACACGTCACGTGCAGGTATACGTTTCATGTGTTCGCAGCGTAGATAGCTCGCTTTCACGGTCTGACTAATTATATTTAAGCGTTTAACAGTACGCGCGCGTATGTTAAAACACTCTGAGCGTTTTCCCTTGATTCCTATTTCCACGCAACGACTGTCGTTCTCTTGTCGCGTGGCCGTAATCCCGTGGACGCGTAACGCTCGCTTAGTTCCTTTTGCGCCCATTTCGTTAGCTATCTCTTCGTCGAGTAGCGTAACAGTGGAGCCCTCGTCCAGTAACGCATGCGTCTCTATTTCCTTGCCGTTCGGCCCCCGCAACGTTACTGGGCACACTTTGAGTAACACCGCGCTCATTTCGCTGCCGGCATGGGCAGATGCGGTGGTCGCCGATTCTTCCCTCACGCTCCTGGTCCCACAGTTGGTGGAGGCGCTAGCCGCGTCCGACGTTCGGTCGGCGGTGTGGAGTAGCCTATGGTGCGATCTACGACATTCCTGCTCTCCGCACTTCCTCGCGGTACACTTGAATCGACGATGTTTACTCGCCAGACATTTGAAACATGCTCCAGTTTCCTTGGCCCATTCCCATCTTTGTTGGACCGTCATGTCACCAAGTTTCTTGCAGCTTGGCGTGGCATGTCCCTCGCCACAGCACAAGCACGTCTTCTTAGCCCTCTCTCTCTCGTCCTCGCCAGGTCGCTCGGCGGCGGCGTACGTTGCGGGTACGCGCGCTTTGTTCCTCCTAATGACCGCTTGTGCTCTGGCGGGAGCTTGCTGACGCGTCGCTTCCTTTGAAGTCGTAGTCACGGTCGACGAGTACGCGTATCTTACGGCCCGATCAGCTTCCCTCATTAGGTAGCGCGACAGCGTAACGATCTCTGCTTCCACGCGACTACCATGCTCTTGGGCGTAATCACACCAACGCGCGCGCATGTGTGGGCTGAGCTTCTCTATCACGTGTCTGGACAGCATTGGGTTTTGTAGGTACCCCCTATCATCCAGACACGATAGCACGCTGACGATGTTCTGCAGCTTTATCGCGAACGCGTTGAGTTCAGCGGCCGTCGTACCAAGTCGCGGTAATTTTCTTAACTCGTCGAGCGACTTGTCGATTATAATCTCGGGACGTCCGTAACACTGTTCGAGTGTATGCATTATCACGGCGGGGTCAGCAGCGGTGCAAAGTAGCGCGGACACGGTCTCTCTCGCTTCACCTTTCAGGCTGTTGCGTAGGCGCGCTAAGTTCTCTCCTCGTGAGAATCCATACTCTCGTGTCGAGTCTCGCATTGCTGACTTGAACAGCAACCACTCGTGCGGCGCTCCCGTGAAAATGGGCAACTCTAACGCTTGACGCGGCGGCGGTCGATAACGTGTCATCCTATTTAACGCGTCGGCTAGCTTATCGATATCTCGGGATCGAGATCGAGATCGAGATTTATGTCGCGACCTAGGCGGTGATCGGAACCTAGGTTCGCGGGGCTCCTTATTCTCTACGCGGGGCGGCTCCTCCCTCGGAAAGTACGCGTGTTCTCGCTCCTCATACTGTGGCGTACGCGGCCTCGTAAATTCCTGCCTACCCCGGGCGCGCTCAGCTTCCTCCCCCCGTATGTGAACCGGGGCGGGTGCGCGTATCGCTGACGACGTTTGATCCGGCGGAGTCAGCGATGGTAATTCCTCGTCCCCCGTAGGCTGCGCGCATTGCAGCCAATTATCGATTCGATTATCGGTGTCCGCGACGTCCTGGGCTATATCACTATCTCGATCTGTTTCCTCGCGAATGGTAGCTACATCTATCGCTAATCTCTTCTTAACCAGCTCGGCTTCGAGTTGCAATTCCTGGCGGCGTATCGCGGCGAGGCGCTCCTCAGCATCTAATTCTGCTTGCCTAATGCGCAGTACAGCACTAGCGGTGGATTGGCGCGATCGTACAGATTGGACGGGCGACCTACTATTTATCCTATCAACGGCGGGCGCGGGCGCTGGGATGGCGGTCGCGGCGGCGGTTGACGTTATAGCATCCATCGTAATGTTCTCGGCTGTCGGCGCGTTCGTAGGCACTGTTGCAGGAACTGGTACAGACGCGGGAATCGTAACGCGGGGGTTAGCGCGTGATAATATTGTCGCGCGGGACGACGGTGACGCGGGGGGATCTTCAAACACGCGGGCTTGCGTATCTTCGTTCTTCTGGCTTCTTGTAGTCGGCATCCTTCCTCCTCGTTTGGCACCCTAGCTCTATCAATGCCCTAGCGGCCCTATCAGACCTACCGGAGGGCCCTATGAGAGGGATATGCTCCGGCAGGGATGGAAAATGTGCAGGAAATGGAAAGGTGGGGACTACCCTGCAGAGAACTACACGCGCTACGAGGTGCTCAGCAACCGGTGGGAACGACCGGTTGCCTCGGCAGTGCCTACAGTCCGGCCCTCGCAACGTGCGCAGCCTTACAGGCGCAGTAGTGCTATTCAACCACGTTTGGTTGGCGACACCGCACAATATGTCGCACCGCCTTGAAACGGCGTTAACTCAGGCACGCACCTTTGACACCGTTAGGTGGCACGTACCTGAGCCGCGGTCCACCCGCTTAAAAGGTTCTTGACGCGACGGCGTAAAGGACCCGTGGATCCCTCTCTGCAGCTCGACACGACGGCTTGACACGATGACTTGACACGACGGCTCGACACGACGCTGGCGGCTCGAAGTTCCCGACGTGGCGACAATCCTAAGCACCTACTGGGTCGGACTTGCTGCGTTCCTGTGTTCCTTTTCCCTCTTCAGAATAGGTATTCTTCGTAACGTGACTTGCTGCGTTCCTTTTCCCACTTGAAGCGTTCCTTTTCAATCTTGA
Source organism: Mythimna impura (assembly GCA_905147345.3). Lineage (NCBI taxonomy): Eukaryota > Metazoa > Arthropoda > Insecta > Lepidoptera > Noctuidae > Mythimna > Mythimna impura. Next base: position 25,890,113 of record LR990362.1, on the reverse strand, counting down.
AAGCTTTCCTCTTCTTTCTTAAAAATAGGTTTCTTCGAAACGTAACTTGCCGCGTTCCTATTCTTACTTGCAGCGTTCCTGTTCGAGCTTGAAGCGTTCCCTTCTTCAATCTTCGACACCCAACTGTATTTCTTCACGTCTCCCCAAAGACGCACAATAAGCCGCTCGATATTCCTTACCAAAGGACCAATATCCGGCTCTCGAAGGACCAAAGTTCCTCTGTTGGGGGCAGAGGATGTAAATAATTACACAACACAATGGTCACGCTTGAAAGGCCTCAGCCAATTTATTTAACACGTATAAAAATACAGACTTCACATAACACGTGTAAATATCGAGTCCTTTACGTACATACGCGTGACGCTAACTCACAAAATAGTTCACAGTTACTTTACAATACTTCACTGACTCTAATACGTTAGATAACTTAGGAAATCTGGAAATCTAGGGCCGCTCCAGGAGCGTAGGGTGCCAAGACAAACTGTCGCAGTGACGCTTCGAGTCGAACTGCAGAGAGAGAACGTCGTCTTCAAGGAAAGTGCAGCTTAAGTACTTTTTCAGCCGGTCGCAAGTCGTGGGAGAGAGTCCCTTTTCCTCTAGTCTATTTCCTAATCCTGTTGAGGCCGGCTGACGTTCACCTCCCGACCCCCCGCATACGGCAAGCACACCATTGGTCATCAATAGTGGCGTGATTTTCCCCGTTGTAATCTACCAATAGAAACCCAGATTATTCTTAACGGTTTTTCTGCGCTATTTACTTCTAAGAACCGCATTATGTACTTCCAAGAACTCAGTACATAGCCTTATATACTATCCCAGTAGCTGATTGGACAATAGTCTGGCCTCTGATAGGCTTGCTCTCTATTATGTACAGCGCTTATGTACATACATTACGCGTCTGTGAATGACGTAATGTTGCTTATATTTAGTGATTCTAAATTACATGCTCGTGTCCGTAACAGCTAGTATTGAATATATACTATGAACAATAGTCTTGCAATTAAAATACAAACTAGAGTCAGAGTAGATTTTTAATCATTATCTTCGGCTTCTTTTATGTGGCCCTAGAACACTAAAGTAATTGAAGCAACACAGGTGGATTTTAGTCTGTAAAAGTCTGACACTCCCTCTTAGTCCACCTAGAGTGGAAGAAGTTATACGATGATTTTCCACCCCAAAAAAAAACCTTTATCTTACTCTGCAATCAGAGCTATCCAGATCCATCATCACCTAACAGCAGTTCAAAATGGATCCTTGATAAATGATATTTATTTTGTAAATAGGTTTAAAAAAACACTTTTACACGTCAATTTTTTTTTCGTCATTTTTAAACTAGATGAGGCCGGTGTTTCCTAGCTGCCCCTGAGAAGAAACACCGGAACAAACTCAGGGGTCAAAGTCTCTTTTAAAGTCCATACAGTAAATTTATGTAATGGTCAAATCACATGATAAATATAATAATTTCAAAGTCCAAGAAAAGTTACAGCATAGTCAGCCGTACACATTCACGTACGAATCTAAGTCCAACGCTCTATAAAGAAGATACCACTCTCATTAAAAAAAACGGCTTACCTAAACAACTACCATTATTAATAAACATGATACAGGCCACGGCTAGAGCGCCACGATCAGCACTAGCGCTAATGTATGCGGGATCACGCCTCGTATGCACGCAGTCGAGCGGATTAGTGTCGCCATGATCCCGGAGTGTGCTGGACATGTCCCATTAGGGTACCATTATACAGCAGCGAGACTATAGATAAGACCAGGACCTGTACCATGACGTTTAAAGTAAGATTGTTTCATTCTTATTTCCAGTGTGAGTAAGAGATGGCGCTAGACAACCTGTATAGCTCTGTCTCTTACCCACACTGAAATAAGAATGAAACAATCTTACTTTGAACGTCATGGTAACCGCCCAGAATATCTTGTAAGGTACAAGATATCGCCAAAACCTTTAAAAGAAAAAAATCAACCACCAATAGGGAATATTCGAATATTCATGCAATTTTTTCATTCGCTAAAATATGTTTTTTTTTAGCACCGCTAAATAAATGTGAAAAATATTAAATCAACAACGAAGTTGCTATTATGAAAGAGAAGTCTGACATGGTCTTTGACACCCATAAAAAGCGTCTTGGCGAGTGAGACAAACATAACTGTTTAAAATTATTATATCTCGTTTGCTTTCCTACCAATTTTGATATTGTTTTCGCAATTAATATTCTAGTTTTGTATATTTTTAGATAAACTGGTTAGTCAACAAATGTTTATTTTTGCCACTCTAAATAAAAGAGAAGTTTCTAATTTGGTTCGTCACAATCATCATAGATTCTGTTCTTTGTATCAATGGATGATGATGGTAAAGATTAAGACAACACACCCTGCCCTTTCAGAACTTCAACTTTATAACTAATTTTATTCTTCTACAATATTACAAAGGCTAGTCAGACCGAGTAGGTATCAATCTTATTTTTTTCTAACACACAATCCGTACTTAGGTAATATTATAAATGTGAAAGTCCCTTTTCACGTTTCAACAACTGCACGGATTTTGATGAATTTTAACGCTTTGATAGACCGTGATTTTATTAGAGTAGGACTTAGGTCGATTGGTCAATGGGGCCGAAAGGTTCTGGAGTTGCGACCATGTACTGGAAGACGCAGTGATGGAAGGCCTCCCACAAGTTGGACCGCTGACCTGGTGAGGGTCGCGGGAATCGTTACGGTGATACTTGGGAGATAGATAGATAGATAGATAGATATATTCTTTATTGTACACCAAAAATACAAATTACATTAGGAACTTAAAATTAATAGGGTGTCACAATGGGCGGTCTTATCGCTAAAAGCGATTTTTTACAGACAACCTTTGGATGGATTTGACAGAGAAGGAGAAAAAAGATACGCAGGTAGTTCGTGGTGTACTATTTATATATATACAATACATAAACTAATAAATTTCATATAATACAAACAATATAATATATATTTAAATATATAATTATGAAAGCAAAAAGAAATGATGTACGTAATGACGACATTCAAGAGGAAAGGTAGTGATCCTTAACCATATTTTTAAAAATCGTGAGTGTTTGAGCTTGCCTTACCGACACGGGCAAAGCATTCCACAGCCGCACTGCTTGAACTGTAAACGACTTGTCATAAAAATTGGTGGAATGGCTTGGCATCTCTAGCCCCAAGTTTTCCGATGACCTAAGATATCTAGTATGTGTGTCATGAAGGAACTTGAAACGTTCTTTAAGATATGCGGGGGTTTTAGGATTGAACAGAACACTGTAGAGCAGAGACAAGATGTGTACGTTCCGGCGAAAACGTATTGGAAGCCACTTGAGTTTCGTACGAAAATCGGATATGTGATCATACTTGCGCAAGCCAAATATAAATCGTATGCAAACATTTTGAAGTCTCTCAAGTTTATCAAGTTGTGCCTCAGTGAGATCGAGATAACTGACATCAGCGTAGTCAAGGATAGGGAGTAAGAGGGACTGAGCAAGTGCAATTTTAGTGGCAGTTGGCAGAAAGTTACGCAACCGTCTCAGGGACTTGGCAGAAGCAAATACTTTGCGACTTACCTCTTGTAATTGGGGACCCCAAGAAAGATGTTTGTCTATCCAAACGCCTAAGTTCTTAACCTTCTCGCTTATTGGAATAGCAGTACCGTTGAATAGAACCTGAGGCAGCTGGGACCAGTTTATCTTGGGCATCAACCTAGAGCTGCCAACAACAATGACTTGAGTCTTCGATGGATTAACCTTCAAACCGTGTGCCTCACTCCACTCACAAATTGAAGCCAAGTCTTGGTTAATGATGTTAACAGCGACATCCAAATCCGTATGGGGAGTTTGTCTATAAACTTGCAAATCATCAGCATAGAGGTGGTAGAAGGAAAGAAGTTTTTTGGAAATAGAATTTATGAAAATTGCGAAGAGTAAAGGAGATAAGACGCCACCCTGAGGAACACCGGCAGAAGTATAACACCAAGAAGAACAGGACTCATCTATGGAAATACGTTGCCGGCGGCCATACAGGTAACTACGAAACCAGTCAATCACCGTTGGAGATATGTTAAGAGAGCGAAGTATGGCGAGTAGGATATCGAAATCGACGGTATTGAAAGCGTTGCTAAAATCTAGTAAGCAAAGAACCGTCACATTTCCTCTATCCATACCTAGACGTATGTCATCAGAAACGTTTACTAGGGCTGTGGTGGTGCTATGACCAGGACGAAATCCGGATTGGAATGGATTCAGCAGACTATTCTTGCAAAGAAAAGCACTGAGCTGATTGTGGACCAGGCGTTCTAGGACTTTAGAGAGGAAAGGCAGTATGGAGATTGGTCGATATTCTGAAAAGGAAGTAGGATTTGATTTTTTGGGCAAAGGAGTAATTTTGGCCTCTTTCCATATTGATGGAAAGACACCGTTGGAAATGGAATAGTTAAGGATATAACACAGGATAGGAAGGATTTCATCAAGGACAGGGAGTATCATTTTCCGACTGACACAATCACTGCCAACTGCGTTAGACGTGATTGAAACTATGCTCTTCTTAACATCACAATCAGAGAATTGACTAAAATTAAATGGCGAATGATCCGGAGTTGGAAGATTAGAAAGATGGTTTAACGTTGAAGCCTTCGAGGTCCCATTATAGTAGGAAGAAGATGAGAAATGTTGATTAAGAAGATCTATGTCTAAGTCTTTAGGAATCGATTCTTGGCGTGATTTTCCAACTCCCATAGATTTAAGAAATTTCCAGACTTTAGCTGGATCACCGTTTTCAACAGATTCATGAACATGGTGGCGTAGTGCATCCCTACACACCCCATTGCTGCGATTGCGTGCTTTGACGTAAAGGTCCCGGTTCGATGATGTGGGCCGGCATTTAAATTTAGATTTACATACTGCCTTCTTGTGCATGACATCCCTTACGTCATCTGTTAACCAAGGCGCTGGAAGATGTTTGAGCCTTACTGCACGGATGGGAGCATGAACGTCGTAAAGCTGTACTAGTGCGTCCGTAAGCAAGTTCACTTTTTCATCGATCGACTCAGCAGTAATAAGAGGGTTCCAATCAATGCTGCTTGCATCCTCATGCAGATTGTCAATATTCATACCACTAAAATTGCGAAGCAGGAGAGTTTTGGGCTTGAGCTTAGGTGGACGAATTTTGTAAGAGAGGAATATTAGGTCATGGTAGGAAAACATGTCAGCTGCGCATTGGCCATACTTGCTGACATGTTGGGGAGAGGAGATAATGGCAAGGTCCAAAAGTGAGGGATTACAGTTGGGGAAGTGGTGTGTGGCACTTGATGGAAGAATGGACAAGTTTGACGACTGAACTATTGATAGAAGTAAGGAAGAGCGAGAATCATTTTTCAGTAAACAAGTATTGAAATCCCCCATGATAATCGTATGACTGTAAGAAGGTGTTAGATTTTCTAGGATCTTATCAAAGGAAGGAAAGAAATTTACACGTGATGAAGGGCTGTAATAAACACCTAGAAGTACTTTCACATGGTTCAGGTTTACCTCTAAAAAGAGATGCTCGCCTGCGTTCTGCAGGGGAGGCTGTGCTGACATATCAATAATTGAAAAAGGAATTTGCGGACGAAGGTATATAGCAACACCACCTCCTCCGCCAGACACACGATCATTTCTTATCAGTTGAAAACCTGGCAAAGAATAGGAAGTTGAAGGGAGACATGGTTTTAGCCAAGACTCTGAAACAAGGATAGCGTGGATGTTCTTACAGTCAAAGTTTGCTAGCATGTCAGAGTAATGAGCCGGAACACTTTGGGCATTTATATGGACTACATTAAAATTCTTAGGCACATCAGAAAAATGAGAATCAAGAGTGTCGGCAAGGGTCGGGAAACCAACAAAACTGTCATTACTAGAAGATGAAAAACTTTCGGTGTCGCTGTCAGTGTTTACTGACATCGACAATAAATAATAAAAAATAAATAAAAAATAATAATAATAAAAATTATAGTAAAATATAAAAATGTAATAAATCAAATCCACCCGCCAGTTGAGTGCTAACACTCTGTATACGGGCTTTAAAACAACATAAATAAAACATAACGGTTGACTTTCGTCGTCCGGGCAACAGAAAGATACTACAATAAAGTAATTGCACAATTCAACTAAATACACTGGGCGCACTGTGAAAAATGATTTCTGAACGTAACCGATTATGACATGACATTAAATTTGACAGAACAAACAGAACAGCTGACAGGTAGAAAAATATCAGAAATAAAATAAAAATACTTGTCGAATTATGAAGGGTAGAGGATTTAAAGTACCTATTTTACTGTAGTGAATTGAGAGGGTATCGAGCTATGCAGAAAAGAAATAAAATAGTTACCCGGACGGTGATACTACCTAAAATGTGCACAAAAATACTACTTTTACTTCCTCGCAGCGGCACGTCGGGCCTTCTTCGGTGCTGGCGATGGAGACGGCGACGACGACGGCGCTGACGCAACGGGCGACATGGCCTTCTCACTAACCTGCTCGATGTTATTGAGGTCGTTAAGTGAATTAACTCGATGCCGGGAGCCGTCGGGGCCGAGAACATAAATAAGACCTTGCTTAGTCCAGCAGTTGTTAACACCAAGCTTCTCACGCGCAGACATAAACAGTTGATGCCGCGATCTTGTCAAAAACTCGGACACCGTAATGCCAGTCCCCTTCAACTTTGTCTTTGCAAACCAAACACTGTCCCTGAGATTAACATCCCGCAGCTTGCAAAGTATCGGCCTGGGCTTACTGGTACCTGCCTGTCTCCCCATCCGATGGCACCGCCTGATATCAGCAATAGCGAAGTCTGTCAGCTTCAGATGACACCGCACAACTTCAGCCACTACCTGTGCTGTGTCCTCCTTGGCCTGCTCCGTGACACCATGAAGCAACACCATCTTCCGACGCCCACGCATCTCCAGATTGTCCAGCCCAAGTGCCAGCAAATCCATTTGCTTCTGAAGACAGTCCAGTGCCTCAAGAATAAACTTCTTGAAAGAAGTGAAGTCCGACACCAAACTGTCACTGCTGGTTGTAGTTCCCGAAGGGTTTTTGTGCAGCTCGGCTTCAAAGTTCGACATCCTATTTTCAAATAGTGTCATCATTTCTGTCAGTGTGTCCTTAAGTGCTTCCATGTTGTTATTTTTGTAGTTGGAAATGGTGGTTTTTGGAGATAACACTGTACTGGCGGGTATACTATGTTAGCATGTATATGTATACATTAAATAGTTGATATATTAATATTTTGAATTTAATTTGGTTTTTTAAAAATAGAGCAAAAAATTTAACACCTGTCCTCCTACCCGCAATTTTTTTTTTTTTTTTTTTTTTTTTTTTTTTTTTTTTTTTTTTTTTTTTTTTTTTTTTTTTTTTTTTTTTTTTTGAGACACCTATGTACAACAATGGACGTCTTTTGGCTGAAATGATGATGATGATAGGTACTTTTTATCCAGGAGTATGTTCTCTTTGGATAAATTTCGACATTCTCGCGGGCGAAACCGATGGCGGATGGATGCTCGCATACATGAATAAGATACTAGAGATATTTTCAATAGTCATTCCTCGAGCTGTCACCGTTTCATTTTTGAATAAAAGTTGTTTTGTGGATTTCTGGGGAGTTTCGAATGAACTGTCAACACTGTAACGCAACAGTGATAAATTATGCACAAGTACTGACATGTCCACGGAAACAGTGCCAAATTCAGAGACCAGTTTTGGAATTTTGCCTAACAATTGTCTGTTATTAGGATAAGGTTCAATGCAATAGGGAATTACTCAATAATGAAAAGAACATGGAAAATGTAATAAATACAAGCCTGTCACGTTTCTCCACATTGTGCAAGATCCTTTTTAAAATTTCTGAATAAGTTTCACAATTTTCAAATCGTTTCTAATTTAAGGTTTTTTTTCTTCTTGTTATATTTATACTTCATTTTTATTTGAGATTGGTGCAGCATATTTTCTTCTTTAAAACATATTAATCAACCGCCAAAATCTTCTTCTGAACACAGCATATTTCACACAATCAATCCATCTTTTCCTTGGTCTACAGCAACTTTTATAGCTACTATTCCAGCCTTTAATCCACTTTCATACTGAAAACTTTCATCACTTTCCTTCTTTTAAACTAAGTTTGCCTCACACTAGAAATCGTATATCGTGAGTGCGTTCTCAAACATATGTAAACTCACATACACAATACAACAAGACCCGGAACAATATCTATATGCCATACAAATATTTGGTTCTTGCGGGAATCGAGCCTACAGCACGCAGTGCATAAGCCAATCGTGCCGTCTGCATTATCTCTGTATTACAAGCCCATACAATAACCGATTTACATACACAGTTAGAGCTCATAATCGGCTAAAAAATCAAGATTATCCCAATAATTTAGTGAAGCCTATCCACCCTAGTGCCATCGTGCCTAACTAAGCGAGCAGCCCAGGCGTGCCTTCGCAAGGGAATTTTTTGGACACATACACACATGCGGACAGTTTGTGAAAATTGCTCTTAATTGATATACTGTGTTGCTGACGGATTTGTTTGGACGCCTGGGTGTCTGCTGATACTAGGATATAACGTCTGTAGTGGGAGGAGGGGAATTAGAATTTTTGTAGAGGGACATTTTGGAAATGTTGAGTTATACAAACTCGTTTTGTCGTGTCGTCAGTAATATTGAATTGTTGTATGGATTAGATGTAGGTAAGACGGATTTTTTTTTTAATGACATATATTAGTACTTGACTGCGGTCCCACCTGATGGTAAGGGTAAGCAGTGATGCAATCGATGATGGTGAATTGCACTAGTTTATTAAGAGTCTATTCACTCTAGCTTTGAAGACACCTACAACCGTGCTCCGACGTCAATAACATCGTCTTCTACCAGTGGTCAGTCGCGACTCTATCAATAATAATAAAAAAACTGGATGAAACTACACATCACGTGATAAAGACTTCATTTGTTTCGTCTTGTTATTGGACATCATCTGTTCGCATTAAATGAAACAGCGGGAGAGATGCTAAAGCATACTATATTTTATAATTATTCTTGAAAATTACAATAAAAAGGGACACAAAGTACACCTTGGCAAAGATAAAGACCCAAGTAAAAAGGAAACGGAAATGTTGTCAGCCTTAGAAATTTAGTGATGTGACTCTAATAAATCATTTACAGTTAAAGTCACATCACTAAAAATTAGTAACTATAAGGTGTCATGTTCATAGATTGAACATCTTCCTTATCCTTTATGGTGTGTACATAAATGTTTAAATAAATAAATACAGTAGGAGCTTGAAATTAATAGCAAAAAAAAAAAGAATTAAAGACCCCTATCGATCTTGCCACAATACATAATTATAATAAAAAATTTCTTATTCAAGAATCGATTAAAATGAAAAACTCATCATTCCCAAATTATTATGTTGTGTATGTTATTAAGACTGGCCTGTTGGCCTAGTGGTTAGTGGCCCTGACTGCTATGCCGGAGGTCGTGGGTTCGATTCCCACCCAGGACAAATGTTTGTGTGATGAGCACGATCATTTGTTCTGTGTCTGGGTGTAACTTATCTATAATATGTATGTATTTAGAAATATATAAGTATGTTTATCAGTTGTCTAGTACTCATAACACAAGCTCTGCTTAGCTTGGGGCTAGATGGCGTTGTGTGATAGTTGTGGAATATTATTATTATTATTTTCGTACATTACTTTTTGTCATAGACAAACACAGAGTTATTGCGTCTGCAACTGTACCCAACAAATAATACAAATCTCTAAATTCATGTAAACAGAGAAACGAATTTGAACCAATATTTGTGGTTTACCGACTGCATTTATAAAGCAAATGAAATTAATTATTTTTTGACTCCACACCTTCACAATATCAACCTTATTCCCTTGTGTTAAGGACGTAAATAAATTGGAAATGACTTGTTACACTTTTTCGCGGAATGGGCGTACGTTGAAATGTTATTAAAATAAATCGTTCTGCGGTCTCCGCTTTCTGGGCAGTGTTTTTGGTAAAAAATATTTGTTTTTTTTTCTCTCTGAGCTGTTGTTTTTTACTTAAAATTTTCATTTAGGCGTTACGCTTTACTGTCTGTTCTCTTGACAAATGAAGTATAGTTAAAATTACTATAATTTGCATTTAATGTTTTCAAAATAATATCAATGTAGGAACATTGGCGCTATGCTCATTCGAAACGATTGTAAATAGACATTTTAATCTCAATATGTATAATTATATGTCGTGGCCAGATCTTAGAATTCATCACTTCATGATGTGATCGGCCATATCATGAAATGGTGGCATTTCATGATATACAACCTTGTCCGCTGGCCTCATCAGGATATGGGCAAGCCAAATCAATGAACACTCTGCGTTTAACGATATGAACGGCTAAACGCATGATTATTTCTTGTTAGGGCCAAACATGGCTGATCATATCGTAAAATAGTTACATTATCCACCGTTAGAGGTTATATACGCGTGAGGGAACGGACGTCCTTTCACCCCAGCCGCTGAGATCCCGACCCCGATTTCCAGCCAGAGTGGGTGTGTGGGCTTGCGGACGACGAGCAATGGGTAACTCGCCGTCCGCCCATCCGGTCACCATCCGGACCAAGCCCGAGTCGTTGACGGTGCCTTGTGTTCCAAGCATGTTTCAAAGAGATGTCAGCAAAACCGTAGGGGCCCAGGAGGACCGAGGAAAGCAAAGGGAAAGAAGGACCATAGGTGTGGTTTTAGTCAGTAAAAGTCTGATACGCCCTCTCGCTCCGCCCTAGATAAAGTATATACAAATCGTAAATGAATTCTTCAAGAAAACCATTAATATATTGTATTTAATAACTATAATAAAATGCTAAGTATGAAAATTGATAATAACATCAAGTTTCAATGGTTACGTACCTAATACCGTATAGAGTAAACGCTAAACAAACAGTTATAGCAATATATCGTAAATCAACAGTTTATTGTGGCTATAAACCAAACTAGCGTGCCTAATAAATACTTAATAACGGTACAATATAATAATGGAAGTAAATAATAATTATCTACGTAAATATGGCTCTGAAAAGTGGTCGCTTACAATGGGCCTCATCAAAAAGTTTAAAGTCACCCGAAAGGCCTTGTGTGATCACATCAGAAATGAAGATGTCCGCAGGAGAACCAAGGTTGTCGACATAACCCGAAGAATCGCCAAACTTAAGTAGCAGTGGGCAGGGCACATTGCTCGCAGAACAGATGGCCGATGGGGAAGAGAGGTTCTGTAGTGGCGACCGCGCACCGGAAGACGTAGAGTTGGGCCTCGTACAAGGTGGACCGATGACCTGGTGAGAGTCGCGGGACTCTGATGGATGCAAGACACAGAACCGGCGGCACTTGGGGGAGGCTTATGTTCAACAGTGGACGTCTTTCGGCTGAAATGATGATGATGATGATGAATAATTACAAATCTACAGTTAATAAAGGTAAACAAATTAGTAATCATTGAGGTGAATATTCCAGGTTAGCCCGCGAAATACAAATTTTCTTATGGTTTTTTGTATTTTGCAGGTCAGTGTTAAGTTGTATAGATTGACAGTCGACACGTATTAATTGGCTAGTTGACTATTTTTTTGTTTTTAAATATATGTATGAAAAAGTAACTTTATTCAAAAACGCAAAAAGAGAGAATTTTTAAAATCTGTCCATTATTAAGTTGGAAATCTTTCAAATCTGGAAGAAGGGAAAAAGGAAAAACACAGGCAAGTAGCCTGTGTTTTTGTACAATATTTTATACCAAATTAAACATCCGTAATTCACGCCCATGCAAACACAGGATGGGTCACTAGAGTATAAAAGTGTCTGATTTTAGAACATGGACGTCTACGCGTCTTTTACGAGAAGGGTACACAACCCAATCATTAGATGTACGTCTTCAAAGTAAAACCACATTGTGGTTACATTGTAAAGTCATAATAATAATAATAAACTTGGTCCCCTACTAACGCCATTTAAAAGCCTGTAAAATATTTTAACGACGCCACCATTTAGCGACGGCAGAGATTAAAGTTTCGTGTGTAGTAAAACATTGAAATTGCTAACATGGGTTAAGGTATAAAATCTTGAGCGTGACCTCTTTTATAGAAGTTAGATTAATAATGATGATATCTCATGGCTCCTTGATGGTCTATGGCAGCGATGGCGAACCCTTATGGAAGAACGTGCCTAGAAATATATGAAAATATAAATTATGTGGTCGTGCCGCCAAAGAATCTTAACTTTGTAATTTAATGGGAAAACTTTGAAGCTAAAAACTTAATCCATAACTTGAAATGGGTACAGCGTATTGTTTACAATTGTTTGCTTATTATTTATTTAATTAAATAAAAGTAATTTGTGTGATTACTGCTCTGTCAAATCACTTATATGTTGTACATCTTACACTGCCGTGTCCGCATTATTTTGCCCCGTGCCACCACTGGCTCGCGTGCCATAGGTTCGCCATCCCTGGTATAAGGTATCGCCAAGTCACATTTATTTAAGTGTATATTGAAGCGCACATAAAAGTAGATTACAGGGCAGTTTTGACTGACCTATTGGTCTAGTGGTTAGTGGCCCTGACTGCAATGCCCGGATCGTGGGTTCGATTCCCACCCAGGAGAAAATGTTTGTATGATAAGCACGATCATTTGTTCTGTGTCTGGATGTAATTTATCTATAATATGTATGTATTTAGAAATATATAAGTATTTTTATCAGTGGTCTAGTACTCATAACACAAGCTCTGCTTAGCTTGGGACTAGACGGCTACATTAAAGTCCCTTAAAGTCTCTAAAATCAACTCCTCGTTTAATAAAAACGTTATCTACATATAAAAATAGTATTTTCGAAGCTTAGGCCCCTCGCCCACGGTAACTTTTTGTAGCTATCGCTTGTTCCGTAAGCGCGCGACAGCATCACTACTAACGCGCGTTAGTCGCATTTGCAAGCACTATAGAAAAGATGCCACCGAGCTACTAACGCGCTACAGTATCTCGGTACCTCAATTTCTTTCAGCGACAAGAATTTCTATCTAAGTACCAGTTAACATAATCTAAAAGTAGCCAGCCCTATATTAACCAAACACAATCATATACAACTTCCTCCATACATACAGTGCGCGAATTCCTTTAGTGAATGTGTGTCGTTTCTCAATGGGCGCTCAATAGAGCTGCTCGTGGCGCGCGCGCCGATTTGTGACAGATATATGAGAACGACGGCGCCGGCGCAAGCTCGCGTGCGTGCCTCGAGTTAGGGGGAGGACAATAGATGGGTAAACAAAGAGAATTGCAACTGCATGTATACAAAAGAAATGAAAATGTATACTTATCCGAATTCAAATAAATTGTGAAGGAAGAGGGACACAATGATTTAGTAAAGTAAAAAGTGATGACAAGTAAGAAAGGAAGAAACAACATTAATTTCAAACTTGCACAAGAGAAACAACATTAAAATCAAAATGTATGTGTGTGTGTGTGTGTAGAATAATTTAAAGATCGATAGATCGATCAGATACTTACCACACACACCAAATGAACAATAATTTAAAATGAGAAGGTAGGTAAAATCCGACGAAGTTACTCTAGATAGCAAAGAACTTAGATTTTTTATTTTTATTTTTATTATTTGGGGTGGGAAATTACCAATTAACCTGTAACAACGCTTTGGGTGGAGCGAGAGTAGGCATCAGACTTTTACTGTGGTAAACCCACCCATACTTCGTCAGTTCCTCTTTTGGACCAGGATGACTTTTCCAACAATGCCACTAACTGCCAGGTCTGCGGGAGCCCTGGCAGGCATCGATTCTCCGGATAGTTCTTTAAAAAGCGTATGAGCACTCGGTTTGCGCCTGATGGAAAGCGACGATGTATGTCGACGATGGAGCGCGCTTGCCTAAAAGTAACCTATTCACTGTTGACTTAAAGATCCCCAAGTTGTAGCTATCAGGAAACACAGAGAGTTACTTTGGTTTACAGAATATTTTGGGCAGATACGTTTTTAAGATACAGAAAACATATAAATAGATTAAGACCTAATGAAACGTTTAAATTGCAAACAACAAAGTAATTAAACAGTTTAACTAAATATTGACTAGTCAAATACACCAGTTAATTTGGGCTCCCGTCACCAATTAACAATTTCAGCGGGCGCCAGTGTGCACACAACCTTACTTATCAGAAGTTATGACTTACAGCCACTTATCAACTTTGTATGCAACACAATGCAAGCAACAGAATGGAAATAATTTTATGTCGCATAAACTAACGGAAGGTTGGTATTTTGATTGAGATGCTGATGGTTTTGAAATGGACACGTTTACTGTTGATAATTCTGAAAGTGACTGAAGTTATGCAGAAATATGTTGTCAATGAACAGGTTACCGACATGGCCCAAAGATTCACCAAACTTAAGTGGCAGTGGGCAGGGCAATTGCTCGTAGAACAAATGGTCGATGGGGACGAAAGGTTCTGGAGTGGCCACCACGTACCGGAAGATGCAGCGTTGGAAGACCTCTCACAATGTGGACAGATGATCTGGTGAGGATGGCAGGAATCAGATGGATGCGAGACGCACAGGATCAGTCGTTATGACACACTTAGGGGAGGCCTATGTCCAACAGTGGACTTCTTTCGGCTGAAATGATGATGATGATGATGATGAACAGGTAATGTAAAGGAATGAGAAATATACAGAAAAATGGGGGGTGGGGGTAGGAGGGTAAAATCAGCCTACAACCTGTTCTCAGATTCACTAAATACAATATACACAAAAAAATTACACAAAAATGTGTAGAAGCCAGCCCTTCTGTCTCACGAAGGAAGGAAGGATGGTGGACATCCCACCCACACGCACAAAACGTTTTAGGAACACATTCATTGTGCTAAGGAGTGGAATTTCCTGCCGGAGTCTGTGTTTCCTGATAGCTACAACCTGACGATCTTTAAGTCAAGAGCAAATATGTTACTTCTAGACAATCGTGCTCCATTGTTGCTTTCCATCAGGTGAGATAGTGATCAAGCGTCGCGCTTATCAACAGTGAAAAAAACTGTAGCCACCGTAATCCCCTTCTAACTTAGCCTGACCAAAGTAATATCGTCGACCACTCTATCGCTTACCATCAGGTGAGATAATGGTCAACCGCGAGTCTATCAATAATAAAAAACCGGGCAAGTGCGAGTCGGACTCGCGCACTGAGGGTTCCGTACAAATTTACCTATGAAAACAGTACATACATACATACATATTCAGCCTTTTAATGTTCCCACTGCTGGGACTCAGGCCTCCTCTCTCTAGGAGAGGGGATGGGCCGTAATCCACCACGCGGGCCCAGTGCGGGTTGGTGGATGTCACATGTCATGAAAACAGTTCAATTCCCGAATTGAGTTACGAAGATTTTTCCGAATCGCAATTTTTTTTTTTGTTACGAGTACGTAACCACAAATTTACAGTTTTCAGTTTTTTTTTTCTATACTTGTGCTATGAGACCTTGCTTCAGGCCAAATTTCAGGATTCTAGATCAACGGGAAGTACCCTATGAATTTTGATTCCCTTGAGAGTGTCGAAATATACGTTTTTTGTGACATAAACGGCCATATCTATTTTTTTCGTTAACTTAGAAGTTTTTTTTTTCACAGCTTCAAGGGACCGCAGACCTATATATGTATATAGTTTTAATTTCAACTTGATACCTCCACGCGTTTTCGAGATAAAGGTTCTTTACAGACAGACAGACAGACGGACAACAAAGTATTCCTACAAGGGTTAATTTTTTTCCTTTTGAGGCACGGAACCCTAAAAAAACAACGAAGAATACCTATCTATGATAAAAATTAATTTTCAATCAATACTAATGTATTCTCTCTTTTATTCACAGGTAAGCCACACTTGGATTAAGACGTACTCATAAACACGTAAGTACCGTAGTTTATACCGGTAATGACTTTTACGGTATACGGTAAATAGTCGGTAAATTATAAAACGTCTTCCGTTGCGCGTTCAGTTAGCTTGATTTATATATTAGTGCCTTGTGGGCATGCAATGAACTGTATATTGAGAGTCTTCAGTCGTAAAATAATTACAGGTAGGTGATAGTTTTATCAACTTAATGATAGAGGTTTTATGTGAGTAATGATTAGCTGAGAGTAACTACCTGGTTTGTTTCGCGGTTGCAAACGCAACCATTGAGCATTCGGGTTCGATTCTCGGGTTGGGCAAAAAGTGCTATTTGGTTTTACCTCCATAAAGAGTTACTCTGTAGTAGCCAGGAGTTAGCAGGCTGGTAGTGTGACACTCCCGTGCCTTGAAAAGCACTTAAACCGTTGGTCCTGCGCCTGATCTCTCCCCGGTCGTGTCTGATGGCCGTCCCATCAGAATATGAGGGTTACGGCCTGTTCACGACTTCGGTCTTAGCGGCGAGCGGGGCGGCGAGCGGGGCGACGAGCGGGGCGGCATCGGTACGGGGGCGCGCGGCGCTAAGAGCGGCGTCTCGTAGCGGGCTTCAAATATTTTCATACTTTAGATCTTACCGCTCGCCGCCCCGCGCTTAGCTGTCGCTCACAGCGGCAAAAACGTGAACGGGCCGTTAAGGAACAGAGACTGCACCTGTGTTTACGCACACGCTTATATAAATACTATCTCCTGCGTGCTTGGTTAATCTTCGATGAGATTACTTACTGTGACCGACATTTGCCGGAAGGATTATTATTATTGGATGTGCAGCCAATCTGAACCGTGAATCTTTTATTCTGAGGTTTTCTTTGACTGGTCTTTTTGTTTTCTACATGTGCATAACAAGAAAGGTCCTGACTCACTCATTGCAAGCATTAGGTCAAGACCTATCTACTCCTAGTTCAAACCCTTAGAGACCCAAGATAACAGTTTATCTCTGAAAGAAAGAAAGAGAGAAAAAGATTATTTGCGACAAACATGGCACATAACTTAAAAAAATATAACATTATAACAAATCTATACAGTAGAGTAAGTTATGCGTCACATCCGCGCAAAACGGCCAGCGCTCAGCAAAATGCTGGGGCTCATGTATTGAACAGAGCCACAGCGCTGATTTTCAGCGCCAGCCGTCGTCGACGAGACGTTGAATGGCTAACAAATTTTCATCTCTAAGGATTTTTTCGAAATTTCCTTGGAATATAGTATATGGGGCAGGCGAAATCGCTAGCAGCCAGCTATAACATTTTTTCTAAATTTTAGTTTGGTAATACCGTCTATTTTTCGAACCCAGCAATACCTTTCATTTTTCTAATCCACCTTGATAACAATTTAAAAAAAAAACCACCTATGATTAGACTATCAATATCCAACCTCCTCAAATTCTGCCCATCCAATATCAAAGCAGCGTGAACTCACCGCCATCAACATGGCGTCTAAGCCGACCATCAGTTACCGCGCCTAATAACGTTTTGCATTAATATGTTAATGGCCACACAGTGGGCACACGGTGGGCCATCATGCGCCATCGGTTGGACACTGGCCAACGTCCAAATTGCACATTTTTTTTCCGGTATGAATTGATAGTGGTGTGGATTACAATAGATATGAGATTTGAAGATAGTGCTACAGCTGGCCTAGCCAAGTTACGACCGTTTCGTTTCGAATCTCTTTCTACAGTCGGCAACGCCTCCGATTCCTTTGTTCTGACCACGTGACTTAACGTTGAGATGATGTCATTCCCAAACATTTGAAGTTTTCTTCTAGCGTTAACGATTGTAGATTATCAACTTGACTAAGCCCTCTGGTTTACTTTTAAAATAAAACATATTTTAGATATTATGAGTTACTCACAGCTTTGTTTACATAGATAAAGAGTAGGGGTTGCTTAAAAAAAAACATATTTTGGCTATACTAGGCACAACTGCAACAACTATACAAATATTTGCTTGGAGTGGGAGTCGAACCCGCGATACACAACATAACTGCCAATTACACAAACACGGTTCCAACAGTGCCGTCAAAAGGAGTAGTTTGGTAAAGAAGGGCTTAATGCACAGTGGGTTAGATAAATTCTAAGGAATTTAAATATTAATTTATAAATGCTTATATTAATTTACATTTAATTATCTACAAAAGTCCGTGATAAGACCTGTCATACTGTATGGATCAGAATGTTGGGCTGTGAAAAAGACGGATGAAAAAAGATTGCATGTAGTGGAGATGAGAATGTTGAGATGGATGTGTGGTGTGACGAGAATGGATAAAGTGAGAAATGAGTATATTAGAGGAAGTTTGAAAGTGGCGCCAGTGACTGAAAAGTTGAAAGGGAATCGTTTGTCTTGGTATGATCATGTAAAGAGGAGAGATGAAACGCATGTTACTAAAAGAGTTATGAGTATACATGTGGATGGGTGGAGAGGGAGAGGGAGGCCAAAGAAAAGATGGATGGATTGTGTGAAGAGTGATATGAAAGAAAAGGAAGTTAGTGGTAGCATGACGGTTGACAGGATAGAATGGAAGAAAAAAACATGTTGCGCCGACCCCAAATAAGATGGGACAAGGGTAAGAAGATGATGATATCGAGCTTATATTAATTTATATGCTTATATTCTACTAGCTTCTGCCAGCGGCGTCACCCGCGTGGAAGTACATTTCTCTATACAAACTTGGGACCCACGTTTCATCCCCTTAGGGAGTGCACTTTGGAAAATCCTCTCGCTAGTGATCGCCTACATCATAAAAGGAAACATTGTGCAAAATTTTACGCTCCTAGTCCTGGTAGTTTCGGCTTTGCTTTGATATGTCAGTCAGTCAGTTTCTCCTTGTATATTCATCATCATCATCTTCCTGCCCTTGTCCCGTGTTATTTGGGGTCGGCGCAACACGTTTTTTTCTTCCATTCTGCCCTGTCACTCGTCATACTATCACTAACTTCCTTTTCTTTCATATCACTCTTCACACAATCCATCCATCTTTTCTTTGGTCTCCCTCTCCCTCTCCATCCATTCACATGTAAACTCATAACTCTTTTAGTAACATGTAACATAACGTATATTATAATATAGATAACAGCTGAAAATTATGGATTCAGTGAAGAAACCTCATCATAACAGAGACAATGTATTTTCAAATAGGGTCAGTTCAAGTAGAGTACAAAGCATTTGAATATTTCAAAGAAATGTGATTGATGCTATTGGAAAGGAGTCTTCTTAGAATCATTCAGTGAAAAATGCTCTGAACAGAATCTCAAGAAAGACTTAATAGTAAATATTTACATTTCACGCCAGGTTCAAATGTTGTTGCGTGTGATGACGTCATAAAACATTAAAGCATAACCCATTTTGTTTCATCATAAGTCTACTTATAAGTTTTTACTTATAAATAACTAAAGTAGTAAATATATTAATAATATAGTCAGCTTTTTAAAGTTCTCACTGCTGGGACTCAGGCCTCCTCTCTAGGAAAGAGAATAGGGCATAATCCACCACGCGGGCCCAGTGCAGATTGGTGGATGTCATACGTTTCTCGAATCAGTTAAGGAGGGAAATTCCCTGCCGGAGTCTGTGTTCCCTGATAGCTACAACCTAGGGGTCTTTAAGTCAAGAGTGAATAGGTTACTTCTAGGCAAGTGTGCTCCATCGTCGGCCACATCATCGCTTACCATCAGGTGAGATAGTGGTCAAACGAGAGCTTATCAATAATAAAAATAAAAAATAAATTAGGTTCTAGGACATACCGGTTTCCTTTCGATGTGTTGCTTCACCGTTTTCAGAGTAGTGGTGATAAAATAATAATTTAAACAAAGTAATACGCATAGAGTTTGAACCCGTGACCTAAAACTCGTAATCTATCTATATATATATAAAAGCGAAAAACCACTCACTGATTAATCACGAAATCTCAGAAACTATAACACGTACAAACTTAAAAGTTGGCAGATAGGTTCCTTATAGGGTGTAAACATCCGCTAAGAACGGATTTTACGAAACTTCGCCCCTAAGGGGGTAAAATGGGGTTTGGAAGTTTGTATGGAGACACCTACTTTTACGCGGGCGAAGCCGCTGTCAGAAGCTAGTAAAATATAAAGAGTAAAAAATATGTTTTTGTTTGTAATGAAGAAGCTTTATATTAATATTTTTGTCTAGCACCGAAACCATCCAGCCCACTGTGCGCCATCAGACGGCCCTAATGACCACTACCATCGTACGTGCCCCCCGAGCTCGGCGCTGACATGAGCACAAAGTTATTTGATCAACATGCTATAAATTACGGAACCACTAATTATCTTAACGGATCGCTGGCGAAAATTGAATGCTGGTGGGATTTGTTAGTGGTTGTGATGCTGTGGCTTCACTAACCACTGCTGGGAATGATTTAGTAGATAGGAAATAGGTTATGTCTGATAGGGCATTTTACTTTGTTTACTTAGGAACTTTTCTTGTTAAGAGTGGGATAATATTTTTTTTATTTGGCTCCACTATTAATTTTTATCATTTTTTTTTTTAATTTTGTTGTTTCAGTTCTTATTAATCCATCCTAAGGTTGTCTGGTAGCTATCGCTGTCAGTGACAAGACCGCTATTGTACCCATAGATTTTATTTTATTTACTGGGAAACAAACAATAACACATAGAGAATTACATAAAAAAGGCTTAGAAATAGTTTTACACATGTGATGTCAACAACGTTCTCCATAAATAAAAACGTGAGACACTTGGTTTGACAAGCGCTGTAATTTTTTATTTTTATTATTAAAGGAATGCGTAAAGTTTTTTTTTAATTACAATGTTATTCACAAACAATAGAGCTGGCTTATTATTAATTACCTATATTGATTAATTAACAAGTTGAGTAACGTTATTTTGAATTTCCGGGAATCATTTCTTGGTAAGCGCGCACCATCGCCGACCGCATCGTCGCTTTCCACCAGGTGAGATAGAGGTCAAACGCGAACCTATAAACAATAAAAAAAAAACGACTACTAAAAGTAACATAATCATTCTTGGCTTAGAGGCTAGGTTGTAGCTATCAGGAAACACAGACACCGGCAGAGAATTTCACTCCTTAGCTGTATGCACAATAAATGAATTCGCAAAACGTTTTGACTTTTCCCGGTCTGGGTGAAGCGAGAGTGTCAGAATTGCTGACCAGCACCCACCTGTGTTCTTTCAGTTGCCTATTGTTTAAGAGTCCCGGTGACGCTTTCAAATAAAAACTTATAAGAAATTTAAGACTTAAAGCACTTTGATCACATTAAAAACTATTTTGGACACTGTTTTTTTTTTTGACCATAGATATATAGGTATAGGTAGCGTAAGCGTAATCAGCCTTTTAATGTTCCCACTGCTGGGACTCAGGCCTCCCCTCTAGGAGAGGGAATGGGCCGTAATCCACCACGCCGGCCCAGTGCGGGTTGGTGAATGTCACATGTCTTCGAATTTTTTGGTTCTAGGACATGCCGGTTTCTCCACGATGTTTTCCTTCACCGTTTTGAGAGCAGTGGATATATAGAATAAACTTTATTGTTCACCATATATAGAATAAACTTTATTGTTCAACAAAAAAGTTGTCCTACTCTAAAACAATAACTTAAATCAATGGGTACAATATAGCGTTCTAATGGCGGTAACCATAAGCATTTTTTTCTAACTAGCTACCCCTGGGGCTTCACCCGCGTCTTTGGTTACTGCTCCGCTCTCATGAATTCTAATGTGATAATACGTAGCCTATAGCCGCGATTTTAATATGTTCAAACAAACGAACTCCTCAGCATTATGCGAGTTTTACGAGGCACGGGGTGTCAGTAACTCTAGATAAACTTTGAAAAGTACACATGAAATGAAAAATTCACATTTGTACTCGCAACCTCATGCATTAGAGGCGAGCGAGTGTCTTAACCGCTAGGCGATCACGACACGTAAAACACACAAAGTGAACCTTTGTAAATTTTATATCACAATTTAAAAGTTACAGGATAAAGAAAGCATCCATCACTGTCCTATCACTTCCACTAAATCAACATTTTTCGCAACAATAAAACAGACAAAAAAGCTGATCTAATTTTGTCCCCAACCCCCCTTATTTGCTCCACAGTGCAATGTCATCAGACTACATATAACCCGCGGTGCGGTCCTCAAGGACCGACCGTTGCTATGGCGACCGGTACATCATTAAGGCCCTTACTCCCATTTAGTACCATAAAACTGTGACTTTCTGAAGACTACTCCTCGATAACGGCTGGGTTAATAGATTAAAAAAAATATATATACATTTATACATATCATTATCAACATATGATTTTTTCGTATGACTAATACTTTTGCAAAAAAAAAATATCAACAGCATATTTTTTTCGCTTGTTTTCCCTACTCCTTTTCAACGGCTTTGATCTTTAGAAATATGTTTACACAAAAAAATTGCTGGTTTCAGTGTTCGTTAGAAATTGATTTATATAGAGTGACTGGTAATTAGTGTACGATACTTAAACACGTGATTGTGCTCATGATAACCAACAACTTTTACTATGGGAACAAACCTGAAACCGTGAAAAAAAATCAGCTGTTCAGTACATTTATGTTTGCCTAATGTACTGAATAGCTGATATTTTTTTCGCGATTTCGGCTTTGCTCCCTTAATAAAAATTGTTTGTTATCATGAGCACAATCACGTGTTTAAGTATTGTACACTAATTGCCAGTCACCCTAAGCATATGTAAATCAATCAATATTTCGCAAAGAAAATGGATTTAAAGGTCATGCGGCAGTACGAGTATGTGCATTTAACTCCGGACAGATGTTCAAGGGACTATACGCCTTATCACCCTCTGGCAACGCTGGGTAATTTTATCCTGATTAATTTGCTAAATTCTGATGGAAATTACATCTATCACTTTTGGTTGGTTGGGTTTGAAATGTGAAGGTCAAATGGCTATTAATTTGTGGACGTTTGAGATATGGAGTGAAATTATTGTAATGTAACTTTTTCGTATGGATAATCTAATAGCTATGATTTTGATTTTGGTAAAATTGTATCCTGACAATGTATTGCTTGTCCAACGACAGCATGTGTGCAGGAGATGTCCTGCTGCCTTGTTTTTATATTGTCAGATTTTTTAAATTTTGTGGCCTAATTTTTGGCATCCTCTTTCATTATCGCTCGCTCGGTTGAAATGGTGCCAGAGTCAAGAGGATAAGATAAAAATGGATATCCTGGCATCAAATCATTTAAATAAGGATTTCCGTGGGTTTTGGAAAAACACAAACAAATTCAATCATAAGCCTAGCGTGCCTGTGTGCGTCGACGGTGTGAGTGATGCACGGGGGATAGCTGAACTGTTTAAAGCTAAGTTTGAGGTACAGTCGTCTTTAGGACCATCGCGGGCGGTGATCGATGTTGAGCCCAAAGGAAAATTAGGAGTCAGAGTCACTGCCAGGGACATTGCGTCTATTGTCCAGTCAATGTCAAGGGGGAAATCTCCTGGCCATGATGGGCTCAGCATCGAGCATCTTCGATATGCGGGCCCTCACTTGACGCGTGTCTTAGCTTTACTGTACAACTTTTGTCTGAGTCATGCGTACCTACCTACGGATATGTTGAAAACAGTTGTAGTGCCTATAGTCAAAAATAAAACTGGGCTATTGACTGATAGGAATAACTATAGACCTATTTCACTTGCTACAGTTGTGTCTAAAGTATTGGACAGTGTGCTTAATGCACAATTGAATAAATATGTTAAATTGCATGACAACCAGTTTGGGTTTCGACCTGGGTTGTCTACCGATAGTGCTATTTTGAGCGTTAAGCACACTGTGGAGTACTATACACGTCGTAGCACCGCGGTTTATGCCTGTTTCCTCGACCTGTCGAGTGCTTTTGATCTGGTTTCGTACGACACCCTTTGGAAAAAGCTTAATGATGCGAAGCTACCAGCTGAAATTATAAATATTTTTAAGTTTTGGTACGGGAACCAGGTTAACTGTGTTAGGTGGGACGGGGAATTCTCGAGTCCGTATGGTCTTGAATCAGGTGTGAGGCAGGGGGGTCTGAGTTCTCCTACACTGTTCAACCTGTACATGGACCAGTTGATTGTGGAGCTGAGCAGCACCAGAGTCGGATGTTATATTGATGGTGTATGTGTCAACAACATTAGTTATGCAGATGACATGGTGCTGCTCAGTGCCTCTGTTTGTGGCCTAAGGAAACTTATGGGTGTATGTGAGAGGTATGCTAGTGCTCATGGCCTAGTGTACAATGTGAAAAAGAGTGTTGTGATGGTGTTTGGGGCTGGTGGAAAGTGTCCAGTTAAGGTACCTTCGTTAAAGATTAATGGTGTGCCTTTGTCGAGAGTGGACTCATTTAAGTACCTTGGGCATATCCTGACTGCTAGCCTTAGGGACGATGACGACATTGAGAGGGAGCGGAGGGCACTGTCGGTCAGAGCGAACATGATTGCCCGCAGGTTTAAGCGTGCTTCTACGGAGGTTAAGAAAACACTTTTTAGAACCTTCTGTTCATCCTTCTACACCTGTAGCCTGTGGGTACGTTTTACGCAAAAATCGTACAGTGCCCTTCGCGTGCAGTATAATAATGCTTTCAGGGTGTTGATGGGGCTGCCTCGCTTCTGTAGCGCATCAGGGATGTTTGCGGAAATGCGTGTTGATTGCTTTTATGCATTAATGCGTAAAAGAT
The DNA here is from genome assembly GCA_905147345.3 of Mythimna impura. Classification (NCBI taxonomy): domain Eukaryota; kingdom Metazoa; phylum Arthropoda; class Insecta; order Lepidoptera; family Noctuidae; genus Mythimna; species Mythimna impura. The sequence continues at coordinate 25,865,399 of LR990362.1, read as the reverse complement.
GTGCATCCCTGGTGCGCAGGGTGCGAGCCAGTCCCAGCGGCATCTTGGGCATGATTGCTGACAGACTGGACTGCTGTATTTTAAATCGTTGCTCCAGTATCTCTGCTGGGGTGCTGAAGCAATGATTGTTTTATTGTGAGTGTGTATGTAATTTTTTAGTTGTATTTGTATCACTAACATAGTTGTAAGTTTGTTTTGTTTTTTACTAACACAAAATGAGTCTTGTTGCTCGAAATAAAGTATATTATTATTATTATTATTATTATTTTCGAGCAGAGGAAAGGGAATTTATATTTCTTTCAATTATTATTGATAGACTCGCGTTTGACCACTATCTCACCTGATGGTAAGCCATGATGATGCCGATGGAGCACACTTACCTAGAAGTAACCTATTCACTCTTTACTTAAAGCTGTTAGATGATACCACCAGGTGGCGTTGTTAAGTAAACATTGGTTTTATTGTGCTCCCGTAAAAAATCATTTAAATAATAGAAAAACTAACTCTTAGACAGTGGAACCCGTCTAAAAGTGAACCTGACGCAACAAACTAATTGTGACAGTGTTATAAACAATCTGTGTAGCATAATTAATATAAAAACAGTGATATTCGACCTGCATAAACAAAGACTTGTATTACTATAATTAATGACCAAAAGGCATAGTGAAGGACGTGTGTGCGTGTAATCCGGCTAAATAAAACATCTACCAACAATAACATAAACATCTGTGGATATATTTTCTGGATAAATCAACGCTATTTAAAATTACGGCGATGGGATTCCGTTTTTTTTTATTTGAATTGAGTGTTACTACAGCACCATCTATTAAAACACACAGGAACTAACACGTACTGAGTGATACCGTACGTCAATGCTATAAATCCTAATTGACTATTGTGAATAGCGACATCTCTTGGTAGAAATAGTAATCTTCATCGTAGTACATAATACGACCGCTAATTTCACACTCGAAAGCGTCTGCCAATTGACCAAGCGGCTTACCAGTTGGCTTCTCAAGTAAGGAGGTGTGAGTTCGAATCCCAGAAAACGAAAATTTTAGGAAGATATTGTTTTTGAGTTTTTAGTATCAATTTATCATCATGAATTTCCTTGAAAATATTACTTTCCGTCGTACACGCAGACAATCAGAACCAAGTAACGATGACAGTGATATTGTATCACAAACATTGAATTGTACCTCAAATAGCATGCCGGATATATCAGAAGATGATGATTACAACCAAATAAAAATATTGAAAAACGAGATTGATACTTTAAAGGCACAATTAAATAGTGCACATCATGAGGTTGAGTTATTGACATTGGAAAATAATAATTTAAAGTTATGCAATGAAGAACTATTGAAGAAAAATAATCTTTTTCAAAGAATCGTCAGTAGTCCAGTGAACCAGAAACAAACAACACCAATAAAAACATCATCTAATAATAAAACAAAATTCAAACAAACGCAAACTGTAAATTTATCGAAGAAGATCATCGGGGAAGATATTACTTCTTTGGATGTCTGTACAAAAATTAATATCGCTGATAATGCATGCACTTCAAGCGAAAGAGAGCTTGTATTGCAGACAACAAATACCGGCAGGAAAACATCACCGCCCTTACGGACGCCGCCCACGTCGGAGCCATCGACTAAACATAAAATAGTTTTATTGAGTGGTGAAACATCTAATAGACTGTATAGGATGGCTGAAAAAACTTATCTAAATAATTTTGAATTGTGTCATTATCGTAAACCCAAATGTGGAATAGAACTTATCTTCGATAATATTGATGCAAAAGTCCGAGACTTAACAGAGTGTGACTACTGTATTATTTATATTGGTGAGGAAGATTTTCGTACAACTCATAATTATATTGAACTCGTCATTTTTATTCGTGGAAGGTTATTACCACTAAATCACACCAATTTCATTATTTGTTTACCTACTTTTAAATACATGGAAAACCATAATATTATGTACAACAGTCGTATAGAAACCTTTAATAACCTGCTTTATATGGATGCACAGACATGTAATTATGCGTATGTATTAGATTCTAATTTAAATCTGCCATATACGTATGACACTTATAACAAACGACATAACACATTGAATAATAAGGGATTAAATATTATTGTATCAGACTTGGAACAATTAGTTATAAAAATATGTAGCCTGGATAAAGTGTTTTCCTATGTTGATTGTGACCAAAATAATGAATCTGACTCACTTAAACAACCAGACATGCTATCAAAAAATTTACAAATCGATTTAAAAAAATAGTGAAATTAACTCAAAAAGCACAAAATAACTTTTTTATCAACACTTCACTTAATAAATCGAAGGCATCCTGGCAAGTAATCAACAATAAAATATGTACTAAAGAACCCATTTCTCAGATAAAAATTAACAATACAATTATTAGTAACCCAAAAGACATTGCAGACGCATTCAATAATTATTTCATTAATCTAGTTAAAAACTCATCCAAAGCCTCAGTCGACACAAGTAGTTTACGCGAAAACCCTAATACAATGTTTATGACTCCAGTTATACCGCAAGACGTAGTCAGGGTAATAAGGACGTTGAAAAATAAAAATAGCGTCGGATATGACGAAATAGCAACTAAAGTTATAAAGTTTGTATCAATTAATATAAGCATACATATTTGTCATGTTATTAACTTAGCCATCAGCACCGGTGTATTTCCGGACGCTTTAAAAACTGTCATAGTTAAACCGCTACATAAAAAGAATTGCAAAGAAGATATAGCTAACTATAGGCCGATAGCATTGATTCCTGTGTTTTCCAAAGTTATAGAAAGGGTTATCTATGAATTAATTAACAAATTTTTGACAAAATATGACATCCTATGTAGTGAACAAGCAGGTTTCAGAAAGAATAAGAGTATTAATACAGCACTGTATGACTTATTATACGAAGTTATGATAAACGTTGATAAAAAGAACCCTGTCTGTGCTATTTTTACAGACATGACTAGGGCTTTTGACTGTGTCAATCATGATATTTTAATAAGCAAACTTAATAAATATGGTATAAGGGGTAATGTGTTAAATCTCCTAAAATCTTACCTTAGTAACCGCACACAGTATACCGAGATATCCAGAATTTGTCTTAAGTCAAAATGTGAACAGAAATATCAATCTGAGGGTAAAATAGTCAAATTTGGTGTACCACAGGGTAGTGTATTAGGTCCTCCAATATTTTTGCTGTATATAAATGATTTGCCTCAACAAATTCGACATCCTATGGTTCTATTTGCCGATGACAGCACAGCGCTTATAAAATGTAATGACATTAGTGATTATGAAGAGGACATCAACAATAGTCTTAGAAATATAATTGATTGGCTTGATAAAAATAATTTGGTAATAAATTTGGTAAAGACGAATATAATGCATTTTCACCAACGTACTATTCCACCAAACGTTAACGTAAACTATAACGGACAGACGATTCAAAAAACGAAGGTCGCGAAATTTCTAGGAATCCTTATAGACGATCAATTAACATGGAAACCACAAGCAGAAGAGGTCTGTAAAAAATTGAGTACTGCTGCGTATGTCCTATTTAATTTGAAAAAAAAAGTTGACATTAAGACAGCTTTAGTTGCATACCATGGCTTAGTCGCATCGGTCTTAAGGTTTGGAGTAATTTTCTGGGGTAATAGTACTTTAAGAGATACCATATTTAAAGCCCAAAAACGCTGTATAAGAGCCATGTGCGGTATAAAACCAAGAGATAGCTGTGAACCCTACTTCAAGTCGTTAAAAATTCTTACATTTCCGTCATTGTATATTTTAGAAATGGCAATTTTTGTTAAAAGCAACATAAAGCTATTTGCTAAGGTCTCAGACACCAAGAAAGGTCCCGTTAGAAGTCAATATAAAAATCTTTTAACTGTCAGCAGCTATAAAACAGCACTAGTTAGAAAAAGTGTTCTTTGCATGGGTCCAATTATATTTAATAAACTACCGGACAACATAAAAAATGACACCCTTCAACAATTTAAAAACAAACTCAAGGAATATTTGACTCAAAAATGTTACTATACAATAAGTGATTTTTTGAATGACTCTTGAACCATGACCATGAACATTGTATATTGACATGAAGTATTATTGACATTAATTATAATTGACATTAAGTAGCTATTATTGACATTTTAATTTGAAATTATTATATTAATTTTTTATTAGTTTTCCTTATTACTGTATTGAAGTTTAAAATTTAATTTTGAAATTATTATAATAATTATTTTATTAGTGTTCCAACTGTATTTAAATTTGAAACTTAATTTGTTAAATTTTGCATGCCAATACTCAGGCAGAATGTGCACGGGCCAATATATATTTTTCTTTTACCAACTTTTGTTAAATACCCACATTCTATGCGAATAAATGATTTGATTTGATTTGATTTGATTTGAGGAATCACAGACTCTGGCAGGGGAATCCACTCCTTAGCTGTAGGTACGCAAAATAAATATGTTCCCAAAACATCTTTTCATCTTTTTCTCCTTCTAGTTCTTATTGTAATTTTATATTTGGTGTACAATAAAGAGTATATCTATCTTGTACGTATGGGTGGAATGTACCTATTGTTTGTATCTAAGTTGCAATCTAGTCGTGTGTTGTCCTTTGCAAGTTGCACCCTCTGAACTGAAAGCCCTCGACCTTCATTGGCTGTAATTGTTTTATTATCCAGATCTTATTACAGATACAAAAAGTTCTATATTCTTCTTATCTTCTTTCTATCTAGTCTTAGTCTACCCGTGTGCCTAGTTTCATCCAAACCCATTCAGCCATTGAATTATCCTTGAATAAGACATTCACATTTTACTTTACTTCCGCGTCTGTCCGTTTGTCCGCTTACTGCTCCTAAAAAACGCGTCGGATTTTAATGCAATTTCCACTAATAGGAAGACCAGTAAACGAGGAAGGTTTTATGTATAATATAATTTGAACCCATGCAAAGCCGGGGTGGGTCACTAGTATGTAATATTCACAGAAGAATTGCGGTCAGTTGACTTGCATGTTTCCCATAAGAGTCACAGTAAACTAGAGCATAGATAAGTCGACCATTCCGTCTACATTTTTTCTTATCTTTACAACCGAAATATCAGTGTGCAAGTTACTCGTTTCCTCATTATTTTAAACTTAATTGCTCCAAACTCATTCGTCACACATTATTTAGAAAACAATAGTGTCATAAAGTGCTATTTGTCGTAACTCCGGATGATACTTATTCGATGGTACTTTGTTGTTTGTGTCCAATGTAGGACGTTGTTACCCTACTTCAACGAATGAAGTCGTGTAATTATGATGTAATTTTAGTAAACCTGAGAAATCTCGTTTAGCTTGAATCCCAGCCTTTCATCCACCCACATCCCAATGATTAGGTTTAAAGATACTTATTTCTCAAAAAAGACACAAAGTCACTTACTTGAGAACAATTTTTCCTTAATATTATTACAAGGGTCCGTCACCGCGTACGTGAGTTGTTAAACTCATCCAATACATTCGGTCTTTAAGTAGATATTTTGTAATTGTTTTTTACATATTGTCTTAGTTGGTTCTTGAACGCATTGAATGAGCGTGGATTTTAAGTACATGGAGTAGCTATTTACAGATTTAGGGTTACTTTTTTATCCCTAATAATCTCAATCTAGTAACTTATATTTCCAGCTTCTTTTTTTACTATTATTTATTTAATTCACTTTTTGTCATGTTAGTAATTAATTGAACATCGCATTTTGCCGCAATTTAACAATTAGTTCATTTAACTATTAGCTGGCTTAAAAAGGGATTAAAACATTCACCCTTAACAGTCTATTTTATTTTAAATAAAAGATGACGGGGTATACACCATCATAAAAGTGCTACAAACAAATATGATAAAATTTTAAAAAGTTTCATTGCTTTGGGATGCCCTTGCAATTAATCAACAAAACTTCACCATTCACTAACGACTTTTGTAAACTTCATAGTTTTGTCGTGTCGTGTAACTGTGGACTCTCGCAACCATCAGCGGTTACTGTGCGACAGTGCAACTCAGACGCGCGACCGGAACGCAGCAGTTAACGACACGATTGCAACACTGAACCACACTGAACTCTGAACACGGCTCCGATGCCCATATCCCTTGTACTAATTTGTTTATGTACAAATAAGCTAGCTATGATTTAGAGCAAAGTCTAAAACTGAAAATATTTAAATATTTTGACAAAATATATAAACCTCCCTCTGCCTTTACCCTTCAGTAATACTGGCGTGACGTTATCTCACAAGTCAATAATCACAATGATTTATCTATGTACTGCTTGTATTGATCAATTGGACACAATGTAATAATAATAAATTTATTGTTCTCTCTTCACAAAGGTTTCCTTAACTAAGTAATCTAATTATACATATACAAGTGAGTAAGAAGCTCCTTTGCGAGAGACTGGAGTCCGTACTAATAGAGTAATGTGGTGAAGCGCACTAGTTTATTAAGACCCTAGCTCTCGAGCAGGGCCATAAAACTGTGATTTTCTGAAGCCTACTCCTCGGCAACGGCTAGGTCAATAGGTTTAAAAATATATATATTTATTATAAGATTCGCAACATCGCATGATTTTTTTCGTATGACTAATACCAAAAAAAATTAACAACATGATATATTTTCGCTTGTTTTCCTTACTCCTTTCAAACGGATCTTTAGAAATACCTACCTATATTTACACCAAAAAAAAAATGCTGGTAAGTGGTTTTCAGAATGTACATATCATATGTAAATCAATCAATATTTCGCAAAGAAAATGGATTTAAAGGTCAGCGGGGCTCTATACGGGCGCAGGCAGCAGTACGAGTATGTGTGTGCATTTAACTCCGCCAGATGTTCAAGGAACTATACGTTTTATGAGCCTATTCACTCTAGCCTTGAAGACACTTAAATTATAATCGGACGGGAAGACTGCAGCAGGCAAATTGTCCTTCGATGTACGCGGTATAAAAAACGAGGCGAAACGCTTAGTCCGGATTGTAGAGGTGTCAACAATGTAAAGATGGTATGATATTGGCTTTATATAACACTAGCTTCTGCCAGCGGCTTCGCCCGCGTGAAAGTTAGTTTCTTCAAACAAACTTTGAACCCCCGTTTTATCCTCTTTGGGAGTGAATTTTGGAAAATCCTCTCTTAGTGCTCGCCTACGTCATAATTGGAAGCCTTGTGCAAGCCTACTCTATCCTACTCTACCCTACTCTACCCTACTCTACCCTACTCTACCCTACTCTACCCTACTCTACCCTACTCTACCCTACTCTACCCTACTCTACCCTACTCTACCCTACTCTACCCTACTCTACCCTACTCTACCCTACTCTACCCTACTCTACCCTACTCTACCCTACTCTACCCTACTCTACCCTACTCTACCCTTTGTGTGGACCACCCGGAGGACACGGTGGAGCACACGGTGGAGGTGTGTCCCGCTTGGGCAGAGCAACGCCGTGCCTTCGTGGGGGCGATCGGCGGCGGCGATCTCTCGCGCCGGGCCTTGGTACAGGCCATGGTCCGGAGCGAGGAGGAGTGGCAGGCGGTCGCCTCCTTCTGCGAAGCAGTAATGCTAGCAAAGGAGGCGGAAGATCGCGTGAGGCAACGGTCCTCACGCCTTAATCGCCGCCGGGATTCCGATGCCGATTTCCGGCCATCGTAGGCGCAGGCTTGCGGACGGCGAGCAATGGGTGGCTCGCCGTCCGACCGTCCGGTAACCGTCCAGACCGAGCCCAAGTCGTCGACGGCGCGTGCTGTTCCACGCGCGCCTCAAGGAGATGTCAGCAACTGTAGGGGCCTAGCAGGGTCGAAGCCTACTGGGGCCAAGGGTCTGATTCTGACACTATCTCCCGCCCCGCCCAAGGGCGGGGGATGTCATAAGATGATTTTCTCACCGAAAAAAAAAAGCCTACTCTACCCTACTCAAAAAAAAAAAGTATCCTATGTCCGTCTCCTGGTTCTAAGCTACCTCCCCACCAACTTTCAGCCAAATCGGTTTAGCCGTTCTTGAGTTATAAATAGTGTAACTAACACGACTTTCTTTTATATATATAGATTACAAGCTGTCCCGGTGTGCCACCATAACTTAAAAAATTTGGATTAGCTGCTGCATTGCGTGTCACGGGTTTGATTCCCGCACGGAACTAATATTAATACGGCTTACAGATAGTGGTGTCTGTGTATGTAAGGTTACATGATCAGCAGCACCCACGATACATGAGTAAGTAGGGCGTGTTCCTAGATTGGGACAACGGTTTTTTTTAAAGAAAATAAAGAAATATTAGGCCCTTAAACTTCATTCGATTAAGCAATACATTAATAACACAAGCAGCTTCATAATGTTCCCACTGCTGGGACTCAGGCCTTCTCTGTGGAAGAGGGAAAGGGCTGTAAACCACCGTCACGTCATCAAATTTTTTGCATGCCGGTTTCCTCACGATGTTTTCCTTCACCGTTTTGAGAGCAGTGGTGATGGAATGAGTTAAGTACATAAAGTAATGCGCCTGGCTGGGTTTAAACCAGCGACTTATAACTCGTTAGTCAGGGTCGTTACCACTAGGCTGCCACTGCTCAAACACAGCTCGCGCCCGGTGATAATTATTTGTCGAAGCGAGTGCACTGTTCCAGCGATTACGGGGTAAAGTTGGGTGCAGATGGGGGTAGTAGTAATATAGGGACAGGTTACTTGACTGAAAAATTGTGAAATCGTCCTAGAATTTGTATTAATAACGTTGACTCATATGTGTATTTACCAAGGATAAAAATAGACAGCTCTCCTTTCTACTTCAGATGACACTGCTAACTCATATTTCATTTACCGATCATAGATACCGACCTTCAAAATATTGTGACATAGAAAGAATTCGCATGCTGCTATTACTCTTATTTACTTGCAAACTGGCAAGTTAATTATACTTTTAAGGTTTATGCTTATACTGAAGCGTTTCATTACATTTCCGCCTTCACAATATATAGTAACCATTACTTTAAAATGAGGTAGTTCTCGTGAAAACATGTGATGTCTTCAAGCTTACACTAATTTTGTTACGAATTTGAATTACGCAATGACAGCGCAATTAATTAGGTAGGTATTAACTAATTTAGTTTAATATCTTTTCAATGGAACTTAATTTAAGAATACATTTTAAACAAAGCATCCCATTAGAGATACCAAGGCCATTTTACTATGCAAACTGAACGATAACATCTTCAACAAACTACTTTGCAGCCCGCGGCCCTGCCCGTGTGCGCCCACTCTTACGCCACAATTAATTACTCCGCGTGCACACACCTCTAATTAAAACTGATCGCCAATAATTAATACATTAATTGAATCGATATGATATTCACGCCATTTTCACTTAATTCTGTACAAAGTCTGAATTATTCAACTGGTTAATTATTGAGTTTGGACGCTAAAGGTGCATTTGTTATGTAGATTGATCACCGAACTGATTGCCCTGAGTAACGATTACTGATATACCCTTTAAGAGCGCCCAATCCGAGATACATTTCCATATTTTTTTATTCTTGATAGGTTCGCGCTTGACCGCTATCTCACCTGATGGAAAGCGGTCAACAATGGAGTGCGCTTACCTAGAAGCAACCTATTCACTCTTGACTTAAAGATTCCCGGGTTGTAGCCATCAGTAAACATAGATTCCGACAGGGAATTCCTCTCCTTAGCTGTACACACAATAAATGTGTTCCCAAAACGTTTCGTGCGTATAGGTGGGATGTCCACCATGTACCGGTGGCGCATCGCCGTACGCCTGGTGGTCCGACGATGGAACGGGCTAGGTGGAATGGAAGGATATGCAATTCCGACGCACACTCCCCGAAATGCAACCGGTAGAAAACCGACAGGCTAGCAACTCGGCGTCGATGCTCAAGACTTTGAAGCCTCGACTCAACGAGTGCATCATTGCCAATGATCCTCCTGGCTCGCCTCTCAATTGCCTCAAGTACATCAAGCTGGTATCGGGCAGATCCGTCCCAAAGATGAGAGCAGTAGTCCATACACGATCGAACTATATAACCGCTCTTACGTGATTATGGCGTTATTACACATCTTTCTCTAGATATTTTGGAAACACAGATATCTTGTCGATATTATCTAGGTTTTTATTAAAATCGAGTCATATTTTTTTTGTAAAAATAATCCCTTAAAGACGTCTGTTAAATTGTGCTATTTTGCGTAAATTTTGGCCCTTCATAATGTACTAATAAATTAAAACAACTTTAAATTTGAGATTTTGAATAACGCAATATTTTATAGGTAGGTACTCGTACTAAACAACAAATAACACCAAAACGAAATCTTTTTTGAAAACAGTCAATTCCTGTCGATTTTCTATCGTTTACATTTCGGAGAGTGTGCATTGGAATTGCACAATTTAATGTGCCAAGTCCGTTCCATCATCGGACTACAAGATGTACCTACGGCGTTATGGCATCGGTACATGGTGGATATCCCATCCATACGAACAAAGCGTTTTTCGAACACATTTATTGTGCGTATGGCTAAGGAGTGGAATTCCCTGCTGCTACTTCGACTAGACGGGTGTTATGTCTGGTCCGGGTAACTACCCGATTTTGAATTTTTAGATCGCATGTGACAATACATATAGATTTCGCTGCAGTAGGTTCAGAATATCTAATTTATTATTTGCATTTGGAATAAAGAGATTATTTGCGCTCGAAGCGTTACATAGGTACATAGATGATGTTACTGATAGAATGTGGCTCGTACTACCCAGCTAATTAGTTTAACCAAAATATATCTTTACAAAACCCATTTCCTTTACAAAGTTTCTCGCACAATGTTTTACATTACATTCTATTCATCGGGTCCGAACTCGGGCGTACCGGTGTTATTTATTTAGCCCGCGCTAAGTGCCACTCAAACACTGTCTTAATTAACCGAAACTGAGAGATGCTGCAATGGTTAAGGTGTGTGTTGCGTCATAAGTGACAGCGATTTACGGGCCCGCTTATTACAAAGAAATCAGTGAAGATAGTAGGTACAAGTACTGTCAAAACATGCTCCTTCTGAACTCAAGCTTATTACTTTTTTTTTTAATTAATGATAGGCTCAGGGCTCACGTTTGACCACCATCTCACCTGGTGGTAAGCGATGATGTGGTCGACGATGGAGCACGCTTGCTTAGAAGTAACCTATTCACTCTTGACTTAAAGACCTAGGTGGAGGTTGTAGCTACCAGGAAACACAGACTCCGGCAAGGAATTCCACTCCTTGGCTGTACGCACAATACATGTGCACTTTAAGCATCGTGCTTTGAAAGTCCTGTATATAAGATACAATTTATTTTAACAAAATTAAAGATGACTACTGTGCTGTCTCAAAGGTACATTTTTAACTGATATAACCTAGTGCTTAACTGCAATCCTACCTGATGGTAAGAAGTATTGCAATTGTTAATGGTGAATTGCACTAGTTTATTAATAGACTATTTACTCTAGAATTGAAGACACCTAAATTATAATCGGACGGGAAGACCGCAGCAGGTAAATTGTCCTTCGATTCTTCGTAGAAATTAAATGAACAAAAAAAGCCAGTGATTTTCAAAGTGAGATCGTTTATAAGAATTATGGATATTTAACAGTTATTGTAAGAATCAGAGAAAAAATCCAGGGAAACAATATTGATGAAAAATATGTTAGGAAGCACGACTGTAACTCGCTCCCGCTTGCGCCTCTTAGCGTGCCCGCTGCTCACTCAGGTTTGCATTTCGCCCGCTGTTCATAAATTCGTAATTAAATACTGAACTACCGGCTTCTCTCGTTACTGTGGAATATATTTAATTTTTCTCCATCAAACTGTACTCGGACATTATTCCATACACTTTGCTATGGTTCAAGTTGATGGTTTAATGCATATGTTCTGAATACTGTAAATGTCTTTTTCAATACTCGGAAATCCGCTGTTATCCCTTCTGCTTGCCACGTAATTTACTGTTTTCTGCACTCGTGTGGAAAAGTACGCGAGCTCGCCCACACCACAATTTATTGTATTTATCGCATCAGGCTGGGTGCTAATGGCCCTGTGTATTTATTTCTTTATAAGTGTATTGAAAAACGTCGTTTGATACATGTGGAAATTTGTCACTGCAGCACTCGCGACTCGTGCGAATTCTGCCTCGGTCGCAATGACAACGTTTCTACACTTGTAACAAAATATATTATTTTTACTCTACGAATGTGAACACGCCTTTTGTTCATGAACTTGGTTTTAGTAAGGTTGATATTATTATGCTGAGCAATGATTTCATTGAAATATCAAAGGTTAGCTTCTGTCAGTGGCTTCGTCCGATTGAATATCAGTTATTGTGTCGAAGTCGAAGCCAGATAAAAAGTAGTAAGTATTTTAGCTTAGGCAACAATTTCACCATTTCCAAAGTTGTTTGTAGTTGTAAATCATCCAATGACTTCTCCCTCTCTAGGTTGAAGAGAGAAGGCGTGTTAGACTTTTACTGACTAAAACCCACCTGTGTCTTTCAGTTGCTCTTTGTGTTCTAGGACTAGGTTTGCTCTTTCAAAAATTACCCATATTATTAAAAGTGATAAGACCTAAATTGGTCTTAAATAATGATTATTTATTTTTCAGATAATACCATCCATTATTGTTAGTAAAGACAACTTATAAACTAGTGTTAGTACAATATATCTCTGTCAATAAACAAATAAATTAAATAAGCATGTCAATAATAATAATTTAATCACACATAATCAAATAATAATTAACAAACACACACAACACACACTACTCTACTTCCGGCACGGTTTGAGGATAACACTTGCGTCCTCATCGAGTGTTTCAATATAAAACCATCAGTCCTATCCGCTACGGTTTTTAAGAGACTGTTGGCGCTGCCCTGTACCCGCCTCTTCAGGGATGCGACACGCTTTCGTACGATAGCATAAAAGTCAATACGTGCTTCCGCAAACATCCCTGATGCGCTGCAATGACGCGCCAGCCTCAACAGTGCCCTGTATGCGTTATTGTATTGGACTTGCAAGGCGCTGTAAGCTCTCTGCGTGTAGTCAACCCTTAGACTGCAAGTGTAAAAAGACTGGCAGTATGCCATAAACAGAGTAGCCTTTACATCTATTGAACACTTTGCAAATCTACGGATCAACATACTGCTTCTGACTGACAGTACCCTGCGTGTCATTATTATCGGTCTGTGTAGCAGTGACCCAGTGCCCCAGATATTTGAAAGATGTAACCCATTCTAGAGTGATCCCAACATGTGTGATGAGTGGTACAGCATAGGTCTTTGTGTCTGCCTTGACAACAGCAGAAACTCGCTCATCTTTGCATTATATCTAAGACCCCGGGCATCCGCATATCGCTCACAAACCGACACCAGCGTCTTGAGAGCGCTGATCGATGGGGCCAACAGCACCATGTCATCGATGTAATTTATGTTGTTGACAAATGTTCCGTCAATTGAACAATCTACCATAGTGCTGCTGAGCTTACGAACCACAATACAACAACCGATCTACACACAGACAGAAGAGTTTCGGTGAGGTCAGACCTCCCTGCCTGACCCCACACTGCCAGCCTTTATGAATCGGATAGCCAGCTCACTTCACCATATTGGATTGATGGCCCGGCCGTACCATTATTTAAACTACTTAACCAACTCACCTGGTAGTGTTGTCTTAAAAGTTTTACAAAACTTTCTAAAGTTCGTACTTGTCTATATATTGCAATTGGTAGTTCTTTTTCGGATGTAGGAACTGGGCTACAGTAACCCAATTATCAAAGCAACGTATCCGCTTTCTGTGCGGTCGCTGGTTCTATTCCGGAGTCCAGATTACTACTTGTATGACCCATTTCTTTTTAATATAGTTAGCTGTTTATATTTGTATGTATTGACAGCACTGGCATATGTTACGGATGATAAAGTATTGCCACACATTCGTATACAAATGTATTCGCTGGATTATATTTTTTTACTGATTAGTACTGAGCTTTCTAGTGACAGTAGAGTTTAAAATGTAATTAGTAATGCGATATAGCACCCTTAATCATAGCTACGTCATCATCATCATTTCAGCCGAAAGACATCCACTATTGGCCTTTCCCAAGTGTCGCCACTAACGACCGGTCCTGAGAGTCGCGTATTCATCGGATTCCCGCGACTCTCAGCTATCATCGGTCCACCTTGTGGGAGACCCACCAATGCTGCGTTTTCTTCGCGGTCGCCACTCCTGAACCTGGCCCCATCGACTAATCTGTTCTGCGAGCAATGTGCCCTGCTCACTGCCACATGTTTGGCTATTTTTTGCTGTGTCGGTAACTTTGGTTCTCCTGTGGATATCATCAGTCTGATTCTGAATCTGATTCGATCATGCAAGTAAACTCCGAGCTACAAACTATCCTAAGGACCGTACATAAATGAGATATTTGTGACATATGTAGGCACAAACAAAAGTTAATCTTTTTTTTTACCCAAACAGAAAACATCCTCAATCATATAGCAACTTTCTTTGATTGTCTTAATTAATTCTAAAACACATTTAGATCAACTTTCTGCACTACTAACATTTATTTGGTTACATTACATATTTCACACTTATTGAGATATTTTTCAATAGATAAATAGGTACTAATAGATTTACAGTTGACACGATTGAAACGTAATTTCACAGTAATGAATAGTAAATTACTTAGTCAAGCAACTGCAGTTACTCAACAATCATGTAATGATATAATTGATAGGGGCTGTTCAGTTAACTGTGTAGGATCACTGGGCTGACTCAGTCAATCAGCATTGTGTAATGGGTGCGATTGATTAATTACTACTGGATCTGATGACCATTTCCAGTCAAGCTAAAAAGATTTTTTTTACTATGAGTCTATTTACATTAAACGTCAAGATGAAAGAAGATGAAGTGAAATGGCTCATTCAGAGAGGAGGCCTGACTCCCAGTAGTCTTGAATATTATTTAACACGTTGAACGCCAAATGAAAAATCGAGTATTTCCATTCAGGCCACAGGCTCACCGGTGAGCCTTATCTTACTGAACCATTCGAGCCATGGGGGTCACCCGTGAGCCGCGTGAAAGGTCCAACATAAACGCTTCCTACGAGCCACAGATTGCAGCTATCAAACAAAACGCATATGGAAGTGAGCCGCGTGGCCCTGTATCCGAACCGGACGGCGTGGTTTTTCAAATCCAACAAAAACTTGTAGTTTTAATCAAGGTTATTGCAATGATGCTAGGGTTATTCCTAAAGATACGATAGAAAATATTATTTCGATTTAATAGCTGTAATTAAACTATAAAATACTTTTAAAATATTTATTAAAAATACAAAACAACGTAACATTTTCTACATTACCAAGTAAAAATCGGTGACATTATTTATTCATTACTTGACAAACTTCTATAATATAATCAAAATAATTTATGAATTTGAATAATCACAACTATGGCACTTCTTTTTAATATCACATTATTAAATAATCAGTCCTCTTATGAAATACGACGTGAGCCGTATCGTGACCCCTGCGGCCCCCGCTAACGGAAAAAACATAATCCTTTAAAAAAGGCCACGGGACCCACCCGTGAGCCTTTTACAATATTTTAAAAACTAGACGGTAAAAGTCGCTCATTTTTATTTTCTGTACCAATTACCGCATTTTATAAACTTTAGAATGAAAATCTCAAGTTGATGAAAATTACCGATTTCCTGATTATGACTTGGCCCGAATGGTATACTACGGTAGACCCACCGGCGGGTCGTAAAGCATACAACGTGTTAAATAATATTTTGTAGAATTGTTTCTCCCACTTAATAGACGGAGTAACACCACTTAGACACATTATTCCATTATCATCATCATCATTTCAGTCGAAAAACGCCCACTACTGAACATAGGCCTCCCCCAAGCGTCACCACAACGAGCGGCCCTGCGTCTCGCATCCATCGGATTCCCGTGACCCTCACCAGGTCATCGGTCCACGTTGTTTGAGAAACCTCTAACGCTGCGTTTTCCAGTACGTGGTCTCTACTCCAGAATCTTTCAACCCCATCAGCCTACTGTTCTGCGAGCAATGCTCCCTACCCACTGCCATTTAAGTTCGGCGAATCTTCGGGATATGTCGGTAACTTTATTCCATTAATCGTAGCTTATCACCCAATAAACATAGGTCTATGATAACTCCTATCAAGTCATACTCAGACAAGTTCACTTTCCTTGTTTAGACAGTTTGTTGACTAAAGTAATCAGCTAATTGCTATCTGTGTTGGTCGATCAAGTGTTTAATGTTGTGTCAGTTGGAGCATTAGTTACTTTGACATGGTCACATGATGGTTTTGATAAAAACAATTTTTTTTTAGTTAGTTCCATTAACGTTAAGCTGTTACCTTTATCTGTTCATCATCAATAGGATGAGGTCGTCTCCTTCTGCGTAGCAGTAATGCTAGCAAAGAAGATGGCCTCAACCACGAGGAAAAGGACATCCTCACGGCCCTTGCGCCCGCCAAAAAATCCAATTGGATAACTGGGTACGTAATAATACATTGACCTACTTAAGACAAAGTTAAAAAGCGTAACAAATGAACTAATTTCGATGGCACCCCAACCCTTTACACCAAAACGCAGCTATTATAACTATGATCAAGTAATAGGAATGGTTACGTATTCATGATGCTTTAAAAAATAATTTAAAAAGTAAACAGAAATTAAAAACAGTGATTCTCCTCCCGGACGAAACTTTTTAAGGAACTGTATTACTGTTAATCGTGATTGTGGCTAAAGAAGAATAAGCAATGGTTCCCAAAGCCCTCCCGTTTATAGGTGAACATCTTATTATATTAAGCTTCGAAAATCAAGTTAAACCGTTGGTCCCGGCTGTCATTTTTAAATCTTTGACAGTCGTTACGACGGTCGTCAGAAACCAGAAAATCTGATAACAGATGCCAAGGGGTATTGTCTTATCCAATTACTGGGTTGTGTGGAGGTGAGAGAGCCAGTCAAACCATGTGAAATTCTGATATTCAGCTGTTTGACTGGAAGCCAACCCCAACTTTGTTAGGAAAAGGCTAAGATAGTTGATTATATTAGGTACTCTTATTCTTACAATTAATACAATAAACCACTTTATACTCCAGAACATGCTTCAACTCCTTCTTAACAGCACCAGCTGATGTCAGTCCTTCATGGCTATCTAGGAAGTCCATCTAACGGATGCCAATTTAAACTGTAGTTATATTTAAGGTACTATTTACTACTAATCTTACAGTTAAATACACAAAGCCACTTCATCCTCCCATATTGTTCTAAAGGCCAAGAATATATAAATAGTCATATACGCGGAAAAGGAATATCTTCTGCCTGACCGATTCGAGAATACGATCCTAAAGCGTCGTTCCACGAACCGACTTCCAACTTGGTGCCAAAAACAACTCTATACCAACTCGTTTCATAAAACGAGTAGTTTAATTTAAGTGATTTCTGCAACAAACTATTGGAGTCGTTTGTAATGATGAAATCTTGGAGTTGACTATTAAGTTGAATGTCTTGAAATACATAGTTTTCTTGAGAAAATTAGTTTGTATGAAATTCTTGGCTTCCATTTATGATCGTTCAAGAATCATATTCTATAACTAGCCAGCGGCTTTCGCCCTCGTAAAAGTAGGTTTCTCCAAACAAAATTGCCCCCGTTTTATCACCTTAGGAAGTGAATTTTGGTAAATCCTTTCTTAGTGCATGCTTAAATCATAATAAATATCTGCGTGCCAAATTAAGAGCAATCCGTTCTGTAGTTTGAACTGTGTGTTGATAAATCTGTCAATCAGTAACGTTTACTTTTTATAATTTTGAGAACGTCTTAGAATATGACCGATATTTTAATGGTTACCAACTGTTCCATATTGGCTTCTATTGCTTATACATATGCCTACAATCCCAATCGCAATAAATGGTTGTGAGTCAACTTTATCAACATGCTTGGCAAACAAATTGGATCGGATTGTTAAGTCATTATTATCCTTTACAAAGATGGTGTTCTCGACATTCATTTTTTGATGCCCTTGTATCCCTTGGATGCCGATAGCAGTTTTTATTGGAGCCATTGTCATCCATTTGTCCTTATCACTGTTTTATGAGGTTGGCATATCATTGTCTTTTCTTTCCATACATCTTCACATAATGGAAGTAAAAACATGTTGCGCTGACCCCAAGTAACATGGAACTAGGATAGGATGATGAGATGAAGATGACTTCTTCACAAGCTGTCAACTCAGTATACAATGTGGAGATGATAATACAGCATTAAATGAAAGTACTGGCAATAATCATAATTATGAACAACTTTTACTCGGAGACCGCAACCAATAAAAACATGAAATAAAATCAGCTGTTTTGTCAAGTTGTGCAATAATTATGTAGCAGTAGAATTTAATTTTTTTTGGGATTTCAGTTTTGATTCCATACTAAAAGATGTTCTTATAAGTGATGGAACTCCAAGATGGGAGTGGCTGTTTCACGTAAATAAGATCACAGTTCTCCAAACTAAGAGTTAATCCAGTTTCTTGAAGAACAGTTTACTTTAAATGAATTGATACAGATCTATTTTTTATAAGTAGACGTAGACAAGTAATAACATGTCATCCCATAAAGCTGCGATTTTGAGAGAAACGCGTTTCAAATTTTTTATCTCCATTGACACGGCAAAAGAATAAAAAGCTCTGTTGGGTTGACATATCGATCTAGTATTGTCAGAATTTTCATTTATTGTTATATCGTATTCTCCATATTGTATAATTATCCCCTTCTTTCCTTACATTATCCACACCATCTATCGTCTCTGGTCATCCTTTATCTTTTATTTACACAATATAGAACTAAGTCGTTTTCTGCGTCTATATATTTCCACCACCAAGGTGTTCAAACCACGCAATGGATTTCAAATGTGGTTTTCACAAATATAAAGTCCAATAAACGAGGAATGTTTATGGTCATAATTTGCCCGCATGCAAAGTCAGGACGGGTAACTAGTGGATATAAATATATCCATTTACCCATCGTCCCTTTAGTCTTCCATCACTTTTATCATACGAGTATCATGCTTGACTAGTTATTTAATTAGAACACATTCGATGACTTTTTCAGTGCGTGAAACTTTAATGAACAATAAATGAATTGCGCAAGCACTGGTCAGTGACCCGAGGTGTGGGCAGGATGTTGCTAAATGGCTCACAATGCCTCCCGCGGGTAATGTGTTCGGTTCCGGGTTGATGATGAAAGTTATAAGCGTGCTTAGGTACTTTAGTCTTGATTGTATTCTTAGAGATTGGTGTGAAGTTTTTTTTTATACAGAATTTTCTTTTTTACTTTATCCTAATTGTAAGTGGTGTCTATCTATACCTGTTTTGATCAAGCAGGCTATTAGTTGATCTACTAAATGTATAGTCTTAAACTTAGCTTAAACAAAAAAAAAAATTACGTACTGATATTTCAGTATTTTTTTTTTATTATTCTTGATAGGTTCGCGCTTGACCGCTATCTCACCTGATGGAAAGCGAAAGTGCGAAATAGTAACGTTAAAATTTTTCATGACCCAACATAAAATATTTCTAGGTCTATGATCTGGAATGAGCTTATGCTCTCCAGCTATCAAATTCCTGACCAGTTCTCTTCCATGTGTAGAGATTCTTTGGTTTAACCACAAAATAAAAAGGTCGTGGAAAAAAACTTTACTTTGCGGTTTTTATTCAAGTGAATAAAATTTATGTCCACATTCTTTAAGGTGTCCTGATTCTGTTGAAAGTTTTTCCTTTTTATAACATTTGCTTTTTTGCATAGACTACCTGGATATTAAACGATTTTTTTTTTACTGTTCTACCTACTTCCAGCCCCACACAGCACAAAATAAAGCAAAGCAACACCCAGATCATAAGCTTTTAAAGCTATTCCATGTTCAATTTCTTCGAAAGTTTTCTCACAACGAAATAAATTGCGCGATCATTATTCCCTCATTCGCTCCAATCACAGGCGCGGTAGCTTTAACGCAGGACCTAGCATAATAATAAATATGTAAATTGTTGGCGTGTTGCGCGCACGCAAGCCAGTGTCATGGCGCCGGCACGCCAGGCGCACGCGCATGCTGCGCCGTAAAAACCGTTCGAAAATCAAAAAGCTTTTTTCTTCCGTGCAATATTTTTTTTCTACTTTGTTTTGTTTTTGTTTCTTGTGCCTGTGTGAGAAGTGATGTGTGTTTATTTTCTAATAGGATTATAGTGTTCTGTTATCTTATGATGAGTTTCGAGTGTCATGTCTCATACTCGTATTTCTGGACTAAGTGCATTCGACGGTTTCGCTTGAATTGGTTTTGAGTTCGTAATTAATGCCCTTATACATTGAACCTTCACCTAATAAAGAGGATTGGCTTGTCGTCGCTGTGATGTTTTGCAATTATTGGCTTGGCAGTTTTAACTCTGTTTGCAAACAGATTGTTTAGGTAAAATAATTACAGACACTCCTGTTTTTATTCCTGATGCTGCAAAATAACTGAAGCGGAAAAACAAAACATTACATTAACGTTAGTCACGGTAATAGTTTTGCTTACTCAAGACAATGCTCAGCTGATCAACATAATTTACATTTCAAATTATATTCATAAAATGTAGGTAAGAACTTCATCAATCAAATCAACAAGCTGTATTGCAGTGCATTGCGATGTAAACATAGACTGCTGCACACTATTTTGCATTACCAAAAAGTTCTGAACTTATTTTTATGTTTTTTATGGAACTTATTTTTATGATTCTACAGTTTAAAATTATATTTGACAAGGAATTCCTGGATGAAGTTCTTCTAGAACTTGACCTTTTTCATATAGAAATCCAATAAACCTCTTAACTTCTACTTTCAAAATAATGTCAACATATTGATGGATATCGATCCATCTTTCCGAAAGAGAGGAATGATTTGTATTTTTGGATTATAAAAATACTACTGAACCGATTGTAAAAAATAATTCACGAGTAGCATGCTACTTTATCACCGAGTGACCCAGGCATATGTTTTCTACTATAACGCGGGCGAAGCCACTGGAAAAAGCTTACTTAATTTAAAAAGTTAAACTCAATACTAGACATATCCTTGCACCACCAAAAAGCTCGACGTTACTCCAATACCAACAACATATTCATCTATGTATATATCGGTATATCTATTGTTGCCGCTAATAATAATATGTGAAGTAATTTGCACAGGAGATATTATAATCAACGATGCGTTCGTTGATTATAATCCAGGAATCTAAAATAATCGACTCATGTTAACTCTGATTTTTAATGAAATTGAGTCTAAATACAGTATTTACCAAAATATTTTTGGTCTACTGTGTTATAAATTTCAAAGTACCATTAAATAAATAAATTATGACTTCATTGCGGCACAATTATTTAAAAATCACGAAATATTTGTTTGGTAAAAAATAAAACAATTGAGTGATTTCTTTTGTCTAAAAACGTACTCTTCATTTCTCCCTTCAAAATCAGCTAAATTCTATTTCTTCTAAAAAAGTGCCAGCACTATGTATATCCGTCATACTGCGATCTACATTTCTCTAATATCTCCATTTCAAGTTGATATTCAGGGTATTTTGTAACGGGACTGGTTTCCTTGGCCGGTTACGAGGTGACGTCATCTGCTGCCCGCACATATACAAGCATATATACAGTTATAATATAGCTATATTCATGCAACCTTATGCAAGGAGAGCATGTTATATTTCTTGGTCCTGCGCTGGATATGGTGGTATAGTTGTTAGTTTTAAGGTTATTTCGTTAAGGATCACTATATTCTACGTGTCTTTTATTAAGAAAAGCTAAGATTCATAAGTGATTAGAATAGTTTTTCAGCCAGGCTCCTTATCTAACTAACTTTCCCTTTCTGGATAGAACGAGAGAGAGTATCAGACTTTCATTGACTAAAACCACCCCCTATTTCTTTAGTAGCCCTTTGCACTCCATGGTCATGGTGACTCTTTCAAACAATTCTACAGCCCTCACAGGCATCTAGCAGTCTGTCTTAATCCTGCCGAAACTATGTCATAATGGGAAGTATCTGACATAAGCATCTTACCTAGAGGTATGTGAAACAAGATGAAAAATCCATTGAAAAGGAGAATCCTCCGACCAGACGGGTGTTCTGTCTGGTCCGGGTAACTACCCAATAATTGACATTAATAATCTCTTTCCTTGTAACTAGACATATTTACTGCCATAGTCTATCTAGTATTTTCTTTGTAAAACCACAATCTTCTATAAAAAAGGTAAAACCAAGCCTACAAAGTTTATAGGCTAGAACCTTCCATAGTTTAATCATAAATTGAAATAGAAACAAGCACAACACATAGACTATCTATTACTACATCCATTTCTGGATAGACCGTTAATAAGCCAAGCATAGATAGTGCATGTACAATATTGTTAATAATATCAGGTACGAAACGTGCCCTCGTTATTATTTTTATGAATGTAATCGATCTGGTACACGCAAGTCTTGAAATTACTCGACATTTTTTTGCTTGTAATGGTGCGAGTTACTACAGCATCATGTACGATGGTAATAATAGGTACGCAATTTTCTGTGCGACTGTAGGTGAGGACCAAAATGAACCTTTGATTGTCTAGATGAGTGTTGTGACGACCGTTTGCTCTCACGTCTACCTTGTCACCTGTTGTTACTTGCTTTTTATTCATCTTATAAAGAAAGGAAGATAAAATGTTTATTTGTACTTCACACAACTTCTAATCTAACTTAATTAACCTATTATGTCCCACTGCTGGGTGAAGGCCTCCCTGGCTTCCCTCTGTTTCTTTTCTGTTCTGTCTGTTTACTGCCATTGTGGGCCAGTCCCTCCGGTAAGAGTCGAGTTCAACTCTCCTCTTCACACAATTTAATAAAACCAAATAATACGTACGAAATAATAATTAAAAAGAAAAATATATTAAAAATTTGTGTGAGGACAAAAATGTGCTTATTTCTAAAGGTGCATAAATTAAAACAATCAATTACTCAGCGCTTCAATCTTCTTAACATTACCAAACTATTAAGAAAGAACTTAAGAAAAAACTTTTGTTGTAACTCGTATAATCTCGTACAATCGTATCTTAGCATATATATACTTTGTTATTTAAAAAAAATAACGCAACGCTAGAATTCACTCATCACACCATCAATTTTATGTTCCGCAATATGATGGTGATGATAATATGGGAATCAAATCAAGACCACAAACACATGAGCTACTAAAAAACTACCCCGCCATCAATTTTGTACACGCTTATCGAAATAGAAACGCAGTATTCAAAGTAATTAATGGTTAACTAATGACCGCAGAGCCCGCAGTCACACCAGCGGCAGTGTAAAATACTCAGGTGCTGGTAATTATCACGATTTGACACTATTGTATAGCCTGTAGACAGCATTGTATTGTCCTATCTATAATTGTAATGCCTGGCTGGGTTCCGCTTGCTGTTAATAATTTTCATTTACAAGATAATTACAGTACCGTTTACTTGTAGTACTAAATCTACTAAACTGCCAAAAAGCCAGAATCCCTTGAATATTTTTGAAGTGCGAATTTGTTTGTTCGTCCTAAGGAAGTTATAAGAATTTATTGAATGATACGGGTTGTTTTATACTTAGTACTTGTAAACTAGCATCCTGGATCCACTTTCCTCAAGGATCTATGGCGTAGGTCTCTTGTATCTTTAAGTTAGCTCTTCCGTGAAGATTTTATTATGGAAAGGGGATTGTAAACTTCGCTATGAGGTGCTGGGCATATATGTAAACATATCGATACATGGTTGACTAACAGTGGTTTTTGATTTTTTTTACAAAGCTGTTAGTGGCAGTATCTGTATACAAAATTCAATTGCCATTTTCTGTAACATTCAAAGCTAGTCCGAAAATATTAAAAGACAAATACGATGATATGTTTAGTATAAGCATAGTACACTGACCTATGAAAAGTCATAATGTTGGAAATAATGATGAAGCCGCAAAACAATACCGTCCAGCTGACTCATGATTTAGTTACTTCCGTTATACATAATACCTACATCACACACATAGATTACATTATACAATCGTTTACTTTAGAACAATGTGAAACAAATGACGAGACGGCTGCAGTGGTTAAGCAATTGGTTGCTGTGCTGCGTGTTGCGGATTCAATTCCCATATGGAACAAATATTTGCATGTCCTACAGATGTTGTTTCGGGTCTTGTGCATGTGAGTTTAAAGCTTTGTGACCCACAATTTAGGACTACTTTCTAGAGTAGAACAAAGTTTAAAATAAAATGTTAGAATCGGAGCGATTCCTTGCGTAATTTATGGCTACATAAGGTGACATGAGTTTATGATTTCTTGCTATCGACTTTTTAGATAAAAACAGTCAGCTAGTCGAACAAAATTGTATGGAGAGTTGAGATCTATTTTCTCTTTTTCTCTACACGTTTGCGATTCCTAGAATAAGAAGGCAGATTTTTAATTTCACTAAAACAAGGAAGAAACCATAACGATCAAGAAAAAAGTAATAAAAACGTGAATAAAAACTCCTAAAAGCCCACAAATTAATTTTATAGCCTTATTATTTTATGACAAGGATGTTTGACATTTAATTTAATCAGTGTTGCCAACCCGCATACGAAATAAGCTACTTTAACGCCATCTATATTCAGGGCGCGTAGGATTCAATACTGAATGCGATTTTCACTAGTTTCGAGAGAAATTCACTTTCTGCGCCATTTATCCGGAATTCGTCCTGTTTAACAGACTCTGACCGAAAAAGTGTTATTTCGAGTCGAAAATGGAGCTCGTAATTTTTAGAGATCGTTCAAGTGTGGAAGAAAGATTAGGGATTTTGGTAAATGTATGCCTGTTGTTGCTTAGTCTAAGTGAGAAAGTAGGCTTTTAAGTGATCAATATAATTTCAATGGCATACCGGGAAAAAGGTTGGTAAACAGAGAAGATTGTATTTTCATCTGTCCTCTTTCTTGTGTGTGTAGTCGTTTTCTATTTAAACTATGTAAATTCATTGAAATTATAAGTTTTAATTATTTACGTCGGTTTTTTTCTCTCTTACGAGTTTCTATCGTGTAGTCATAGTGTCAGCCTGCGTCTGCGAGAAAAATTTTAATACTCGCTAAATATTCTGCAGCGATTGATGGTCTATTAATAGTTAGCACGTGTTATTGGTAAATTATTGTGGTGTCTCTCTTCCACACATGCCATTAATGAAAACTTCAAGTTGTATTTTTATCATGCTATTGATATAATTTACTTGATAGACTATTTTTTTTATAATATTTATTGGAGGACACCCAATTTAACATGATCCTTATATTTTTAACTTCACCAAGAAATTTTACTTAAACACGGACAGAATATCTTTACCAGATCACGAACGAAGCATAATAATGAATATTAATATTTAACATTCCACATTTAAAAATGGTTGCCAGAGCAAAAATAATCCTAAAATTGCCACCCTCCATGCCCTTAATTGTACGGTATCTTTTTTTTAGTGGCAGGAGATCGTCGACCTCAATAAAAAAGTCGTTAAGAGCCTGGGCTGTATCTTTTAAAAGCAGATTTTGTGAGGATAACTTGCATCTTGTATGAAAAGAATCACCTTTTGGTGTGCTAGAACTGTTTTAGTATTCAAAAGATAGGTTTCCTTCGTTTTGGGAGCGATATCTCGACTTTTTGTGTCTTTTAGTTGAATGGTGTGTCAGAGACCCGTTTTGTAACAGCCTATTTTACACCCTAGTATATCTGAAAATGATAATACAATTTCTAGTTGTGTACCGGTCACTATAAGTTCTATAATTTCCCAAAGTTAACTGTCTTGTTTCTTACTAAATTAATGAAGCTACTAGCTAGTCAAAAGAGCTTTAAATTATTCTGTTGCTAACTACAGTCCCATATTTGTCGTCCAGCAAGCACTCCATCGATATCGATCTAGTTCTTTCCATCCCACACAAGTTGGGTTTAACTGGCAGGAATGTAGCCTTTGAAGCCGATGGGCTAACGACCTGGGACTACTTGTGCTCAATTGTGGTCTTTTAAACTATCATTTGTCTGATATACTGCTTGAACTGTATATAAACTTAAGTCGGTAGTATGAGCAATTTCTGCGAGATGGGTGGGCTGTTTTCTTTATAACTTTATTACTCGTATTATTATCATTCTCATTTCATAAAAGTCTTGAAATACTCGATCCAAAAGCTCCAACGTATTTTTCATCTGCTCTATTTCCATCGCAATCATAACATCTTGTGTTGTTTATTGGCATACTACTTAGTGTTATTTATTAGCAGACCCAACCATGGTACTCATCTGCAATCACAAATATAAAATGTATGAGGATAGACTCTTAAAAATATTGACCAGTTTACATATTCTTTTGTTTAGAATGTGGAATCATCAAATAACTTTACTCTGAGTGGAAAAAGAGGAAGTATCAGCCTTGTATTGAATAAAATCTATCCATGCTCTTTAATGTGCCCTTTGCGTCCCAGGGCCACTCTTTCGAACACTGTCATAGCCACCCTGCTAAGCAATTTACCTAACCTTTCGGGGGATATAGGCCTTGTGTTGTTCTGTGGCACCTTTTTGCTATAACATGTTTTCATAACCGTAGAGTTTCTGCCAAAATTCTAAGACATTTCCAAAACACTAAGTAGCTAAATCCGGATAAAATTTAAATTCCCGTAAGAACTTAATAAGTACATAGCAAGTTCCACAAATTGTGACCCAACTTAGAACGGAAGGCGACCAGCCCGATATTGTTTAGTCAAGTGCATGATCTGAAAATAGCAAGCCTACCTGGAAACGTGTCTAGAGTCCATTCAGCGACATTTTAGCTAATTCTAGGACATTGTGTACTTCGATTGTGTTGGCTGATATTCTTGGATTTGGTATCAGAATGGTTTCAATATAATGATAGCCTAAAGTGCTAAGTTTAACATTGACCTGAGAAGAAATTTTGCAATTTCATTATAAATAAATTTTCAAGCTGCTTAAAAGTAAAACAGAGTCTATAATCGTTATATTTTCATTGCTTTATGTGGACACAGCCATTGTTCTATGCAAACTACAATGTTAAACTAGACACAATCTCCTTCTAATTAGTCATCCAATGTTTTATTTTTTTCCATGTTGCAGACTTTCTTGTCATTTTATTGTAATGTTCACATTTTGTTCACAGAAAATCTTCTTTCGTCATCTTAATGTCAATTCTAACAATAGATGTTTTAAAATAACCAGCACACTGAAATGACCCAACCACAGATAACATACAACATAAGAGATACTCAGAAACACGATAGGCAACGTATTATTCTTATCGTCCCTTAGCATATGTTCTATCTCTGATTGTAGATCGAAGTGATAACCTTAGGGTTGGAAGCAGCTAAGACACGCTCACAAGATCAAAATTTATTCAAGAATTTCAGTGCTTAATGATACTAGCGAATTATAGACTGGAAACGTTTGAAAGGACAAATTGATTGATCAAAAGTAATTTAATTAATTCAAGATTATTCATGTAACTATGTGACATATCAATTTGTCACAATTATTATCGTATTATCCCTATATATAATATACATAGTTGTTACTGTTAGTTTGAGTACAGCTAATTTCTTTATTATCGTCTGTATAATTTTTTAGTGCATGTGGTTTTTTAATGATTAGTAATCATCAAATAACTTCTACTTACCACTCTAGTCGAGTAAAAGTATCCGATTTTTACTGGCTAAAACCCACCTGTGTATATTCAGTGTTGCCCCAGTCCTCAAGTAGCGACAATCCTGTAAGGAATTTGTGTCCTAATGAGCAAAAATTTCCAAAATGTTTATCAGCTTTTGACTCTCGTAAGTCTATGAACACAAACCATAATAAACTTACTGGCTTAAAACGCCAATACGTAACTAAGTTAACTGTCACTTCGGACAAGTATTGGAAAACTGCCAAACGTTCATCACAGTTTGATTCGATAGAGGACTGAGGCTACCAATCGATTCCTGATTCAACGGCAGCTTTATCAATGGTTTTAAATGCTTCAATTGATTCTCGTTATATCGATTCATTTGATCGATGTTGTCGTTTTATTTATAATATATAGTAACAAAACGACAACAGTTGTATTTAAAATGCTCACTTATTCAAAGTTTCTTCCGGGTCATCTATTGGAATGGAATTCAGTGTAAATGTTTATATAATTTTTTTTTTATACTCTTATCAGTACTTTCATTGAATAGTTCCTACAAACAAACAAAATCTTAATTTGTTTAAATTCTAGTTTTGTGGTGCTTGGATTTTTGTTTATTTTATTGTGCCTATCATTGTATTTTATAAATTACTAGCTTTTGCCCGCAGCTTCGCCCGCATACATAAGATATAACCTATGTCATTCAAGAATAAAGCAGCTTTTTATCGGTGAAAAAATTTTAGCAATCGGACCAGTACTTTCAGAGACCCCATATAAACAAAAAAACAGGGCAAGTTGCGAGTCGGACTCGCGCATTGAAGGTTCCATACAGACTTACCTATGTAAATAGTTCAATTTCCGAATGGAATCTCGAAGATTTTTCAGATTTTAAACATCCTTTTTGGTAGCAAAACCCAGCTTGCAAATATACCCGCCAACAAATCATTAAGGTTGTACTGAATGCGAGCGGTTCTTTCACCCGCACTTACGCGGAACGGCATAAGACAACATACCTTCACCATAACGTTGGTCTAATCCTTTACTATCGCTTAAATCACGCTCAACGTATTTATTGCCTTCAAATGCTTTTACCACATACTTCAAAGGATCTAAAGTTTACCTTCCAACATGTATTTTGTATGTATGTTCATATATGTCGGCATTCCTTGAGTCTAAATCAGTACCGTCTCGGGCTGTAAGAGCTATGCAAAAAGGACAGGAGTGTCTTTAGTCTTAGCTCACGGCTTAGCACGGGCCGTCTTTGTTTGTGTTTGATTGTTACCTTATGGAGTGAGCTTTTAAACATTACTAATAATATAGTAGGTTTATCTTAAAGTATTTTTAAATCAAGTACAAAAATAGACATTAAATTTAATGAATCGATGTATAAAATTCAATTAATCATAGCCGTATTCTGCTCATTGCTTTTATAAATATCTAATTTTTTTTTCGAATGGAACCAGTCCCAAATCTTAAACAAATCAATCCATCACTACTTCTTATAATCTCTTACTGACATTATCATCTGCAGGTGACATCTTTCCTTCCAAATACTCATCACCATATCTTCAACAAATCTCAAAATCCTCAAGGATTTTCACATTCCTCTTTAATCTAAGGATCAGTAGCCATCGCCAGGATGCTAAGAATAGCCAAGTGGATCCGGCGTCGACTTACTGAAGCATAACGAATTATGATATTTATGAACTGTCCTGAAGTCCTGGGCCTTTTAAGCACAGGATGGAGTCGAGACAGAATTAATTATTACTGTACATGCTTCTTGATTTGATTGATGATGGTCATATGAAGTCTTATTGCCAATTTTCGGAGTGCATTGCACTGCATTTTTGACTGAAAGTCCAAAAGTTGGTGCATCTGGTTTTAAAACTTAACATTCTTGGTTGCAAAATTAACATAGGTCCTTGACCTGTTCGTGATGTCTAATTAATATGTATTAAGTGACTAATCTGAATCAACGCATTAAGAATGTCTGGGGGTCAAAATTATAAGTCGATGACACTGAATTTAAACTTGGATTATCTAGAGCCTTTAATTAATTTGTATCAATTGTATCAACCAGAGAATAAACCTATTAGAAAGTAATCAAATAACCCACCAAAGAATCAGTGAGTGACCATAATGGACCACAAATAAATACATGAAGAATTTATTGATAGTGTAGCGTGTTTTATGAGTGTTTGTGAAATAAATAATGAAGATGCATCTGCAAACGGATCTGTCTTGCGAGATCCCGTACAAGGGATGCGAGGAGAAGGTGCAGATCTCCCAAGAAGCGGAGATGCTGTACTATGAGCTCATCAGGGCGTTGGAGGAAGAAGAAACGGTGAGGATTATGTAGAAAAATTTTCCATAACAGCTATGGAAGCATTACAAATTAAATCTTATCATTCTAATAACAAACAATAATATTGGAAATAGAGAGCAGTAGTTGCCGAGCGGTAACGGCCCCGACTTATGAGTTGTAGGTTGCGGGTTCAAACCCAGCCAGGCGCATTACTTTGTGTAATTTATTTCATCACCACTGCTCTCAAAACGGTGAAGGAAAACATCGTGAGGGAACCGGCATGTCCTAGAACCAAAAATTCGAAGACATGTGACATCCACCAACCCGCACTGGGCCCGCGTGGTGGATTACGGCTCATTCCCTCTCCTAGAGAGAGGAGGCCTAAGTCCCAACAGTGGGAACATTATACGGCCGACTATGCTATGCTAATATTGGAAATGGCATTACTTTATAACAGTAACATATTGTGTCTATTAATGATATCAACTTGCAGTAAAATGAAGAATTATCTAGTTATGTTTACCCATATGGCCATCAATTAAAGTTAAGTATAAGTTAGCAATACCTAACTTATAGATACGACTTTTATTAAGATGATTGTCATATCTTTCCACAAGAAAAGTTATACATAAAACATTGTATAAATCCATATTGACGCGGTAACCTACTCAGACACAAAAAAATACCAAAATTCTCTAGTGAAGATTAAATCAAGAATTAATAAACAGATGTTTTTCAATCAGTCTCGCTAATTTATCCCCATCCGTCTATATCGTAAATCAGTATAAAATCGTATGTGGCAATAAATTCAAAAGTCACGATGAAATTTATACAGCAAACCGTTAAGTGTTAAATGTAGTCCTTTTTTCTTTTTGGTCCAAAAGAGGATTAATATCTCGCAGAAAATCTCCGAAAGATTTATATGAAACCTGTTGATAATTGGGTTATTCGACATAGTCTGATAAGAATTTGGTCTCAAATTCGATGGTGACCACAAAAATTATGTGGTCAAGCTTTTTTGCAGTTATATGAACCGTTGGGTCTATTGTAAAAGTTATTATTATAGCTTTTAGATTTTTGTAAATATCACTTTTATTATTGTTATATTATTGTGGTTAGGATTATCTTATATTGCCGTTTCTCATTTTATAAAACTAATAATGGATATACAGTTATATTTTTTTTTTGTTCTAGTCCATTGTTTTCAATTTTGAACATAACTACAATAAAGTTATAAACAACTAAACATCATTAAAAATCTGCGCTAAGTACAATATACATATAATAAATAAAACAAAAACTCTTAACTAAAATATGGTGAAAAAAAAATCTTTCCGCATGGCTGTCAACTAGAAGTGTGCCCAAAAGACTGACGGCATTGCCACGTTATATGGCAATGCTAAATCTCTGGCAAAGATAAAAGCCAGCCTTTGGGTCACATCAAGTGTCAACTATGCGTTTGGATAAATCTTTTGAACATACTTCTATTCTTCTCTCAAATGAACACCTACATAAATCTAATATTCAATCTGAAACAATTCCATAGCCTCTGACAGTCTGACCGCATTCTACATTTTGTCCTATGAGTAATAACAAATCATGATACATCTCTGTTTAGAAACTCCCATGAGTTCAAGCATTATGATTCATATCAGTTCTGTATGACCATATTACGGCGCTGTAATCTTGTATTGCAGCCACAACATGTGCTGTACTCGTAATTAGGAATATATTCATCAATTCGTTTTATTCGATTCTAATTATTTGATGGAGGGAATTAATTTTACATGCAATGATTACAGTGTTGTTTGATTGTTTAGTCGATTTGTTTGACTTGATTGTAAGTATTACTAATGCTTGTATGTGGTTTGGTGTGAATGTGTCATATCTGTACACTAAATGTGAATATATCACATTAGTCCTTAAAGAAATCATCATTTTTTATTAAGTTTTGGTCTTTCACAAAATTTTTTTCATTCCTTTGTCAGAATTTTTTGTTCGGCTTACAGCATACCATTTGGTTTTTTTTTTGGGTGGGAAGTTATCAAATAAATCCTCTCACTCTGGGAGGTGTCAGACTTTTACTGACAAAAACCCACCCGTATTCCTTTAGTTGCCCTTTACGTTTCTTAGCCGCGGTGACTCTTTCGAACAAACCCAACTACTGCGTTATTTTTTCAAGTCTTTTCTTCATTTCTGTCTTCATATTATGTATTTTCAGTAAAGCTTTTTAATTTAGTGATCTATAATAATATATGTAGTAATGTGTGTTTATGTGTGATTATTTACTTGTGTTTCGTAGACAATGTCAATACTTAGGTTACATTCTACATCGCTCAACATCTATTCCACTACTAACTTATTGTTCATCAACATGTTGCCCACCACCAGTTAGTTACTTAAGTAAATGTTTATCAACATAACCACTAGCTTCTGTGCCCTGTGAACCACAAATATGTGGTTATCCATCTATGGTGGTCATGGTGGCGGTGGCAGATCATCCATGTGAGTCGGGCGTTACCTCGCAAATTCGTTCCGCAAGTGTATGGAGGTTATTCACACCAAAATTATGCATACATAACGAGATCTGTCTGTGGGTTTAGCCACTATAAAAGAAGACAGTAGTCCTGTTTCTAACAAAACGCCATGAGGCTTTATTTATTTTTTGGGAAGTCGGAAATCATCTAACGTCTTCTCCCGCTCTAGGGTGTTGCTAGAGTACGTGTCAGATTTTTCGACAGACTCATCAGACCGATATTAAAATTGTTATTTTATGACAGATAGACACTTAAATTTTATTTGTATGTGTTAGTGCATATTTGTCAAAATTTAAGTCATTTATGTACATAAGTTTTGTTATTTACTAATAGTATCCTTTCTCAAATACACAATGACAGTGTTGAAGTCGATACTTGAATTTGTAATTCAAGAAATTACAAATTCAAGTACATATCGTCTAATGATTGCATCTTTAGGGGTATGTGGAACAGAGAGTAAAGCCCCACATATCTCTGTTGAAAAGGGAGGATCCTCCAACCAGACGGGTGTTATGTCTGGTGGGCAGCTGCCCGATAGATGACATCGGGCTGTTCTATATGTTCTAATCGCGCGGAGAACTTTGATTGCGCGATGCAGGATTAGTTCTTATGTGACGCCATAGATGTCGCTACATCACTCCCCTCCAGAGATCGGAGATCGATGGTTCTTGATGCTTTCTTGATGCGTGCCAGGCCAGTGGTAGGTTGGTTCCAGTGGGTCGGAACCGAATGCCGCATAGTTTTTCGGTGAGTCGAAACTGTCTGCGGTGATGCCCCAGTGAGTCGGGGTGGTGCTATCCCAGTGAGTCGGGATGATGCCCCAGTGAGTCGGGGTGATGATGTCTCAGTGAGTCGGGATGATGCTGCAGGCTCCAGTGAGTCGGAGTAGTGCTGCTGGCTCCAGTGAGTCGGAGCGGTGCTGTGCGACGTAGGGCTTGACTGCTGGCGTCGACCAGGAGAGGTTCTTCGTAGCTCTTCATGTGACTGACCGAAGGTGCAGTGTGCTTCGCCAAGGTCGCTGATGAGGCTGAGGGTGATGACCAGGTATGACCAGGTAGGCATGCTGGTGGTCAGGATACCCTTTAAAGCCGTGGGTGCTGGCTGTATGGCTCGCTGCTCGAAAGCTTGAGGAAGTGATGATGACGTCACGAAGTAGTAGCTGCACGAAGGCTGCGCTGAGTTCTTTGTCGAGGGTCACTATTTTAGGGGTATGTGGAACAGAGAGTAAAGCCCCACATATCTCTGTTGAAAAGGGAGGATCCTCCAACCAGACGGGTGTTATGTCTGGTGGGCAGTTGCCCGATAGATGACTTCGGGCTGTTCTATATGTTCTAATCGCGCGGAGAACTTTGATTGCGCGATGCAGGATTATTAGTTCTTATGTGACGCCATAGATGTCGCTACACATCGCTGCTTACCATCAGGTGGGATCGCAGTCAAGCACTGGTTTATATGAATAAAAAATAAAAAAAAATTCTTCATATTTTTGCTTCTTATCTCACTGTTTACAAACTAACACTTTTATTACTTCTGTATCTACTTGTTCAGTGGATTGAACAGTATATTTATTTAGTTTTATCTTAACTTTATGTTTGCTGAGCTTAGTCCGGGGTTCGATTTCTTGTCTAAATATTATTGATACAGTGTTCAAGTGTCTGTATGTTTGACGTATAGTTTGATTTGATGAGTTCAGTACATGTTATTTATGTTAATTAGTGTGTAAGCTGTTGAGTGGGTGTATTTAAATATGTGGTTAATGTAGTTACATATTGGTTTATCAGAAAAAAAAGGAGGGGCAAAAAACTGTGGACTTGATTTTATAATGTTGATTAGGAAATGGATCTCTGAATAAAGTTATGTGCAATACAATCATATAAACAGACAATCATTTTTATAATATTAGTTTAAAGTTTGTTAGTATTTACATTACGTGGTTTTCGGCTTCCAAACGAACAAAGTTGTGGCCAAAAGCTTCGTAATTAATTGATCAGTTAAAAACCTGCAATTACTTTGAGCCTCTGGCTTAACTAAAACTCTTTGGAAATCTAGACCTGTGACGGTAATAATGAGCGCTTTGAGCTAATTTACTAATAATAATGAGTCTTGTAGAAACGAATTAACCTTTTCTCTTAGTAATGCTTCATTTTCATGATTTAGAAGAATGCTTTAAATTGATACTGGGTCAAAGATTAAAAAAATATAATTTAATTAACTAGTGACACCATAGCTTCTTAAAACAATTCCAGATATGGAAACATACATACTTAAAACATAGGCCTGACCCACTAAAGTATGGGTTAATCGGTTTAAAATAAAGTCATTTTATATATTGCTTGGTCACTTTACTAATCTAACTAATTAGCCCATTATGCCCCACTACTGAGCAAAGGGCTCCTGGAATGGTTGACGACAGACGGTTGTGGAAAAGGAAGAACTCTTTTCCACACACGTTTGTTCTCGGCCATTGCGGGCCAGTCTCTCCCGGTAAGAGTCAAGCTCATCTTTTCACCTTCACCTTGGTCTGCAGCGACGTCGCCTTGCATTTAACGGGTCCCAATAAGCTCTTTTAGCCCACAGCTCATCTGACATGCGGCAGACATGTCCGCTTTAAAAAAAGCAATTCACTAATTAAAATTTAAATAAATCGTAATGGTTTTCGCTTTCAATCGCAAAAAAGACATAAAAAATAAATATCCAACATATTTCTTACAAGAATTCACGTAACAGTCAAAATGGACAGTCATTTATACCGAATCGTGGACAAACTGTCCACGACTTGTAATTATCTTTTTTTTCGTAATAAAGATATTGTGCTGAAAGTTATGATAGTTAAGTTTGTCATATAACAAGGTTGGAATGAGATGTTATCGATGTAAAAGTGCGGATCATGCAACAGACATAATATCTTAATGATCTCTTGCAAAACTTGTCCGGAGATTTGGTAATACCTATCTGTGAATGGGTTGCAAAAATATTAAAATTAATTAAAAAGAACTTTCATTATAAAAAACAGTTCAACTTCAACTTCAACTCTACATTATGGCATAAAAAAAAAGTTGCCTAATTAATAAATTTGACAGGCGACAAATGACATGTGTCACATCTGACAATCCGATAATTTGAAATGTTTCTATAATAGACCCACTATCGCAAAACTATGTTGCTTTATCAATAGATGACATTTATTTAAACACATTGGGACAGAGGCCAGATATAAATGAAAATAGAAACTAAATGAATGCGTTTCATATCAATCGCAATGTTGCTAATAATCTAAATCAAAATTAAAAAAGAAAACATATATTTAAGCACTTTTAATAAGTGCATTAAAAAAAATGCACATACTCTACAGAGTATATACAGAAAAAAAATCTTTAATTAATAAAAAAATAT
The DNA here is from genome assembly GCA_905147345.3 of Mythimna impura. NCBI lineage: Eukaryota > Metazoa > Arthropoda > Insecta > Lepidoptera > Noctuidae > Mythimna > Mythimna impura. The sequence goes on along the minus strand of LR990362.1, from coordinate 25,829,323 downwards.
GCACCGAAAAAAGAACATATTTTAATATTTTCGTTACATTCAATTATTATTAATTGTAATTTTAAATTGAAATATAATATCAACCCGTAAACGCGCAGCTATTTAAATAACGTATTTGGAACAGTTCACAATCTCACGCTGTGATTGGTTGAATCGCAGTGTGATACAAAGGCTTGGCACACGCGATGTTTTCCTCTGATGCACGATTCGGGATTTGATTTTTTTAATGGCTATCTCGCGTGTCGGTTGAGAAAGGGCAGTGGGTTGTTTGTATTTTGTAACTTGGAGCGAAATGCCGAGATGCAAAGGAAGAGACTACATCTACAGTGCATGACTATTTATTACTAAATGGTGTACGTCAATTAAAGTGAAGATTTTAGGTTAATAATAAAGTTTTCCTTAGTTTCTGTGATTCTGTGCTAAATACAGTGACTGTCAAAATATGTTATGCAAACATACAAATTAATCTTAATGCCGCGAAAAATAAATCACTTTTTTTATGAAAATATATTTTTCCTTGAGTTGATGTCCAAAAACTAAGTGTACAGTGGGCGGTTTTAAAGCACAGGGCAATCTCTTACAGACAACCTAAGGATGGACTGAACGAAAGGAGATTTAAATGTCGGGCAGTCAGTGTACAAAAATCATAAATAATATTAATAAGACATAATAATAAATATCAAATATAAAAATTGCGAACGGAGAAAGAATAAAGAAATATTATAGTGAAAGGTAATGCTGATATTATTATAGGTAAGACTTGCAAATCCATTCAACCATCCTTACAACATTCAAGAATTCGTGATGAGAAAAACATAAGAAAAGCATGCACACCATCAATTCAGCGACATCAGCGCTTTAAAGCGACTGTCTGTCTGAAAGAGCCGCTGACTGTAACCGCACTTCGTTAATTAAACTGATATATTTACAACTTGTACAATGTGCAGTATTGTTATTGATATTAATGATTATGAACGAATTGAACGATGCATCGCTTGTTGATAGATTGTAGGTATTAATTTGAAATTGCACTAAGACGTCCACTGCTGGACATAGGTCTCCACCAAGTGTCGCCACAACGTCATAGCCCGAAAAATTGCCAAACTTAAGTGGCAGAGGGCAGGGCACATTGCTCGCAGAATAGATAGTCAATGGGGACGAAAGGTTCTGGAATGGCGACCGCGTACTGGAAGACAGCGTTGGTAGGCTTTCCACCAAGTGGTTCGATGACCTGGTGTGGGTCGTGGGAATCCGATGGAATATAATCAACTCGTAGCTAAAATAATAACAAGTGCACAAATAAATCTCCTAGGTTAAGTAACCCTTGCTGAGGTCGGTTTGTGGATGGGTGACCATCTTAGCATACCGAGATTCCTCCGTGCCTCGTAAATCACGTTAAGCCGTCGGTTCCGGCTGTCATTTGTAGATCTTTGACAGTAGTCCGAAACCAGGAAATCTGATACCGTTCTTGCTTAGGGATATCCTGTTACCTAGGTACTGAGTTGTGGAGATCAGTATTCAGCTGCAATCGGCTAGGCTGGAAGCCGAAAGCAATATAGTTGAGAATAGGCATGACATATAATTTTGTAAGAATTTTAGTTTTTATTTAATATTTCCCTAGCCTTTTTTCAACTAGCTCGGGGACGGACTAGAAGCGGGTCTAACCGGATGCAGCTGAACATCTATGTCTGTGTTATGTGTGTGTGTTTGTGTGTGTGTGTGTCTACTCCTTGAATAGACTGATGACGGATGATCAGACTTTAGTTTTTATTTAATAGCGACACAGTATTCTCCAAATAGTTGCATTGTTGTGTATCAGGAATGTTGATTAAAGTAATATTATTATGCACAGTAAACCTTCACAGTTCAGAGTCTTTCACAATCCTTCACGTTCGAAAAGGTTTCGAAACAATAAGGATTGTAAGTCCCCCGCTGCGTGAGTGACGAAATATTCAAATTATTAAAACGCTGATGCGTTTCGCAAGGTTCGCATCCTTGAGTATGCGGCTGAAAAGAAACAAGTAAACGTGTGTGTTCTTCATTATTTGCTTTTACGCGGAGATCAAGGGAATTTACATCCACCTGGTCATCCAACGACTTTGAAGGACTATATGCCTGATACACGAAAAAAAGTCAATGATTTTTAAATTAAATAGATAGTTTAAATAATTAAACTTATGTTAGTTCTACTTCCGCAGCAAACCAAACGAGATATACTGAAAAGAAATGATCACATATGATCATCATCATCACATCTATCTATAAATCATTGTTCTTTTTTACGTGGGAATTCATCAAATGACGTCTCCCATTCTCGGTGAAGCGGGAGAGAGTCAGACTTTTACTGACTAAAACTCATAGTGTTCCTTCAATTGCCCTTTGCAAGAGTCACAGAAACTCTTTCAAACAATCCGAGCCCTAAGATTGTAACAAATTATCAATGTACCCAGTAACCACTGGATATATTATTCATAGTTAACCATAACTCATCATAAACAATCCTACAGAATACCGATGACATCACATCTTAACGCTACAAAAATAAGTGAAATGTCAAAACATTCCCGCGCGCGATTGACTCACGCGCACGCGACGACCGCACCGCATTGTTCTCACATTCGAAATTCAAATTTGACATTTACTACGCACACGGCCGCACTGACAAGTGACAAATAGACAGCCATCTTCTTTTTAAGCTCTTTCGAGATGACAGGTGTGAAAAATTGATTCGAGGATAAAGTTGAAATAGTAGACTGCTGTGATTGAAAAGCTGGATATTATGTTTCTTAAACCTGTTAATTAGTGTGGGGTGATTAATTAGCTGTTTTCTGAGCTGTTATTTATTAACTGTTACTTCCATTTTTGGTCTGCTAAACAGTTAGATTTTATGCTATATAAGCAAACAGGTTGCAGTCATTAAAGGTTTTAGTGTTAACTGTTATTTTTATTTATTTACTAGCTTCTGCCAGCGGTTTCACCCGCGTAAAAATAGGTTTCTCCACACAAACTTCCAACCCCCGTTTTACCCTCTTAGGGGTGGAGTTTCGTAAAATCTGTTCTTAGTATAAGGTAGGTAAGTATGTCTTCACCCTACAAAGAACCTACCTGCCAAATTTTAAGTTTGTAGGTGTTATAGTTTCTGAGATTTCGTGATTAATCAGTGAGTTGATATTTATTTATGTACCATTATTTTTACAAGCTTTAATTTAACTGGCAATATTTCTACCTATGTTTCTTTAGGACGAATCTTGCAAATGAATTTTGAAACAGTTGCCCCTAACCGATTGAGGAGAAATTTGGTATACCTACGTAACTTGGATGACAATGCATTAAAATGTTTCCATGGAGCTGTTCGGATAATGGCCATAGGAACTACTGAGTAAGGTAAACTCACCGTGTATGAGCTCTTTGAAATGGTCTTGGTCAATACTAAAACGCGCAATGAAATCTTGTTATAAAAAATGATTTTCATAAAAAACTTATTAAATATTAGAGTTGGCAATGGTCACGATCGATAGATGGCAATACCGAACCTTCTTTTTTCAAACTCGGTTAAAAAGGTAGTCTCTTGACTACCTTTTTTTAATGAAATTTTTAGGTGGGAAATCATCCAATGACTTCTCCCGCACTAGGGCGGGGCAGGAGGGCGTGTCAGACTTTTACTGACTAAAACCCACTCCTATGTTCCTTGTTTGCCTTCGTTCCAGGGCCCCGGGGTTCGGTTTCGTACAACTCATGGCCCCAGTAAACTTCGACCCTGCTGGGCCCCTACGGTTTTGCTGACATTTCTTTGAGGCGTGCGTGGAACACTACGCGCTGTTGATGACTCGAGCTCGGTCCGGACGGTTACCGGATGGCCGGACGGCGAGCTACCCATTGCTCGCCGTCTGCAAGCCCACGCCTACGGTAGCTGGAAATCAGCATGTCTGTTTCATCGAAGTCAACATCTACTAAATACCTAGTTACTCAGTAAATCCAATTCTCGTTCTCATAGCACTGAACGTGTTTCGAATACATAAATGAATTTGTTTTACATATTGGTCAATGGTAAACGCATTACCATACAAGATGGCAATAAAAAGCTTTGTGTTAATATTGTATTTTTATCCTCACGGGAAATGCAAATGGCAGTCGCATTTTTGGCTTACGATTCTGTGAATAAAGCTCGTGCGAAAATACTATTGTTCTGCTATTTATACTTTTAACATTTTTGATAAATGATATTTATTTTACAAATACCTATTTGCAAAATAGGTATCAATTTAAACTAAATGAGGTCGGTGTTTCCTAGCTGACTACCCTGAGAAGAAGCACCGAAACTTTTTCAGTGGTCAAAGTCTCTTTTAAAGTCCATACATTAACCATTTAATAGTCAAATCATATAAGAACCGTGGAGATTGGTGTCTGAGATGGTATTTTGAGGAAAGGACCACACATATTTGAGTGAACCTCTCCAGTGAGTGCAATGTTTGCTATCATCTTTTTGTACATCTTTTTGCACATCACTACAAAATTTTAACTTGCGTACTTGCGGCAACTGAACACGGATGGGTTTTAGTCACGGTTTTTGGCACGGGCTTGCGGACGGCGAGCAATGGTTAGCTCGCCGTCCGATTGTCCCGTAACCGGTGTTGATAACTATTCATTTCTTGACTTGTAAAGTAACGAGACGTTCTCTTTGTATAAATTGGGGTTTTCTCTTTAGCTTGACTGGAAATGGTCATCAGATTCAGTAGTAATTCATCAATCGCACCTATTGTAGTATGATCATCGCCTCTCCCCAACTCGTGTGTGAAGTTCCTGGCTTTAAAAAAAAAGTCTGACACTCATCTCGTTCTGCCCAGAGCGGTAGAAATTATTTAAAGATGACCCATTTAAAAAAATGCTTAGTTATACTCGATTTTTTTAGCAACGAACTTAGCATAAAGCAAAATCAGCTTTAGAATGTTCCCACTGCTAGGACTCAGGCTCCTTCTCCAGGAGAGGGAACGAACTATTATCAAAATATTTCTGTGATTAAGTTTTATTATTAACTAGCTAGTGCCAGCGGCTTCGTCCGCGTAATAGTCGGTTTCCCTGCAACCCCCGTTTTACCCCCTCAGGGGTGGAGTTTCGTAAAATCCATTCTTAGCGGATGTCTACATCCTATAAGGAACCTACCTGCCAAATTTTAAGTTTGTAGGTGTTATAGTTTCTGAGATTTCGTGATTAATCCGTGAGTGGTATTTCGCTTTTATATATTATATAGAAAGAAATAAAAAAAAAAAAAACAAAATCTTCCTTTTGTGTACAATTAATTAATATTTTGTTTTCTTGTTACAGGTAATTAGCAAAATCTCAACTATTTCATCTGTCGAGGTATAAGATCAACAAAGGTCAGATAATATTAACATACTTGTACAGGAATTTATGCAGCTAGTGTAAATTAGAAACACAACACAAAATCACTCTCAAATTACCGAGAGTTCGTGCAAAAAGCAACTAAAAACACACAGGCTAACACCTTACAGACTCCAAACGATATCAGTGCAATGCTCTGATAATACAGAAATAACTCTGCAAGTCAGTGTAGTCTGCAGTGCAAACTTATCAGCAGATTGTAGATAAACAGGCAGGGATCACTGGCTCTTACAGGTTTCAAGATTAACCAGGCAGCGAGGGGGAGGGTCGTTTGCACCATTGTTAAAACTGCCGATAAACCTTTTCTTTTTAGTAGGAAATCAAATGATTTCTCCCGCACTGGGCAGGGTAAGAAACAGACTTAAACTTCTACTGACGAAAATCCACCTGTGTTCCTTCCGTTACCCATTGCATTCCAGGGTCGCGGTAGATAACTCTTTCATAAAATCCTGTAGCCCTAAAAACTGTCCATAACCTTTTTTTTGATGTAGGAAATCTTTAAATGATTTTCCCTGCTCTAGGATGAATCGAAAAGGCGTGTGAGACTTACTTATATCTTCCTTTGCGTTCTAGGGCCACGGTTATTCTTTCAAATGTAACATACCTACCCGTAGTCCTTGCAGGAACTGCCGTTAACCTACAATGGCGATTAATGTTGTGTAAAATGGAAAGTGCTTTATATGCAAAAATCATTTAATCAGTTTATATAATAACCTTGTCACCACGAACCACGAAGCACGTAGCACAGCAAGTGTCCAATAATATTATGTAGATTAATACCTAGTAATGATATGCATTGAAATTTCACCATGACCTCTATTGCACTTTATAATGAATAAATTGTTAAAATGAAATGCACTTTAGATATGTCAAAACCTCGACAACATTTGTCGTCATAAATATTTAAATTATGACAAGGCTATTTCCATTAATAGCACCATCCAGTGGCGCTGAAATGGAGACCATCATAAAAAACTTCGTCAGTTGCCTACACAACTTTAACTGTGGTTAAATGAAACCTACGTTAACAACAGTGTAACCGAGCTAGCCTGTGGGGGTGACAGTAATCGCAGTATGCAATCGACAGTTAGGACCAGTCTCAAACTGTGTTTCGTATCGACTTTATGCTGTACTAGTTGGTACCTGCCATTTCTCTTGCATTATTATAATAATAATAGAATTAATCATCTTGTTTATCGATGTATATTAATCATCATTGTTCAGGCCAGGTTCCACTTAACCTCTCAAAACCATAGCACTATATCTTTGTTTTCCATGTATCGCAATAGCTTCGCACCAACCGGGGGTTGTCCTTGGATGCACTTACATAGCGTGATAATACAGAGATAATTTCGTCGGTTGGTATGACGTTCCAAGAAAAGTGTCTAAGGGGCCTCTGCGAGTTGGCTTCGTTCCTTTGTATGCCTTCCAAAGGTCCAGGACCCCAAGAGTGAATAGGTTACTTCTAAGCAAGCATACTTCAGCCTCGACCACATTGTCGCTTGCCATCAGGTGCAATAGTGGTCAAACGTGAGCCTATCAATAATAATAATTAAAAATAAATATTTACCTACAAAATATAACACAAAAACAGTAGCGTTTGTGAAACAAAAACCAAATACTACCGTCTGTTTGTATTTTCAAATAAGTAAGTCATTTAAAGATGAAATTATTGCTAAACCATAAAAAGCTCCGAAGCTTTTAAAGCATTTCAAAATCTATCCTCATCCCCAAACGGCGCATGTAGCATATGGCTGCTGTAACAAAACACTGGCTAACAATAAATAGTTAATGCTTGTATATAATAAACTATGTAAAATAATACCTTTTGGTACAACGTGAAGTGCTTCAGCTGGTTCTTGTCAAGTCGTTAAAGTCAGAGTAATAGGGTTATTTTAGAATAGGTTACTACTGAAACACAATTAAACTGGCGCTAATTTTGAAAACACGGAAACAAACTTGATATGTCTACTGATTTTAAAATAATAATTTAATTTCACCTTCCTGAAACTTCAACAAATAGTTTAAAAGAAAGTTCATTATTTTCTTTACACTAAGGCATGGACCACACGGATGTAATCTAGCGTCCCAACAGAGGTGACCTTGCTTGTTGCAATCCGTGTAGACAGCAGATGTACCTAATCCAAATTTTGATATGACCTCCAACGTCCTTGGATGGTTGGCGCAGTTTCGACCGCAGTGACTGAGTTGTGAACGTATTGGCGTGTGGGTTAGATCCGTGTAGTGCAACATAATCCGTGGAGGCAAACCCAGCTCCGAGGTGGGTATTTAGTTCTAGAATGAAAAAATTAAAGAGTTACTGGAATATCCTTGACACCAATTTCTCTGGTCCTCAAAATAAACGAGAGTCGTCATAACTTCAGTGTTACCACACCGCATAAAAGATTTCAATCTCCAGAGTTGCCATATACGGCTATACTTTTCAAAATGTCGTGTTTATCGTGGTAATTTTAAACTGGTCTGTCCATGTGTCCTGTCAAATTGCGTAATAATAGTGTTTATGGGACATAAAAACATAATTGTTACTAAAGTGGACATTGTATTGATAAATCTTGGCTGTTTTGTCCATATTTTTAACTAGCTGCTGGGGAACAATATCCTCCTAATAACTCCTGAGATAAAAAGTGTCCTTTCTGCTATTACAGAACATGGTCTACCCGTGTACCAAGTTTCATTGAAATCCGTGCAGCCATTTGAGTGTGAAAAAGTAATAAACATACAAATAAACACTCGCACGAACTTTTGGTTTTATAATATTACTGTGGCTAGCTGCTGCCCGCGGCTTCGCCCGCGTGAATATGGAAAATCGACCCAAGGGAACATACCCCCGGGATAAAAAGTTTCCTATGTACCCCTTCTTTACACATATGTAACGTCACAATTTTTCTGAAAAAGATGAAAAACGCAAAGGACAACACATTTGAGAAGTTTAATGAATAATAATATTTATTTGGTAATGAAGAAGTGAAAATAAATCAAAGAAATTACGAAAAAATTACTTTGAAACTAGGAAAGCAGTGAAATACATAATCATTTATTCTGCAAACATGGTACTTAGGTGTTTTTTTACGTAACTAGGCTTTATTAAAATTATTTACTAATAATAAATATCTAAAAGCTTATTATGTATCTTTAAACTACACTAATACAGGTTTTTCTTTTTTTGTGGGAAATTATTAAATACCCATCGTGTTGTACCAGAACTACATGGGCTGTTTGGTGACTTTACTCAAGAATAACTATTTAATAAAATCCAGTTATACCAAACCATTTCAGGAATAGACGACAGTCTAACACCCGTATTTATAAAGAAGCAATTACTTAAGGGGGTGCAACTCGACATACATTTTCACTGTTTTTCATACCACCGCTCTTACGCGATTATGCCGTTATTACACATTTTTCATTAGATATTTTGGAAACACAGTATCTTGTGGATATTATCTAGGCTTCTATAGAAATTAATTTATAAATTTGTGTAAAACTAATCCAGTAAATACCTCCGAAAATCTGCTATTTTGCATGAACTTTGACACTTCATAATTTACTCAAAAATTTAAAATGTCAAAAAAGTATAACAATAGAAGCCTTGCAAATTTAATCAAGATTTAGAATGACCACAATATTTTTCAAAAACTTAAAACACGTGTTTCCTAGAACAAGTTTTGTAAAATATTCGAGGAAATCACGGAATTACCGAATGCTAACAGAGTTTTCAGGCGTTATCTTTCCTTTTTCTCGTTGCCTTTTCGTCAAACATCGCGTTGGATTGCGTTAGATGAAGTAACGAGCTTTTAAACCATGCTCGATGTTGACGATAGGCGAGTGAAAAGGGACCCTCTTAAGAATTCTTAATTACAAAATCTCATTCTATAGTGGAGTAACACACGTTACTTACTTGAGAAAATGCTCAAGCAACACTCGACGCAGGTGGTTGTTGTTGCTGTTGTTATTTGTTGGCAGTTCTAACTTCAAGCCATTTCTTAACTAGTTACTTTTACTTGTTTATAAATACGGGTGTTAGTCTTAGTCACGGTAAAAACTTAACAGGACTTTCCTTATAATGTAAAATATGGTAGACACAACCCGTAATCACCATTTAGGTCAGAACAAAGTTCTAACAAAAACATTAAAAAAGTCTTTTGTTCCTCATTCAATAACTCAGTCCTATGCACACTTACAATAAAAAACCAACTTCATCTTTTCCCGTATAAGGTCCACTTTTGAATGTAGCCTAAAGTCTATTTTTAGTCCAGAATTTCTAAGAAAATTTTGCCGTATAAGGATTCCTATTTATTATCGTGGCATATAAATTTGGACTTTACGAGTTCTAAAGTAAGGTGCGTTTTCTATTGTGTGCTGGTGGCTGGTGGTTTCCATTCACGACATATGGCTGCAGTGAGTCACCTTTGTTCTGATGGTGTTTCTTTTTACATTTTGACCTCAAATCGTCGGCCTTCGTTAATTTAGATTTTTTGTTTAAAAAAGGTAGATTTGTGTTGTCTTTAAAGCATGAAAGGGACGCAGATCGAAGCCAAACCTGTTTGTCAGCATTTTGCAGACGCTCACTTTAAAATATGGGAAACTATCCAACGACTTACGACCTTGAGTGTTCAAGGTAACTCTAGATGCATCAGGTTGTACCTGGGGTCTTAAGATACGTGTCAAAATGGCAACCATGCGAGGGATGAGGAGATGGAGCTATACACCATATATAACTGCTAGTTTTATTTAAAAAAAAAACAGTGTAGGTCGTAAAATGGATCACATTAAGAGGTCGTGGTAAAGCCTCTGAACTGACGTCACAGACTACATCTATCACTGTTTTATTTAAAACCAAAAACCTATAGATTTTTTGGGTCACTAAATCTATAACCCAAGCACGTATATAGCCTTTGATCCCGATGGTCAATCATAGCTCTTTGACAATCGTTACAGGTTGTCAGACGCTACAAAGTTTGATTTATCAGTCTATCCAAAGAGTATTGTGTTGCCCAGTGTCTGGAGGCAGTCGCTCCATGTAACACACGGGTATTCAGCCGCAACCGGTTAGACTGCAAAGCGACCCCAAACTGTTTGTGAAAGGGCTACGGAGATGATGAAGTTTGTAGCCCAGCTGCAACGTAACAATAACAATGACAGCCCTAAAACAAAAATAATACATAATCGATCAAAATTACCCCTTACCACCAAAGCAAACCAAAAGAATCCTTCAATCCAGATCCATTATTTATCTAATATACCGATATACGACGAAATCCCTCCGATCCTGACGTCATAAACCGGATGCCGGCTGCCGGCGCCGGTATAAAACCGGGTAACTGTCGGTAGCCGGATTTCTCCGTGTAATGAAACTGGGATCTTTGGCCGGTCCGGGAAAATGTGGAATTATCTGGAGACGAGCAATATTGCGTTCTGTCTGGGTATTGTTGCCTGAAAATATAGTGTTAAATTCATGGTCGACTGCGGCAAAACCAGTGGAAATAATTCTCACATTCCATGAGAGAAATACCTCATACTTCCCCTAAACTGCTAAACTGAGTTTAGCCATTGATGTATCATTGGATTTTTTTTTTGACAAAGATAGTGATCTTTAAAAATAAAATTAGTAGGTACATCTTGAATTTAAATGTTTTCTTAATCATAACAAAGAAGTGCTAGGCGTTGTAGCCCAATGGTAGCGGCCCCTAATTACGAATCGTATAAGGTTAATTATGTAATCAAAAGGTGGCCCATCAAGGTGTTCTATATAGAACACCTTGATGGCCGGGGTTGTCTATTTTGCCCATGTTTGCATACATCGAAGGACTGGAACAATTTATCTGCTGCGGTCTTCCCATCTGATTTATAATTTAGATGTTTTTAAGGCTAGAATAAATAGGCTCTTAATAAACTAGTGCGCCTAACCATCAATAATTGCATCACTGCTTACCATCAGGTGGAATCGCAGTCAAGCACTAGTTTATATAAATAAAAAAAATGTTACATGTCCACATGTATGTAAGTTTTAATGAGATTTCTATTTTGCTGCAGAATAATACAATCAACTAATAAAAACTTTTACCATACTAAAGATTAAAGCCTGATTTCAAGTAGAGAAAACGGCCAGCATTACAACACTAGTATAGGCTTTAGTACTTAAACAACTTCGCCCAATGATTTCTTATCTAGTTCTGGTATACCTAGCCCACTAATCCTGCTTATCCCCAACAATAGCCAAGCAACAAGCTGGTACAAGTCCCGCATGACTTCGACCCACGCTACATCCACTTCTAAACACCCACTCACTAGTGATGTGCCTGTATTCGGTGTAATTGGCACTACACAAATGGTACCAGCCGATCGATTTGCAATCATGTTCGGTACCAAAATGGTAGTGGGTAATTTTGTGGGAATTAAGTTTGCATGGCTTCCCATTCCCTATTCGTATGTATCTTGTTTTAAACACATATGCAAATTATAGATAGTGTAGTATGGTAATTCCTTAACATCGTTGTTAGGTTGGCGACACATTGTCACCAACCTAATGGTAGCGTCTTACCGCCTGCGCCCCGCACCTGCGACCCCGCTCTCTCCTAAAAAAAGAAACAAACTACTCTCTCGCGCACGCGCTCTGATCTCGACTGGACTCCATTTTGACAAATTGTATGGTCGAGACTCAATTGTATAGTAAAAGTGGATCCAGATCACACCTTTTGTCAATTAATGACAATCATCAGCCTTTACCCAACTAGCTTGGGTCGGTTTCCAGTCTTCCCAAATGCTGCTGAAAACCCATGTTTTATATGGAGCAACTTTTGACTGGCCTGTTGGTCTAGTGGTTAGTGGCCCTGACTGCTATGCCGGGGGTCGTGGGTTCGATTCCCACCCAGGACAAATGTTTGTGTGATGAGCACAATCATTTGTTCTGTGTCTGGGTGTAATTTATCTATAATATGTATGTATTTAGAAATATATAAGTAGGTTTATCAGTTGTCTAGCACTCATAACACAAGCTCTGCTTAGCTTGAGACTAGACGGCGTTGTGTGGTAGTTGTGGAAAAAATAACTGTTCCATTAATGTATCTTGGTATAAAAAAATAAAAAAAAAAATACCTATAACTACCCATAAAACCTCCACTACCTATTTACTTCCACGGGTAGTGTGAAAGTGAAACCCGGGGCCCTGGGACGAAGGCAAAGAAGGAAAATGAGTGGGTTTTTAGTCAGTAAAGGTCTGACACTATTTTCCGCTCCGCCCAAGAGCGGGATTGGTCATAAGATGATTTTCCCACCTAAAAAAAAAAAAAAAAAACTACCTATTTACTAGACAACACGATACTCCTTGGATAGACTGATGATCAGGCTTTCTGACGTCTGACAACCTGTAACGACTGTCATAGATCTAGGAATGACAACCGGGACCAAAGACTTTCCGTGTTTCTAACACACAAGGTGTCGGTAATGTCCTAGATAAACTCAGAAAAGTAAATACGAGTATGAATTGAAAAAATCTTATTGGGCCCAGTTTCGAATGAGTAATGATCTCCACGGCGACATGGTAGAACGTCTCAAACTCTCAAATCTCTGTCGATCGAGGGGCTAAAAGAACAAGGCCCGGTGTACACGCGCTATGGACAACACAATCCCTTTCTTTTCGCTACTAGAGTAGGTGACATTCAGTACATTAATAAAAAAGATAGGGAGAAGCCGCTCATTAAACGACTGGCCCCCTTCCGGTAGCGTAGGCTCTGACTGCAGAGTCACTCAATACAGTAATAAGCGGCTTGCCGCTCTAATCCCCAATGCTTTATCGTTATCCTCACGTCAAATTATATAAGCACTAGTAATCGAGGAAACGACCAGGATAGGTTTTAAAAGCAGGAGCTTTTAAAACCTATCCTGGTCGTTTAAATATTTTAAGTGATATGTAATATAAAACTAGAGAAATAAATAAAATTCTGATTCTGATTCCCAGTTTCGACCCCACAAACAACCTCATGCATAAAAGGGCACTCCCCTTTTATGCATGAGGTTGTTTGGGGTTGAGGTTGTTCTTAACCATCAATCTATAACTTACACAAATTAAACAGATCGTATTCTGATTTTTCTATACATATTTTGCGGGAGTCAGATTTTTTTTTTCGGTGGTAAAATCATCCAATGACAACTCTCGCTCTTGGGCGGAGCAAGAGAGTGTGTCAGATTTTTACAGACTAAAAACCCACTCCTGTTCCTTCGTTGCCTTTCATACCAAGGCCGAGATTTCCTTTCAGCAACAAACCCTTGGCCCCAGTAGGCTTCGACCCTGCTGGGCCCCTACGGTTTGCTGACATCTCCTAGAGGCGCGCGTGGGACAATACGCACCGTCGACGACTTGGGCTCGGTCCGGACGGTTACCGGACGGTCGGACGGCGAGCTACTCATTGCTCGCCGTCCGCAAGCCCGCGCCTACGGTCGCCGAATATCGGAATCCCGGCGGCTGGGGCGTGAGGGCCGTTCCCTCGTGCGTGCACATGCAGCCTCTTCCTTTGCTAGCATTACTGCTTCGCAGAATGAGGCGATGGATGCGAGACGCACAGGACCGTTAATTGTGGCGACACTTTGGGGAGGCCTATGGACTGTGGACGTCTTTCGGCTGAAATGATGATGATCGGTATTTTAAAGTAAAAGCTTATTTATTGTAATATTTCTGCCACATTGTCCACATAGACGATATACTTAGTGATAACTTGGGACTTTGGGAGGTCTGTGAATGGGCCGTAGTAAGCCGGGTCAATTGATTGATTTCCCTATCTGTACAAAAATAATTGTGTCATGTGTATGAAGCAATTGTTATGAATGAAACAAAACATTAACTAAGCAGTCACATTCCAAGAAAACTTAAACAAAGATAAGTAAAACATGATACAGAATTCAGGATATCTTAGAGGTCATTCGTAGCGGACATCTGAATGTCAGAAATCCGGAAAATCTCGGTTTTCTTGTGTCACAGTAATACTTACTTAATATTTGATATATCGACTGTGAACTGGCAACCGGTACTATCTCAATTTTGACAACTTTACAGGATGAAGAAAAAACATGTTTGCATCATTTATACAGCATCTCGTATGTTAAATAAAAATACGTAATTTTTAAATATTTTTATTGCACATGTAATTAAAAACAAAAGTAACATTATATGCTTCCTTCCAATATAAAATCGAGATAGGACAATATAAATCAACACAAGAACAAACGTAGGACTTTTTACTTGGAACAATATGGACTATCTTCAAAATCAAAATAAAACAATAACGATAGAACATTATCAACACAATATTCTTTATAATAAAACTAACTTATTAATATTAAAGGAACATTTTTAGGTAGGAAAGTCTACAAAGTCATTAGTCTAGGTGATTCAGTCAAGGACAATTGTTTTTTTTTCAAACTTAAATGGCAATGGGCAGGCCACATTGCTCGCAGAACGGATGGTCGTTGGGGCCGAAAGATTCTGGAATGGCGACCACGTACTGGAAGACGTAGCGTTGAAAGGCCTCCTACAAGGTGGACCGATGACTTGGTGACGGTTGCGGGAGTCCGATGGATGCGAGACGCACAGGACCGTTCATTGTGGCGACACTTGGGGGAGGCCTATGTCCAGCAGTGGACGTCTTTCGGCTGAAATGATGCTGATGATGATGATATTTATTGGTAAACCTAATGAAACGTATTTTCGGTTGATGTTGTCCTTAGTTGAATAGAACCAAGAAGTCCTATCTCTGAATAATTCCAACCTGTCAAAACTTTGAACAGCAATGCATAATGTACTATCTCGATTTACAGATTATTAACGTAGAAATCTTAAATATTAATAATAAATTTATAACAAAACTTACCATTTCAGCTACTAGAAGTCCCCAATAATATCAATTTATAACTTAGGGCACAGAAACCTAATAAATCCACATAAAACAGTTATTTGTTTGAAGAGCGCGCGAAATCGCGTTCAAGTCCGTACACATTTAGCGAGATAGGATAAAATGCTCGCATTCGCTGCGCGTTGAAGTTAGTACTAGTTGAATGAAGCCAATTCTGGCGCCAAATTTAAATGTATTTGAGTTAGGATTTCTTGCAACGATGTGGCGTATTAAATAGTATAAAATGGCATTAAAAAGTGAAATCTTCAAAAAATTGAGATAGGACCGGTTGCCAGTTCACAGTCGATATAGGTATGTATTTTATATTATCTAATTAATGTTATTTATGATTTTTGTACACTGACCGCCCCAAATCTATCTCCTTTCGTTCAGTCCATCCTAAGGTTGTCTGTAAGAGATTGCCCTGTGCGATAAGACCGCCCATTGTACACTTAGTTCTGTATTTTTGTGTTATTATTACTGATAATTCTAATTATTATTTTACTCCTTGACTTCTTATGCAATGATAATTAAGTAATCTTATGTGTTTTAAAATCAAATGTTTTGTGTTAATGTTGTGATTGTCTGTAAGTGTTGCAGCACTTGAATAGAGTTTTATAATTGATCCTGTAAATTCCCAGTGCATGTAATGTTGACGATCCTAATAATAAATAAATAAATAAATAAAATGTTTACCCTGTCCACATTATGTGGTGTACAATAAACTATATAACAATAAATAAATATGTAATACCTAGATTTTATGCATATACGTTCTAATATCGCAAGCTATACTGATGCCAATAATTATAATGTTCACACTAAAGTGTCGACACTTATTGGCACTTCGATACTAATAGGCTAGCACTAGTGGTAGTGAAAACTGGCCGTACGCCAATTAGTGAGTCAACCAGTTGGCGAGGGTTCGATTCCCCGTCGTGATATGTTTCTCTTATTAACAGTACCACCTAGAGATAGGTACACAAATGGTACTTTAGGTACCACAATCTCCGATACTTAGTCGTTGAGTTAAGTATGGATTAGTACATTTACAGGAAATATAAATTGGCTTAGACGGAGGAAATGATACAGGAAATATTGTATTTGTAGGAATATTTAGCTGTCTTGGTATTGGCGCCGGCTAACGTAAACTTGGTAAAGGAGAGGATGTATAAATGTAAATATGGCTTAGAAAGTGTGGGAAGGATTAGATTAGAATAGAAAAAACTTTATTGTACACCAAAATACGGCCTTTTCAAAATACAGCATACAATATAAATATTGTGAAGTACTATCCCAGATATCAGTCGGTTATATTATTTAATAAAGTGCCTTTAGAGAGCAGTGGTGGCCGAGCGGTAACGGCCCCGACTTACGAGTTGTAGGTCGCGGGTTCAAACCCAGCCAGGCGTTACTTTGTGTAATTTATTTCATCACCACTGCTCTCAAAACGGTGAAGGAAAACATCGTGAGGAAACCGGCATGTCCTAGAACCAAAAATTCGAAGACATGTGACATTCACCAATCCGCAGTGGGCCCGCGTGGTGGATTACGGCCCATTCCCTCTCCTAGATAGAGGAGGCCTGAGTCCCAACAGTGGGAACATTAAAAGGTTGATTATGCTATTATGCTTATGCTTTAGATTTAAAGAGCGCTGTATAATGTAGCTCTTTTAAAAACAACTTAAATAATTCCTATTGATCAAGTGACTATACTATTGATATTCAATTGCCATATTATATATTGAATTGCCTCAAAGATCATCAATAGTATAGTCATACTATTGATGATCTTTGAGGTAATTCCAGTATTATATTCATTTTATGTTTATGCATTGTTGTAATATTGAACTTCTTTGTAATTTCAGAAACAACTTATTGTTAATGAATAAATGACTATGACCAAAAATGTAACACAACTTATAAATAGAGTTAAATCTATGGGGCGGTCTTATCGCTATCAGCGATACTGCCAGACAAACTTAGAATGGATCGTAAGAACTTCAAATAATACAGGGGGGTAGTCTGTGATGTACTCCTAGAAAAATAATCTAAAACTATGTTACATTTTTTTTAACCTTTTGAGTGCGTAATTAGAGACACAATAGTAAGACAATGGCGCGTGAACGCCGGCGTTAATGCGGGGGTTAATCAACAGCTTAAATATCAACTAGTGCTTGACTGCGATCCCACCTGATGGTAAGCAGTGATGCAATCGTTGATAGTGAGGCGCTCTAGTTTATTAAGAGCCTATTCACTCTAGCCTTGAAGACACACAAATTATAATCGGATGGGAAGACCTCAAATTCGCAAATTGTCCACACACACCCAAATTATAATCGGATGGGAAGACCTCAGCAGGCAAATTGTTCCAGTCCTTCGACGTACGCGGTATCAACTACGAGGCGAAACGCTTAGTCCATAAATTGTAGTAAGGAAAGTATTATTCGAAAGGCTCACTGTGGCTTGAGAACGCAAAGGGTAAGTAATTGAAAGGAAACGGGCGTTTCCTCTCACTCCCTTTCGCTTCACACAGAGCGAGAGAAGTTATTTGATGTTTTCCCAACCTTACAAAAAATGGACGGAATTTAAGAATGTATAGTTTCAGCATTCATAGAGCTGTCTCCAAGTAGAGTTACAAAAATAAAAAGTCGATCTATCATTATGTCATCACTTATTATAAAGGCGAAACTTTATTTTATTATTTATCGTTTATTTCGGGCATTAACCCATAGAAACATTATTGAATTATATTAAACTGTTACAGCATAATAGATAAATTAAATAAATTAGATTAGATAAATTATCCTCTCGTTCTCTCCCTCAGGGGAGGGACAGAGGAGGCCTGAGTCCCAACAGTGGGAACATTATAAGGCCAATTATGCTATGCTATGCTATGCTAGATAAATTATTAAATCACATTAATAATATTAACTAACGTCTATGCAGGTACATGCAGCGAAAAACTTAAGACACTATTTGATTACTTTGTGAGTGTTAATGTGTCTGTTTGTTACTTCTTGCCGCTCGAACGGCTGAACGCATTTCGATGAAACTTGGCGAACGGGTTGACCCTGTCCTGAAATAGCATATAGGATACTTTTTATCCTGGGATTATGTTCCCTTGGGACAATTTTCATGTAGGCGATGCCGCTTGCAACAGCTAGTTGGACATATTAAATCTTTAACCGCTTGCTTCGGATAGGTCCAACGAGGGTTTTCGTGTCCTATTCGCCAGGGTCGTGTGTTTATGACTGGGTACTCCATCTCGTTTAGCTCTTCAATCCCCATAGGTGACAGAAGAGCTGACGAGATGGAGTATTTGGTCGTGGATGTGCGACCCTGGCGGACTAAACACGTGAATGTTTGTCGGATATATATCCGATGTAGGCAGTTAAAAGATAAATGTTGATTTAACATTTGGCTCAACTACCCATACTTCTTACTTAAAAGATTTAACTGTATCAGTGACACGAGTTCCATTCAACTTCATCCAACCAGTCTCCAACACTACACAAAAAACTACTCAACAAATTCAGGTTAATCTCCCATTAACATAGAGTTTTAGTCTCATCCACTTTTCCATACATGTCCATCCAGTTGTCGCGTAACGGCTAGACGTGAACTGGACTTGTTTTTATGCTGATCCCACTTTGTACTACAGTTATGTCGTGAAGGACGTTGAGAATGTCCTTCGGTGAGGTCAGGTGCGTACGCGCAGCGGTCGTAACATGCTTATATGTGGAAGAGAATTATTCAAAGACTATAGTTTATTTTGTTTTGTGGCGCAAACTAAGAACATGTTTATTTGACGTGACTTAAAAAAATTCGTAATATATAGTGTGGTTTTCTATCAGTATTTTTTCATTGAACATAAATAAATACATCTCGGATCTTAAGAATAAGTGTGAAACCGCGTTTCTTGTCAGATTATCTATGATAACATAATTTGCTTGTTTTGGATCCATTTTTTTTCTGAAAAAGTCTTTTTTTCGATAGTAAGTTTAGTCTTTAATAGCAACCTTCCTTTGATTTTTTTTACATAGATACTAATATTTTATACTTGAATTTTTATTCGTAATGAATAAACTCAAAAAATATCTACTGGGCCGTTTTTAAAACTTGTTTCGCCAGTAGTATGATACTTTAACACTACGTAACACAGGCATATACCTTCTTATATTGTATTAACGCGGGTGAAGCCACTGGCAAAAGTTAGTCTCTCATAAATAGAGAATTATTTTTTAGATGTCATCAAAGCTAGAGTGAATAGGCTCTTAATAAACTAGTGCGCCTCACCATCAACGATTGCATCACTACTTACCATCAGGTGGGATCGCAGTCAAGCGCTAGTTTAAGTAAATTTAAAAAAAAATAACAAGCGAAACTTTGCAGATAGAATAAAATGACTTGTTCTAAGTTGAGATATTACAGCCCTTAGTGTCTGTTAATCCTAAGTATTGTCATTCCTATTAAAGCTGACTTTAATAAAGTTATATACTTAACTGTGTCACATACAAATCTACGCCACCTAGCTGCGACACGGAAGCGGTAATGAGCAGATAAGCGCTATCGGGAAGCAATAACCTCAATCAGTGCAGTACATCTGTACACTAACACAGTACACAACTTGTATAGGGGCTACCGCTCATGTTCCTATTAATGGCTACAGATTAGTAAGTTAGCTGAATGCTGTGGGTTGTGTTTGTATAACCAAGTTATGTTTTCTTATGAAAGTCAATAAGAAAAAATTTGTTTTGTCTTCAAATAGATTCCTACCACATTCTAACCATTTATAAAATAAAAACTCAAAGGGGAATAAAACTTTTGGCATACATAGCTGGCATATATTTTTTTTCTTTTTCGCTAAAAGTGAAATCTAGGCCATATCTTAAAGCCTTTTAAGAGAAATTAGTAGCAAAAAGAATTAGGTCTACCAACCGTAACCAAACGAAGTAGGAGACTATTTAGTAGGTTACTATTGTTTTTTTTATCAGGCGTTATTTTTATAAAAATACTCCATATCTGATATTTTAAGTTTCTCATTGTTAAATATACTTCATGGCAACTCTAATGAGTTATTCAAGTGAAAAAATATAACAGTAATAACCAACTTAATCTATTTTATCAATACCTCGAAATATTACATATTATATTTCCATTTCATTAAAATAGGTAACGCCTGACAAAAAGATACTAGCAATACTTCTAAAGGTATTTTCGTTCGATTACGGTTTAAGGACCTGGTTCTTTTTGCTACTGATTCCTTGTACTTTCCTCTAATATATAACCTAGGTTTCATTTCTGGCGAAAAGAAAAAGGGTTATATCCTTTGGGTAGGGAACCCTAAAAATAACAAACCTATCATCAAATTAAACCAAATTGACAAGAACTTAGACACGCCACAAATCTCTCACTCACAGATCAAAACCTCACCCAGTTCGTTCACCCATTGCGTTTGATAATGAGCGGCTCACAGAGCGCGGGCGCATGCAGCTATGAATCACTCACACTGTGCGGTGACCTTGCTGCTCTATTTAACTGTTTGTTTGTTTACATTTTCGGAAACTTCCGGTTTAAATGCACTTTAACTGTCTCTGAGTTTAAAATTGTTTTGGTCTGATAGTTTGAAGGGATGTGCGTTTTTAGGTGGAATTCTTTTAAATTTGGTTGTGTTTGTAATTAAAATAATAAGAGCGTAAATATATTCTAAATACCTCAGTAATTGACTATCACAATACAAAGTGAGAGTTGCGGGAATCCGATGAATGCGAGACGCACAGGACCGGTCGTTGTGGCGACACTTGGGGAAGGCCTATGTACAACAGTGGGTGTCTTTCGGCTGAAATGATGATGATGATGATAAAATATTTAAGAACATAACCAAACGCAACTAGGATATCCACTTTTACCTAAGTATTTGGTCTGTAACAGTATCTAAATTGGATATTGGTAAGCATAACTACCTACATCGAGCAAATACTAGAAAAAGCAATAAATATTACTTGTTCTATTCTCCTAATTGACTTACTTACAAAGATTTATATGCTAGACAATCGTGCCTTGCATTGCAAGATAAAATGGTAAAACAACGGTTCTGCAATTACGAAATGTGCATAATAAAACAATATAGCTAATTTATTGAGTCCAGCTGTGGAGGCTGAGTCAATAAAACATTGGGTATTTCTTACTAACACAGCAAAATAATAGGGCTCTGCAACATTTTGAATTAAAAAGCTTATCGTAATAAATTCCTCATAAAAAAACCAAACAGAATAATAAGGATTGAAGAGGACTATTGTACCTTAGCTTATAGACTGATTCATCAGCCAATAGGCAGAGAAATTTAATACTTATGTCTCTTCAATATAATCTACCACAGTCAGATAATAAGTCAACCAAAGAAACAGCAATGTTGGCCCAGAGGTAACGATTCCAACTTATGAGTTGTAGGTCGCAAATTCAAACCCAGTCGGGTACATTAATTTGTGTAATTTATTTCATCACCACTGCTCTCAAAACGGTGAAGGAAAACATCGTGAGGAAACCGGCATGTCCTAGAACCAAAAATTTGAAGCTCTATTTATGTCATCCACCAATCCGCACTGGGCCCGCGTGGTGGATTACGGCCCATTCCCTCTCCTAGACAAGAGGCCTGAGTTCCAGCAACGGGAACATTAACCTTTCGTGTGTTTTAGACGCGGATCCACGCGAGACACAATCGCTTTTTAATTATGTCTCTAATTACGGCCTAAGATAGGTTAAGACGGCTGATTTTGCTTATGCAAGGAAACAGCTGCATGTTTAATAAACAGATAAATGTCATGCAGGTTATCTAATAGAAAAAAAAATAACAATAAAGACTTTTTCCTTCCTGAAACTGACTTCAAATTACCAGCAGGTTTAAAAATATCTGTCAGAGAATGTTAATAGGCTGAAGTTATCATCTTATAATAATACTAAACCATTTATTATTAGGCATATTGGTCCATGGATAAATACATTACAAACTAACACACAATAAACATTGCACTATATTCACTTCGTGCTGTTCTGTGGCACCTGTCCGCGGAAGCGACGGAACACCACGCTCTGCGGCCTAAAGTCTTCCTTCAACATGAGGGGCAGAAAAGTGTTCGGGACTTGCACCACGAACACCTTGAAATTGACGTCACGGTGCGACTCCAGCAGTTCTACCTTTAGTGCGAACTTCGTCTTTTGCCGCATAATATAGATAGTACAAACACCAGAAGCTAATTATGTATAATATGTGATACAAGTCCAATCATAGATGAGGGTCATACAGTAACATGGAGATCAGTACAAGAAAAGAAAGGCCTACGATGATGATGGATAATCCATCATTTGCATCATCTCAAATTGAAATCTGTAACATAGCCTTATCTATCCAAACCTCTCATTCAAACCAGCACCATTTATCACAGCAGAATTAACTGAAATAACGAAAGTCCCATAATAAATGATTGTGGTACACATTACCCTACATCTCTGGCGCACCCATTGTGTCGTGTTGTAACTCTCCGTCGAGCTGCAGCGACACGTGCGCAGGAGTTGATAGCCGATTGTGTATGTTTTATTATGGTCATGTTCGAGTTATTGTGAACTGAGTTACATGGATATGTGGGGCGGTTATTAAAATTGTAATGAACGATATGTTTAAATTTATTACAGTGAATGGGATCTCCATTAGATGAAATCAACTAGTTTGCTATAAAATTTATTTATATGAATATAAAGAGGCTCAATGAGAAGTATAGTTACTGTAGGACTGTTTAAAAGATTTAAAGCGGCTCTGAAGCGCAAAGGGACACAAGGGTTTTAGTCAAGAAAAGTCTGACAGTCCCTCGCTCCACTCAGAGCAGGAGAAATTATTTGATAAAATCATCACCACCTTCAAAAAAAAGTTGATGTTGTGCAGGGGTGTAGCTACCGCCGGATCAGTCGTATCAATGACACGGGGCCCCCGAGCTACAGGGGCCCCGAGATATGCATATATCTTAAATTCTCATATTGATAAATGGCCAGGAGTGAATGAATAATGACTATGATACTCTGTAAATAATTTTTAGCACGCACCTCTCGCTTTAGCATTTTCTACATATAAGACGACAATAAAAACTTAACCTTTTTTAGTAGGTACCTTCTTATTCAGAAGATCCTTTCAAAAATTTTTGACGATGGCGCCCCATTTGGACTATCTACACCACTGGTGTTGTGAATTAAGATCCCGAAGATATGCCACAAGCGTTTCATTCCGAAATCGTACCATTTCTTCTTGACAATGCTTGCCGTAATCTTTCAAATGATTTAGTTTTTCCCTTATTTTTACAAGTAATTTCCCTCGAGTTCACTCGTGTAGCCTTTTCTGCAAGAAACTTACATTTTACCTAATAAAAGTATCATTAATACCTACTCAGTTATAGTTTAGCTTTATATCAGTAATGGTTTTTTGTAACCTTTGAGATCTAGTACGAATATTTATCAATGAACTTACAGAGATGAACGTTTACAAACAAACAAATGATTTTACTTTTAAATACTTTAGTTAGATAGATGGCAACTCACCAAGTCATTAACACAGAATCTCAATAAAGTAACTTATTCAATTATTACCAACCAAGAAGTTTCTTTTTAAAAAGAAAAAAAAATATGAAGACAGTACACACCAGTCTCTCATAAAATTTTACGCGGTACTCCAATTCCGGCATTTTTTGCGGAGTTTCCGAGATAAGGGGTGACATAAAACAAACCATACCTCATGTGCTATCAGCCTTACAATCTCTTGGAGTCCCGATGGAGCTGTAGCCAGAATTGTGAGGAACTGCCTTCCTTGTTAGGAATTCTAGGTATTCCGTATTTGTACGATGAAGTTTGACATTTTAGAGGTCCAAAAATGGCTTGAAGACTGAATTGTTTTGGTGTTGTTTAATTAGTTTGTTCAAAATGGCAAGGCAACGTTGCTGATGCTGTAATTTCTTGAATATATTTCAATCGAAGGCCCAGTGTTTTAAGAATTTCCCCGTGGTTAACAGAAGACCTGTTGAAAGCCGCGGGAATACGCTGGATGCGAGAACGATCAGTGTGATGGTATTTGGAAATTGACTATGTCTAGTAGTGGACTTCTTTCGGCGAAAATGATGAAGAAAACTAATCTAATAGTCATCTTCAAACGATCAAAAAATAAATTCATATATATTAATACAAGAGTGGAATCAGTATAGCAGGTTCTTAATTTTATAAAACTGAAGAGTGTTTGGCTGAACGCCCTCAACATTTACATTTAAACAAATTTATCATGGAAGGCTAATGGCTATACAATATCACGCCATGACCCATGGGAGCGGACCAAAGACGCGGGTGAACCGCTAGTGTTAGATAAAATCAAGCAAAACTTTGTCCATATTTTTTGTCAATAGACAGAAAAATAGGTCTGACCTAGGACCTTATCTGCTGGAACGCTGGGCCCCTTTAACTTACCGTGAAGATATAAACACAATACACCCTTACCCTTGGACGTAGTCGGTGAAATGCGGGCGATTATCGCGGCTTGCCATCTAAACCCAAGTATAACGATACCGCTGTACCTACCCGGGTAGTCCGAGTAGTACCCACCCGGTTATCCGGAGGAAATCTCGTAAACTGCACACGATGAACAAGGGAACTATGTAGTTGAGTTGTTCCATTTTTTCCCGTTTTTCCTTACAGTATTTGATGGTCGCTAGTTTTTGATAAGCATTTATGTTATTATGGTATTGCGTTTTTTGCTGAAAGGGAATATTTCTTGAAATAATATATTTGTGAGATAAAGAAATGGACGGATATGAAACGGCTCATACATCAGCTGAATTAATTTGTGCAGGTTATAGTGACGAAAAGTAATGAAAATTCAAATAGTAAAAGCCGCAAACAGCCACGGTGCGACAATACGACAGCGCTGGGATGGTATTTTTATTTTGTAAAAAATACCACGTAAGGCTCATTATGGTATTTTTTACAAAAAAAAAGGGTAAATTTATCAAGCGACATGTTCTACATGGGGCTTGATAAAATCAATCTGCAGCTGACTGACATATTTATTTATACTCTCAAATCGTAGGTTACCTAACCACACTGATAAAGTTTTGGTTATTTCTTATTAATTATTAACCTAATGTGAGCCTATATAGCCTGTGAAACATAGATTTTATTTATTTAAAATTGGTTACATATTATTTGCCATATTAAATCGCATGGCGCCCTAAGTTTTATTCGATTCAGCTAACTCTACCGGTAACGGCCCCGACTACGATTTGTACGTCATGGGTTCAAACCCAGGCAAGAGCTCCACTTTGTCTAATTTATTTCATCAGCACTGCACTCGAAACGATGGGTCCTAGAACCAAAACTTGGAAGACATGTTACATCTACCAACCCGTACTGGGCCCGCGTGGTGAATTACGATCCATTCCCTCTCCTAGAGAGGAGGCCCGAGTCCCAGCAGTAGGAACATTATAAGGCTGATTGTGCAACTTAACGTAATCCCATTGGTTTCCACCCTCGACAGACATCTTGTTTACAATTATTCTATCAGCTCAATTGTCTGTCTGTATGTCAGTTAAGTACTTAAACGTTTGTTAACAAGACACACTAGTAGCTTCGTTTTGTTTTTAATTACTTAATTTATTTCTTGAGTGCACGTGTCTTTGTTTTTGTACATAATTTCTGGTTATTGAGTAGGTACAATTAATTGGTCCTTGCAGTACTTACGATTTGTGAAATTCCTTTAGGTTTTATACCAAAATTATTTATCATATCGAAATTGGCTATAGTAAAAAATAACCAAACTAGAAATGAGTAAATTAAATTTTTTTTGAAGTCCGTCATCATTAGTCAAAAAACCCTCTCTTTGGCTTCGTTGTAATCAGGAAAAACATTTCTTTTTTACGTGGGAACTAGGTTAAAAGAATATTTATTTCTCATAAGAATACGATATAGCACTTACATGAGATTTAAAATATGAGGTAAACAGATTGTCGAAGCATGCAATATACCTAATGGTAAGATTACAATAAAACATAAAATAGACTTACAATTACAACATGCCCTAATACAGCATACAATATATATTTATACACAATATAACAACCCAAACTAATAAATAATTTGCTTTGACAAATCATCAAAATGACTCGGCGGGCGGGCGGGAGTGTCAGACTTTTACATACTAATCCCCACCTATGTTCTTTCTGTTCTCCTTTATGAAGGCGAAGGAAACTATTTCGAACACGGATATCTATGATTTCGAACAATAACACAGAGCCATACATTCCTGGAGGCATGATTCGAACTGTAAGGTCACATACACCTAGTCTAAATCGTACCACGTAGATACATAATCTATTCTCTATCTCACAACAAACAACATTACTTTAAACATTTTTTTTTTTTTATTCTTGATAGGTTCGCGCTTGACCGCTAACTCACCTGATGGAAAGCGACGATGCGGTCGACGATGGAACGCGCTTACCTAGAAGTAACCTATTCACTCTTGACTTAAAGATTCCCGGGTTGTAGCCATCAGGAAAAACAGATTCCGGCAAGGAATTCCACTCCTTAGCTGTACGCACTATGAATGAGTTCGCAAAACGTTTTGTGCGTATAGGTGGGATGTCCACCATGTACCGGTGACGCATTGCCGTATGCCTGGTGGTCCGATGATGGAACGGGCTAGGCGGAATTAGGTTATGCAATTCCGACGCACACTCCCCGAAATGCAACCGGTAGAAAACCGACAGGCTAGCAACTCTGCGTCGATGCTCAAGACTTTGAAGCCTCGACTCAACGAGTGCATCATTGCCAATGATCCTCTTGGCTCGCCTCTCAATTGCCTCAAGTGCATCAAGCTGGTATCGGGCAGATCCGTCCCAAAGATGAGAGCAGTACTCCATACACGATCGAACTTGCGCTTGATAAAGTTTGAGCAGCTGTTCCGGCGTGAAGTACTGTCTGACCTTCGCGAGGATTCCCAGCTTTTTTGCTGCCAGTTGAGCCTTTGCTTCGATGTATGGCCCAAAGTTGAGTGTTGACGTCAGCGTAACACCAAGGAGATCAAGATGGTCGGTTATTGGCACGGTTACGCCCCGGAAAGTTGGAGCAGGGCTGAATTAGCTCCTTTTAGCGGAAAATAGACACGCCTGGGTTTTAGCAGCATTGAACTTGACCAAATTGGCATCGCCCCATTCAGAGACTGCCTCCAAGGACAAGTTCAAGCGCTCGACCAAAGCCTCTCGGAGAGACTGGATCTGTGACCCACTAGCCTGCGCGCTGGATATGTAACTCTCAGCAACAGTGCTGTCGTCTGCATACCCAAAGGTACCGGGCTTAAGCAGATCATTTATGTGCAGCAAGAACAATGTTGCCGAGAGCACTGACCCCTGAGGGACCCCGGCATTAATGGCCATTTGACCGGACGAGCAACCATCGATGACCACTCGGATGGACCGGTCACTCAGGAAATCTGCAATCCAAGCACACAAACCAGCAGGTAATCCGAAAGAAGGAAGCTTACTAATAAGGCTTTCGTGCCAGACCCTATCGAAAGCCTTCGAGATATCGAGGGAGACGGCAAGAGCTTCCCCGTGTTTCTCGATGGCCTCACTCCAGATGTGGATGGCATACGCCAGAAGATCACCAGTTGACCGATTTCGGCGAAAGCCGTATTGTCGGTCACTTAGGATGTCATTAGCTTCTAGGTATGCCAGGAGCTTACTGTTGAGTACACGTTCCATTGTCTTACAGAGAATGGACGTTACTGAGATTGGCCTGTAGTTAGCTGGGTCAGCCCGACTACCCTTTTTGGGCACGGGCTGTACGTTAGCTTGCTTCCATGCAATCGGCACTTTTCCAGCCTGATGAATGAATGAAAGCCGAAATAGGCGTGTCAGGATCGGAGACAGTTCAGGCGCACACGTTCTTAGAACAATTGCCGGTATCCCGTCTGGACCGCTAGCCTTGTTCACGTCAAGGTTACGCAGCACCCTACGGACGTCCTTCTGATGGATGCGAATATCCGACATACTCGTCTCGCAACCATCAGGATTAACAGGGGGCCGCGCGTCACCAGAATCTAGACGCGTAGATTCCGCGAAGAGAGAGGCAAACAAATTTGCTTTCTCCTCAGCGGTATGGGCCAGCGACCCGTCGGGTTTCAGCAGTGGCGGTAGTGAGGGACGGCAGAAGTTCGATTCAACCGACTTAGCCAGGGACCAAAACGCCTTACTACCAGCAGGGTATGATGCGAGTTTGTTCCCGATGCGGCTAATGTGGTCGAACCGAGACCTCCGCATCACCTTCTTGCAAGACTTGGCAGCTCTGTTGAAGGCTCTCTTCTTTTGACTCACGTCACTCGCCTTATGCATACGAGCGTCGGCCCATGCCTGGTATGCCGTGTGCTTAAGCGCGTTAGCGCGATCACACTCCGCACCAAACCAAGGGCGAGCATGGCCAGACATTGTTACGTCAGAGAATGGAATGTAATACTCCATCCCCCGCCGCAAAACATCTGTCACAGCATCTGCGCACGACGATGGATCATCCGAAGAAAAGCAAGTAGGCTGCCAAGGATAACATGCGAAGAAAGATCGCATGCCATCCCAATCTGCTGACCTATATCGCCAAACCCGCCTGGTGCCTCTAAGGCAGGGATCAGACGGAGAGTAGACTGATACAGATTTCACCAGACAGTGGTCGGAACTACCTAACGGTGATGATATCGACACTGAATAGCGGTCTGGATCTGTTGTCAGCAGAAGGTCCAAGCAGTTGGCCGTGTGCGAATCAACATCCGGCACCCTCGTAGCTCCCTGGACCAGCTGGGTGAGATTTAACGCTAGCGCAAGCTTTCGCATCTCTCGACCAGCATGGTCTGTGCACCGGTATGGGAAAAGCCACTCCTGATGGTGGGCATTAAAATCCCCCAGTAACACCAGTTGTGCGGAAGGGTACCTCTGCTGAGCCGCAGCCGCCGCGAACGGTAGACACAAGCATAGATAATTTTATCCATGCCTGTGTCCACCAGAGCCCAAAGCGTTGAGAACCTGGTATCTTCAAGGTTACGGAGACGCCGATAGCAGATGTCGTCCCTGACGTACAAACACACACCAGCGTGTGGTTTAAAATTGTGCTCCAGGGTAAACCCTGGGTAAGACAGGTACGACACGTCCGACGGACTTCTTATCTGCGTCTCCGAAAGGAAAAAGAGGGAAGGTTTTTCAGTCTCCAGGTGATGATGGACTGCTGCGAGATTTGAGTGCAGACCTCTAATATTGCTGAGGTGCACTTTAAGTGAGAGGGAGTGCAGCCGCTGTTTAACTTTTCTCTTTTTCAACCTTGGCATATTGTGAGTGAGGTAGGAGAGGAGAAGGAAGTGAAATGGAGTCCCATGCTGCTAACCTTCGTCACGCACTGGCAGGACAACATCATTGGGGCACTAGTCTGGAGACTGCGGGGACGCCCGAGCCCCCCCGGAAATGACCATCGGGCCCTCTCATCTGGTCGCCAACCAGCACGATGGTGCATTCCGGGATTTTTCGTCAGTTGGCGGGGCAGCCTTTCATGTGTGGCTAGCACATTACTTGGGCCCCCAACTAACTGCGGTCGGCCAGCGGTGCACCGTGCCTCGGATCCCGCTACCCTCCGCGACTAGTCTCCCGATATGTCAATACCAGCGCGGGTCCGGCTGGTCTGCATACATTAGAACCGCCACTTCGACCCAACTCCTCAAAAATTGGCTACACTGGGCATCGTACCGGAACACGGCTAGGCCGCTTGGCGGTACGTCTTTGCCCAGTGGGTGGTCACAAGCCATCGGTCGAAACCTACCACCAGTTAATGTTACCTGATTAGCACCACCCGGGGACCACGTGTAGGGCCTATCTATGGGTATTCTCCTACGGACGCGGGTGACTCAGCCCCCAAAGAACAACATTACATAAAAAAAAAAACAACAAAAAAACAAACATTACATATAAAAAAAAAAAAACTAATTATATATGACACAACGAGATTGAGTAATGAATGCCCATTTTCACTACGCAAACATTCCACTAAGTAACATTGGGAGTTGCGGTCGACGGTCAGGTAACTCTATCTGAGTTGCAAGGCTGCTAGCAAGGTCACTGCCGCGACCGGTCTCGAGATGGCGTGAAGATAAAGATGCTGTCTTTGTTCAGATAAAGTATTTAGAAAAAGGGATCTCATTACAACACTTATGAAGGCACGCTACAGCTGGTTTCCAGTTTAAGATGCAACTGAAGAAAACGTAACAAAAAAAATCATATTTGTTTCGGATTTTTTACGCACATATGTAATCTAAATCACTTATGTATGAGCTCGCGTTTGACCACTATCTCACCTGATGGTAAGCGATGATGTGGCCGACGATGGAGCACGCTTGCCTAGAAGTAACCTATTGTTAACTTAAAGGCCCCTAGGTTACAGCTATCAGGAAAAACAGACCCCAGCACGGAATTCCACTCCTTAGCTGTACTTATTTATCAACTACGTTTTTTTCATCATCACCTTATCCTTAGGAGTATCGTGTTGCCCAGTAACTGGGTTTTGAAGGTCTGATAGGCAGTCCTACTAAAACACGGGTATTCAGCCGGATCCGGTTAGACTTCTATCCCAAGCTAGTTGGGAGCAAGGGAGATGATGATCAATGATGATGATGACAAAATGATCTACCGATCTCGCAGTCAGTCTGCATGATTCTCATATGATTTGACCATAACGTGTTTGCTGTATGGACTTTAAAAGAGACTTTGACCCCTGAGTTTGTTTCGGTGTTTCTTCTCAGGGTAGTCAGAGCTAGGAAACACCGGCCTCATCTAGTTTAAATTGACGTGTAAAGGTGTTTTTTAAAACCTATTTTCTAAATATCATTTACCTCTCTAATTAGAATAAGAACAGTAGGATCCTGTAGGCTGCGTAAAAGTATAAAGCCTGAAACTGACCTATAATCCGAACTGCCAGTCTTTTTATGGAAACCACTTTTTATTACCTTAAATTCTTTATTTTACCGAATCGCCCCCTGTGCACCCCGAGTTATCACCAAACAGTATCTAATAACATATCTTTTATCTCTTTTCAGCGCGTCCGAACCTTCACAACCTCATTAGATGAGCTCGCCGGGCGCGTGCAGGCCGCTGAGGCCGCGCGCTCCTCGTGGCGCGGGCCCGGCGACGCTCGCGATGCTCGAGCACAGCTCGACGCGGTGTCGCGCGCGCGTGCACAGCTGCCCCCTCTCCGGAGGCTGGCGGATGAACTGCACGCGCAGGCTCAGCAGCTGGCGAGGGACAAGATCCAGCTGCCTGACCATTTGTTGGCGAGGCTTGATGACTTGAATACCAGGTAATTTATGAATTGACTACAAAGCCAAGTCTCTCAGTTACCCATACCATGACTAGAGAAATAGAGAGCCTGGTGTGATCCACGGTTATCCTGGGACCGTCGAAGCTCTGTTATCATTAGGAGTTCAATATTTCTTTGTATATAGGTACCTAAAACGTAGAATCCCCAAGGCAGCTAAAAAATCAACAGTAACTTGCCGTCCTTCATTTCCTGCCTTCCCCAACAGATAGTATCTCATGAATAGCCATGAGTCTTTAAGAATGTAGGTTGACATCGTTGACATGCACCTCTCAGAACGAATGTAAACAGTCATTTCATTGACTTTCAATCATCGTCGCACCGCACACGCATCAACATTCCTGACATACTAATATTTACGTCAAGTAGTTGTCGTGAGAGATTCCCTTCGTGACTTATCTACCACTTCCAAAGATTTTTAGCACTCGCGCAAGGATTTTTTTTATTTGGTATGATATTGTAAGTAATATATCCAGATCGCCATTACTCCAAAAACTTACTTTATTGCAATTTCTTTTTTCTCCCTACTTTCTTGTTTCCAATAACGGATTTGGACTTAAGACCTAATAAAAAAACGACCTTTTGCTACGAAATTGATATTTAGTAGGTGTACTAGTTGCTTTAGCCCAATAAAATAACTTGCCAGATTTAAGGAGAAGCAGCAATACCATGCCAAGCGAACGCATAGAGCGTTCGCTTATTAGCGTTCGCTTATTGTCTTTCTATTGTGACCCTAATTACGGTATTCGACTATCTTTTTCTCCTCAAATCCATAAAGCAAACATAACTTATCATCCACTTCATCTTCCAGGGTATCAGGCCTGGTCTCCGGCGGCGAGGAGCGCGTGCGACAGCTAGCCGGTGTCGCGAGAGACGGCGGCGCGGGCGCTGCGCAGGGCTTCCTGGCTGGCTCGGTGGAGCCTCCCTGGGAGAGGGCCGTCACTCCTGCTAATGTACCATATTATATCAAGTAAGTAACCAAATAATATGCAGGTGTAGTTGTTTCATTCTCACTAAGCCTTTTTTGAGGTGGAAAATATCGTAAAATATGTTCTCTAAATAAATATATTATGTAGAGCGAGAAAGATTATCAGGCTTTTACTGACTAAAACCTGTTGTGTTTCTTCAGTTGCCCTTTCCGATCTTAAGCCGCAGTGCAACACCAACCCCTCTTTTGTGAGATAAATCAACTGTAACTGTCTATAGTATTTCAAGAAATTACTAAAGAGAACACATAGAATATTATTGACCTTAATGTAGATGACTAGTACCAGTAGTGAACTGCGATGATGTCTCCTCTTTGACAGGAAAGTTCCTTCACATTTATAGAAATAAGGCGGTAGTGTTAGTTACTTAAGACATAATCCCGTTTGGGAAGGAAGCCAAAATACCCCAGTTTTGGGTGCAAGATAGAAAGACGGAGCTTTACATGCCAGATTAGCTGTAGGCAGCTTCACATGATAGTACAAAATTATCCCAAGGAAACATACTCCTGAGAAGAAAATTACACTATTGTAGCGAGTAGGCAAGTCCACTCGTACGACTCAACGCAGCACAGAATCATATAATAGGAGGAGTATATTTTCAAGACATGGTCTGGCCGTTCAGCAGTTGGAGCGTGAAGAAGTAATAAACATAAACACACTCACAATCACTGCTCTCAAAACGGTGAAGGAAAACATCGTGAGGAAACCGGCATGTCCTAGAACCAAAAATTCGAAGACATGTGACGTCCACCAACCCGCACTGGGCCCGCGTGGTGGATTACAGCCCATTCCCTCTCCTAGAGAGGAGGCCTGAGTCCCAGCAGTGGGAACATTATAAGGCCGACTATGCTATGCTATGCTACACTCACAATCATTCGCCATTATAATATTAGTGTGATAGCAAAATCCTTTTTTCGTAAGTTCATTAAATGATCCTTGCGCGGTAAAATAAAATTGTTACTCTTACTGAAATTCTGTTCCTCCTCAGCCACGAGCTGGAGACGACTCACTGGGACCACCCGAAGATGATCGACCTGATGAATTCGCTGGCAGACCTCAACGAGGTGCGCTTCTCTGCGTACAGGACCGCGCTCAAACTTAGGACGGTGCAGAAGGCGTTATGCAGTAAGTATAGACACTTATATTATTTTTCTAGTTAGGTATGGAAACTATGGGTACACACAATGACAATCTGTGTGTATTTAGACAATATAAACATAAAAGATAAAAACATTTATTAATATATGATATAGGTATCATATTTATGTAGCAAAAGAAGAATGAGCACTGAAAACAACATATATTTTTATTGAAACGAACCACAGTCTATATGCTTTTTATTTTTTTACTACAGAGACTGTACGTTTAATTCAATAAAACACTTAACTAATTAAAACTATATATATATAGACTAAAGGCAAAAACTACTAGCTAAAATATGGCGTCATAAAACTCCTCCGCATCGCTGTCGACTAGAAGTGTGCCCAAAAGGCTGGCGGCATTGCTACGTTGTATGGCAATGCTTAATCTCTGACCGAGGCCAAAGCCAGCCCTTGGGTCACGCGAAGTGTCAACTAAGCGTTTGGATTTAACTATATATTAGTCTATAAGCTGAATAAATTTTTAGGTACTCTAAATGAGATGTAGGTAATAGGACAGAGAAAGGGCAGATGAATCAACAAGACATAATAGAGAATAATTATGCATGTTTTTATAAATGATGTGATATGAATTTCAAAACATATCTTCATCTATGACGAATTTATAAATTAGTAAGAGAAGTCCGATATGGACTCTGACGTCAAAATCCATCACTGCTGAGACAGATATATATTTGTTAAAAATTATTATATCGCTTCTGCTTTTTTACCAATTTTGATTTTATTTTTTACAATTAGTGTTCTATTTTGCGTACCTACTTAGAAAACTGGTTAAATAACAAATTCTTTTTCATGCATAGGTATATAGGGTGACTGGTAATAAATGTACGATACTTAAACACGTGATTGTGCTCATGATAACCAACAACTTTCACTATAGGAACAAACCTGAAATCGCGAAAAAAAAATCAGCTGATCAGTACATTTATGTTTGCCTAATGTACTGAACAGCTGATATTTTTTTCGCGATTTCGGCTTTGCTCCCTTAATAAAAATTGTTTGTTATCATGAGCACAATCACGTGTTTAAGTATCGTACACTAATTACCAGTCACCCTATATACAACATTCGTTTTAGTAAGTATATACGAAACCCGAAACACTCTGTATTTTTATGTAAAGAATCTATGTACAAAATTTCATAACTGTATCATGAAAAATCACAAAGTTATAAATTTGTTATGTCAGCAAAAATATATAGGCTAATACCCGCTATAACATGCATGGCATGCGCCGTGACATGTGTTGTACTTAGTGTCGGTAGTGTCCAACTTGTGACCTTTTTTAAATATTTTTGTAAGAAAATATAACATGGTGTAAAAATTATTGGAATCGATTCAGTTATTGATTCTGAAACAACTATATTCAGGTTTCGCATATACTAAAAAATTGTAATTGTGATAAATTTGCATCTATCTCACGACATGTACTTGTGTCCAGTGCACATGCTGCAGTTGCCGGCGGCGCTGGAAGCGTTCGACTCGCACGGCTTGCGCGCGCAGAACGACCGGCTCATAGACATACCGGACATGATCACTGTTCTTACTTCGTTGTATGAGGTAAGTACCCGCCAGCCATTGAGCTTAATACCTTTGTTATGTGCCCAATTTTAAATTATCTTAAGCTAGTGATAGTTCCAACCAGATAATCATCGTTACAATAGGTTAATTAGAAGAGAGTGATAGTGTTTATGAAAAATGTACAGCGCGTAGTGTTCCACGCGCGCCTCAAAAAGGTGTCAGCAAAACTGAAGGTGACTGAGGCAACGTTTGAAAGAGTGTAGGTATGTGGCCCTAGAACGCAAAGGTCAACTGAAGAAGAGAGCTGGGTTTTAATTAGTAAAAAACTGATACACTCACTCTTTCCACCTTAGAGTCCACCTAGATGACCTAGATCATCGAAGTGTCCAATTACGACATTCTTTAATATTTGACTTTTAGACTTTTATACTTCATCATCTCTAACCTTTTCCCAACTAGCTAGGGTCGGCTTAAGTAACTCGGGTCAGCTTAAGTAGCTAGGGTCGGCTTAAGTAGCTAGGGTCGGCTTAAGTACCTAGGGTCGGCTTAAGTACCTAGGGTCGGCTTAAGTACCTAGGGTCGGCTTAAGTAGCTAAGGTCGGCTTAAATAGCTAAGGTCGGGTTAAGTAGCTAGGGTCGGCTTAAGTAGCTAGGGTCGGCTTAAGTAGCTAGGGTCGGCTTAAGTAGCTAGGGTCGGCTTAAGTAGCTAGGGTCGGCTTAAGTAGCTAGGGTCGGCTTAAGTAGCTAGGGTCGGCTTAAGTAGCTAGGGTCGGCTTAAGTAGCTAGGGTTGGCTTCTAATCTAAACGGATGCGGCTGAATACCTGTCTTTTTACATGAAGCGACTGCCTATCATACCTCCACAACTCAGTCACAGGGCAACACGATACTCCTTCAATAGACTGATAGTCAGACGTTCTGGTGTCTGTAACGACTGTCAAAGATCTACGAATGACAACCGGGACCAACGTCTTTACGTTCTTTCCAAGGCACGGGGTGTCAGTTATATCCTAGATAAACTCAGAAAAGTAGATATGAATTGAAAAATTCACTTTAGTACTTAGCCGGTTTTGAATCCATAACCTCATGCATGCTCTCATGATACTTTAACCACTGGGCCATCCACGACACTTATATACTTATACTAGCTTCTGACAGCGGCTTCGCCCGCGTGAAAGTAGGTTTATCCATACACACTTTGGACCCCCGTTTCATCCCCTTAGGGGAGGATTTTCGTAAAATACGTTCTTAGCGGATGTCTACACCCTATAAGGAACCTATCTGCCGAATTTTAAGTACGTAGGTGTTATAGTTTCTGAGATTTCGTGATTAATCTGTGATTTCGCTTTTATATATTTTTTTTTTTATTCTTGATAGGTTCGCGCTTGACCGCTAACTCACCTGATGGAAAGCGACGATGCGGTCGATGATGTATACGACGTTATATATATAGATTTATATTTGTAAAATATTTTATTAACTTTGGCAGTCTGCTGAAACACTGCAAAGCAAAAACACAACCCATTGCAGTTTAAAATCTTATTAATCATGTATTCTCCCACCAGGTAATAGCAGCGGAGAACCCCAGCCTGGTGAACGTGCCGCTGTGCCTGGACCTGTCCATCAACTGGCTGCTCAACGTGTACGACAGTCAGCGCACCGGACAGATCCGCGTGCTCAGCTTCAAGGTGGGGCTCGTGCTGCTCTGCAAGGGGCATCTGGAGGAAAAGTATAGGTAAGCTAACATTTTGAACATGCACACTTCGATCGTGAAAAAATATGGGAAGGTCTTGGGCACTCCGGCTTTTTGCTTAAAAAGCCAATATCATAATTCAGAAGTAGTTCGGTGTTATTACAAAATGGGTAAAAAAAAATAATTCATTGATTGAACTGTCTCCTAGCAAACGGATATTTTTAAAGTTTATTTGAAGGAATAATCAAGAATAATATTAAAAAATGTACGAACTTCGGGAATCTCTTGATGATACAATTTGTATTTCTAGGTATCTGTTCCGACTGATAGCAGACCCATCGTGCAGAGCGGACCAAAGAAAACTCGGACTATTGCTACACGACTGCATACAGGTAATTATATTTTTTTAACTACCCTCTATCAGTTTAATAAGCTAATTAAGTTTATTAAGCTGGTACTCGGTAAAATAAATAATGTCAAATGTAGTTTTTCAACTTGGTCTTATAAGACCAAGTTGAAAAACTACATTTGACATTCACAAAATATGAGCTGGAGCTTCAAATCTAATTTTTTTATTTATTTATTGGAGATGAAAAAAAATAACACATTGAGTGATGTGATAAAGAAAGGATTAACAAAAGTTTAACAACGTTATATCAACCACATTCTCCAAAGATAAACTATGAGAAACAGGAAAGCAAAAAGTAAATACAAATTTAGACAATATCATATACTTATTCTTTTTAGAGCTAATAAAAAAATCTTGTTCTAATCAGGTCCCAAGACAACTGGGTGAAGTGGCAGCCTTCGGAGGGTCCAACATCGAGCCCTCCGTGAGGAGCTGCTTCGAGCAGGCTTCGGCTGCTACCAAAGAGGGCAACAGGGGAGGCACTCTCGACAGGAAAGTTGGTAAGTGGCCAACATTGAGTCTATATTTTATCACTTCTTATAGACTATAGGTAAACAACATAACAATCATACTATCATCGAACACCTCACCGCTGATCGATTCGAGTTGATCTGAGATCTGAGTCGATCGATTCTGTAAAAATACCATTGCAGAAAATAAATTTTAGTGAGCTAGACGTGGACTGTTATTCTATGAGTCAGTCTACAAAATTGACATCTTATCTTAATAAACCCCGCGCGGACTTACGGACGACGAGCAATGGGTAGCTTGCCATCTGACCGTCCGGAAGGACTGAGCTCAAAAAGATGTCAGCAAACCGTAGGGGCATAGAAAGACTGATGCCCATTAGGGCCACGGGAATTTCTTTAAAGGGATACCGTGGTCCTGAAACGCAGAGGTTTACTGAAGGATACATGGTGGTGGATTTTAGTCAGTAAAAGTCTGACACGTCTTCTCGCTCCACTCTAAAGCGAGATAAGTCATCGGATGATTGATTCTTCACCTCAAAAAAAAACAGCCTTGGTGGGCTTAGTTTTTTTTAGTCATTTTTATGGTGATGTTTTTACAGAATAATATTACTTACATGTAAGATAGTTATCACACGCAAGACAATGATAAGTATTTCTAAGTACCTATACTCAAACACAATAAATAAAATTTTCCCGCTACAAGAAAACTAACATACTCGTTCATTTCCAGTCAATCTTCCCGAAAAAGAGAAGGAAAAAGAAGAGACTCTAAACAAAGAAAAGACACTGGAGCGCGACGCGGACGGCCAGCTGCAGTTCATCGAGGCGTTCCACTTCCTGCAGTGGCTGCAGAAGGAGCCGCAGTCCATGGTGTGGCTGCCCGTGCTGCACCGCCTGGCTGCTGCCGAGACGGCCAAGCATCAGGCCAAGTGCAACATCTGCAAGGAGTACCCGATTATTGGCTTCAGGTAATACGATAAACCACGGCTCACACACCCAGTAGTAATGACCCTGCTTTACGTGTTGTAGGTCGCGGGTTCAAACCCAGCCAGGTGCATTACTTTTTGTAATTTATTTCATCACCACTGCTCTCAAAACGGTGAAGGAAAACATCAATTGGAAACCGAAACCATATTCTAGAACCAAAAAATCGAAGACATGAAACATCCACCGATCCGCACTGTACCCTGTAGCCACGCGCTTTACGACATATTCCTTCTCCTAGAGAGAAGGCCTGAGTCCCAGCTGTGGGAATATTGTAACGTTGATAATGAATACAATCAATTTGTCTAACCTCTTGCTAATTAATTGGGGTCGGTCTGAAGTGGCGACGCAGAAGACGCAACGGTAAGACTCCCTCAATGTACACCGATGACCTGGTGAGGGTCGCGGGAATCCGATGGATGCGAGACGCACTGGATCCATGTGGTGACACTTGGGGGAAGCCTATGTCCAGCAGTGACGGTGTCTTTCGGCTGAAATGATAATGATGATGATGAATTCTTAGACCTTATGCTTTCCATTTTTCCCTTTCCGAACCAGCTGATAATGTGATCAGTAATATTTGTTAATGTCTCTTCCAGATACCGTTGCCTGAAATGCTTCAACTTCGACATGTGCCAGAAGTGCTTCTTCAGCGGCCGCAAAGCCAAGAACCACAAGTTGACGCATCCCATGCAGGAGTACTGCACTGCTGTAAGTCTTCCTTCTTCATTACCATTTTCATCAAACTTTATTGTAGTTTTAGCATAAGATCCTTGATTGATTTGTCTCGACAGGTCAAGAAGTGTGTCAATTTTTTCTTCGCTTCCAGAAGCTAGTGTGTATTAAAACAAGCTTCTGGAAGCGACTTCGCTCGCGTGAAAGT
This sequence comes from Mythimna impura, assembly GCA_905147345.3. NCBI lineage: Eukaryota > Metazoa > Arthropoda > Insecta > Lepidoptera > Noctuidae > Mythimna > Mythimna impura. The sequence goes on along the minus strand of LR990362.1, from coordinate 25,789,489 downwards.
AGGATAAGAAGTAGTTCTATTCCAGGACATGATTTAGCTGTTGCGGCCAGCGGGTACAGCCGTTTCAGCGTAAAATAGTATCAAACATACACACACATTTGCCCAATCTTTCGCCTTTTTAATGTTAATGTGAGGTTTCTGGTTCTCCGTTCTTCTCAATAAGATTGTGCCAGTGGTTGGTCTGTGTGTGCTGGGTCTGGTGTGTTGTGTAGTAGGGTCACTCGGATAAGAACTGATTGAAACTCTGGTGGGATGCTTTAGGATATTATGAATATATTATGAATGTGTACACAGTTATAACAGACCGAGCTCGGAGAGCGACTGCCTAAACATATTATATTATTCTAGACAACCAAATTAGGGTACAATAATGATGCAACTCTTATTCAACTAATCATGTGACAGAACGATATATGAGTAGGCACAATACTTCCCTTCCTTTTTTTTTAAAAAAAAATATTACAGTAATAGAAATAATTAATTTACGATGATGCTGGAAGGCTTACAACATATTATAAGTATAAAATTAGCATGTAAAATTAGGCAATATTCATTAAAAATAATGTATGATAAAATAGGACAATATTATGCGATTATAATGTCTTATTATCTAAACCATCACTTTACACTTAACCAACCACTACTTTCGTTCACATCATTTGTTGCACCGATCACTTTGAACGCACATACTTCTTGCCGTTTGCGGTCAGGCTACAGAGTATGTGGGCATGGTGTGAGAGGGCTCGGGTACTCTGCGACTGGCCCTAGCTCCTTGCAGCTCTCGTCTCAGGTGTTTCGTATACTTTTTCGCACAAAATCTCCATATTATGTAGCCGATGGCAACGAGGAGAGTTGCAGTGATTGTGTAAGCTATCATATTTAGCTTATCGTGAGTCATCTCGAGTTGCTGATTTGTGGTTGCTTGATTTCCTCCTCCGCTTTGAGCAATGATCACCTCCTCTCGACTTTGTGTTTTTCCCATTATTGGTTTTAATTTACAAAAAAAAAATGTTATGTGGGTAAGCGGTGCGGTGGTGTACTACTAGTTAATTGAGGTAGATAAGATTTTGAAATGACTGAACAGTGTTCATGTAGGCTTAAATCGCACTGTCGGCTTAATAAGGCGTTTGGATCTGGTTTTGTGCTGATTGTTATCGTTGTCATGCTCATTCAAGTTGTTTCTAGGTGCTTCGGAATTTGTTGTACATTCTTTGGCCTTTTCGGGCGGAGAGTATTGTATTTCCGAGTCATTGTGCACGAAGTAAGCTGGTTTTAATCTATCTATTGAAATTATTTTAATATTGTCTGATACCTTGACTTTGAAATATTTAGTGTCTCGTTCAATGACTTGATAGGGTCCAGAGTACGGAGGTGTCAAGGGTTTCCTAGTATGATCGCAGCGAATAAATACATGTGAACATGATGCCAAGGCCGGATGTACGAATATATTTGCTTGTCTATGTTGTCTTCGTGGAATTGCTGCTAATTTCCGAATACGTGTACGTAAGTCTTGTAAAAATGACAAATCATTTTCTGGAGAACACGGCGTTGACGGCTCAAAGAAATCTCCTGGAAGTTTTAATGTTGTACCATAGACCAACTCGGCAGCAGATACGCTAGTATCGTCGCGTAAACTAGCTCTCAAACCTAATAGAACGGTGGGCAGTTCGTTAACCCAGTCTTCGGTATTTCCGCGTGACATGAGTGCTGATTTGAGCGTTCTGTGTGCCCTCTCGATTTTCCCGTTGGCTTGTGGATGATATGCAGTGGTATGAATCTTTGTTATACCCAAACGCTTTGCCAGATTGCGGAACAGCTGTGACTCGAATTGACGGCCTTGATCTGTGGTAATTTTGGCTGGACATCCGAATCTTGTGATCCATTGTGTATACAATGCTTTTGAGACACTTTCAGCGGTGATATCTTTCAGGCATTTTATCTCTGGCCAGCCTGTTGCCCTGTCAATCATAGTCAAAATGTATCTGTACCCTTGACAATATGTTAATGGTCCCACAATGTCGATTTGGATTTGTTCGAAACGATTACATAAAGGAAATGAGCTGAGCGGTGATATTGTATGTCGTTGTATTTTGGATTTTTGGCAGTCTATACATGATCTAGTCCAGTTGTTGATATCAGTATTCATGGATTTCCAAAAATATCTATCCGTAATCATTCTCCTTGTGGCACGTGTACCGGTATGACTGATACCGTGAATTGCTTTGAAGGCTGTAACACGATACTCTTTCGGCAGGTACGGACGCGCGTGTTGTTTTGATATTTCACAATATATGGGCTCGTTGCTATGTGGATAAATGATAGTTTTAAAATTATTTTTCTTTGATTTCAGCAATTCTTTTAGTTCTTCGTCTTTTTGTTGAGCTTTGGATATAGCGGTGTAATCAAGTGGTGAGGGCACATCTATTTGTTCGATTCTGGAGAGAGTATCAGCTACGACGTTTTGTGAGCCGGGAATGTGCTCTATTGATGTGCAAAATTGACTTATAAAATCTAGGTGTCGAAGTCTTCTCGGTGTATCACTTCCACTCGTGGATTTTTTGTGAAGAGCATATACGAGTGGTTTGTGATCCGTGAATACAGTCACTTGTTGACCTTCAATCATATGCCGAAAATGCTTAACTGCCATGTATATAGAAAGTAGTTCCCTGTCGTAGGCACTGTTACGCTGCTGCGCTTCACTGAATTTGCACGAAAAGAAGGATAGCGGTTTCCAATTTTGATCTATTTTCTGTTGGAGTACTGCGCCAGCACAGGTGTTGGAAGCGTCCGTCATAATAGCTAATGGTGCACTGGCAACAGGGTATGATAACATGACAGCTTCATATAAGCTGCTTTTACATTTCTCAAACGCCTCTTCTGATTCCTTGTTCCATATGATTTTCGTTTTATCGTTGCTCTTGCTATTGTGTAAATATGCGTTCAAAATTGACTGGTATGTCGCTGCATGTGGTAAATGACTTCTATAGAAATTTATCATCCCCATAAAGCGACGTAGTTCCACTACCGTTTCTGGTTTCTTGTATTCTGAAATAACTTTGATTCGCTCGCTCAAGGGTCGTAGGCCTTCCTTTGATACGCGGTAACCCAAAAAGTCGATCTCTGATTTGCCAAGGTCACATTTAGCCAAGTTGATTGTTACGCCGTACTGGTTGAGACGTTTGAATACAGTTTCCAGATGTAGTCGATGTTCAGCTTCCGAATTTGAGAATATAATAGTGTCGTCGACAAAGTTAAAAAGGAAGTCTAGTCCTTGAAATACCACGTGGTTCATGAAACGCTGGAACGTCTGTGCTGCGTTTCTTAGGCCAAAGGTCATTCTTGGGAACTCGAATAGGCCAAACGGAGTTATAATAGCCGTTTTTTCGATGTCTTCCGGTGCAGTAGGAATAAAGTGATACGCGCGGTGTAAATCGATTCTTGAAAATATCTTTTTTCCAGCGAGCAGATAAGTAAAATCATGTATGCGCGGAATGGGATATCTATCCGGCTTAGTGATAGCGTTTAGGCTGCGAAAATCACCGCACGGTCTTATCTCTCCATTCTTTTTAGCGACGACATGGAGTGGGCTGGACCAACAGCTCTTTGAAGTCTGCATATGCCGATTTGTTGCATGTATTCAAATTCTTTCTTGACCTTCTGATATTTGTTTGGAGGAAGTGGTCTGGCGCGAGCAAATACTGGTGGGCCGGTAGTCTCGATGTGGTGCATAACGTTATGTTTGGGAGTGTCCTTGTAGCACAAAGGTTTGGTTATATCCGGATATGCTGATAACAAGTCATAGTACGGATTTGTAACATCTATTGTTTTGATTGTATCTTGACTGTAATTCACTATAGAACCAATAACGTTTAGATTCGTCACAGAATCAATAAGCCTATGACCGTTCACGTCCACTAAAAGTTTGTGATGCTTTAAAAAGTCGGCACCAAGGATTGGCTGTTTCACATCAGCTATTATAAATGTCCAAGAATGAGGTCGTCGTAATTTTAAGTTTAGAACTAATTTCTTGGTTCCATAAGTTCGTATTGCGCTTCCATTCGCGGCATAAAGTTTATAACTATCACAATCACTATTGCTGTATGGTTTTTTCACTACTGGTAAAACGGATACATTGGCTCCCGTATCCACCAAGAAACGTAGGCCACTGTTTAAGTCGGTCACGCAAAGGCGGTGGGATGGTGAGATGGTGCAGACATCCGCCGTTGACTGCACCAAATTTAGTTTTCCTGGTTCTGAGTGTTTTGTTGTTTCCATGAGCACGGCTCTGTACATTTGTAAGCTCTATGACGAAAACGAGCGTGATAATAACATAATCCGTCAGCGTCGTTTGACCCGCGCTGTATCATATTACGGCCACGGGACTTAGAGCGATAACGGTTGTAATTGCTACGACTTCGGCTCCTTTCTCTAGATCTTGGTGCGGTCTGAAGTGCCATCACTTGCAAAGTTAATTGGGCAATTTGCGCTTGTAATGTAGAAAAGTCTTGTGATGTCGACGGTTCACTGGTGACTTCAGCTACTTGCGGAGATCGGGTGGCTTCCAAAATTTTGTCTGCAATTGTTGACAAATTCTCAAGGTCCTTGACTTCGGTGACAGCAAGTACGGCACGCACTGGCGATGGTAAATGCCCTTGCCACATAATGTTAAGCGTTTCGTCGGGTATTTTGCCTCTAGCCAAATCTCGCATGCGCCTTAAAAGTTGCGAGGGCTTTTGGTCACCAAGGTCAATTTCGCTCAGAAGTTTTCGTAGTTGACGATCCTCCGATTCTTCATATACTGCTAACAATCTTTCTTTCAAGGTTTCATATTTCTTTGACTGTGGCTGCTGTAATAAAATGTCACTGACTTGTTGTATCACCTCTTTGCCCAATTTTGTGACGACAAGGTTAAATCTGGCTTCGTCGCTTAATTTCTGTGGTGTCAGTATTGCCTCAAATTGTACGAACCATAGCCGGGCTTGGTCACACCAAAATTCCGGAATTCTTGAGGAAACTGTGACGGTTGCTAGCTCGGATGCGGCGCTAGAAGCAGGTATTTTGTTTTCACTGGTCATGATGCAGGAATCACGTCGGGGTCACCAAATGTGCCAGTGGTTGGTCTGTGTGTGCTGGGTCTGGTGTGTTGTGTAGTAGGGTCACTCGGATAAGAACTGATTGAAACTCTGGTGGGATGCTTTAGGATATTATGAATATATTATGAATGTGTACACAGTTATAACAGACCGAGCTCGGAGAGCGACTGCCTAAACATATTATATTATTCTAGACAACCAAATTAGGGTACAATAATGATGCAACTCTTATTCAACTAATCATGTGACAGAACGATATATGAGTAGGCACAAGATCTTACTACACTTTAGAACGGACATCAAGCTTCATACGAATTTATAATCCGAGATATCAAATCCATAGCCACCAACCCACGTGTCAACTTTCGTGTTCTATATTTTATGTGATTATTTGTAGCAAAAAGGTCCTAGAAAAAGTATGGGTTACTATTGAATTTGAACCTTTTCGTGTACGAGATAATGTTTACTGTTCTAAAATTTGAATTGGTATAAACTTTTTGACTTTCAAATTGAGCCTTGAGTTTGACTTTTAATAACACATCTTGTTAAGATTACTGTCCTCTTTTTATTAGTTGTTTCCATATGAAGGTGTTAAAACAAAAATATGTATTACTATTTGCAGACAACATCAGGTGAAGATGTCCGTGACTTCACCCGTGCTTTGCGCAACAAGTTCAAGTCAGCGCGCTACTTCAAGAAGCACCCTCGAGTTGGTTATCTCCCGGTGCAGACTGTACTTGAAGGTAAGATATACCTTTTTTTTAATATATAAACTAGTGCTTGACTGCGATTCCACCTGATGGTAAGCAGTGATGCAATCGTTGATGGGGAAGCGCACTAGTTTACTAAGAGCCTATTCACTCACTATTAGCCTTGAAGACACCTAAATTATATTTGGACGGGAAGACTGCACCAGGTAAATTGTTCCAGTCCTTCGATGTACGCGGTGTAAACGACGAGGCGAAACGCTTAGTTTGAACCGTAGAGGTGTCAATCTTACATTAAGGTTGGACACTCGTCGTACGTCGGGTTGTCCGATGTTAGAGATCAAGTAAAGTTCACTTTTTTTTTAGACTACCATTAAAATGCCAAACAATAATAAAACTTAGTTTAACTATCCTTTTGACTCCCTCAGTCATTTATATGTGACAAAACAAAATGTGTCCAGCACGCCACGGTCACGAATACATGACAAATTAGGACGAGCTAGCTTGGTGCCTAGATCACGCTTACTTTTTTGACGTGATGCTCTTACCATGTTTTCAATTTCTCTTATTAACCTCTCTCACCGCCATGCGGTCCGTAGGTTTTCGAGTAAGGTACGCTACCTTTATGTTACGTTGAACAGGCCATACCGGCGGCCGGTGTACTGTTATTTTTCGCGCTAAAATCTATCAAGATCTCTAGAACATTTCCACCGTGGCGTATGGGTCAAGATGCGTCTGTCAGCGGCCCGTATCATCATCATCATCATTTCAGCCGATAGACGTCCACGGCTGGACATAGGCCTCCTCCAAATGTCGCCACAACGAACGGTCCTGTGCGTCTTGCATCCATCGGATTCCCGCAACCTTCACCAGGTCATCGGTCAACCTTGTAGGGGGCCTTCCAACACTGCGTCTTCCAGTACGCGTTCGCCACTCCAGAACCTTTCGGCCCCAACGGCCATCTGTTCTGCGAACAATGTGCCCTGCCCATTGCCACTTAAGTTTGGCGATTCTTCGTGCTATGTCGGCAACCTTGGTTCTCCTGCGGATATCTTCATTTCTGATTCGATCACGCAAGGAAACTCCGAGCATAGCCCTTTCCATTGCCCTTTGGGTGGCTTTGAGCCTTCTGATGAGGCCCATTGTGAGCGACCACGTTTCGGAACCATGTCATCACTGGCAACACGCACTGGTCATAGACTTTCTTCTTGACACACTGTGGTATATTGGACGAGAAGATACCGCGCAGCTTCCCGAAGGCTGCCCAGCCGAGTCGAATTCGACGGTTGACCTCTTTCTCGAAATTAAATCTACCCAACTGGACAGTCTGTCCAAGGTAGACGTAATCGTCCACAACTTCGAGTATAGAGTTTCCAATCTTGATAGGAGTGGGTGCTACATGGTTGTTTATCATGACTTTAGTTTTGTTCATGTTCATTTTAAGACCCACTCTTTCGGAAGCTCTACTGAGGTCATTGAGCATTGTGCTGAGCTCTTCCGCAGTCTCAGCCATGACTACTATGTCGTCGGCAAACCGAAGATGAGTGATTTACTCGCCATTGACATTAATGCCCAATCCACTCCAGTCCAGAACCTTGAAGACATCCTCCATTACGGCCGTGAACAGTTTTGGAGAAATGACGTCTCCCTGCCTCACACCCCGCTGCAGGAGGATAGGTTTCGAGGTCTGGTCTTGCAGTCTGACTAACATAGTGGCGTTTTCGTACAAACACTTCAGCACCTCGAAGATGTACCGATAGACAATCTGGCACCATTGGAGAGACTGCACCACAGCCCAAGTCTCGATCGAATCAAAGGCTTTCTTGTAGTCCACAAACGCTAAGGAGAAAGCCAGATTATACTCCTCGGTCTTCTGTATAACCAGCCGTAGCGTGTGTATGTGGTCTATGGTGCTGAAGCCTTTTCGGAAGCCGGCTTGTTCGGGAGGCTAGAAGCCGTCGAACCTGCGCGCGAGACGGTTCGTGATGACTCTGGAAAACAGCTTGTAGACATGGCTCAGAAGTGAGATGGGCCTATAATTCTTGAGCAGGGCCTTGTCGCCCTTCTTAAAGAAGAGTACCACCACACTTCCGCTCCATGCCTGTGGTCCGTACGCGGCCCGTATGGCTTGCTAGAATTTTAAATGCCTATATATGAGTGACGTTGAGAGTGATATTATGGCTAAAGACTCCTACAGGTACCCATTCTGTATCCTCTATAAGAAACGGATAAATAATTTTTCTATAAGTGCTTTTAAAGTAAGATAAGACGACTTAGGTAACAAAAACATCACAATAATTAACAAAGTGTAAAGTTTTGGTTTACTTCGTGTGTAATGTTTTGTCTGATCTGCAGGGTTACCATGACGTTCAAAATAAGATTGTTTCATTCTTATTTCAGTGTGGGTAAGAGACAGAGCTATACAGGTTGTCTAGCGCCATCTCTTACCCACACTGGAAATAAGAATGAAACAATCTTACTTTAAGCGTCATGGTACAGGTCCTGGATCAATTGCCCGAGATTTTTTTATTATATTATATTAGGGAAAAATAACATTAAAATCTTGTACCAAGTTATAAATATGCAGAAGTTATAAATGTATAACCTACGACAATTTCCAAAACATACTAAGAGTTATATTTAACAATCTGCTATTATAAGCTGTTAAAACAGTAAAGTTGTTAATAGTAAACATAAACTTATGCATGCAAGTAAGAGAGAAAGATGGAGGGAGAGAGAATGTTTAAATATTAAACGAACTAGTTTAAATTTGTTAATAATTAAACAAATTTAAATGCTTTTTAAATTTTTGAGCAGAAACAAAAAAGAAGTCGATGTCTTCACAGAACTTATTATATTGATTAGTAAGACGGCGAAGGAGTGCTCGCAAGCCTGCGTTTATAAATAAAGGTTATGCGCGCACCCCCCGGTATATCGTTATTCTAGGCACTACTTAACTAATCTTGTTACGCAAATCGATACAATCTTAAGTATTACACAGATCAAACAAGAACATCGTTTCCAACCTGACTCGTCTAGATTTTAAACTTTGCAGATTATACTTTTTCAATAGGTCATTTGCTATCGTACTTATGCATCCTACATGCATAAGTACGATAGCAACGAAAATGCATGACTTTTAAAAACTTCGTTGTACTTTTTCGAGCATATCGGAATAATTTTCATAGTGGGGATTCCATACTGAAACTGCATACTCTGCTACTACTATGCTGAGAGCAAACCAACGTTTTGTATAGATATAAATAGGTAAAAGGTCGGATAAATACTGTAGCCATTTCTTTGATGAATGAAATGAATAGGAGAGGTCCCAAAATGGAACCTTGCGGTACTCCGGAAGTCACATCTATAGTAGCAGAGCAAAAACCATTTAATACAACTCTCTGTTGCAAACATAAGAATAGAACCACCCTAAAAGGTCCCACGTATCCCATTAAAAGCAATCTTCTGCAGAAGCAGTTCATGGTCAACTTTGTAAAAGGCTTTCTTGAAATCAGTATATATGACATCAATTTGAACACAAGCATCCAAATTGTTAAACAAATAATCTTGTAAAAGTCACTAAATTCGTCACGGTTGTTCTGTTACAATCATGTTGCTGCGGTAATAAAACGTTGTGAAGTAGACGGTACAATTTATCGTGTACTAATCTCTCGAAAACCTTTGACAAAGTTGACAATATTGATATTGGTCGATAGTTCTCGACATCATTCCTGGGTCCAAACTTGTAAACAGGGTTTATATGTGAAAATTTCCAAGCTTGTGGAAATATCCCCTGAGAAATGGATAAATTAAATATGGTATGTAAAGGGCAAAGGTGTACATAGATTAGGGGCAGTTTTCTTAGAAATAAGTTTAGGGCTGTTGTAAATGTTCAAATCGCGCAGAGACTTCTCTATTTGAGGCAGGATTTAGTAGTTTATTTCATATGTGGTGCCATAGATGTCGCTACAAGTTCATAAAAATATTCCACACTGTGCAGGCGATGCCCTGGAGTCTCCAGCGCCGTCGCCGCAGCACGGCAGCGCGTCGGGCGCGGCGCTGGGCGGCGCCGACATGCACTCGCGCCTCGAGCTGTACGCCACGCGCCTGGCGCAGGTGGAGCTGGGGGCCAAGCCGGGAGACACGCCGGACAGGTACCTTACTACTTATTATTATCTGGAGTCCCCCGCGCCGTCGCCGCAGCACGGCAGCGCCGACATGCACTCGCGCCTCGAGCTGTACGCCACGCGCCTGGCGCAGGTGGAGCTGGGGGCCAAGCCGGGAGACACGCCGGACAGGTACCTTACTACTTATTATTATCTGGAGTCCCCCGCGCCGTCGCCGCAGCACGGCAGCGCCGACATGCACTCGCGCCTCGAGCTGTACGCCACGCGCCTGGCGCAGGTGGAGCTGGGGGCCAAGCCGGGAGACACGCCGGACAGGTACCTTACTACTTATTATTATCTGGAGTCCCCCGCGCCGTCGCCGCAGCACGGCAGCGCGTCATTATCATTCATTTTTGTCTAAATTCTGTTTCTATCAGGCTGTATATTATTATATGGCTTCACTGGTGTCCACAGCACCTCATCCATCCACTCCAACCCTAAACAGAACTAACTCCAAAATTAAACAACTTTTTTTTAAATAATATTTATTTTGTCTTTGTTTAAACTTTGTGTTAATTTTATGTTTCTCATGTGTATTGTTATTTACTTTTACATAAAATAAAAAAAACTTAATATATTAAAATCTTATTATCATCTTATCCACAGTGACGAAGAACATCAACTGATTGCTCAATACTGCGCCTCACTGAACGGCGGCGGTGAGGCTGATGACGCTCCACGTTCTCCCGTGCAGGTGGTGTCCATCATCCATCGTGAGCAGAGACACGAGCTGGAGGCTATGATCAGGTATGGCGTCAAAATAAACATATACAATATATTATTAGGCTGTAAATAATAATGGAGACGGAATAACCACGACCACACAGCTAAGAGTAGATGTTTAATTTTGAGCAATCTAAAGTACAGTATTTTCGTTGCTAATAATATATTTTAAATTTAAGTGACATAATCGAAAAGAGGTTTATTGCCCAAAATTAGGTAGTCAGTGTGCATATAAAACAAAAAAATATTTTCAAGGATCTCGCTAAATACCCATTGATATTTTCAGAGAACTGGAAGAAGAGAATGCCAGTCTCCAAGCTGAATACGAACGTCTGAAGGCTAAGCAGACCCCAGGATCGACTCCTGAGGAGCAACACGGTGTTACTGATAATAGGAACGCTCCTGTAGACCAGGTAACTACAATTATGTTTTATTAAAGGACTTTAAAGTTTAAAATACTTCAAGAAGTCAAAGATAAAATGGTAACCATGACGTTTAAGGTATTGCTGAAACTGGAGAAGAAGTTGAAAATTGCAAAACCGATTACTGATGTGCCTCTTGAGTTTTAAGTCTTCAACTTTTTGAAGAACTCTTCAATGTGTACAGTAAAGTTCTGTGTTAGTAAATTACCCCCAAAAATCATAAGCTAGCTACAGTTGATGTAGATGTTACAACTGAATGTGTAACAACAAGTAAAAGCAAACATGCTTAAAGCACCAAACAAAGTATCAATAACTGTCCAGCTTTGTAATAACTTCAACTTTATTGTAGCACCAATATCTTAAGTCAACCCTTGTGGCTAAAACATACAAATCACAAATAGAAAAATGCAAAATGCTTACTTATTACTAGACACAACTAAGCAATGTTACACGCAGCTTTCATACTAAAAGTCAAAACTAAACAATATATTCATGAACGTATTGTCTTGCTTACAGGACATGATGGCTGAAGCACGTCTGCTGCGACAACATAAGGGTCGCCTGGAAGCACGCATGCAGATCCTCGAGGAACATAACCGGCAGCTCGAGGCACAGTTGCAGAGACTGAGGAGACTGCTTGATGAGGTAAGAATCTTAATTAAACGTTAACGAAGAACAAGATAATCCAGTGATAAATATAACAGTGTGAGCATAACAAGGAAGAAGAGGCACCATCTTATGACATGAAGTAATAACCAGCAGGGATCCAAATACCAATTGGTGGTACCAATTGATTACGGGTTGACAGAATGATGCGATTATAATCACCTAATTTATAGATTTTTTTTTATCTGAGTAGAATTCATATGAATAATTTACATTTAAAAAATATGTAACTATAATGACAGTAGAATGAAAAAAATAAAAACCGTAATTTATAGTCTCCAATCAATACTGTAGAAATTTTCACCACCATTACAAAAAAAATGTTTTACTATTTCTAGCCTGCCCAAGGTTCTCCACCAGCCCGTACTGGTACGCTCCAGACTCGCTCCGTGACAGCTTCGCAACTTGCTACTGATTCGCCGGCGAAAATGCATAATGGACTATACCATGAGTCGCAAACTAGTAAGTATCCACATAATCATCCCATAGAACTGATTTAGCCTTTTGACAGAGTTGATATTATAGCTATCCATACTAAAATTTTGAAATTCCACAAAATTTATGAATCCTTATCATAAATAGTCTTGTAAATGTTTTAAGACTAGCCTTATTCAGCGAAGGAGACCAAACAGGACAAAAAGAAACATGATAACGTAGGTGTTCCTCATGGCACCATTTTGAGACCCATCTTCTTTAGAAAAAAACCTACTCAGTAGAAATATCCTACATGGTACAAAAACAGGTCCTCAAAATGTTACAACTTTAGGTGTCCCTCAAGGAACCATTCTATGTCCTATCAAAAAGTTGAAGTTAGTGAGTAGGGGTCCCATGATGCCTCCCACATGTCCCTAACTTGTGGTGTGCACTAAGACGGCGGAGGCCGCTGGGCGGGTGCGGAGCGCGAGATGCTGGAACGTCCGCCGCCGCCGCCGCACGCCGTGCACTCGCTCATGCACTGCGCAGGTACACGTCGGTGCCGACGAGTTTGCTGTTTCCAGCGTACAGAATTTAGTTTCCAATTTATGTTATTTCAGAATACAAACTTTATTTTCCTACATTTAAAGTTAAGTTTTCGGTGCAATTTCAATATTTTATGTCATTTTCAATAGTAACAACTACTTGTCATTCCAAAATGTAGCCTAATTTAAATAAAATAACTTCAATTGGAAACTTAGGAATTTAGCTTTCGTAGCACTGTTGCCTCCAGATCTCAACGTTTGTAGCAGCTATTGATTGTGTTGCTATTTTTATACACGTAGTTGTGACTTTCGTGCAGCCATTACTTTAGCAATGCAAAATGGATTCTATCCTCTTTCACTGAAGACGCTTTATTGCTCGTTTTTAGGATTTCACAGATTTCTTTGATAGTTTTGATTTTCTTTCGTCGTCGTTTGTCGGTTGTTGCATGGTTTTGAGTGATGCATGTTAACTATCGTCGTTTAGAAAAAATAATTTAGTATTCACGATGTTGTTTTTATTTCTGTTTTCTGCAAACCTAACAGGACGTATACCTTGAGGTAATAAAAATACTTATCTTTGAATAATCAGCTACCGAAATGCAATTTTTTTTTTAATATGTACCATAGCAAGAAATTTAAACTGCATAACGATCCACGAAACTTTTTCTTAAAGAAGTAACCAAAAAACGACTTTCCTGAAATAATTGCCATCATGTTTCTAAAGGAATGTATCAATTTCCAGATGACCTCGGCCGTGCCGTCGAAGAACTAGTCTCTGTTATGACGGAGGACACACAAAACCAAGCATCGAACTCTCCTCCGCAGTACACCAACGGGAAACCCCCCACCAAAGAGTAGCCCTCATGTGAGTCCACTCGCGCGTATGGTGCTGCCACCCAGCGGAGCCGCCCGGCAACCGCCACCTTCTCTATGATACCTTCGAACTAGCAACACTGTCGAGAAATACCAAAGAGAACGCTTTAAATTTCTATCCCTGCTAAACATCGAAGTATTATAAAAATTGTACAGATTTCTACTACTAATTTTCGACTCATCACTAACAATACCCTGCACATGCTATTCTACCTTATTATACATAAGCTCTAACATTCCACACATTTTCTAATCGAGGCTTCCCGGGGAAAGATACTAAAAAGTAGAAGCCTGTAAGGAACCGGCTATATAGAACTAACGATGATTTTATCTAGATTTAGTTCCCTGTAGCGTCCTTTTCGAGACGATAGTCGTATGCAACGCTTATTGTATTAATAAGGGCATGCCATTGTTGCAGTACGTATCGTGATTGAGTCGCTTTCATTTTCTACCATAAATTTTTAGAATTCTTGTAGGCAACCCTGACAGAATTTCTACTATTTTTGTTTTTCCCCCTCCGTAACCCCGACAGTGTTGCTAGAACGAGACGATCCAACGAAAAAGACACTGTAATGAGCATTTATACATATATATTTAACAAAAAAAATGTACCAAATTTGTGGATACTTGATATTTTAATCGTTTAAGTACATATCTTGTTAGTACAATCTCCATTATATATCATATCACTTCTTGTATACTTCCATATCATTTTGCTGTGTAAAAAAAAACAGGCATATGTATTATATCACGTGAAACGAAACTGAGGCGACATGGTCACCGACTAATCGGTGGTCTATATTATTTACAAGACAGCTCGATTGGTTTGACCACATTTTTATCATATCAACGAGTGAAATATTCTACTGAAACCATATCCATCTTTTTCTATAATTATACAACTATTAACAAACAGATTTTAACGAACTACTACAATAGTAGGAATTTGAAATGTGGTCACACTGAACGTTATAAGCTGAAAGCTTTAATAGGATCACAATTAGCTTTAAAACCACAACTGTGACATATTTTGATAAAATGCAACTCAATGGATGCAAACCTCCATGTTTTTACCGCGCAACCACGGAAAGGGCCTAAGTTTTAGTGGAAAGTATTGTTATATAGATTGACCTCTCCGATTTTCAAAAATGTATGCCATATGTCTAGTATGGCCGTAGTTAAAATGGATTCGTTAACAATTTTGCGAGTAGTATTTAGATGTAGCCAAAATGATATCGAGCATGTTATTTATATGCATGTTTGTGTAAGTTAAACATTTATCGAGTTATCAAAAATGTATCGTTAGATGATGAAAATAATAATCGACGTGCTTCTATGCAGAGTAGTGGCCGTTTCCTTTCCTTCACTGTTAGATCTTGGCGGGCCGCGAGTCTTGAGTCGTGCGATGAAAAAATCGCAACGAACAGATAGAACTAACTACGTAAAAACTTCACCTTGACGAAAGTTCGTGTGATTAATTTTGTCGCCTTCAACAATCGTGGCCCGCGCTAGATAGTACTGTCGGACTGTAGGGACTCTTCGTAGGAACTAAAAACATGTATCCAAAACTTTTTCACTATTACAAAAGGCAAGATGACACGTTTTTCGATTAGGCTAATTTGGGATGCGACAATTTTTATGTCGCATGCCGATGTATCTCGATATGTACCGTGTGTCTACTAGTAAGATGCTGCCTACCTTTTTTAGATAAGGATATATTGGAGAGACTTTTATACGATCGTTAAATAATCCTGTTGAAGCTAACTTTAAATTAAGAACTTCGGATCTAACCATATCATGGTTTATTTTTTTTCTTTATTTCTGTCGTAACCATGCGCCAAAATTTCGAAGTCGCCGCATTTTTAACACTGGCAACATTCTGGAATTTCGGCGCATCCGCGACTGTTACGTAAATTCTTATTAATTTCGCTAATATAGTATATAAGAAAAAGCACAATCTTTATTATTATTTTTAACGAAAATAGAAAATAAAAATTTACACTAATATATTGTTAATAATTTTATTTTTTGTTTATTGTGTAGTACGGTAGTTTTCTGTTTACGAAATTTAATTATTATTTTAATATTGGCAACCTTACGAAATGTACTACTTCCGCATTTATTTCTATATTTTACTGTGTTTATAATGTTTTTAGAAGTTAAACACAAATAAACATTCAACATAGTATTCTTTGTTTTTTTTTTATCTCGCACACCCTGACCCATACAAAAAAAATACCTAATAACAGTGAAAGTGGTAATACCCCAACTGAAGAGGTGTTGAAAACCTACTGGCGGTGATAGCATTATCTAAAGGAGGCGGCGGAAAGGGAGAGGAAAGACTTAGTCTCTGAGGAACGCCGGACGCCCGAGGGCGCGGTACGATCTCCGACAGTCACAGAATGATTGGACGGATTGCAGTTGACAAGGCTTGGAGAATCATGTCTCCGAACAGTCACAGGCTCGCGTCGACTGCGCAGTGTTCCGTGCCAAGAAATAAAAGGCGCATCGGTAGGCAAACAAGCTATTCTTAATGGCGGGCAAACAGTCGATGGGTTCTAATCTCGCTCAATGCATATTCCACTTCAAGGACTAGATGTTGAGTCCATAGCGACACAACTACGCTGCAGCGTACTTAGCTTCACCTTGTAAGACAATCAAAGTGGGATCGATCGATCACTGCCACATATCGTGGTGGCTTGAATACTTATCTGGCAAAATAACTAAACCGCGCCGTTATCAGTAAACTTCCTCGTGCTCATAGTAGGTAGGTAGTACTTATATAGTAAATAGTGGCCGATTTTAATGGGCCACTGGGAATTCTAGAAAGGACAATGGAGGCTTATAGGGCGCCCGTACCCTGCCCCATGGTATAAGCCTATGCCAGCTTTTCATTACAAACGCAGTACGTACCTAGCTAATAGGAAAGTCAGTGAAGTACTTAGGTTAGAGTCATCTTTTTCTATCTGATCCATCACTTATCATAATTTTAGCCGAAAGACCGTCCACAACTGGACATAGGCATCCCCTAAGTGTCGCCACAACGACCGGTCCAGTGCGGCTCGCATCCAGCAGATTCCCGAGGTCTTCAACATCATGTACAGTCAAATGGGGTGAATAGAAACTCAGGGGCGAATAGAATCCAAAACTTCAAAGGATATTTTCACGTTATTTGAATATTTTTAGCAGCATTTAACTATATCAAATTAATAATGAATTGTTATTCTAAAAAGTCGATGCTTTATTAGAAGCCGATAATATGGTATCAAAGTGAAAAACCAAAGCAAAGTTTTGTTTCTATTTACCCCTGCGTTTCTATTCACCCCGTTTTATGGTAATTAACGATAAATAAAACGAACGAGATTTTGCCCGTATAAACTTTTATTCAGATAACAAACATTATAATTAAATTTCATACACTAACTTAAATTATTAGTTAATTGAAATTTGCACTACTATAATAATGAATAATAAAATATACAGAGCTATATTGTTTAACATACATAAACACAATTTTTAAAGGCATATTGTGGTAAAAGGTAATTTTATACACCAAAACGCAGATTGGATAAGGCCCTAGCATTGGACATTATTGACAATTATATGCCGATTTAAAAAATATAACCTACATTCGAAAATAAAAGAATCACTACATAAATCAAATATTTTTCTACAAGTAGGTACACATGCACCTTCTTTGCTTATTATTACAAATACGTTCTGAAAAAAAAAAGTTCTTTAAGTAACTCATCTTTCAAGGAATTCATGAGCCCAAAATATAATTATAATGTTTAAATTAAATTTGTTATATTGCAAACAGCTTCAAGGCACATTTATATTTAATTATTATTAATTTCACATAAATAAATCTTCAGTCATGAATAGGAACAACCTACAATTAACAATCTATTTCATTTTTAAACATTTGCATAAAATGCTATGCAGGTAAAATCCACCAAAATGCAAATGGAATGGTGGGTAATAATAACAGTATAACATTATCTCTGTATGCTATCTAAAGTATAATAAATTATACTTCATAGATATTAAAATTTACAGTGTGCTAATTATCCAATAGATAAAGCACCAAGTGTTTGATAAACATTTTTATTTTTCTAGGTTAGCTGAGATAGTACAGTTATCTGAAAGATTTAATCAGGACCTGTTAGTTACCTTTCGATAACAGCTACTGAATGAGATATATTTAGATAAGTTGCCATGCCATGTAAACAAATTGTTCTACAGCCTTAAAGCCTTCAGATACATTAGGGGACAAAATGTCCCGCAACATGACGCGTAACGCTAAATCTACGTGACCTTAGATTAAATACCTATAGATGTAGCCACCTCGTGGCCGCACATCAGACAGCATTATAAAACTTCAATGAGATTACTGAAATACACTAAAAACTTAACTATTTCTCATACATACACTAAAACTATTACTTTAATTGCCGAAATTATTCTAAAAACATAAAAATTTACTCGAGTCGACCTCTCAGTGACAGTGACAGGCCTTTGTTTGGCTAATTTTTTAAAGTTCGCCAAGCAAAAAACCGGCCACGTCGATTGAGACAGAGCATGTTATGTTTTGTCTCAATTTTCTTACTAATTTCGTATATATGCTTCTCACTTCCGCACTTCCCAACAGTCTCATGATCTAGAGGTATATAATCTAAGTACGTGACATTACAATGTTGCCCAGTATCCCGCAACTTGCCCCCCACCATTTCACAACGCATTCACGTGACGCGGGATATGTTGTTAGACAATTTGACAGCTTTACGTGTCATGTTGAGGGACATTTTGTCCCCAAATGTATCTGAGGCATTTTGTCCCCAAATGTATCTGAGGCATTTTGTCCCCAAATGTATCTGAGGCACAAATTAATGATAGTATTCTATGTATATCATTAAACCCACAGTTACCAACGACAGAAGGCTTTTTTAACTTTTTAACCGCTTGCGTCGTATTATTCCGACGTGTGTTTTCGTGTCCTATTCGCCAGGGTCGTGTGTTTGCGACTGGGTACTCCATCTCGTTTAGCTCTTCAATCCCCGTAGGTGACAGAAGAGCTGAGATGGAGTATTTGGTCGTGGATGTCCGACCTTGGCAAAATAAACGCGAGTGTTTCTCGGTAGATGGTTAAAATGTTAATAACCAACGTCTTGTTTGCTGCATAATATTTGGCAATGTGTGTACTCAGTTATAGTAGAAACACTGAGCGCTTACAAGACTCTGAATACTTGAGGTGCATTATATGATTATGGTAACTGATGTGTAGTCACATGGAAATGCCTAGCAACATTTTATGCTGACTGTACCAATCAAACTAAATATTAAAAATGTCTGTCCATCTATCTCAAGACCATGTTTGTCCTTAATTAACATCCATTCTTATAAATAGCAATATTAGTCTTTTATAGTGAAAACAATAGTGATAATATATAAATTGCATAGAGGCTAACTACATTAATTTGTTTAAATATTTTAACGTATTATATCTGTTTAGGATATATAGTTGGTAATAGAATGCAAAGAAACAATGGTATGTTTGTTTGATTTGAGTATTGGTTATTGAGCAATGCCTGTATTTCTCTAATGTCAAGACATGGGTTTACTGTAGTATACACCCAGAAGACTCCCGGCCTTCGGGAGTCGCAGGGCGATTCCCGGCCACCATACGATTGCGTTTGCGGACGAGCGATATGTATGTCGCCGTCCGGTAAGCCAAGTCGAAGGCGCGTTGTGTTCTATGAGCGTTTCAAAGAGTTGTCAGCAAAACTGAAAGTTCCTGCTAGGGCTGTGGTATTGTTTGAAAGAGGTACCATAGCCCTGAAACACAAAGGGCAACACGCCATCTCGCTCCACCCAGAGCTGGAGAAGTTCGTTGTTAATTCCCCACCCCAAAACAAAAAAGGGGGTGCCCACCCCCTTATTTATAGTATACTAAAATTCCTCCTTGAAGAAATTGTTTTTCTGATAAACATTCTATGGTCATCTATGAATTTCCTTATTATTTTGTAGTAGTAACAAAGGAGTTTGGTAATAACATCATTTTTATTGCCATGAGAGCAACAATACAAGTATTATCATAATGTTTCCTTGTGTAAACAGTATTGTTCATTGTATAGCACCAAGAAGTACATTCTTATGAATCAATCATAATTTGAGCAACATTTCTTGAAGTACCAACATTGTGGTATGAATATGATATCATGCTGTTTACAATTGTCGCTTTCAAACCAGCAGTAGTATTCAAATTGTCTCACTTCACTGTAAAGTCAGGCCTACTATCCATAGATGCATAGCTTCATAGATGCTTCAAAATACGTTAGACAGCTTGAGCAGTACAGCGAACTGAACCCAGTCCAAGAGTTCATACGTGTTTAATCATTTATGATAATGATCGATGAACCCGCCATTTTACGACAATAAAAATTTGCTTTCGCTCGATGTACGCCCCAAAGTATGACATACAGTACAGCAGGCGTACACCCAGCGTATAATGACGAATATGCGTTTATAAAACTACATGTCTGTGGACAGTAGGGCTTGTTTGATAAGCGACGATAAGCAAGTTACCACACGTAAAACTTCTTCAGCCTCAATGCTCTATCACCAACTACATGAATTATTATATTAATTTAGGTACCTAGTTGCATCAACCTCATACTCTGACCGTAGAGTTAGTATTACTATCAAGACCATTCACAGGGGCCTGGTTATCAGTCCGGGGTCGTCGAAACAGCAAGACGTGGGGTTCGGGGTTGTGTACCATGAAGTGCAACCAGCCAGGGCTCTGCTGAACTCCAAGGTTGCGCCATTCGGTTTCCGTCATCAGGTGCGACTTCGGTACAAGGCGGGCAATGTCTGGTGGAAGGATGACATGCCTGGAATCAGAAATAAATGAAGATGATAATTTTTATTGTAATGGTAATTTTCTATCATAAATACCTGTATGATTAAAAAACTAATAATAATAAAACATTGCAGCAATACAAAATTTTTTTAATAGTTCCACACTATGGAATACTGCTGTATTGTGTTTACTTTCACTAACATGTAAACTTACATACACTAGACACCCAGACCCGGAACAATGGTCTGTATAATTTCTTCTGAGCGGGAATTAAGCTGTTGATCCCCGCATTAACGCCGGCGTTCACGCGCCATTGTCTTTCTATTGTGTCTCTAATTACGCTACTCAAAAGGTTACACCCATGACACGCAGCGTAGTAGCTAATCACTCCACCACTCACAACACTGCACCAAACGTACCATCATTCTAATTCTATAGTCATATAAATTATTAACATTTTTTTTTGTGATACTTATGTTAACTGAACTGAAATTTTAAAATGCTCTGAACCAAATTGACAGCCAACAGCAGCATTATCTTTAAAACTAACAGACTAACAGGTTCTAAATTTAATTTCTCAATAGATTATCTTATTTTATATTAAGAATGAATTTTATATTGCAATTCAGTGTTTAAACTAATCACAGTTAATTTTTTTTTTAATAAATAACGCCTGTAAGTAATGTTTAAGGGACAGATAACCACTGTTGAAAAAAACCATGGTACCTATCTAGTGTTACTAGAAAGACACTATGTAACTGTCTTTCTGTCTACACTTTTAGAAAAGAAACGAATTCTTCACTGAATTTAATACGTGATTGTGTATTAGCAGACAATTTTGTAGAAATTAATTTTTCTTATGAAAATGACGCAAAATGACTGACGGAAACTGCAACCATATTGTGCAACGAAATCCTACAAATTACACACACTAAGAGTGAAAACATTTCATATAAGATGTAATAGGTCCAAAGGGAGCGTTTTCAACAATATTAATGGAGTAAAAATTAAATAAAAGTATGAAAATAATTGAAGAAAGCTCACCTGTACTCATAGACGTCATCAGTGTACCTTTCAGAGTATTGAATTTGATCCACGGGCATGTTGACCGATAGTTTATCAGCACTTTTTTAGTAAGTAATTAGTTGGTAATTTAAATCCAATTTAAGTGGGATAAGAACCAACAATTTTCTATTACTGGAGAATATTCCGTCCGGCACCAATTTTCTAACGCAGAAAAATCAAATTGCAATTTGACACTGACATTTGCGTTCGAAGCAGTGAAACTTTATTTTTCGTCTACTCAAAGTAAATAATTTTGAACATATTTTGGTATAGAAAAATACCGCACAAAGTTTTTTTTTCTTAATATTTATTTTTTAGCATTGCAATATATATTTTTTTAATACTAAACTATTTCTAGAAAAATTTTGCATGACTAAAGAGAAGATAATAAGATTTTCAGAAATTCGAACGCTCGTTCCGGCGGGAATGCCATGTTTGTCAACTTGACAGATTCGTTTCGTTCTATGCAATCTCACAGTCAAGATTTGAGTGTGAGATCAATGTGTTTTATAAAATTCAAATAATCAGAATGCTGCAAGATCGTTTTAAACGTTAAGAGTAGGCCTGTATCTCAGGACTCACACTTTCATAGCTCCAATTCTTAAATCAGAGGAAAACAACTAGATAGCTGGCACGTTTCTATCATCTATCCACATAATTGGTTCAGGAACAATCTTGCGCAAGAGGGAAGGGCAGAATATGATAGACACAGCTGATTGTACGTTAAGTACTGAAACAACCGGTGATATTATCCAATCACGGCGACCCCAGCCACTGTAACAATTCAATATGCGCCCCACACCAGTAGAGTGACCATGTCACACGATTGTTTTAATATTTTTTAGATACTCGTAAATTAGGTAGGTACGTAAAATGATTTTACTAATTAAGTACATAAATATTTGTATTGTGTAACCATTTAGACTTATGGTCAAAAAATAGGCAAACACAGTTCTCTATAATAGGTATATTCAACAATAAAATTAAATCATTTACCTATTTCAAATAATTCATTGAAGAAGTGCCTGTACCTACCTACTTCTGAATTCTCAACGTTGGTCAGTCACAAAAGATGAAGGTATTTGTACGTCCCAAAACATAGATTTCTATTGAGGAGAACGCGCTAAAAACTCCAAGAACACTTTTATAAATCAATAAAATTAAATAACAACAAAATTCACAAAACCTCATTAATTTTGAAAATTATTACCTATAAGTACATAATAATTAAGTGTGAGAGCAATGTGGAAATACGAGTGCGATAAAAGCGTTTAAAGTAAAAAAATAAATAAACAATATTCAAAAAACAAGTAAATAAAAATAAAACCATGGCAGCTGAGAGATGATCAGTCCCAACCGACGGCACAGTCATAACTCATGCTTTAGCAGTATTCAGCTCAACTTTGTTAATATACGATCAATATTTTGGTCCTAAACTGTCCTACAACGATAGTCATCCTAGGCTCACAACTAGATAATGATAGGAGCAGCTCTTCAGTTGAATTCAGTCGTCTATCCAGCCAGGAGGTCCTTTTGACTGATCGGTGTCTCATCATGTCGGAGATCAGCCTCGATTTCCTGCAGAGTCTGCTCAAAGATGAGTATCCTGATGTCAGTATAATGCAGTTTGAGGTAAGTAAAATAAATAGGAATAAAAAGGAGCTCTGCAAACAAGAAGTTTCAACGCAATATATTTTGTCTTTCTAGCAACTACATAGTTTAAAAATCGTTTATTTATAAGGTTGGTACATATTTGATGAGACACGGCTTCAACCGCGCGATTCTAGAATAAGGATTCACGATACTTGCATTTGTATCGATACTTTAGATCGATTCGGATCGTAAATTTAAATACGATAGGTTCTAAATTGTATCCTTATCCTCCCAATATCAAATCATCGTTTGTCCTTAGGGCACGCCGGGTTCCAAACGAGGCGACAACTACTGCTCCATGGTATACCGGATAACCTTGAAAGGAATCCAAAGACACGCGGAACCCGACGGTTCCAGCGAAACTGATGAACCTTGGGAGAGCTCGATCATTTATAAGTGCCTTCCTGAGAGCATCCTACGCAGAGAGGCCTTCAAAAGCGACGAACTCTTCTGCAACGAAGTCGCTTTCTATAACAAGATCTGGCCAGCTCTGCAGAACTTCCAAAAGCAATGGGACGTCCACAATCCTTTCAAGTCGATTCCAAAGTGTTATTTGGCTCAAAATGACTGCGTGGTGCTAAAGGATCTAAAGAGGGAAGGGTATGTCATGCCCGACAGGCATCAGGGTCTTACTGTGGAGCAATGCTATTTTGTCTTGAAGCATATGTCGCAGTTCCACGCGCTGTCGCTGGCTATGAAGTGTCATAACCCTGAAGCGTTTTATGAGCTGCTGAATATTAAGGATGGGATTTCTGAGGGTGAGACTGTTATTTGATTTTATTTAAAGTTCCATCTCTTTCTGCATACCTCGTCTAAATAGGGCCTATGCAGAAAGCGATGGAGTTATGCAGCACGAATAGCGCCTTTTTTCGCGACGGATCAGCAATTCAGCATTTGTTTTGCTTGTTTGCCTGTAGTCGGATCACAGAATCAGAACTTATACTGGAGGAACTAAATCGTGTAACTAACATTTATTTACTTACATTCTAGTGTTCTACGTCGAAGAAAACGTCGATTATTATAAGAACTACTACATGGAAGCCACAGCCAACGCTATAGGCATGGTGGAACAGGAACTGTCTGATACTGAAAATAAAGAGGTCTACCTGGACAAGTTTCGGAGCTTTTGCAATGAAGACACGTTCTTCCATGCTATGGTGGAGCTGGTCACTCCTAAGGAACCGTTGGCAGTGATTGGACATGGAGACTGCTGGACTAATAACTTCTTGTTTAAGTATGTGGATGGAGACATTGCTGACGTAAGTACATGTTTTTCATGACTGCTATCCCAAGTTTCAGAATTCATGCAAAAAAGAGACATCCTATTTTTCTGATGGGCTCAAAAACATTCACGAATAAGTTTTGGAGTTGCATGTCGGGCTGATGTCCTGAACTCCACGTCTTAAACACGTATTTTGCGTACGAAAAGTTATGTAGTGGATCTAAAGTCCGTCGAAAGCAGTACTTTTTCTTATTATTTCAATTACTTCTATGATGTAATCACTCTTCCTAAAACCTTCTTTTGTTCCAGATGTACATAGTAGACTTCCAGGCAGTCCGCTACGCCTCCCCAGCTCTGGACCTGGCCTACATTATGTACATGTGCCTCGATCGGCAGCAGAGGGCGGAGCACCTCTCCTCGCTGCTGGAGTACTACACGGACGAACTGCATCGAAGGCTGGTGCAAATGAGCGACGACGACTCTGTATTTAATACCAGCTTAAACAGGGATTCGTTGTATGAGTTGTAAGTTAAATTAGGTCTCATTTTCAAGAACTCCTTTAAATGTATTTTTTAAGACTAACTGACTAATCACACTCTTTGCCTTGCGTTCCAGGACCCCGAGGTTCCCTTTCGGACTACCCACGGCTCCAGTAATACCGACCGATGCTGGACCCCTATGGTTTTGTTGACATCTCTTTGAGGCGCGCGTGGAACACTACGCGCCGTCAACGACTCGGGCTTGGTTCGGACGGTTACCTGACGGTCAGACGGCGAGCTGTCCATTGCTTGTTATCCGCACCCCACGTCTACAGTGGCTGAAATTCGGGATCGGGATCCCGGTGGCTGGGGCGTGAGGTAGTCCGTTTCCTCACGTGTGCCTCCTTCTGCCGCCTCCTTCGCTAGCATTAATGCTTCGCAGAAGGAGGCGACCGCATGCCATTACTTCTCGCTCCGGACAATGGCCTGTACCAGGGCTCGGCGCGTTAGGTCACTACCGGTCCCACTGTAAGGTGAGCTCAACTTGTACCTACTGAAATGATTTGCCTGCACAAGCAGAAATCAGAATTGTGTGGAAAAGGGTGATGGAGGTATATGGATTGCAGTGGCTCAAGAACGGCCGGTAGACCTACTTGAAGAAGGTAATAGGACTTCTACCAATGTATGTAGGTACACAAAAGCTCTGACCCTGGGTTTTGGAATTTTCAAAAGAGTTACCATGGTCCTGGAACGCAAAGGGCAACTGAAGGACACAACTGGGTTTTAGTCGGTAAAAGTCTGACATGGCTCCACTGGCTCTACCCTAGTGCAGGACACCCTGGCGAGAGTGAGCTACTAAATGTAATGACGTAAATACCTATTGATTTTCCTTATCATCAACAGATTACAAGAAGAGTTCAAACGCGCCGGCCGGTTCGGTCTCGGCATAGCGATTGACATGTACCCCATTATGATGTGTGAAAGTGATGAGGCACCCGACTTGTATCAACATGAGGTAAAGCTGTTTAATGTGTTGTAGCTTTTGAGACACTAGGAACACTCTCCACTAATCAAGAAGATTTTCCGTCACGCGTTTCCAACAGCTTTTATTTGCGGCTGCAATTCTGTTCAAATTACCCTGTTCTGACAAAAAGCCTCTATCTTCTATATACTTGTGGCATCTGCCATTGCAGAATCAAGTTAATTTCTTTTCTTCTTGGTTTTTATTTGCAGCGATTAATTAGAAACTGCAGTTAGTATTTCTAGTGCATTAATCCTACAGATTGACTCGTTGTAATCCTTCCAAAGTACTCTTCAGAGGCCCTAGAAATGTTAAAGGAATGGCTATACAGGGTGTAAAGCTCCATCCCTCTATTTCGCTCGCACGCCTGACATTTTATTTAACACGTCATGGTGCCATTTAGGTGTTTGCTCTGCTTCCTTATGTTACAAAATATATGACTGGCCTGTTGGTCTAGTGGTTAGTGGCCCTGACTGCTATGCCGGAGGTCGTGGGTTCGATTTCCTCCCAGAACAAATGTTTGTGTGATGAACAAGATTATTTTTTCTGTGTCTGGGTGTAATTTATCTATAACATGTATGTATTTAGAAATTTATAAGTATATTTATCAGTTATCTAGTAATCATAGCACCTGCCCCCCTAGCCAAGTTACAACCGTTTCATTTCGATTCTCTTTTCGTTGATCACCTCGAGTCGGCCAGGCCCCCTATTCCTTTGTTCTGACCACGAGACTGAGCGTTGAGATGACTTCAGAACAAAGGAATCGGAGGCGTGGCCTACTCGAGGCTATCGACGAAAAGAGAATCGAAACGAAACGGTTGTAACTTGGCTAGGGGGGAAGCTCTATTTAGTTTGGGACTAGTTGTCGTGTGAAAGTCGTGGAGTATTATTATTATTATATAAAATAGCTACAAGTAAACATTTTGGTATACAATAACGTAAATTTTATCTATTCATCCATTATTCCAGAATCAGGCCAGTGAGTCGTCGTCAACATCGCGCGTCCAACCGGTGCACACTAGCAGTGCGGATTGTAGCAAGAAGATGACAGAGTTGGTCGTAGAGCTGGTAGATGCTGGAATCCTGTGATGATGACATAGAGCAGACTGAAGGGGGGTGGGCAATAAAGAAGGAAAATGGAGAGCAATATCGGGGAGGGTGTAAAGGGAGAATGCATGACGATAGAGGTGTGGTGGAATTAATTAAAGGGGGAGAATATGTGATAACCAATTATGTGATTATAGGAGGTAAAAGAAGAAATAATAGGAGCACAAGATGAATCAGAGATTGAATTGTAATCGGGGTTTTATAAGACTGCATGGAGAATGTATTTGTATTAGATAAAATTAAATCGTTATAGGAAGTTCAAGTTCCTATATTTTTAAATGATTTTATTAGCATGTTTAAATTTATTTCTGTGGTGTTGTAATTTTAATTTATTTTAATATTAAAACCAAATTTATGCCATACGCAGTCATGATTGATTTTTATTAAAAGGTAAAATAAAAACACATTTTGTATGTTGTAGGTATGTCAATTTATTGTATATCGTTTAGTTAATAAACACGTACAATAAAATATTGGGTTAAAGCCTTAAAATTAATTATATTATACTTTGTGACAATGTGTCCCTTTGATCAAGATCTATTGGATATTATTATAAAATCAGATCATTTTCTGTACGTCTTTGAATTAAAAAAATGTCTAATAATACTTATCTAGTTTCATAAAATATTTATATTAGTAATATAATTCAATAAAAAAATTAATGACTTCGATAACTGGGATGCTTCCGGTACAATTTGTGGTAATTTTCAATTTATCGTTAACTAAATATAGTAGTCAGTTTTTCCGAAAACTGTAATATATTTTTCTTTCAAATAAAGCGCGCTGCCGAACATAAAGCTATCACTTTTTCACTTACTACGACTGAGTAAGTTGGCTAAGGATAGCGAATAATTTATTATATTATTATATAAAAAAATGCTTTATAATAGAAACAATATTTTACAGTTTCTGGAAAAATATCGTCTACCTATTTAAATTGTGAATTTCCAAAAATTGTTCTCTCGGTGTTGCCCTTAGATTTATTTAATAAAAATGGTAATTTAAATAAAATACCCGTACTATCTCGTGGCACATTAATGAATTTATATTTTTATTAAATTAAATAAAACATATAATTATAATAATAAAATTTACGTACGGGTTCATTACGTATGACAACTTTCTTTGTAAACAGATCTAACAATAAAACTTATAATAAAATAATCAGTCATTGAAAACTTCAGATTTTGTTTCAGTTGAGATTCTAGCGCCTAATGTCATCTGAAGTTTCCAATAATTACCTGTTTATTTAAAGATTAATATTTTTTGTATTTTATTTAAATTTATACTAACAAGTCTGGTTGGAAAACAAGGCACTGGATTCTCACTTACCTATATATAAACCGCGGTGAAAAGTAAATAAGGTTAACATAATTAAATACAATGATTTTTTTTCGCTTTTTCACTGGTTTACGTATATCCCGCGGTAACATTTTGGTCTTGACTTTGTCCTTCAAACCTTTGATTAGAATTAGCACCACAACTCATAGATGAACTGTCAAAATACTTCGTTCTGTCAGTTCTTCTACAGTTACAAATGACAGCACTTTTATTTTACACTTGCTCTTAGGACTTGTTGCGCAGTGACGCCTACTTTTCCTTTTGAGGCTGCAGTGGGCCTCATGAATCCTGAAGTAGTTGTCCTGCTGTTAACACTCTTCGTCATGGGTGGCCTGGATGTGCCTACTGAGCTGCCACTGGAAGAGGATCTTGAAGCTGGCATCCTGGAAACCGGTTTCGGTACAGGTTTAGGCACAGGCTTCACAGGTGCTGGAGGGACTCGCTTCACAGTCGAAACTGATGTTGAACTGTTCAAAGAACTCCTAGAACTCCTCAATGATGCTCTAGAAGCAGACCTCTCCACTCTTAAAGAACTAGCCCGTTTGGGGATCATGCGTTTGGGGTCAATGGGCGTCCGAGGAGGCGTCCTTGTCTCTTTGGTAGGAATCTTCTTTGGTGGTCCCATCTTAGGGACTGGGGACTTGGAGATTTTCGGCACAGGTGACTCGCATTCAACATTGCAGCCTGAAGAAGCACCTTGTGATGCGCTTTCTGAATTCAGACTCTGGGTTTCTTCAAATCCTTCGTCGTTTAATTCGTGTTCGCTTTTGACTTTCGACATCCTTGGTGAGGTTGTTCTTTCTGGAACCTTTTCTGGGGCCTTTTCTGTCCGGGTGTTGAGAGATTTTCTATACCCGTCCCTGGACCAGACTCCGGTTGGGGTTTCAGCAGGAGACTTCAGTTCTCGTATTGCTTTCTGCACATCCTCCTGGTTAATGGAGGTCTGCCGCCTCATTCGAAGGTATGGCTTTGTATCTTTGGTCGGTTTGTCTGTGCTTTGGTTCTTTAGTCTATCCTGCCACCTCTTCAACCTAGTTTCTTTCTCATCCTTGCTAACTTCGATCGGTTTAGCCACTTCTTGCGGTGCCTCCACCTTATATGACGCTTGGACATCTAATTTCGAAGGTCTGATGACTTGAGTCTCAGCTACTAATTCAGGTGCTGGCTCAGGTTTCTTCTCTTCTTCCGGGGAACTAGTAGAGTCTGTGTTCCGTTTATACCTTCGTGTCCTTCTGGCGGCAGAGAACCTGTCAAACTGGCCATCTCCTAAAATTTCTTGACAGAGGTCCTTCATTTCGGCAGAAGCTTTATCACTGATGTTGTTACGGGTGGGTAGAGACGGTTGGAACTTCCTGCAGGGTTCTCTCTCTGGTGGGGGATTGAATG
Source organism: Mythimna impura (assembly GCA_905147345.3). NCBI lineage: Eukaryota > Metazoa > Arthropoda > Insecta > Lepidoptera > Noctuidae > Mythimna > Mythimna impura. The sequence goes on along the minus strand of LR990362.1, from coordinate 25,759,744 downwards.
AAGAGGTGAACTTCCTCTGTGCTGGTGGGGTTTCAATGTTATCGGAGTCAATTTCTACTTTGTTGGACGTTTCTATCCTCTCTGGCCTTATTATGAATTTCGGTTCCTTTTCACTGGTGACCTTTATATCTGGCAGTTTTCGTTGCTCTTCCGTGATTGATATAAGTGGTTGTGGGGATTCTATCTGTTGCCTTGATCGTTGTCTCCTGAGCCTTCTCATCTCCTCGTTCTCCTCTGTTTTCCTCCAAGGTACTCTGGTATCCTTCTTCTGTGGTTGTACATCTGGAAAGAGCATAAAATTGTTAGAAATATTGCGTGATGTATAGTGTCCAAAATTTTCTTCGCGTATATGGACAATATCCTAACTAATCAGCATAGAAATAGCCTAATGTTCCCACTGCTGGGACTCAGGCCTCCTTTTTAAGTCACACATGTCTTTGAATGTTTGGTTCTAGGACACGCCGTTTTCCTCACGATGTTTTCCTTCACCTACTGAGAGCAGTGTTGATGAAATAAATTAATTTAACCGCAACCTACAATTCGTAAGTTAGGGCCACTACTGCTCTCGAATGTTACATCAATCAGGAATCAATTTGCGAATAAGTAAAACAGCTACTGAATTTCACTCGAAGAAATCCCGGCAAAACCTCCATAACAGTATTTTCATGGTTCTTACCTTCAACAGTCTCGAGTGCCTTGACGACGTCGCTGTCGGGCAGGACGGCAGGCCTCCAGTCCGCGCGGCCCTCCGGCAGGGGCTCCAGAGTTGCACTACGCTCGCTCTCTGCAATACAGACCATAATTATATTTTTATTATTATTATTGATAGACTTGCGTTTGACCACTATGGTAAGCGATGATGTGGTCTACGATGGAGCGCGAGTGCCTAGAACTAACCTATTCACTCTTAACTTAATCATTACTGATTTTGCGGATTTAAATCACCACTCATGAAGAAAGGAAGTTGATTGTTATTTCAAGAGCGATGTTAGAGCTATCAGAGACTTGTGTTGTGGAAATCTTTCAAAGCAGCAAGGTTAGCGACACGCACCGGAGTCGTTTTCCAAGGAGCGCTTGTCGGCGGCGTGCAGGCGGGGCGCGGGGCGCGCGCGCGGCCGCGCCTCCTCCTGGCTGCTCGCGCGCAGCCACGACTCGATCTTCTGTCGCCACTCCCTGCCAGGACAAACAAGCATTAGTACAATTATTAAGTACCACATTATCGTATACTGGGAATTTGCTATCAAGGAACAATATAATATGGGATAGGAATATCAGTGTGAAAGAATTATTATTTTTTGTGATAGCATTTCCGAAGTACCTAAGTGACTTCGTCCAGCGGTAGCATCTAACTGTCGACTGTTTCCGTCGATGTTTATCTCAATTTAATCTGGTACGCCATATTTTTAAACAAAAAGGTTTATCCTAGCATGGGCAATGTTTCCATTTAAACAAATGCTATCTTTTTGGTACTTATATAACTTTAATATGCACACTTATATACATATACGTACATAATTATGGTCTATTTTATATTTCCTAATTTATATTTACAATTCTAATCTAATTTGCTTTTATTTGTATTTTGTAGTTTTCCCTTTTACATAATTATTTTGCGTAATAAATAAATAAATATAATTAAATTTATTATGTTTATTTATTTTATTTGTGGTGGGCGAATGCTTTCGCAAAACCAGAAAGAAAAGATAATATTCCACATTTTATTTTTCAAATTATAACAGTCAGTTAAAAATGAATTGTACCTAAATTCACTTAAACCTTATAATTATTTATCTGATTGTAGAAGTCAGTTAAAAGCAATGATTTTTTAGAATACTTACTTGGGCTTAGCGGGCGCGGTGTCTGGGGAGGCGGGGGCGGGGGAAGCGGGTGTGAGGGTGGGCGGCGCGTGCGGCGCGCGCGGGGAGGGGGCGCGCTCGCGCCCGCTCTCGGGGATCTCCAGCCGAGCGCGCGGCGCTCCGCGGCGGGACCACGAACGATCTGTGGAGGGAAAAATGGAGTTACAAATAGAACTGATGGAGATTATGTGTAAGGCCTACTTTATTAGGCCTAAGGTAAACAGTATCGACGAAGCGGCGACGACACGACGACGGCTCGACCCTGCCGCTTCGACACATTATCATAGTTTTGTATGTAAGCTTCACGCAGGCGTACACCAAGCGTATAATGACGAATACGCGTCTATGAAGCTACGCGTCCGTGGACAGTAAGGCCTTAGGCTCTTCGATAAATAAGATTAAAGCGGGTTGTATTAAAATTAGGTTAAATATTAGGCAACGTCCTACATTATTTGGAAACCAGAATAACATGCCCGTTTGCTAGCGAAATCACGACAAAAGACACGTCGGAGCCAAACACACCATCTCCAACAAGAGCTAATTAAAAACCTTGTCAGATGGATATTGAAGTGTTTAGACTAAACTGTCATTGTAAGTCTACAGCAGTTCAGTCAAATTGATCCTCCACTCCTATTTCCCAGCTGCTTTCCACTTCTTGAAGGCCTCGTCAAAATGACTTTGATTAGCTAGATATAACGATTGTTGTAAAATCCAAAACGTGATACATGTAATAAACATGCATCACCGAAATGTGTCATAGTTTTTCCAAACGATAAACCATGGGTAGACACTCGCTATTGCTGATGGAATGTTACTTTAAAGAGAAGCTCTATTCAATACACTTACTCGAAAACCTGCTCTTATCAGCTGTTATGCACGCAATAGACGTTTTTCCGCACTAGTGCAGAAAAGTGCTCTCCCCCGCCGCAATTTTGTTATATTTATCGCATCAGGCTGGGCGCGCGTCGTCCCGTCAACCGTTACGCAAGTGTATTGAAAAAATCGTTTGATACACGTGCAAATTTGTCACTGCAGCCCTCGGCTCCTTATCACATTCGCCTACGGCTCGTGCGAATTCCGCCTCGGTCGCAATGACATACTTTCTGCACTTGTATCAAAATTTACTATTCTGATCTTATTGCCAGAAATTTGTCTATGGGAATTGGTTACTAAGGTAGGTTCCTATCTAGTCTGAAAATTGTGTGAGGTATATCAAAGATTTCTTACCAAGACTGCCCCAAGCACTCCTCTCCCTCAGATCATTGGCGGCCGGTGAGGAGTGTCGGAGGAACTCCAGTAGACCTTCCTCATCATCACCAGGACTGGCCCTGCTTCTGCGACGGAGGCTTCCCGTAGGAGTTACATCTGTAAAAATTGAACATTGATCTAAGTATCTGTGATTGTGGTTATTAAAACGAAAAGCTGTACCTCCAAGGTTATTTTAAAAGTGATTTTTTACAGATAAGCCTTGGATAAAACACTTATATACCAATTCGAATAGCAGACTCTTCAGACAGAAGCAGTGCTACATACCAGGTGACGGCGATGGATCATGCGGCTTCCTGAGCGATCTTCTGCCGAGGCCGTTCCTGATGTCCAGCAGCAATGACTCCATGAGGGACTCGCATTCTGATACTGGTGTACTGCATACACTGCTAGTTCCTGCAGAAATAAAGTTGTCATTGTGAGCTGTGGGCCTATCATCATCTTCTAGCCCACACGGAAATATAACGATACAGCTGCCTTAGTTTCATCTTTAACCATCGCACAACCCACTGAAGCTGGCTAATTTAGTTTTTGACATGTATTGCGTTCTTTAATTTTTTTTTTTTTTTTACAACTATCACAGCGCTGCCTAGTCCCAAGCTAAGCAGAGCTTGTGTTATGGGTACTAGCCAACTGATAAACATACTTATATATTTCTAAATACATACATATATATAGATAAATTACACCCAGACACAGAACAAATGCTCGTGCTCATCACACAACCATTTGTCCTGGGTGGGAATCGAACCCACGACCTCCGGCATAGCAGTCGGGGCCATTAACCACTAGACCAACAGGGCTGTCTGGTTTAATTCTATACTATCACCGATTCGCTCTTTTCGCTTGCCCTAACACATTATAAGCGGTGAAAACTAAGATCATCCCTCTTGTAGAGGGTCCTTTGGAGTTAGTTGAGAAGATCGGTCTACAAACAATGGTAATAATAATATTATAGCTTACCAGTCTTAATCCTAGCTGCTGCCATGTCTCTTGCCCGTCTTCTGGCAGCCGCTTGTTCTTCATTAGCTCTCCGCCGTTCATTGTCACTGACAGCCGACCTGAACTTACTACAGAACCATACGAACATCTGGAAAACAAGTTATAGAGCCTCCATTAGCCATAGCAGTAAAATATTTAGTTAAGGAAACCGTTGTAATGCCTTGTTTTAAGAACATAGTGAAGTAAAAGAAGACTAACCTTGAAGCATTCTTCTAACTTAAAAGACACGGGGTCTTCGCAGAAGAATTCAGCGAGCTGTTTCCGTATGCTCTCCACCTCTTCCATGTCTTTATTGAGAGCGGACACCTCTTGTTCTGCAACCTGTAATGATAAAACATTATTTGTTATAAAACTTGCAAATTCTGAGGATAGGAGCTAATTATCCTGACAATAGTGGGCGATGGTAGTGGCAAATATATTATGATGAAAACGACCCAATTTTTTTGACATCTAAGTATCAAGCAAGTGATGGACTGCTCTTTCTTCTTATCGTTTTGGTGGAAGATTTAGTTTTTAAACACATGTCATCACGTAATAATATTCGTATACTACTAGGTAAATAAATGCAACAATTCTAGAATATCTTAGAGTTCTTTCTGTATGAAGAATTCTTGTAAAGTCAAAGATTCTATCATCTTGTCATCTTCAGGCTTAGCCATCGCAGTAACCTAAACATCATTATTTCAGACAAGCAGCGTAGCCTCACCTGCAAGAAATCCCCCATCTGCTCCTTAATATCCTGCTGCGTGCTGGGCATCTGAATCTCCTTCTTCAGGCCCTGGATCCTGTTAGCTAGCGTCTTGATCTCGTTGTAGACCTGGTCCACACTGGCTTTAGCTGCTTCCTCAAGGACACGGGTGTCGTCTGCGAAGTGGATCAGTTCTTTGTTCTTGCGTTCAGCTTGCTGTTGGGGAAAAAGGAACATTCAGTATTCTTGCTCTGTTGAAGTTAAGCGAATTCAAGTGGCATTTTGGAATATAAAGTTTTCTAACGTTGTAGACCTATATTAATTTGCTTTCAACAATAATAGTAGCCAGTGACTCTGTTATTAGTGAATCGCGGTCGACTGTACATATTATGATACTTGCAAATTTGAAATTTTCCAAAGCTGAACGTTATAATTTTTATAGGACATCACTGAATCTCATATGTCTCTCACTGGCAAAATATCATGATTCTTGTTTGTAATATTCCTTACCATGGCGACATAGTGCATAAGTGTCATGCCAGGCTTGTTAGCCCTGATGTCAGGCAGTTTCTGCAGAGAAGACAGCTTCACTCCTGCGGCTCCACCCGCGTAACCACCAGCGTTCAGGAAGTTACCGGCGATCAACGCTATGTATAGCACCTCCTGAAAATAGATAAAAATTTAGATTTAACAACCAGCTCTACACCTATTTTGGGCTAAAAGATATTATATAGCCTTATTTTTCCATGGATAATGAAGAATACATGAAGCCCATATATTGGGCAGGGAGTTGATAGTTTTATAAAATTCGTTGTAGACTATTGACTATTAAAAGTTTTAAAATCTATTACAGTTCTTTCATTAATTATATTACCTGTAGAGCTCTTGAAGACATAAGATCGTCTCCAGCGACTAGGATAGCGTTGATGGCACTCTCTAAGTATCCTGATGTTGACGCCCACTCTTCCTTCAGCAGCATACATTCAATGCGTAGTTTGTAGCTGTAGACAGAACAAAATAAGAGTTACTAAACAGAGTATTTTTAACCGACTTCAAAAAAGAGGAGTTTATGGATAAGTGTTTGATAAAATGTTTGCTATGCTTCATTGTCAAACCCCAAACAATCACCACAAATGAAGCGCATAAATGAGTTGCAACTGAATAGAATTTTGTGTAAGTATATGGCAAGTTAATACCTCATGGTCTGCTCAAAAGACCTAGGAGACCAACCAGTAGACCAAAAAGACCACTCACTTAGGAAGCTGTATGAGCTGCAACAGAAACTTCTCAGCTGTCCCCAGCTTTGTGACGTCACCGGTGAAGGCCTTCAGCATCTCAGACTCATCTACCTCTGGTAGAATCTTGAGAAGACCACGTAGTTTCTCTGTACCAATGTCGTCGTGAGCTCCCTCGCGGATCAGCTGGATTATGTCTTCGTTGGAACTGTGAATCCGATCAGGAAGGATGAGAATAAAGGTAAGCAATAATTTTGCAAGTTTTTCTGTCAGACCGCAGACAATTCATCCACAGTCAAACTATCAACGGTTATTTACTATCATAATATAGTGACGGTTGACAGGGGAATAAAACAAAAAAACAATAATTGCTTAGAAAATATGGGACTATGGCAGGAACATGATGACGAATTGACAACTGAATTATTTTACTAAAGACATTAAACAGGTATTTTAAATCTCTTTGTATTTTACCAATGACTGTTTAGTACTCAGACTGCAATTAAAAGCATTAAAATTTGCGTCTTTTCCAAGAACAAGGCTGAATATTTTTTTTATGAGCAAATGGTATCATTCTTATGAGCAAATGGTATCAAAAAATACGAGTATGATCTCTTACCTCCGGAACTGCTTCAAAAATATATTGACGTTGAGACTCCTCTTTCCATCCAGGAGTGTAATTTCAGAAGACTCCTTCCTCGGTTTCCTCTCTCCGGAGCTGTCGCAGATGGGACTACGACCTAACCTAGGTGAAGAGCCTGCAGAACCAGTTTGTTGTATCTGAAAATAATGAAAACAAATATTTGAAGTCACTGTAAACAGCTTGTAGTCATTCAAGATCAGAAACTAAAACTAGCAGTTTTATATGACAACACATGTTGTCTAATCGCGAGTTATTGAATACATAAATGTTATTAGAATTACATTTTAACATTTCGAATACCGTAATAATCTCATTGTCTTTCTATATATTGTGTCTCTAAATACGGTATTCTGAAGGTTAAAACCGGTCTATAATGATGCTGAGAGCCCTACAAAAATCAAGAGCAAAAAATCAGTTTCGTTAATATTTAAAAATGAATGTTCTGCTAAGTACGTTCACTGAACTCCAATTGTTGCGAGACCGGTGAGCTTACTGTGGAGGAGTGGATGTTGTATCTAGTTACTTTTTAATTATTAACATTTTCTTATTACTAACAACTTTGCCTTGCCTATGGACTGTTTGTCTGAAGTAAATGATTTTTTTTGTCATCCTTAGAAACAGCTTCTTCAAAAGTTAATACCAAGAGCAATGTGCTGAAAGTACAGGTTTCTTATTCATTCTATTTTTGATGGTATCAACTGACCTGTTGGCAGAAGAGTCCTTCGATCTCCGTCCAGTCGAGATCAGCCTTCGGAGAGTGTTTGTGACTCGATGCTACTAGTGACCAGATGTTGTTTTGACCGATGACCTGAAATTATTAGAGGGAGGATTGGGTTATTTATGGGTTATAAAAACTTGTTCTAAAACTATACTGGTAGGTAGGCACAAGGTGGTTCAAAGACTAGGGGACTAACCATGATGTATTAAAAAGTCAGTCGTGCGAGCGAGATAGAGGGATATATACATCCCTCTATCTCGCTCGCCCTACATATAGCTCCGTTCCTTTAACAGTTCAGTTTAAATCGTAAAATGGATCGCGTTAAGAGTTCATGTTCTCTGGTCGGATCCAAAACGGTCAGTGTGATGATTGATGAGACCTCAATAATATCATACCAACCTTACAGCCACTAGACGTCTAATAACAGACGATGCATATCTGTCAACACATATTATGATTATAGATCTGATGTCTCGACTAATTTTTAGGCTTTAGTTTTTAAGTTACTTTGATCTCCTTTTATCTTGTCTTAATTTTAGATTTTATTTTTTTTATACTCTTTTTATGTACATTTTGTTACATTCTCCAGTGGCAAAAGGCAATTTTATTTTTACTATATCCAACTCCGGTCCCCAAGATACAGGCACCGCCTAGTTTGGGGACCACCGTATACTACACAACTGAAGCCCGCAATTAGTTACAGACCTATTAATACATTAAGATTATTTAATTTAAGGTACCACTTGTAACAATGATTCAATAAATTTATTATTATTATTATAATCAGAACGCAGTACCCCGCTCCCCCGTACTAATCAGAACCAATCAGAACGTAGTACTCCGCTCCCCGTACCTTGGCTAGTTGACAGAATTTTTTTAGTGCGCTAGTTCAAGCATGAGGCGTCTAGTGGCTGTAAGGTCGTTGTATCATACTAGACATAACTCACTTTATTATTAGGAATTTTATTCCAATTGATAGTTTTCATCTTCGTCTTCGGTATGGGTGTCTCTTGTTGCGGCAGCTTGATGTCCAGTGCGGGCGCGGGAGGTGACGGCGGGCAGGCCGAGGGAGGGGGTGGGACGGGCGGAGGAGGGGGACCACATGGAGGAGGAGGGGGTAGCATTGGAGCTGGGGGTGGTGGAATAGCTGGAATGTAAAGAAAAACGTTAATAGAGCATTTTAATTACGCTCGTTGTAATATGAGCCTAGCATTCAAAGAGATGTCGTTTAAATATCGTAGAACTTGCAATGAGGGTGTTCAGGAAAATTCACACCACTAGTTGGCGCCACTTAGCCGTCAGGTCTTTTCCTTTGAAAACGTACATGACGTTGTCGTGTAACGTTTGACGTTCGTTGACGTTGATGTCTAATTAATGACATTAACATAAGCGTTTTGACAGGTGCCTGACGCCACAGTGCTGTCACCTGGTAAACGTCATTTTAGAACACCCTCATTGATACACTTTTGGGTTAATCATAAAATTATCTTTAGAAACATTCTTCATTAAATTTTAGACTTCATTTAATTTTTTTAAGACCGTTCGTTGTGGTGACACTTGGAGAGGCCTATGTCCAACAGTGGACGTCTTTCGGCTGAAATGATGATGATGATAATTTAAAAAAATAACTGGCCAAGTGCCAGTTGGACTCGTGCACTGAGGGTTCCGTACAAACTTATCTATGAAAACAGTTGAAGGCAGACTTGAGTACCTATATGGTTTTAATTTCAACTCGATACCTCCACGCGTTCCCGAGACAAAGGGTCTTGACAGACATACAGACGGACAACAAAAAGTGTTTCGTTTTTTCTTTTGAGGTACGGAACCCTAAAAACAGTCAGAAGAAGTTTACAAACCAGCACTAGGCATCATGACAGGAGGTGGAGGTGGCGGCGGCGGTGACAGCGCTCTCTGTAGACTCTGCTTCCTACCACCACTTGACATGTCACGGTGCTGACATGTGCAGCCGACCTTTGCCTGAAAAACGAACAATAATGAATTCCTTAGCAGGAAAAACATGATAATCTGATCTTTGTTCACATCATATTTGTACCAAATGAGGCAGAAACATCAAGTAAATTTATGTAAGGTGAAATTTTTTTGAGGTAGGAAATCATCTAATGACTTTTCTCGCTGTATGGTGGAACCAGAGGGCGTGTCAGACTTTTTCTGTTTAAAACCACACCTGAGTCCTTCAGTTGCCCTTTGCGTTTGGTTTCCTCTTCAGAAATCCCACGTGGCCCTAGTGACGTAAGGTAAAAGATACAAAGGTAATGGCAGCAACGCTTGTAACCGGGTAAGGACCTGGAATTGAGGGTGGTGTGGTTGGTTGAGGTCTTTGGGATGCTAATAAGACAATCCTGATGACAAACCCTTCCAAAATTTTGCCCGATTTCAGAAAAGAATCTAGGAGCAGGACTCTTTGCTTAGCAGTCACGATGATTTGACAATACCTACTGATGCTTGGCTTATTATGGGGATTGTAGTAAATATTTCGCTTCTTGCACAATTCATCTGCCCTGTTACCTCATCAGCTCCCTTGGCTGTCTGGTAGAGAATGGCCTTAGCCATACGTTGTTCCTTGCCGTGCATGAAGTTTAATAAAAATTGTTTTCGAAATCTACGCACCTGAACACTAGGAGCTCTAAGCAGCTTGGCAGCATCTTCCCTGGTCTCCAGCAGAGTAGCACGATGTACCAGAGTCTCTGCCGTATCCCATACGATGTCGCTAACCGGCTCCTTGGGGTCTATTCTCAGCAAGTGTTGTAGGATGCTCAAGAATGGGATTTCTTGAGGAGTTTCAGCCACCTGAAAATAGGATTAGTAAATTTGAGAACCTCCTCAGTTTTCTCAAACAAACTGATGTATATTAGACCTATCTGGATTTCGATGATGAGAGCTTTGTTTTCGGCAACGCTAAAAGAAGAGTCATGATTTCAAACTGCCGCAGCAGCTTTGTCCTACATGTGCACGAAGTCGCTACTTTAGCCTCAATTTATTTAAAACAATCAACTGCACCGCTGCAACCGCCGCAACCTCTCGAGCCAAGTCAAGATACTTAGTTTATTTATCCATCTCAGCTTTCACGCAGTTCTCGCCATGAGGGACTGTTATATCAACAATCATTGTGCGACTCTCCAGTGAATCTATCACTATGTTAGGCTTATTGGCAACAATAGTCCTGGCAGTGATGACAGATCGATCCCAATAAAACGTGATGCTCATTATAGAGATCTGGGTCAGGAATTTTATCTGTACTTAATTTTTTTTTATTTGGTTGTCCTGTAATAAGCTATCCATCTTATTGAGAGCTTGGATTTATGACTACATGACTAAGATGCTACTGGAATCCTGCTCACCTGTTTAAGTATCGCATAGAACACATCCAGATGCGAGTTGAGGTTGATGCCCCCTGGACCCTGAGCCTCGTCGCTCTCCCTCTGCTCCTCAAAGACGTCCAACTGGACGCCCAGGTCGGGGTGACTAGCTGCTTCATGTCTGGAAGAGGATAGAACATTGATTACGGTGTGGAAGCAGTCGTAGGGAGAAAACCGGCGGTTAGACCAAACTAGAAACTAGAAAATTGTCTCAATTGAAAATACTCCTGGTGTAAACAGTATCCTAAGTGTTATTCCAGGCCATGGTCTATTCGTAAACCAAGTTTCATCGAAATACGTTCAGGCGTTCGAGAGTGAAGAAGTAACACATACCATCATACTATTTAAATTTGATATATAAATATGTGTATTTTATAAATATGTGACGTAACCTTAAAACGTATACGTGATTATTTAATCAATAGCTAGCTGAACTTACTTCAAGTATCTGGTGTTTCACACGGACAGAGTACAAAAATATGGATTTGAGGGAAAGTAGCAGAAACAATGCCTTCAGGCAATACATTAGTTCGAGATCACTCAAGCACTACACTCTGTGATTTATGGTCAAACTTCAAATATTACGGTAGAATACGTAACACGCTTGAGACCCATATTAGGAAAAGGTGAAATCCATGACTGCAATTGATTGAATACTTACATACTCTACCGCAATCGGATTTGGAACTAGACCTACTGATATTTTTTTTTATTAGGCTATATATAGGCTCATATATTTATCTTGGTATGGTCATGTGAAGAGGAGGGATGAAGCGCATGTTGCTAAAAGAGTTATGAATTTACATGTGGATGGATGGAGAGGGAGAGGGAGGCCAAAGAAAAGATGGATGGATTGTGTGAGAAGTGATATGAAAGAAAAGGGAGTTAGTGATAGCGTGACGAGTGACAGGACAAAATGGAAGAAAAAAACGTGTTGTGCCGACCCCAAATAAAACGGGACAAGGGCAGGAAGATAATATAGGCTTATATAGTGCTCTACGACTCCAATATAAAAATGCTTTTAGGGTTATGTTGGGACTGCCATGCTTTAGCAGTGCGTCGGGGATGTGTGCCTGATTTTTACGCTGTCTTGCGAACACGAATAGCATCCCTTATGCGGCGGGTGCGAAAAATTTATTATTATTATATTGTATCCCACTGCTGGGCAAGGCCCTCCTCCTTCTCCTTCCAAACCTCTCTGTCTTGGGCGATCTCTGGCCAAGTTTGCTCCGCGAACATATTCTGAGGTCCTACCACGAACTCTTAACGTGATCCATTTTACAACCTAAACTGAACTGTTAAAGGGATGTAGCTATACAGGGTGTATTTGATATTGATCGGTTCTTCCTATTTTTTTATTTTTAATCTTTACGCTTTTTTTATTTTAAACTTTATAAAATTGTTACTCTAACATTTTTAGTGAAAAAACTGAATGAATTAAAAATGTCATCCAGGTTGATTAGAATAACGATTTTATCTACCCTGATGACTTTTTAATTAATTCATTGATTTTTAAAACAATTTTTTTTTTACCAAATATATCATCGGGGTTGGTTAGAATAACGATTTTACACAGTTTAAATTTTTTTTTAATTGGAAAATGTCGACAAAAAGCGGGGTCCAAAACATAGAAATGTAGTCCAGAATCATGTACTAGATCCGTGGTATTCGTTTATGTATCGATGACAAAGACACCGTGTATGGGTGTATAGCTCATCCCTCTTTATTGCTCGCTTGCGTGACATTTTAACACGTCACGGGGCCTTACCCCAGATCGTCACACCACCTTCGTCGTGGTCGACCTCGACGACCTCGTCCTGCCTCAGGTCATCATTTCAGCCGAAAGTTGGACATAGGCCTCCCCCAAGTGTCGCCACAATGAACGGTCCTGTGCGTCTTGCATCCATCGGATTCCCGCAACCCTTACCAGGTCATCGGTCTACCTTGTAGGACTTCCTCTTTTTGCCTCAGGTGTCCATACTTATTAAGCTGTTGATCCCCGCACGAACGCCGGCGGTCGTGCGCTATTGTCTTACTATTGTGTCTCTAATTACGCTACTCAAGAAGTTAATGAAGATTTATTTTGAATGACAATTTTGGTGATTAGGAGTTTTGGTATCATGTATATGTAATTAGCGACGACGAGTAAGTAAGAGTTAAAAATACTTCAGGATTAGTTCACTCACATAAGTAGGTATTTTTGTACCTACGGGTTTAAGTTTAGTTTCTATAAAACAATATTCTCGTTCCGGTGATGATTTTTAGTATTTAATAGTGGATTCCTTTGTATCACCTCTAAGAATTAGGTACCTATCTTTTTTAGGGGGTGCGAAATCATTAATTATCTTCTCCCATTCTAGAGTGGAGCGTGTCAGACTTTAACTGACTGAAACACACCCGTGAGAAATAGCACTTAGCATTCCAGGGATGGAGTGACTTTTTCGAATACCTAGTCTCGCAGCAATAGTAGGTATGGGCCCTAGAGGACGTCGTCAATTACGCTGACACACCTTACCGTCGACCTAACGCTGGTCCTCATCGGACGCCGAGCTACTCATTACTCACCGTCCGCAAGCCTGCGCCTACGATGGTCAGTAGTCGCCCTACGTACTATCTATTTCCAGCAAATATGACACGCTTATTAATTGCATAAAAGACACCTAACTGATCTGAATCAGCGAAATATAATCACGAACCGGTTCTAAGGGGTTTAGTCACATTATCCGTTGAAGCTAATATTTTAACGAGAGGCGGCGGATACGACGCCATATTAGGAGCGGGCTGCGGGCTAAAAGATGCGCCTACGCAAGTCGGTTACAAACGTTCGTTTTTCAATTGAGAACACTGTACTTCTGTTTGGAAGATACAGAGGAAAAGTGTCGGATTCTTACTTTAATTATATAATAGCTTCTGCCAGCGGCTCCACCAGCGCAAAAGTAGGTTTCATCCCTTTAGGGGGTGAATTATTGAAATTCCTCTCTTAGTGCTCACCTACGTCATAAAAGGAAACCTTGTACAAAATTTCACGTGTAGTTTTAAATGCGCGTATGTCATTCAGTTTTTATATATACAGATTATAATTCTCTAGGTATCATGTTAATCAATATGTTCTTAGATTTGAATATTTTTTTGGCATAATAAAATTGATTGAACATTTCAAGAAATTACAAAATAAATGTATAGGTACCACATTTATTTGACAACTCCTGGCTCGCTTCAAACTGATTTTTACCGTGATGTTTTACAGAATATAACTTCCGGTACAGCCAGTACCGTCTACATGCTGAATTATGAATTTATTTTTCATATAATACTTATTTAAAAGTGTTAACACACGCTCGAACTTCGTACGTATGGACCAAATCAGAACTTGGTATGACATACCAAGTTAATGAATTAATCAAGTAGGTAGGTACTGTTTCATAATACGGTGTAACAATATATCTAGAAAGGACTAGGTACTTATCAGTTAGACCCCAAAACTTTTCTGTAATAATATCAAATTTGTCAAATGACAAAGTCAGAAATCAGAAATCAGAAACGTTTATTTCAATTAGACCAATTACAGGCACTTTTGAATTGTCAAAATGTCGGTCAGTCAAAAAAAAATACAAGTGAAGCTAAATTGCACGTTCCAAAGCGTAGATCTCTATGGAGAAGAACGTGCAAGAAACTCCATGGAAACTCTTTTAAATCATCTTATGAGTTACATAAATCTTGGTTACTTAAAGTTTCTGCTGTTTCTTGTCACTTCTAATATGTGAGCACAATGTAGATAAGTAATAATAATTAAAATTAAAAAAAAAACTAATTAAAAAAATAGAAATTGAATTCAGTCACTGTTGCAAGTGAATGCAGTCTGTTTCTTCGTTCTTGACACAGTGTCTTTCTGTGTTCACACATCGAAACAACACGATAGATTATGTTGATTTTATTGAAACTATTTTTATCACACGTAATAAGAGTGATCAGTTCAAACTGCGAATAAGTACAGAACTTAGGTGTTTTTGTATTAATTCCAGTAAGTACAGGGTCAGATGTAATAAACTTTAATCTTGCCCATCTTGCCCAATTGATTTAAAAATAAGATCTAAGTAAAAAAGGTTTGTTGTTTAAGAGTTTGTTGAACTTATGCTAAGTTGTTCAACCTAAGGCAATCCAGAACTAAATTGGCAATAATTTTATAATCTGACAGATTGTTAACCACATGCATCAAACCAGATCCAAATTAAGAGGCCAAAGAACGTAGTTGACTTATTATAGTAGTTCCGTCCGTTCGTTCCTTCTTTCTTCTCCTCTTTGGTGAAGTATGCGGTTTCTTGCAGATTCTTCTTCATAGAAATCTACACATTCTACGTTTTGGAACGTGCAATTACGACTAACTTCATCCTAAGACAGACCGACCGTGCAATACAAAAATGTCTATCAATCAATCATCATCATAATTTCAACCGAAAGATGTCCACTGCTGGACATAAACCTCCCCCAAGTGTCGCCACAACAACCGAGCCTGATCATCTTGTATCCATCGGATTCCCGCTACCCTCACCAGGTTATCTGAAGTTTCAAAGTGAGTGTTATGCCATTGTTAAGCTGATAATAGATTTTTCAAATTAGATTTAGTTCAAATTTTTTTTTAAATTTAGTTCCAATCTTAGCATCAATATGTTTTCTTCAATACACTTACTTGAAAACCCGCTCTTATGCCACCGCTTTTAGGCACGCAATAGACTTTGTTACGCGTTAGTGCAGAAAAGTGCGCATGCTCTCCCCCGCCACAATGTTATTATATTTATCGCATCAGCCCCCCTAGCCAAGTCACAAACGATAAACGTAAACTCTCAGTAGTCTTTAATAGATTTTCAACTTTATGTTATTGGATATAAAGTTGAAAATCAATTGAAGATTACAAGAGTGTTTTCGTTCGTTCCGGTCGCTAACGCTCAGTAGTCTTTAATAGATTTTCAACTTTATGCTCTTAGGTATAAAGTTGAAAATCTATTGGAGATTACTAAGCGTTCATGTTTATCGTTTGCAACTTGGCTAGGGGGGCAGGCTGGGCGCGCGTCGACCACCGTGAGTCGCCGGTCAACCCCCGTTTATTCATTTTGTAAGTGTATTGAAAAAAGTCGTTTGATACACGTGCGTCGCTGCAGCCCTCGGCTTCATAACACGCGGCTCGAGCGAATTCCGCCTTGGTCGCAATGACAAACTTTCTCCACTTGTATCAAAATGTACTATTTCTGTTCCACATCTGGGCAAAGCCCTCCCCAAGTCCTTCCAGACATTCTTCCCAACTCTAAACATACCGCTCCAAAATTAACTAAACCAAATACCAACAAAATATCTGCTAATAGCCACCGTTTACATCTACGTATACCAAATTAGTCAAATTGCTTAATTCGAAAACTTCACAATACACACATAAATTACCATAATACTAAATAACGATCGACAAAAAACAGAACTATATCAAATGTTTTTTGTGTCACTAAAATGACCGTGCTTGATCAACCGGCGCTGACAAAAAAAGCGTATCGATGTAATTGGCTGATATACATTTGAAATTATTGACTGACTGACTGATTTACTGACTAATAACGAACCACAGAAGTAATTGGCATTACCTTACAACAACCTACAACTTAAAATATAAAAATTAGACGCG
This sequence comes from Mythimna impura, assembly GCA_905147345.3. NCBI lineage: Eukaryota > Metazoa > Arthropoda > Insecta > Lepidoptera > Noctuidae > Mythimna > Mythimna impura. The sequence continues at coordinate 25,743,291 of LR990362.1, read as the reverse complement.
TAAACAGGAATAGTCATGTCACAAAGCCTTTTCGAAATTCAATTTATCGGTCTTGGGCATAATTAACTGAAAATATTTCGAGCAAGCCTAAACAAGGACAGTGCGGAAGGATAGATAGCTATTTTTTTATCGGTGGGAAAATCATCGAATGACACCCCCCGCTCTTGAGCAGAGCGAGAGGGTGTGTCATACTTTTACTGACTAAAAACCCACTCCTGTTCCTTCCTTGGCTCCAGTAGGCTTTGACTCTGCTGGACCCCTAGCCCAGCAGAGTCAAAGCCGCCGAAGCTGCTGCTGGAGCCGGAGGTTTGCTGACATCTCCTTGAGGCGCGCGTGGAATAGTACGCGCAGTCAACGACTTGGGCTCGGTCCGGACGGTTACCGGACGATCGGACGGCGAGCTACCCATTGCTCGTCGTCCGCAAACCCGCACCTACGGCGTGGATAGATAGCTACTAGATTCTAGGTCGATGACGCGTTGCGTTTCGTGAGCGCCTCAAATAGACGAGGCCCGCTAGACCCGATGCCTACCAGGGCTGCGCGATTCTCCGAAATAGTTGACCGCAGCCCTAGAACGCAAAAGGCAACTGAAGGAACAGGGGTGGTTTATAGTTAGTAAAATTTTGACACAGGAAGTATCAGACTCGGACAGGAAGGCAGGCAGAAAATGTGGCAGAATTTTCATTTTGCTACCGGTGCGCGGTGGTTAAGGCTCATATGAATGAAGGCGAGTGCTATAAACTGGAAACAAATCCATACTCGTGCTGCTATGATCTCCGCTGTTGATCCCCGCATTAACGCCGACGTTCACGCGCCATTGTCTTACTATTGTGTCTCTAATTACGCACTCAAAAGGTTAACCCGAGCATATTTTACAAGCTGAGGATCGAACCAAAGATCTCATGCTCAGTAGGTGCACTAGCTAACATTAAACCAAAGAGGCAGTCGCTTCATCACATAAATATTATAAAGGCGAAATGGTGTATATAATAATATTCCACAACTATCACACAACGCCGTCTAGTCCCAAGTTAAGCAGACCTTGTGTTATGAGTTCTAGATAACTTATATATTTCTAAATACATACATATTATAGATAAATTACACCCAGACCGAACAGAACAAATGATCATGCTCATCACACAAACATTTGTCCTGGGTGGGAATCGAACCCACGACCTCCGGCATAGCAGTCAGGGCCACTAACCACGAGACCAACAGGCCAGTCAGGTGTTTGTGTGTGTGTATGATTTATACTTCTTCACGTTCGAACGTTTGAACGAATTTGGCATACGGGTAGGCCATGGCCTGCAATAAGACATAAGATACTTTTTATCTCGGGAATATGTTCCCTTGGGACCATTTTCTACTTTCACAAGAGCGAAGCCACATCATCAGCAGCATCTAGTTTGTCCATAAAACTATAAATGATAGAAGAATGGTTCTAGTTTGATATAAGAATAATGTTGTAGATTTATGCGTTTTGCACACTGCCCGTTCGAGATAAACATATGTTAATATCATTATCTATTGTAGAGCCTTATTTGTTTCTTATGATATTTATGTATGTCCTTTATGGGAAGGTTAAGTATTATATAACGGTATATAAATTCTTAAAAGGGTCTCTCTTTAGAACGGAACGTGATCAAGAGACATTATTATAACAGTTTTTTTCTAAAGTAGATGCGTAAAAATCTGGTCAGTACCAAGATGGTAATTTTAACCCATTGTATGTCAACTAAGCAATATTACGTAGCTGATAATAATGGCAGATATAGACTACGTATAATGGCAGATGCAGTCAGGAAAAGGAGTCCGATAAGTTGGTTAGACCAAATCCGTGCTGCACTGGCACTGGACACCACAGTCTGCGACGCCATCCACATCGCCGAAGATGGACATCGGACAACATGGCGAAATATAGTCCACAAGAAAGTTATTCGTCGAGGTCACGACCCTCAGTATTGAGGATAAACGACGCAAGGAGGAGGTCAGGCTACGTATTATTACGTAGGTCTTCACTATAGAATAAGATAAGCAACGTGGATAAAGGAAACGTTAATGGTGCCGACCCACGCATATTATGTATACATAATATTTCGTACCACGGCATCCTTCCATAAATTGGTATCCGTGATGCCAACTATGAAGTATTAGGTAGGAGCCCATTTGTATGGTGGCACTTAACTGGTTGGTTATCTTCGGCATTTAATGGGTTAAGATTAAGTGAAGTTAAGTATAAACGGTGATTCTTTACCTTAAGTTGTTTAATGTTGGCAGCAGACCCAGTCCTGAAAACAGAAACACAGTTTAATGAAACGAAAACTAGGAGAATTCAAAGATCACAGAAATGTTATAGTGCCTAGCTGAAGTTATTTCATATTGAGTAGCTGATCTTTGCAAAGCACTGCACTAAAGCTTATAAACTTTTAAAATGATTCTTCTGTTAAGAAAATGAATAATGATGTCCATCATCTGCCTAGTCTTTCGCCAAGTCAATTGGAGTCGGCTACCAGTTTAACCGGGTGTAGCTGAATCCACTAGGTCCAAGTCCATTTAGCTGCATCCAAAACACTGGACACGTTCCATGTGACTGCCTATCAGACCAGAACTCCACAACCCAGTAACTAGGCGACTCGATACTCCTTGGATAGCTCCACGATTGTGAAGGTTGTTGTTTTACATGACAAATTACCAACTTACCTATAAACTCATTCCTGACTCGGATCCTGTCAGGCAGCCGTGGTGCTGAGATGATGAGGCAGTTGATGAAGGCCACCAGCGCCGTCTTATAGTCAGTGGTGCTGGCATTCTTGAGCTCCTCTACCACTACGCTGAGGCGGTACCTTTCGCCTTTCAGGGACTGGAAGATCAAGACAAGGTCGTTATAGATCCAGGTAATTTTAAGCTACGAATTTTTCGAAGGAATATGGGTGGGTTGTAGACAGTAAAAGTCTGATAGGTACTCCATAGGAGGAGAAATTATTTGAAGACCACCCCAAAAGAAAAAAGAAGAAAAAGGTAATTAAACCTGAGAAGTATAGAAAAAAAAGACATGGAATATTTGAATAAAAGCAAGTATACCTATGGTAGTAACACATGCGTAACTGCGATATTCTACGAGTATAGGTAATTCCAAAAGGAGAATGAGATATCTTAAATTCAAGAGACTTTTAGGCAAGCGTATTGCATCATTGACTTATTGAGACGGTATACGAATGACTAGTGTGAGACACGATAATGAAGTTTGGTGTTCCGATTGGCGGATTGGCGAATGTCACAGGAGACAGGTGACCTCCACCAATCCTCATTGGTACCACGTGGTGGACTAAGGCCTATTCCCTTTCCTAGAGAGTAGGCCTGAGTCCCAGCAGTGAGAATATTATAAGGTGTGTATTGTTTTTGCTCCAGCAGCGACACCATGGATGGGTGGTTGGTAGTCTTACTAAATCTGGTTTGTCGTTGATAGGTCACTTTCGCACAGTTGAAATGCTTTATTGCCCAAGGGATATTTAAATATTATAATACCTACTTTACGGCTGTTTACATATTACGAAATTCATCACACGTAAAAGATTTATCTGGGTCTACGCGACGAAGTAAGGATCCCGGACCTCGATTTATATCAATACAAAGTACTTCAATAAATGCATACAATGTGTCACACGGACCACGTGTTGAGATCTACATCAGAAATCTGCATAAATAGTAGAAGATACTGATCTTTTACTTAATATGGTCATTGGCTTCTCAACGGTCACAAATACCGGTGTTTACCTTTAATGATTCATTCAGTTTGTACAGAATTAATAAGCAGTATATATAGATAAACTTGTTTATTTTATCTCCTTGAAGA